>JASAUF010000391.1:3600000-4912500 GCA_030180095.1 Magnolia changhungtana | reverse complement strand
CTATCTATCTATTTTCCCATGTCAAGTTAGGATATAGACGAAAAAATCAGGTAGATCCAACTGTAATGCTCATATGTAATCCTTGCTTTTTATAAGGTTATTCTTATTGGGAGGAACTGAAAACACAAAAGTATTAGCCTGATCTTATGACTTTATGAATGTTTCAATAATAAACGTTCAATTCTTATTATTTCTTATCTTGCAGCTCACTTGAGTTTTAGATCTGTCTCATTTTTTTCCCATGTCCTAACATGATCCGGCAAAACAGATGAATAGAGTGAATTTCTTAAAAATATCATGATGGGCAAGTTCCGGCAAAAAGGCTTTAAGACGAGCATATGAGGTGCAGCCTGGCCTCACCCAAGATGATGCAGCCCTTACCATGGGCCCACCTTGAGTATGTCTTCTATATCTATGCCATCCATTTTGCCGGGCAAGAGCTCATAAATGAAGCAGATCCAATTTCTCAAGTGGACCATATAATGGAAAAGAATGGTGATTGACTATTAATGAGCCATAAAAGTTTTGGGTCAAGCTAATATTTGTATTTTTTTTTCCTTAATCAAAGCTTATGTAAAGGGAAAATAAATATTATGGAAACATTACTCTAGTCCTTAGGAGGTTTTTAATAACAGGTCATTCAATCACCACTTTTTCCTATAATATGGAATTGAATCTTCATTTTTGAGTTCATGTAGTAAAATAATCTAAGAAAAACGAATAGACAGCGTGGATATAGAATACATACATCATACATCAAGGTGGGTGAGGCCAGGCCGCACCTAACCCTCTCCCTTAGCAGACAATCGGCAGCTCTCGGAGGATATTCGAAGTGGTTTTCACGGTGGGATAATAAACCAATCAGATCTTGCCATGAGAGCTTGATGTTTTTCAGCACCGCGGAATTCAATTCACTCGTAAACATTGTGGGCCCCCTGGATGGTCGGGCAAGATTTGGTGAGGCTGGAAAAGGAGATGACCTTAAAGACTTCCATTAGTCTAGCCCATGTCGGTGGAGTAGGTACTCGATTAAACAACTTTAAAATATGATTTTCTTTGATCAAGAGCAGATTAGGTGAGGCCAGGACAAAGAATTTAATGAGGCTATGACCGTGGAGTCCATTTTGATGTATCTGTTGTATATCCACCCCATCCTAGCAAATTTTCAGCTCATTTTAAGCCATGAGTCCCAAAATGAAGCAAATCCAAATATCAGGTGGATCACACTACAGGAAATAGTGGTGATTGAATGCCCACTACTAAAAACTTTCTAAGGCCCACCATAATGTCTATTTTCCAGCCTTGAATGAAAGTAAAACACAAATATTAGCTTGATCCCAACTTCCTAGGGCCTGCCATAATGTTTATTTCCAGCCAACATATTGATAAGGTCGTATAAACCTGGATGAAAGGAAAACGAAAACCTAAATATGAGCTCGATACAGAACTTTTGTGGCCCACAAAAAGTTTTTAATGATGGGTGTTTAATCACCATTCTTTCCTGTGGTGTGTTCTACCTGAGATTTGAACCTATTTCATTTTTAGGGTAATACTCTAAATGAGATGGGTGAAATTGATGGACAACTTAGATATACAACACATACATCAGGGTGAACCCCGCGTTCACAATCTCACCGAAGGCTGTGTTTCCTGGTCTCACTGTATGACCTGTGGCCGGGCCAGCACGTGGCCAATCAAATCTCGGCCTGCTCTGAACTCAGTGTTTCCTGGCCCCGCCGAATCTGTTTCCCCATATAGCAATGACACCGTTCTGTAGGTGGGCCATGCTCATCACCACAGCTGTACAGTCAGCAATTCTAATCCATCCATCTCATTGTTTCTGGTGTTAATATATGACATCGATTGCATGCAAAAGTCGCATGAACTTACTGCAAAGGGAAGCTAGGGGGGGTCCACCATGATGCTTGTGAGATATGCACTTTGTGGGCCTCATGACAGGAAAATTAAAGTGGGTAAGGAAGTGCCGTTGAAACCTCCTCAAGGTCCACTGTGATGTTTTTATATATATGTCATCCATACCGTTCATAAAGTCATTCTTATAGGAATGAACTGAAAACAATGATCCAGAACTTTTGTGTCCCCACAAAAGTTTCAAGGGTGCATCCCGTGTTAGGAAAAAATGGACAGAAATTAAAGACTAGATAAAATAGAAAATTTTGATGTAATCAAGCTTCAAAGCACGTATTAGATATGCTTTCTTAATTTAAAGCGATATTCACGTCCTCTTGTAGGTACGAGATCGTTGTTGGGTTGTAAAGCATTCACTTCGAGGATACGGCAAGTTTTAGTGGTTCTACGCGCACCAATCACGAAAATACTATGGTAGAAATTATGTATGCGATTTTCAATTATGACAAACTCTATACATATATGAAAAACAAAGAACTCATTTTTATTTATTTTTCTTACAGAGAGAGAGAGAGAGAGAGAGAGAGAGAGAATAGATGTGTTTCTTTATAATCACTGATATACAAAGGGTTTTAAAGAGAATAAATGGCCATGCATTTTCACACACAAAAAACAGACATTTTTTAAAGACGCATTTAAAACCGTTCACAACAGTCAAGTCTTTTAAGGGTAAATGCGACTTAACTCAAAAAAGGCAAAAATTACAATTTCATATAATATGAAGAACATAAAGCAAAGAAAATAAGAGAAATTATCTATGACGGTCCATGTGCACAAACAATCAAGACATGAAATCAGCGGAATGTGACTTGCGCGATCTTCCAACTATAGACTAGGTTGATCGGGAGATCTGACGACGATTGTCGTGGATATTTATACTACTCTTAAGAGAAACTAAGGTTAAAAATTAAGATAAGTATTGGGATTTGGTCCGCGGAATCACACAATCTAGATCTAGGATAGCAATCCAATGGCACCAAGCACACACAAGAGAACACAAAGATTTAACGTGAAAGACCCTTGCGGGAAAAAATTACGGCACAAAGCGATAGAAATTCACTATGAAAGCATAAATTACAAAGAGAGAGGACTTACCCAATTCGAACAACCTCAAATCTCACCCTTACTACACCATTTGACAACCCTAAAATCCTTTAGAATACCTTTAAGAAGCCTTAGAATACTTTAAAATAGCCCTAGGGACCCTTATTTATAGTTTAAGAAACTCTATACTTACGCACCTAGTCTGAAAAAGTCCAGAAACCGCCTCAAATTTATGCAGTCCGCGCAAGATTTGCGTAACCTCGACTAGTTAAAGGAGGGTCTCGACTAGTCGAGCAACCCGCTCAACCGGTCGAGCCATCCCCTCGACTGGTCGAGCAGCCCAGACACCAAAAAACATAGGTCGCTGAACTTTGAGTCGATCAGGCCTCGACTAGTCGAGCGGCCCACTCGACCGGTGACCAGTCCACTTGACTGGTCGAGTGACCCAGAAGATTTAAGACATCTTATCTGACAACAATCTCCACAATGTCTTCAATCTTCAAACGTGCAGCTCCTTGATCTCTTCTTTTATCTCTACATCACATCATAGCTTCTCGTGCACACTCCGTCCTTCTTTTCCGCTATCGCCAAGTCCAAAGAAGTTTCACGGAACTTGAACTTCTCTGCAGGAACGACCTTGAACTTCTCTGCAGGAACGACCTTGGTGATCATGTCTGCTAAATCTAAATCTACATGATCAACCACCTTTGCTCATGTCTTCTCACAAGGAAAGACGTAGTCTTCTTACCATCTCATCGCTACCCAATATTGTTTGTTGGGGTATTTGCTTTCGACATCGATAGCTTGTAAAATAACCGGTCTAATACAGACCATGGCATGCACTGCCAACCGCATTCGAATAAGGCTCATGAGATATATCTTGCTTTTCCTCATCTGTTTTGGGACATGTCTTGAGGAAAACTTGAGGAGAGATGCGTTAGGAGCGCTCTTCGGCTTTACCTGGTTCATCACATCCTAGATCAATACCAACACACAGGATATTCCTTCTGTGATTACCAAAGCCTACTCCTCACTCAGTCTCAATGCAGAGAATCATCTTTGCAGCCCTACGATCCTTCATCCTGAATGTCCCACTTAACCGAGTCTTCAGTATATTGATATCAGATATGTCACAATTAGCGATCTATATGTCATCAACATACAATACCTGACCCACCATGAAGGAATCAAACCACTTACCCAAGCGACAAGTCATACCACGACCTCCTGGAAAGTCTTTTCTTAGTCCCTTTAAACTTCGAATCGCTCTAGTTGCTTCATGTAGATCTGCTCTTCCAACTTCCCTTGCAGAAGTGCAGACTCCATGTCCATCCTTCTAGCACAAGATCACATTGGCCAACCATTGCCAATCACGGATCTAATAGACACCTGCTATACCGTCAATACGAATATCTCTGGGAAGCTGATCCCTTCTCTCTGAGCATAACCCTTCTCCACCAACCTCGCTTTGTATCTATGCTTTATCCTCCTGGAGATCAACCTGCATCCAACCGCTTCCCGGCCCACTAGAATCTCCACTAGCTTCCATGTGTCGATCTGGTACAACGAGTCCATCACATCGCCCATAGTCACCTTCCACTTCTGAGCATCAAGCTCATTTAGAGCCATCTGAATAGAAGATGAATCCCCATCAATATTGGAGTCGTCTATGTACCTTGCCGATATCCTGCGATTATGTAGTGTGATTTTTCTCACAGGTGGCTGCTCTACCTGCTCCGTATCCTTGTCTGCACGTCTCAGCCTTCCTGCCCTGCCTGCTCATGTGGCCATGCCCAACATGTCACACATGTGCAGAGGTAAAATATATTACATCCACTGCAGCTTCACCTTTTGAAATACTCCCGACCAACCTGTACATGTTATCGAGTCGTTGCGCTTTCATGATTACCCGTGCTCCCTTAGATACCTTAAGAATACTATCAATACATGTGTACTTGCATCCTTTTGCCTCAAGCACACCAAGATCAGATTCTGCTTCAAATCAAGAACGTGCCTGACATCAGTCAAGGTATGCTCCACCCCATCAAACATCTTGATATGCACTGTACCAACAGCCACAACATTATAGACACTATCATTGCCCATAAATACTGGTCCACCATCGCACTCTCTGTATCTGGTGAACTAACTCCGATGAGGAGTCATGTGAAAAGATGCCCCTGTGTCTAGCATCCACTTGTCCTTACGATCGTCGTATAGTCGTCTGAGCGAATACACAAACAAAACATCACCATCACATCTACTCGATCCATCTGATGTGGTAGCATTGGCCTCCCTGTATGAAGCCTCAAAATCTTCTCTCTTAGATTTAGGATTTGTACAATCCTTCTTCACATGTTCTTCCATCCCACAATTCCAGTACTTTACCTTTCCTTTGCCCTTGCCCTCGGATTTGGACCTAGATCTTGAAGAACCTGTACCTTGTTCAGAATTAATTCCTAACCCTTGTAACCAGTGCATCAGAAGATATCCCCATATCGACGTTAAGCTTTCTCATAGCCTTCCCTTGAAGGGCTAAGATAACAGTGTCGACACTCAAAATTTTATTTGTGGAGCACATTGTGTCCTTGAATGACACATAAGACGCCGGAAGAGAATTCAGCAACATACATGCTTGTTCTTCATCTTTCGTCACTTCTTCCATATCCAGCAATTTGCAAACCAATTTATTAAAGTTGTTGATGTGAGCCTCTAGATCTCCACCCTCTATCATCTTGAAGTTATACCACTGCCGCTTCAAATGTAGGTGATTTTTAGAGGATTTTTTCGCATAGACATCCTCTAACTTCGTCCATAACTTAGCCGCAGTTGTCTCCCTCATGGCATTGTTGAGAACCTTATCCGTGAGACATAAACAGATCAATAATAAATCCTTCTTATCAAGAGTATTCCATTCATCATCAGTCATAGTAGACATTCGCTCCTCAAGAGCACCATCTTCGCCTTGCTTGATTAAGGAACTCATCATCTTGATCTTCCATAACTCAAAATTATTGTTTCCTAAGTACTTCTCAATATTATACCGGGTACTTGCCATTATTACTAATCCATCAGATTCAAATCTGTGCCCCAACGATTGCTCAGATACCACTTATTGGGATTTGGTCTGCGGAATCACACAGATTTAGATCTAGAATAGCAATCTAATGGCACCAAGCACACACAAGAGAACACAAAGATTTAACGTGGAAAACCCTTGCGGGAAAAAACCATGGCACAAAGTGACAAAAATTCACTATGAAAGCATAAATTATAAAGAGAGAGGACTTACCTGATTCGAACAACCTCAAATCTCACCCTTGCTACACCCTTTGATAACCCTAGAACTCTTTAAAATACCTTTAAGCATCTTTAAAATACTTTAGAATAGCCCTAGGGACCCCTATTTATAGTTTAGGAAACTCTACTTACGCACCTAATCTGGAAAAGTCCGGAAACTACCTCAAATTTATGCAATCCTCGTAGGATCTGCGTAACCTCGACTAGTCGAAGGAGGGTCTCGACTGCTCGAGCAACTCGCTCGACCGGTCGAGCCATCCCCTCGACTGGTCGAGCAGCCCGGACACCAAAAAACATAGGTCGCTGGACTTTGAGTCGAGCAGGCCTCGACTAGTCGAGCGGCCCACTCAACCGTTCAACCAGTCTACTAGATCGGTTGAGCGACCCAAAAGATTTAAGACATCTTCTCTGACAACAATAAGTAACAATGTCTTATAGGGAAATTATGTGTATGTTAGTGAGGATGAGTCCTTAGCTCCTCTTCAAGGTTTTGGTCCATGCTTTTATCCTTAAAGGTTACACAGTGATATTCTAACTAGACTTAGATTTTTTATCGTGTCATAATCACCTTCTAATTCTAGAAGTTTTTTTTTTTTTTTTTTTAAATCCTTTTTAATCTCTAGGAAAGTACTAATTGTCTTTGAAAATTTTTCCTTTTCAACATGTATGAAAAGGTTTTGTCGCACATATCTTGAATGGTGAGAGATCCATCGACAGGATTTTTTATTGCTTAGTCACACACACTACTCGTATGATGATCACATGTTCTTTTTACAATGTCTCGTCTTTTTCGATAGCAAATGTGTATACAATTTTGAGTGGTTCTAATTTTGATAAATAACATGTCATTCAAGAAAGTGAATACGAAAATTATTTTAAAGAGGTAGTGAGATTTAATTCCTCGTTCATACATTGCGTCAACATAAGATGACAATTCATTGGGCATAAACGTCAGGACAAGTGTAAACTGAAGGTGGGCTGCTACAATTTTATATAAAATGACAACGACCCGTTTCAATGTCCGAGTGTGTCCTTGTCGATTGCTTCAAGCAAATTTGAATCTAAAATGTAATAGATCTTTAAGGCCGTTATGAGAAACTTTATCTTATCTTAACACCTTATAAAATCGATTTCATCGAATCGATTGAGACGAATCAAATCATGATTCATCAGCTTGATGGAAGATACACCTTCGTTTTTCATTCGAATAACATTTTAAGATTGTTAGCGCAAATTACAAATTTATAATTTCTGTACAAATAATAATTAAAGAAGCCAGAAATAAAGAACAAGTTGAAGCACGTGTGATCACGCTGTCCATAAAGCGTTATTCGTCCTTTCTCAAAAAATGATTGAGAATGCTGATAGGTTGCAGGCAAATAACTTCTAGGATACGACAAGCCTGTTTGTGATTCTGCGTTCAGCAAACACGAAGAACCACGAATGGAACTCTGTGTACACAAATATTTTTATCTTGCAGATAAACAAAAGAAAAAAAATCCTAGATTCAGAAAGAAGATTAGAAAATTTAGACCACTGCTTTGGTCTGTTTCTTGAGGTCTTCTAGCTAAGGTTCGTATAAACCTTGTTGACTGATCAGAGTAGTCCAATGAACCACCCATGCATTGTTTATATAGGCAATGGTTGCTAACCGTTTTGGTCCAGGGTCATAACTCAATATGACCGTTGGTGAGAAACTAGCTGGTATTGGAAGTTTATGACCGTTATGCAGTGGGACAATCAGTTGCTACATGCTAACCGTTTAGACTCACTAGCTAGCCGTTTTATGATTGTTGGGCTAGCCATATGCAGTAGTTTCTGGATGGTCTATGCAATTAAACCTCTCTCCGAGGGTTACTTTCCAGCTTTTATAAAGGCCACACTAGTCTCATTTAGACCACTCGCTAACTCCAGCTACCTGACCCATATTCTCTGTCGCACCAGTTCGCAAAGAAGCAACCTATCTGCGACACGATGCGCACATGCAAAGTGCACCACTAGTGCCACACTACCTCACATGCCCACACCCTCGCTCCTAGCCCGAAACCGATCCTGTGCCCGTGTTCCAGTGCTTTTTTCTTCTCTACAGATCAACCAAGCAAATACTAAGGTATTCGACATCCCATATATAAACACAGTTTTTTCTTCTTTCCTTTTCTGATATGGGACTTTTCCCCAAAACACCAAAACCGTAAGTTTTTTAAACAAAATCTTTTATTACACACACACACACATATATTAAAATAATTTTAATCAATATTTTATACAATAGGATTTGATGATGATAATCATGGAGATATTTACACCATTTATAATAGGAACTAAGACTAAAAATTAAGATAAATAATATTGCTTTTGGTAGAGAGATTGTGTGTGTTAGCGAGGGCCAGGCCTTAGCTCCTCATTAAGTGTTGTTTATATAGACTTAGAAGGATGGTAGCCACATCAAGGTTTAAGTCCATGCTTTTATCTTTAAAGGTTACATGGTAATATCTGTTGATGCTGTTTTCGGCTCGCCCCCTTTTTTGGCCCTTGGACCTGCACAGGAAGAAGGAGAAAGGTGACCCTGGCTTTACCAGGGGACCCTCCGATGCTTAAGTTAGAATCTGGGTCTTAGAATAAAGGTTTTAGGGAGAGGGGTTTTTTTTTTTTGCGTACCTTTCACCATAAAGGTCTTTATATTTATAATGGTATCGTACCCTGTAGGGGTTCCGCAATTCGAGTAGATTTTAATCTACTAGGATCCATAATCCCTGATATTCTTAGATTTTGGAGATCTTAGCCTTATCTCCCTAAAATCTCGAGTAGAGATTCAGAGTTTTACCAGGTAAATTCTGGATATGGAGCAATATAGCTCGACCGACTCTGATCTCTTCAACACGGTCATGTCGAGATAAGTTTTACAGCTAATCTCCGCCTACTCTATTGGCTGACTCAATTTATGGGTCAGACTAAAGTTCGAACGACTCTAGGGCCGACTGATCATAGGCCGGTTTAGGCTTTCCTCTATGAGGCTTTTGATTGAGCCTTGTGGTGCACTTCCTCCCTTAGAGGTTTCCCTTTATGGCTCAGGACATTCAGGCCACGGTCGGGCTAGGCACTTCACGATCCGAGCTACGTCTCTCTATCCAGCATTTATGGACTTTGGGCTTTATCCGGACTCGGCGCCCGACGAGTTCGAGCCATCGCTTCACTGACTCTTCTGACCCTTAAGCCGATTCAAGGACTTGTCATATTTTTTCCCCCAACAGTGAGCCCTCCTACTCCGTGCATCGCCTTAAGGCAATTGGGGAGTATTCCGAAATTGAGTCCAGTTGTATTTAAGCAGAGTTCATGATGAAGCATTTATTGATTGCAGGGCAGTTCGCGTGGCTTCCAAGACACATCGTCTCGCTTAACCACTTGTCGGTTCACTTATCGAGGCCGCACGAGCGGAGCGGCCGTTGTTTCGGCGCCAGGACATATGAAGATCAGACACGTGGCGGAGTACTCGATGACAACGCATAAAGTGCCGCCATTTGTGAAGATAGGGCACCTGAGGGAACGTCGCTTCAGCTCCTTATTTAATGTCAGAGACACGTGACGGCTCTATAAAAAAGGGTCTCCCTAAGCACGCTTTCACCATTTTCGCACCTCTTTTGATTTTTCCTTCATCTCTTCGCTCTCTCTCGTGGACTCCAGCATAGTAATCCTTCACGTCGCTATTTCCAACACTCTCGAATCTCTTCCGGTGAGCTCCTCCTTCCTCTCTTTCTTTTCTTTCAACAATTTTAGGCCTCGAAAGCTCTAGGGAGGGAGAATACATCAGTGAGGGTGAAGTGAGCGGCTTTTGGGTGACTTCGGAATCGCCCTCACTGTTGGCGGAGGTTGCTGAAGAGGCAGACGCCCTGTTTCGTCATTGATAGAGGGTAATGTACCCTCCGCCAGAGAGGCTGACGACGTCGGTGGAGGCGTCGGACTTACCTCCTAAGCACGTGGTCGTTGAAAGCTCCCCTGGTCGTTTCGATCCTGTGGAGAGTTGTGAGGAGGAAGTTGAGATTGAAGAATGGGTCAAAGGGCCCGTGCCTTCCGTGATGACAGCAAATGAGTTGTCTAAAATCCAGTCCGGATATCATATTTTGGATTCGGCTATTTTGACTCTTCCTTGGCCAGGAGAGCTACCTGACTAGCCTCCTCCCAGGGCAGTTGTAATTTTCCATGTTGCGCTGTAATACGGTTTTCAATTACCGCTTCAGAAGATTGCTTGGGACTTGTTAGGCAGTCTTGGCATAGCTCCAAGACAGGTTGTGCTGAACGGGTGGAGAGACTTGTTCGATTGTGCGGTGCTCTGGGACGAGATGCAGCAACTCAAGATAAGTGTAAATGAGTTTCTTCACTTGTACCAAGTGTGAGCGCATACTCAGCACCCCGACTGGTTCTTTTTCTGATCTTGGCGGAATACCAATGGGCCTTTAATAATCGACCCTCCTTCATCGAACAAGCATTGGAGGGATAGGTGGTTTTGGGCCCTCGGTAAATGGGAGTCGGCCGAGACAGGGTTTATCCGCCCTTTTATCCCCCAAACTTTTTGAGCGGTAGGTAGTGCTGACGTCGAAATTAATGTGTTTACTCAGTTGAATCTTTACCGAATTACTGACACGACTTATCCCTTTCAGTAATACCAAGCATCCTCCGGAGCTTTACTCGGGCTCTCTGACTTGGATTCAAAATGTTCGAGCTTTGAGTCTGGAAAGGAGATC
This sequence comes from Magnolia changhungtana, assembly GCA_030180095.1. Classification (NCBI taxonomy): domain Eukaryota; kingdom Viridiplantae; phylum Streptophyta; class Magnoliopsida; order Magnoliales; family Magnoliaceae; genus Magnolia; species Magnolia changhungtana. The sequence goes on along the minus strand of JASAUF010000391.1, from coordinate 4,901,488 downwards.
TTCTAAGAGGCTTCTCCAGCTGGAGCTTCTTTTCGAGTGGGGCTTCAACTCCACTTTGACCAGTGAGAGACTTAGATTTTTTTTTTTTTTTTGTACATCTGACTGTACTAACACTTGTCTTTCAAACGCAAACATGTCTAAGGCTCGGCCGACTCTTCGTCCTCCATCCATGTTCAACCCTCACCCTTCACAGGCTCTCGGGCCTCGAAGAGGCATAAGATGGTCTCAAAAGGCTCGTCGAAGACCGCCCCTCGTTCTCCCCCAGCTGTTATCGAGGTCGAGGAAGGTACGGAGGTGGCGGAGGCGACGGAAGCGGCAACGATGAAGGTGATAGAGATGGCCTCTGAACATCCTCAAGAGGCTCCTTAGCCAAAGTCGGCCGAGGCACCCATCGCTTCGAGGACAAAGGAGAGGGAGCCGCGCAGGGCGGGAGCAGCTGAGGAAGAGAGGATAGCCTTCCGCCAGAAGGTTGAAGAGATCCTTACGTGGGTGAGTCGACAGATGTTTGCAGGAAAATTTTTTGACCTTCTGGAGTAGTCTTCCGTGAAAAACACGTTCGGTAGGATCGGAACACTATTGCTCGAGGTAACATCGTCATTTCCCTCAGTTGTTTTTGCTTCAGACTCCCCCTTAGAAAAAACTTTCCTCCTTGTGCAGTTTACATGTTGAAGGCTCGTGCCGAGGTATCCGCCATGACTAGGCGAGCTGGTGATGCGAAAGCTCGGTTGTTGGATGTAGAGGTTCGGTGGTTGGAAGCAGAGGCTTGGCAATCATTTGCTAAGTCTCAAGCTGTCTTTTTAGAGGGCCAGCTCGAGAACACAAAGGCTGCTCTTGAAATAGTCATGACGGAAAGGGACTAAGTGGCCTCGCAATTAGAAGAGGCCAGGTTGGCCTTCGAGCAGGCCCCCACAGAATGTGCCTCTGCTTACAAGAGGCTTTAGGAGCTCGCGACCGGGAGCAAGGCCGCTCTCGCGACCGCGAAGGTTGAGGCGGTGGAACAGTATCTTTCATCTTTAGCCTATGAGGAGGAGCGAGTCTTTGTCTATCGATAAGGCTACACAGATTGCATCAAGGGGATGAAAGAATCTTTCCCCCATCTAGATCTGTCCGGCTTCGACAAGGGCGAGTTAAGGTCCAGTGGCGAGGCTAAGGTAGATCCTAAGGCATACACTTATGACACCTCCGCTACTACTCCTGATGCAGCTCCATCAACCCCTGATGCAGCTCCATCAGCATCTTCTGGGTTAACTCCTAGTGCGGCGGGCGAGGCCGAACCCTGAAGTTAATGCGATGGAGCAAAATTCATTTTTGCTCCCCACATCTACTTTAGGCACTTCAAGCACACCAAGCTTCGGGGTCGAGCATGTCAACAGCGACAAGCGTCGTTCTTTACCGATATCCGAGCATTGAGCATTTATTGGTTTGTCAATACGATACAATTGTAAACAATGAACCAATAATGTAACACTTTACTGATCAATGAATATATGTTTTTTGCTATTTATTTGCGCATTCTACATTCTTTCCATGATTCTTCTAAGTGTTAAAAGAAAACGAGCCGAGTGTAAATTGCTCTTTGACCAAGCTAAGGATAATATATCTTGAGATGCTCGGTATTCCAAGGATGAGGCAAGAGTTGTTTTGTTAGGTTTTGTAATCGGTGGGTACCTGGCAAGACAGTATTTGCGATTAGGTAAGGGCCCTTCCAATTGGGCCCTAGCATTCCTGCACCACTTTCCTTGGTATTCTAAAAAGTTTATCAGAGGACTAAGTCCCCCGCTCAGAATTGCCTAACTTTGACTCGGGCGATGTAGGATCAGGACACCAATCGTTGATAGGCGGCTGTCCGAAGTTGGGCCAACTCGCTAATTTCGTTTAGGAGGTCGAGGTTGAGGGTTAGCAACTCCTCGTTATCTTGCTCGTTGAACGAACTTACTTAGGCGGTAGGTAGGCCGATCTCCATAGGGACAATTGCTTCCGAGTCATACACTAGTAAGAATGGAGTTTCTCCCGTTGCGGTTCGAGCTGTAGCTCAGTATGCCCAAAAAACTTTAGGAAGATCTTTAGCCCATGCGTCTTTGGCTCGGTCTAGCTTAGTCCGAAGGTACTGCTTTATAATCTTGTTAACGGCTTCAACTTGCCCGTTTAATTGTGGATGACGCGGGGACGAGTAAACATTCCTGATTCCGAGGTTCTCACACATTTTTCAGTACTGCTTTTTGTCGAACTGTATCCCATTGTTGGAAATAATAGTCCGAGGTATCCTAAACTGACAGACAATGTTTTTCCAAACGAAGTCTGTAATCTTTTGCTTGGTTATCTTGGCCAAGGGCTCTGCTTCGACCCACTTGGTGAAATAATCTACGGCAACGACAGCGAACTTAGTCTGATCCTTCCCTAAAGGGAATGGTCCGATGATGTCAATTCCCCATTGGGCAAAAGGCCAAGGGCCGGCCATTGGCGTCAGTTCTTCAGGTGGTTGTCGAGGGTAGTGGCAAACATCTAACACTTATCACAACTCTGAACGAACTTCCGAGCATCCTGCTGAATGGTCGACAAGTAATAATCTTGCCAAATAACCTTGTGAGCCAGGGATCGACCTCCCGAGTGAAGTTCACGTAGGGCATAGTCAGCCTCACTCGGCCTCGTGCATCGCAAGAGGGGTACATAGTATCCTTTCTTGTATAGTACTCCATTGAGCATGGTGTAGCGGGCTGCGCGGTTCTTCAATCGCCGAGCCTCGGTGCGATCTTCGGGGAGTACGCCGGTCTCAAGATATCTAATTATTTGGATCGACCTAAGATGGCTCGAAATTGATGGGGAGCAGGGCCGAGGGATTGGTTCCTTCGACGCTTGGCTCAACCACGAATTCAATGGGAATGGACCTGGGGATGTCATCTTTGTCGGCTGAGGCGAGCTTCGCTAGGAGGTCGGCTTTGGTATTCTCAACCCTCGAGATCTGGGTAACAGAACATTAATGGAATCCGACGATCAGCTCTTTTACTTTCGTAAGATAGGCTTTTAACCTCTCCTTCCTAGCCTGATATATATCGCCTATCTGGTTGACGACTAGTTGAGAGTCGCTGTACACGTTTAAATGAGTGACTCTTAAGCTAGCTGCTAGCCGGAGTCCTAGAAGCAGAGCTTCGTATTCAGCTATATTATTGGAGTCTTGAAATCGAAGTCTCAAGGCATATTGTATAACTGTGTGATCAGGAGTCTCCAGAATTACCCCTGCCCCGCTTGCCTTAGAGTTGGATGAGCCATCGACGTAGAAAGACCATACGGGGTGGGAGGGAGGGGATTGATCGGACGATGCCTCTGGGCCAGTAGAAGAGATTTCTGTTTGTATTGTGACTTCGATGATGAAGTCTGCCACGGCTTGTCCCTTAATTGCTACCCTGGGCTTGTAGTGGATGTTGAATTCACTGAGTTTGATCACCCATTTTGTGAGTCATCTTGAAGCCTCCAGTTTTTGTAGTACTCGGTGGAGAGGCTGATCAGTCATGACAATGATCGAATGAGCTTGAAAGTATGGCCGTAGGCGTCGGTATGATATGACTAGTGCCAAAGCCACTTTTTCTAAGGTCGAATACCTTGTCTCCACCAGGACGAGGGCCTTGCTAATGTAGTAAACACGAAATTGTCTGCCTTCATGCTCGTGAATCAGGGTCGAGCTTACGGTTGCATCGGATACTGCCACGTAAATTAGCAGAGGCTCACCTGACTCGGGCTTAGAAAGTAGTGGCGGCAATCCTATATACTTCTTGAGTTGCTGGAGGGTGATCTCGCGTTCCTCTGTCCAATAGACAATTTGTCAGCCCTTCAATTGTTTGAAGAAGGGGAGACATCTGTCAGTAGATCAGGACACGAAGTGATTTAGGGCCGTTATCCTTCCAGTTAACTATTGAATATCTTTGATCGTCTTGGAGGATTCCATGTCGAGCAAAACCTTTATTTTCTCCTGATTAGCTTTGATTCCCCGTTGCTAACCAAGAACTCGAGGAATTTTCCCGAGCTTACTCCAAATGCACATTTGCTCGGGTTGAGTTTCATTTTATATTGTCGGAGGACGATGAACATTTCCTCTAGGTTGGCTATATGGTCGGTCGCCTTAACGCTCTTGACGAGCATGTCATCGATATAAACCTCCATCGTCCGTCCTATCAGTCGGGCGAACATTTTGTTGACCAACCTTTGATAGGTCACTCCAGCATTTTTTAATTCGAACGACATCACTCGGTAACAATAAAGACCTTTGTCAGTGACAAAGGTATTTTTTTATTTATCAAACTGATGCATTACAATTTGATTATAACTAGAGTAAGCATCCATAAAGCTAAGTAACTCATGCCCCACGTTACTATCAACCAGCTGATCGATCTAAGGAAGGGGCAAACTATCTTTAGGGCAGGCTTTATTTAAGTCAGTATAGTCTATACAGACTCGTTACTTCTTATTAGCCTTCTTAACCAACATAACGTTGGCCACCCACTCGGGGTAGTATATTTCCTCAATGAAATTGGCTCTGAGGCGTTTTCTAACATCTTCCTCGATTACGGCCTACCTCTCACGGCCGACTGCACGCCGTTTCTGACGGATCGGCTTGTATGTTGGGTCAATATTAAGGTGATGAGTCATGAATGAAGGGTCAATGCCCGGCATGTCTTCATGAGTCCATGCAAAGACGTCAGCGTATCGGCGGAACAAGCCTACCAGCTTCTCCTTTAATGGTGTTGCCAGGGACGAGCCAATTCGGATGGTCTTCGAGACGTCCGACTCATTCAACGGCACGTGGATGAGGTCCTCCATGGGTTGGCCGCGTCTAGGAGATTCATTGCGCGAATCCAGGGTCTTGATTGTCGTAATTTCCGCAGGTGCTGGCAGAGCGGTAACGTAGCATCGCCGAGCGTCATGCTGATTTCCTTTTACAACCCTGATGCCACCTTCAGTTAAAAACTTCATAGAAAGGTGATAGGCTAAGATGATGGCTCGGAGAAGACAGAGGGAAGATCGACCGAGGATCGCATTAAGACCGAAGACTGATCGACGATCAGAAAGTCGACCATAACAGTAGCTTGATTTGGCACATCCCCGGCAGTGAGCGGGAGCTGAATTGCTCCTTTGGGAAGAATCTGTCCGCCCGAGAATCCGATCAATGGAGTCCTTAAGGGGCCTCAGAGCCGAACGTTCGACACCCATCTTGTCAAGCGCCTATGTAAACAGCACGTCCGCAGATGAGCCTATGTCGACGAAGACCCTGAAGATTCGACTATTGGCGATAGTGATAGTGATGACCAGAGCGTCGTCGTGCGGGTGATGAATGCCCCTCACATCTACATCAGTGAATGCTACACTGTATTTTTTGAGCTTTCTTTCCTTTGGGGGACGAGCTAGAACCATAATTTCAAACTCAGGTTGACCAACATTCCTTTCATAGTTTTTTCGAGTGTTATTTGAGTCGCCTCCACCCAGATTGCCACCGATAATAGTTCGGATATCTTCAGAAGGTCAGTTATCATTCGGGCATTCTTTCGTGGTTCTGGCTCCTAGGTCAACGTGTTTGCCGAGGTGGCCTTCTTGGATAAGCTTCTCAATCTTCTGCTTTAGATTATATCAGTCACTTGTGTTATGTCCATGATTGCGATGGAAATGGCAATACTTACTCTTACTTCATTGGTGCGGATTGCTCCGGAGTTTGTCTGGCCAGTTGAAGAATCCTTCGCTCTTGATCTCCATCAGCACTTGCTCTTGCGGTTTGTTGAATGGAGTGTGTGTTGAAAACTTGTGGTCGTGCACCCGACCTACGTTCGTCGTAGGACCGGTCATCCTTCCGCTTCTTACCGCCGGCCGAGTCAACTTCTTTTTTGGCTAGCTCTTTGGTCAGGGTTTTTGCATTTTGAGTGGCCTCGTACAAGATTCGGGTTTCCTCGGCATCTGCATACTTCTCCGACCGGGCAATGAATTTAGCCAGAGTAGTGGTCGGGTTCTTGTCAAGGGATGCAAGAAACGGCCTGTCTCTGACACCTTGCATAATAGAATTGAGAGTTGTCTCGTCTGAATGCTTCTGGACTTGGAGCGATTCGAAATTGAAGCGTTTGATATAATCCTTAAGAGCTCTTACTCTTTTTGGATTATATTGTTTAGGTGCGCGGATGACTTCAACTTTTTCTTCCCTCCAATGAAATTAGCGAGGAAAGCGTCGCTGAGCTCGGTGAACGAGCTGATGAATTTTGGTTTCAATTATTTGAACCAAAATCAAGCTATATCGGCCAAAGTGAGAGAGAAGGCCCGACACATCACGACATCCGAGGCATCATGTAACTCCATATAAGTCCGAAAGGACTCAATGTGCTGGTTGGATCGGTTTTGCCGATAAAGGGCGTGATCTGAGAAAGACGGAATCATTCTAATAGTCGAGCTTGCATGATCTCATCTGTGAACGGGGATGACTTCGTCTCAGGTCATGCCTGAATGACATGACGACTTTGCTTCATATCTGCGATTTCCTCCCTCATTTCCTTTCCTAAGTCCTAGAGCTCAACTTTCTAGGGTTCGTCGCTGTCAACCGTACCCTTAACTGGGGGTCTGCTGCGCCTTCTCCGATCTATTTTGTGTCATAGATCGGTGGCAAGCGGTGGGGCAGTCACGAAAATATGGGAGGGCGCAGGCTCAACCGGACCATGGTGTTGACTTTGCTGAGGAACAGTTCACGAAGCGACGGGCTGAGGATCGACGAATTGTCGTGGGGCATTTGCCCGACCATCGTCCTGTTGAGGCAGCTGGACCTGCTGGCGATGAATCTGTTCCAGCATCTGCGTCATGTAATTCATGTCAGTCCTGAGTTCCTAGACCTCCTTATCCAATCACCCATTCCCCCAATTCCGTTGAGTGTGCCTGGTCGAAACGAAGGTTGCCTGACGGGATGCAAAGCCTTATCGATTATTCGGTTGGTTTTAGGCCTCTTGGGCTCTATTCATCCCAGGTAGGCCCTCCGTCGCTGGTGGTTCGGTGAGAGGAACCTTAATGGGTTCGTTATGAACGGTTATCCTAGTTCTCGCCATTGGAGTTACTTAGTGCTTAGAGAAAATGACTTTTCGTATCACTTCCCATAGACGGCGCCAAACTGTTGATGCTGTTTTCGGCTCGCACCCTTTTTTAGCCCTTGGACTTGCACAGGAAGAAAGAAAAAGGTGACCCTGGCTTTACCAGGAGACCCTCTAATGCTTAAGTCAAAATCTGGGTCTTAGAATAAAGGTTTTAGAGAGAGGGTTTTTTTTTTCGTACCTTTCACCATGAAGTTCTTTATATTTATAATGGTATCATACCCTGTAGGGCTTCCGCAATTCGAGTAGATTTCAATCTCTTAGGATCCATAATCCTTGATATTCCTGAATTTTCGAAGATCTTAGCCTTATCTCCCGAAAATCTCTAGTAGCGATCCAGAGTTTCACTAAGTAACTTCCGGATATGGAGTGATATATCTTGACCGACTCTTATATCTTCAACACAGTCATGCCAAGGCAAGTTTTACAGCTAATCTCCGCCCACTTTATTAGCCGACTCAATTATGGGTCGAACTAAAGTTCTGACGGCTCTAGGGTCGACTGATCATAGGTCAGTTTAGGCTTTCCTTTGTGAGGCTTTTGCTTGAGCCTTGAGGTGCACTTCCTCCCTTAGAGGTTTCGCTTTACGTCTCAGGACATTCAGGCCACGGTCGGGCTAGATGCCTTACGATCCGAGCTATGTCTCTCCATCCAGCGTTTTATGGACTTTGGGTTTTATTCGGACTTGACGCGTAACGAATCCAAGCCATCGCTTCACTAACTCTACTAACCCTCAAGCCGACTCAAGGATTTGTCATATTTTTTCCCCCCAACAATATCCTAACCGGACTTTGATTTTCGATCACGTCATAATCTCCTCCTAATTATAGAAGAATCCGTTTCTTACTCATTATTAATCTCTTGGAAAACACCAATCATCTCAAAAAAAAAAAAAAAAAAAAAAAAATAAATAAAAAATAAAAATAAAAAATCCTTCATGGCATGGCTGTAAGAAACAACTTTGTCATGCATGTTTTAAATAGTGAGAAATTTGTCATCCACATCTTTTTATACAGCTTATTGAGTATACTGCTCAGTTACACATATACTAGTGTAACAATCACACGTAACGCGTCACTGGCGAAACCAGATCGAGAAATTATCTTAGTGTCCGAGTGAAATTTTGTTCCCTACTCGTACACTGCGTCACAATGTGGCAGCATTTCACTTAGCATAGACCCAGGACAAGTGTGAATTGAACGTGGTCCGTTGCAATTTTATATAAAATTACAGCGGCCCGTTTCAATGTCCGCGTGTAGCTATCCTGATAAGATTACCAGTGTAAAGTTTCTCTTAAACTATATCCGGGTGGGAACTGCCTCAATAACAGCTCAGATGTTCCGCATACCGGAAGGATTATCACGTGCGAGATGTCATACGTGTACGTATGAGATCTTAAACGACTGTCGAGTGTCTGCTCTGTAGCTGATGACTCGGAGTCAACCCCTCGCTTTTCTCTCTAATCACGTGGGAATATTCGATACGGGATTGGTGAACCGGGCCACATCAAACTTGGCCCGTCCTGATAAGTGGGCCCCACTTTTTTCCACTAACGTATGGTAGACGGTTAAAACTATCTTCATTAGAAGAAACTAAGGACTTTCGAGGCTGCAGTTACGTGGTAGCCGTTCAAGAGTATTTGAGCGTGGATCCTCCGTTTCGTGGAAACAGCGACCAGCTGAATCCAATATTATTAGTCGTCCACGTCACTATAAGGCTCTGTTTGATTGTTTAATTTCCCTAATAAATATAGGGAATTACCTGATTATTACTTATACCTGTTTGAAAGTAGCCAGTAATTACGTTTCAAAAATCGGTCATACAAATGTTTTTATTACTAATATAAATATATGACCCCGCCATGTTATATATGAGCTATCCACACCATCCATCCTTTTAAAAAATACATATTAACACATAAACCAAAACATGAGAAAAATCAAAAGCTCAAGTCGACCACACCTCAGGAAACAATAATCATTAAAACGTTAATGGTTGAAAGTTGTTGCTCCCTAGGGCCCACAGTGATGTTTATTTGTCATCCAACCTGTTAATAAGGTCACACAGTCATGGATAAAGTGGAAACAAAAATATCAGTTTGATCCAAAACTACTGGGGCCTTCAAGAAGCTTTCAATGGTAGGAGTTCAATTCCCATTGTTTTCAGTAGTGTGGTCCACTTGATCTTTGGATCTGCCTATTTTTTTTGGCTTATACCCTAAAATGAGTTGGCTAAAGGGATGGACGGTGTGGATAATACACAAACATTAAAGTGAGCCCCACAATTTAACTTTTTCCTCCTCTGGTGCCGTGAGGAGTACTATAAATGAAAGGTGGCGGTCAAATCGCCTTGAAAATTAACCAGAAACACACGGAGGTAAATAATTATTACCCATTTACATTGAATTACCTGTATAATTAGAAAATCAAACTGGCCCTAAGTGCTACATCACCGGCTTTTTCTTTTTAATGTATTAAAATATATTTACACGTCAGGAAAAGCATATTGCATACAGATTACGGTGTGCTATTACTCTTGCCGTACTAAGTAAACTCAGTTGGGCCCACTTTGTATGTATGTAGTCTATCTAAACCATTCATCCGTTTTTCTATCTAATTTAAGGAGTTGAACCCAAAATTGAACTATATCCAAATATCAAGGAAATCATTTGTCGGGGTTACAGTTTTCATCAAGGAAACAGTTGAATTGAATGGTTGCCTTTGGAAATTTCACGGGGGCCATGAAAGTTTTGAATCAAGCTTATATCTGTGTTTTCTCTTCATCCATGCCTGTATGATCTCATGGACAGGTTGGATGACAAATAAACATCACTGTAAGGCCCAGCAAGTTTTCAATGGTGGAAATCATTATCCCCACTGTTTACAGTGGTATGATCCACTTGATATTTGGATATCCTTCAATTTTAGGCTCAACCCCTTAAATTAGATGGAAAAATGGATGGACGGCCTGGATAGACCAAATACATACAAGGTGGGCCCAACTGAGTTTACTCGGTACGGTAAGAGCAGGAGCACACCGTAATCGGTACGCAATCCAATTTCCAAATCAAACCGTCTAGCGGCGTATGCTTTTTCTGAAATGTAAGTTTTTTTTAATATATTAAAAAAAGCTAGTGATGTAGCACTTATAGTGACGTCGACCAATAATAATATTGGATTCGGCTGCTCGCTGTTTCCACGAAACAGAGGATCCGCGCTCTCTTCCACGAAACAGAGGGCCCGCACTCCTCAATATGTAGAAACTAAGGTGGAGGCTGTATCCTCGTGGGGCTTTTGTTTTGTTTTTTGTTTTTAAAAAAAGAAAAGACTTGGAGGCTGTAGATGGTAGCAATGCTTTCAAAGCTTCTGGCGTTCTTTCTCCTCGTTAAGCTTACATCATCATCATCATCCATGGACGGCCATGATTTCACCTATAACGGATTCCACGGTGTGAACTTGACCCGAAATGGCGTGGCGGAGATCACATCCAACGGACTCCTGAGGCTGACCAACACCAGCGTGTATCAGATAGGCCAAGCCTTCTACTCCGTTCCTGTCCGCTTCAAGAACTCATCCAACGGTGATATTTTCTCCTTCTCTACTACCTTTGTCCTTGCCATCGTTCCCGTAGATAAAGTGAGTGGCCATGGGATGGCATTCGTCATCTCCCCGTCGAATAATATCCCAGGTGCACTACCCAGCCAGTTTTTGGGACTCTTGAATTTAACCAACCTTAATGGAACAGGAAATTCATCAAACCACACCGTGGCCGTCGAATTCGACACTATCAAGAGCCCCGAATTCGATGATATCGATAACAACCATGTTGGAATCGATATCAATGGCTTGAGATCTACCAATTCCTCTCCTGCATCCTACTTTACTAACAAGAACGGTGAGTTTCAGAACATAAGCCTCGTAAGCGGCAAACCAATACAAGCTTGGATAGAATATAACAGTGTAGAGAATCAAATCAATGTAACAATATCTCCCATCGAGGTCCTTAAACCAAATCGGCCACTCTTGTCAACGAGCATTAATCTTTCATCAGACATCTTGGATGAAATGTATGTGGGGTTCTCCTCATCGACGGGTTACATGCTCACATCCCATTACATTTTGGGATGGAGCTTCAAAATCAACGGACCAGCTACACCGCTCAATCTCTCAATGCTTCCGATTCCTCCTCAACGACCCCACACTAGTGAAAAGAAATGGATTATTCTGGAAATTGGGTTACCATTATTTATCGTTTTCGTTCTAATGACCATCTCCATCGGCGTTTATAAGGTGAGAAGAAAGATCAAATTCGCTGAAATACTCGAAGACTGGGAGCTTGAATATGGGCCCCAAAGGTTCTTCTACAAGGATCTCTTCATCGCCACCAAGGGCTTCTCAGAGAAAGTGCTTCTTGGTGTCGGCGGCTTTGGTAGGGTGTACCGAGGCGTCCTACCAACGTCTGGTATTGAAGTTGCAGTCAAGAAAATCTCCCACGAATCACGGCAAGGAATGAAGGAGTTCATCGCGGAGATAGCCAGCATCGGACGGATCCGACACAAGAACTTGGTCCGGCTACTTGGATACTGCCGGCGGAAGGGAGAGCTCCTACTTGTCTATGATTTCATGCCAAACGGTAGTCTCGACAAGATTATCTTCGACCATTCAGAGTCAGTGCTACAATGGAATAATCGATTTCAGATAATCAAAGGAGTAGCTTCGGGTCTTCTCTATCTGCATCAAGATTGGGTGCAAGTAGTCCTTCATAGAGTATTAAAGCCAGTAATGTATTATTAGATAATGATTTAAATGGGATGTTGGGAGATTTCGGGCTGGCGAGATTGTATGATCATGGGACTGATCCTCATACGACTCACATGGTTGGGACGTTCGGTTACATTGCACCGGAGCTGGCTAGGACCGGTAAGGCGACGATGAGCACTGATGTGTTTGCTTTTGGGATCTTCATGCTCGAAGTAGCTTGTGGGCGGAGGCCAATATCGTCGCGGGCCATGTTGGTGGAGGAGCCGATCTTGATCGATCAGGTGCTGGAGTGTTTGAAGAGAGAAGCGATTTTAGAGGCGGCGGACCCGAAGTTGGGAGGTGATTATGTGGTGGAAGAGATGGAGCTGGTGTTGAAGGTTGGTTTGCTTTGTTCGCACCCGTTGGCTGCGTCCAGGCCGACTATACGGCAAGTGGTGCAGATTTTGGACGGTGATGATTCGGTGCCGGAACTGTCGCTTGATGGTTTCAATAGTAGTAATGAATATGCAGTGGGCCATGATGAAGGTTTTGATGATCTTGTGATATTGTTTCCTTCGTTGGATGCTCAGTCTTTACTCTCTGGTAGCCGTTGATTGTATAGAATTAATGTAGATTTTATCATGTTTGTGTGGTTGTACGCATGTATGCATGAATATGCAGTGGGTTGAGTTTTGAAATGCATGTGTGCTTGTAGAATATGTCTATTCTACACCTCTTTGTGTGGGTCCACCGTAATGTAAGACGGACATCCAATCCGTCCATAAGGTGCGTCAGTTCAAGTTCACTACTTATAATTAAAATCAGGATGATCGAATTATTATTTTAATAAGTATAAGATCATCTCCTATCCGACTTGTAATAAGGAAGTTATAATTGTTTTCATGAGATTGCGATGTTGAAAACAATAGCAAATGCGACTAAATGTTGTAATTATTCTAAAGCTATTTGGAAGTTTATTGAATAATCTTTTCAAAAAGAATTTATTGAATAATCTTTTCAAAAGAATAATATTATTCAAATTCAACTAATAAGGAATGAGTTATAACCATTTTCATGGGATCGTGTAATGCTAAAAGCCAGAACGAACGTGACCAAATAGCATCGTGAACTATGAACTCACTTTTAAATTGTCAAATAGTGTCTAGATAAGATAATTCTAAAAAAGTATTTGAAAGATCTTTGAATTATATTTCTAAGACATAATATCACCTCGATCCAATCTATGACGGAAAAGTTACGATTATTTTAGTGGGATCATTTAAAATTGATTTGAACTTGCATTTACTTTGTTGTTACTAAAAGTGAAAGTGAACGAGAATGCTTACTCATGTTCACATTCTCCCCAGATGAAGGTAAAACACAAATATCCGCAAGTCGTTCGTCAGTTGCTGTTTTGCTACTGCTATTCTCAAGACTGAGTCAAAATCATTAAGATCTGTCTTCTGTCCAATTCATGGGACCCACGCTTGTATTTGGTCCAATTCATGGCAAGATATTTCAAGAGCAGAAAACGATACATCACTCAATCTCCACCCTATACATTTCAACTTGCACGATAATCTGAATAATTCATCTGGAAAGCCTGGACTGTCCACGGATTGGCCCAGTGGTTGCACCAACCGAAAGATGGCAACCGTATGATCACTCTCATCTGGTTCAGTGATCTTGCTATAATGGCCCTGACGTAGGGATGAACGTGATGAGATGGATCACTGTCTTCTTCAGGGTTAACTACTCCGAATTCGCGAAGCTTCCCTTGACTCTCACAAATAACGAGGAAAAAAGTAAAGAAAATAGAAAATAAATTTTATAAAATTTGTAATTTGATTGATTGATTGAAAATAAATAAATAAATAAATAAAAGTCTAAAACCTTATAAATAAGTATACCAAGCCTTGGAAAAGTCTCGGAATTAAATTACAAATAAAATCCGGTAAAATTTGTAACTTACCATGGATAGTAAATTTACTATTTATGGATGTTCTCCTAATTTTTCTAAACATTTATTTTTATGTTAGATGCAACTCGTAAAGTCCAACAGATGAAGAGTTACAGTCAAACCAAACTTATTAAAAATAGTAAAAATGGAAATAAACATGAAATTTGACTGTTGATATGATGGAATCTTGCAAATTCAACGTAGGCAACCTAGCGTAGCCGGGTTGGTTGGCTAAAGTAGCTCGTCATACCCCAAAATCATATATGGTACGTCGAGTAACTCATTCCAGTTTGCAAGATATGCATGTTTTAAGGTTTTGACAGTCCTAATGACTTCTACTTCCTATCGGGCCTTCTCTGGTCTATCTCGGACATGAAAGTGTCCGCAACCCGCTCTACCTCAAGCCTATGCACCAAAAGTATTCCATTGACTAGATCGTGATAACCATGTAATTGCCGTGCATCAAATGAACGGTTAAAACAAAAACTTGGGCCACTTACAGCCTATGTTCACGGCCCACGATTTGGAAGGTCTGGATTGATGCATGTGTGCCAAATGCCACATATGGTGCCAGAGTATTCACCATTTGATGTTGTGGTAAACAAACATTAGAATCCATCTTCTTCATCTAACACGTGGCATAGGGAGGGGATTAGGTGCTGCCCTTACCGTGGGCTCACCTTGATGTATTTACTCTACATTCGCACCGTCCATCCGTTTTTCCATATCGTTTTAGGGCATCCCAAAAACGAAAAAGATCTAATCCTCAGGTGGACTATATTATAGGAAACAGTGGTCTGGTATGGTCCACCTGAGAATTGAATTTACTTTATAGTCCATTTTGCAGGCTCATTTTAACACACCAGCTTAAAAATAAACAAATTCAAAGCTCGAGTGGACCACACCATAAGAAATAATGAAGATAATGACACCCACGGTTGAAACATTCCCATGGTCCCACCATGATAGACCTAAACGAAGTGAAAATACAAATAGGAGCTTGATTTAAAACTTTCTTATGATGTGGTCTATTTGAAGTTTGGTTCTGCTTTGTTTATGGGCTCATGGTTAAACAGGGCTGGCAAAAACAAATTGATGACATGAATACATCACCACCCATTTCTGGTCTATCTAAATGGAGAGTGGATTTGGTGAGACCCCGGCCTCACCCAAGACGGCGTGGCCCTTCTCATAAGGTTATTGTGGGGCCCACCTTTGATGTATGTATTATGTATTCACACTGTCCATCTGTTTTCCATATCATTTTAGGTCATTGTCCCAAAAATGAAGTAGGTCCAATTATCAAGTGGATCATACTACTATTAAAAACTTCTTAGGGCGCACCTTAATGCTTTCATAGTGTTTATTTGCCATCTAATCGGTTGATAAGGTCACGTGAGCTTGGATGAAGGGAAAAATAAATATCAACTTTTGTAGCCTATTAATGGTCAATCAACATTGTTTCTTATAGTATAGTGACTATAGTCCACTTGATAATTATTGGATCTGTTTCATTTTTGGTATAATGTTATAAAATGATTTTGAAAAATGGATGGATGGCATGAATATATAATACATACATCAAAGTGGGCCTGTGGTAAACCCACGGTAAGGGTCGCGCCAACTTCGGTGTGGCAGGGTCTCACCAATCCGCCCTCATCTACATGTACCTTGGGAGTGGATTAGGCAAGACTCAAGACTCACATAAGATTATGGCCCTTACCATGAGGTCCAACTTCATGTATTTTGTATGCCTATTGTCTATATGTTTTTCCAAATCATTTTAGGGCACTATTCTAAAAATGGAGCAGATCCAGTAATTAGGTCAACCATACCATAGGAAGCAGTAGTAATTGACGATTAACGTCATGCCCTGAAATTCGAGTATCCGAATAGAGTAATTCGGACCCTAAGCTCAATAGGGCTGAAAGTCGGGCGGGTTGGGTCGGGTTGGTGCTCAACCCTAACCCAACCCAAGGTTCGTGTACCTCAACCCAAACCCAACCCAACCCAACCTCGGGTTGGGAATTCTCAACCCAAGCCCAACCCAAGCGGGCTCGGTCGGGTTGATCGGGTTGGTCGGGTATACGTGTTAATATTTTCGTTATTACATTAGTTTATTATATTTCAATATAGGATTTATTTTTTGTATCTATGATTTTATTAATTATATATGTGATTATTTGTCATAAAGAACTTCATTTTTTTTTCTTTAAAAAAATAAGCTAAAATATAGGACAATTACTCCTTTAAAAGTCATGTAGCATAGTAAGCAATCTATTTGGGAGAGAAAAATCCGGCATATCTTGTTAGCTTGAGTCATTGGAAATGACGTGGACAAATGAGACCCGTCATCACTAATGTGCCTTCGACACAAACGATCCACACTCAATTATAATTTATAATTAACTTATATATTGATTGAGTTCGGGTTGGGTCGGGCAACCCGAGTGTTCACTACCCAAGTGCAGGGTTGTGATGTAGTAATAAACTCGGTGAAACCGAGGTCGAATCCACAGGGACTGAAACCTGTACGTTATCTGAAACTAACTAGGACTAGAACTAGAATGAGATGAAATCTAATTTAAGTGTAATTTGAAGAATAATGATGAAATATTAATCTAAACTGAGAAGAAAATTCAGAGGAAAAACACTAGGGATTCAGAGGATCCACTTGTAGAGATCAGGGAGATCTACGCTTGATTCATGAACTCAATCCGAACTTCCTTTTGATCTGGTTTTCAAGAGATGAGACGGGTGTAAATTAGAATGGATTCCATCACAAAACCATGCCCATGAGACAAAGAAAACAACGGAATTAAACCAATTCAACAGCCAAACTGAGTGATGTATGAATGTCAGGAAGAGTTCTGTCATTCCACCATGTCCAAGGGGCAATGGTGAACAATAGGGTGTCCTGGCTTTATAATCACAAGAAGGGAAAAGGAAATACTCAAGCTATTGCAGATCTATTGTAATGTCAGTCACAACAAACCATTAAAGACTAATCGCATTTCTTAAAATCAAACCAAAAAAAATAGTTCAGGACATGAATCAGAACCGTAGAATATCACCCATCACGCTACAAGCTTCACCTCTTGGCCCTAGCCAAGAGGTTTAGCCAACCATGTTGGGTTGAATCCCTCAAGCAGAACAAAAGAAGAAGAAAAAGAAAAAGAAAAGAAAAATAGAAAAAAAAATCCAGGGTCTCTCTCTCTCTCAAAGTAGCTACCCTTGGTAGAAAAAATTTCCTTCTTCTCACGTTCTCTTTCTTTCTTATAGTCACAAAAAACCTTGAAGAGGTCGGTAGAGGTCGTATGCGCGCTTGAAGATACGCAACAAACAGCGTCCGCTGCAGAGTCGGTTGAAGTTCTACGCAGCTCTTCTTACGCAGCCAAAAACGGATCCTCCCCACGCCCCTGTTTATGTGATCCAGTACAAAAGAATGACGTCCCTTGGGACATTTTTGAGTGGCCTACACAGTGGACGGATCGAGATCGACGATCCGATCATCATCGGACCACACCACACCCGCAAAATGGGGCCGTTGTCGCGAAACAGGACCGTGGAAATCCTCCGTGCTATTACTGCTGGTGGGGCCCATTACTTCACTCGTTTGGGAAATCTACTCCGACCATTGAGTTCTCCTCGAAATTTCGGTTAGGAAGGACGATTTTGGGTTTCTTTTGATGTGGTCCACCTTATTTTTCTACTCTACCGTCACCCGTTTGGACGGTTTGGATTTGATCTCTGCTTTCATTTGAAACACCGTCACCTAGGTGTGGTATGTGGCCCCACTTGGGATCATATGGACGGTTTGGATTGTCCATGTAGACAATGGATGGGTCCCACAATCTTAACCCATCTCTCTGTTTCGAACTAAAACGGCAAACGCTGCCCAGCGTTTTTTTTTTTTTTTTGAAAGGAAGGAAAGTCGGTCAGCTGGTCTTTGACCGTCTTGGCTGACCCGCTACACGAGGGGTGTACATGAGCTGGATGTACACGCACTCTAAGGTGGAGTCGATCTTGATGTGTGTGAAGAATCCGATCCATCCATTCATCTTACCACCTCAATTAAGGAGTTAAAACACAATTTAAAGTATATCCAGATCTCAGGCGGTCCGCAGATTGACGATTCAGGGGCTGATTTGTCTGTTGGACCACTTCTACAAAGATTTGGGAGCTAAAATTCGACGTGTACGGTTACTTTATGTCCCTCAGACCATGTATAAAGTTTCGGGCCGATCAGATGGTAAGAATCCTGTGATCTTGCATTCTGGCTGGTTTTCGGGCCCGTTTGATGTGAACGGCTTGATTTTCTCGGATCCCTGGCATGTAAATCCGTCACTATTGGTCCTCTGAAGTCCGTTCCTTGCTCTGGTGACTTTGGAGCATCAAAACCATACTTGTAGTACTCTTTTTCAGTCAACGCTCCTAATTACATCCTGTAACAAAAACACGATTAAAATATTCCATTAAGCATTATCATGTTCGTAAATCTAGGTAGTAACTGAGGTCTAATATGCAATATTTGACCCACAACACCGAGAACCCAAGCCCAACCCAAGTTTTATCGGGTTGGTGTTTGTATAGCCCAAGCTTGAGATCGGACCTGATATATCTTGCCCGAGCCCAACCCAATGTCAGGTCGGTCACGGGTCGGTCGGGTTGAATTCGTCCAACTTTCAGCCCTAAATCTCAAGCCCGTGAGGTATAAGATTCACTTTAATTTAAGCCTATATAACCATTTTCATTTCCAATATACCAAGATTCCTCGTAACATCATTTACATCAACTAAGCACAAATAAAAATCTCATATCATAATGCTAAAATAATTAGATAAAGTCAACTCAGCTTTAATGCATCATTCTTTCACTAAAACAAAACTAAGTAAAAGGAAATACATAATCCATAAAGTCTTGACTAAAATTAAAACAAAGGCAATCCCTAAAACTGAATATGACTTTGGCTCATCAATAATAGTATTCATATCCGGTACCTGAAATATTTAAACACTCTGAGTACGACAACTCAATAGGATCATTTTTATCTCAACCGAAATTTGCACATTAATACCATAACACACTTTTACAATACTAACTAAATAATTTTAAAAAATAACATTTAAGTAGGCAATAATTATTCACAAAAGATTTTTAAATTAAAGAAAATAATTTCATAAATGATTGAATTAAAAATGCACTCCTCAGCAATTAACTTGAAAATATATGTGTCTTAACGATCTTTTACAGAATGACCCTGGGAAGAGCACCATGTAATATTTTTTAGGTAACGACCCTGGGCAGAGCACCACATGATTTCTTTTAGGAATCAATCCAGGGTAACACACCCGTGTATGTATACCCAAGGCAGAGCACCTGTGCCGATCTATAACACCTCGGGTTTTCGAGGGCCGTGTAAGAACTCGGCTCTCGAATTCCCAGGTGTCATAGATGCCCTCATGGGCTCATATTTTGATTACATTTACATGATTCATAAACAATAGAGGATTTAGCAAGGCATGAAGCATAAGTACGTCATAAAGCAGTATCAATTGCTACTAAATATTAAAAAAAAAATATCCAGACAACGAATCCAAAATCGTCTAAATAGGGAACTAGGCCCACCCATACGTGACCCAAAGCGACTAGGGCCCTGGTCCATACCCCGCGATAACCCGAACTCAACAAAAAGGATTCGTCAAAAGTCTGGAAGCAGGGAAGCTCCTCTTCGCTATCTTTGCTCACCTCGCTCGGCTCGTCGAGCTCCGCCTTACCTGCATGTAGCAAAATGTCTGGTTGGTGTTTTAAAACATCGTCCCAGAGTGGGAGTGATCAACTCAGTGGGTGTTATTAGTCTTAAGTTACAACAGACATCAATTATACTATGAATTTAATAAAAAACAGTCATTCATAAACACCTATCTAATCTTATTAATGCATATGTATGATAGATGAGATATGATGCATACCCTCGCCACAACTCTCCCTTGAACGACTCCGTCTGACGATCGCGTATGTCAACACTCCCTCAGAGCGACCTCGGCTGCCGAGTCGCCAACCTAGCTAATGCAATGTAATGATAATGTTAACCGGGTTCTTAGTTAAGTCCATTCAACCAGCGGATTGGATAATCTGTACACCCCACATATCAAATGCCCTAAACTAATTGCGAGGCCAAGACCCCCCAACGTGTGAGGCCAAGACTCCGCGATCCGTGATCCCATCAGGTTCTCCATCCCCGACTTTAAGCACATGGGGAGTGCTGAGAACTGGGATCGCTCACGGTCACTACGGGGAGGCGCGTCACCCCAGCTTAAACTGACAACTCTGACACAGTGTCTCATTCCACCATGCCCAACTCACGAGATGGTGGATCGATATTCAATTCGTTAACAATAGGCTACAACGGTGATAGGGTGTTCCAGATTCCATACATATGTGAGTAAACATGGTTAACAAACAAGGTTGGTCAACCAATAGACTAAACCACATGCGTTCAGGCAAATACGTGATGGACAATATCGGGTACGAGCAACCCATATAGTCTAACTATTGTCGCCCACACGCACTCGCCCAAATCCGTGGGTTTAGTCTCAAGACAGTCCTACCAATGGGACCACCTTAACTCTCCTTGTTTTCCTGACCAACCCTAGGGTTTGGATGGTGGTCCACGACATGTCAACGAACAAGGTTATCAACTAGCATAATCATCATCATGTTCTCATACACCTCAACATACATGTTCAGATTCTCCTAGTAAGCAAGCTAACACAATTTATGAGCAATGGTGCATGTGTGTTGTGTGTGTTGGTGAGGAAGTTGCTCACTTCCTACAACTTATGGAAACAAATTACGCAAAAATTAATGAGGCACGCATGCTAAAGGGCATCATCATATGAGCAATCAAACAAGACATCAACAAGCGATCATCAAATTTACACTAAGTCATGTGAGAAGCAAGAACAACATCATGTGAGAAAATCAAATAAAACATACAATTCCATATCACTCTAAATAAACATAAATTCCTAGGTTTTCTCTATATTCTTTAAATGCATCAACTAAGCAATCAAAATCATTAAACTCATAATGAAATTGATGTTAGGCCACCTAAGAGTAATAGTGTGCACCTATGGATCGTTGGAGACTTGGAAAAGGACCTAGGAATGAGGGCTTTGAGGTCGATCGGCCGGAATTCCTAAAGTAAGCATTTGCATGTTAGAAATCCAAGTCAATCCCTTCTCAACACATGGGTTTCAAGAAAAAGGGATGATGGATTTACCTAGACAACCAACGGAAGCGATTCTTGCGGTTGAGGTGGAGGGTTTCCTTGGAGAAGGGTTAGAGAGTTGCAAGGTTGAGCTTCTTTGGGCCCCACCTCCTACCGCACACACTCCTTTCCTTTCTTCTTCTTCTCTCTTTCTCCTCCTTTCTCCTCTTTCTCTTCTCTCTTTTCTCTCTTCACTCTTTTCTAGGGCAAAATCGTATGGGGAGAGGGGGTGCCCAAATGAGCCCCTTTTATAATGCCAGATTTGGTGGAAATAGCCCTAAGTGTTGGGTTTTTATTATACTAGACCTATGGGAGGGTCTTTCTAGCCTCTAGGACCCACTATGGGGTGTACAAGTTGATATACACCGTAGGATATTTAGTCATAACGCTGATCTATATAGGGATGTGATCGGTCCGCCATTTGGATGCGTCGATCGACAGATATGGTTAGAAGTCTGTTCAACGGTCACCGATAGTCGATCGGGGCCGCGGCTATACGGATATAAGCGGAAAAATATCCTTACTCCACGTGTGAAGTTTGGTCATAAATCGACGGCCCGAAATCCTCAACTTTTCATAAGAGTGGACAACCCAATTCACTTAAGTTTCAGTCTCTTCCTTTAAGGTATTTGCACTTCTCATGCACTCGTCCCTTTGCTCAAGTTGAGCGGTTCTGGACCGTTCCTAGGTCTGACTCCCACGATGGATGTCAAGCCCAGTAAGACAGACATTACTCTATACTTTTGTAACTAGTGGCCCACCAACGAGCAGTTTAGAGCTTGTTTGGGAAATCGCGGCATTTCTGGAATGAATTAGGCATTGAGATTTCTCATGGGTGATGATTAGGGTTTGGATTAACTATGTTCATAGTGCGGCCTATTTATAACTAGTGAAGGTGGAGATTTGATCATGCTTACTCTAAACCGTCGATTTTAGGCTAAAAGAGTAACGGGTTGCTCTGATGGGTCCTTGGTCACAAAATTTATAGGACAAGTGCTCCATGGCCTGATGAAGGGCCATGCAAAATTTAAGGGCAAACAGATGCGGGGTTTTACCGCAACGGTCCGATTTGTGATCAATGGTCACCATTGCACGATCGGGTTCCAGAGTTTGTGGACGGGTGTAGGAAAATATTTTGGGCCCTCCCTGTAAGTTTAAAAGAAATTCGATGGCTGAAATGCCTAATGTCTCAGTTTCAATTAAGAGTGTCAGATTCTGAATCCAATAGGCTGGGGTGAGTGGCACTTTGCAAGTGCCACTGGGACAGCGTAGACAATTTAATTTCTAGGCGTCCACTGAGTCTGTGGTTCGTGATGGACCACAAGCCCAGTGAGATCTATATTCTCCTAAATTTTTAGATTTTTCTGACCTTCCTTGGTCGTTGTATGGCCCGTACGGGCTGTTACTAAATGTAAACGGGCTATCGGCTTGACGGCCCGCACTCGATCCAACCACGACCAGACTGGTCCACCCGTGTATAAGCTAACAGCGAGTGTTAATGGTCAGTAAGTGATAATATAAGTTAATTTTTTAAAAAAATTTAAGGATTTTTGGAAATCCAAAACAGTGAAAATCCAAGATGTTACACGATCTTTCAGAAGTAACCCTGAGCAGAGCACCCATGTGTGTATTTTTTAGGAAATTACCTAGGGTAGAACACCTGTGCTGATCTTTCGAGAATGACCCCGGACAGAGCACCCGTCTCACAATATCTTAGCCATACCTTAAGAAGGCATATACTAGAAGGGAAGAATAAACATAATTTATTTAAGATTTTTATGCACAACTAGTCATCATTCTAATATGTACATTATTTAACAATTCATCAACACAAAAGGATTCAAGATAAATCTAATAAGGCTATACAATGCACCATTAATATTCCACATGTACAGTTGGTTAAACAACAAGTAATTATTAAAGAATTAACATATGCACAAAAGATATAATGTTCACATATACAATCGAAGTAATTCAATGTATACAATAGTTTAACCATTTATACATATCAACCAAAATTACATGTATTTTTATGGTTGGCAACTTGCAAACCTAACATTATTCCATACCTATGATATTTATCTATAAATCTCGGTATGGGGTGTGAGTTAGATCACCTACTTGATGCGTGACCCGTGTCAAGAGACGGTTATAACACAATTTAACTGTTGATGATCTTGCCGACGAAGATGGTACCTTCTCTAATGGTGACTTGTTGATTGATGGCTTTTCAACGATTCTCTTCTTCGGGATGATGGAATTTGATGTAGGAAGCTTGAAAGGTGAAGGATGAAGGCTTTTAATGGAGATTTGTCGGTGGTTTCAGAAGTTCGTGGCTTCGTGGTTGAGGTGGCGTGCTTGCACAACACACGTCGCTGATTCATATTGATAATCTGGATAAGAGACAACGGTTGGGATGGAGCATCAGGTTGAGGTTAGTTTCCAAAAGAATGGAGGAATGAGGAAATTTCAGAGAAGTCGTGCTGAGGTTGCAGGACAAAGAAGGATTTGATTTGATTTGTTCGGGATGGTGCACATCTATTTTACGGAGATTAAGGGATGAAGAGAGAAAATCGGGGGTTTGTTGTATGCGGGGATATATATGTTTTTTTTTTTTTTTTAAGCACAGTGGAACCCACAACGATGAGGTGCCAAATCCTTACCGTCCATTAGTTTTGCCTAGTCATGATAGGGCATGGATCCAAAACGAAGATGATCTAAAATTACGGTGGGCCACACTAAAGGGAAGAGCTAGATTTGAAATACCTACCATTTAAAAAAGAAATGGGATGTTACAATTAATGTGCCACAAAAGATTTGGATCAAGCTTTATATTTATTTTCTTCCCTTCATCCATGCTGACGTGACCTTATCAACAGATTGGATGGAAAATAAACAAATGGAAACATTAAGATACGCCTTAAGAAGTTTTTAATGGTATGGCATTCAATCACCACTGTTTCCAATAGTATGGTCCACCCAATAATTAGATCTACTTCATTTTTGGGATAGTGCTCTAAAATAATCTGAAAAAAAATAAAACAGCATGGATACAAAATACATACATCAAGGTAGGCCCATGGTAAGGGTTGCGCCGTCTTAGGTGAGGCTGGGTATCACCTAATCCTCTTCCATGAGATACTGCTAGAGTTGTAAATGAGCTAAATCGAGTCGAGCTTGGCCCAGCTTAGCTCGGCAAGTAACCCAAACTCAAACTCGACTCGGCTTAGTCTTTGAACTTTGATTGGCAACAATGACTCGGACTACTCAGAAATGAGTTCAAGTTCCAAATTTTATGAGTTGAGTTCGAGTTTAGATTTTAGAATTTTTAATTAATATAATATATATTATAATTTATAATTTATATAAATATATAATATATCATATATAATTTATTTAAATATAAATATTTACAAAATATTTATATCAAGTGAGTCAAATCGATTTAAATTGAGTCAAGTTCCGAGTCCAATCGAGTCGAGTCAAACTCGGACTCGACTCAAAAAATATCAAGCTAAAAAAATCAGCTTGACTTCTTGAACCTAGTTTCAAGCCAAGTCGAACAAACTTTTCTGAGTTGAGTCAAGTGAGTTAACCGGGCTAACTCAGTTCGTGTACAGCTCTACATGCAGTCCTTACCATGAATTAATGTGGGGCCATCTTGATATACATATTTTATATCCACACCGTACATCCATTTTCCCATACCATTTTTTGTCATGATCCAATAATGAAGAAGATCCAAATCTCAGGTAAACTGTACCATGGGAAACAGTGGTGATTGACTATTAATAGGCCACAAAAGTTTTGGATCCGACTGATATTTGATTTTTTCCTTTCATCCAGGCTTATGTAACCTTATTAACAGATTAAATGATAAATAAATACTACAAAAACATTAAGGTGTGCCCTAAGAAGTTTTTAATGGTAGTGTACAATCACCACCGTATCCTAGACTATGGTCCACCTGAGATTTGGATCTTCTTCATTTTTGTGATCATGATATAAAATGGTCTGGGAAAATTGATGGACGGTGTGGATCCACAATACATGCATCAAGGTGGGCCTCACCATCTTGGGTGAGCCCAGGGTCTCACCTAATCCACTCCCAAAGATTCTCAATTTCCACCGCTTGGGCCGGCAACAAGAGTCATGATATGAGCCTCGGCTAAATGACATGTATATCATCCTCTAGCCTCGAGTTTTAGGTGCAGATG
Source organism: Magnolia changhungtana (assembly GCA_030180095.1). Taxonomy (NCBI): domain Eukaryota; kingdom Viridiplantae; phylum Streptophyta; class Magnoliopsida; order Magnoliales; family Magnoliaceae; genus Magnolia; species Magnolia changhungtana. Next base: position 4,876,193 of record JASAUF010000391.1, on the reverse strand, counting down.
GGAATGTTATTAGGCCTGTAGGTCAAATGTGGGCCTTATTTAATTGAGTGGAGTGATGAACGGTTAAGCATGGCCGGATTTGACAACATCTTCTATAAGTGCCGAGAGAGCTTTATTGTAAACCGGCCTGGGCTAACTTTGAATACACAAGAGATAAATGGGCCAGGCCGAGCACCGACTTTTGGGCCTGTTAATATTGGGCTATTTAAAGCGCACTATGGACCTGGTCTGGCCTGGCCCATTACCACCTCGATGTTAGTAGAGTGGCAATGGATTAGGTTGGACGAGCCTACGGGTCAACTGGCCCAACACGCTACCCAAGGCTTAAAACCCTGGTCGGGACAATACGCCTATTTCTCTCTCCTCTTTGTTTTTAAATAGGATTTTGACTGTACTGGCCTCATTGTAGGGTCAAATTCCTAAAGGATTTCAACCTTTCAAATATTTTGAGGGTGGCCTTTTGACAAGCTTTTTCTTTAAAAAAATGGACCAAAATGCCTTTATCCTTGTATCAGTAGTTATACGGTTTATAATGCGGAAAAAGTTACGTGTTATTTTGATCTTGAGAAATTAAGTAACATGGACGGAAGCCTTTTTGAGCGTAAGCAAGGCCCAACTCATGGAGCCCACATTGATGTACATGTATAATCTGCCCATCCTTTTTGCCGTGTTATTTTAGGGCTAGGGCCTAAATATTAGCTTGATCTAGAGCTCATGTGGGCAATATAATAGAACATAATGATGACAATGGCACTCGTACTTTTGAAACTTTCTAGGCTCATTGTGATGTTTGTTAGAAGTAGACACTGCTCAAGTCAGGACTTTTTAAGCTCATGGCGAGCTGACCGACAAAGTGGATGAAACGGATCACTCAATCGTGGGCCTTAAGCTATAGTATCAATGGCTATCCTTTCACTTGTTAGTAAAGGAAGTGAACACGTGACAACTACGAATTATATAACATGACAACCACGGCCCATATAACATGACAACTAAGACTCATGACAACCATGACCCATATAACATGACAACCACGACTTCGACCCTTACTACATTACAACCATGACCTTAATACGTAACCTTTGATCCATTTTTGGTAATGTAGCTAGTGAACAAGTGACAATCTTGACACTTAATATGTCACAACCGCGACCCTTAACACATCACAACCATGACAACTTCGACCCATATAAATTGAAAATCTACCATTGAAAATCTTTTGAGGGCCATAAATTTTTTGGATATAACTCTTTTTTGGCCATGAAGTTAAATTAAATTCTAAATCCAATGGACAGATTGGCACTTGTTCACTGCCTACACTACCAAAAATGGATCAAAAGTCGTGGTTGTAATGTAGTAAGGATTGAGGTCGTGGTTATCATGTTATATGGGTCGAGATCGTGGTTGTCATATTATATGGGCTGTGGTTGTAATGTGGCAATGGTCGAGGTTGTCATGTTATATAGGTCGTGGTTGTCATAGGATGTAGTTGTTATATGTTATATGGGTCGTGGTTGTCATGTTAATATGGGTCATGGTTGTCACATGTTCACTTCATTTACTACTAAATAAAAGGATAACCATTGATACCAAAGCCTAAGGCTTACAATAGAGTGATCCGTTCCATCCACATTTTTGGCTAGCTCGTCGTGGGCCCAAAAAGTTTTGAATTGGGCAATGTTCACTTATAACAAACATCACATTAAGATATAACAAACATCACATTAAGCCTAGAAAGTTTCAAAAAGGCTTCCATACATGTCACTTTCTTGGAACTGAAATAACATGTAGCTTCTTCTTTACTGTAAACAGTACATTTACTTATCCAAGGACAATGACATTTTGTCTAAAAAAATTTCCAAAGCTTGTTAGAAGGCTACCCTCATAATATTTGAAAGTTGATTCCATTTAGGGAATTTCATCATACAACAAGGCCAGTACGATCAAAATCCCTTTTAAACACTACTGTGAATGACTTGGCTTCTCTGTATGAGGTTTGTTGTCTGTATAGGAGGCTGAGTTAATCTACAGCATACTGACCCACCATGATGTCTCTTATCCACGCCGTCCTTCTGTCATACGAGCTTATTTTAGGGCATGAGATCAAATTGAAGAATATCCAAAGCTTAAGTGGACCGCACCACAGGAAACAATAGTGATAAGTTCTACGGTGATGTTTATTTGTCATCCAACCTGTTATGGATGAAGGGAAAACGCAAATATCATGTCCTTAAATTTTGAGGGGTTCAGCCCCAAATTAAAGACCATACCATAAGAAAGAGGGAAAAACTTATTCTGATTGTTGAAACCTTTTTAGGGCCCACAATAATGTTTATTTGTCATCCAACTTGTTCATGAGATCACTAAGACATCCTTTTGATCTAAAACTTCCGTGCCTCTGAGAATTTTTCAATGGTGGACATTCAAATCATACTGTTTCCATAGGTGTGGTCCACTTGAACTTTTGGATGTACTTCATTTTAGGGTGAAAGACCTAAAATTTTCTAGTAAAATGGATGGACCGATTAGATAAAATACATAAATCACGGTGGGTCCCACATAGTAATTTACTCAATAGGCAATCCGCTTCCTTTTCCCTGGATGGAAATGACAGCCATTTTCTTTTCATATAGGTGGGCCATGCTCATCACCATGGCTGTACAGTCAGCCATTGTAGTCCATCAATCTAGTGGTTTCTAGTGTGAATATACCCACGTTGCTAAAATACACCAACAAGGCAATCCTAGTGGTCACATCAAATAGCTTTTCGTTGGAATGTCCACGGTTGAAATTTCTGAACTCGTTTTGAAGTCACCTTTGGGCGGCTGGGATCGTCCTGTCATTATGGATTTGGACTTTGGCACGTGGCCCACCGTGGACTCTAGCGCAACCACTTCGTGGCCCACCCGTTTCATGTGATCATTAGGGCTGAAAGTCGGGCCGGTTGGGCCCGGTTGGTGCTCAACCATATCCCAACCCAAGGTTCATTTACGTCAACTCTAAGCCAACCCAACTCAACCCAATCCAACCTCAGGTTAAAAATCCTCAACCCAAGTCCAACTCAAGCTGGCCGACAATACATGTCTTATTTTTTTTACCTATAATTTTATTAATTATATATGTAGTTATTTATTATAAATAAGTTCATTTTTTCTAAACAAATAACTAGAATATAAGACAACTATTTCTTTAAAAGTCGTATGGTGAATCAAATAGAAGCAACCTATTTGGTAGAGAGAAATCAAGTATATCTTGTTCATGGACCAATGAAACCCGACCGCATTGGAATTTCCTGTGCATTCAACATAAATGATTCGCACTCAATTACAATTAATTTACAAAGAACTTATATATTCATGGGGTTTGGGTTAGGTCGGGCAACCCAAGACCTCAACCTGGGCCTAACCCAAGTTTTATCGAGTTGGTGTTTGTATGGCCCAAGCCCGTGACCAAACCCTATACATCCTGCCTAAGCCCAACGCAATGTTGGGTCGTCACCGGTCGGTCAGGTTGAACCCGCCCAACTTTCAGCCCCAGTAATCATGCACCATTGGCCCAGTATGGATGGCCAAACGCAAGTAACCCGAAAATAACCCTATCATCAGTTCTACTGCAACCCTTTTAGACTAAGCTTGCGTGGTCCCCACGTGATGTAAGGCCCATATCCATCTGTCCATAAAGTGTCCCTTAAATCTCATCCAAAGATCAGATCCACCCAAACACACAGGTGGGCCATGGGGAACAGTTTGGATGGGGACATCACCCTTAAAACCCTCCAGATAGTGTGTTGGGCCCACCCTGTTTTGTATTTGCCATCCAATCCATTCATGAGATTCATCCCACCAGGATGGATGAAACATTGAATCCCAAAAATCAGTTGATTACAAAACTCAGGCAGCCCATACCACGTGATTTTATATGCTATGGCCCCCCTGAGTTTTGGATGTATCATAGTTTTAGCTCCACGGCTAAATGGGGGCGCATATGATGGATGGAGTTGATGTCATGCACACGTAATGGTGGGCCACACGGATGTGGTTGTGGACTAAGCTTATTCCCCAGACGATGTGGAGGAACCGGCCTCCCCTGTTGGACCCGGATTGCATACTGACCTTGCCAGTATAGTAGTAGCTACATGTTGGTGTATTTGTTTTATCCGCACCGTCCATCCATTCTTCCAACTCATTTTAGGATATAACAAAAAAAAATAATAATAAAAATTGAGGCAGATTCAAATATCAGGTGGACCACAACAAATGAAAAGAGTGGCTATTGAGTGTCCACTATTTAAAACTTCCTAGGCCCACTGTAATGTTTATTTGCCATCTAGCCCGTTGATTAGGTCACACAGACCTGGATGAAATAAAACGTAAATATCAGATCAATCCAAAATTTTTATGACCCCAGTAAGTTTTTAATAGAGGACCTTTGCTCACCCCCGCAAATAGTGGTAAATATGTTAGGAAAAAGCTGAAATATTTAAGGTAATTACACCTCGATGGTCAAATTTACTTTTTGAAAAAAAAAAAAAGAATGAGAATGACTGAGTGAATTTTTTGGATCTCACCATGATGTATGTGATCGATCCATGCCGTCTATTTATTTTATCAAATCATTTTAACACTTATATCAAAAACATAGAAAGATTATAAGCTCAATTGGACCACACCGAAGCAAACAAGGGAATATTGACATCCATTGTTGAAATGTGAAGCCATCCACGGGTCCAACACTGAATTTTATTTGTGATCCAACCTGTTCACATGATCACACAGATACAGATGAAGGAAAACATAAATATCAGCTAGATACAAAACTCCTATTGCCCACAAGAAGTTTTTCAATGGTGTGTGTTTAAGCACCGTGTTTCTTGTGTTGTGGTACACTTGCACTTTGATTTTGCCTTGATTTTCAGTTTACGCCTTAAAATGAGCCGTTACAATGAATGGACGGCTTGGATCAGACACATATATCATGATAAGCCCTGCAAGATTTTGCAATTTTTTCTAAATATTAGTATCAAGTATATCAAAGCTGCCGGCTGCGGTGTATTTCTCACGGAAAATACTTTTATTTCCAGTTTAAAATAAGAAACCAAACACCCCCTAAGATGAGCTGGACAAATGGAACGACGACTGCATAAAATGATCTGGAAAAATGGATGGACGGCGTGGATAAAACACATACGTCATCGTGGGCCCACGAAGCTTTTCCAGTACTGGCATGCCATCCGCGTCCCATCCATTTTTCCACGGACTCGATTTCGTCTAGCAAAGCTCGATCCTATAATATGGACGAACTACACGCACTTTTTCTCGCGGCACACGTGCTAATCTTAAAACTGCTAAGAACATCCGAGCAGTTAATAAGGTGGTCCCCACCGTTACGATGGCCATATCTTATATTCAGGCAGATTAACGGATCAGATAGACCACTCCTTTACCAAAAGTATGGACAGTCTAAATAAAATTTCCCATGGTCCACATTCATGTCAACGGTGGAAACCGTGAGATAACATATCTAATTTTATATAGAGTACTTACTACGACGGGTCCACTGAAGTAACGGATCAGATTTTTAGTACACTTCGCAGGTCGCCACGTGTGAGCTTGCATGTGTAATTTGGAACTGAGTACGTGTGAGGATAGCAATCCTGCTTGTGACCAGGAGAGACGGGGGATCGGTAAGAAATGGCTGCCGAATGCCGATAGCCGTTGAATCGTCAAGTCAGGATGGGGAGAAAAATACACACGACTCTCCGTCACGGACGCGGATTGCATCCTACCCCTGCCCGGACTGCCCGGACGGTAATCCGTCCGGGCAGGGCTCTATGGGGCCCACCGTTAGGTAAGTGTTTTATTCACGCCCTTGAAAGATTTTTTTAGCTAAATTTAGTATATCACCCTCCATATCCAGTGGACACCCAGAATTATAATCTAGCACTTGCCGAAAGCACCCCAACAATGTCAGATTGGAATCTGTTATCATTTAAATGAAACTGAGATTCCAGGCTTTTCAGCCGTCGGATCTCTTCTACGTTTACGGTGAAGGTCTAGTATATTTTCCTACGCCCATCCACCAAGTTTGGGACTCGATTGTGAAACGGTGACCGTTGATCGCAAATCGGACCCGTACGACCAAACCCCACATCCGATCGTTTCCAAATTTTGCGTGGCCTCTCATCGGGCCATTGAGCACCTACCCTATAAATTTTATGGCCAGAGGGCCACAAGAAATGCCCCATCAATCAGAATGGGCCTTCCAAGGCCGTTTAAAGATCGAAACTCTATGCTCAAACCCCATATTCGTTCATCTGTTTGATCTCAAATTTTGCATGGCCCCTCATTGGGCCATGAGACATGTACACACCGAATTTAGTAGCCAAAGGGGTGATAGGGCCGCCCCAAAAACCCATATGGAATCCTAGAAGGCTATTTTGGAAATTTGGGGAAACTTAAGGCCAAAGGGCCCAACTCTAGGGAAATAAACCCTAGCTCTTATCTTATTTCTCCTACCATTCTTTAACAACAAACATCCCTCTCCCTCATACCGTTCTCCATTCTCCAACAACAATCTCTCCCTCATAACTTCCTACACCCTCCACCCATTAAATCCTCTTCCTCATAAACCTCCATCATCCACCCACAACTAACCTCTCTCGGCTCATAACTCACACCACAACCACCATTGCTAGGGGAGTAAAGAGAGAGAAAGAGAGTAGAGAGAGTGAAGGAGAGCTAAGGAGGACCCTAAAACGAGGTGGGGCCAAGGAAACTCAACCATTTCAACTCCCTACCCATCCTCCAAGAAGAAACTCTCTGCCACAACCACAAATTCATCCGTTGGCCATCTAGGTAAGAACCCCTCACCCTTTATTCTTGAGATCCGAGTATTAAGAAAGGATTGACATGAAATTTCTCACATGCAAGGATTGATTTTAGGGATTCCGGCCGATCTACCCCGAAATCCACATCTCCTAGGTCGTTTTCAAGCCTCCATCGAATTCAAGGTGAGGACTATTATTCTTAGGTGGCCTAGCACCAATTTTAGTTTGAGCTTAATGATTTTGATTGCTTGGATGTTATGATTTAATAATCTAGAAAAAGCCCTAGGAATGTATGTTGTTAAAACCGTATGGATTTACATGCTTAGCCTCCATGATGTTGTTCTTGCTTCTCACATGCTTATGTGTATAGATGAATCCTTGCTTATGCCTTATTGTTTTCCCCATATATTATTACCTCATAGTATGTATGCTTTCATTACCCTTGTGCATATGATGGCTTGAGATGGAGGAAGTGCGTAACTTCCTCACCCACACACACACACACCTCATATGCACTTGTTTCATGATATTGTTAACCATGCTTGCTATGAGAATTAGAATGATATGTTGAGAAGTATGAGAACATGATGTGGTTTATACTAAATTATACATTGGTAGCCGGCATGCTATGAATCACCCTCCATACCCTTGGGTTGGTCAAGAAACATGAGGAGAGCGAAGGTGGCTTCATTGGTAGGACCGCCTCGAGGCTAAACACGTGGTCTTGGGCGGGTGTGTTTGGGCGGCTGTAGTTCGACTACATGGGACCCTTGTGCCTGAGGTCAATCGTCTCACGCTCGCCTGACTCATGCAGTCTAGCCTACTAACTGATCAACACTGTTTGTTAACCCTGTGTGCTCACATATGTATAGAACCTGAACCACCCTGCAACCATTGTAGCCCATTGATAATCCAGTTGAAACTGGTCCACAGCCTCGTGAGCCAGGCATGGTGGAATGGGACACTATGTCCGAGCTGTCGGCCTACACTGGGGTACCGCGCCTCCCCGTAGTGACCGTGAGTGATCCCTTCCTTTTGGTACTCCTCATGTGCTTGGAGGCGGGGATAAGGAACCCGACGGGATCACGGACCACGGGTCCTCGACCTCACACGTTGATGGGGCCTTGGCCTCACAACTAGCTTAGGGCATTGATACGTGGGGTGTATCAGATTCCCCAATCTACTAGATGAATAGACTTAATTAATAATTCGGTTAACACGATCGTATTGCATCGCATTAGTTAGGGTGGCGACTCAGCAGTCGAGGTCGCTCTGAGGGAGTGTTGTCATATGCGATCGTTAGATGGAGTCGCTCGAGGGAGCGTTGTGGCAAGGGCATGCATCATATCATCGCATTGCATGCGCATTTAATAAGAGTTGTAGGTGTTGCTAATTGACTATTTTTCATTAAATTCATATTATAATTGATGCCTGTTATAACTTAAGATTAATAGTTCACACTGAGTTGATCACTCACTCCCACTCTAGGACGGTGTTTTAAAACACCAACCAGACCCAATCATAGATGTAGGTGATTCAGAGCTAGAGGAGCCTGGTGAGGTGAGCTTCGAGGAGAAGGACGAGCTGTCATACTTCCAGTTGATGGACGACTCTCAGTCAGGTGGAGATGCGGGATCGGATCGCTGAGCGTGGGCTCAACCCTATTCTTTTGGATCCACTATTCTTTTGCGATTTTGCAGGGCGGCCCCTTGGGCGACCCGTATACATTCTTTGGACTTGTTCATATATACATAAATATCTTCTTCATTTCAGTAGACTTGTGTGATTGTATTTCATACTCCAGGATATTCCAAATTGTGCATTTAAGCTTGATTAATCGTAAAACCATAAAATTGATGATAAGTGACACTCGGGAACTTGGGAGTCGAGCGTATGCATGACCCCCGATTTTTCGGGGCGTTACAAGAGCAGACTAACCCGAGATTTAGGGCTGGATACATATGCCTGGGCGCACTTGATTAATGACTTAGATCTCAAACTTGTGTTGGCACATGTGACAATATGTCGCTATTCAAAATTTCTTAAAATTTCTACAGATGTGAAAATTTTCTTATAAGAAGAAAATCAATGAAATCTCATTGAATCCACATCCCAAAGCATGGAGCGTGAGGCTAAGTGGCCTCACCAAACACAATAACAAGATTTGATTGGTAAAGCCCAATATGATGCTGATCTAAACCACTTTCATCTCTGACAGCAACAGATGACCTAATCAAATTTCTTTAGCATTTATGGCCTTCAGTTTTCAACTAAATCACTTTAAAACGTGCTCTATGTGGATGCATTTCTGCCAATGGTACATGATCCATTCAAATCTTGTTAACCAAGGTTGTTGTGTTCCACTAAATCACTTTCAAACATGTTGAGATAAAATTTTTAACTGACAGAATCCGCGTAGAGTACTTGAGATAAAAAATTTAGAGTGAACTAATCAATTTAATGCTTGTGTTCAACTAAATTACCTAGTATTATCTACTACATACTAGTAACATACAACCAATATTAGGGCATCATACCATAAGCTACAAGAATTTCATGTCCCCCTATAACAAGGTATCCTCCATTGATAACACACACACACACACACACACACACACACACACACACACACACACATATATATATATATATATATATATATATATATATATTAAGTTATTTATTTTTATTCACATTCACAAATACATTCATCATCTAACCAACAATTAATAACATTTATAAAAATAAAAATTAAAAAATTAAAAAAAGATATCAAACCAATTCTTTATAATAAATTGCAACTCAACCTACCGGGAACTGTCATGCACCGTAATGTCTTACAACGGAGCGGATTCTGAGGAGTTACAAGTTGACCTTTACGACAAAATATAAATTAAGCGATAAATATATAAATGATTCAAGATTAATTCAAGGTTTCGAGAACTTACAGATCCTTACAGATAATAGGTTCACCAAAGAGGATGGAATTGGACCTGAACATAAACATGATTAAATTAAATATCATTTTGGGTGTCTTTGGATGCTCAGTTGGTGTGAATAGCAAATTGAACCAAGTATAGAGTAAATAGACTAAATGAAGTGTGGAAGCACAGCCATCTTACCATGAAGATGGTCTTCCAATGAGAACCTCCACAAAATAAATAAATAAATCCCTATTTCCTTCAAGCCCATCTCCATCCCAATTGTTTTACAACAATAACCTACTTACAGAAGCACACATTGTCATTAGTAAAATGCACACAATCCACATTTACTAGAAATTAAAGCGATTAACCATGTAGAAGCATATGTTGATAACAACTCATTTATAGAGCAACTGGCCCAATTTTATAAAACATAGCGGCATTTCTTTTTGGGTGTTCCCCATCTACAGTTAGACATGTGCATTTTTTTTGCACCACACATTCCAATTACTAAGGTCCCTAATCCCTATGAATCCTATTGCAATACTTTTGGGTGCACTCTAATAAACTTCCATGATTTATGGATTTGTTGGAAGGAAATGTAAGGAGCGAATCCATGGAGCCACAAAAGTATAATGACTTGTTGTTAGCCACGTTATGGACCAACATGTACTTAAGGTAGGCTCTAGATCAAGGGAAACAATTGGAAGAGAGACTTCCACCCTTGATTTTATATGAAACCCGCTCCAACCATTAAATGCAACACCAAAATTTAGGCACTAGACACAAGAAAAAAAAAAAACCATGCCCATATACGATTCGAGTGGGCCATACTAAAGGAAATAGATTCTAGGATGAACATTGTTGCTGGTATACTATTTCTAATTTTATTGTTCGCCTAAACAGCCAATGGGGCTGTCTTTTAGGTCCTGAGCTTGCCTAATGGCATGCAATATTGTTCTAAGTTAGATGCAAGTAACTCAAATTGAACCATCCAAATTGTGACCCTAAAATTTTACATTGACTTGATTAACTAGCTATCCAGATTTGCAGACATTTAACTGACAGTTGAATGAAAAGCATCACATGGTCCTAATTCAACAAAAGGGTTCAGGAATCAAAGTATAAGTCCATTATACAAGTCTGATTTTTGGGATACCACCTATATACATTTGAATTCATATCATGGATGGTTTAGTTTGAGTTTACCAAGTGTGAACCATGAAATGCATATGCAAGCATATGTTACCAAGTGTGAACCGTGAAAAGCAATGCATTTTTCATTTCCTGTACATTAAGCTGATAGCCTGATATCCAATGGGCTTGTGGCAGCCTCTTTGTTTTAGGTACTTGACATGTGCCTCCCTGGTTGCACCTGCATTGTTAGTCATTTTTAGGATAATCCAGATAATAGAAAGTAACAAGGTGATTTTCACTTTAGCATAGGAATATCTGGAAATCAAGTCAGTTGGAATCACATAAATCCAACACTTGACTTTCTTGTGCAATATCTGGAAATCGAGTCAGTTGGCGTCACATAAATCCGGCCTAAAGAGTTGGGGCAGGTCCGGGCATAGGCTAGCCAAGCCTAAACCCGGCTCATCGTTACCCTAAAGAGATGAGATGAGTTATAGTGACCGAGGTCCCACATTTAACTTACTGAGTCAGCTTGACCAAGTTGTGCTCCTAACCCAAAAAATTGATGAAAGTAATTGTTAGTTGCACCATGCAACATGCACTACGTTGCTTCTTAGAGCTAGAACTGTGGGTTCAACTTAACCTGAACTCAAGTGACCCAATCCCAGTTTGGGTTGGGTTGTTAGGGTCTTTGGGTTGGGCTCCCCAACCCAATTTGAAATCGGGTTGGTTTGAAGTGAAGCAAAGTCAGGTCGAGTTGGGTTGGGAATAATCATATTTGTTGCTGTTGGGTTAGCTTGGGTTCATTTTCAGCTAGGGCTAAGTGCAGAGGAAGTCAAGTTGAGCACAATGGGTTGGAATTTGGGTCCTCTTGAAGTTGGTTCAGCCTCAGGTTGAGTCTCAAATCTGACCCAACCTTGCCAAATGGTCCACCTAAATCCTCACAACCCAACAATCTTTCTGTACAAAATTCCTAAATCGGCATTGAGATTGGGAGAGATTGAGAGAGAGAGAGAGAAATATCTTAATCTTTATGAAATTTGTAGCCTTCAACTGAGCTTCAAATAGAGAGAGAGAGAGAGGGCGTGCGTGGGTACGGCATTCGGCAACAATATCTTAGCTGAGGATAGAGAGAGAGAGGGAGAGAGATCGACAGTAAGAGAGGAGGGAGGGATCCATAGGAAGAGAGAGAGAGAGAGAGAGAGAGAGGAGACGGTATGAGAGAGAGAGAAACGAAATAACATACAGAGTAAACTCCTATCTGTGAGGTCTACTGCAACGTCCCAACCAGCACAATATCCTGGAGCGTCCACGTCAGATTTGCCGCAGGACCATCCGTTTAAATTGCTTAGGGTGAGGTACCACAAGTTAATTAACCTAAGATTAGCCCATTAGAATTGACCAGGCTGGTCATGATGGGACCTAGCGTGGCCCGCCAAGCCTAATGGCCGTTTGCACTTGACAATAGCCCGTATGGGCCACCCAGTGACCGAGGAGGGTCAAAAAATTTTAAAACTTTAGGAAATCATAAATCTCACTGGGCTTGTGGTCCATCGCGGACTATGGACCCAGTGGACACCCATAACTGGGATCTAGCACTAGCCGAATACACCTCACCAATGCCAGGATTGGAATCTGGCACTTACAAATGAAACCGAGATACCAGGCGTTCCAGCAATCGGATTTCTTCCAAATTTGCGGTGACGGTTTAATATATTTTTCTACACCCGTCCACCAAATCTGGGACCCGATCGTGGAACGGTGACCGTTGATCGCGAATCAAGCCCGTACGTCCAAACCTCATATCTGATTGTTCCCAAATTTTGTGTGGCCCTTCATTGGGCCATGGAGCACCTACCCTATAAATTTCATGGCCAGAGGGCTGCCAGAACTGCTCAAATCACCAGATCGGCCCCCACAGGGCCATTTAAGGGTCGGAAACGCTTACTCAAATCATATATCCGTTCGTCCTCAATTTTTGCATGGGCCCTAGTCTGGCCATAAGGCACCCACATACCAAATTTGGTGGCCAGAGGGATGTTAGGGCCACCCTAACACCAATAGGAGCCCCATAGGTCTATTTTAGAAATTGTGGAAGCTTGGGGCCAAAGGGGCCAAGTCTAGAGAATAAAGCACTAAGGCCCTCTTTCTCATAACCCTTCTCCATCCTCCAACAATAAGCTCTCTCCTTCATAACTTCCTCCAACCTCCAACAACCAAATCTCTCTTCCTCATAACTTCCCCATTCTCCTACAATCAAATCTCTATCCCTCATAACTTCCACTGCCTTCCAACAACAAGCTCTCTCATAACCCCCACCACCTCCAACGACCAAGGAGTGTAAGGAGAGGGTGAAGGTAGCTAGAGTGGACCCTCAATCAAGGTGGGGCCTAAGGAAATCAATCCCACAACCTCTTACATCTTCTCCAAGAAGGATCCCTCAACCACGGCCGCTCTTTCGTCCCGTTGAGTATCTAGGTAAGATCCTTCACCCATTCTTCTTAGAAATCCATGTATTAAGGAAGTGTTGCTTGAATTTCTCACATGCAAGGGTTTTCTTTTAGGGATTCTGGCCGATCGACTTCAAAGTCCTCTTTCCTAGGACGTTTTCCCAATCCCTAACGATCCATAGGTGCGGACTATTGCTCTTAGGTGGCCTAGTACCAATTTTAGTATGGGTTTAATGATTTTGAATGCTTGGATGTCATAGTTGGAATTCTAAAGAAACCCTAGGGATTTTATGTTTGTTGGAATTGTTTGGATGTGCATGCTTAGCTCTCAAATTTGATGAAGATCTTACCTTTCACATGCTATTGTGTATGGATGATAATATGCTCATGTTTGTTTGATTCTTTTCCCTCATATATGGTGCTTCATTGGGTGTATGATTATTTACACTTGTACTCATGATTTCTCAAGATGGGGGAAGTGTTTAACTTCCTCACACAACCCACACACTCACATGCACCTTGTTTTCGTGATAATAATTTTGCTTGCTTGGCAGAAGTATTCGTCTTGTGTGTATGAAATGCATGAGAATATAATATTGATGTGCTAGTTGATAACATGAGTAGTGGGCATGTTGTAGATCCCTTTCACCCTTTTGGGTTGGTCAGGAATCTGACGAGAGATGGTAGTCTCATCGGTAGGACTACGCTAGGGCTAGACCCGTGGATTGGGCGGAGTGTTCAGGTGGCTGTAGTTCGACTACATGGGTCCCTTGTGCCCGAGGTCACTCGTCTCACGCTCGCCTGACTCGTGCGGTCTAGCCTACTGTCTGACCAACCTTGTTTGTCAACCCTGTTTGCTCACTTATGTATGGAACCTGGAACACCTTACAACCATTGTGGCCCATTGATAACTAGATTGCAACTAGTCCATAGTCTCGTGATCCGGGTATGGTGGAAAGAGACACTGTAACAACCCGAATCTTCAGGACCCGAGTACACGACCCGTTTCCCAAAAACCCGAGTGTTAACCTTAAAGGATGGTCAAATATATTTTTTTCTTCTTTTATCAGAGTAAGCAGATGAGCGTAGAATGGACAAGTAAGTATAAAGGAAAGTTCCATTATCATTTAGAATATACAAAAGAGTGCCCATAATGACTTATACAAACCAATGTACTCATTCTTACAATTACAAAATGAAGTAATATTACATGTGAAATAAAGTAAATTACAACAAATTTGAGATATGAAATCCTGTAGCAACCCTTAGCAGATATAATCATGCACCCTTATCAACCATAGCCTGCTCCTCATCAATATGAACATGAATGTCGTTGGAGCCACTCATGCTACTACATACGGTTATATATTTGATGGATGAGTGGCCAACTGAGTGTGAATTCTCCTCAAGATTACACACTGCCGCATTAGGTAAGAATAGTTATAAAATAAAGCATACAAAACAATACATGATGCAAATCTTATTATGTGCATGGATGCGTGAAGTATGCAATCATCGCCCCGGGGATGCTCATCTGTGCGATCATCGAACTTGGGAAACATCATCCAGTCGGGTCCCCATGCAATCGTCGACCCGGGTAAAACATCCGGACGGTCGGTGCCCTGGGTAAAACATCCAGACAAGCGATGTGACTGGTCATCAGCGCAACATTCGGCGTGTCGCGGGGCATGAAGATCCAGTCATCATCATAATCGAATGACTGGTCATAAGCGCAACATTCAGCGTAATCGTAGGGCAAAGTGATCCAAGTCATCGAAATATGCCATGTATGCATGATTAGCCAATCCGTTATTAATTCAATTACAACCAGCAGGTTTAATAAGCTCAAAGGTCACTACGGGGAGCACAAGGCCCAGCGTAGGCCGACAGCTCAGGCATAGTGTCCCATTCCACCATCCCTGGCTCATGAGGCTACCACCTTAGGATGTTTAATGGAAACCCATCGACTAGTGGCCAATCATATTACAATATGTGGGGCTTACCATCGCATGGTTGCACAGTATAAAACATCGAACCCATGTAGGGAAAGTATCAAATAAAACCACGTAGGGCGAGTATCAAAATATGCCACATAGGGCGAATATCAAAATCATATGATAAAGACCATCCTTAAAAACCATTGGGCACAATAACCCTGGATGGTAGGCCCACATCAATGATCCATCTAGACCACCACTCAAAAACCACCGAGTCGAAGATCCATTACGATCACAAAGAGACAAGTTACATCCCAAGTATGGGTGTACATTCATATGTGGGAATTTCCCACTAATGTACCAGTTTAAGTTCCGTAAGCAATCCACAAATAATCCACAAGCATGAACAATTATACAGGAAAATCATAAAGCATGTAAGACAGCAATTTAATTTCTACTAGCTAACACATGTGATTATAGAGAGAGATATCAATTATGAATTTAAATAAAAACTATAACTTAAGCTAATGAGAAGATGTAAAGCTCAAGGGGAAGAATCATCACCTTATACTTTAAATCGCCTTCTACCGTCGCTAAGTGCTTGCGTTCTTAGGATCGTATCCTATCACAAGTTATGAATTGTACAATTAGATTCGAGTTTCATGCACTTATGGCCTAAGGCTTGAATTGCTTGTTCTTAGGATTTGATGTATAATTAAGATTCCATCCTGGAGTTTAGCCTTAGACTTAGATTTTTGGGTTTGAACTCTACCTGGTGCATTAGTTAAAATTAAATCCTAATAATTATAAGAATACTATTAGCATTAGGGTTATAACTCATATATGCTAATTATGTTAATAATGATAGTTCATACATTCGTATAGAATATACCGATGCTAGGTTCTATACCTAGACCCAAACCCAACACACAAAGTATCAACCTAGGGTTTAGATTATGGAATATGAACTCTATTTCATGTGGCCATTAATGGTGTTTTGAATGAATAAAAATAATTGAATAGTTTAGTTGTAAATTTTAGAAATATCAACAAGGGCTACTATCTCATTAAACTATCTAATATCAAGCCATGATGAATAATAGTGCTAACAATTCTAAGACAATTATGATTATTAAAATATCCCTAACATTAGCTAACGTAACACTAATGATCATTTTGATGAAAATAATTAGTATGTCCTAACGTTAGTGTTAATAATTTAAGAACAACAAAATGAAATACTAATATGATAATTCCTATGTATATGAACCAATATTCATATGGAGAACTTACTAATGGTTAATTATATCTTAAAATTAATAATCCTCAAAATGATAATGATAATAACAATGATAATTTGAATAATTGCAATCAGGGCAGAAAATGTGGGCTCACCTAGTCCACTTGGTTCGAGTCGAGTTGACTCAGCTCAACACAACACCACCCCTCCATTCATTCTCCTTTTCTTTTCTTTCTTTCCTTTCTTCCCTGGGGCGAGCCACACCGGACTAGGCCAAATGGGGCCTGAACTCAGCCCTGACTCGGTTCCAACCAAGTAAACTCGGCCCTTCTTCAAGTTCCTCATCTTTCCTCTCTCCTTTTCTTCTTCTTCCCTATCTTTTCTTTTTCTGCTTTCTTCTTCCCTCTCTTCCTACTGGAACCCAGTTAGACCCAAGCCAGTTCCATGGTCAACTCGTCCCAGCTGACTCAGCGAGTCAGCCCATAGCTCAGACCCAGACTCTCTCTTTCCTCCTCTACCCTCTGTTTCCCTTTTCTTTCCCTTCTTGTTTTCTTTCTCTTCTTCCCCACTCAAACCTTCACCAGCAGGTTTACTGGACCAAACCAAGCCCGGCCTTACCCAACGCAGCTCGACTCGGTTCGAGTCAGCAGCGAGTCGGGTCAACCTGAGTCACCTCCCTCTCTTTCTCCTCTCTTTTCTCCCTCTCTTTTCTCCCTCTCTCTTTCTTCTCTCTTTTCTCCCTCTCTTTTCTCCCTCTCTCTTTCTTCTCTCTTTTCTCCCTCTCTCTTTCTTCTGCAGGTGCTGGGGCATCCAGCAATGGACGCAGCAACCCCAAAGCACACCCTAGCTCGGACCAGACTCAGCTTATTTCGGGTGTGGTGGTGCGGTGCAACGACCGCACATCCCATCTTCTTCTTTCTCCTTCCTTTCTTTCTTAATTTCTTCTCTTTCTGTCCCAACGACATCACCAGCTGGTGGGAGTCCGAAAACAGCATCCCAACCCGATTTTTACCTGGTTCGAGCGATGGAGAAGATGAATGCCATTAATGGCAGATCTCAAATGACGGCATTTTCCTTCAATCTGCCACTTGCAGAAGGTCCGAATGGACCACATGGAGCTTAGAGGATAGATGGATCGAAGCTCAGATGATCTTTTCTCGGTGGGTTCTAAGATAAAATGAAAACGGCTGGTTGACGAGCTGCGACAATGGTGTGGGAGTGAGACCTGTTCTAGCTCCATATTTTCGACTTAAAACGAGCCCTGAACTCCCTTAGGGCCATTGGATTAAAGATGGGCGTCCCAGATTAGATCCGGAGGAAACCGACTTGAGTTCGGCTGGTAAAACTGAAACCATCTGTGGTTTCTCTTTACGGTGGGTAGAAAACCCAAGGGCGGTCTGGAAGGGACGGTCAGGATCTCTCTCGGATGAACGGCCGAGATTTACGGACTCCTACGCACGCGGATCGCCAAGCTGGCGATGCAGCAGTTTCTGCTTTTGGAAAGTTTGGTTTTGCAGGGCCTGTTTACGGCAAGGGTAGTGCGCATGCGGGTGCCTTTCAACGAGCGAGGAGAGGTGGGTTTTGGTGGGGCCCTCTTTGTGAATCCGATGGACGGTTTGGATCATCAAGGTGGGTCCCGTTGGTGGACCACGGATCAACCAAACCTGAAGCTCGTCCGTCGGCTGGCGTAACGAGAGAGAGAGAGAAATCTCTCCACTTAAGGAAATAGCGGGTCAGCCCGCTTTGACCGTGCGGGACTGACCGGTGCACAGTGGGTGCACTTCTCCCCTATGCACGCCCACCTCGAGCTGGGGTCCATCGTGATGTTTGTGGGAAATCCACTCCGTCTATTTTGCTTGATGGGCCCTAGTACGGACTTTAACCGCAGATTAGGTGGGTACGAAGCTCAGGCGGGCCATACTTTCAAAGTACATGGGTTATCCTATGATTTATAAAGATCAGACGGTCAGATTATTCTGAAATTGGATGTCAACGGTTAAAAGGGTCCTAGGGACCTATTCAGACACCCAGGATCACCTATACTATAGATTTTAGAATATTAACTGTTATTAGTAGGATAAGCTTTAATACTTACTATTATTATTATTAGCATTATTATTATTATTATTATTTTTACTACTTTTGTACAATTTCTTCTTATAATTTATTTACGTGGGCCACATAGCAAAGGCTTTAGTGTTCAATTGGTGGCCTTTATCAATCCAACAAACAACTCTGCACTCCAATGGTTAGATCATTACAAAAATCATTCCTCCATGGTCCTAAGCATCGTGATGATTATCTGGAGTAGGTACAACTATATATTTTCAATCTAGTGGTCAAAATTGTGTAACCTAGTTATGGGTTAATATGTGAACAAGATGTCACATGCTTGATGGATGGTGGTTCTTTATGTTTATATCTTGAAATCGATGGTGATCAGTTTAATTGGTGTACCAAAGCGATTGGGATCCTAGAATAGATGTCTCTGAAGTTGTAGAGGATCGTTTTGAGGATCAAATAGATGGATGGTTTAACATGTGGATAGGGATTACATTCAATGGTTGAATTTGGCAGAAATGCATGTGATCGTTTGCTTAAGCTAGGCTTGCATCTATATTAAATTAGATTACATGGTAACACCCGAGCGCTAGAAAGTTCGGGGTGTTACAGACACTGTGTCCGAGCTGTCGGCTTACGCTGGGGTACCGCGCCTCCTCGTAGTGACCGCGAGTGATCCCTTCCTTTCAGTACTCCTCATGTGCTTGGAGTCGGGGATAAGGAACTCAACGGGATCACGGACCGCGGGGACTCGGCCTCACGCGTTGATGGGGCCTTAGCCTCGCAACCAGCTTAGGGCATTGATATGTAGGGTGTATCAGATTTCTAAATTTGCTGGATGAATGGACTTAACTAATAACTCGGCTAACACGATCGCATTGCATCGCATTAGTTATGGTGGCGACTCGGCAGTCGAGGTCGCGTTGAGGGAGTGTTGCCATATGCGATCGTTAGATGGAGTCACTCGAGGGAGCGTTGTGGCGAGAGCATGCATCATATTATCGCATTGCATGCGCATTTAATAAGAGTTGTAGGTGTTACTGATTGACTGCTTTTCATTAAATTCACATTATAATTGATGCCTGTTATAACTTAAGATTAATAGTTTACACTGAGTTGATCACTCACTCCCACTCTGGGACGGTGTTTTAAAACACCAACCAGACCCAATCATAGATGCAGGGGATGCGGAGCAGATGGAGCATGGCGACGCTATTTTCGACGAGGAGGAGGAGCTGTCATATTTCCAGCTGATGGATGGTTCCCAGCCAGCTGGAGAGGCGGGGTCGGATCGCTGAGCTGTGGGCTCAGTCCTATTCTTTTTTGACATATTATTCTTTTACAATTTTGTTGAGTGGTGATATGTGCCCCTTTATTCTTTTGGACATGTATATATATATATATATACGCATATGCTTTTGGTCTCTTCCATTTCAGTAGACTTGTGGTGGTGATTATTCCTGTTCCAGGAAATTCCAGATTTACGCAATTAACCAGATTAAATGCACAATTAATTAAAAACCGGTCATAGGTGACCTCGAGAACTCGGGAGTTGAGTATATACATGACCCCTGATTTTCAGGGCGTTACAAGTTGGTATCAAAGCATGGTTTGGAATCCCTTGGGCCATGGGTCATGAACCCACTAGCGCATCTGCTGACTTGAGAATGGACACAACTAGTTCAACAGAAACTTAGGAATTTAGAAACCCTCTCAGAACCCCGAACCGACGATCCTAGATGAAAGGCAGGCCTTCCAACGAGTGAGGATCGAGAAGCGAGGGCGAGTAGCGACGCTAAGAGTCGAGTCCGGGAGTCATACGGTGTCTGACGCATCGACGGAAGCGAGCTAGAAACCTAAGAATTTGACGGTCAGGGACCGAATCCAAGTCTGAGTGAGCTATTTTCTGAGCAAACTTTATTATTTCGACCCAATCGGGGATGGGAACTTAAGGACGGACAAGACTTCATCGAAATAGAGGAACGATATAAAAGGGATGATTTTGGCCCCTAACGGGGAGAAATCTCATGAAGCCACTATGCCTATCGCGTAGATCAGCTTCTCCTACCCCAAATTCATATATGACACTTTCCGGGGGGCCTTACTGGCGCCCAGAAAAGTCAAAAAGCAACGGGACCCAAACAGGGCACTGGCGCGGCCACGCCCAAGCGTCCAGCGCGCTGGCGTGCCCACGCCCACCGTCATGGCCACGCCCAAGGGTCCAGCGTGTTGGCGTGCCCACACCCAACCCCAGTCCACTGCCCATGCCCACCAGTGTGCCCATGCCAAGCCCACGCCCACGCCCACTGCCCACGCCGGAACTCCAGAGTGTTGGCGTGCCCACGCCCATCCGGCGTGGCCACGCTGAAACCTCCAGCGTGCTGGTGTGGCCACGCCCAGGCCGAAAATTTGAAAATCCCCCCTTTTTGCAATGCTTACGTGTGGGGCCCACCTCTCTTACTATTTAGGGGAGCTTAGGGTTCATTAGCCTCATTCCCACTCCTCCCTATCCTTTATAAACCCTCTCCAAGTAAAACAACTACCCATTTCCCTCCCCTTTCACTCCTCCCTATCCTTTTTTTTCTTCTTCTTCTTCACATCCTCTTATTTACCTACTTCATTCTTTCCTTGACTCTCCTTCCACTACTCTCCATTCTCCCAACCCATCTCCAAACTCCACTTCCAAGATCCACCAAGCCTAACCCATACTCATTTCTAAACCCAATCCTCCAAATCATTTTCTTCTCTTTTCAAAACCCATTTCTTTTGTTTATTCCCATCTATTCACTCTCAACTCATTTCCCAAATCCCTCTCATCACCCATATTTTCTTCTAGACCCATTCACCAAAACCCCACTCCTTTTACTCTCTCCTTCCTCATTTCCAAATTTCACTTCCCACAATCCATCTCAAAACCCTTCTTACCCACTTCTTCAAACACTCCTTCACAAATCTCACTTCCAACCCCCATTCCAATCTTACTTTCCAAACCTATTTCATCTTCAACTCCCAAAACCCCTTCAACAAACTCATTTCAAACCCATTTTTCCTACTTACCCCTTTCTCAACTACCATCCATCTCCTTGCCAAAGGAATGGCATTCCTAGCTACCGTCGCCGCCTTTTTCTCCATCTCGGTGATTCTTTCACTTATGGGGAAGAAAAGACTGGCAGCCGCTGAGCCGGGGCCGAGCCGAGAGAGGCGAAGCAAGCAAAGAGCCGGGCCAAGGGGGAAGGAAATCACGGAGGTCCAGTCTAAGCGCAAAAACAACTCTCAAAGGGCTCCCATGAGTCGAGCATCCCAAACACCCGTTGAAGATGTGGGAAACTTCCGAGTGCGTAGTGTCGCCTTCGAAGCTTCCATGGAGGAACATCTGTTCGATAGGTACGCCCTACTCAGTCGTCTTAGGAAGAAGGACTGGGGTCCGATCTTCTACGAAAATTACTAAGCGGATGTAGGTTAAGTTAGGGCTTTCTACGTACGGATCAGGAACCCGCAATTCAAGCCTTTGGGCTTTGACATAGTAATCGGTAGCGAGAGGACCTCATTTGGGGTGGCAGACATCGCCGACGTACTTGGTGTGCCATGTGGCGAGGTGCAGATCGACGAGGGGAACTTGAATTTAAGTCGAGCCCGCGATGAACGAACCCGCTTTTTGTGTCGGTGGGTTGCTCAATGGAAGGGGCACGGTTTGAGCTCGACCAACCTTATCCCAGAATACCGGGTACTTCACGTATTTGTACCCAAAATGTATACCCGAGGCTGCTGAACCGCTCTGAGTGCTCCCGCTACATGGTAAAGTTTCTATATCAGGTGGGGTAGGGAGCAGATGTGTGCCTTCCCAGTGTAGTACTTTACCAGATTGTACGAGCCGCAAGAGCAATGAGAAAAAATGCATGCTTCCGTTTGGCCGTCTGGTCTGTCAGTTGGCCCAACAATACGGAGTAGGAAGGTCAGATGGTAATCCAGTACAGACATAGCTGTTGGGCGATGATATGTTGAACAAGATGAAGATAGGCCCCAAGTAGAAACAGGCTCGCATCGACCAATATGGGGATGCTGGAGAAGAAGAGGAAAGTGATGGGAATGACGAGAGCGAGGACGAAGATGAAGGCGAAGACGAAGCTGAGGGAGCCAAAGGAGTTGGCGGTGGATCCCTTGCCGCTCCAGAAGTAATTAGGCGCTTGGAGGCACTCGACACTAGGATGGCTAGAATCGAGGAGAAACAAGCAAGGATTGAGGCAAACCAAGTGAAGCAGGAGAAGTGGAACAAGAAGATGTATCGGGCCATAAAGGCCCTGATCTGCTGCAGCAAGGGGGAAGAAGCGCCTCCACTTTCGCCTGACTCAGACGAGTAGCAGTACCACCAGACTGAAGATTAGTAGTTTGCTTTAGGTTGTTTAGGTCTAATACTATGTATGGATGGATGCTTAGGACTTTGCTTCATTAGCTTGTATCTTCCTTTCTGTCTAGCATGTTTACTTATGCTTGTAAGTCATGCTGTAACATGTAACTAGCCATGTCAATGGCATTTTGAAATCAATGTGAATGCATGGATTGCCTCGGAAGATTTTTTTATCGTCCTGAAATTGCCTGTATGTATGTTGCTTGTGTTCACGAATGAATTATATATGGATCTCGCATATGTATGCATAACCTGGGTATGAGAAATGTTCTAGTACCTAACCCATTCAAGGACATTTTTCAGGAAATACCTCCGTGACAGGAGGGTCGGTTTGTCCGCCTCCCTCATGGTGGCTTGGTTGATCGGGACCAGGTCCCTGATGAGCAACAGGGCCCCCAAGGGGCGAACGGTTCCCAAAACACGGGTAGCACCACCCAGGAGGCGGCCCCAAATGTTCCGCCGCCGCAAGCTGCGGCACCTGTGCCCCCTCCGCCACAGGCCATGGACTAGATGGGCCAAATGTTACTTCTCATGTAACAACAACAACAGATGATGGACGCAAGTATGCAATAGCAACAGCAGATGATGGCCACAAATATGCAACAACAACAGCACATGTTGGCCACTGTGATGGGGGCCTTGGCCTAGAATTTGGGCATACCACAACCTGAACTACCCGCCATGGCCGCGCCCGCGACTAACGTAAACAACCTATATGAGCGGTTCCAGAGGCATAGGCCACCGACTTTTGCCAATACCCACCGCTCAAAGGAAGCCGAGTATTGGCTCAACCAAGTCATCAAGCTGCTTCGACCCCTCCATTGTTCCAAGGCAGAGAATGTAGAACTCACTTCCTACCTCTTTGAGAAAGAGGCGTATTTGTGGTGGGAGAGCGTCCTCCGGACCATTCCCGAGGGCCACGTGTGGATGTAGGAGGCGTTCGAGGCCCATTTTAATGAGAAGTACATCCATCAATCGTATCAACACGACAGGGAAAATGAGTTCCTTCGCCTGCAACAGGGGGGAATGAGCGTGGCACAATATGAGAACCGCTTCACAGAACTCTCACGCTACGCTTCCGAAATGACGCCAACGAAGCGATCAAGATGAGGCGGTTCACAACAGGGCTGAGAAGCGGCATCCGCTCCAAACTATGTTGCATGAATCTCAGGACCTATGCCGAGCTCGTGGAGATGTCTATACGGGCTGAGCAGGATGAGGAACGAGTAGCACGGACTCGTTCACAGTTGGGCCCACGAAGCCGGATGGAGGGACCGTCCTCTTCTTTTACCGGAAAACGGCCGCGCCCGAATTCTCCGCCTAGGCTTGCGGTCGCACGGGCGCCTCCTACACGACCTACCCAGACGTGAAACTATTGTAGGAGGGCGGGCTATTCCGAGCCATACTGCTTCACAAGGATGAAGGACCTCGGCTTCACGCCGCCTCAGCGCAACAACAGGCCTCCACAACAGGCATTACAGATTCCTCCCCTACGGACGATGGGGCCTAGCCCACAGTTTCATCGTCCTCCTGCACCTCAAGTTAGGCCACCACAATGGCCTATGCAATGACCGAACTTTCCACAGTAGGCACGAGTCCATGCATTGGCGGCAGAAGGCCAAGATGCTGTCATTCCCACTCCTATGGCCTTCAAGGTGACGGTACACATCGAAGGTACCCCCATCTTTTTGTTGGTAGACACGGGGTCCACTACTTCTCTCATAACACATGCTACTGTCAAGCGTCTAGGACTGCACACTACCCCCTTTGATGGGGTGAGGATCATTCCCGCCGCCGATACTGTCTCAGAAGCGACGAAGATATGCCATGATTGTCCCATCGATTTGGGATGTAAGGTGGCATTTGTGGACCTGATAGTGACCAAGATCTTTCACTATGATGTCATCCTGGGCATGGATTGGTTGACCACAATGAAGGCCGAGATTGACTGTGAGACCCTGACGGTGAAAATATTCGAAGACGACGGCACTTCTCTCACGTTTCCAGTCCAGGTTAGCCACGATCGTAGGATTTTATATTATGCTTCTTTGGAGGACAGGTATGATGGGCCCTCACATACATACACTCCAGTAGTCCGAGACTTCGATGATGTGTTTAAAGCCATACCTAGACTTCCTCCTCGACGTGAAATAGACTTCACTATCGATCTGACTCCGGGTGCTAAGCCCATCTCCTTGCCTACTTACCGCATGCTCCCATGTGAGATGGAAGAGCTACGGTCTCAGATTGACAACTTGCTAAAGAAATGCTTCATCCAACCCAGCGTCTCGCCTTGGGGAGCCCTAGTCTTATTTGTGAGGAAGAAGGACGGCTCATTACGTCTGTGTGTAGATTACAGAAGATTGAACCAGGTGACGGTTCGGAACAAATACCCATTGCCCAGAATTGATGATTTATTCGACCAGCTGAGGGGTGCCAAATACTTCTCAAAGATCGATCTACAATCAGGGTACCATCAACTGCGAAGGGAAGAGGATATACAGAAAATGGCTTTTAGAATCTGCTTTGGCTATTATGAGTTCCTAGTTATGTCGTTTGGGCTCACCAATGCCCCAGGGTATTCATAGATCTCATGAACAGAATCTTCAGGCCATTCATATATAGATTCGTAGTAGTGTTCATCGACGACATATTGATTTACTCAAAGAGCCGCGAGGAGCATGAAGAGCATCTAAAGGCGGTTCTTGGAACTCTTGATAAAAATCGGTTATTTGCGCAATTTAGGAAGTGCGCCTTCTGGAAGGAGGAGGTCAAATTTCTGGGTCATGTAGTGTCTAAGGAGGGCATATCGGTAGATCTCGCCAAGGTTGCAGTCATGCAAGATTGGAAGCAACCGAAGTTGGTCACGGAAGTGAGGAGCTTTCTCAGTCTCGCCGGCTATTATCGAATGTTCATTAAGGACTTTTCAAAAATAGCTCGGCTGCTATCTCAGCTGACTCGGAAGGACCTCAAATTTTCCTGGGATGAGAAGGCGAGGCGGCCTTCCAAGAGTTGAAAGATAAATTGACTTCGACACCTGTGCTTGTGCTTCCTGAGCAAGGGGCCAAGTACACTGTCTATACAAACGCCTCTCATGTGGGCTTGGGTTGTGTACTTATGAAAAAGGACAGGGCAATTGCTTATGCGTCTCGGCAATTAAGGAAACATGAGGAGAATTACCCTACCCATGACCTCGACCTTGCGGCGGTAGTTTTCACATTGAAGATATGGCGACACTATCTTTATGGTGAGGAATTTGAGCCCTTTTCTGATCATAAGAGTCTCAAATACATCTTCACCCAGAAGGACCTGAACATGAGGCAGCGTCGCTGGATGAAGACGTTGAAAGACTTCAAGTTTGATGTCTTGTATCACCCTGGTAAGGCCAGTTTGGTGGCTGATGCCTTGAGTCACAAAAAGATAATCGAATTTGCGGCCCTCCTAATGGTGAGAGAGTGAGACATGGTAGAATTTGTACGAGACTTCGACATGAAGCTAACCGTAAAGGAGCCGTACGAGATAGTAGCCCACCTTCAAGCCCAGCCAATGGTTGACAGCAAAATCATTGAAGCCTAGGAGGGCGATGAGTTATTGCAGAAGATGAGGGATGGAGCAAGGAATTACGAGAAGTCCGAGTGGAGAGTTGGAAAAGATGGGGGATTGCGGTACCAAGGCGGCCTTTGCGTTCCAAACCTTCTGGGACTGCGAGAGGAAGTCCTAAATGCCACTCACAACTCTAAGTTGGCGATGCACCCTGGTAGTACGAAGATGTACCGTGATTTGAAGCAGAACTATTGGTGGGACAACATGAAGAATGAAATAGCGGAGCATGTGTCCCGATGCCTCACTTGTCAACAAGTCAAGGCTGAACACCGCCGGCCACTGGGCCTTTTGCAACCCATGCCCATAGCAGAATGGAAATGAGACTTCATATCAATGGATTTTATTTTCGGATTACCCAAGACTAGGAAGGGGCATGACTCGATTTGGGTGATTGTGGATCGGTTAACCAAGCCAGCCCATTTCTTGCCAATCAAGACCTCTAGCTCCGCCGATGATTTGGCTAAGTTGTATATCAAGGAAATAGTACGGCTCCATGGCGTCCCGTTAGAGATTGTGTCGGACCGGGATACTCGCTTCACGTCGATCTTCTGGACCCGCATTCAAGAAGCTATGGGAGTGAAACTGAAATTTAGCACCGCCTTCCACCCGCAGACAGATGGGTAAACAGAGTGGGTGAACCATATTTTGACTTTCAGGAGAGTTGGGACGATTGTCTCCCATATGCGGAGTTCACCTACAATAATAGCTTCCAGGCTAGCATCGGTATGGCGCCTTACAAGGCTTTGTATGGGCGTCCGTGCCGGGGCTCGCATTGCTGGGAAGAAATTGGCGAGAAGAGTGTGCTAGGACCGGATTTGGTGCGAGTCACGACTGAGAAGATTGAAATTATCCGGCATCGCCTCTTGATGGCTCAAAACAGGTAGAAAAGCTATGCTGACACAAGGCGAAGGACTTGGAGTTTGAAGATGGGGACCATGTATTTCTCAAAATCTCCCCAATGAAGGGTGTTTTGCGCTTCGGCAAGAAAGGAAAACTCACGCCCCGATTCATCGGGCCCTTCCATATTTTGGACCAGGTTGGTGCGGTTGCCTATCGTTTGGCCCTACCAATGCCACTCGCCGGAGTGCATAACGTCTTCCATGTATCCATGTTGAAGAAGTACATTCCCGATCCTTCTCACATCATCAAGTGGGAGCATGTGGAACTCAAGAAAGATGCCACATACATTCTTCGACCCACTCGAATATTGGATAGGAAGGAGCTAGGTCCTACGCAACAAAGTCATCCCATTGGTCAAGTTCCTATGGACCCATCACGATGAAGAAGAGGCCACTTGGGAGACAGAAGCAGAAGTCCGCAAGTATTACCCAATCTTGCTTTAGCAATGCGAATAGGTACAAATTTCAAGGACGAAATTTATTTATAAGGGGGGTAGATTGTAACGTCCCGTCCAACCAGCACAGTATCCTGGGGCGTCCACGTCGAATTTGCCGCAAGACCATTCATTTAAACTGCTCAGGGTGAAGTACCACAAGTTAATTAACCTAAGATTAGCCCATTAGAATAGACCAGGCTGGTCATGATGGAACCTGGCGTGGCCCGCCAAGCCTGATGGCCGTTTGCACTTGACAATAGCCCGTATAGGCCACCCAGTGACCGAGGAGGGTCAGAAAAATTTACAACTTTAGGAAATCGTAAATCTCACTGGGCTTGTGGTCCATCGCGGATTACGGACCCAGTTGACACCCATAACTGGGATCTGGCACTAGCCGAATGCACCCCACCAATGCCAAGATTGGAATCTGGCACTTACAAATGAAACCGGGATACCAGGCGTTCCAGCCGTCGGATTTCTTCCAAATTAACGGTGACGGTTTAATATATTTTTCTACACCCATCTACCTAATCTGGGACCTGATCGTGGAACGGTGACCGTTGATCGCGAATTGGGCCCGTACTTCCAAACCTCATATCCGATCGTTCCCAAAATTTGTGTGGCCCTTCATCGGGCCATGAAGCACCCACCCTATAAATTTAATGGCTAGAGGGGTGCCAAAACTGCTCAAATCACCAGATCAGCCCCCACAGGGCCATTTAAGGGTTGAAAACGCTTACTCAAATCATATATCCGTTCATCTGTTTGTCCTCGATTTTTGCATGGGCCTTAGTCTGGCCATAAGACACCCACATGCCGAATTTGGTGGTCAGAGGGGTGTTAGGGCCACCCCAACACCAATAGGAGCCCCATAGGTC
Organism: Magnolia changhungtana; assembly: GCA_030180095.1. Classification (NCBI taxonomy): domain Eukaryota; kingdom Viridiplantae; phylum Streptophyta; class Magnoliopsida; order Magnoliales; family Magnoliaceae; genus Magnolia; species Magnolia changhungtana. The sequence goes on along the minus strand of JASAUF010000391.1, from coordinate 4,847,396 downwards.
TATTTTGGAAATTGTGGAAGCTTGGGGCCAAAGGGGCCAAGTCTAGAGAATAAAGCCCTAAGGCCCTCTTTCTCATAACCCTTCTCCATTCTCCAACAACAAGCTCTCTCCTCCATAACTTCCTCCAACCTCCAACAACCAAATCTCTCTTCCTCATAACTTCCCCATTCTCCAACAATCAAATCTCTCTCCCTCATAACTTCCACCACCTTCCAACAACAAGCTCTCTCATAACCCCCACCACCTCCAACGACCAAGGAGTGTAAGGAGAGGGTGAAGGTAGCTAGAGTGCACCCTCAATCAAGGTGGGGCCTAAGGAAATCAATCCCACAACCTCTTACATCTTCTCCAAGAAGGATCCCTTAACCACGGCCGCTCTTTCGTCCCGTTGAGTATCTAGGTAAGATCCTTCACCCATTCTTCTTAGAAATCTATGTATTAAGGAAGTGTTGCTTGGATTTCTCACATGCAAGGGTTTTCTTTTAGGGATTCCGGCCGATCGACTTCAAAGCCCTCTTTCCTAGGATGTTTTCCCAATCCCCAATGATCCATAGGTGCGGACTATTGCTCTTAGGTGGCCTAGCACCAATTTTAGTGTGGGTTTAATGATTTTGAATGCTTGGATGTCATAGTTGGAATTCTAGAGAAACCCTAGGGATTTTATGTTTGTTGGAATTGTTTGGATGTGCATGCTTAACTCTTAAATTTGATGAAGATCTTACCTTTCACATGCTATTGTGTATAGATGATAATATGCTCATGTTCGTTTGATTCGTTTCCCTCATATGTGGTGCTTCATTGGGTGCATGATTATTTACACTTGTACTCATAATTTCTCAAGATGGGGGAAGTGTTTAATTTCCTCACACAACTCACACACTCACACACTCACATGCACCTTATTTTCGTGATAATAATTTTGCTTGCTTGGTAGAAGTATTCGTCTTGTGTGTATAAAATGCATGAAAATATGATATTGATGTGCTAGTTGATAACATGAGTAGTGGGCATGTTGTAAATCCCTTTCACCCTTTTGGGTTGGTCACGAATCTGACAAGAGAAGGTAGTCCCATCGATAGGACTACGCTAGGGCTAGACCCGTAGATTGAGCGGAGTGTTTAGGTGGCTGTAGTTCGACTACATGAGTCCCTTATGCCAGAGGTCACTCGTCTCACGCTCGCCTGACTCGTGCAGTCTAGCCTACTGTCTGACCAACCTTGTTTGTCAACCCTATTTGCTCACCTATGTATAGAACCTGGAACACCTTCCAACCATTGTGGCCCATTGATAACTAGATTGCAACTAGTGCACAGTCTCGTGAGCCGGGCATGGTGGAATGGGACACTATGTCCGAGCTGTCGGCCTACGCTGGGGTACCGTGCCTCCCCGTAGTGACCACGAGTGATCCATTCCTTTCAGTACTCCTCATGTGCTTGGAGTCGGGGATGAGGAACCCGATGGGATCACGGACAGCCAGGACTCGGCCTCACGCGTTGATGGGGCCTTGGCCTCGCAACCAGCTTAGGGCATTGATACGTAGGGTGTATCAAATTCCCAAATTTGCTGGATGAATGGACATAACTAATAACTCGGCTAACACGATCACATTGCATCGTATTAGTTAGGGTGGCGACTCGACAGTCGAGGTCGCGCTGAGGGAGTGTTGCCATATGCGATCGTTAGATGGAGTTGCTCGAGGGAGCGTTGTGGTGAGAGCATGCATCATATCATCGCATTGTATGCACATTTAATAAGAGTTGTAGGTGTTGCTGATTGACTATTTTTCATTAAATTTACATTATAATTGATGTCTGTTATAACTTAAGATTAATAGTTTACACTGAGTTGATCATTCACTCTCACTCTGGGACGGTGTTTTAAAACACCAACCAGACCTAATCATAAATGCAGGGGATGCGGAGCAGATGGAGCATGGCGACGCTATTCTCGACGAGGAGGAGCTGTCATATTTCCAGCTAATGGATGGTTCCCAGCCAGCTGGAGAGGCGGGGTCGGATCGCTGAGCTGTGGGCTCAGTCCTATTCTTTTTTGACATATTATTCTTTTGCAATTTTGTTGAGTGGCGATATGTGCCCCTTTATTCTTTTGGACATGTATATATATATATACACACGTATATGCTTTTGGTCTCTTCCATTTCAGTAGACTTGTGGTGGTGATTATTTCTGTTCCAGGAAATTCCAGATTTGCGCAATTAACCAGATTAAACGCACAATTAATTGAAAACCGGTCATAGGTGACCCCGAGAACTCGGGAGTTGAGTATATACACGACCCTCGATTTCCAGGGCGTTACATCTACTATGATCTATGTTTTATCCGCTCTGTCCATCCATTTTACCAGATAATTTTACGTCCTAATATGAGAAAAGAAATATATCCAATGTTAAAATGGACCACACCATAGGAACAAGTTGAATTGAACATCTACCGTTGAAAATTTCTTGGGGCCATAGAAGTTTTGGATCAAGCTTATATTTGTGCTTTCCCTTCATCCATGTCTCTATTATCTTATGAACAGGTTGGATGACAAATAAACATCACCGTGGGTCTTAGAAAGGTTTCAATGGTGGAAATCATTATACCACTATTTTCAGTTGTATGATTTACTTGATCTTTGCATATGCTTCATTTTTGGGCTCAGCCCCTTAAATTAGATGGAAAACGGATGGACGGCGTGGATAGACCTCACACATTCAAGGTGGACCCAACTGAGTTTACTCAGTACGAAAAGAGCCTACTGAGTATTAGTACGCAATCCGATTTCCATCTCCGGACGGAAGCGGATTGGTTGGTGTACCTGCACACACTAGGTACATAGCTGGTGTATTAACGTCAGTAAGTTTTATGGGTCCCATCATGAGGTATGTGTTATATCCTAACCGTCCATACATTTTTCGATCTTGTATTAAGTCTTGAGCCGAAAAATAAGAGAGATCTAAAGATCAAGTGGACCACACTGAAAAAAGCAGTGGGAGATTGAACATCTACCATCGTGATCTTTTTGGGGGTCACAGAAGTTTCGGATCAATATGAAATTTGTTTATCATCTTCATCCATGTATTTTTGACCTTACTAACAGATTGGATAGAAAATAAACGTTAAGGTGGGCTGTAACGCCCTGGAAATCGGGGGTCGTGTATATACTCAACTCCCGAGCTCCCAGGGTCACTTATGACCGGTTTTCGTTAATTACATGATTAATCCAAATCAATGCGCAGTTTGAGAAATCCTGGAACATGGAGCACAATCACACGAGTCTACTGAAATGAAAGAGACTAAAAGCAAATACATATATATATATATATACATGTCCAAAAGAATAAAGGGGTCGCACATGGCGTCACCTAACAAAATCTCAAAAGAATAACGAGTCCAAAAAGAATAGGACTGAGCCCACAGCTAAGCGATCCGATCCTGCCTCTCTAGCTGGCGGGAAACTATCCATCAACTGGAAGTATGACAGCTCCTCCTCATCGTCGAAAGTAGCATCGTCATGCTCCACCTACTCCGCCTCTCCTGCATCTATGAGAGAGTTTGGTTGGTGTTTTAAAACACCGTCCCAGAGTGGGAGTGAGTGATCAACTCAGTGTGTACTATTAATCTTAGGTTATAACATGCATCAATTGTAATATGAATTTAATGAAAAATAATCAATCATCAACACCTACAACTCTTATTAAATGCGCATGCAATGCGATAATATGATGCACGCCCTTACCACGACGCTCCCTCAAGCGACTCCATCTAACGATTACATTTGGCAACACTCCCTCAGAGCGACCTCGACTTCCAAGTCGCTACCCTAACTAATGCGATGCAATGCGATCGTGTTAGCCGAGTTATTAGTTAAGTCCATTCATCCAGCAGGTTGGGGAATCTGATACACCTCACGTATCAATGCCCTAAACTAGTTGCGAGGCCAAGGCCCCATCAACGTGTGAGGCCGACTGCAAGCACATGAGGAGTACCGAGAGAAAGGGATCGCTCGCGGTCACTAAGGAGAGGCGCGGTACCCCCAGTGTAGACCGACAGCTCGGACACAATGTCTCATTCCACCATGCCCAGCTCACGAGACTGTGGACCAGTTGCAATCTAGTTATCAATGGGCTATAATGGTTGTAAGGTGTTCCAGGTTCCATACATAGGTGAGCAAACAGGGTTAACAACAAGGTTGGTCAGACAGTAAGCTATACCGCACGAGTCAAGCGAGTGTGAGACGAGTGGCCTCGGGCACAAGGGACCCATGTAGTCGAACTACAGCCACCCGATCACGCCCACCCAAACCCATGGATCTAGCTCTAGTGTAGTCCTACCGATGGGACTACCGTCTCTCATGATGTTCCTGACCAACCCAAGAGGGTGAAGGGGATCCATAACATGCCAACTATCAATGCATCATCTAACATAAACAACATCATGTTCTCATGCTTCTCAATATAAAATTTTAAATTTCTACTAATATGTAAAGCTAATAATATCATGAACAAGGTATGTATGTGTAGTATGGGTTGGTGAGGAAGTTAAGCACTTCCTACCTCCCTTAGAACCAAAATACACAAAAATCAAGGAATCATACATGTTATAGGGCACATCATATGAGAAAATCAAATAAGGCATGAGCATATAATCGTCCATACACAAAATCATGTGAGAGGCAAGAACAACATCATATGGGAGCCAAACATACAATTCTAATAAACATACAAGTCCTAGGGCTTCTCTAGATCCTCCAAACATAGCATTCAAGCAACCAAAATTATTAAACACATACTAAAATTGGTGCTAGGCCACCTAAGAGCAATAGTCCGCACCTTCGGATCGTTGGAGATTCTGAAAACGACCTAGGAATGAGGGTTTTGAGGTCGATCGGCCGGAATCCCTAGAGCAAGCACTTGAATGTTAGAGATCTAAGTCAAACCCTTGTTAATACATGGATTTCAAGAAGAATGGGTGAAGGATCTTACCTAGACGACTAACGGACGATTGTTGTGGTAGTGGTGAAGAGTTTTTCCTTGAGAAGAGGTACGGAGTTGCAAGGATTGAGCCACACCTTGATCTAGGGTCCACCCAAGCTCTTTCTTCGCTCACACATTCTTCTCCTTTCTCTCTTGCTCTCCCCTTTTCTTTCTTTGGTGGTTGTAGTAAAGAGAGAGTTATGAGAGGGGTTTTTTGTTGGAGAATGGAGGAGGAAATGAGGGAAAGAGATTTGTTGTTGGAGAATGGAGGAGGATATGAGGGAGAGGGATTTGTTATTGTTGGAGAATGGTGGGAGATATGAGGGAGAGAGTTAGGGTTTATTTCCTAGACTTGGGCCCTTTGGCTTTAAGTTTCCTTAAATTCCCAAAATAGCCCTCTAGGACTCCATCTTGGCTTTGGGGTGGACTCCACACTCTCTAGGCCACCAAATTTTGTGTGTAAATGTCTCATAACCCGATGAGGGGTCATGCAAAGTTTGGGGACAAACGGATTAACGAAAGTGGGGTTTGATCATACGGTTTCGATCTTCAAATGGCCCTGCGGGGACCATTTTAGTGATTGGGACAGTTCTGGTGGCCCCCTGGCCATGAAACTTATAGGATAAGTGGTCCATGGCCCGATGAAGGGCCATGCAAAATTTGGAAACAATCGGATATGGGGTTTGATCGTACAGGCCCAATTTATGATCAATGGTCACCGTGCCACGATCGGGACCCAGATTTTATGGGCAGGCGTAGAAAAATATATTAAACCTTCATCATAAATTTGGAAGAAATCCGACAGCTGGAAAGCTTGGAATCTTAGTTTCATTCAAACGATGCCAGATTCCAATCTGACATTGGTGGGGGGTGCATTTGGCAATTGTCAGATCCTCATTCTAGGTATCTACTGGGTCTGCAGTCCGCGATGGACCACAAGTCTAGTGAGATCTATGATTTTCTAAATTTCTAGATTTTTCTGTCCCTCCTCGGTCGTTGGGTGGCCCACACAAGCTGATGTTAAGTGCAAACAGGCCATCTGGCTTGACGGGCTGCACTTGGCTCAGTCATGACCAGACTGGTCTAGTCTAACGAGCTAATTCTAAGTTGATTAACTCGTGGTACCCCACCATGAGTGGTTTAAATGAACGGTCCTGCGGCAAATCCTACGTAGACGCCCCAAGACACTGTGCTGGTTGAACGGGACGTTACATGGGCCCTACGAATTTTTTAATGTTGAAAATCATTATTGTAAGTGTTATGGTCTCATGCTTCTTTGGTTGTCAAATTTGTGATGTGTCAAAACATCTATCTGTGTCCTGTGCTTGTATGATGATTTATATGAATTCAAGACACTGCATAAATACTTCAAGAAGCTACAAGTTGAACTTTTCAAGAAGCTACATATTGAAGTTCAAGAAGCTACATGTTGAAGTCTCAAGAAGCTACAATGTTGATGTTCAAGAAACAACTCATGACTTCAAGACTAATAAGCAATGCATGAAGTAGTTGTTATGCTGATGAAGATCTCAAGTTTGAAGCTACAACAAGTTCAAGATCTCAAGCCTGATATGGTTCAAACAATCTACATTCGTTGAATGGTTGAAGTTCAATGTCCATACGACATGATTCAGGTTTGAATGACCTTAGGTTGACCCTTTAAGTAGGTCACTTTGGATACATAAATCAAATATTTATTTTACATAAGTTTGGTCTATTCTACGACCAGTCCTAGCTCTTGTTCGACTAGTCCCTGGCATTGGTTCGACCAGTCCAAGAAATTCCACGACCAGTCCTAAGTAGTTGAAGATTTTTCGGAATTTTTGGTACGCCCACGACCAGTCCTGGAGGTCCTTCGACCGGTCGTAGGTGTGGCTTCGACTCGTCCACGACCAGTCGTGGAGCTACGACTCAAAGTCCATGCGTAATCTATGGTCCTACGACCCGGTCGTAGGTGACCCCGTAGGTGACCCACGACCGGTCGTAGGCTACTCACGACCCGGTCGTGGAACGACTTTCAAAGATCGCGCTTAATTTTTCAAAAATCATTAGAGCTACGACCAGTCGAAGATTTCTAAGACCCGGTCGTAGGAACGATTTTTGCTTCTATAAATTGAACACGAAATTCAGAGTTTTCACACTTCAACTCTATTCAATTCAAGAATTTTCAAGTGATCACTCTGAGATAAGTCTGTGTTTATTTTAAGCTACATTGTGCTTATTTAATATTCCTTTTTGCTAGCTTATTTAATTTGATTTTGTTTCTTTATTCCAATCTTATTTGAAAAGAGGAATTATCTTATTCCTTCTTCTTGGAATCAAAATCAAATATATACGCTTCAACAAGTTAAATCTAAAATCTATTAGAATTTAGAACCTTATGATTGTGAGTATTAGAAATTGAACTTTGACATTCAATCATCTACTCCGATTGGTTCTCTACGAAATTTCTTAGAAAAGGAGAAATCCGGTATTTTACAATTACAGTAAAATTTATTGTCTTGGTTTTGTTTGAGGTTAAGCCAGAAAAATCTCATTGTCTTGGTTTTGTTTGAGGTTGAGCGAGAAAAAAATCTCATTGTCTTGGTTGTCGAGGAAAACCAGAAAACTTCGAAAAAGAGGGTTTTTGAATTGTGTAAGCCCAAGTGAAAAAGACACAATTGTAAAGGTTTTTGGTGAACTGTGAAAACCTATTTCATAGTGAACGCTAATATCCCCTGTGTGAGGATATTAGGAGTGGAGTAACTACGTGTGGCATTGTTGAAAGGCAGGTTGGTGTACCTGCACAGCGAACCACTATAACTCTTTGCCTTGTGGATTGAATGCTTGCTTAATTTTCATATCTTTTATCATTCGATTGTGTGGAATGTACAAGTGGATGTGAATGTTGTAACTATTTACATTTCAAGTAAGTGTGGGGATTGTTGTAATAATTTAGATTTATACTTATGCATTTAATTTCATTCCTAGTTATTTCATTTACTTATATTAAAATTGAGTCCTTGATCCAAAAGATGTTCTAGAAATAAGGTTTTCCTACCATAAGCCCTTGTTTATTATTTGTAAGGTTGTCCTTAGAATCGACCAATTTGTATCTCTCAATTTTATTTATCAAGGTGATTTATAATTTAGCATTGTGAATTGATTCATATTGTAAGGATATTGGTTTACTTTATTTCTGCTAATTTCAATTCCTAGCTATTTCATTTACTTATATTAAAATTGAGTCCTTGATCCAAAAGATGTTCTAGAAATAAGGTTGTCCTACCATAAGCCCTTGTTTATTATGGTGTAAGGTTGTCCTTAGAAGCTGAATTTGTATCAATCTCTCAATACTTATTTATCAAGGTGATTTATAATTTAGCATTGTGAATTGATTCATATTGTAAGGATATTGGTTTACTTTATTTCTGCTGATTTTATTTTAAATTTGGCATAGTCCTATTCACCCCCCCTTAGGACATATAGCTTGGCCTTTTTCAATTATCTTCGCTGCTATTTTTGGTGTAGTCCGTTTGAGCTTTGGATATGATTCATTCTTTTTAGATGCTCTAAAATGATTTCTAAAAACGGATGAACTGTGTGAATATAATAAATACATCACTATGGGCCCATGTAACTTTGATCTCCTTTGAACCGTTCCTACAACAGGGGGCTCGAGGAGCGTGGGTGCTAGTCTCCACGCGACACGTATCTACATTAGCTATGTAGCTGGTGTGTGGTACACCAGCCAATCCTCTTCCGCCACCGGGCTGGTGGCAGGGGGAGTAGCCAATCCCTTCTCTCAAAAAAGATAACAGTGGCCCACCTCGTTTTACAGCGCAGGAACTTCGTACGTATCCTGGCAAAGGCTTTCGCAGGAAATCCGCTTCCGTCGGCGTAATTCGAGGTAATGCATACCGCATGCACAATTTCTGAGTGCCTGTGTATCAAGTATTATACTCTTACCGAGTATCAAATAAATCCCCTATCCCTAGTCAACAGCCAAAACAAAATGCCCGTCGACGCTTCGGTGTTCGCCGTGCTTTTGTCTCGACTCCTGGTCACCAGCACGTGCACTCCGTTCATTAGGTGGGGTCCACATGTAACGATGGTCAAATGATCGTAGCCGACCATGTTGTTGGAGCTACATAGATCTGGGTGATATCAGTCGTTGATCTAATTGCCACATCATGGACGGGTCTGAAGTCCCGAGTTACAAATAATCGGATTATCGGAACCATCTAATTAGAGTTCCGTCAAAACGGAGATTAACAGCGGTCCAAATTCAATGGATAAAATTACCCTAATCAGATGGCTAGTATTGCCAGCCACGTGTCGTTTTTGAATTGAGAGCCGTCCATATTGGCATCCACCAAGTAGAGGACCTGAAATCCTCCTCGCCAGTTTTCATACAGTGATTTTTACCGTACATCACAAAAGTCAACTGCATAAAAACTCAGGTGGGCCATACCACGTGTAAAGTATAAAATTAAGCCTGAAACTTTTGGGATTGCGCATTCACACCGTTGTGCGCCTCACACACAACCTATGGATGGTGTATGGTTGGTGTCACCTTCTTCTATATGGGATTGAATCCAGATTTTCTATTTGCTATAAACAGGATATTACTGTCTGTTGTAATCTGATTGGTCCGCATCATCACTAATGTGGACGTGGTCCAATCAAATCGCAACAAATAAAAATTTCCTATTTATAATAAGCAGAGAATTTGGATTCAACGATCCAAAGTATGGTGCAGGCCGCACCATTCGGGTACCATGCAAAGGAATATAGAAATTTCGGACGCGGATTGCGTACTACTCCGGTCCGTCCCTAGCTTCGAACGGGTAGTTCAGTGGGTCGGCCCACAGTGATGTATCTGTATATCAAACTGTTAGTCACTTTTCTCAAATTATTTTAAGGCACGAGAATAAAAATGTGGTAGATCCAACGATTAAATGGACCACGCCACAGATGACTCTTGCATTTAATGCAACTGACATTTAATGCTTTGCAAAAAAGATTATTATTTGGTGTGGTCCACTTGAATGTTGGATATGCCTATTTTTGTGTTCATGCCTTGAAATAATATGTGAAAAAGGACTGACGGCTTGGATGTACAGATACATCATGGTGGCCCGCCACAGAACTGCCCGTTCGGAGCCAGGGACTGGCGGGGTAGTACGCAATCCTCGTCCAGAAATTTCGAGAAACGAAACAGCCAATGGGTGGTGGTCGGTGCTATGGGGCCGCCATAATGTATGTGTTTCATCCATACTGTCAATCTATTTTTCCAGATCATTTTATGGTATGAGAACAAAAATAAGGTATATCCCAATCTTAAGTGGACTACATTACAGAAAACAGTGTTGAATGACCGTGGACCATTAAAAACCTTATGGGGCCATAAAAGTTTTGGATAAAGCTGATTTTTGTGTTTTCTCTTCATCTTGGCCTATATGACCTAATCAACAGATTGGATGTCAAATAAACAGTACAATGGGCCTTAAGAGGATTTTAATGGTGGATATCCAATCACTATTATTTTCCTGTAGTGTGGTCCACCTGAAATTTATATCCCTTTCATATTTCTGATAGAGCCCTAAAATGAACGGTAAAAATGGATGAACAGAATGGATGAAACACATACATCATTGTGGAGCCCACGGAGCACCGACCACCAGCCACCGGGCTGGTGTGAGGGGGAGTAGCCAAACCGTTTCCGAAATTTCATGTCTAGGTGAGGTGTCTATCGAGGGCCCCAACTGATTTAGGGAATGATGCCACACACACAACAAGCTGGGCCACAGAGAGTTTGATTCGGGTTCCTAGATGGAGGGCCATGATTCACCTTCCCCGGCCATCCATCATAAGTAGACTATGGTGGACGTCTCCACCCAGACTCTTCCTTATGGTGTGACCCACCTGCATCTTTAATCGTCCTTATTTTAAGGACACAAGGTGAATATGAATTGGCCCACCTTATGGACAGATTAGATTTGAGCCTTACATCAAGCTGGACCCAAATAAACCGAATTTCAAAACTCAACCCAATGTTATACGAACCACACAAACATGATAAAATCTACATTAATTCTATACAATCAACGGCCCCCAGAGAGTAAAGACTGAGAATCCAACGAAGGAAACAATATCACAAGATCCTCAAAACCTTCATCATGGCCCACTGCATATTCATTACTACTATTGAAACTATCAAGTGACAGTGTCGGCACCGAATCATCACCGTCCAAAATCTGCACCACTTGCCGTATAGTCGGCCTGGACGCAGCCAACGGGTGCGAACAAAGCAAACCAACCTTCAACACCAGCTCCATCTCTTCCACCACATAATCACCTCCCAACTTCGGGTCCGCCGCCTCTAAGATCGCTTCTCTCTTCAAACACTCCAGCACCTGATCGATCAAGATCGGCTCCTCCACCAACATGGCCAGCGACGATATTGGCCTCCGCCCACAAGCTACTTCGAGCATGAAGATCCCAAAAGCAAACACATCAGTGCTCGTCGTCGCCTTACCGGTCCAAGCCAGCTCCGGTGCAATGTAACCAAAGGTCCCAACCATGTGAGTCGTCTGAGGATCGGTCCCACGATCATACAATCTCGCCAGCCCGAAATCTCCCAACATCCCATTTAAATCATTATCTAATAATATATTACTGGCTTTAATATCTCTATGAAGGACTACCTGCACCCAATCTTCATGCAGATAGACAAGACCCGAAGCTACTCCTTTGATTATCTGAAACCGATGATTCCATTGTAGGACTGACTTCGAATGGTCGAAGATCATCTTATCGAGGCTACCGTTTGGCATGAAATCGTAAACGAGTAGGAGCTCTCCCTTCCGCCGGCAGTATCCAAGTAGCCGGACTAAGTTCTTGTGTCGGATCCGTCCGATGCTGGCGATCTCCGCGATGAACTCCTTCATTCCTTGCCGCGATTCGTGGGAGATTTTCTTGACTGCGACTTCGATCCCCGACGTTGGTAGTACTCCTCGATACACCCTACCGAAACCACCGACACCGAGAAGCTCCTTCTCTGAAAAGCCATTGGTGGCGATGAAGAGATCTTTGAAAAAGAACCTTTGGGGGCCGTATTCAAGCTCCCAGTCTTCGAGTATTTCAGCGAATTTTATCTTTCTTCTCACCTTATAAACGCCGATGGAGATTGCTATTAGGATGAAAATGATAAATAACGGTAACCCAATTGCCAGAATCATCCATTTATTTTCACTGTGGTGGGGTCGTCGAGGAGGAATCGGAAGTGTTGAGAGATTGAGCGGTGTAGCTGGTCCGTTGATTTTGAAGCTCCATCCCAAAATGTAATGGGATGTGAGCATGGAGCCCGTCGATGAGGAGAACCCCACATACATATCTGATGAAAGATTGTTTGAAAGATTAACAATCGACGATAAGAGTGGCCGAATTGGTTTAAGGACGTCGATGGGAGATATTGTTACATTGAGTTGCTTCTCTATACTGTTATATTCTATCCAAGCTTGCATAGGTTTCCCGCTTATGAGGCTTATGTTCTTCAACTCACCGTTCTTGTTATTAAAGTAGGATGCAGGAGAGGATTTGGTAGAATTCAAGCCATTGATATCGATTCCAACATGGTTATTGTTGATATCATCGAATTCGGGGTTGATGATGGTGTCGAATTCGACGGCTACGATGTGGTTTGATGAATTTCCATTGTTTGTTGCATTGAAGAGACCCAAATACTGGCTGGGGTGTGCGCCGGGGAGATTATTCAACGGTGAGATGACGAATGCGATCCCATGGCCGCTCAGATCAGGATCATCGGGGACGATCGCGAAGACAAAAGTGGTTGAGAAGGAGAAAGGATCACCGTCGGATGAATTCTTGAAGCGGACAGGAACGGAGTAGAACGCACGGCCTATCTGTTGCAGGCTGGTGTTGGTCAGCCTCAGGAGGCCGTCTGGTGTGATCGCCGCCACGCCGTTGAGACTCAAGTTCACACCGCGGAATCCGTTGTAGGTGAAATCATGGCCGTCCACTGATGATGATGATGACGATGATGATGATGCAAGCTTGATGAGGAGAAAGGAAACCAGAAGCTTTGAAAGCATTGCTACCATGTATTTACAGCTCGAAGTCCATAGTTTCTACTATGGTAGTTTTAAACGTCTGCTATGATTTTAGTGGGCCCCACTTGATGGAAACATTGGATCTATTTTCTTGTGAAGCGTTAAAGAAAGTGGGGCCCACTTCTCAGGACGGCTTGAGTCGATTGGAGAGAGAGCGAGAGGTTGAATTTGAGGAGTCATCAGATTCAGAGCAGCCAATCTTGACCACTCCACGGTCTTTAAAGATCTCGTACGTGCACCTATGACATCTCGCACGTGCTGATCTTTTAAGCATGCGGAACATCTGAGTGGTTGCTGAGGTAGTTATACGGACGCGGATTGCGGCCTATCCCCGCCCGGACGGTAATCCGTCCGGGCAGGGCGTTGTGGGGCCCACTGTGATGTAAGTGTTTTATCCATGCCGTTCATCGTTTTTCTCACATCATTTTAAGGCATGGTCCAAAAAATGAGGCAGGTCCAAGGCTTAAGTGGACCACAAAATGGGGATTGAACGTCCACCATTAAAAACTTCTTGGGAGCTCGAGAAGTTTCGGATCATGCTGATATTTTTGTTATCACTTCATCCACGTCTACATGACTTTATTAATAGGTTGGATGGTAAAAAGCATTACCGTGGCCCTTAGAAAGGTTTCAACGGTGGGAGTCATTATCACTGCAGGTTCCTTTGGTGTGGTCCACTGAAGCTGTGGACCTGCCTCATTTTTAGGATTATAGCTTAAAATAATCTTAGAAAAGCGATGAACGGCGTGGATAAAAATTTAACATCAAGGTGGGACCCACATCGCCCTTATCTTACCAGGATGGCTACACTAGGACATTGAATATGGGCCGTTGCGATTTTGTATCTAAGATAAAATTTCAACGGCCCACATTCAACGAGCATGAGTATTGGGTATCCTAGTTACGGTGGGACCCCACCTTAGGAATTGACCGGATCTTCTGTAAAGTATCCAGGTTGGTACGTATGCTGTGCTACGTGTAAAAGTACTCGAAGAGGATTGGCTGGTGTACCACACACCAGCTATACAGCTGATGTAGATACGTGTCGTGCGAAGACGAGCGCCGACATTCCTCGAGCTCCGAGTTTTACGAACGGTTCAAAGGAGATCAAAGTTACATGGGCCCCACAATAATGTATTTATTATATCCACACCGTTCAACCATTTTTCGACATCATTTTAGAGCATCGGACAAAAAATCGATCATATACAAAGTTCAAATGGATAACACCAAAAATAAAAGCAGGGATAATGATTTTCACCGTTAAAAAATTAGTAGGGCCCACCGTAACGTTTATTTTCCATCCAATATGTTCTTTTACCTGAATGAAGAGGAAAAAAATATTTAATATTGTTCCGAAACTTCTGTGACCCCAAAAAGGGTTTCAATGGTAGATGTTCAATCCCCTACTGCTTTTTGTAGTATGGTCCACTTGATCTTTAGATCTGCCTTACTTTTCTGTTCAAGCCTTAATACGAGCTCGAAAAATGTATGGACGGTTTGGATATAACACATACCTCATGATGTGACCCACGGAACTTTCTGAGTGTGGCACACTAGCCAATCCGTTTCCGTGGAAGAGGGCAGTGCTAGCAAATGTCTACATTTGTCTACACGATCCACTGATGGGATATCCCAGCCGTCCTGAAGGTGGCCTCAAGCGTGAAACACGTGCGCACCACATCTCTGATTTGGCACACGTGTGCCAGATCCGGACGGGCCACACATGTATCTTGAATATGAACCGACGGTTATCTTTTACAACCATCAATACACGTGGAGCCAACGTGACATGTAGACCGGCCCGATTTTTGAGCCATGAAATTCTTTGTGAACATGGATTCGGTGAGGCCATGACCGTGGGGCCCACCTTGATGTATGTTTTGTATATCAACACCGTCCATTCATTTTGTTAGATCATTTTAGAGCATGTCTCCGTAAATGAAACTGACCCAAATCTCAGGGAAACCTTATATCAGTGATTAAATGCCCACCATAAAAAGAGTTATTTTTTATCAAGCTGATATCTGTGTTTTACTTTCATTTCGGTCAGTTTGACAGCGGGCCGTGTTAGGGCCAGCCGAAGCTCTGCCCAATACTGGCCAGAATTTTCAACTTAATTCCAAACCAACCCCAGCTCGTGACAGGCCAAAATAGCTTAGCCCGACCACATACCGAATTAAAAGTGGAAATCGGTGAAATCTCACTAAAATGCGAAAGGAACGTGAAAGAAAGAAATAATAATAATAATAATAATAATAATAATAATAATCATATCTTAAAGTGTATTTCAACAAATTCTTTCGGATAATTAGAAATGAGACAAATCTTATTTGATAAGAAATCCACGACTAGATCGAGCCAGCAAACAGATGGACGGTATGGATATATAATACATATATCATGCTGGCCCTGCGGACAGATGGACGGTATATGGATATACAATACATACATCTTGCTGGCCCTGCGGTAAGGCTGGCATCTAATCTGCTTCTTTATGAAAGTCAAGTACGTACTGACATTTCGTATGATTCGACCAATTAAATATCACCACGTAATGGTCCACCCAACTCCCGGAAATCACCGAACCGAGCGGATTAGCTGTTACCCGAGTAATACCCTAGTGGGTTTTACCCTTGCCGTGTGGCCCACTTTGATGATGTGTTGTGTATCGATGGCGTGCATCAGTTTTCCACCCATTTTAGGACGTATTCTCAAAAAATTAAGTAGATCCAAATTTCATGGGAACCACACCTCAGGAAACAGTGGTGATTAAATGCCCACCATCAGAAACTTCTCAGGGCCTACAATAAGCAGATGCTTAATATTTATTTTCCATCCAAACCGTTGATAAGGTAAAAAAGACGTAGATGAAGATAAAATACAGAGATCAGTTAGATCCAAAAATCTTGTGTGGCATACAAAAAGTTTTTAATGTTCATTCACTCATTTTTACAGTGTTGTGGTCTACAAGAGATTTAGATATGCTTAATTTTTGGGATGACTCCATGAAATGATCTGAAGAAACGGATGGACAGAGTGGATATACAAAAAATTCATCAAGGTGGGCCCTACATGGTAAGGGTAACACCCACTGAATTGTTTCTCGGTGGCCTCTGCTTTAGTGACGGTCCAAGTCCGTGGGATATTGGTCCAGTATCGAACTTCAAAGATACATAGTTGGCGACACCATAACCAGCAACATGTATTGTATATCCCAGACCATCCGTTCTCTAGCTTTTTTTTAAGAGAAAACATATACAAATCAAATCTCAGGTGGACCACACCACATGAAATAGTGGTGACTGAAGGCGTAGTCAGGGTCTCACCCACATGGCTAGCTCTAAGCCGATTAGATAGGGTCAGGGAGGTCCTGATGTTGCTATTTTAACTGAGACACCTGCCGCTGTCCAACCACTTAAAAAATGTTTGAAAGTACCAGTGGATTAGGTAAGGTCCCGACAACACTATCATATGAATTTTACACACGCATCATGGTGGGGCCCACTTAGCTAACCGCAGGAACAGGCCATCAGCGCAGACCTGAATTGCCTGTTGTGTGGCCCACTTTTGTTTTGAATCTGCCTTATTTTTGTTTAGGAATGCTAATATCCAGCTCATGTTTAGAAGTTCTGTGGAGTGCCTTTGTCACCGTGTGTACACTTGGTGATCACAACCGTTGATCTGGTGGGCCATCCTATAGATGGTGTTCCAGGCCAAAAAACGTAGTCATCTGATAAATCTCACCATCTAACCATATTGTAAGTTTTCTCCTACCCGTTTCTTGTGTAGGTCACCGTTCCTATGTCTAGCACAGTCCAATTCTCTTTTCCTTCGACATATGGCCCACCTTCTTGGTGGCCCACCACGACAACATTCCTGGTCGACACACGTGTTTGCCACGTGTACTGTGAAGAGGGAGCTGGACAGATCTCCGCACACGAGACTTTACATTACAGCCGGAAGTCACTATCAGATACCTATACAGACTTTACATTACACGATGTATCGTGTTTCATCCATTTTTACTGATCATTTTAGGGCTTAATCCCAAAAATTAGAGGGTTATAAATGCCAGGTGGACCACACGACAGGAAAACAATAGTGATTGGATATCCACCATTAAAATCCTCCTAATGCCCACTGTACTATTTATTTGACATCTAATCTTTTGACTAGGTCATAGAGGCCTAGGGGTGTACATCCAGTTGAGCCGAGTTCGTCATTGAAGCATTTTCACAAACACCTGAACTGCACTTTCAAAATTCCTCTTTACATAAAATAGAAGCAATGGTTTTACAAATATTTTAGCAAACACCTTCTGAGCAACATAAAAACTAAAAAAAAAAAAAAAAACCACCTTCTAAGCAACATAAAAACTTTAAAAAAAAAAAAGAAAAAAAAAGAGGTATTTGTTTCATACACATACCTTCCTTACCATACCAACCACACTTCGTGGAGCCATTTGATCAAACACTTGGTGAGCAACATCAATGGCAAAATAACCAAGTCACCGAACTGGTTCGATTCGAGTTTGAATCGAGCTGAGTTGAGTCGAGCTGGGCCTGCTCGAACTCGGCTCGAACCCATTTTCGAGCTCAAAATATCAGCTCGACTCGGCTCAAACTCAGCTTCGAACCGAGTCAAGTCAAGCGAGCTACCCACGCTAGCTCGGTTTGTGTACACCCCTATACAGACCTAGATGAAGGGAACAAATATCAGCTTGATCCAAAACTATTATGGCACCCCAAAATGTTTTTAATGGTCAACACTGTTTCCTGTAATGTGGTCCACTTGAGATTGGGATATACCTCATTTTTAGTCTCTTACCATAAAATGATCCAGAAAAATATATGGACGGAATGGATGAAACACATACATCATGGTGGGGCCCAGAGAGCACCGACCCCGGCCATTGGCTGGTGGCAGGGGAATAGCCAATCCGTTTCCGATTATACGAAGTTACGAGCAAAAACAATACAAAAAGATTTCAGTCTCTACAATGTTATACAATCAATGTCCACCACAGAGAGAATTAGATTGTCCATCCAACGAAGGAAACAACATCACAAGATCATCCAAACCTTCATCATGGCCCACCTCAAACACATTCCCATTGAAACCATTCGCCAACAGCTCCGGCATCAAATCATCCCCATCCAAAAACCCCACCACCCGCCGCATGGACGGCCTCACCGCAGCCAACGGGTGGGAACAAAGCAACCCAAGCTTCAAAATCACCTCCATCTCCTCCACCACATAATCACTTCCTAAATTCGAATCCGCCGCCTCCACAATCACCCCTCTCTTCCAACAATCCAAAACCCAATCCACCAACATCGGCTCCTTGCCCGACTCGATCCCTATCACTATCGGCCTCCGCCCACAAGCTACTTCAAGCATGAAAATCCCAAAAGCAAACACATCAGTGCACGTCGTCGCCTTACCAGTCCTACTTAACTCCGGCGCAATGTAGCCAAAGGTCCCGACCATGTGAGTCGTCTGCAAATCAGTCCCATGATCATACAATCTCGCCAGCCCAAAATCCGCCAACGCCCCATTAAAATCACGATCTAATAATACATTGCTAGCTTTAATATCTCTATGAAGAACTACCTGCATCCAATCTTCATGAAGGTAGAGGAGACCTGAAGCTACTCCTTTGATTATCTGAAACCGTTGACTCCAACTCAACATAAGCTTATCTTGGTCAAAGATAAGTTTATCCAGACTGCCTTTTGGCATGTAGTCATAGACTAATAGGAGTTCTTTCTTTCGCCGGCAGTATCCAAGCAGCCGAACTAAATTCCGGTGTCTGATCCGTCCGATGCTAGCAATCTCAGCCACGAACTCCCTCGTTAGAGATCCATGGGAGATCTTCTTGACTGCAATTTCGATCCCGGACGTCGGTAGAACGCCTTGATACACCCTACCAAACCCTCCAATACCAAGAAGCTGTTTGTCTTTGAAGCCTTTGGTAGCCATGAAAAGATCTTTGTAGAAAAACCGGTGGGGGCCGTATTCGAGCTCCCAATCTTCGAGTATTTCAGCGAATTTTATCTTCCTTCTCACCATATAAATGATGACGGAGATGATTGTTAGCCCGAAAATGATAATTAAGGGTAACCCAATTTTCAGAACTATCGATTTCTTTCCGGCGTGGCGTTGTCGTTGAAGGAGAAGCTGGAGGGTCGGGATATCGAGAGGTTGAGCTGGCCCACTCATTTTAAAGCTCCATCCCAAGATGTAATGGGATGTTAGCATCGAGCCTGTCGATGATGAGAAGCCCAAATGCATTTCATCGAACATGTTCGGTGATAGATCGATGGACAGAGATAAGAGTGGCTGATTGGGTTTAGGTACGTTGATGGGAGATATTGTTACATTGAGTTGCTTCTCTAGACTGTTGTAATCTATCCAAGCTTGTATCGGCTCGCCGCTTTTAAGGCTTATGTTATGAAAGTCACTGTTTTCATTAGTGAAGTACGATGCTGGAGAGGATTTGATAGAGTTCAAGCTATTGATATCGATTCCAACATGGTTGTCATTGATATCAGAAAATTCCGAGCTGAGGATCGTGTCGAATTCGACGGCTACGATGCGGTTTGATGAATCGCCATTATTGATTGAATTGAAGAGACCCAGATAATGGCTTGGTAGTGCGTTGGGGAGATCTTTTGATGGGGAGATGACGAATGCGATCCCATGGCCACTCAGGTCAGGATCTTCGGGGATGATTGCAAAGATAAAAGTGGTAGAGAAGGAGAAAGGATGACCGTTGGATGAGTTCTTGAAGTTGACGGGAATGGAGGAGAAGACGCGGCCTATCTGTTGTGGGTTGGTGTTGGTTAGCCTCAGGAGGCCGTCTGATGTGATCTCCGCTGCTCCATTGAGGGTCACGTTTGCACCGTTGAATCCGTTGTAGGTGAAATCATGGCCGTCCATTGATGATGATGATGATGATGCAAGCTTCATGAGGAGGAAGAAGATGAGAATGTTTGAACTCATTGTTAGAAATGGAAACTACAGCCTCGAAATTCCTTAATATGGCCTCTACAATGGCATTATTAAAACGTCCACCATGACATGGTGAAGAATCCAAGCAAGTGTGGGCCATTTCTCGTGACCGTTCGATGTTGATGTGATAAGGCTCACCAACTCCACATGCAATATCTTGTGTCATTGTTAGAGAGAGGGAGGGACGCGGGTTGCCTTTCAGTTGTTGGAAGCTCTGTGGGGCCATATGCCCGTGTCAAATCCACTCCGTTCATCAGTTTTGTAAGACCACAGTTAGACAGGGTTATAAAAATCAGGCAGATCCAGAACTCATTTGGGCTACACCAAATGAAACGGTGGGAACCGAAGCTTCTACCGTTGAAGCATTCATGGAGCCAACCATGATGTTTATATGTCATCCAAACCGGTCATAGGTTTACTACCACTCAGATAAACTGAAGTAAGAAATATCATCCTGATATGAAACTTCTGTGGACCCCATAAAGTTTCCAATGGTGGCTTTCATTCCTAGATCATTCGTGTGGTGTGGCCCACATATGTTTTGGATATTCCCATATTTTTTATTTCTGTTCTATCATCTTGTTTAAAAAACTGATGGACGGAGTGGATTTATCATGGGAACCTCTGCAACCCCACACGGGTTCGAATTTCATGTGCCCGGGGCACAGGCAATCCGCGCGCGGGGACCGAATTCCTCTACAACACCTTCGTAACAAATAGCGGGTTCAACAAGCGAGATTTGTGGGCCCAGAGTGTTGAAATATGAAATCCATTTCGTCCATCTGTTGTCTCACCTCATTTTCACTGTCCGTGTAAAAATCAATCTTCATCCATCTCTCAAATAGGAGATAACAAAAATGAAAACCTCTAGTTTGAAACAGTGTGGAATATATGAGTTGTGCTTCAATCTGAATTTTTATTCTGCTATCTACAATCGATTGGATCACCTGATGAACGGAGTAGATTTTAACCGTACAGCAAGGTGAGTCCCACAGTTCTCAGGTGTTGTACTGGCTGTATACAGCGGGTTTGTAAGGGATTGTGCTCGTGATGGAGAGTCGTGTGTATTTATCTCTCTCCATCCTGATTCCTGACTTGAGAATTCAACGGCTATCGGCAGCCATTTCTTACCAATCCGCGGTCTCTCCAGATCACAAGCAGGATTGCTGTCCCCACACGCACTCAGTTCCAAATTACACATGCAACTCACACGTGGCAACCTCCAAAGTGTACTAAAAATCTGATCCGTTACTACGGTGGACCCGTCGTAGTAACTCTATATAAAATTAGATATGTTATCTTACAGTTTCCACCGTTGATACGAATGTGGATCATGGGAGGTTTTATTTAGACTGTCCATACTTTTGGTAAAGGAGTGGTCTATCTGATCCGTTAATCTGCCTGAATATGAGATATGGCCATCGTAACAGTGGGGCTACCTTATTAACTGCTCGGATGTTCTGAACAGTTTTAAGATTAGCACGTGTGCTTTGAGAAAAAGTGCGTGTAGTCCGTGGAAAAATGGATGGACGCAGATGGATGCGGATTTCCTGCGCAAGATTACGTGTTCCCGAAAAAATACGCCATCCGTGGGACGCGGATTTCCTGCGAAAGGCACGCGCAGGAAGTTCCCGACGCGGATTGCGTACTACCCCCGCCCGTCCCTAGCTCTGAACGGGCAGTTCTATGGGCAGGCCCACCGTGATGTATCTGTATATCGAAGTTGTCTATATCTTTTGTCAAATTATTTTAAGACATAAATATAAAAATGAGGAAGATCCAACGTTCAACGGGACCACACCAAATAATAAGGTTGCCATAAAATGCGTAAAGTATTAAATGTCAGTTGTCATATGTGGTTTTGTCCAGTTGATAGTTGGATCTACCTCAATTTTGTTTTGATGCCTTGAAATAATCTAAGGGACAAAGGGTTTGGATGTACAGGTACATCACCACAAGCCAACCCATGGAACTGCCCGTTCGGAGCTGGGACCTGCGGGGGTAGTACGCAATCCGCGTCCGAAAGGTCTTACGAAAGATTACTGTTCTAATCAAAATATGTCATCCGTGCGGGTGAAGGATTTAAATCCGGCTAATCTGTTACCGGTGAGACTTGAGCACGTACGCGGTGCCTCTACGTTTCTTCGTAAGCTAAAAAAACACTGCTAAACTTTTATTTTGAGACACCACAGTTTTGCAAGGAGATGACCTAGGACTTGCACACATTCTCCCAGTTGAATAAGTTATTATTTAGAGTTTCCTTCCCTAAAATCTTTGAGTTTTTTTTTTTGTTAAATCTATGCTGGAATCTGATAACGTAAGAATTTATTATTATTTTTTTTTCACTTTTTTGCAGTTTAGGAGTATATAGGTTTTCAACTTCATTCGCTGATTGAAATATGGGACATGTGATTTCCTTGTTTTAATTTTACTTCTTCTTTTTATTCAAGGTTTTTCTATGGTTTTTTTTTTTTTTTCTCCTACACAGACATTTACTGTATTATGGGTGGATGATGTGTGTTACCATGGATTGTCTCCCACCTAAAATAGGTAAGTTCAAATCCATTCCCGACCTTTAGGTCATTACGAGAAGAAGACAATCCTCTTTTTAATTGTTTATGATCTGTCCAGATTTTAAGTTGATGGTATGGTTTCTGTGTATGCAAACTTAGGGTTAAATTAGTATAAGGGCTATTAGGGTTAAATTAGTATAAGGGCTATCTTTTGGGTCAAGATTTTGCCACGTCACTCACACGGATGGCGTACTATTATTGGAATACGTAATTTTTTGCAGGAACTTCCTGCGCGTGCCTTTCCCAGGAAATCCGCGTCCGAC
Organism: Magnolia changhungtana; assembly: GCA_030180095.1. Lineage (NCBI taxonomy): Eukaryota > Viridiplantae > Streptophyta > Magnoliopsida > Magnoliales > Magnoliaceae > Magnolia > Magnolia changhungtana. The sequence goes on along the minus strand of JASAUF010000391.1, from coordinate 4,824,451 downwards.
GCAGATGGCAACCCTGCCACCAGCGACGTCCTACTGGTCGGTCCTGGAGAAGCTTCGTGAGCCCACCATGACATATGTGTTTTATCCACGCGGTTCATCCATTTTTTCAGATCATTTTATGCAGCCGTCCTTCCATTTTCTCAGCTATCTTAGGGCATGAGACCAGAAATGAAGTAGAATCTCAGGTGGACCACACCACAGGAAAAAGTGGTGACTGAACGCCATCCATTAAAAACTTCTTGGAGCCATAAATTTTTTGGATTGAGTCGATATTTATGTTTTTACTTCATCCAGGTCTGTGTGACCTAATCAACGGGTTAGATAGAAAACAAACATTACAGTGGGCTTAGGAAGTTTTAAATGGTGGGCATTAAATCGCCATTCTTTTCATTTGTTGTGGTACACCTGAGATTTGAATCTGCCTCATTTTTTTATATTATAGCCTAAAATTAGCTGGAAAAATGGATAGACGGTGTGGATAAAATAAATACACCGATCAATATATAGCTACGACGGTACTGGCAAGGTCGGTATGCATTCCAGGTCCAACAGCGGAGGCCGGCCGGTTACTCCAACGTTTGTAGAATAAGCTACAGCTACATCTGTGTAGCCCACTATTATGTGTGCATGACATCCACTCCATCCATCTTATGCGTCACTACTATGCGTGCATGACATCCACTCCATCCATCTCATGAATGGATTGGATGGCATATACAAAACACGGTGGGCCCAACACACGATCTGGAAGATTTTAAGGGTGGTGTCCCCATCCAAACTGTTACCCGTGGCCCACCTGTGTGTTTGGGTGGATCTAATCTTTGGGATACACAGTGAGATTTTAATTTAAGGGACACACTTTATGGACGGATGGATTTGGGCCTTACATCACATGGGGACCAATGGTTCATGATTACATGAAACCCGTGGGCCACAAAATGGTTGCTCCAGAGTCCACGGTGGGCCACGTGCCAAAATCCAAATCCATAATGACTGGACGATCCCAGCCGCACAAAGGTGATTTCAAAAGGAGTTCAGAAATTTCAACCGTGGACATTCAAAGGAAAATGTATTTGATGTGACCACTAGGATTGCCTTGTTGGTGCATTTTAGCAACGTGGGTATATTAACACTAGAAACCGCCGGATTGATGGACTAGAATGGCTGACTGTACAGCCATGGTGATGAGCATGGCCCACCTATATGACAAGAAAATGGCTGTCATTGCCATCAAGGGAAAAGGAAGCCGATTGCGTACTGAGTCAACTTTGTGGGACCCACCGTGATTTATGTATTTTATCCACTGGATCCATTCATTTTCCTTGATAATTTTAGGTCTTTAGTCCAAAAATGAATTACTTCCAAAGTTCAAGTGGGCCACACCACAGGAAACAGTATGAATTGAACGTTTACCATTGAAAAATTCCAGGGGGCGCAGAAGTTTTGGATCTCAATTGTTATATATATATATATATATATATATATATATATATATATATATATATATATATATATATCTTTGTGATGCTATGAACAAGTTGGATGACAGATAAACATTATGGTAAGCCATAGGAAAGTTTCAACACTAAGAATCATTCCCACTCTTTCTAGTGGTAAGATCCACTTGAGCTTTTTTTTTTTTCCGTTACCATTGAAAAAATAAAAAAGAAAGATCCACTTGAGCTTTGGATATGTTTCAATTTTAGGCTCAATCTTTCAAATGAGCTGAAAAAAATAGATGGTACACAATTGGGTCCTTACTCTTGCTCAGGTGGTGACTCTCAGGAGTATCAACTCCCGGTCAAGGATTCGAGTACCCATAGGTAGTGAAATTCCACCAGCGTGAGTGTGTGGGGTGTGTGTGCATGTGTATAAAAAACTTAGTACACAATCCAGTTTCAAGGGAAAAGTTCAGCTACGCCAAGTTGGTATGGGGCTCAGCACAGGGCTCACCTCAATGTATGTGTTTTATATGGAAGTTGTCCATCTATTTTTTCAGCTCATTTTAAGTTATCAGCTAAAACTGAAGCTAATCTAAATCTCAAATAGACCACACCATATGAAGTAGTGGTGAAGTGGTGATTGAATGCCCACCATTAAAAGATTTTTGTGCGCTATGAAAGCTTCGGATCATATTTGTGTTTTCGTTTCCAGGTTTGTGTGACTATATCAACTGGTTGAGAGGAAAATAAACATTATGGTGGGCCTTGATAAGTTTTTAAGGGTGTGCGATCAATCACCATTGTTTCTTAAGATGTAGTCTACTTGAGATTTGGATTAGCTTCATTTGTGTATTCAAACACTCCTAGCCTTACTAAGGGTTGTTTGGCATCTCTATTAATAACAATTTATTTATTATTTTTTTAAAAAATAAGTTCTTAATTTTAAAGTAGACTGTTTGATGCAATAGACATTTTTAATTAATTTTTGGATAAATATGTCTTTAAATATTTTAAGTAATTCTCATCTTTCTCCTCCTCCATTCTCTTTACAATCTCTCTAAGGCAGACCCACATGATGAGCAACCCATATCAAAGGTGGGGCACTACATGATGAATGGTCAACATCAAGGTAGGTTCACATAATGCTAGGTCACATCAAAAGTGGCCCCACATGATGGATGCCCTACATTAAAGTGTGGCCTCACATGATGGATGACCCACATCGAAGGTGGAACCCACATGATGGATGGTGGACATTGAAGGTGGCACCACGTGATAGAAAGTTGACTTCAAAGGTAGGCCCACATGATGAACAACCCATATTGAAGGTTAGGCCCCACATGATGGACTGATCACATCAAAGGTGGGACCCATATGATGGGTGGTGAACATCAAATGTGGGTCCTAAATGATGGATGGCTTGCATCAAATGTGGCCCCGCATGATAGACTATCTACATCAAGTGGGCTCCACATGATGGATGGTCCATAGCTAAGGTGGGATCCACATTATGGACATCAAAGATGGGCTTGTGTGATGAAAGACTTATATTGAAGGTGCCCTCCACATGATGAATGGTCCACATCAAGATGGGCCCACATAATGCATGGTTCACATCAAAGGTAGCCCCATATGATGGATGACCCACATCAAAGTGTGGCCAACATGATGGAACATTCACGTTACGTGGGCCCCCACTTGATGCTTGATGGATGTTCCACATCAAAGGTGGGACCCACATAATGGATGGTGGGCATTAAAGGTGGTCCCATGTGATGGACAATTGATATTAAAGATGGGCCCACATGATGAACGATGAAATGAGCCACATAATGAATGGTCCACATCAAGGTGGCCCACATAATGGACGGAGCACGCCACACAGGATGGATGACCCACATCAAAGTGTGACCCCTTGTGACGGACAATCCACATTAAGTGGGCCCCACCTAATGGACGGTCTAGATCCAAGGTTCACGCATGATGTATATCTTATCCACACCATCCATCCATTTCCATCTCATTTTAGGTCATGAGCCCAAAATGGAAGCATATCCAAAGCTCAATTGGACCACACCACAGTTGAACCCCTACGGTGAAAATTTCTTGACAACCACAGAAGTTTTGGATCAAGCTGATATTTGTGTTTTCCCTTCATCCATAACAAGTTGGATGACAAATAAATATCGCTGTGGAAGTTATCACCATTGTTTCCTGTGGTGTCGTCCACTTTAGTTTTAGATATTCTTCAATTTGATCTCATGCCCAAAAATAAAGTCCTAAAACAGATGGACAGTGTGGATAAGAGACATACATCATGGTGGGCCACCATGCTGTAGCATAACTCAGCGTCCTATATAGACAACAAACCCCTTTAAGGGAAGCCACGTCATTCACAGTGTTTAAAAATAAAGACAAGAGGGGAGAGAGGAGTAGGCGTGTTCGCCCAACCATGGTTTTCAGCCTTGGATAGCGGGTTAGCCCAGTTGACCAGTAGGCCCGTCCAACCTAATCCATTGTCAACCTACCAACATAGTGGTGGCCTTTGAATAGCCAAATATTAAACATGCCCAAAAGGCAGTGCTTGGCCTAGCCCATTTATCTCGTGTATTCAAAGGTAGCCCAGGCCCGTTACAATAAGGCCCACATTTGACCTACGGGCCTAATAACAGGCCCATCTGCACCTAAAACCCGATTGGTAGGGCCCACTGCCGGCCGGCTAGAGGTTGATATACATGTCATTTGGCCAAGGCTCATATCGTGACTCTTATTGCCGGGCCAAGCGGTGGAAATTGAAAATCTATGGGAGCGGATTAGGTGAGACCCTGGGCTAACCAAAGATGGTGAGGTCCTTACCATGGGGCCCACCTTGATGCATGTATTCTGGATCCACACCGTCCATCAATTTTCCCAGACCATTTTATGTCATGATCACAAAAATGAAGAAGATCCAAATTGATTCGACTCGAATGGAGTTCACTTAATATAAATATTTCATAAATATTTATATTTAAATAAATTATATATTATATATATTATAATATATAATATATATTATATTAATTAAGAATTCTAAATTCTAAACTTGAACTCAACTGGTAAGCTCAAACTTGAACTCAGCTTGAACTTAGCTCGAGCCAGCCCACCAGCCAATCAGGCTCGAATTTGAGTTGGGTAGCCTGCCGAGCTGAGCTGGGCCAAACTCCACTCGGTTTGGTTCGTGTACAGCTCTAGCTGCATGTTGGAAGAAGATTAGGTGATACCCAGCCTCACCTAAGACGGTGCAACCCTTACCGTGGGTACCTTGATGTTTGTATTTTGTATCCATGTTCACTACAAGAAAACTAGCCTTTACCGGCGGTCAAAACTGCCGGCATTGATTGAGAAGAAATGATTCGTGAAACAGACTCAAAACACCTGAAGATTTATATATCCAACAAAGATTAAAATGCCAACTGCCTAATCTCGTGACTGCAATTCAAGACATTGTAGTTGCAACATTAGCAAAAGCGAACAAAACTGTCGAGACGACAAGTGATGCAATTTGCATGCCAAGGACCAGATGGTTAGAATGGTCAAAATGGGGTGACGTTTTTGGGCTCATGGCCCATCCATGTCTAGATCACCAAACCATGTGCCCCTCTTGCAGAGACTCAAAAGGCCTGAGGATACTTTAAATATCCTTGGGTTCGAGCATTGAATCATTCTTCTGAAGAAATTGCCAACTACTTGAATGTCAACTAAGCATTTTGTAACTGCATTTTCAGATTTTGAAATTGTAATGATATCAGAATTTAATGGAAACTGTCACAACAGTAGCAAGAACATCAATCTAAAACTTAATTTACAAGCTTTGACAAGAAAATTGAAGTTAATTTGCAGGCACACAGGCCACCACATTGACAACAACAAAATTGAAGTTAATTTGCAGGCACACAGGCCACCACATTGACAACAACAAAAATTTCCAGCAATGCTTCGAAATAATGAATTACAAAATTCTCATTGATCATTTACATCTATAAAAACTCTCAATGATAGGTGAGCCACTAGGGCACGTTTAGATGATAAGTTACTTATGCCTCAAGTTCCTACTTATGTATCTCTTCTATGAGGAATTTCATCAAACTTCTGGTAGGCATCTCCAATTGCTCCACAAACACAATAAAATGAAGAACACAATAGAATGAAGAAGAGAATAACAAAACATTTCATCCGATCCTTTTATAAAAAATATGGATTTGGAAACATACAATTTGTATAAATTCGGTGTAACAGTACCATATATTCCTTGTGATCATTAATCACATTTGTATAAAATCTTCAAGCAGTAGCTACTATAGTCGAAGTTCGAATTCCGATGCTGAAAGCTCAAAATAACACAGAAAAATGCCCCAAATCTAGATATCTTCACTAGCATTCCTTCAAAATACACGGCCTTAACAAGACAAAAGAAGAACAGAGGAACATACCTTTAAAAGAAGCAATGAGGGATTTGAAATCTGCAAGCATTTCCTTCAACGAACTGCATAAGGATACTGCAGGTCCGCCATTAAAGCCGCAGAGAGCTTTGCTACACAGAAACTCCTTCAATCTCTAAGTTTCTCTCACAAATCCCAATTTTAAACCTCTGGATTCTCCATTTCGGCCAAAACCAATCCAAAAGGAGCTCAAAATCTGCAGGTTTCTCCCAAAATCCCCTGTAACTCTTCTCGTAATCGAACGACAGAGCTTTCTGATTTTCTTGCGAGAGCGAGAGGGAGTGGCAGAGAGAGGGAGGGAAAGCGAGAGCGAGAGGGAGGGAAAGCGAGAGCGAGAGGAGAGGGAGAGGGAGAGCACGCGAGAGGGAGGGAGAGGGAGCGGCAGAGAGAGGAAGACGTAGAGAGGGAGAGGAAAAGGGAGAGCGAGAGGAGAGCGAGAGAGTCAGCGACGTGTGAGAGAGGGTATTAGGGCTTGCTTTTATATATATACATATATAGGGACCTTTGCTTGCGGCCGTTAAAACCGGCAGCCGGCAAAGGTAGCCCCATCGGTCGGCTAAGGCACGATTTCTTGTAGTGGTTGTCCATTTATTTTTAAAATTTTTGGATTAATTTGGAGCACTGTCCCAAAAATGAAGCAGATCCAATTATTGGGTGGACCATACTATTGGAAATAGTGGTGATTGAATGCCATACAATTAAAAACTTCTTAAGACGTATCTTAATGTTTCTATATTTTTTATTTTCCATCCAATCTGTTGATAAGGTCACACCAGCATGGATGAAGGGATAAAAATAAATATAAAGCTTGATCTAAAACTTTTGTGGCACATTAATAGTCAATCGCCACTGCTTCCTATGGTATGGTCGGCCTAATTACTGGATCTACTCCATTTTTAGAATAGTGCCCTAAAATGATGTGGAAAAACATATAGATGGGGGTGGATTGGTGAGACCCTGCCACACCGAAGATGGCGCGGCCCTTACCGTGGTTTTACCACAGGCCCACTTTGATGTCTGTATTATGTATTCAGGCCGTCCATCCATTTTTCAAAATCATTTTATAACATTATACCAAAAATGAAACATATCCAATAATTATCAAGTGGACTATACTATAAGAAACAATATTGATTGACCATTAATAGGCTACAAAAGTTTTGGATCAAGCTGATTTTTATTTTTCCGTTCATCTAAGCTTGTATGACTTTATCAACTGATTGAATGACAAATAAACACCGCAGAAGCATTAAGGTGCGCCCTAAGAAGTTTTTAATAGTAGTATGATCCACTTGATAATTGGATCTACTTCATTTTTAGGACAATAACCTAAAATGAGATGGAAAACAGATGAACAGTGTGAATACATAATACATACATCAAAGGTGGGCCCCACAATAACCTTATAGGAAGGGCCACACCGTCTTGGGTGAGGCCGGGGTCTCACCTAATCCACTCTCCATTTAGATAGACCAGAACTGGGTGGAGAGGTATGTCCATCCAGGCCCACTGTGATGTATTCATGCCATCAATTTGTTTTTGCCAGCTTGTTTAACCATGAGCCCAGAAACAAAGCAGATCCGAACTGTGAGTGCACCGCATCGTAAGAAAGTTTTAAATCAAGCTCTTATTTGTATTTTCCCATCGTTTAAGTCTATCATGGTGGGCCCGTGGGAATGTTTCAACTGTGGGTGTCATTATCTCCGTTATTTCTTATGGTATGGTCCACTTAAACTTTGAATTTGTTTATTTTTAAGCTCATGTATTAAATGAGCACGCGAAACGGACCATAAAGTAAATTCAATTCTCAGGTGGACCATACCAGACCACCGTTTCCTATAGTATGGTCCACTTGAGGCTTAGATCTTTTTCGCTTTTGGGATGCCCTAAAATGATATGGAAAAACGGATGGATGGTGCGGATATAGAGTCAATGCATCAAGGTGGGCCCACGGTAAGGGCAGCACCCAATCGGCTCCCTGTGACCCGCGTTAGATGAAGAAGATAGATTCTAATGTTTGTTTACCACAGCGTCAAATGGTGAGTACTCTGGCACTATATGTGCCATTAATTTGGCAAACGTGCGTCAATCTAGACCTTCCAAATCGTGGGCCGTACTGTGGATGAAGATAGGCTGTAAGAAAAAAAACTATTTTCAAGGCTTGGTATCTACACTCAGCTCAACTGGCAGACTGAGTGTAGATACCCCGTTTCAACACTTGAGGTCTAGGTATCTATCGCTAACATGGATTGTGTGTACTGACATGGGTGTGTAATAGCAAGCTAACCAAAAAAAAAAAACAAAAGGATGATCTAGTTGATGGGATATTTTCGTGCACGGACTTGATGAAGAGCTGGTCACGGACACTTTCATGTCCAAGATATACCAAAGAAGGCCCGATAGGAGGCAAAATTCAACATGACTATCAGAACTTTAAAATAGGCATATCTTGTAAATTGGAATAAGTTACTTGATGTATCATATATGATTTTGGGGTATAATGAGCTACTTTAGCCAGCCAACCCAGCTATGCCGGGTTGCCTACATCAAATTTACGAAATCCCATCATATCATTGATCAAATTTCATGTTTCTTTTGTTTTTACTATTTTTAGTAAGTTTGGTTTGATTGTAACTCTTCTTCCGTTGGGCTTTACGAGTTGTGTCCAACATAACAAAAATGTTTAGAAAAATTAGAAGAACATCCATAAATAGTAAATTTACTATTTATAGTAAGTTATGAATTTTATTAAGTTTTATTTGTAGTTTAATTCCAAAACTATTTTCAAGGCTTGGTATACTTATTTTTAGGGTTGTAGGCTTTTATTTATCCTTGAAGAAGACAGTGACTCACCTCATCACGTTCATCCCTGCGTCAGGGCCATTATAGTAAGATCACTGAACCATTGGCCCCAGATGAGAGTGATCAGACGGTTGCACCTACTGGGCCAATCCGTGGAGAGTCCAGGCTTGCAGATGAATTATTCAGATTATCGTTCAAGTTGAAATGTATAGGGCGGAGATTGAGTGATGTAGCGTTTTCTGCTCTTGAAATATCTTGCCATGAATTGGACCAAATACAAGCGTGGGTCCCATGAATTGGACAGATGACAGATCCCCTCCATCGTCTTAATGATTTTGACTCAGTCATGAGAATAGCCGTAGGAAAACAGCAACTGACGAACGCGACTTGCTGTGCTTCGAATGAACGGTTACAAAGAAGCCTAACAAAGGTGTTCGATCGGTCTGACTTTCAGCCTATACTGTATCCACAGTGGGGCCAATAATTCTGAATGGTATGGATTGAGGGCATGTATGACGACACTACGGGGAAGGGGAGATGAGCCATCGCTTTTAACGATGTTGAACGCACACCGGATTCTACACCTTCTTTCCCATTTGTACAGGACCCGATTCCATGAGCCCACCGTGATGTATGCGTTTAATCGACGCTTTCCATCCGTTTTTTCAGATCATTCTGGTTTGGGGGCATGAGCCCAAAATTTATGCCGATCCAGAGCTAAGAGAAGTGGACCACACCACAACAAGAATTGGGATCTAATGCTTATCGTTGAAAACTTCTCTGGGACACATAAGCTTGGATCAAGTTGATATCTTTGTTTTACCTTCATCCGGGGAGAATGTGAACATGAGTATGCACTGGCGTTCACTTTCACTTTTAGGAACACTAAAGTAAATGCAAGTTCAAATCAATTTTAAGTGATCCCACAAAAATAATCATGACTTTTTCATCGTAGATTCGATCAAGGTGATCTGATATATCTTAGAAATATAATTCAAAGATCTTTCAAATAGATTTTTAGAATTATCTTATCTAGATACTATTTGACAATTTAAAAGTGAGTTCGAAGTTCATGATGCTATTCGATCACGTTTGTTCTCGATTTTAGCATTACATGATCCCGTGAAAATGATTATAACTCCCTCGTTGTAAGTTGAATTTGGATGATATTATTCTTTTAAAAAGATTATTCAATAAACTTTCAAATAGCTTTAGAATCGTTACAACATTTAGTCACATTTACTATTGTTTTCAACATCGTGCCATCTCATGCAAACAATCGTAACTTCCTTATTACAAGTCAAATCAGAGATGATCCTGTACTTACTAAAATAATAATTCGATCATCCTGATTTTAATTATAAGCAGTGAACTTGAACTGACGCACCTCATGGACGGATTGGATGTCCGTCTTGCATTACGGCACCCACACAAAGAGGTGTAGAATAGATATATTCTACAAGCACACATGCATTTCAAAACTCAACCCACTGTTATACCAACCACACAAACATGATAAAATCTACATTAATTCTATACAATCAACGGCCACCAGAGACAAAAGACTGAGCATCCAACGAAGGAAACAATATCACAAGATCATCGAAACCTTCGTCATGGTCCACAGCATATTCATTACTACTATTGAAACTATCAAGTGACAGTTCCGGCACCGAATCATCACCCTCCAAAATCTGCACCACTTGCCGTATAGTCGGCCTGGACGCAGCCAACGGGTGCGAACAAAGCAAACCAACCTTCAACACCAGCTCCATCTCTTCCACCACATAATCACCTCCCAACTTCGGGTCCGCCGCCTCTAAGATCGCCTCTCTCTTCAAACACTCCAGCACCTGATCGATCAAGATCGGCTCCCCTGCGAACATAGCCCGCGACGATATTGGCCTCCGCCCACAAGCTACTTCGAGCATGAAGATCCCAAAAGCAAACACATCAGTGCTCGTCGTCGCCTTACCGGTCCTAGCCAGCTCCGGCGCAATGTAACCGAAGGTCCCAACCATGTGAGTCGTCTGAGGATCTGTCCCATGATCATACAATCTCGCCAGCCCAAAATCTCCCAACATCCCATTTAAATCATGATCTAATAATACATTACTGGCTTTAATATCTCTATGAAGGACTACTTGCACCCAATCTTCATGCAGATAGACAAGACCCGAAGCTACTCCTTTAATTATCTGAAACCGATTATTCCATTGTAGCACTGACTCTGAATGGTCGAAGATCATCTTGTCGAGACTACCGTTTGGCATGAAATCATAGACAAGTAGGAGCTCTCCCTTCCGCCGGCAGTATCCAAGTAGCCGGACTAAGTTCTTGTGTCGGATCCGTCCGATGCTGGCGATCTCCGCGATGAACTCCTTCATTCCTTGCCGTGATTCGTGGGAGATTTTCTTGATTGCAACTTCAATCCCAGACGTTGGTAGGACGCCTCGGTACACCCTACCAAAGCCGCCGACACCAAGAAGCGCTTTCTCTGAGAAGCCCTTGGTGGCGATGAAGAGATCCTTGTAGAAGAACCTTTGAGGCCCATATTCAAGCTCCCAGTCTTCGAGTATTTCAGCGAATTTGATCTTTCTTCTCACCTCATAAACGCCGATAGAGATGGCCTTTAGCACAAAAACAATAAATAACGGTAACCCAATTTCCAGAATCATCCATTTCTTTTCACTGTGGTGGGGTCGTTGAGGAGGAATCGGAAGCGTTGAGAGATTGAGCGGTCTAGCTGAGCCATTGATTTTGAAGCTCCATCCCAAAATGTAATGGGATGCGACTACGGAACCTGTTGACGAGGAGAACCCCACATACATTTCATCCAAGATGTCTGATGAAAGATTAATGCTTGTCGATAAGAGTGGCCGATTTGGTTTAAGGACGTCGATGGGAGATATTGTTACATTGAGTTGCTTCTCTACACTATCATATTCTATCCAAGCTTGTATTGGTTTGCCGCTTATGAGGCTTACGTTCTTAGACTCACCCTTCTTGTTAGTAAAGTAGGATGCAGGAGAGGAATTGGTAGATCTCAAGCCATTGATATCGATTCCAACATGGTTGTTATCGATATCTTCGAATTCGGGGCTGATGATAGTGTCAAATTCGACGGCCACGATGTGGTTCGATGAATTTCCATTAACGTTGGTTAAATTGAAGAGTCCCAAATACTGGCTGGGTAGTGCACCGGGGAGATCATTCGACGGGGAGAGGACGAATGCGATCCCATGGCCACCCAGTTTAGGATCCTCGGGAACGATGGCAAAGACAAAGGTGGTAGAGAAGGAGAAAATATCACCATTGGATTTGGTCTTGAAGCGGACAGGAGCGGAGTAGAAGGCGCGGCCTATCTGATGCAGGCTGGTGTTGGTCAGCCTCAAGAGGCCGTCGGATGTGATCTCCGCCACGCCATTGCGGATCAAGTTCAAACAGCGGAATCCGTTATAGGTGAAATCAAGGCCGTCCACTGATGATGATGATGATGATGTAAGCTTAATGAGGAGAAAGAACAGCAGAAGCTTTGAAAGCATTGCTACTACCATCTACAGCCTCGAAGTCCTTAGTTTCTATCAAGGTACTCTTAAACGCCTACCATGTAACTACAGCCTCGAAGTCCTTAGTTTCTGCTAATTAAGGTGGTTTTAACCGTCTACCATACGTTAGTGGGCCCCACTTGATGGAAACATTGGATCCATTTTCTCGTGAAGCGTTAAAGAAAGTGGGGCCCACTTCTCCGGACGGCTCGAGTTTGATGTGGCCCGGTTCCCCAATCCCATATCGAAATTTCCTACGTGATTGATTACAGAGAGAGAGAGAGAGAGAGAGAGAGAGAGGGGTTGACTCGGAGTCATGGGCTTTATTGCAGACACCCGACAGTCGTTTAAGATAGGGATTTTTACCGTACTGGCCTCCATCGATGGTACTCCACGGAGGGATTCAACATTTCAAATATTCCCACGCTACCCTACTGTCCCCCAGACAAGCTTTCGAAAATTTTTCGAAACAAAATGCTCGCCCTTAGTTTAGTTGAGCAGTTTTTGTATTTAACGCTGAGAAAGAAATGTATACGGAAGCTTTATTTTGGCACGCGGCAAGACCTAACCCATGGGGCGCACATTGATGTATGTGCGCACATTGATGTATGTGTATAATCTATACAACCCATCCTTTTTGCCCTATCATTTTAGGGATAGAGCCCAAATATTAGCATGATCTAGTGCTCATGTGGGCCACATGATAGAAAATAATGGTGACAATGACACCCACTTTTGAAACTTTTTATGCCCACTATGATGTTTGTTATAAGTGGACACTGTCAAGTTAAGACTTTTTAGCCCCACGGTGAGCTGGTTGACAAGGTGGACGAAACGGATCACCCCATTATGAGCCTCGACTCCTATTATTTAAAAAATAAATAAGTTATTAATTACATCAACCTATAACCACGACTCTTATTACATTACAACCAATAGCCTTAACATGTTATATGAGGTCGTGGTTGTAATGTGGTAAGGGTCGTAGTTATCATGTTATATGGATCGTAGTTGTCATGGTCATGGTTATCATTTTATATGAGTAGTAGTTGTCATTCGATGTGTGGAGTTCACAAGGGTTGAGGTTGTCATGTTTTAAGTGTCTTGTCATGATTTATGTGTTGAATTCAATCCATCCATATGATTTATAATTTAATTTAACGTCATGGGCCAAAAAATAAGTTTTATCCAAAAAATTTATGGCCTCCAAAAGGTTTTGGATGGTAAGTCGGTATGCAGGTAGGATAACCGGACCTATGTAGATATGGATGGTCTTATTGGGCCCACTGTGATGTATATATTTTATCCATGCCGTTCATTCATCTTGAAATATTATTTTAAGGAATAAGCCCAAAAATGAGGCATATCAAAGGCTTATGTGGACCACACCAAAGAAAGCAGTGATATTGAATTACTACGCCAAAATTAAATCCGTCGCAAAAAAAAAGCTTGGTTTAAAGATGGATTTAGCCCGTCGCTAACTGAAAATGTCCGTCGCACACTACTTTATTAAGGAAATAACGTCAATAAGAAGTGGCGGGATTTAGCAACGGGTTTTTATCCGTCACAAATTACCGCCCAAAACCAAAATATAACATTAAGCGACGGTTTTTATTGGCTTTTACAACGGACCATGGTCCATCATAAATTAACTTTTGCTCCTAACCACTTTTTTTTTTTTAAAAGAGTATGGTGAGATTTTGTGTTTTATTGTAGTCTAAGAAATGTGTTTTTTTTTTTTTTTTTTTTTTAAATAGAATTTCACTGGTTGATTTCATTTATTTGTATTTAAGATTATTTTTGTATCAATTGATTATTTTTACACCACCGAGGTATTGGCATCGATCCTTAGTAGGGGTGGCTAACAGTGAAGTGTGAACTGACAAGTGTTGTGTACTAACAAGCTAACAGATATATATATATATATATATATATATATATATATATATATATATATATATATATATATATATATATATATATATATATATATATATATATATATCGATTAAATGCAAAATGAAGTTTGAAAAAAATCGAGATTTTGAAAAAAAAAAAACTATGGGTTAATAAAAATTCAGATTTTCAAAAAAAAAAAAAAAAAGAATATTGAATAAAGTTGATAATTTTGAAAAAAAAAAAAATAGATTTTAAAAATGATATTTTGAAAAAGAAAATTGAAAAGTGAAAAAAAAAATTGTGAAAAATTTTGACAATGTTAAAAAATATATATTTTTTTGAAATAGAAATTGAGATTTTGCATTTTGGAAAAAAAAAATGAGAAGTTCGATAAGAATTGACAAGTTTGAAGAAAACGTAAGATTGGAAAAATGGACATTTCGTAAAAATAATGAGATTTTAAAAAAGATAATTGAGATTTATCCGTGGAAAAAAAAATTGAGATTTTTTACTAAACTATTAGGGACATCTACTAATTGAACCTCTTAACCATTTATACACACTTGTGAAAAAATTATAGCCCAAGTATACCGAAGTGTAATCACAAGAATAACTTATAATGATGAGATTAATCAAATTCTATAATCTGGCCATTCTAAGGTTGAACTAAATGGTCAGATATGTTCAGAATGTGCTAATTAGGATAGAAAAAAAAAATCGGTTCAATGTGACCTGAAACGAATTAAATCCATCCAAAACACTCTTTAAATGGGCATGGCCAGTTTGTCCAGATCTAGACTGATTTTGGACAATCCAATTAGCCCATATTAAAGAGTAAATAACTTTAGAAGTTTAAATTACATTTCACTCAAATTTGACAGTTGGATCACAGGATATGGCCAATTATATTGTTGAACAATCTTGTTCACCTAATATCTTTCTCATTTGAAACTTGATCCTGGCGAGTGACTAGTCAAAACGACGTTGAAATATAAAATATTGGCATTTTCAAAAAAATTGAGAAGTTTGAATAAAATTAATAAGTTTAAAAAATTTTGAGATTTTTATATGGAAATTGAGATTTTGTATTTTGAAATAAATTAAGTTTGATACAAGAAGGTGAGGTTTTGAAAAATAACGCGAGTTCGAAATTTATTTATTTTTGTAGAAGTTCAAAAATAATGATAAATTTTGAAAAAAAAAATTCAAAAAAAAATGATAATGATTAAGAAAAATTCAGATTTTGAAAAAAAAATAAATTTAAAAGAGATTTAAAAAAGACTAAGATTTTGAAAAAAAAATTAACATTTTGAAAAAGAAAATTGAGAAGTTTTAAAATTAAAATTGTGATCATTAAAATAAAATAGTAATAAAAAAAATCAAATTTTACAATGTTCGTAAAATTTTGAGATTTTGAAAAAAAAAAAAAAAAAAAAAAAAGATAAAAAGAGAAGTGATTTTGAAAAAAAAAAAATTAAAATTTTTATATAGAAATTGAGATTTTATATTTTGAAAAAATTGAAAAGTTAGGTCTAAGTTGTGTGGGCCTCACCATGATGTGTGTAGAACATCAACACCGTGCATTTGATATGTACTATTTAGGTTATGGGATATCCCAAAAATCAGCCGTATACAAAACTCAGGTGAGCCATAGCATATAAAACGATGTGAAGACATCCTAAAACTTATAAAAACACTTGGTGGGGCTCATATGAGTTTTGGATGCCCTTGAAACTTGGTCCGCCCCTCATCCAAGTGGGACACACATAATGAATGGGCTGGATCTGTGAATCCGCATTGTTTTCTGTGGTGGGGCCCACTCAAACTTTGGATCTTCCTCATTCTTTGGCTCATGATCTATTATTATGTGGGCTCCACAGAGTTTAGTCAGTACGCTAGGCGTTCTTAGATTAAGCGAGATGGAAACGGATCGGCTACTCGCTGCCACCAGCCAATGGCTTATGGTTAGCGCCCTGTTTACCCCCAACATGATGTATTTGTCTCATCCATGCCGTCCATCCATTTTTTTCAGATAAATTTATAGCATGAACCCAAAACTAAGGTAGATCAAAATCTCAAATGGGCCACACAGTGTCGATTCAACTCTCACCATTAAGTTTTGGATCAAGCTGATATTTGTTTTTGCCTTCATCCAGGTATGTATGACCTAATCTACCGGTTGGATGTCAAGTAAACATTACAGTGTGCCGTAGGAGGTCTTCAATGGTAGATGTTCAATTACTACTGTTTTGCCATGGTGTGGTAAACTTGAGATTCTGATCTCTCTCAGTTATGGCATAAATTGTTAAAATTATGTATAAAAATGAATTGGCCGTAGGGATAAAACACATAAACATAGCACCGACCACTAGCCACCTGCCTAGTAGCAGCGTCATTATGCAAACCCCGTCCCCCGGTGGCTGGTGGTCGGTGATATATGAGCCCTACCATGATGTATGTATTTCATCCATTCCGTTCATCCATCTTTACATATCATTTAAGAGCTTGATCCCAAAAATGAGAGGGATATAAATCTCAGGTGAACCACACCACAGGAAAACAATAGTGATTGGATATCCACCATTAAAATTCTCCAAAGGCCCAATTTACTGTTTATTTGACATCCAATCTGTTGATTAGGTCATACAGACCCAGATGAAGGGAAAAAACAAAGATCAACTTTTATCGCCCCAAAAAGTTTTTAATGGCCAACGTTCATTCAATCGTGTTTCCTATAATGTGGTCCAATCTTGAGATTGTTATATACCTCATTTTTGGTCTCATACCATAGAATGATCTAGAAAAATAGATAGATGGCATGGATGAAACATATACATCATGGTGGGGCCCAAATAGCGCCGACCACCAGCCATTGGCTGGTGGCATGGAGAGGAGCCAATCCGTTTCCCACACTTTATGTCTCGGTGGGTCCACTAGAATAAGCTTATTCGGACCGGTTTGGCTAGTGACCCAACACTAGCCAGCCAGCTAGTGTCAAAGCTGCGAAGGCCCCACCGGGATGTGTATGTTTTATCCCCGCCATCCATTCATTTTGCCAGCTCATTGTAGGGAATGAGTTAAAAAATGAGACCGATCCAAATCTCAGGTGGACCAGACGATAGGAAACATTGTGGATTGAACACTTACCATTGAAGACCTTTTAGGGGCCACTGATGTTTTGAATCAAGCTGATATTCGTGTTTTTCCTTCATCCAGGTCTCTGTAACCTATCAGGTGGTTGGATGGCAAATAAGCATTACATTGCGCCTTAGGAAGTTTTTAATGATACCATTCAATTATTATGTTTTCCTGTGGAGTGGTCCACCTTTGATTTGTATCTGTCCCATTTTCGGGGTCACACCCTAAAATAAGATGAAAAGATAGATGGACAGCGTCAATAAAACACATACATTATGGTGGGGCCCACATAGCTTTGACACCAGCTAGCTAGATGGTGTCGGGGTCACTAGCCAAACCGTGTCTTATTCTGCAAAGAATTGTAGCCGAACCAGATTGTGCTGCTCCACAAGTATGGCAAACGCACATTTACATCCAATCTATTGAATAAAATATCAATTATTTTATAACATGGTGATGACACAGGTGGTCGGGTTCGATCGGCGGTCAGAACGGTTTGGACCATCCGATCCAAGTTTTAAACATTGATTGAAAATGATATCATAAGAAATAATTTATTTTCTTCTTTGTTGGTGGAAAAACTGGCCTTTCAAGCTTATCAAGAGTGACTTTTGTACCGCAGACATCAACTTGTGACAGTATGGGATGTTGTGGGCCCATGCAATATGTGCATCAGATTCACCCTATTGACTAGATGCAATGTCACACCCAGAAATTCGAGTACAGAGTGTGCACTCTCAGACTCAAGTTTCGAGTCGTAATTCGTACACAAAGTGTATTAATTTCATTCCATTATACAATTATTTAGAGGCAAAATAATATTCATTTTTATATTCCGTGTAACGTCCTGTCCAACCAAAACAGTGTCCTGAAGCGTCTACGTAGGATTTGCCGCAAGACCGTTCGCCTAAACCGCTCGAGTGTGGGGTACCACCAACAAATTAACACTGGTTAGCCCATTAGGGTGGACCAGTTTGGTTTTGATCGGACCGTGTACGGACCGTTAAGCCAGATAACCTATTTGCGCTTGGCAACAGCCTGTGCGGGCCGTGCAACGGCCAAGGAAGGTTAGAAAAATCTAAAAATTGGGGAAACCACATATCTCACTGGGCTTGTGGTCCATCGCGGACCACGGACTCAGTAGACACCTAGAAATTAATTATCCACACCGTCCCAACAGCACTTGTCAAACGCAACTTACCCCAGCCTTAATCTAAGGGCTATAATTGAAATCTGACACTTGTAAATAAAACTGAGATATTAGGATTTGCAGCCGTCGGATCTCTTTTACATTTACGGTGACGGCCTGTAACGCCCCGACTTTTCAGGACCCGAGTATATGACTCGTTTCCCAAAAACCCGAGTGTTAACTTTAAAGGATGGTCAAATTTAAGTGTTATATATATATATATATATATATATATATATATATATATATATATATATATATATATATATATATATATATATCAGAGTAAGCAGATGAGCGTAGAATGGACAAATCAACATAAATGAAAATTTTCATTTCATTCAGAATATACAAGTGGTTGCCCATAATGACTTATACAAACTAATGTCTCAACATTAATGATTACCAGATTTGTATATATAACAAATAATAGGAAACATATAAATGTAAGCCGCATGACCACGTAGCTCCTCTTAGTAATGTCCATGGCACCTACACAGTTCCTCATCAAGTCTGATCATATATATCATCTGGGCCACCTGTTCTACCTGTATAGTTGTATATTTGATGGATGAATGGCTAGCTCAGTGTGAATTCACCTCAAGATTACACACCGCAGCATTAGGTAAGCATAGTTATAATGAAAAATAAGCAGGAATCCAAAACAGGCAATATGCAGTCTTATTAGATGCATGGATGCATGAATGTAGTCATGGTCCCGGGTAACACATCTAGACGGACCGCGCCCCGGGTAACACATCCAGACAGGCGAATACATCGACCCGGGAAAAACATCCAGACGGTCTATGCCCCGGGTAACACATCCAGACAGGCAAATATGTACGATAACAACAGATGGTGGTTGGTACCTCGGGTAAAACATCCAGACAGACGAATTTGTATGTTAATACGTCGACCCGGGAAAAATATCCAGACGGTCTGTGCCTCGGGTAAAACATCCAGACAGGCAGATATGTACGATAACAATAGATGGTGGTTGGTGCCTCGGGTAAAACATCCAGACAGGCGAATCTGTATGTTAATACGTCGACCCGGGAAAAACATCCAGACGGTCTATGCCTCGGGTAAAACATCCAGACAGGCAAATACGTACGATGACAATAGATGGTGGTTTGTGCCCCGGGCAAAACATCTAGTCAGGCGAATCCGTATGTCACGTATAATAGCAATAGATGCTGGTCCGTGCTATGCATGCATGATTAGCCAACCCATTATTAGTCCAATTGCAACCAGTCAATTTAAATAAGCTCACGGTCACTACGGGGAGCGCATGACCCAGCGTAGGCCGATGGCTCAGGCATAGTGTCCCATTACCACCATCCCCGGCCATGAGACTACCATCTTAGGATGTTTAATAGAAATTCATCAGTCGAATTACATCCCAAGTATGGGTGTACATTTATAGGTGGGGGTTTCCTACAAATGTACCAGTTTAAATTCCATAACCAATCCACCAAAAATAAATCCACAAGCATGAACAATTATACAGGATAATCGTAAAGCAGGTAATACAACAATTCAATCTACACTAGCTAACACATGTTATCATAAAAAGAAAGATATCAATTGTAAATTTAAATAAAAAAAAAAACTATAACTTAAGCTAATGAAAAGATGGAAAGCTCAAGGGGAAGAATCATCACCTGTATGGTAGTGCCCACGAACTTTGTCTAAGTTTCCTGGTGGCCCGGGGTCACTTAAAGAACCTCCTAAAAGTTACAGTTTACGTTTGTCAGGTATTTCCATGGCTTGGATTAACAGATGTATCATAAAGCAGTTCCATGGATAGTATAACACATCATGAGGTGGAATTTACCGCACAGATGGACAGTTTGGATGAACCTCGTATACGGTGAAGTCCATATGTGACCAACGTGGGGAGCGTTTAATGGTTCAAATGGTACTAACATCACCTACGTTGGTACACACATGCCATGTTAGTCACCCTGCATTGACATCAAGATTTCTAGTGCTGAAATGGGGTATCTCCAACAGTTCACAATAAGTGGGACAGCTTTGGATCTTGGATAAACTTATCAAGGTGGCCCTGCATGTTGAAGAGTTCCCACGCTCAGATGGACTGGATCAGTCCTAAATACATCCGAGGTGGGGGCCCATTTGCTGATTCAATAGGTGGGAGGCTTGGATTTCAGCAGAACTTGTGGTGGGCACCCGTTGTCAGATTTGTTTTGGACGGTGCAGGTGGGACTTTATCAATGTGGGTTCCACGAGGGCCACCCACACGTGTCAAGCATATGTAAATGTTATATTAACATCTTATGCATCTAAGATATATTAAAGTATTATTCCATGTATCTGACTATTTAAATATTACATATATCACATTCATCTGATGTTTAAATATCATGTGTATCACATGCATTTGATATATATATATATATATATATATATATATATATATATATATATATATATTTGAGCGTGATATCAGCGTGGGTCCCACATGGGCTCATCACAAGCATATGTTATAAAAGGCCCAGTGTTGGAGATCATGATGAACGGTCAAGATGTGCCTCACGTTGCTTGATGGATCCCATATATTAAAAGTATATGATATAAATTAAGGTTTGCCTGCATGCACTGGTGTACATATGTGCATTCAGATATATATATATATATATATATATATATATATATATATATATATATATATATATATATATATATATATATATATATATATATATATATATATATTTTGTATATATTATATTATATCTATAGATATATGCATTCAAACATCCATCACTGGACTCTCATGAATGGATGGACGGTCAAGGTGATATAGGTGAGGTCCACGTGTTTTTGAAGTGGATGGACGGTCAGGGATTAATGGTGGTCCAGGGCCGTTTGAATGGATGGACGGCCTGGATGCAGCCCATTTATACCATGCCCTGCATTTGTCAGAGGTGCATTTATATAATATAATGTTATTTAAAAACTCTCGCACGTACAGATGCATGCTTATATATTGTAATATTATTACTATTATTTATTTAATTTTCTTTTAATTCTTATTTGTATACATATATTTTTTTCTTTTAAAGCAGGACGTCTAAGTCCTGATTGTCAGTGATGGAGGGCCTGGATACACCACACACGCAGGAGTGTGGGGCCCACCTGCAATTTGTACAGGGCCCAGCAGCTCTTGGTGAAGCCCACATGCATTAGCAATGAGCCTAGCTGACGTGAAACAGCTCCCGTTGCGGCTGGTTTGGAGGCCACTTTTCGGCCCCGATCTTGGCTCAAACACAGCACTCTCCCAGGCCGTTTTCCATCCCATTTCAGTGTTTAATGGAGGCATGTGGCTGCCATCACTATTAGCCAAGAAAACGGCCGAAGCGGGGTGTTTTCTCCATGGTTTCCGGTCTAATTTTTGGAGCATACAGCAGCTCAACGAAGTCCGTTTGTGGTTTTCTCAGGACCGAGTTTCAGTCCCCCAGCTAAAGGTCATTCCCACGCCATCGCTTGGCTCCAAACAAGGCCTGCATTCAGGCTTGTTTGGCCTTAAAATGGTGTCCGAATGCAGGCCATGTTCATCTTCAAAATGGAGCATGACCTTGGCCATATGCACAGTCCTTGCTACTGGGTGATTTTCAGACAAGGGGGAGGTGTGATGGGCCAGAGTTTCTTATTTAACAAAAATGGAGGGAAGGGTTCTACCTTCCACAGTTGGGTCCGCACTTGGGGTGGCGTACACGCACTCGCCGTTCCTACACCTCCTTCCTCTCTCTTTCTCTCTCCTTTCTTTCTTTTACTTCAGGTGGTGCTGCTATGGTTCCACGCTGACTCAACTCGGTCCGGTTCTCACGGACTGAGTTGGGGCAGTGTGCTCCAAGCTCACCAACGACCCTCTGTTTTACTCCCTCTCTCTCGTCCACTCTCGTTTCTCTCCTTGCTTCTGTGTGAATTCCATGAGAGCTGGGCTCCCCATTTATAGACAGGGGGGGGGGGGAAGAGTTTCAGTGGCTGAGATTTGTTATGCCGATCTCCAGGCGACTGCTGTCGATGCCGCCTCTGTTTTTTTTTTTTTTTTTTTCCAAAACGGCAAAAATGCGGCTGAATTTACTCTTTGGTGGGGTTGTTTTTGGTTAAGGGAGAGAATGTTCTCGGACTGGCGGTGCGCGTCGGCAATCCTCCGGGTAAACCGACGCCGCCTTGCCCAGCACGCCAGCTAACTGTTCCTTCTCTAAAAAAATCCAGCCGTTCGTGCCAGAATGGACGGCTCGAAGCTACTTCTTCCGTTCCTTTGCAAGGGGCCTTATCTTAACATGGTTTTGCTGGTATGGACCCCACTATCAAAATGGACGGTCTGGATCGTCCGGAAAATTCTCCAAATGGCTCACTTTGGGGCTTGAAAACTTCTCAGTTTAAAATGTTAACGGCGGGAGGAATTTTTTGAAAAATTTCATTCTTTTTCGTTTTTTGCTCGGTCAAAGCTATTTGACCGAGCAAGCTTGGCTTGGTACACCTCATGTATGGTGCTACATGTTACACATGCATCGCGTGTGTGGTCACATGTGATGTTCATGATAAATTTACACCGTTCATTTGTTTAGGAGTCCTTATATAGGGGCCCTGGCTCAGTTTGGACACATGTGAGGCACAAGTAGGCCCCACGACTTGATTCGGGTCTCTTTTATGAATTTTCCACTGATTTGTTGGTCGGATCGGCCCAAAATTGAACATCAACGGTTAAAACGGTCTAAGGGACTATTTAAACTAAGACCCAATGGTTAGGTCACTGATGTATGCCTTATTCTGATTTCATGACACTAAATATTATGTTATACTACATTTAATAATATTATTTACTGTTATAATTATTATTTTATTATTTATTTCACTATCATTTTATTATTATTATTATTAGAAATTATTTTCCTTATGTATTTTGTAAATTATATAAATTATATGAATGTCAGGAAGCAAGCAGAGATTAATGTACACATATATGTTATTTGTATATTATTTGTATGGTCATATATGTGTTAGGTTTTTAAAAGTTAAATTATTAAATTGTTTGAAATATGTTATTCATTATAAGTTTTCCTAGTACATTTTATTTTCATGTATTACAAATTCTATAACTTGTAATTTATATTAATGATGTTATAAATACATGCATATAATATGAATTTTAGTTACATGTCATTTTAATGTGAAACTTTGAATATTTGTAACATTTCATAGCATATATATTTAGGTTGTGTTATTATTGTTATTATAATAATAATAATAATTATTATTATTTTGTATTATTATTAAATGGCAACACTCGAGTACTGGAAAGTACGGGGTGTTATACGGCCTAAAGTATTTTTTTATGCCCGTCACAATATCTGAAACCCGATCGCGAAACGGTAACCGTTGATTGTAAACCGGACCCGTACGGTAAAACCCCGCGTCCCTTTGCCTTTAAATTTTGCACGGCCCTTCAACGGGCCATGGAGCATCTATCCTATAAATATCATAGCCAGGGAGCCATCAGAACCGCCCCAATGGTCAGAATGGACCCTGCAGGGCTATTTAATGATCTGAACCGTACGATAAAACCCCACGTCCTTTTGTCTTCAAATTTTGCACAACCCCTCATCGGGTCATGAGACATCTACACACCAAATTTGGTGGCAAAAGGGGTGACAAGGCTGCCTCAAAGCCAAAAAGGGGTCCTAGAGAGCCATTGAGGGAAATTGTTGAAATTTGAGGCCAATTGGCCCAAACCTAGGGAATAAAGCCCTAAGGCTCTTTCTCTCATACTCTCACCATTACTCCAACAACAAAAGAGAAAGGAGAGAGTAAAGAGAGAAGAGGAGAGAAAGGTGTGAGAGAAGGAGGGAGAGAAGGTGGATCATAGTTGAAGTGGGGCCCAAGATAGTCCGAGTCTTACAACTCCTTACCTCTTCCTCAAGGAATCCCTCACCCACAACCGGAAGAACCCCTCTCCGTCGATTGGGTAGGTAAATCCCTCATCCTTTCGAAAACCTCTCATATTGAGGGAGGATTTGCATGAGATTCTAACATGCAAATGCATTGCCTCAGGATTCTGGCCACTCGACTCTAAGTTCAAAACATCTAGGTTGTTTCTCAAGATCTCAACGATCTATAGGTGCAGACTATTACTCTTAGGTGGCCTAGTACCAATTTTAGTATAAATCTAATGATTATGAATGTTTGGGTGAAATATTTGGATAATCTAGAGAAAACCTAGGCGAGACCTTACCTTTTAGATCTTCCCAAATCAACATGGAATGATTATGGAATGTTTGTTATTCCTCAACATGATTAGGCATGAATTTGATGATTGCATGTGCATTTCTTGCTTGATTTTGTACAATGTTCCTTATTGCATGTATGATGCATTAACCCTTGTGTATTTTGTACTATGAGATATATGAAATTCTTGGCTTCCTCACTAACCCACACAACACACATGCACATTATTTCGTAATATTGTTAGTAGTTGCATTTATAGATAAATCTGAATTTATATGTTTGATGTAAAATTACATGACATCACTTGTGTTGGATGATAAATCCTAATTTGTTGAAGTGCTATTGAATACCATCAATTCCCTAAGTTGGTCAGGAAACTGAGGTGAGAGAAGGTGGTCCCGTTGGTAAGACTATCCTGAGGCTAGACCAACAGTTTAGGATGGATGCGAATGGGAGACAGTAGTTCGACTACATGGGTCACTTATACCCGATGTCGTCCGTTACATACTCACCTAGACTCGTACAGTTTAGTCCATATACTAACCAACCATATTTGTTGACCATGTCTATTCATGCCTGTATGGAACCTGAAACACCCTCCAACCATTGAAGCTTATTGATAGCCATTTGAAACCGGTCCACTGACTCGAGAGCTGGGCATAGTAGAATGAGACACTGTGTCCGAGCTGTCGACCTACGCTGGTGTGACGAGCCTACCCGTAGTGACCGCGAGCGATCCCTCTTCTTAACACTCCCCATGTGCTTGAAATCGGGAATAGGGAACCCGATGGGATCAAGGAACGCGGGGCCCTAGCTTCGCACGTTGAGGGACCTTGGCCTCGTAACCAATTGAGGGCATTGATACGTGGGGTGTGCTAGTTTCAACGTGGCATTAATAGTCAATCACCACTGCTTCCTATGGTATGGTTGACCTAATTACTGAATCTACTCCATTTTTGCCCTAAAATGATGTGGAAAAACATATAGACAACAGGCATACAAAATATAGACTTGGGTGAGTCTTGAGTCTTGCCCAATCTACTCCCAAGGTACATATAGATGGGGGTGGATTGGTGAGACCCTGCCACACCGAAGATGGTGCGGCCCTTACCGGGGGTTTACCAAGGCCCACTTTGATATATGTATTATATATTCATGC
Source organism: Magnolia changhungtana (assembly GCA_030180095.1). Classification (NCBI taxonomy): domain Eukaryota; kingdom Viridiplantae; phylum Streptophyta; class Magnoliopsida; order Magnoliales; family Magnoliaceae; genus Magnolia; species Magnolia changhungtana. The sequence continues at coordinate 4,798,535 of JASAUF010000391.1, read as the reverse complement.
CGTCCATCCATTTTTCAAAATCATTTTATAACATTATACCAAAAATAAAACATATCCAATAATTATCAAGTGGACTATACCATAAGAAACAATATTGATTGACCATTAATAGGCAACAAAAGTTTTGGATTAAGCTGATATTTATTTTTCCCTTCATCCAAGCTTGTATGACCTTATCAACTGATTGAATGGCAAATAAACATTGCGGAAGCATTAAGGTTCGCCCTAAGAAGGTTTTAATAGTAGTATGATCCACTTGATAGTTGGATCTACTTCATTTTTGGGACAATGACCTAAAATGATATGAAAAACAGATGGACAGTGTGAATACATAATACATACATCAAAGGTGGGCCCCACAATAACCTTACGGGAAGGGCCGTGCCATCTTGGGTGAGGCCCGAGGTCTCACCTAATCCACTCTCCATTTAGATAGACCAGAAATGGGTGGAGAGGTATGTCCATCCAGGCCCACTGTGATGTATTCATGCCATCAATTTGTTTTTGCCAGCTTTGTTTAACCATGAGCCCATAAACAAAGCAGATCCGAACTTCAAACGGACCACATCATAAGAAAGTTTTAAATCAAGCTCCTATTTGTATTTTCACTTCGTTTAGGTCTATCATGGTGGGACCATGGGAATGTTTCAACCGTGGGTGTCATTACCTCCATTATTTCTTATGGTGCGGTCCACTCGAGCTTTGAATTTGTTTATTTTTAAGCTCGTGTGTTAAAATGAGCATGCAAAACGGACTATAAAGTAAATTCAATTCTGAGGTGGACCATACCAGACCACTGTTTCCTATAATATGGTCCACCTGAGGATTAGATCTTTTTCGTTTTGATGCCCTAAAATGATATGGAAAAACGGATGGACGGTGCGGATGTAGAGTAAATACAACAAGGTGGGCCCACGGTAAGGGCAGCACCTAATCCGCTCCATATGCCACGTGTTAGATGAAGAAGATGGATTCTAATGTTTGTTTACCACAGCATCAAATGGTGAATACTCCGGCACCATATGTGGCATTTGGCACACGTGTGTCAATCCGGACCTTCCAAATCGTGGGCCGTACTGTGGATGAACATAGGCTGTAAGTGGCCCAAGTTTTTGTTTTAGCCGTTCATTTGATGCACGTCAATTACATGGTTATGATGATCTAGTCAATGGAATACTTTTGGTGCATGGGCATGATGTAGAGCGGGTCGCGGACACTTTCATGTCCAAGATAGATCAAAGAAGGCCTGACAGGAGGCAGAAGTCATTAAGATCGTCAAAACCTTAAAACATACATATCTTAGTCGACGTACCATATATGATTTTGGGGTATGATGAGCTACTTTAGCCAACCAACCCTGCTATGTCAGGTTGCCTACGTCTAATTTGCGAGATTCCATCATATTGTTGGTCAAATTTAATGTTTAGTTTTGTTTTACTATTTTTAGTAAGTTTGGTTTGATTGTAACTCTTCATCCATTGGGCTTTACGAGTTGTGTCCAACATTAAAAAAAAAAAATGTTTAGAAAATTTAAGGGAACATCCCTAAATAGTAAATTACTATTTATGGTAAGTTACGGATTTTTTTGAGTTTTATTTGTAGTTTAATTCCGAAACTTTTTTCAAGGCTTGGTATACTTATTTATAGGGTTGTAGACTTTTATTTATTTATTTTTAATCAATCAATCAAATTATAAATTTTATAAAATTTATTTTCTATTTTTTTTTAAAACTTTTTTCATTGTAATCTCTGTGATCTCTGTGAGGAGTCCAGGGAAGCTCGGTGAATTCGGAGTAGTTATCCTTGAGGAAGACAGTGATCCACCTCATCACATTCATCCCTGCGTCAAGGCCACCATAGCAAGATCACTGAACCATTGGCCCCAGATGAGAGTGATCAGACGGTTGCCATCTTTCGGTTGGTGCAACCACTGGGCCAATCGGTGGACAGTCCAGGTTTCCAGATGAATTATTCAGATTATCGTTCAAGTTGAAATGTATAGGGTGGAGATTGAGTGAAGTATCGTTTTCTGCTCTTGAAATATCTTGCCATGAATTGGACCAAATACAAGCGTGGGTCCCATGAATTGGACAGATGACAGATCCCCTCCACCGTCTTAATGATTTTCACTCAGTCATGAGAAAGGCCGTAGCAAAACAGCAAGTGACGAACGCAACTTGCTGTGCTTCGAATGAACGGTTACAAAGAAGCCTAACGAAGGGGTTCGATCAGTCTGACTTTCAGCCTATACTGTATCCACAGTGGGGCCCATAATCTTGAATGGTATGGATTGAGGGCATGTATGACGACACTACGGGGAAGGGGATGAGCCATCGCCTTTAATGATGGTGAACGCACACTAGATTATACGTGTTCTTTCCCCACCCTTGACCGGGAGTAGAGAGTCTACGCGTTCTTTCCCAATTGTGCACGACCCGATTGCCTGGTGACACGATTCGATGAGCCCACCTTGATGCATGTGTTTAATCGATGCCGTCCATCCGTTTTTCCGGATCATTTTGGTTCGAGGCATGAGCCCAAAATTTAGGCAGATCCAAAGCTAAGAGAAGTGGACCACACCACAAAAAGAATGGGGATCGAATGCTTATCGTCGATAACTTCTTTGGGGATACATGAGCTTGGATCAAGCTGATATTTGTGTTTTACCTTCATCCGGGGAGGATGTGAACATAAGTATGCACTCGCGTTCACTTTCACTTGCAAGAACAGTAAAAAGTAAATGCAAGTTCAAATCAACTTCAAGCGATCCCACAAAAATAGTCCTAACTTCTTCGGTGGAGGTAGGATCGAAGGATCTTATGTGTGTTAGAAATATAATTCAAAGATCTTTCAAATAGTTTTAGAATTAGCTCATCTAGGCACTATTTGACAATTTAAAAGTGAGTTCAAAGTTCACAATGCTATTCGGTGGTGTTCGTTCTTGTTTTCATTATTACACAATCCCATGAAAATGATTATAACTCCCTAGTTATTAGTTAAACTTGGATGATATTGTTCATTTGGAAAGATTATTCAATAAACTTCCAAATAACTTTAGAATCATTACAACATTTAGTCGCATTTGCTATTGTTTTCAACACCGCGCGATCTCATGAAAACAATGTACCGTAACTTCCTTGTTACAAGTCGGATCAGAGATGATCCTGTACTTATTAAAATAATAATTCGATCATCCTGATTTTAATTATAACCAACTTGAACTGACGCACCTCATGGACGAATTGAATGTCCATCTTACATTACGGTGGACCCACACAAAGAGGTGCAGAGTACACATTCTACAAGCACACATGCATGATGGGTTTTTTTTACCCATCTTCGACTAGTCGAGAGTCCTTCTCGACTGGTCGAAGGCTAGTGGTCGACCGGTTAAAGGTTCGAGTCGAGGACTTCGACTCAAAGTCCAGCGAGTAATGTTGCTGTTTTTTACTGTAGTTAGGACCGGTCGAAGGAATGTTCGACTGGTCGAAGGGAACCTACGACTGGTCGAAGGAATGTCTCGACTAGTCGAAGGTTACGCAGTTTGTTCCGCGATTTTGCGCGAAACTGCGGATTTGAGTCCTTTCGCAACAGGGATGTGGAAAGGAGTTTTCCAAAACTATAAAAGGGGTTGCCTAGGGTTTTTCTAGGGACACACATACAGCAAGAGAGTTTCCTAAAGCTTTATAAGGGTTTTGCTAAAGGGTTTAGGGCTATCAAAGGTGAGAGAGATGGAGAAAGAGAGAGAGGAAGCTTATAGAAGGGAGGTTCTGCTCGTGGAGGTTTTCTACTGTGCAATCTATATCTCAGCGCTTCTATGTCCTCATAATCGGTTAGATCTCTCCGTTTTCTCTATTTCTCTTATTGTTTATCCACTCTTGCGTGAGTGAAGAAGATTGTAACATTCTACTTCATAGTGGATTGTTGATCTAGACGAGGTCCCGTGGTTTTTACCTCTTTGAGGGTTTTCCACGTAAAAATCTCTTGTGTGGTGTGTGATTGATGCTTTGATTTATTTCATTGCTTTATTATCCATAATTCTGGTTTGTTTCGGGAGGCTAGATCCTAAGGTTTGTGCAAGGCATACCAACAAAGTGGTATCAGAGTTAAGTTCATTAAACGTGTAGGATCGGTTTTGAATTATGGAAGTTGGCTCAAGGATGATCAGCCTCAATGGTTCTAACTGGACCATATGGAAGGATAAGATGGAGGACTTGCTTTATTGCAAGGACCTATATTCTCCAATCTTAGGCATATCAGAAAAATCCAAGGATATGACTGATGATGATTGGAAGAAGATGGACCGAAAGGCAGTGGGGTTTATTAGACAATGGTTGGATGATTCTGTGTTCCACCATGTGTCTACGGAAACCTCAGCTGCAAGCCTATGGCTAAAATTACAAGGGCTGTATGAGAGGAAGACAGCCGGTAATAAGATATTTCTAATAAGGCGACTTGTGAATCTCAAGTTCAAAGATGGTGGTTCTGTGGCCGAGCACATGAATGAGGTCAGCAATATAGTGAACCAACTCACCTATATGAAGATGGTCCTGGATGATGAATTGCAGGCTTTACTATTGCTTAGTTCATTGCCTGACAGTTGGGAGACATTGGTGGTGTCTCTAAGTAACTCCGCGCCAGACGGAAAGATATCCATGGAACAGGTAACCAGTTGTCTCTTCAATGAGGAGACAAGGAGGAAGTCTCAGGGGTCTACTCAGCAAGAGGCTCTTGTGATGTAGGAACGGGGGAGAGGAAAGAACAGGAAGGGTGAGAAGGCCCGAGATAAATCAAGAGGCAAATCGAGTAACAGAAAAGAGGTTGAATGTTGGAATTATGGTAAGAAGGGCCACTACAAGCATGAATGTCGTGGTAAGAAAAATGACAAGAAAGGAAAAGAGAAGGAAGATGAATCAGATTCCACTGCGATCGCTTCAGATGGCGATATGGTAGTTATTCTTTCTACAGATCATGACGTATGTTTCACGGCTACGAATCAGGGCACCGACTGGATGATAGACTTGGGAGCTTCTTTTCATGTGACTCCACACAGGGACTCCTTCACAAGCTACAAGTTAGGTGACTATGGGACTGTAAAGATGGGAAATTCTGGCGTATCAAAGATCGTGGGAGTCGGTGATATTTGTGTAAAGACCGATGTGGGCTACACATTGGTTCTCAGGGATGTGAGGCATATCCCAGACCTTCGCCTCAACTTGATGTCGACGGGAAGGCTGGATGATGATGGCTATGAAAGCCGGTTTGCTGGTGGGCGATGGAAGCTCATCAAGGGTTCGTTGATCGTGGCCAGAGGAAAGAAGTGTTGCACCCTGTACAAGGCAAGTGTCAGTATGTGCAAGGGTGGGTTGAACGCAGCGAAAGATTCAGCTATTGACATGTGGCACAGGCGTCTAGGCCACATGAGTGAAAAAGGGCTTCAGCTACTAGCGAGGAAGCAGCTCCTTCCAGACGTGACAGGTACATCTTTCAAAACCTGTCTTGATTGTTTATCAGGGAAACAACATAGAGTTTCATTCATTAAAACTGCTTCTCATGTTAATAAAGTGCATGCATTAGATTTAGTTTATTCTGATGTTTGTGGTCCTATGAGGACAAAAACCTTGGGTGGGGCATTGTATTTTGTTACTTTTATAGATGATGCATCTAGGAGGGTTTGGGTTTATGCTTTGAAATCCAAGGACGAGGTCTTTGGTGTGTTTAAATTGTTTCATGCTATGATCGAGAGAGAGACAGGTAGACCATTGAAGTGCATTTGCACTGACAATGGTGGTGAATACATCGGCGACTTTCATAAGTACTGCAAGTCCCTGGGTATACGGCATCAACAGACGGTTCCTAAGACCCCCCGGCATAATGGTGTAGCTGAGCGAATGAATCGCACCATTGTTGAGAGAATCAGATGCATGTTATCCCATGCTAAGTTGCCCAAGACTTTCTGGGGAGAAGCAATGCGCACGGCAGTATATTTGATAAACAGGTTTCCATCAGCCCCATTGAATGGAGAAGTACCTGAGAAGGTGTGGACTGGACATGATCCATCGTACAGTCATCTCAGGGTGTTTGGATGCAGGGCATCCGTTCACGTATCAAAGGACGAGAGGTCCAAGCTCGATATGAAGATTAGGCAGTGTGTGTTCTTAGGGTACGGTGATGAAAAGTTTGGTTATAAATTGTGAGATCCGACTGAGAGGAAGCTCGTCAGGAGCAAAGATGTGATTTTCTTTGAAGATCAGTGTATAGAAGACATTGGTAAGCCAGAGAAGAATCAGCTTAGTTCAGGTGAGCTAGAGGACATGGATCAGATTACTCCTCCTGTGGTGCCTGATGACGGGGGAGTACAACAAGGTGCAGAGGACGAGGGAGTTTCTTCAGAAGATGGACCAGGGGGGCAGCCCCCACTTGATCCACCTGTTGAGCCACAGGTGAGGAGGTCATCTAGGGACAAACAACCGTCCAAGAGGTACTCGCCATATGAGTACATTATACTAACCGATGGGGGAGAGCCAGAAGATTATTCTGAGGCCCTAACCGACGAGCATAAGGGGGAGTAGTTGAAAGCTATGCAAGAGGAGATGGAATCCTTGCATAAGAACCACACCTATGACATGGTGAAACTGCCTAAGGGTAAGAAAGCTTTGAGCAACAAGTGGGTGTTCAGAAAGAAGATTGAGCAGAAGAATTCACAGACGAGGTTCAAGGCCAGACTTGTGGTGAAAGGTTTTGGTCAGAGAAAAGGTATAGACTTCGAAGATATATTCTCACCAATGGTGAAGATGACAACCATACGGGTGTTGCTTGGGTTGACGGCTAGCATGGATCTGGAGATAGAGCAGTTAGATGTTAAAACTGTCTTTCTCCATGGTGACTTGGAAGAAGAGATCTATATGCACCAATCAGAGGGGTTCGAAGTTAAGGGCAAGGAGCATATGGTATGTAGGCTGAGGAAGAGCTTGTATGGGCTGAAACAAGCTCCACGACAATGGTACAAGAAGTTCGACTCGTTTATATTGAAACATGGGTATGACAGAACGGAGTCGGACCACTGTGTGTTCACATGCAAGTTCTCAGATGATGATTTCTTAGTTCTGTTGTTATATGTTGATGACATGTTCATCATGGGAAAAGACATCAAGAAGATTGACAGGCTGAAACAGGAGTTGGGCAAGTCTTTTGCAATAAAAGACTTGGGCCCGGCTAGACAGATCCTAAGAATGGAGATAACTGTGAAGCGGCGAAGCTTTGGTCATCACAAGAGTGGTATATTGAGAAAGTCCTAGAACGGTTCAATATGAATGCAGCGAAGCCGGTCAGTACTCCACTGGATGGTCACTTCAGATTGAGCGACAAGCAGTACCCTAAGATGAAGGCAGAGGTGGAAGAGATGCAGAAAATACCCTACGCGTCAGCGTAGGGAAGTTTGATGTATGCTATGGTGTGTACACGCCCAGATATATAGCATATGCGGTTGGTGTTGTCAGCCAAGACCTTACTAATTGGCAAAGAGCATGGGGAGCAGTGAAATGGATACTACGGTATCTAAGAGGCTCATCCAGGTTGAGCCTATGCTATGGTGACGGTAAACCTGTGTTAGAGGGCTACACAGATGCAGATATGGCAGGTGACATAGACTCCAGGAAGTCTACATCGGGGTCCATGTTCACGTTTGCTGGGGGAGCGGTTTCTTGGCAGAGCAAGTTACAGAAGGTTGTAGCATTGTCGACGATAGAGGCCGAATACATCGCAGTCACAGAAGCATGTAAAGAGATGCTTTGGATGAAAAGGTTCCTACAGGAACTTAGCCTAAAGCAGGAGGAGCACGTGGTCTATTTCGATAGTCAGAGTGCTATACACTTGAGCAAGAATTCAAGTCAGCATTCCAAGTCGAAGCACATAGAGATTCGGTATCACTGGATAAGGGATACTTTAGAACAGAAGGTGTTACAGCTTGAGAAAGTCCACACGGATGATAATGGGTCAGACATGATGACCAAGGCTTTGCTCAAAGGCAAGTTTGAGGTTTGTAGAAATCTGACTGGCTTGAAGAAGGTGGATCCCTCCTGGGTCAAAAAGGGGGAGATTTCCTTGCCGTGATTCATGGGAGATTTTCTTGACTGCAACTTCAATCCCAGACGTTGGTAGGACGCCTCGGTACACCCTACCAAAGCCACCGACACAAAGAAGCACTTTCTCTGAGAAGCCCTTGGTGGTGATGAAGAGATCCTTGTAGAAGAACCTTTGGGGCCCATATTCAAGCTCCCAGTCTTCAAGTATTTCAGCCAATTTGATCTTTCTTCTCACCTTATAAACGCTGATAGAGATGGCCATTAGCACAAAAACAATAAATAACGGTAACCCAATTTCCAGAATCATCCATTTCTTTTCACTGTGGTGGGGTCGTGGAGGAGGAATCGGAAGCGTTGAGAGATTGAGCGGTGTAGCTAGTCCGTTGATTTTGAAGCTCCATCCCAAAATGTAATGGGATATGGGCTCGGAACCCGATGATGAGGAGAACCCCACGTACATTTCATTCAAGATGTCTGATGAAAGATTAATGCTCGTCGACAAGAGTGGCCGATTTGGTTTAAGGACGTCGATTGGAGATATTGTTACATTGATTTGATTCTCTACACTGTTATATTCTATCCAAGCTTGTATTGGTTTGCCGCTTACGAGGCTTATGTTCTTAAACTCACCGTTCTTGTTAGTAGAGTAGGATGCAGGAGAGGAATTGGTAGATCTCAAGCCATTGATATCGATTCCAACATGGTTGTTATCGATATCATCGAATTCGGGGCTCCTGATAGTGTCGAATTCGACGGCCACGATGTGGTTTGATGAATTTCCATCAACGTTGGTTAAATTGAAGAGTCCAAAATACCGGCCGGGTAGTGCACCGGGGAGATTATTCAACGGGGAGATGACGAATGTGTTGGGAGCCTTGCACAAAACCTTAGGATCTAGCCCTCCAGAACAAACCAGAATTATGGATAATAAAGCAATGAAAATAATCAATGCATCAATCACACACCACACAAGAGATTTTTACGTGGAAAACCCTCAAAGAGGTAAAAACCATGGGACCTCGTCCAGATCAACAATCCACTATGAAGTAGAACGTTTACAACCTTCTTCACTCACGCAGGAGTGGATGAACAATAAGAGAAATAGAGAAAACGAAGAGATCTAACCGATTATGAGGACATAGAAGTGCTGAGATATAAATTGCAAAGTAGAAAAACCTCCCCGAGCAGAACCTCCCTTCTATAAGCTTCCTCTCTCTCTTTCTCCCTCTCTCTCACTTTTGATAGCCCTCTTGTATTTTTCTCATCAACACAACATACGTAGAAAAATCTTAGGAAAAATCCTAGTTGCGAATGGACTTACGCATCCTAGTTGCGAAAGGACTTTGAGCATCCCAGTTGCGAAAGGACAACAGGTCAAAAAAAACCCATCAAATCTCCCCCTTTTTGACCTAGGAGGGATTCACCTTCTTGAAGCCAGCCAAGTTTCTACAAACCTCAAACTTGCCCTTAAGCAAGGCCTTGGTCATCATATCTGACCCATTATTGTCCGTATGGACCTTCTCAAGCTGTAACACCTTCTGTACCAAAGTATCCTTGATCCAGTGATACCAAATCTCTATGTGCTTTGACTTGAAATGCTGACTTGGATTCTTGCTCAAGTGTATAGCACTCTGACTATCGCAATAGACCACGTGCTCCTCCTGCTTTAGGCTAAGTTCCTGTAGGAACCTCTTCATCCAAAGCATCTCTTTACATGCCTCTGTGACTGCAATGTACTCGGCTTCTGTAGTTGACAATGCTACGACCTTCTGTATCTTGCTCTGCCAAGAAACCGCTCCATGAACCCCGATGTAGACTTCCTGGAGTCTATGTCACCTGCCATATCTGCATCTGTGTAGCCCTCTAACACAGGTTTACCGTCACCATAGCATAGGCTCAACCTGGATGAGCCTCTTAGATACCGTAGTATCCATTTCACTGCTGCCCAATGCTCTTTGCCAGGATTGGCAAGATACCGGCTGACAACACTAACCGCATATGCTATGTTTGGGCGTGTACACACCATAGTATACATCAAACTTCCTACCGCTGACGCATAGGGTATCTTCTGCATCTCTTCCACTTCTGCCTTCGTCTTGGGACACTGCCTGTCGCTCAATCTGAAGTGACCATCTAGTGGAGTACCGACCGGCTTCGCTGTATTTATATTGAACCGCTCTAGGACTTTCTCAATATACCGCTCTTGTGACAGCCAGAGCTTCCTGCTGCTTCTGTCACGGGTTATCTCCATTCCTAAGATTTGTCTAGCCGGGCCCAAGTCTTTCATCACAAAAGACTTGCCCAACTCCTGTTTCAGCCTGTCGATCTTCTTGATGTCTTTTCCCATGATGAGCATGTCATCAACGTATAATAGCAGAACTAAGAAATCACCATCTGAGAACTTGCGCGTGAACACACAGTGGTCCGACTCCGTTCTGTCATACCCATGTTTCAACATAAACGAGTCGAACTTCTTATACCATTGCTGTGGAGCTTGTTTCAGCCCATACAAGCTCTTCCTCAGCCTACACACCATATGCTCATTGCCCTTGAATTCGAACCCCTCTGGTTGGTGCATGTAGATCTCTTCTTCCAGGTCACCATGGAGAAAGGCAGTTTTAACATCTAATGCTCTATCTCTAGATCCATGCTAGCCGCCAACCCAAGCAACACCCGTATGGATGTCATCTTCACCACTGGTGAGAATATCTCCTCGAAGTCTATGCCTTTCCTCTGACCAAACCCTTTCACCACAAGTCTGGCCTTAAACCTCGTCTGTGAATTCTTCTGCTCAATCTTCTTTCTGAACACCCACTTGTTGCTCAAAGCTTTCTTGCCCTTAGGCAATTTCACCATGTCATAGGTGTGGCTCTTATGCAAGGATTCCATCTCCTCTTGCATAACTTTCAACCACTCCTCCTTATGCTCGTCGGCTAGGGCCTCAGAATAATCTTCTGGCTCTCCCCCATCGGTTAGCATAATGTACTCATGTGGCGAGTACCTCTTGGACGGCTGTCTGTCCCTAGATGACCTCCTCACTTGTGGCTCAACAGGTGGATCAAGTGGGGGCTGCTCCCCTAGTCCATCTTCTGAAGGAACTCTCTCGTCCTCTGCACCTTGCTGTACTCCCCCTTCATCAGGCACCACGGGAGGAGTAACCAGATCCATGTCCTCTAGCTCACCCGAACTAGGCTGGTTCTTCTCTGGCCTACCATTGTCTTCTATACACTGATCTTCAAAGAAAACCACATCTCTGCTCCTGACGAGCTTCCTCTCGGTCGGATCCCATAACCTGTAACCGAATTTTTCATCATCGTACCCTAAAAACACACACTGCCTGATCTTCATATCGAGCTTGGACCTCTCGTCCTTTGGTACGTGAACGGATGCCCTGCATCCAAATACCCTGAGATGATTGTACAATGGATCCTGTCCAGTCCACACCTTCTCAGGTACTTCTCCATTCAACGGGGCTGATGGAGACCTGTTTATCAAATACACCACCGTACGCATTGCTTCTCCCCAGAACGTCTTGGGCAACTTCGCATGGGATAACATGCATCTGATTCTCTCAACAATGATGCGATTCATTCACTCAGCTACACCATTATGCTGGGGGGTCTTGGGAATCGTCTGTTCATGCCGTATACCCAGGGACCTGCAGTACTTGTGAAAGTCGCCAGTGTATTCACCACCATTGTCAGTGCGGATGCACTTCAATGGTCTACCTGTCTCTCTCTCGACCATAGCATGAAACAACTTAAACACACCAAAGACCTCATCCTTGGATTTCAAAGCATAAACCCAAACCCTCCTAGATGTATCATCTATAAAAGTAACAAAATACAATGCCCCACCCAAGGTTTTTGTCCTCATAGGACCACAAACATCAAAATAAACCAAATCTAATGCATGCACTTTATTAACATGAGAAGCAGTTTAATGAATGAAACTCTATGTTGTTTCTCTGATAAACAATCAAGACAGGTTTTGAGAGGCATACCTGTCACGTCTGGAAGGAGCTGCTTCCTCGCTAGTAACTGAAGCCCTTTTTCACTCATGTGGCCTAGACGCCTGTGCCACATGTCAATAGCTAAATCTTCCGCTGCCTTCAACCCACCCTTGCACATACTGACACTTGCCTTGTACAGGGTACAACACTTCTTTCCTCTCCCCACGATCAACGAACCCTTGATGAGCTTCCATTACCCATCAGCAAACTGGCTTTCATAGCCATCATCATCCAGCCTTCCCGTCGACATCAAGTTGAGGCGAAGGTCTGGGATATGCCTCACTTCCCTGAGAACCAATGTGCAGCCCACATCAGTCTTCACACAAATATCACTGACTCCCACGATTTTTGATACGCCAGAATTTCCCATCTTCACAGTTCCATAGTCACCTGACTTATAGCTTGTGAAGGAGTCCCTGTGTGGAGTCGCATAAAAAGAAGCTCCTGAGTCTATCACCCAGTCGGTGCCCTGACTCGTAGCCGTGAGACATACATCGTGATCTGTATAAAGAATAACTACCATGTCACCATCTGAAGCGACCGCAGTGGAATCTGATTCATCTTCTGTAAGACCCGTATCCTTGACCGTACCGTTCCGTAGGTTCCCGCGGTCTTTCCGGTCAAATTCCGGCAACCTTCGACCCTTAACCGGCGTTACGCGCGACCCTGATTCACACGCTGTCAACCCGAGTCAACTCAACCCGAGACTAGTACCAATGCGACCGCACCGTCGCCGCGGTTCCGATGCCGCGACTCGCGCGCCGAGGCGATACCCTGGCCAGGAGATGTGGGCCAGCGTTCGGTGCGAGGAAAACGCCGCGCGTTGCGAAACCCAAGAAAAATCTCTACGATGTGTCACATCAATCCATCAATCCATCAATCCATCAATCCATCAATGGTCAAGTACACATCACTTCACACTCTTCCCCAAGCAAGCCCCAAAAGTCAAAAGTTCTTACACAAGCATGCTTTTCTTACACCAATTGCCCAAAAAGTCAAGAAAAGGGGCTCTTACACCCCATCACACCACATCCATCACACCACATCCATCACTCCTCTCTCTTTACAACTCTCTCTCCTTTTTCAAAACTCATTCCAAGCAACTCCAAATCATCCCACGACCAAGCCTCTCCCCATTTCTTCCCAAGCAACAAGTGTGGCCCACCTCTTCCAACCCTTCCATCTTCCATCTCAACCATCCATTCCTCATCTCCTCCATTGAAATCGAAGCCAAGGAGCTAAGGAACCCATAGGAGCAAGAAGATCGAACGGTGGGTGCTTGATAGGAGTAGTTTTTCATGTTTTTAAGAGGGGCCAAGTGAGGCCAACCGATCAATGGTTGGGATCTCACTTGGGGCCCTAAGATGTGGCCGATGGCCCACCTTGATCATCATGATCATTCCATGATGGGGCCATTCTCCATGGACCCCATCATGATGTTTATTTCCTTGCTTTAGATAGGTCATCTAGACCGTCCATATTGGTGGAGAAATGATCTCCATCGTTGAGTTTCGATTTTTATGGGCCCACATGCTTTAAGGCCCATTTGATGTATGATCTATTGCAAGGGAGGGCCCATAGTGGCGGGTCCCTCCATCCTCACCGATCTCCCTCTACCTCTCTCTCTCCCCTTTCTTTTATGTTTTGTGTGATGATTTGGCCGTGTGGCCCACTTGACGGACCTCACCCTGAAATATGTACTTTATCCAAGCCATTTACCTATGGGGCCACTTTAAATGTGTTGTACCCACACCATCTATTTATTTGGTGGCCCACCTTAAGTGGGGCCCACCTCAATGCATGTACAATCAAAAGTCCGGCGTGGCCCGAGACGCTGGACTGGACGTGGGCGAGAAAAACGCAAATATCAGCTTTTGTTTTATTTTTTTTTTTAAAGCTTTTGGGTGGGTGCCATGCATGGACCCCACCTTGACTTATATATTCAATCCGCGCCGTCCATCTCATTCTTTGGCTCAATTTAAGCGTTGAGCCGAAAAATGATGTAAATCCATACTCAAAGTAGTCAGTACTACGTAAAACGTTATCCCCTACCGTTCAAAACTTCTAAGACCCACCATACCTCAACCATACATCAAAAAATTCTACCTTTGGACTCCTTTGATGTATTCCGGCCCAAGAATGCAATGGACGGAGTGGATTCTCCTGTGAGTGGGCCCCACACTGCTCCCTGCAAGAAAACAAAAAAAAAAGAAAACAAAGAAGCGAGGCTCCGCCCTCTCTGCCGTGTCGCGGGCGCGAGTAGGCCGCCTGCTGGCCGTTAACGGACGGTGGGCCACCCACGGCCCTTAGCCGTGGGCCCCACCATGATGTATTTATTTTATCCACGCCGTCCATTTGGTGGGCCACGACCTGAAGTGGGTCCCCTCCAAGTTTCAGGCTCATCCATGACTCAGGTGGCCCACATTATAGGAATCCGTGTGAATTGAATCCTACCATTGAAACCCTTTGTTTGGCCATAGACGTTTTGGATCAACCTGATATTTGTTTCTCCCCTTCGTCCAGGTCCTTGTGACCTTATGAACGGGTTGGATGGCAGGCAAGCATTACGGTGGACCACACATGTGGAGCCCACCATTGATGTATGTGTTTACCACACCGTCCACGGCTGTGGACGGCCACCATGATGTATCTGTCTTGTTCACGCCGTCCAGCAGACGGTGGAGCCCACCGTTCTGCATGTGTTTTATTCACACTGTCTAACGGCAGTGGGCCCCTCCATGATGCATCTACTGCATCCACTCCGTCCATCCATTTTGAAAGATCATTTTGGGGCATGGGCTTAAGAATGAACCAGATCCAAAGTCCAAATGGACCCCACCTTGGCATGCTTTGAGGTCCATTTTAATATATTTGTGGTAGATCATTTGGGCCCACTTTGATGTGGATGAAAGGCCCATGTCATTAGGCCATTTAATGTATTCCAAGGCCCATGAGTTAAGGCCCATTGAGATGTATTAGGGCCTATGGGTTGAGGCCCATTTGATATACATATGGGGCCCACTTGGTGTGGCCCATTTGTTACATATAAAACCCATGTTACGAGGGCCATTTGATGCACTATAGAGGCCACGGGTTACGGCCCATTGCAATGCACTTAAGGCCCATTGGTGCGGCCCATGGATGTGGCCCACTTGATGAATATAAGGCCCATGTGACACGGCCCATTTGACGTATTTAAGGCCCAATGGGATGTACCTAAGGTCCATTGCAATGAGTGATCCCTACATGGTTTATGTAATGATGTTTACAACAGATAATGCCTTGGGAGCGATGTTGGTTTGGCGTCCACATTGCGGGTATAGTGTTGGTTAAATGTCCGCATTATGACTCTCCCTGGGCCATCGATAGGCCCATTCTGGTATGTGTAGGCCGTCCATGTCTAGGCTCATCTGTGTTGCAAGAATAGTTCATTACTTTATAACATGTGTAGTATAGTTCCATGATTCATGATCATACGCATCATATGTATGCTTGACATGAGAAGTGACTGATCATAGCATATGCCTTCGGGCAGGTTGTTTAGGGGCTTCCGGTTAGGCGGTGTTGCCCTACATGAGCGCACGATACGCGCAGGATTGCTGCATGATTGGATAGTGTGTTTCATGCATTCGCATTGTGTGATGTGGTTACTGTACGCCCTAGCGACATCAGGGCCATAGCCTCCACAGGCGTATCGTGGTTGGCAGGATCGGATCTGGAAATCTTGTTCTACATGGGGTGCTATATAGATATCCCTGGGTGAAAGTCCCTAAACCCTTATGGTACCAAGAGGTTGCTCCAACGTCCTAGACCGAGTGGGTGCATGAGCGCCGAGCACCGATTACCGACGGTCGCGCTCTCCACCGTGTCGTGGTCGGTTGGAAGGGGTGCGGCCTTACCCGCCCGGGAGTAGGGGGCAACGCTAGGCTGAGTTTGACCAGCTCGAGGAATGGGTCCGCTATCGACGAGCCGCGCCCGATATTGGCAGGCGGATAGTGAGGTCTCTTCCACTTACCTTTTTGCGCGCGATGGGGCGGCAATCTGGTTTAGAGTGTACTAGACCCGGGTGATATCCCAGATTTTGAGTCATGATCGATATGTGGACTTAGATGAGGATTTGTATGCTTGAGTTGCATTTTGCATCGCATAGCCTTGGTATGGCTAGTGGTATTCATGGACTCGTCAGCATGTTCCGCATTACTCTGATACTTCATAACTGCATTACTACCTTGCGCACACACTTTCACCACCCTCTAAGCTTTCTATAAGCTTATGCACGACCGTTACGTGCAGGTGTGCGCGAGGAGAGCCTTGCCAGCCGACTGAGGCGGAGCGCCAGAGCGCACCTTTGGAGCTTTTTGTTCATTCTCATTGTATTTCCCTTTATGCTCATTGTACTTGTAAAGTTTTTGATCATAGTGGAAATGTGATGGAGTTTTTGGTTGTTGTTTGTGGGTTATGCCTTTGGTTATGCTTATTACAAATTAAACAGATGCTGAAAATCCTCCTTGTAGCATCCCAGGATCGGAACCTGGCGTATGGGCGCTGGGAGCCGAGAATGGGGTTCTACGGAGGCTGTCGGCGCCGGATTCGGCGATCGGGAATTTTGTGAGCCCGGTTTCCGAGTTTGGGGCGTGACATCTTCCTTCCCTTTTCCTTTCTTGTCATTTTTCTTACCATGACATTCATGCTTGTAGTGGCCCTTCTTGCCACAATTCCAGCATTCAACCTCTTTTCTGTTACTCGACTTGCCTCTTGATTTATCTCGGGCCTTCCCGCCCTTCATGTTTTTTCCTCTCCCCCGTTCCTGCGTCACAAGAGCCTCTTTCTGAGTAGACCCCCGAGACTTCCTCCTTGTCTCCTCATTGAAGAGACAACTGGTTACCTGTTCCATGGATATCTTTCCGTCTGACACGGAGTTACTTAGAGACACCACCAATGTCTCCCAACTGTCAGGCAATGAACTAAGTAATAGTAAAGCCTGCAATTCATCATCCAGGACCATCTTCATAGAGGTGAGTTGGTTCACTATATTGCTGACCTCATTCATGTGCTCGGCCACAGAACCACCATCTTTGAACTTGAGATTTACAAGTCGCCTTATCAGAAATATCTTATTACTGGCTGTCTTCCTATCATACAGCCCTTGTAATTTTAGCCATAGGCTTTCGGCTGAGGTTTCCGTAGACACATGGTGGAACACAGAATCATCCGACCATTGTCTAATGAACCCCACCGCCTTTCGGTCCATCTTCTTCCAATCATCATCGGTCATATCCTTGGATTTTGCTGATATGCCTGAGATTGGAGAATATAGGTCCTTGCAATAAAGCAAGTCCTCCATCTTAGCCTTCCATATGGTCCAGTTAGAACCATTGAGGCTGATCATCCTTGAGCCACCTTCCATAATTCAAAACCGATCCTACCCGTTCAATGAACTTGGCTCTGATACCACTTTGTTGGGATGCCTTGCACAAAACCTTAGGATCTAGCCCTCCAGAACAAACCAGAATTATGGATAATAAAGCAATGAAAATAATCAATGCATCAATCACACACCACATAAGAGATTTTTACGTGGAAAACCCTCAAAGAGGTAAAAACCACGAGACCTCGTCCAGATCAACAATCCACTATGAAGTAGAACGTTTACAACCTTCTTCACTCACGCAGGAGTGGATGAACAATAAGAGAAATAGAGAAAACGAAGAGATCTAACCGATTATGAGGACATAGAAGCGCTGAGATATAAATTGCAAAGTAGAAAAACCTCCCCGAGCAGAACCTCCCTTCTATAAGCTTCCTCTCTCTCTTTCTCCCTCTCTCTCACTTTTGATAGCCCTCTTGTATTTTTCTCATCAACACAACATACGTAGAAAAATCCTAGGGACCCCTTTTTATAGTTTTAGGAAACTCCTTTCCGCATCCTAGTTGCGAAAGGACTTGCGCATCCTAGTTGCGAAAGGACTTTGAGCATCCCAGTTGCGAAAGGACAATGGGTCAAAAAAAAACCCATTAGAATGCCATCCCATGGCCACCCACTTTAGGATCTTCGGGAATGATGGAAAATACAAAGGTGGTAGAGAAGGAGAAAAGATCACCGTTGGATGAGTTCTTGAACTGGACAGGAACGGAGTAGAAGGCGCGGCCTATCTGAAACAGGTTGGTGTTGGTCAGACTCAGGAGTCCGTCGGATGTGATCTCTGCCACGCCATTTCAGGTCAAGTTCACACCGCGGAATCCGTTATAGGTGAAATCAAGGCCGTCCACTGATGATGATGATGATGATGATGTAAGCTTAATGAGGAGAAAGAACGCCAGAAGCTTTGAAAGCATTGCTACCATCTACAGCCTCCAAGTCCTATTGTTTTTTTTTTTTAAAAAAAAAACAAATAAATGCCCCACAAGGATACAGCCTCCACCTTAGTTTCTATAATAGAGTGCGGATCCTCTGAAACGAGTGCGGATCCTCTGTTTCGTGGAAACAGCGAGCAGCTGAATCCAGTATTATTACTGGTCCACGTCACTATAAGTGCTACATCACTGGTTTTTTTTTAATATATTAAAAAAAAATTACGTTTCAGGAAAAGCATAACGCCGTCAGACGGTTTGATTTGGAAATCGGATTGCATACCGATTACAGTGTGCTCCTGCTCTCACCATACTGAGTAAACTCAGTTGGGCCCACCTTGTATGTATGTGGTCTATCCAGGCCGTCCATCCACTTTTCCATCTAATTTAAGGGGTTGAGCCTAAAATAGAAGGATATCCAAATATCAAGTGGATCATACCACTGTAAACAGTGGATATAATGATTTCCACCATTGAAACCTTGCTAGGCCTTACAGTGATGTGTATTTGTCATCCAACCTGTCCATAAGATCATACAGGCATGGATGAAGAGAAAACACAAATATAAGCTTCATTCAAAACTTTCATAGCCCTGGAGAATTTTTCAATGGCAAACATTCGATTCAACTGTTTCCTTAATGAAAACTGTAGCCCCAAGAAATGATTTCCTTGATATTTCCATATACTTTAATTTTGGGCTTAACTCCTTAAATTAGATGGAAAAACTAATGGACGGCCTACAGACTACATACATAAAAAGTGGGCTCAACTGAGTTTACTTAGTACGGTAAGAGCAAGAGTACACCGTAATCGGTAATGCAATATGCTTTCCCGAAATGTAAATATATTTTAATACATTAAAAAGAAAATGCCCGTGATGTAGCACTTATAGTGACGTGGACGAATAATAATATGGGATTCAGCGGCTCGCTGTTTCCACGAAACAGATTGAACGGCTACCATGTAACTGCAGCCTCGAAAGTCCTGAGTAATAATTATGTTTTTTAATCCCATCCCACTTAATCCCTTCTAATCCCACCGCCCAAACAGGCCCTAATAAGGACTTTCGTGAAGCGTCTACCATACGTTAAGATAGTTTTAACCGTCTACCATACGTTAGTGGGCCCCACTCGATGGAAACATTGGATCCATTTTCTCGTGAAGTGTTAAAGAAAGTGGGGCCCACTTCTCAGGACGGGCCAAGTTTGATGTGGCCCGGTTGACCAATCCCGTATCGAATATTCCCACGTGATTAGAGAGAAGAAAAGAGAGGGGTTGACTCGGAGTCATCAGCTACAGAGCAGACACTCGACAGTCGTTTAAGATCTCATAAGTACACGTGTGACATCTCGGACGTGCTAATCCTTCCGGTATGTGGAACATTTGAGTTGTTATTGAGGCAGTTCCCACCTGGATATAGTTTTAGAGAAACTTTGCACTGGTAATCTTATCAGGATAGCTACACTCGGACATTGAAACGGGCCGTTGTAGTTTTATATAAAATTGCAACGGACCACGTTCAATTCACACTTGTCCTGGGTAATTGCTAAGTGAAATGCTGCCACATTGTGATGTAGTGTACGAGTAAGGAGCAAAATTTCACTCGGACACTAAGATAATTTCTCGATCTGGTTTCGTCAGCGACGCGTTACGTGTGATTGTTACACTAGTATATGTGTAACTGAGCAGTATACTCAATAAGCTGTATAAAAAGATGTGGAAGACAAATTTCTCGCTATTTAAAATATGCATGACAAAGTTGTTTCTTATAGCCATGTCATTAAGGAAATTTTTTTTTAGAGATGATTGGTGTTTTTCGAGAGATTAATAATGAGTAAGAAATGGGATTCTTCTATAATTAGGAGGAGATTATGACGTGATCAAAAATCAAAGTCCGGTTAGGATATTGTTGGGGGAAAAAATATGACAAGTCCTTGAGTTGGTGAAGCGATGGCTCGGACTCATCGGGTGTCGAGTCTGAATAAAACCCAAAGTTCATAAAATGCTAGATGGAGAGACGTAGCTCGGATCGTGAGGTGCCTAGCCCGACCGTGGTCTAAATGTTCTGAGCCGTAAAGCAAAACCTCTAAAGGAAGAAGTGCATCTCAAGGCTCAATCAAAAGCCTCACAGAGAAAAGCCTAAACCAACCTATGATCAGTCGGCCCTAGAGTCGTTCGAACTTTAGTCCGACCCATAAATTGAGTCGGCCAATAGAGTGGGTGGAGATTAACTGTAAAACTTGCATTGGCACGACCGTGTTGAAGATATAAGAGTCGGTTGAGATATATCACTCCATATCTGGAAGTTATTTAGTAAAACTCTAGATCTCTACTCGAGATTTTCGGGAGATAAGGCTAAGATCTCCAAAAATTCAGGAATATCAGGGATTATGGATCCTAAGAGATTGAAATCTACTCGAATTACGGAAGCCCTATAGGGTACGATACCATTATAAATATAAAGAACTTCATAGTGAAAGGTATGCAAAAAATAAATAAATAAATAAAAATAAAACCAAAACACTCGCCCTAAAACCTTTATTCTAAGACCCAGATTTTGACTTAAGCATTATAGGGTCCCCTGGTAAAGCCAAGGTCACCTTTCTCCTTCTTCCTGTGCAAGTCCAAGGGCCAAAAAAGGGGCGAGCCGAAAATAGCATCAACAGTTTAAGGCCGTCTGTGGGAAGTGATACGAAAAGTCATTTTCTCTAAGCACTGAGTAATCTCCAATGGCAAGAACTGGGATAACCGTTCAGAACGAACCTAGTGAGGTCCCTCTCATTGAATCACTGGCGACGGAGGGCCTACTTGGGATGAATAGAGCCTAAGCGGCCTATAACCAACCGGATAATCGACAAGGCTCTGCATCCCGTCGGGCAACCTCCGTCCAGGAACTCAGGACCGACATGAACTACATGAACCCTAGAAGGCTGAGCTCTAGGACCTACGGAAGGAAATGCAGGAGGAAATCGCAGATATGAAGCAAAGTCGTCATGCCAGTCAGGCAGGACCTGAGGCGAAGGCATCCCCGTTCACAGATGAGATCATGCAAGCTCGACTATCAGAATGATTCCGCCTTTCTCAGATCATACCCTTCACCGGCAAAACCGATCTAACCAGCACATTGAGTCCTTTCGGATTTATATGGAGTTGCACGATGCCTCGGATGTCGTGATGTGTCAGGCCTTCTCTCTCACTTTAGCCGATGTAGCTCGACTTTGGTTCAAATAATTGAAACTAAAATTCATCAGCTCATTTATCGAGCTCAACGACGCTTTCCTCGCTAATTTCATTGGAGGGAAGAAAAAGATGAAGTCATCTACACACCTAAACAATATAATCCAAAAGGAGTGAGAGCTACTTAAGGATTATATCAAACGATTCAATTTCGAATTGCTCCAAGTCCGGAAGCATTCAGACGAGACAACTCTCAATTCTATTATGCAAGGTATCAGAGATAGGCCGTTTCTTGCATCCCTTGACAAGAACCCAACCACTACTCTGGCTAAATTCATTACCCAGTCCGAGAAGTATGCAAATGCCGAGGAAACCCGAATCCTGTGCGAGGCCACTCAAAACTCAAAACTCTGACCAAAGAGCCAGCCAAAAAAGAAGTTGACTTGGCAGGTGATAAGAAGCGGAAGGATGATCGGTCTTGCGACGAACGTAGGTTAGGTAAGCGGCTCGACCACAGGTTTTCAACATACACTCCGTTCAACAAATCGCAAGAGCAGGTGCTGATGGAGATCAAGGGCAAAGGATTCGTCAACTGGCCAAACAAACTCCGGAGCAATCCGCACCGATGAAGTAAGAGTAAGTATTGTCATTTCCATCGCAATCATGGACATAACACAAGTGACTGCTATAATATAAAGCAGAAAATTGAGAGGCTTATCCAAGAGGGCCACCTCAGCGAACACATCGACCTAGGATCCAGAACCACGGAAGAACGCCCGAATGATAACCGACCTACTGAAGATATCCGAACTATTATCGATGGCCATCTGCGAGGAGGCGACTCAAATAACACTAAAAAAAATCATGATAGAAATGTTAGTCGACCTGAGTCCGAAATTATGGTTCTAGCTCGCCCCCCAAGGGAAAGAAAGCTTGAAAAATACAATGTAGCATTCACCAAAGTAGATGTGAGGGGCATTCATCACACGCACGATAACACTCTGGTCATAACTGTCACTATCTCCAACAGTCGAGTCTTCAGGGTCCTCGTCGACACAGGCTCATCTGCAGACGTGTTGTTTATATAGACGTTCGATAAGATGGGTGTCAAACGTTCTACTCTGAGGCCCGTAAGGACTTCATTGATCGGATTCTTGGGTGGACAGATTCTTCCCGAAGGAGCAATTCAGCTCCCGCTCATTGCGGGGGATGTGCCAAATCAAGCTACTATTATGGTCGACTTTCTGATCGTCCATCAGTCTTTGGTATTAATGCGATCCTCGGTCGACTTTCCCTCTGTCTTCTCCAAGCCATCATCTCAGCCTATCACCTTTCTATGAAGTTTCCGACTGAAGGTGGCATCGGGGTCGTAAAAGGAGATCAGCACGACACTCGGCAATGCTATGCTACCGGTCTATGAGCACCTGTGGAAATTACGACAATTGACACCGTGGACGACCTCATCCACGTGCCGTTAAATGAGTCAGACGTTTCGAAGACCATCCGGATTGGCTCGTCCTTGGCAACGCCATTGAAGGAGAAGGTGGTAGCCTTGCTCCACCGATACGCCGACGTCTTTGCATGGACTCATGAATACATACCGGGCATTGACCCTTCGGTCATGACTCACCGCCTTAATATTGACCCAACAAACAAGCCGATCCGTCAGAAATGGCGTGCAGTCGGCCTTAAGAGGTATGCCGTAATCGAGGAAGAGGTTAGAAAACTCCTCAGAGCCAATTTCATTGAGGAAATATACACCCCGAGTGGGTGGCCAACATTATGTTGGTTAAGAAGGCTGATGGGAAGTGGTGAGTCTGTATAGACTATACCAACTTAAATAAAGCCTGCCCTAAAGATAGTTGACCCCTTCCTCGGATCGATCAGCTGGTTAATAGTAACGCGGGGCATGAGTTACTTAATTTTATGGACGCTTACTCTGGCTATAATCAAATTGTAATGCATCAGTTTGATAAATCAAAAACTACCTTTGTCACTGACAAATGTCTTTATTGTTACTGAGAGATGTCGTTCGGATCAAAAAATGCTAGGGTGACCTATCAAAGGTTGGTCAACAAAATGTTCGCCTGACTAATAGGACAAATGATGGAGGTCTATATCGATGACATGCTTATCAAGAACGTTAAGGCGACTGACCGTATAACCGACTTAGAGTAAATGTTCCTCGTTCTCCGACAATATAAAATGAAACTCAACCCGAGCATGTGCGCGTTTAGAGTAGGCTCGGGAAAATTCCTTGGGTTCTTGGTCAACAATGGGGAATCAAAGCTAATCAGGAGAAAATCAAGGTTTTGCTCGACATGAAATCCTCAAAGACGATCAAAGATATTCAATGGTTAACTGGAAGTATAACGGCCCTAAATCACTTCGTGTCTTGATCTACCAACAGGTGTCTCCCCTTCTTCAAATAGTTAAAGGGCCGGCAAATTATCGATTTGACAGAGGAATGCGGGATCGCCCTCCAGCAACTCAAGTAGTATTTAGGATTGCAACCACTACTTTCTAAGCCCGAGTCAGGCGAGCCTCTACTGATTTACCTGGCAGTATCCGATGCAGCCGTAAGCTCGACCCTGATTCGTGAGCATGAAGGCAGACAATTTCGTGTTTACTACATTAGCAAGGCCCTCCTCCTGGCAGAGACAAGGTATCCGACCTTAGAAAAAGTGGTCTTGACACTAGTTATATCATCCTGGCACCTACGGCCATACTTTCAGGCTCATTCGATCATTGTCATGACCGATCAACCTCTCCGCCGAGTACTATAAAAACCGGAGGCTTCAGGATGACTCATAAAATGGGCAATCGAACTCAGTGAATTCAACATCCATTATAAGCCCAGGGTAACAATTAAGGGACAAGCCGTGGCAGATTTCATCGTCGAAGTCATAGTGCAAACAAAAATCTCTTCTACTGGCCCAGAGGCATCGTCTGATCAATCCCCTCCCTCTCACCCCGTATGTTCTCTCTACGTCGATGGCTCATCCAACTCTAAGGCAAGTGGGGCAGGGGTAGTTCTAGGGACTCCTGATCACATAGTTATACAATATGCCTGGAGACTTCGATTTCAAGACTCCAATAATACAGCTGAATACAAAGCTTTGCTTCTGGGACTCTAGCTAGCAGCCAACTTAAGAGTTACTCATTTAAACATGTACAGCGACTCCCAACTAGTCATCAACCCGATAACCGATATATATCCGGCTAGGAAGGAGAGGTTAAAAGCCTATTTTACGAAAGTAAAAGAGTTGATAGTCGGATTCTACCAATGTTCTGTTATTCAAATCTCGAGGGTTGAGAATGCCAAAGCCGACCTCCTAGCGAAGCTCGCCTCAGCTGATGAAGACGACATCCCCAGGTCCATTCCCATTAAATTCGTGGCCGAGCTGTTGAGGGTCAAATATTACATATCAGACCCTACTTATTGCCTAGATTTACAAGCATGATACCGTTTAATGACCCAATTTAATCGTGTTTGTGACGCAAAGTGTATTTACAAGTATGGACTGAAAAAGGGTGCTTAAAGCATGGATTTAACGCTCTGATGACACTAAAGGCAAGGGACGGAATCTAGGGGACCAAGATCGACGGAATTATATGCCAAAGATCCGAGAAAATCGGGAAACTGAAGCTCAAGTGGCCTGAAAGTTAGGCAGAATGCAAGATCACAGGGTTTCCAACATCTTTTCGGCTCGAAACTTCACACATGGCCTGAGGACCATAAATTAACTGTACACGTCAAATTTCAGATCTTGGATCCTTGTAGAAGTGTCGCAACGGTCAGATCAGCCCACACATCAACAATTTGGGGCCCACCTGATCTTTGGATATGCTTCAATTTTGGTCTCAACCCCTTAAATTAGTTGGGAAACCAGATGAATGGTGTGGATTTGTCAATAGCATCAAGGAGGGACCCACTTTAACTGAGTGCGTGTGCACAGCACACGTACACTCACCATGCACCAAAACAACCGAAGTCAGTCAGCGTGCGCTCACTGACTTACTTCTTCAAAACTCAAAAACGCAACATTGTGTTACGCACGTTGGCCATTTTTGGCTAGTGGGCCCCACCCATCATCCAAATAAGTGATCTGGATCGTCCATTAAATTCCCATGATCTTTCTTATCCGAGCCTAGGTGACTGAATTTAAGAAGTCAATGTCGATCGATTTTCAAGCATCCAAACAGATGACCGATGGTGCAATAAAATAAACTATGGGCCACCACGGTTTTGATCCAAAACCGATCAAGTCTAAACGGTTTTTTGTGGAGACCCCAGTGTATGGAATGGATTTCTTCATAAACATCAAGGTGGGACCCACCGACTTTCACGACGTTAACGCGGAAGCTCTGTCTCACAACAGATCTTGCGATTCTTCTTTGTGGTCCACCATCATGACGCAATGTTTTGATCTGGGCCATCTATTAGAATTCCACAGGTCAGTCGGCCAAGGCCTAGGTGTTAAGATTCCAAGAAACAGTGAGGATATGATTTCAACCCTTCAAACGAAGGATGGATGGTGTAATGCAAAACTCCATGGGCCACACTAAATTTAAGCCATAACACATCATTCTCGATTGATTTTTCAAGGAGAAGCCGTTGGACGGGGTAGATGTCTCAGGGAATTGCAATAATGGGCCCCACCATCAACTCAGCGCAAGAGATTTGCGGTTGCGTTTTCTGGGTGCGTAAAAACTACGCACGCTACAGCTGTGCAAATAGCTGTCCACCTCTTCAGCCATCGACTGGGGATAGTTATAAAAGGAGGAGAGAGAACAGAGGAAGGGCATCCTTAGACAGGGCAGCCGTGGGGGATCAGCAGATTTGGGACATGAAGTAGAGAAAGAGGCAGAGAGAGAGTAGAATAATTTTTATTTATTCCTTTTTTATTGTTTCTTCTTAATATTTTCTTTTAAGATGTCTAGCTCCATCATGTTGAGCTATACCTCTTAGCTAGGGCTAAGAGGTGAAGATTGTAGTGTGATGGGGAGACTTTTTGTTTGTGCCTTTTATTTAGACTGAACTGATGTTGATTTTAGTTTAATTAAGGAAATGTTTTTAGTTTTTAATGGTCTGTTGTGACTAAAATTACAATGGGTCTGCAATAGCTTTGAGCATGTTCCTTTCCTTTTTATGTTTATGAGGTCAGGAAGCCCTGTTGTTCACCATCGTCTCCTGGGTATGGTTGGATGTCGGTACCCTTCCTAACCTTCATGGCATGTTGATTGGTTGGTAATTGGTTTAATTCTATTGTTTACTTTGTCTCCTAGGCATGGTTTGGTGATGGAATCCATTCTAATTCATATACCTTTCATCTCTTGAAAACTATATCAAAGGAAGTTCAGTTTGATGGTTACACCCTTCAACTGGATGAAGATAGGACTCTAAGTCTAGTTGAATTCTTGAAACAGGCATAAGATCTCCCTGATCTCTACAAGTGGATCCTCTGAATCCCTAGTGTCCTTTCCCTGAATTCTTTAAGTTTTAGATAATTATTTCATCATTATTCCTCAATTTACACTCGATTTAGATTTCATCTTAGTCTAATTCTAGTTCTACTTAGTTTCAGATAACGTACAGGTATCAGTCCCTTGGGATTCGACCTTGGGCTCACCAAGTTTATTACTACATCGTAACCCTGCACTTGGGGAGTGAACAAGTTTTTGGCGCCATTGCCGGGGAACTGACGTCTACGATTTCTGAAATTAATTGGTTTTAGAATTAGATTAAGATTAGGATTTTACTAACTTTAGTTTTGAATTTTTCTTTCTATTTTGATTTTTAGAAACTAACCCAACTTTCTTATTTTGCAGCGATTCTGAGATATGTTTCTAATTTGGTAAAATTCTTTCTAGATTTCTTCCTTTTTATATTTTTACGATTTCCTTTTTAGCAAGTTTCTAATTCTAACACTTTTTCAATTCCAATTTTGTTTCCTATTTCCTTTTTAGAATTTTCTATTTGTAGGCATTCTGTTTAGAGACTAACTTTCCTGTTTTGTAGGCTTTTAAGATAAAAATTTCTAATTTAGTAAGCCTTTCCTAAACTTCTACTTTTTATTTTTCAAATTTCTTTCATTACTCACTTACTTCCTAGTTTAAGACTTTCCTAATTTGCTTTAGAAATTTTCTGCTTTCTAATTTAGGAATTCTTCCTTGTTTCTTTTATTTCTATTTCTATCTTTCTTTTTCTTAGGATATTATTTTTAGAAACTAATTGTTTTGTTTTGTTTTGCAGGTCTTTAACTTAGGGACTCCAATTTGGTAACTTCGTTCCAAACTTCTCTTTCTTTCTAGTTTCTCATTCTTTTTTTCCTTTCTTAGGATTAGGTATAGAATTTGATTGAGGGTTGCGAGTGTTTCTTGCCTAAGTGGGCTCGTTACAACACTCGACGTCTCTTGACTGAAGGAGGTTTGGTTGAGGGGTTGACTATCCACCGTAGGACTAGACACCGCTCAAAATCCCCTGAGTTAACTGAAGTGATGGCTGAAAACCAACCTCTTCTACCTCAACCCAGGGTAGAGGACACTCAAGATGAGAATGAGGTGCATCAATCACCCCCGCCTCGTACTCTACGAGATTATTTACAACTGGCGGGGGTGAGTACGCCCTCATGCATGATTTTTCCTGAAAATACAGGACAGATGAACATCAAGCCAGGGGTTATCCAACTCCTTCCTAAGTTCCATGGGCTTGAATCATAGGAACCGTATTTACATCTGAAAGAGTTCGATGAGATAATAGCTACTCTATACTTTGCTAATGTATCTGAGGATACAATCAGGCTGAAACTCTTTCCTTTTTCCTTGAAAGTGAAGGCTAAGACGTGGTTATATTCACTGCATTCTAGATCCATTGGCACATGGAATGATATGCAGAGAGAATTCATAAAGAAAATTTTCTCACACCATAAAACAATTACCCTCAAAAAAGCAATCATGAACTTCGCCCAAAAGGAAGATGAAACATTCTACCAATGTTGGGAAAGGTTCAAGGATCTTATCAGTTCATGCCCACAACACGGTTTTGAAACGTGGCGCATTACAAATTTTTTCTATGATGGACTAACATCTTCTATACGCCAACTGGTCGAGAGAATGTGTAATGGAGAATTCATGAATAAAGAGGTCGATGAGGTATGGGATTACCTCGATAGACTTGCCGAAAATGCACAATCATAGGACCATTACCCAAAATCAAACACCACGTCTAGGCCAACTCAATCTAATGAGAAAGGTGGAGTATATCTCCTGAAAGAAGAGGATGATTTAAATTTTAAAATGACTAATCTCATATGAAAAGTCGAGGCCATGGAAGGAACGAAGGATAAGGTTAATGAAATTATTTGCGGCATCTATGATTGCAACATTCACATAACTGAAAATTGTCCTACAATATCTGCTTTTCGAGGAGTGTTGAATGAGCAAGCTAATACCGTAAATAACTATCAAAGACCTTTCAATGGATCGACCTCTAATACATACAATCCTAGTTGAAAAAATCATCCAAATTTTAGTGGGAGAAATGGACCAAACTGCTACCCCCCAAGGTTTCTTTAATCAACCCGCACAACAACAACAAGAGAAATCTCAAGAGGATCCGGTGTCAAAACATTTTGAAAAGCAAGATCTTTTCAATCAGGGTATGCTATAAGCCTTGCAAGACCTTAACAAAACACTACAAGAACTTAAGGCTGAAAACGTGATTGGGAATAAGGGGAACCTCCCAACTCAACCTCTTCCCAATCCAAAGATGCAATATGAAGTTGGCAACCCAAGCTCCTCAAATTAAATTGGGCACGCTAAATCCATCACTACTCTTAGGAGTGGGAAGATCATTGATAAAACCCTTCCGGTTAGGCCCGAAAAGCCTCAAGAACTAGAAGAGGACAACAATGATGGATCTGGTGATGCCCCACAAAAATTAGAACCGGAACTTCTAGAAAAGCCAGTTGCTCCATTTCCCCAACGGTTGGTCGCACCAAAACCTCTTTCTAACTCTCAGGATATTCTGGAGGTATTGAAACAAGTGAAAGTCAACATCCCTCTACTTGATGTTGTCAAACAGATCCCTTCGTATGCCAAATTTCTGAAAGACCTATGCACGACGAAAAGACGGCAGAGTATTCAAAAGAAGATCTTCTTGACTAAGAAAGTGAGTGTCATCCTGAAGCAAGACATGCCGCAGAAATTCAAGGATCCTGGTAGCCCAACCATATCATGTGTAATCGGGAACCATCGAATTAATCAAGCACTCCTTGACTTAGGAGCGAGTGTCAATCTGATTCCCTACTCGGTATACAAACAGTTAGATTTGGGTGAATTAAAACCCACCTTTACCACACTACAACTTGCTGATTGCTCTGTTCATGTACCAAGAGGGATAATTGATGATGTGTTAGTCCAGGTCGATAGATTTTATTACCCTGTAGATTTTATTATCCTGGACACCGAACCCATCAATAACATGAGCACTCAGATTCCCGTCATTCTTGGTCGCCTATTCCTTGCCACGTCAAATGCAATTATCAATTGCAGGAATGGTGTCATGACTATGTCTTTTGCAAATTTGACATTGGAGTCAAACATCTTTTTCAATAACGGCAACAACTCAGAGGATGATGACGATTTCCACGAAATTAACATGATTGACTCTTTCGTGGAAGATACGACACCTCTGACCTTATCCTCCGACTCTCTAGAGACGTGCCTGGCCCACTCCCATGATTTTGATGATGACATGATTAGGAAGATGTGTGCCTTGATATTGCACCGGTACTTGAAGTTAACCGGTGGAGGCCACAATTTGAAGAATTACCACAAACCGATGTAGTGCCTCTACCGTCTAACCTCAAGCCACTGAAGCTTGACCTAAAACCTCTGCTCTCTAATTTGAAATATGCATATTTAGGTCAAGATGAGACATATCCGGTGGTGATTTCTGCCCACCTTGAGAAAGAACAAGAGAGTATGCTCATATCTACTCTCCTGGAGCATAAGGGAGCCCTTGGATGGACGATAACGACCTCAAGGGAATCGACTCCTCGATTTGTACTCACCACATATATCTTGAGAATAATGCGAAGACCGCTCGGCAACCACAACGTAGACTAAATCCAAACATGAAGGAAGTGGTTAAGGCCGAGATTCTTAAACTACTGGATGTGGGTATCATATACTCTATATCTGATAGTCAATGGGTGAGTCCAACTTAGGTGGTTCCTAAGAAGTCCGGAATTACCATCGTAGCCAATGCTAATAATGAACTCGTGCCAACTAGATTCACTACTGGTTGGAAAATGTGCATTGACTACAGGAAGTTGAATACCGTCACGAGAAAAGACCACTTTCCTTTACAATTCATTGATCAGATCTTAGAAAGGTTAGCTGGTCATTCCTATTACTGTTTCCTTGACGGGTATTCGGGCTACAACCAAATAGAGATAACCCCTGAAGATCAGGAAAAGACTACATTTACATGTCCATACGGCACTTTTGCTTACCGAAGGATACCATTCGGACTATGTAATGCCCCCACCACCTTTCAGCAATGTATGCTTAGTATCTTTTCTGATATGGTGGGGCAATATCTAGAGGTCTTTATGGACGATTTCTTTGTTTACGGTCCATCTTTTAGCGAGTGCTTAGAAAATCTTAAATGTGTGCTGAAAAGATGCGAAGAAAAGAACTTGGTACTTAATTGGGAGAAGTGTCATTTCATGGTTCAGAAGGGAATTGTCCTTGGGCATATCATCTCTCCAAGGGAATCGAGGTAGATAAGGCAAAAATCGATCTTATATCTAACCTACCTCCACCCAAGAACATCAGAGACGTGCGATCCTTCTTAGGACATGCAGTATTTTACAAGCGATTCATAAAGGACTTTAGTCTCCTCTCTTGTCCTTTATGTAATCTTCTTCAAAAGGATGCACCATACGAGTGGACTGAGCAATGCCAGGAAGCTTTCACCAAGCTTAAAGGCACGTTAACCCCTGCACCTATCATACAGTCACCCGACTGGAGCCTTCCTTTTGAGCTTATGTGCGACGCTTCTGATTATGCTCTTGGAGCGGTTCTAGGCCAAAGAAAAGATAAGAGGCCATACATCATCCATTACGCGAGTAGGACTTTAAATCCTGCCCAAGTGAACTACTCGACTACGGAAAAGGAACTCTTAGCCGTAGTGTTCGCCTTGGACAAATTTAGGTCCTACCTGATCGGATCAAAGATCATTATCTATACAGATCATACAGCACTGAAGTATCTTCTTTCTAAAAATGATTCTGAGCCCTGCCTAATACGATGGATCCTTCTACTCCAAGAATTTGATTTGAAAATTAAAGATAAAAAGGGAGTAGAGAACATATTGGCCGATCACTTTTCTCGCCTTATTACCTCTGATTCCCTTGAGGCGACCCATATCAACGACATATTCCCTGATGAACAACTATTTAGAGTCTCTCATTCACTTTGGTTCGCTAATATTGCTAATTATCTTGCTACAGGTTCCATACCGACACATTGGATCGCACAAGATAAGAAGAAATTCTTCACTGGGGTACGCAATTTTTTTTGGGACGATCCATATCTGTTTAAATTTTGCCCAGACCAAATCTTAAGGAGATGTGTGCCAGACGATGAGCATCAGAGTGTCATCTCCTTTTGTCACTCACAGGCCTGTGGTGGTCACTATTCTGCTAAAAAGACCACGGCCAAGATTCTGCAGTGTGACTTCTATTGACCAACTATGTTCAGGGACACTCATGAATTTTGCAAGGCTTGTGAGTGTTATCAAAAATTGGGAGCATTGTCCTGTCGAAATATGATGCCCTTGAATCCTATCCTTATCATAGAAGCATTTGATTGCTGGGGCATTGATTTTATGGGACCTTTCCCCCAATCCTTTGGAAATCTGTATATTTTGCTCACCGTAGATTATGTCACTAAATGGGTGGAAATAATCCCGTGCCGCAACAATGACCATCGCACGGTCATTAAATTTTTAAAAGAGAACAACTTGTCGCGGTTCGGAACGCCTCGAGCCATCATTAGTGACGAGGGCTCACACTTTTGTAATAGGCCATTCGAGAGTTTAATGAAGAAATACAGTATCTCTCATAAGGTGAGCACCCCATACCACCCACAGACAAGTGGGCAAGATGAGATTTCCAATAGGGAGATCAAACACATTTTGGAGAAAACGGTTAACCCTGATCGTAAGGACTGGTCAATCCGATCGACCAATGCCTTATGGGCTTACCGTACTGCTTTTAAAACCCCTATTGGAACGTCTCCTTTTAGACCTGTCTATGGGAAGGCTTGTCACTTACTTGTGGAGTTGGAACATAAAGCGTACTGGGTGATCACAAATCTAAATTTCAATCTGGACAACGCTGGCTCGCTACGCAAACTTCAATTGAATGAACTAGAGGAAATCCGGAATGACGCATACGAGAACTCGAGAATTTACAAGGACAGGATGAAGGCATTTCATGATTAACATATTCTGCAAAAATCATTCACGCAAGGTTAGAAAGTCCTTTTGTATGGGTAAGCTTCGATCTCGTTGGACCGGCCCTTACATTGTTGTTACTGCTTATCCTCATGGGGCCGTTGAGATAAGAGATCCCGACAATGACAAGGAGTTTAAAGTAAATAGACATCGCTTAAAACCATTTATCGAGAAATTTGATTCAGAGGACATGTTCATGCCTCTGACTGCTCCTGTTTATCAGGATTGATCTCCTAGTTTGATGGAGGTTTAGGTAGGTTTATCGCTTTCTTAGGACTAGGGTAGTTGGCTTTATTTGTCTGGCTAAAGACGGTAAACTTAGCACTCCTGGGAGGCAACCCAGCTTTTCATTTCATTTATTTTTCATAATTAATTAGTTCAATGTTTGTGGGTAACATTGCTGCAAACCCTCACGAGACTACAACTCGTCCACTAGGGGCAACCTAGGGGTTTAAAAACTTGTTGCATATGCTAAATGCAATCGAGAGCACCTGCGAAAGTGGTATAGGTAGGATCTTATTTTCGTTATTTTTGTTTTGCTTTCTCTCTCGTGCTGATCGGCTTCGAGGTTGCAATCTATTGGAAAGTGTCTCTCGATTCATTATCCAGGTACTATCTTTCCATCGCTTCTCTTTTACTTTCGTTGTCCCATGTGCATAGCATGCTCATACCTTTTACATTGAGGACAATGTAAATTTTAGGTTGGGGGTGGGAGATTAGGTTTCCTAATCAGTATTTTCTTTTTCTTGAGCAAAAATTATGAAAATTTTTAAAATTTTTCTAAATTTTTTTGCAAATCCCTTGTGAATTCGAAGTGATTTTTGACGGCCATGTTGGTGATTTATGACTCTTGGATTCAGTTCTCGGTTAGATTTCACAGTTAAATTTAAATTGTTAGTCCATGGTTAGAGGTTTTAAACATTAATTGAGTCATGATTTCGCATGTCACATCTCGCGTACACATTAAGATTTCAGTTTGATACTGAAGGGTTAATTTGGTGATTAGTAAGCATGGAAGGAACCAACTTGAAAAATTGCCTATCATGATCAATTGAAAGGAAAAGATACCTTTGAAAAAGGTTAGGTGAAGAATCTTCACCATAGGTTTGCTCCCTATAGGTGTGGATCTCATTCATGTAAAAAAAAAGTTTGGGTGTTCAGTCTTCACCATAGGTTTGCTCCCTATAAGTGAGGACTTGATTTTCCCTCCTTGGTATTATTTTTAATAGAAAAATCAAAAGTTGGTAGAATGAAAGAATGATCTGTGAGGCAAGTTCTGGTTTAGGTGTTGGTGGTTATGAATTTTCTTATTGGTTACCAATGATATCATGAAATTGACAATTTGATCTCTTAATGATGATAAGCCGAGATTTGACTATGTACTCATAGATCCTAATGTTTAGAATTTTTTTCTAATTGATGGATTACTACTTTGAGTTGACTATGAATTTATTGTGTGCCTGAGTCCAGGAGAAAATAATTCCCAACATTCATGAATCTTAAATTTTTCGTATCTGAATTATTTTCCAAAAAAAAAAATCACTCGAGTTCATATAAATTGTGTTGTAGTTCTCAACTTACTTTTCGCATACTTTGCTCGGGACTTGCAAGATGCTAGTTGGGGGTTGTGTTGAGGGTCAAATATTACATATCAGACCCCACTTATTGCCTGGATTTACAAGCATGATACCGTTTAATGGCCCGATTTAATTGTGTTTGTGATGCAGAGTGTATTTACGAGCATGGACTGAAAAAGGGTGCTTAAAGCATGGATTTAACACTCTGATGACACCAAAGGCAATGGACAGACTCTAGGGGACCAAGATCGACGGAATTATATACCAGAGATCCGAGAAAATTAGGAAACTGAGGCTCAAGTGGCCTGAAAGTCAGGCAGAATGCAAGATCACAGGGTTTCCAATATCTCCTCGGCTTGAAACTTCACACATGGCTTGAGGACTCTAAATTAACCGTACATGTCGAATTTCAGATCTTGGATCCCTGTAGAAGTGTCCCAACGGTCAGATCAGCCCACACATCAACAATTTGGGACCCACCTGATCTTTGGATATGCTTCAATTTTGGTCTCAACCCCTTAAATTAGTTGGGAAACCAGATGAATGGTGTGGATTTGTTAATAGCATCAAGAAGGGACCCACTTTAAGTGAGTGCGTGTGCACAGCACACGTACACTCACCATGCACCAAAACAACCAAAGTCAGTCAGCGTGCGCTGACCGACTTACTTCTTCAAAACTCAAAAACGCAACAGTGCGTTACGCACATTGGCCATTTTTGGCTAGTGGGCCCCACCCATCATCCAAATAAGTGATCTAGACCGTCCATTAAATTCCCATGATCTTTCTTATCCGAGCCTAGGTGACTGAATTTAAGAAGTCAATGTCGATCGATTTTCAAGCGTCCAAACAAATGACCGATGGTGCAATAAAATAAACTGTGGGCCACCACAGTTTTGATCCAAAATCGATCAGGTCTAAACGATTTTTCGTGGAGACCCCAGTGTACGGAATGAATTT
Organism: Magnolia changhungtana; assembly: GCA_030180095.1. Taxonomy (NCBI): domain Eukaryota; kingdom Viridiplantae; phylum Streptophyta; class Magnoliopsida; order Magnoliales; family Magnoliaceae; genus Magnolia; species Magnolia changhungtana. Next base: position 4,762,845 of record JASAUF010000391.1, on the reverse strand, counting down.
CTTCATAAACATCAAGGTGGGACCCACCGACTTTTACGGCATTAACACGGAAGCTCTGTCTCGCAACAGAGCTTGTGATTCTTCTTTGTGGGCCACCATCATGACGCGATGTTCTGATCTGGGCCGTCTATTAGAATTCCACGGGTCAACTGGCCAAGGCCTAGGTGTTAAAATTCTAAGAAACAGTGAGGATATGATTTCAGCCCTTCAAACGAAGGATGAACGGTGTAATGCAAAACTCCGTGGGCCACACCAAATTTAAGCCATAACACGTCATTCTTGATTGATTTTTCAAGGAGAAGCTGTTGGACGGGGTAGATGTCTCAGGGAATTGCAATAATGGGCCCCACCATCAACTCAGCGCAAGAGACTTGCGGTTGCGTTTTCTGGGTGCGTAAAAACTAGGCACGATGCAGCTGTGCAAATAGCTGTCCACCTCTTCAACCATCGACTGGGGATAGTTATAAAAGGAGGAGAGAGAACAGAGGGAGGGCATCCTTGGACAGGGCAGCCATGGGGGATCAGCAGATCTGGGACGTGAAGTGGAGAAAGAGGCAAAGAGAGAGTAGAGTAATTTTTATTTATTCCTTTTTTATTGTTTCTTCTTAATATTTTCTTTTAAGATGTCTAGCTCCATCATGTTGAGCTAAACCTCTTAGCTAGGGCTAAGAGGTGAAGCTTGTAGTGTGATGGGGAGACTTTTTGTTTGTGCCTTTTATTTAGACTGAACTGATGTTGATTTTAGTTTAATTAAGGGAATGTTTTTAGTTTTTAATGGTCTGTTGTGACTAAAATTACAATGGGTCTGCGATAGCTTTGAGCATGTTCCTTTCCTTTTTATGTTTATGACGCCAGGAAGCCCTGTTGTTCACCATCGTCTCCTGGGCATGATTGGATGTCGGTACCCTTCTTAACCTTCATGGCATGTTGATTGGTTGGTAATTAGTTTAATTCTATTGTTTACTTTGTCTCCTGGGCATGATTTGGTGATGAAATCCATTCTAATTCATATACCTTTCATCTCTTGAAAACTATCTCAAAGAAAGTTCAGTTTGATGGTTACACCCTTCAATTGGATAAAGATAGGACTCTAAGTCCAGTTAAATTCTTGAAACAAGCATAAGATCTCCCTGATCTCTACAAGTGGATCCTCTGAATCCCTAGTATCCTTTCCTTGAATTCTTTTAGTTTTAGATAATTATTTCATCATTATTCCTCAATTTACACTCGATTTAGATTTCGTCTTAGTCTAATTCTAGTTCTACTTAGTTTCAGATAACGTATTCGACCTCGGTCTCACCGAGTTTATTACTACATCACAACCTTACACTTGGGGAGTGAACACGAGCCAAGCGTCCAAGGAACCGATCCCTCTACCTTGTTCCCCATCAATTTCAAGCCTTGGGTCAATCCAAATCATTAGATATCTTGAGACCGGCGTACTCCCCGAAGATCGCACCGAGGCTCGACGATTAAAGAACCGGGCAGCCCGCTACACCATGCTCAACGGAATGCTATACAAGAAAGGATACTACGCACCCCTCCTGCGATGCTTGAGGCCAAGTGAGGTTGACTATGCCCTGCGTGAAATTGATGAAGGCATTTGCGGTAATCACTCGGGAGGCTGATCCCTGGCTCACAAGGTTTTTCGGCAAGATTATTACTGGCTGACCATTCAGCAGGATGCTCGGAAGTTCGTTCAGAGTTGTGATAAGTGCTAGATGTTTGCCACTATCCCCCGACAACCACCTGAAGAACTGACTCTAATGGTCGGCCCTTGGCCTTTTCCCCAATGGAGAATTGACATCATTAGACCATTCCCTTTAGAGAATGGTCAGACTAAGTTTAATGTCGTCGCCGTAAATTATTTCACCAAGTGGACCGAAGCCAAGCCCCTGGCCAAGATAACCGAGCAGAAGATCACAGACTTCATTTGAAAAAAAATATCGTCTGTCGGTTTGGGATACTTCAGACTATTGTTTCCGATAATGGGAGACAGTTCGACAACAAGCAGTACCAGGAAATGTGTCAGAACCTCGGAATCAAGAACGTTTACTCGTCCCCGTGTCATCCACAGGCGAACGGGCAAGTTGAAGCCGTTAAAAAGATTATAAAGCAGTACCTTCGGACTAAGCTAGACTGAGCCAAATAGGCATGGGCTAAAGAGCTTCCTAAAGTTCTTTGGGCATACCGAGCTACGGCTCGGACCACAACAAGAGAAACTCCATTCTCACTAGTGTATGGCTCGGAAGCAATTGTCCCTATGGAGATCTACCTACTTACCGCTCGAGTAAGTTTGTTTAACGAGAAAGACAATGAGGAGTTACTAACCCTCAACCTCGACCTCCTAGATGAAATCAGTGAGTTGGCCCGACTTCGGACAACCGCATATCAACTATTGGTATCCCGATCCTACATCGCCCGAGTCAAAGTCAGGCGATTCCGAAGCGGGGGAATTTGTCCTCTGAAGAACTTTTCAGAATACCAAGGAAAGTGGTGCAGGAACGCTAGGGCCCAATTGGGAGGGCCCTTACCTAATTGCAAATACTGTCTAGCCAGGTACCTACCGACTACAAAACCTAATAGAGTAGCTCTTGCCTCATCCTTGGAATGTCAAGCATCTTAAGATATACTATCCTTAGCTAAGTCAAAGTGCAATTTACACTCTGCTCGTTTTCTTTTAACACTTAGAAGAATCATGGAAAGAATGTAGAATAAGCAAATAAGTAACAAAAAATATATATTCATTGATCAGTAAAATGTTACATTATCGGTTCATTGTTTACAATTGTATCGTATTAACAAACCAATAAATGCTCAACGCTTGGATATCAATAAAGGACGACGCTCGCCGCTGTTGACATGCTCGACCCCAAAGCTTGGTGTGCTTGAAGTGGCTAAAGCAGATGTGGGGAGCAAAAATTAATTTTGCTCCACCGCATTAACTTCAGGGTTCGGCCTCGCTCACCGCACCAGGAGCTAACCCAGAAATGCTGATGGAACTGCATCAGGGGTTGATGGAGCTGCATTAGGAGTAGTAGCGGAGGCGTCATAAGTATATTCCTCAGGATCTACCTCAACCTCGCCACCGGACCTTGACTCGTCCTCGTAGAAGCCGGACAGATCTAGATGGGGGAAAGATTCTTTCATCTCCTTGATGCACTCTGTGTAGCCCTGTCGATAGATAAAGACTCTCTCCTCCTTATAGGCTAAAGATGAAAGATACTATTCCACCGCCTCAACCTTCGCAGTCACGAGAGCAACCTTGCTCCCCGCCACAAGCTCCTAAAGCTTCTTGTAAGCCGAGGCACGTTCTGTGGGGGCCCGCTCAAAGGCCAACCTGGCCTCTTCCATTTGCGAGGCCACGTGATCCCTTTCCGTCAAGACCGTCTCAAGAGCAGCCTTTATCTTCTCGAGCTGGCCCTCTACAAAGACAGCCCGAGACTTAGCAAACGATTGTCAAGCCTCTGCTTCCAACCATCGAGCCTCTGCATCCGACAGCCGAGCTTCCGCATCACCGGCTCACCTAGTCATGGTGGATACCTTGACACAGGCCTTCAACATGTAAACTGCACAAGGAGGAAAGTTTTTTTTTAAGCGGGAGTCTAAAGCAAAAACAACTGAGGGAAGTGGCGATGTTACCTCGAGTAATAGCGTTCTGATCCTACTGAATGTGTTTTCCACAGAAGACGACTTCAGAAGGCTAAAAAATTCTCCCGCAAACATCTGCCTACTCGCCCAAAGAAGGATCTTTTCAACCTTCTGTCAGAAGGCTATCCACTCTTCCTCAGCTGCTCCCGCCCTGCGCGGCCCCCTCTCCTTTGTCCTAGGAGTGATGGGTGCCTCGGCCGACTCTGGCTCGGGAGCCTCCTGAGGATGTTCAGAGGCCGTCTCTATTGCCTCCATCGCTGCTGCTTCCATTGCCTCCACCACCTCTGTACCTTCCTCGACCTCGATAACAGCCGGGGGAGCAGGAGGGGCGGTCCTCGACAGGCCTTTCGAGACCATTTTATGCCTCTTCGAGGCCTGGGAGCCTGTGTAGGGTGGGGGTCAAACCTGAGACGGAGGACGAAGAGTGGGCCGAGCCTCAGACATGTTTGTGTTTGAAAGACAAGCGTCGGTACAGTCAGATGCACAAAAAAATAAAAAAATCTAAGTCTCTCACTAGTCAAAGTAGAGTTGAAGCCTCACTCGAAAAGAAGCTTCAGCTGGAGAAGCCTCTTAGAAGATCTCCTTTCCAGACTCAAGGCTCGAACATTCTGAATCCGAGTCAGAGAGCCCGAGTCAAGCTTCGGAGGATGCTTAGGTATTACTGAAAGGGAGAAGTCGCGTCAGTAATTCAGTAAAGATTTAACTGAGTAAATACATTAATTTCGACTTCAACACTACTTGCCACGCAAAAAGTTCGAGGGACAAAAGGGCGGATAAGCCCTGTCTCGGCTGACTCCCATTTACCGAGGGCCCAAAACCACCTATCCCTCCAATGCTTGTTCGATGAAGGAGGGTCGGTTATTAAAGGCCCGTCGGTATTCCACCAAGAGAAAAAAAAGAACCAGCCGGGGTGTTGAGTATGCGCTCACACTTGGTGTAAGTGAATAAACTCATTCACACTTATCTTGGGTTGCCACATCTCGTCTTAAAGCACTGCACAACCGAACAAGTCTCTCCACCCGTTCGGTACAACCTGTCCCGGAGATATGCCAAGACTAGCCAACAAGTCCGAGTAATCTTTTGAAGTGGTAATCGGAAACCACATTGCAGTGCAACATGAAAAATTACAACTGCCCCGGGAGGAGGCTGGTCGGGTAGCTCTCCTGGCCAAGGAAGAGTCAAAATGACTGAATCCGAAATATGATATCTGGACCAGATTTTAGACAACTCATTTGCTGTCATCACGGAAGGTATGACCCGTCCTTCGGTCTCAACTTCCACCTCACCGCCCTCCTCGGGATCGGAATGATCAGAGGAGCTTTCAACGACCACATGCTCAGGAGGCAAGTCCGACGCCTCCACCAACACTGCCAGCCACTCTGCCGGAGGGTCGATTACCCTTTATGAATGATGGAACAGGGCGTCTGCCTCTACGACAAACTCCGCCAACAGTGAGGGCGATTCCGAAGTCGCCCAAAAGTAGCTCGTTTCACCCTCACCGCTATATTCTCCCTCCCTAGAGCTTATGGGGCCTGAAATTGTTGAAAGAAAAGAAAGAGATGAAGAAGGAGCTCACCGAAAGAGATTCGAGAGTGTCGAAAATAGCGACGTGAAGGATTACTATGCTGGAGTCCAAGAGAGAGAGCGAGGAGATAAAGGAAAAATCGAAAGAGGTGCGAAAATGGCAAAAGCGTGCTTAAGGAGACCCTTTTTTAAAGAGCTGCCACGTGTCTCCGACATTAAATGAGGAGCCGAAGCGATGTTCCTTCGGGTGCCCAAGCTTCACACATGGCGGCACCTCATGCATTGCCATCGAGTACTCTGCCATGTGTCTGATCTTCATATGTCCTGACAACGAAACGACGGCCGCTCCGCTCGTGGGGCCTCGATAAGCGAACCAACGCGTGGTCAAGTAAGACAATGTGTCTTGGAAGCCGTGCGAACCACCCTGCAATCAATAAATGCTTCATCATGAAATCAGCTTAAATACAACCCGACTTAATTCTGAAATACTCTCTGACCGCCTTAAGGCGATGCACAGAGTAAGGGGGCTCACTATTGTGGGAAAAAAATATGACAAGTCCTTGAGTCGGCTTGAGGGTCAGAAGAGTCAGTGAAGCAATGGCTCGAACTCGTCGGGCGCCGAGTCCGGATAAAACCCAAAGTCCATAAAACGTTTGATGGAGAGACATAGCTCGAATCGTGAGGCGCCTAGCCCGACCATGGCCTGAATGTCCTAAGCCGTAAAGCGAAACCTCTAAGGGATGAAGTGCACCTCAAGACTCAATCAAAAGCCTCACAGAGGAAAGCCTAAACCGACCTATGATCAGTCGGCCCTAGAGCCGTTCGAACTTTAGTCTGACCCATAAATTGAGTCGGCCAATAGAGTGAGCAGAGATTAGCTGTAAAACTTGTCTCGATATGACCGTGTTGAAGAGATCAGAGTTGACCGAGCTATATCGCTCCATATCCAGAAGTTACATAGTAAAACTCTGGATCTCTACTCGAGATTTTCGGGAGATAAGGCTAAGATCTCCAAAAATCCAGGAATATCAGGGATTATGGATCTTAAGAGATTGAAATCTACTCGAATTACGGAAGCCCTACGGGGTACGATACCATTATAAATATAAAGACCTTCTTGGTGAAAGGTACGTAAAAAAAAAAAAAAAGAGAAGAAAAACCCTCGCCCTAAAACCTTTATTCTAAGACCAAAATTCTAACTTAAGCATCGAAGGGTCTCCTGGTAAAGCTAAGGTTACCTTTCTCCTTCTTCCTGTACAGGTCCAAGGGCCAAAAAAGGGGGCGAGCCGAAAACAGCATTAACAGATATTACCACGTAACCTTTAAAGATAAAAGCATGGACTTAAACCTTGATGTGGCTACCATCCTTCTAAGTCTATATAAACAACACTCAATGAGGAGCTAAGGCCTCACCCTTGCAAATACACACAATCTCTCTACCAAAAGCAATATTATCTATCTTAATTTTTAGTCTTAGTTCCTATTATAAATGGTGTAAATATCTTGAATTTAATGAACGGTCCAGATCACTTATTTGGATGATGGGTGGGACCCACTAGCCAAAAACGGCCAACGTGCGTAACACACTGTTGCGTTTTTGAGTTTTGAAGAAGTAAGTCGGTGAGCGCACGCTGATCGACTTCGGTTATTTTGGTGCATGGTGAGTGTATGTGTGCTATGCACACGCACTCACTTAAAGTGGGTCCCTCCTTGATGCTATTGACAAATCCACACTATTCATTTGGTTTCCCAACTAATTTAAGGGGTTGAGACCAAAATTGAAGCATATCCAAAGATCAGGTGGGCCCCAAATTGTTGATGTGTGGGCTGATCTGACCGTTGGGACACTTCTACAGGGATCCAAGATCTGAAATTTGACGTGTATAGTTAATTTATGATCCTCAAGCCATGTGTGAAGTTTCGAGCCGAGGAGATGTTGGAAACCCTGTGATCTTGCATTCTGCCTGACTTTTAGGCCACTTGAGTTTCAGTTTCCCAATTTTCTCGGATCTCTGGCATATAATTCCGTCGATCTTGGTCCCCTAGAGTTCGTCCCTTGCCTTTAGTGTCATCAGAACGTTAAATCCATACTTTAAGCACCCTTTTTCAGTCCATGCTCGTAAATACACTCTGCATCACAAACACGATTAAATCGGGCCATTAAACAGTATCATGCTTATAAATCCAGGCAATAAGTGGGGTCTGATATGTAATATTTGACCATCAACAACTCGGCCATGAATTTAATGGGAATGGACCTGGGGATGTCGTCTTCATCAGCTGAGGCAAACTTCGCTAGGAGGTCGGCTTTAGCATTCTCAACCCTCGAGATTCGGGTAACAGAACATTGGTAGAATCTAACTATCAACTCTTTTACTTTCGTAAGATAGGCTTTTAACCTCTCCTTCCTAGCCTGATATATATCGGCTATCTGGTTGACGACTAGTTGGGAGTCGCTGTACATGTTTAAATGAGTAACTCTTAAGTTGGCTGCTAGCCGGAGTCCCAGAAGCAAAGCTTTGTATTCAGCTGTATTATTGGAGTCTTGAAATCGAAGTCTCCAGGCATATTGTATAACTATGTGATCAGGAGTCTCTAGAACTACCCCTGCCCCACTTTCCTTAGAGTTGGATGAGCCATCGACGTAGAGAGAACATACGGGGCGAGAGGGAGGGGATTGATCGGACAATGCCTCTGGGCCAGTAGAAGAGATTTTTGTTTGCACTGTGACTTCAACGATGAAGTCTGCCACGGCTTGTCCCTTAATTGCTACCCTAGGTTTGTAGTGGATGTTGAATTCATTGAGTTCGATCGCCCATTTTGTGAGTCATCCTGAAGCCTCCAATTTTTGTAGTACTCGGCGGAGAGGTTGATCAGTCATGACAATGATCGAATGAGCTTGAAAGTATGGCCGTAAGTGCCGGGATGATATAACTAGTGTCAAGACCACTTTTTCTAAGGTCGGATACCTTGTCTCCGCTAGGAGGAGGGCCTTGCTAATGTAGTAAACACGAAATTGTCTGCCTTCATGCTCGCGAATCAGGATCGAGCTTACGGCTGCATCGGATACTGCCAGGTAAATCAGTAGAGGCTCGCCTGACTCGGGCTTAGAAAGTAGTGGTGGCAATCCTAAATACTACTTGAGTTGCTGGAGGGCGATCCCGCATTCCTCTGTCCAATCGATAATTTGTCGGCCCTTCAACTATTTGAAGAAGGGGAGACATCTGTTGGTAGATCAAGACACGAAGTGATTTAGGGCCGTTATCCTTCCAGTTAACCATTGAATATCTTTGATCGTCTTTGAGGATTCCATGTTGAACAAAACCTTAATTTTCTCCTGATTAGCTTTGATTCCCCATTGTTGACCAAGAACCCAAGGAATTTCCCAAGCCTACTCTAAACGCGCACATGCTCGAGTTGAGTTTCATTTTATATTGTCGAAGAACGAGGAACATTTCCTCTAGGTCGGTTATACGGTCAGTCGCCTTAACGTTCTTGACGAGCATGTCATCGATATAGACCTCCATCATCCGTCCTATTAGTCAGGTGAACATTTTGTTGACCAACCTTTGATAGGTCACTCAAGCATTTTTTAATCCAAACGACATCTCTCAGTAACAATAAAGACATTTGTCAGTGACAAAAGTAGTTTTTGATTTATCAAACTGATGCATTACAATTTGATTATAGCCAAAGTAAGCGTCCATAAAATTAAGTAACTCATGCCCCGCGTTACTATTAACCAGCTGATCGATCCGAGGAAGGGGTCAACTATCTTTAGGGCAGGCTTTATTTAAGTTGGTATAGTCTATACAGACTCGCCACTTCCCATCAGCCTTCTTAACCAACATAATGTTGGCCACCCACTCGGGGTAGTATATTTCCTCAATGAAATTGGCTCTGAGGAGTTTTCTAACCTCTTCCTCGATTACAGCATACCTCTTAAGGTCGACTGCACGCCGTTTCTGACGGATCGGCTTGTTTGTTGGGTCAATATTAAGGCAGTGAGTCATGATCGAAGGGTCAATGCCCGGTATGTATTCATAAGTCCATGCAAAGACGTCGGCGTATCGGTGGAGCAAGGCTACCACTTTCTCCTTCAATGGCGTTGCCAGGGACGAGCCAATCTGAATGGTCTTCGAGACGTCTGACTCATTCAACGGCACGTGGATGAGGTCCTCCACGGTGTCGATTGTCGTAATTTCCATAGGTGCTCATAGAGCGGTAGCGTAGTATTGCCGAGCATCGTGCTGATCTCCTTTTACGACCCCGATGCCACCTTCAGTCGAAAACTTCATAGAAAGGTGATAGGCTGAGATGATGGCTTGGAGAAGACAGAGGGAAAGTCAACCGATGATCGCATTAAGACTGAAGATTGATCGACGATCAGAAAGTCGACCATAATAGTAACTTGATTTGGCACATCCCCGGCAGTGAGCGGGAGCTGAATTGCTCCTTCGGGAAGAATCTGTCCACCCGAGAATCCGATCAATGAAGTCCTTACGGGCCTCAGAGCAGAACGTTTGGCACCCATCTTATCGAACATCTATATAAATAGCACGTCTGCAGATGAGCCTGTGTCGACGAGGACCCTGAAGACTCGACTGTTGGAGATAGTGATAGTGATGACCAGAGTGTTATCGTGCGTGTGATGAATGCCCCTCGCATCTACTTCGGTGAATGCTACATTGTATTTTTCAAGCTTTCTTTCCCTTGGGGGGCGAGCTAGAACCATAATTTTGGACTCAGGTCGACTAACATTTCTCTTATGATTTTTTTTAGTGTTATTTGAGTCGCCTCCCCACAGATGGCCACCGATAATAGTTCGGATATCTTCAGTAGGTCGGTTATCATTCGGGCGTTCTTCCGTGGTTCTGGCTCCTAGGTCGATGTGTTCGCTGAGGTGGCCCTCTTGGATAAGCCTCTCAATTTCCTGCTTTAGATTATAGCAGTCACTTGTGTTATGTCCATGATTGCAATGGAAATGATAATACTTACTCTTACTTCATCGGTGCGGATTGCTCCGAAGTTTGTCTGGCCAGTTGACGAATCCTTTGCCCTTGATCTCCATCAGTACCTGCTCTTGCGATTCGTTAAACGGAGTGTATGTTGAAAACCTGTGGTCGAGTCGCTTACCTGACCTACGTTCGTCGCAGGACCGGTCATCCTTCTGCTTCTTATCACTGGCCAAGTCAACTTCTTTTTTGGCAGGCTCTTTGGTCGAAGTTTTGAGTTTTGAGTGGCCTCGCACAGGATTCGGGTTTCCTCGGCATCTACATACTTCTCCGACCGGGTAATGAATTTAGCCAGAGTAGTGGTCGGGTTCTTGTCAAGGGATGCAAGAAACGGCCTGTCTCTGATACCTTGCATAATAGAATTGAGAGTTGTCTCGTCTGAATGCTTCCGGACTTGGAGCAATTCGAAATTGAAGCGTTTGATATAATCCTTAAGTAGCTCTCACTCTTTTTGGATTATATTGTTTAAGTGCGTAGATGACTTCATCTTTTTCTTCCCTCCAATGAAATTAGCGAGGAAAGCGTCGTTGAGCTCGATAAACGAGCTGATGAATTTTAGTTTCAATTATTTGAACCAAAGTCAAGCTACATCGACTAAAGTGAGAGAGAAGGCCTGACACATCACGACATCCGAGGCAGCGTGCAACTCCATATAAATCCGAAAGGACTCAATGTGCTGGTTAGATCGGTTTTGCCGGTGAAGGGCGTGATCTGAGAAAGGCGGAATCATTCCGATAGTCAAGCTTGCATGATCTCATCTATGAACGGGGATGCCTTCGCCTCAGGTCCTGCCTGACTGGCATGACAACTTTACTTCATATCTGCGATTTCCTCCTGCATTTCCTTCCGTAGGTCCTAGAGCTCAGCCTTCTAGGGTTCATCGCTATCAGCCTTACCCTCAACCGGGGGCCTGCTGCGCCTTCTCCGATCTATTTCGTGTCGTAGATCGGTGACAGGCAGCGAGGTGGTCACAAAGATATGGGAGGGTGTAGGCTCAGCCAGACCTTGGTGTTGACTTTGCTGATGAACAATTCGCGAAGCGACGAGTTGAGGAACGACGAATTGTCGTGGGGCATTTCCCGACCATCGTCCTATTGAGGCAGCTGGACTTGCTGGCGATAAATCTGTTCCAGCATCTGCTCATGTAGTTCATGTCGGTCCTAAGTTCCTGGACCTCCTTATCCAATCACCCATTCCCCCGATTTTGTTGAGTGTGCCTAGTCAAAACGGAGGTTGCCTGACGGGATGCAGAGCCTTGTCGATTATCCGGTTGGTTCTAGGCCCAGGTAGGCCATCCGTCGCCAGTGGTTCGGTGAGAGGGACCTCACTAGGTTCGTTCTGAACGGTTATCCTAGTTCTTGCCATTGGAGATTACTCAGTGCTTAGAGAAAACGACTTTTCGTATCACTTCCCACAGATGGCCTTAAACTGTTGATACTATTTTCGGCTCGCCCCCTTTTTTGGCCCTTGGACTTGCACAGGAAGAAGGAGAAAGGTGACCCTGGCTTTACCAGGGGACCCTATAATGCTTAAGTCAAAATCTGTGTCTTAGAATAAAGGTTTTAGGGCGAGTGTTTTGGTTTTATTTTTATTTATTTATTTATTTTTTGCATACCTTTCACTATGAAGTTCTTTATATTTATAATGGTATCGTACCCTGTAGGGCTTCGGTAATTCGAGTAGATTTCAATCTCTTAGGATCCATAATCCCTGATATTCCTGAATTTTCGGAGATCTTAGCCTTATCTCCCGAAAATCTCGAGTAGAGATCCAGAGTTTTACTAAATAACTTCCAAATATGGAGTGATATATCTCGACCGACTCTTATATCTTCAACACGGTCGTGCCAATGCAAGTTTTATAGCTAATCTCCGCCCACTCTATTGGCCGACTCAATTTATGGGTCGGACTAAAGTTCGGACGACTCTAGGGCCGACTGATCATAGGTCGGTTTAGGCTTTTCTCTGTGAGGCTTTTGATTGAGCTAGCCTTGAGATGCACTTCTTCCTTTCGAGGTTTTGCTTTATGGCTCAGAACATTTAGACCACGGTCGGGCTAGGCACCTCACGATCCGAGCTACGTCTCTCCATCCAGCGTTTTATGGACTTTGGGTTTTATTCAGACTCAACACCCGATGAGTCCGAGCCATCGCTTCACTGACTCTTCTAACCCTCAAGCCGACTCAAGGACTTGTCATATTTTTTCCCCCGACAATATCCTAACCGGACTTTGATTTTTGATCACGTCATAATCTCCTCCTAATTATAAAAGAATCCCATTTCTTACTCATTATTAATCTCTCAGAAAACACCAATCATCTCTAAAAAAAAAATTTCCTTAATGACATGGCGGTAAGAAACAACTTTGTCATGCATATTTTAAATAGCCAGAAATTTGTCTTCTACATCTTTTTATACAGGTTATCGAGTATACTGCTCAGTTACACATATACTAGTGTAACAATCACACGTAACGCGTCACTAACGAAACCAGATCGGCGTCACAATGTGGCAGCATTTCACTTAGCAATTACTCAGGACAAGTGTGAATCGAACGTGGTCCGTTGCAATTTTATATAAAACTACAACGGCCCGTTTCAAGGTCCGAGTGTAGCTATTCTGATAAGATTACCAGTGTAAAGTTTCTCTAAAACTATATCCAGGAGGTGGGAACTGCCTCAATAACAGCTCAGATGTTCCACATACCGGAAGGATTAGCACGTCCGAGATGTCACACGTGTACTTATGAGATCTTAAACGACTATCGAGTGTCTGCTCTGTAGCTGATGACTCCGAGTCAACCCCTCTCTTTTCTTCTCTCTGATCACGTGGGAATATTCGATACGGGATTGGTGAACCGGCCCACATCAAACTCGGCCTGTCCTGAGAAGTGGGCCCTACTTTCTTTAACGCTTCACGAGAAAATGGATCCAATGTTTCCATCGAGTGGGGCCCACTAACGTATGGTAGACGGTTAAAACTATCTTAATTAGAAGAAACTATCTTAACGTATGGTAGACGCTTCACGAAAGTCCTTATTAGGGCCTGTTTGGGCGGTGGGATTAGAAGGGATGAGGTGGGATGGGATTAAAAAACATAATTATTACTCGGGACTTTCGAGGCTGCAGTTACATGGTAGCCGTTCAATCGGTTTGGAAACAGCGAGCCGCTGAATCCAATATTATTGTTCGTCCACGTCACTATAAGTGCTACATCACGGGCGTTTTCTTTTTAATGTATTAAAATATATTTACATTTCAGGAAAGTATATTGCATTACCGATTACGGTGTGCTCTTGCTCTTACCGTACTAAGTAAACTCAGTTGAGCCCACTTTGTATGTACGTAGTCTGTAGGCCGTCCATCCGTTTTTCCATCTACTTTAAGGAGTTGAGCCCAAAATTAAAGTATATGGAAATATCAAGGAAGTCATTTCTCGGGGCTACAGTTTTCATCAAGGAAACAGTTGAATTGAATGTTTGCCGTTGAAAATTTCTCTGGGGCTATGAAAGTTTTGGATGAAGCTTATATTCGTGTTTTCTCTTCATCCACGCCTGTATGATCTTATGGACAGGTTGGATGACAAATACACATCACTGTAAGGCCTAGCAAGGTTTCAATGGTGGAAATCATTATATCCACTGTTTACAGTGGTATGATCCACTTGATATTTGGATATCCTTCAATTTTAGGCTCAACCCCTTAAATTAGATGGAAAAGTGGATGGACGGCCTGGATAGACCACATACATACAAGGTGGGCCCAACTGAGTTTACTCAGTACGGTGAGAGCAGGAGCACACCGTAATCGGTATGCAATCCGATTTCCAAATCAAACGGTCTAACGGCGTTATGCTTTTTCTGAAACGTAATTTTTTTAATATATTAAAAAAACCAGTGATGTAGCACTTATAGTGACGTGGACCAATAATAATACTGGGCACTTATAGTGACGTGGACCAATAATAATACTGGATTCAGCTGCTCGCTGTTTCCACGAAACAGAGGATCCGCACTCGTTTCAGAGGATCCGCACTCTATTATAGAAACTAAGGTGGAGGATGTATCCTTGTGGGCTTTTGTTTGTTTGTTTTTTTTTTTTTTTTTTTTGAAAAAAAAAAAATAGGACTTGAAGGCTGTAGATGGTAGCAATGCTTTCAAAGCTTCTGGCGTTCTTTCTCCTCATTAAGCTTACATCATCATCATCATCATCAGTGGACGGCCTTGATTTCACCTATAACGGATTCCGCGGTGTGAACTTAACCCGAAATGGCGTGGCGGAGATCACATCCGACGGACTCCTGAGGCTGACCAACACCAGCCTGTTTCAGATAGGCCGCGCCTTCTACTCCGTTCCTGTCCGGTTCAAGAACTCATCCAACGGTGATCTTTTCTCCTTCTCTACCACCTTTGTATTTGCCATCGTTCCCAAAGATCCTAAAGCGGGTGGCAATGGGATGGCATTCGTCATCTCCCCGTTGAATAATCTCCCCGGTGCAGTACCCGGCCGGTATTTTGGACTCTTCAATTTAACCAACGTTAATGGAAATTCATCAAACCACATCGTGGCCGTAGAATTCGACACTATCAGGAGCCCCGAACTCGATGATATCGATAACAACCATGTTGGAATCGATATCAATGGCTTGAGATCTACCAATTCCTCTCCTGCATCCTACTTTACTAACAAGAACGGTGAGTTTAAGAACATAAGCCTCGTAACCGGCAAACCAATACAAGCTTGGATAGAATATAACGGTGTAGAGAATCAACTCAATGTAACAATATCTCCCATCGACGTCCTTAAACCAAATCGGCCACTCTTGTCGATGAGCATTAATCTTTCATCCGACATCTTGAACGAAATGTATGTGGGGTTCTTCTCATCACCGGGTTCCGAGCTCATATCCCATTACATTTTGGGATGGAGCTTCAAAATCAACGGACCAGCTACACCGCTCAATCTCTCAACGCTTCCGATTCCTCCTCGACGACCCCACCACAGTGAAAAGAAATGGATAATTCTGGCAATTGGGTTACCGTTATTTATCATTTTCATCCTAGTAGCAATCTCCATCGGCGTTTATAAGGTGAAAAGAAAGATCAAATTCGCTGATATACTCGATGACTGGGAGCTTGAATACGGCCCCCAAAGGTTCTTCTACAAGGATCTCTTCATCGCCACCAATGGCTTCGCAGAGAAAGAGCTTCTTGGTGTCGGAGGCTTTGGTAGGGTGTACCGAGGCGTACTACCAACGTCGGGGATCGAAGTCGCAGTCAAGAAAATCTCGCACGAATCGCGGCAAGGAATGAAGGAGTTCATAGCGGAGATAGCCAGCATCGGACGGATCCGACACAAGAACTTAGTCCGGCTACTTGGATACTGCCGGCGGAAGGGAGAGCTCCTACTCGTTTACGATTTCATGCCAAACGGTAGCCTCGATAAGATGATCTTCGACCATTCGAAGTCGGTCCTACAATGGAATCATCGGTTTCAGATAATCAAAGGAGTAGCTTCGGGTCTTGTCTATCTGCATGAAGATTGGGTGCAGGTAGTCCTTCATAGAGATATTAAAGCCAGTAATGTATTATTAGATAATGATTTAAATGGGATGTTGGGAGATTTCGGGCTGGCGAGATTGTATGATCACGGGACTGATCCTCAGACGACTCACATGGTTGGGACCTTCGGTTACGTTGCGCCGGAGCTGGCTAGGACCGGTAAGGCGACGACGAGCACTGATGTGTTTGCTTTTGGGATCTTCATGCTCGAAGTAGCTTGTGGGCGGAGGCCAATATCGTCGCGGGCTATGTTGGCAGAGGAACCGATCTTGATCGATCAGGTGCTGGAGTGTTTGAAGAGAGAGACGATCTTAGAGGCAGCGGACCCGAAGTTGGGAGGTGATTATGTGGTGGAAGAGATGGAGCTGGTGTTGAAGGTTGGTTTGCTTTGTTCGCACCCGTTGGCTGCGTCCAGGCCGACTATACGGCAAGTGGTGCAGATTTTGGAGGGTGATGATTCGGTGCCGGAACTGTCACTTGATAGTTTCAATAGTAGTAATGAATATACAGTGGGCCATGATGAAGGTTTTGAGGATCTTGTGATATTGTTTCCTTCGTTGGATACTCACACTTTACTCTCTGGTGGCCGTTGATTGTATAGAATTAATGTAGATTTTATCATGTTTGTGTGGTTGGTATAACGTTGGATTGAGTTTTGAAATGCGAGTGTGCTGGTAGAATGTCTATTCTACATCACTTTGTGTGGGTCCACCGTAATGTAAGACCGACATCCAATCCGTCCATAAGGTGCGTCAGTTCAAGTTCACAACTTGTAATTAAAATCAGGATGATCGAATATAGATATGGGCCACACCATTAGGAAGTGTCTGGATGAGGACTACCACCATTAAAAGCTTTCAGATTGCGTGTGGAGCCCAAGGTGTTTTTTTTTTTTATATGACATCCAGTCCGTTCATAAGATGTGCCCTTCGAGGATGAATGTCAATCCCAAGATCAGGCCTTTCAAATGCAAATGTGGGCCCACATGACGGGCTTACGCTACGAACGTTTAAGAGGAATACTAGCCCTGATAGAGAGATGGGAAATTGTTCAGCTGGTTGGTATCCATTGCGTACGTTCTTCGCCTACCTAAGATGGATGGCCCGGAACGGTGAGTCATGGCCCTCCATCTAGGGACCCGAATCAAACTTTTGTAGCCCTACTTGTTGTGTGTCATCATTCCCTACATCAGGTGGGCCTCTCTGTAGGCATCTCGGCAAAACCTGAACTGAGGTGTGGGCCACAACACGGGGACAATGTAGCTGGGCATTAACAGTGAAGTGTGAACTACTGACAGACCCTGATCCATAGATAAAAGTGGCAGACTGAGTGAAAGATCCCTCGTTTCAACACTGAGGTCTTTCAAGTGTGAACTAACAGTGGGGTAGAGTGTACTAACAAGCTAACAAACAAAAGAAAAAAATGTTGTAGGTGACACCAACCATATATTGTCGGTGAGACGTACAAGGGTGGTGAATATTCAATTCGTAGAGCCCACCATAACGTTTCTTTCCATCAAAGAGGAAAAAAATAATTTCGTATTGATCACTTATTTGACCCCTAAAAGGGTTTCAATGGTAGACGTTCAATCCCCCGCTGCTCTTTTCAGTGTGGTCCACTTGATAATTAGATTTGTCTTATTTTTTGTCCCAAGTCTTAATACAAGCTCTCTAAACGGATGGACGGTTTGGATATAATACATACCTCATGATTAGACCCACAGAACTTGCTGACATCAATACACCAGCTATATAGTTCGTGTATGGTACAGCAGCCAATCCGCTTCCCTCAATAACTGCTATGTTCCGCATACGAGCGCTTGTGTATATACGAGATCTTAAAGGGATTTGGACTGTATTGGCCTCTATGTATGGTCTACTTCCCTGAATGGCCTTTAAGATAACGTGGGCTTTCGACAAGCTTTCAAAAAAAAATTGGACCAAAGCGCCCTTATCCTTGGTTCAATAGTTGTACGGTTTAGAGTAAGAAAGAAGTGATGTATTATTTTAATCCCTAGAAAGTGATGTGGACGGAAGCCTTTTTTAGTGTGGGCATGTCCCAACTCGTAGGGCCCCACATTGATGTATGTGTATAATCCATACTACTCATCCTTTTTGTCGTGTCATTTTAGGGTTATGGTTCAAATATTAGGCTCACTGTGATGTTTGTTAGAAGTGTACACTGTCCAAGTCAGGACTTTTTGAGCCCACGACGAGTTGGCCGACAAGGTAGACGGAACGGATAACTCCATTGTAAGCTTCGACTCCTATTATTAAAAAACAATCAAGTTATTAATTACATCAATCGGACAACCACGACCCTTACCACATTACAGCCATGACCCTTACCATGTTATATTAGTATGAATCATGGTTGTAATGTGGTAAGGGTCGTGGTTGTCATGTAGTAAGAGTCGAGGTTGTTATATTATATGGGTCAGGGTTGTTATGTTATATGGGTCATGGTTGTCATGGGCGTAGACAAGGCCCAACTCGTGGGGCCTACATTGATATATGTGTATAATCCATGCTGCCCATCCTTTTTGCTGTGTCATTTTAGAGCTAGGGCCCAAATATCAACCTCATCTAGAACTCGTGTGGGCCACATAATAGAAAATAATGGTGACAATGACACCCATTGTCGAAACTTTTCAGGCTCACTTTGATGTTTGTTAGAAGTGGACACTGCCCAAGTCAGGACTTTTTTAACCCACGACGAGCTTGTCGATAAGGTAGATGGAACGGATCACCTCGTTGTGGGACTCAACTCCTATTATTTAAAAATAATCAAGTTATTAATTACATCAACCTAACGACCACGACCCTTACTATGTTATATTGGTATGGGTCGTGGTTGTAATGTGGTATGGGTAGTGGTCGTCATGTGGTAAGGGTCGAGGTCGTCATGTTATATGGGTTGTGGTCATCATATTATATGGGTCATGGTTGTCATCGGCATGGGCAAGGCCCAACTCATGGGGCCTACATTAATGTATGTGTGTAATCCATGCAACCCATCCTTTTTGTCGTGGCATTTACGTGTTATGTCCCAAATATCAGCTTGATCCAGTGCTTGTGTGGGCCACATAATAGAAAATAATGGTGACAGTGGCACCTATTCTAAAACTTTCTAGGCCCACCGTAATATTTATTAGAAGTTGACACTGTCCAAGTCAGAACTTTTTGGCCCCACAGCGAGCTGGCCAATAAGGTGGACGGAATGAATCACCCCATTATGGGCCTCTACTCTTATTTTAAAATAAACAAGTAATTAATTACATCAACCTACAATCACAACCCTTACTACATTACAACCATGACCCTTACCACATTACAACCACAATCCTTACCATGCTATACGAGGTCGTGGTTGTAATGTGGTAAGGGTTGTGGTTATCATGTTATATGGGTCGTGGTAGTCATGGGTCAAGGTTGTCATGTTACATGGGTTGTGGTTATCAAGTTATATAGGTCGTGGTTGTTATGTTAAATAGGTCATGATTATTATGTTATATGGGTCGTGGTTGTCATGTGACGTGTGGAGTTCATAATAATCGAGGTTGTCATGTTATAAGAGTTCTGTCGTAATTTGTGTCGAATCCAATTTATCCATTGGATTTAGAATTTAATTTAATGTCATGGGCCAAAAAATGAGTTACAAAAATTTTATGGCTTCCAAAATGTTTTCAATGGTAGGTTAAGAGAATAGTACCTATGAGAAGGTTGCTAGGAAAATTGGTGTTGGATCCTTTGAGAACCCAAAATTTATGGGTAAAGGTGTGAGTATATTGACAATAGTAGATTGGTTTGGTAATAAGTTTGGAGATAAGGGTTGGCCATTGACGACAATTCATTG
Source organism: Magnolia changhungtana (assembly GCA_030180095.1). Taxonomy (NCBI): domain Eukaryota; kingdom Viridiplantae; phylum Streptophyta; class Magnoliopsida; order Magnoliales; family Magnoliaceae; genus Magnolia; species Magnolia changhungtana. The sequence continues at coordinate 4,743,241 of JASAUF010000391.1, read as the reverse complement.
TTCTACAGATAATAACCCTTAACAAGTTACACAAATTCCCACTTATGGTGAACCATTTTATGTTCACCTTAATCTCTTAGCAGATACCAATCAAACTTCACCACAATCCAAATTTGAAGAAGCTAGGTTTGTGATTAAATTTTGGAGTCATTAGTTCTGATTAAGATTTCTTCAGTAAACCATGTTTTGTCTTCTATAAGTTGTATTAAATTATCTTTATCGGGAATCATATATGAGTCCTCTTTGCAGTTTCTATTTAGTTCTCTATAATCGATAACCATTCATCGTTCTTTGCGAAGTATTTCAGCACTACGCCAAAATTGTGAATTTGTGATGGATTAAATCCATCATAAAACCAAATAAACGACGGATTTCGTCCGTCGCTTGGTTTGTGGATGTTTATTGGGTTGCTTTTTTGTAACGGATAAAATCCGTCACAAAAATAAAAAACTGTTGCTAAAATTCGAAAAAACCCACTGGTGGAGGAGAGCGACAGACTCAAATTTGAACTTTCAGAGATTAGGGATGGATCTGGTCCGTCGCTAAAATATCTGTTAATTAAAAAAAAAATAAAAAATCGTAGGTTTTTATTTATTTACTTGATTTTTTGAATCTTACATCTGATTAGTCTTTCAAAAAATAATTCACAGGATGGTTTAATAAGAATCCTATTCACAAAATTGCTAACAACTTAATTCAGTAAAGAGGAAAATAAATCCTATTCACACGATTGTTTAATAAGAATCCTATTCATCAAACTAAAAATCTCAAGCATACTGAAAATAAAAACTCCCTGCCAAAGCACTATATGATACCTCATATGACAAATACATGCACATAAATGAAATCTACTAAATATGATACCTCATATGACAAATACCTCATATAACAACATATAACCATGGACTCACAAAAGTCTGCAGCTCCCTAATGAAATCTAATATATACTTGCATACCTCTAGGAGACGGGAGCTTTTGATGGGACACTTCTTTCTTCCAGCTTGAATCCACAGCTTTGTCTACCATGGGAACATGTTCATCAAACTCTAAGAACCCTGCCCTTCCAGCTATTTTAGCCCGTATATTGATGAAAACAAATCATAACAGGGATGAGTATCTCGAATCCTTGATATCTTTCTGATGTTTCCTACTTTATACTTCAAACACTGATAGTGTAGATATAGATTTCTATGGATACTTTAATTTTGCAATTTTCATGTGATAATAATGATTTTCACTAAATAATGAATCTGTATGTCTGTGTATCCATCTTTTCTACACTGATGCATTGGAGATCTTTTATCTAGCTATGCTAACAATAGCATCATGTGTGCTAGTGATCATGTATTTTTGAGAGTTCATGTGCAGTATAATTCAGAGAAGGTAATCAGACCAATCACAGGATCCCTCAACTACAATAAAAGAAACATTTATGGAAGATCATGATCTGGGTCAGGTGCAGTACTGTCAAGAAGCTAATAAAACTCAAATGTTATTGATGGAATGCAATCCTTTAAAACTCAATTCCCGAAAAGATGGTAATTGTGTTATGAATTCACTGTAATATACAGATTATGGTTCAAGGAGTGAACTCTTATCAGGAATGATTTTTATTTTTTTTTTTTAATAAATACTAGCAACACTTTCAGAGGAAGCAATGTCAGTTAAATGAGCAGAGAATTTCCTCTCATAACATGATTTTGGCCAAGCTCTTACATGAGAAATCTCCACTATAAAAATAATGAACACCTACTTCTTCACGAACAGGAGTCAACCGAGGATGTGAAATATAACTCCACAGTGCCTTGGGGGAAGACGTTGGTTCAGCTTCTGACCCAGACTCAGCAGTAGACATATCACCACCTTTTATCTGGCCCAAACCAAGGAAATCAAATGGGACAATCCTAACTGAATCCAATATTTGGTCATTTCTTGATGCAAATAGCTCAGGATGATTAAGAGTCTTACTGCTGGATACTGTGGCCTAACATAAGTGATCTTCCCATCACTATTTGAAATGGTCACAATTTGTCGGGCACATCATGCTTCACCATTAAGAACCATCTACATGACAATGGACATGCACACCATCAGGTTTTCTCTAAAACATTAATGAAGGAATGAATCACATTCAATGAATAGAAAGCCCAGCAGACCAATCTCATAACATTTAAGCAATAAAAGTTCCATAAGACAGTATGAAACCTTCAATATGTTCGGGTCCTTCCATGGACCTTTATCAGACCTAAGGCAACCTCCCTGCTCTGCACAGGTACAAGTACCTCCGAGAAATTCTGGCAACTCACTGGATAACAACAAAGAGATGATGTAATGCAAGTATTAACAATAGTTATTATGAATGTACAGAGAATAAATGTCAATTCCATGATCAATATCTCAACTCCAAACGAAACGTGTATAAAATTACATAGCATCAATTATTTCAAGCAACTTACTCTGGTATTTGTCATAGCATCAATTATTTCAAACAACTTACTCTGGTATTTGTTTCCAAGAACCTGGATACAAATTAGAGAAGCATGTCAAAAATATTGTCACAGTATTTCTAGAAGACGGAATAATAATTAATTAATTACAAATAGAAGAAAAGCCTCATTGAGAGTACACGAATCTTTGAAGTGGTTTTTGGATCAATAAAAGACTTCACTGTGCTCTACAACAGCCTAAAACCAAGGCCAGCATTGATGATAAACATTCGGCACAATGTCTGTACAAGAGCAAGTCCAATTTTATAGGCAAGCAATATCCAGATGCACATTTCCATTAACAACTCGAATTCCTATTTAATTTCTGGTTTTTACCAAATTATAATCACAAGTGACATCAGGACTCCACACCTCAGGGTAGTTGTCACGTCAGTCAAGTTTGGGTTGACCCGAACCCAAGTTGCAGCCCTATCAAATGTACATGACACAAGTTATGCCATGAAGCTCATAGTTGCATCCAACCAGTAGGCCTACTCTTTTGCATCTCACACCTCTGTGCTACACTGAATGTGCAATGCTCTTGCCTTGCACAAACAATCTTAACCAACAGCTGAGCATGAATGTCTCTTGAGCTTATAACCATACTCATTGTGAATCATCATATAGAACTACCGGTAAAACGTTAAAGTTGTATCCCTAGTGACCTAGGGGTGAGATTTGACTGAACCATGTGCCACAGTTAGAGAGAAGGCGATTGAATACATAATTGAATTAACTTTCAAATATGTTGTGTGGGATCCATCCTTCGTAGTGGTACATGGCTCAATCAAAACCCACCTGTGGAAAGTAGCTATGAAATATTTTGGGTGATTCTGTCATGTCCTTCTCAAACGCCTATTAGCTTAAAGTTGCTTTTGTCAGATGATGAAAATAACATATATTAAAGGCCAGGCCCCATCAAAGAACACAATGAGGATTTGTTGGCTCATGAACCCAATAGTAAATGTATGGTTCAATTGCTTGGACTAGTGATTTTACAGTGGACACGGTGGATGAGACATGCTAACAGTTGTGGGAAATGTAAAAAAGTCATATGATGGTGGAAAGTTCCTGCCCTACCTTGGAGGCCACAAAAAACTAAAATTCTAATACTTATGTATGGTGCTGTTACTAGCAAATTAATTGATATTGAATGGTCTATCTTTTTTTTTTCTTTTCTTTTCTTTTCTTTCTTTTTTTTTTCCTTTTTTTTTTATAAAGATATTTTTCTCATTAAAAAAAAAAAAAAAAAAAAAAAAAACCATTTAAGCTAACCAGCTTTGCTAACCGCATGCACCTGTGCAATAAAGCTTAGCAACCACACTTGTGCCAGCATAGCACATAAGTGTGAGATCCAAACCATCCATCAGGTCAGTCAGACCTTGTAAATGTTTTCCAAAAGTAATCTGGTCCACTCAGAATGTGGGCCCCAATATTTGAAGTGCTCCTAACCAGCGAATCAACCTAATTCTTAGTCTGGTGCATCATTATAGCTGTGCCTTTCTGATTTATAGGTTGGATCTGAGACACATCTTGCCATTTTTTGGACATTTGTGGCGTATACATGAGCTGTACTTGCATGCGTGTACGGTTAGCAAGCCTTTAAGCTAACACAATGCAGAAGAATTGGACCTTGCTGGACTGTCAATTAAAAAGTACCAGAATGCTAAAACCCAAATTAGTAGGTACCAATTTATAAAAATTCCAGCCAAAATTACACCTTCGTTGTAACAATCAGCTCGACGATTGGGGTCTCGAACAAAACATTATCCAACGGTTATCTTTCAGCGAACAAGTGTGCACAAATCAGTGGTTTGGTTTGCTCAATTTATCTAATTTTGGGATTGTTACTTAGTGAGAGTGGGTACCACAATTTAGGAAGTTTAGGTTGAGTGAATTTGTGCCATGCGTAAAGTTTTTGTGTGCCTGCGTATCAGGCATCATGTGCAGCCAGAGTATCCTGAATTTCTTTCCTTTTCCTTCTGTAAGGCTGTCGTGCTGGTGTCCACACGCACATCTACACGCATCCAGATATGCCGTCTTGGTGCATGTGACATCCGAGCAGTGGGACCCGAATTCTAGATTAGTTGGCCAAAACAAAGCTGTTTAGGTGGTGTTGATGCAGATTTGTAGTGTGCCTTTCTCGAGCCTGTTCCCTACACAAAAGGTAAAGTGAAGGAAGACCCTAGTCTTGACCCGGGGAAGCATCCGATGCTTAAGTCTGCTTCACAAATTAAGTAGAAGACATTTTTAGGGTTTTTTAGTTTTCGTACCTTTTTTTGAAATGAAGGTCCTTTATTTATAGATCTAGGAAAATCCTGTCGTGCAGGGATTCTCTTCCTAATATCATGGAGATTTGATTTTTGGCCCACTTTTGGTCTCCATCCGATCCTGAGACCATCGGGATCGAGGATCCTTTTGCGAGATATTTGAGACGGCGTTTTTATCTACACCGTCTTTTCTTTATTTGGCTCGACCGATTCTGACTCAATCAGATGAGTCTCGGCTAGCTTATATGGAGATGAGTTTTAAGCCTCACTCGGCGCATACTGACATTGCTAGCTCCTCAACCGAGCAAATCGTCTTATTCTCTCCATTTTATAACCTTGTTACTCGGACCTAACGACTGCCTCGGTAATCCAATGCAATGTCAGTAGAGCAGGTTCGCTCTAGATCCGAGTCTCTAGACTTAACATATTTTTTCCCCAACAATAAGCCCCCTTACTCCTTGTGTCTTTTACAACACTAAGAAGTAATGAGTTTTTAGGTCGATTCATAGCCAAATCCGAGGTAATTATTAGGCATTTAATGCCTTTTGTGTCATCCTTAATAGGAGACGGTTCGTTGCCCGATGTCGCACGTGCGGACAACCGGCAGGTCGTCTCTTCCGCTTATGAACGTCGGACGCATGGCATGGGCATTACCGTCATCAGTCGGCGTGCGCCATGTGTCGAGCGGGGGAGTCGATGCAGACGTCGATTTATCTTCCCATTAATCGCACTTGCCACGTGGCAAGGCTATAAAAGGAGGGGGAAGGCATACGTTTTACACTTTCGTTGCAGTTTTCCTGCTCTTTGTTTTTCTTCCATTCAAATATCTTATATTCTTCTTTCTCTCCATTCACGCTGTCAGCGTCAAAGTCCACCATTTTCGTCTTCACCTCTGCCGTTTTCCTCCTGGTCATTGTCTTCCGTATTTTCTCCGGCGAGTTCTTCCCTCCCCTTTAATTAACAACACTGACAATGCGCTGTTCTCAAAGCCCTCGGGAGGGAAATTCCGGTGACGAGGGTGAAGCGCAGTATTTTTGGAACGTTGCGGAATTGCCTTCTTTGTTGGCAGAAATTGCCATTGACGCCAATGCCACTTTCCTATCTGAGAGAGCCACCGGAGTTCCGGCGGAGCGTCCCGCTTCGGTTGGTCCTTCACGTGGCGGATCGTCTCTAATAACCCGCCCTGGGAGACCCAATCTTCCAATGGATTTGTTGAAAGAGGAAGAGGAAGAGGAAACTGGGGCTGCTGAAGGACCCTCTGGGTCGGCTCCTGTTGGTAAGTCGATGCAAGCCCCTCACTTGACTAGCGAGGGAGATGAGTCAGAGGATGAAGTGAGTGGTCTAGTTCCTCCAGTTTTAACTGAGGCGGGCTTGGACAGAATGCGAATTGGGTATCACGTCCCGGACTCGGTCATAATTTATCTTCCTCGTCCAAATTATCTACCCGACCGTCCTCCTGCTGGGGCGGTCGCAATTTTCCAAGTCTCGATGCAATGTGGGTTATATTTGCCCCTTCAGCCCATCGTTCGAAACTTTCTTTCTCGTATCCGGATTGCTCCCAAACAAATAGTTTTGAATGGGTGAAGGAACTTAATCAGGTGCGTGGTGCTGTGGGCTGAGTCAGAACAGTCCCCACTAACAGTCGATGAATTCCTTCACTTATATCAAGTGCGGGTAAACCCGAATTATTTCGGCTTTTACATCTTGAGAGCTTGGCGGGATTAGGGCGGCTCTTTAATAACTGACCCTCCCACTTCCAACAAACAATGGAGAGAACGCTGGTTCTGGGCATATGGTCACTGGGAGACGGCCGAATCCGGGCTCTACAAGGCTTGTGTTCTCGGGCGTTTGGCAAAGCAGGTGACTCGGCATTTCCTTTTTTTTTATATTGCTCCGAGTCTGACGGACTCACGTTTAGCAGACATTTCGAAAAAGAGGCAGAAGCTTGAGTCCAACGCCTTGGCTCGAATTAAGGTCTTACAAATGTTGAGTCCGGAAGATCGATCCTGGAAGGTGCTCTTGCAGTTGAAACGCTTTCACCTTATAGGTTTAGACTCGGCCGTCACAGGTAACCCTTATTGCGCTTTCATGTTTCCCTTGAAATTTGTCTGACTAGTTTCACTCTTCTTTCAGATCTAGCTGAAGCTCGGCCTTTTCTTAAACCGATTCCTTCGGATATGGCCGGTACTCGGTCCTCCCTTAAGCCGGTTTCAAAAATAAAGGCTCCCCCACGATCAATCCTTCTGTCGGAGCCTCGACCTCCCAAAAAGCAAAAGACGACGTCGAAGGAGAAGGAGCCCGCAAGCTCCTCTGCTCCCACTGTGGTCGTGATTTTCGATCCGGACGAGAGAGCGGAGACGGGGGACGCGGTAGCTGTTGAGCCTCGGACGGCTTCCGAACCAGTATCTGTTTCAGAGGAGACCCCGAGGCAGGAGACTCCGAGGCATGATGCCCCGAGGCAGGAGACCCCGAGGCAGAGAGAGGAGGTGAGAGCCAAGTCTTTAAGAGGGGAGATGACTCAACAGGAGTCGTCGCCCTTTCAAGCGATTGTGTTAGGGATGGTTCTCTGGGCCCTAGCTCATGGGAGCGAAAAGGACTTTGTCAGCCTTTACAATGCCCCAATGACACAAACCGTTGGTCATACAACAAAAGTGTTCTTTGAGGTAAGAGTCTTCTTTTCCTTTCTTTTGTTGCTTATTGTTTCGGTCACTCATCATGACCTTACGTTTGTCTTTTACAGCTAGCCCCCTGCTTGGTCAAGGCTTTTAAGGAATTATCCTCGGCTCAGAGGCTTCACAATCTTGTGGCTGAGGCAGAAGGACGACGAAAGATCGCTGAGATTCGGGTCGATGTCCTGACCAGTGAGGCGGCTCTTGCTAGGAAAGCTGCTGAGGACGCGAGAGCCAAAGCAGCTCTCGCCAGGAAAGCCGCCGAAAATGCCAAAGTCGAGGCAGCTCGAGTGTCGTTGCTGCTATCCTCAGCTAAAGAAGAGAATCGGCGGATTCTTAAAATTCATGCTTCTTGTGAAGGCACATTGACTCGAGTCAAACTCGAGGTGGCAGGGCTTATCCAGCGAGCTCAAGAGGAGGTCTAGGAGGCTGAGAAAGCTAGGGATGGGGCTGTTCAGGCCTTCCTCGAGTCCAAGGAGTTCGAATATAAGAGGGATCGCCTATATCAATGCGGGTACATAGCATGCATCAAAGTAATGAAGGATGCTTTCCCCAACCTTGATCTCTCGGGATTTGATGGAGAAGCCTCGGGATCTGAGGATCCAGTTGTTAGTCCTGCTAACGTCGCTACTGACGCTGCTGCTGGGGGCGAGGCTGGTGTCTCTGGGACTGCTTCGGGAGTAACTCCTAATGCCTCTGGGACTGCTTCAGGAGTCGCTCTGGCCAAGGAGCAGTAGTCGAGCTTCATTTTTAGCACTCACACTAGCATAGTATCGAGTTACAGGACTTCTTCATTTTTGGCACTCACACCAGTGTAGTGTCGAGCTTCTGTCATCCCGAACGACTATCTTTACCTTAGTTTTGCCTTTCTTATTTTCTTGAGACAACGTTGTAATAGATTTTTACATGTAATCCGATGTAAAAACACTCAAACGGATGAAAGAATTTATTTAGTTTTATTCATATGACTTAGCTTATATGTTTTTCCACTTTGAAATTTCTTATGCTTCGAATACCGAGCTAAGGGTACTAGATCTTGAGATGTTCAACATTCCAGGGATGAGGCAATAACCGTCCATTCAGGTCTTCTAATCGATACATCCCTGGTTGGATGGTACTTGAGATGATATAGGGTCTTTCCCAGTTGGGTCCCAGTGTACCCGAGCCAACTTCCTTTGTATTAAAAAATATTTTCGAAGAACCATGTCTCCAACTCGAAAACATCGGACCTTGATTCGGGTATTGTAAAATCGAGCTACCTGTCGTTGTCGAGCTTCCACACGTAGCCGAGCCATTTCTCTTTGTTCGTCTACAAGATCAAGTCCAAATGCTAAGGGTTCTTCATTATCCTCTTCATTAAATGAACTAACTCGAGCTGTAGGCAACCCAATCTCGACAGGAGTGACGGCTTCCAAGCCATAAGAAAGGGAGAAAGGAGTTTCTTCTGTGGCAGTTCGAGCTGTAGTTCGATATGCCCATAATATTTTTGGGAGTTCTTAAGTCCATGCTCCTTTAGCTCGGTCAAGCTTGGTCTAGAGGTGTTGTTTGATGATCTTGTTGACCGCCTCAACTTGTCCGTTCGTCTGAGGATGGTGGGGCGACGAATACGTGTTTCTGATCCTGAGATTGTCACACATCTCACGAAAGCCCCTATTGTCAAACTGCTTTCCATTGTCAGTAATAATGGTACGAGTTACTCCGAATCGACAAACAATGTTCTTCCATACAAAATCAGTGATCTTCTGTTCGGTTATTTTTTGTAATGGTTCAGCTTCGGCCTACTTCGTGAAATAATCCACGGCTATAACAACAAACTTGGTCTGGCCTTTTCCCATAAGGAGTGGCCCTATGATGTCGATTCCCCACTATGTGAAGGGCCAAGGTTAGTCATAGGTGTCAGTGCTTAGGGAGCTTGTCTTAGGAAAACCGTAAATCTCTGACACTTATCGCATCTTTGAACGAGCCTACAAGCATCGTGTTGGATAGTCGGCCAGTAATACTCCTGACATAAAACCTTATGCGCGAGAGATCATCCTCCTGAATGGTTTCCGCAGATCCCTTCGTGAATCTCTCGTAGTACGTAGTCAGCTTCACTGGGGTTTAGGCATCGTAGCAATGGAGCATAATAACCTTTATTATATAAAGTCCCGTTAAGTATGGTATAACGAAAGACTCGGATCTTCAATCGTCAGGCCTCAACGCGGTCTTCAAGCAGTTCGCCTTCGTCGAGATATTGGATGGTCGGATCAAGCCAAGAAGGTTCCGAGTTAATCACATGAATAGCCGAGCTAACTGATTCATTAATACTCAACTTAGCGACGTACTCGATCGGAACAGACCTAGGTATGTCATCTTCATCGGCGGAGGCGAGTTTCGCTAACAAATCAGCTTTGGCATTTTCTATCCGAGGGAGTGACGGCACAAAATTGAAAGCCGCTGATTAGCTCTTTAGCTTTTTCGTGTTTGATATACATTAGTAACTTGGTTAACAACTAGCTGAGAGTCACTGTTAGATGTGTAACGCCCATGCTAGCCGCAAGTCAGAGGCCGAGTAATAATGCTTCATATTCAGCTGTATTGTTCGAAGTTTGAAATCCAAGTCTTAAGGCATACTACATGTAGGTGTGATCAGGAGTTTTCAGAACTACTCCTGCCCCACTTGCCTTAGAGTTGGAAGAGCCATCAACATACAGCTTCCAGAGAATGGGTTCGGGTGGAGTCGTGGGAGAAACAGTAGTCAAATTGTTAACATGCTTGGTCACCTGTTCGACAAAGGGGTTGTTTTGTGGTGTCACTTCAGCAATAAAGTCGGCCACGACTTACCCTTTGATCGCTGCTTTCGGCTTATACTGAATGTCGAATTAGCTGAGTTCGATCGCCCATTTCATGAGTCAGCCGGATGCCTCTAACTTTTCTAGAATCTGACACAGTGGGAGATCGGTCGTAACAACAATGGTATGGACTTGAAAATATGGCCGAAGTCGGCACAAAGAGACTACTAGAACTAGGGCCACCTTTTTCAAGAGTGGGTATCTCATTTCCACTGGTAATAGTGCTTTACTGATATAATAGACCGGCAGTTGCTTTCCTTTGTGTTCTCGTATCAGTGTCGAGCTAAGTGCTGCCTCGGACACCGCTAGGTACAGCAACAGAGCTTCTCCTGGCTCGGGCTTCGATAAGAGAGGTGAAGATCCAAGATAAGACTTTAGTTGCTGAAACGCGGCTTCACATTATTTCATCCAATTCATGGTTTGTCGTCCCTTCAATTGTTTGAAGAATGAGAGACATTTATCCATAGCTCTGGATAGGAAACGATTAAGTGCCGTAACTCGTCCAGTCAGCCTTTGAATGTCTTTTATTATTTTTGGAGATTCCATGTCGAGCAGGGCTTTTATTTTTTCAGGGTTTACCTTTATTCCTCGCTGACTGACAAAAAAACTGAGGAACTTTCCCGAGTTTACACCAAAGGCGTATTTACTCGAATTTAGCTTCATTCGAAATTTGCGCAAGATAAGGAACATTTCTTCTAGGTCAGCTATATGGTCGACTGCGTGCACGCTTTTGACGAGCATGTTGTCAATGTATACTTCCATGGTTTGGCCGATCAGCTGAACAAAGATTTTATTCACTAACCTTTGATAAGTTGCACCAGCATTTTTCAAACCAAATGGCATCACTCGGTAATAATAAAGGCATTTGTCAGTGACAAAGGTAGTTTTTGATTTATCAAACTGATGCATTACAATTTGATTATACCCTGAATAGGCATCCATAAAGCTAATGAGTTCATGCCCCGCAGTACTGCCTACCAACCGCTCTATCCTTAGAAGAGGAAAGCTATCCTTCGGGTGAGCTTTATTTAAGTCGGTATAGTCAATACAGACCCGCCACTTCCTATTGGCTTTCTTCACGAGTACGACATTAGCTACCCATTCTGGATAGTATATCTCTTCTATGAATTTTGCCTTAAGGAGCTTGCTGACCTTTTCTTCAATGACAGCGTACCTTTCGGGGCCGAGCGACGCTTCTGTCGAATTGGTCGATAGGTCGGATCGACATTGAGTCAGTGAGTAATCACTTATGGGTCGATCCCAGGCATATCTTCATGATTCCATGCAAACACATCAGTGTATCGTCGGAGCAGTGCTATCAACTTATCTTTCAACGGTGATCATAAAGACGAGTCAATTTGTACTGTTTTGGATCCATCTGTTTCGATTAAGGGCACTGATATGAGATCTTCGACTGGCTGCCCTCGTTCATGAGTCTCGACCCGGGGATTTAGCGGACTCGATCGTTGATATTTCAATCGGAGCTTTCTCAGCGAGACCTCTTACAGCTGTCACATAACAACGTCTAGCATCTTATTGGTCTCCTTTGACGATTCCTACTCCCGACTCAGTCAAAAATTTCATGAAAAGGTGGTATGTACATACCACAGCTTGGAGGAGACTTAAGGAAGGTCGACCGAGTATGGCGTTGTAGACCGATGATTGGTCGACGATCAAGAAGTCGACCATTATTGTCATCTGATGCGGAAAATTTCCAGTAGTTAGCGGCAGTGATATGGTTCTCTTAGGGAGTATTTGTTCGACAGAAAACTAGGTCAATGGGGTCCGAACCGGGTGCAACGCTGATCGTTCAACTCCCATTTTATCGAACACTTGAACGAACAATACATCCGCAGATGAACCTATATCAACGAGTATGCGGAATACTTTTCGGTTGGCGATGGTAAGAGTGATAACTAAAGCGTCATCATGGGGGTGATAAATGCCCCGGGCATCCTCCTCTGTAAATGAAATGCAGTATTTCACCCTTTTCTTTTCTTTTGAGGGTCGAGCTATAAGCATGAGCTCGGACTCAGGTCAGCTGAGGCTTTGGGCATGGTTTTTCTGAGCGTTGTTCGAATCACCTCCGCCTCGGGGACCACCGACGATAATCCGAATTTCTTCTGTCGGCCGGTTTTCGCTTGGATGTTCTTCAGCAGTTCCGGCTCTCACCACATGTTCTTTGAGTCGACCCTCTTTTATGAGTCGTTTGATTTCTTCCTTTAGATGATAGCAATCACTTGTGTTGTGCGCATAATCGTAATGATAGTGGCAATACTTGTCCTTATTTTGCAGATTGGGATTGCTTCGGAGCTTGTTGGGCCAATTGATGAGCCTTCACTTTTGATTTCCATCAACACCTGTTCTTGAGTCTTATTCAAGGGGGTAGATATGGAAAACCTTCGGTCTAGTCGTTCGCCCGACCTTCATTCATCACGTGCTTAGTCATCTTTACGCTTCTTCCCTCCAGTCGAGTCAACTTCTTTTTTGACTGACTCTTTGACTGAGGATTTTGCGTTCTGGGCTGATTCACGCATGAGTCGTGTTTCTTCGGCATTCGCATATTTGTCCGACCGAACCATAAATTCTATTAGAGTCTCTAATTTTATCCAGGGACGCTAGGAATGGTTTGTCTTTGACTCCTTGTATGAGTGCATTGAGTGTTGTTTCTTCCGAATGTTTTCGAACTTGAAGAGATTCAAAGTTAAAGCGCTTGATGTAATATTTCAATAGCTCTCTCTACCTCTGAATTATATTGTTCAAGTGTGCGGGGGGGCTTTAGTTTCTTCTTTTCACCGATAAAGTTGGTGAGGAAGGCATAGCTGAGCTCGATGAATGAACTAATGGATCTTGGTTTCAGCTGTTTGAACGAAAGTCGAGCTACGTCGGTTAACGTAAGAGAAAAGGCTCGACACATCACATCATCCAAGGCATTGTGCAGCTCCATGTAGGTTCTTAAGCATTCAATATGCTTGGTTGGGTCGGTCTTCTCGGTGAAAGGAGTGATTTGAGGTAACTGAAATTTTTCTAGTAACCAAGCTTGCATTACTTCGTCCACAAAAGGGGATGCTTTGGCCTCAGATTTGGTCAGATGTGTATTTCGACCCTGTTTCATGTCCGCCATCTTTTTCACCATTTCTTCTCGTACTTCCCTTTTGAAGTCTTGGATGTCATCTTTCCAAGGTTTGCCACTATCCGCCATACCTTCAACGGGAGGTCGGTTACGCTTCCTTCGATCTATCTCATGTCGAAGATCGGTAGGGGGCAAGGCGGTCGTGGTCGAATGAGCCGATGCTATCTCAGGAGCACCTTGAGGCTGACTCAATGAATGAGCTGATGCTGGCTCGGGAGCACCCTGAGGCTGACTTAATTGATGGAACGATCGCGACACAGAAGGCTGAGGATCAACCGCTGGTGTTGGGACGTGCACTGTCTGACTTTACTGAGGCGGTTGCATTTGTTGACAATACAGCTGCTCTAGCATTTGTTTCATCACATTCATATTGGACCGAATTTCCTGAACCTCCCGATTCAACTGTCCATTATTACTGTTCCGCTGGTTATTGGTTGCAATAGAAGTTGCTCGTTGCGCCGCGGAACCCTGACGGTTGTTGGGTAGGTTAAAGACTACCGGAACTGTACTTGTGCCCGCTGGCCCTATCACCGCGACTTCATTCAATTCTTCTTCTTGAACCGTCCTTCTAGTCATCACCATAAGAACCAATTTCCAATTTGCAGATTGGAATATGAGAGAATGGCTTTTCGCATATTTCCCACAGACGGTGCCAAACTGTTGATGCAGATTTGTGGTGTGCCTTCCTCGAGCCTGTTGTCTGCACAAAAGGTAAAGTGAAGGAAGACCCTGGTTCTGACCCAGGGAGCCTCCAATGTTTAAGTCAACTTCACAGATTAAGAAGAAGGCACTTTTAGGGTTTTTTAGTTTTCGTACCTTTTTCTGAAATGAAGGTCCTTTATTTATAAATCTAGGAGAGTCCTGTCATGCAGGGATTCTCTTCCTGATATCATGGAGATTTAATTTTTGGCCCGCTTTTGGTCTCCATCCGATCCCGATGGATCGAGGATCCTTTTGCGAGATATTCGGGACGACGTTTTTTTCTACACCGTCTTTCCTTTATTTGGCTCGACCGATTCCGACTTAATCAGATGAGTCTCGGCTGGCTTCTGTGGAGATGAGTTTTAAGCCTCAGTCGACGCATACTGACATTGCTAGCTTGTCAACCGAGCTAATCGTCTTATTCTCTCCATTTTACAACCTTGTTACTTGAACCTAACGACTGCCTCGGTAATCTAGGGCAATGTTAGTAGAGCAGGTTCACTCTAGATCCGAGTCTCTGGACTTAACATATTTTTTCCCCAACAGGTGGCATGGTAAAAATTAAAAAGGCTGATGGTTCCCACGTGCTGCATGGCCCACCTTAAGAGCAGACTAACCCGAGATTTAGGGCTGGATACATATGCCCGAGCGCACTTGATGAATGACTTAGATCTCAAACTTGTGTTGGCACATGTGACAATATGTCGCTATTCAAAATTTCTTAACATTTCTATAGATGTGAAAATTTTCTTACAAGAAGAAAATCAATGAATTCTCATTGAATCCACACCCCCAAGCATGGAGCAGATTCAATGAGGCTAAGTGGCCTCACCAAACACAATAACGAGATTTGATTGGTAAAGCCCAATATTATGCTGATCTAAACCACTTTCATCTCTGACCGCAACAAATGACCTAATCAAATCTCTTTAGTATTTATAGCCTTCAGTTTTCAACTAAATCACTTTAAAACATGCTCTATGTGGCTGCATTTCTGCCAATGGCACATGATCCATTCAAATCTTGTTAATCAAGGCTGTTGTGTTCAACTAAATCACCTAGTATTATCTACTACATACTAGTAACATAGAACCAATATTGGGGCACCATACCATAAGCTACAAGAATTTCATGTCCCCCTATAACATGGTATCCTCCATTGATAATATATATGTATATATAAATATATATATATATATATATATATATATATAAGTTGTTTATTTTCATTCACATTCACAAATACATTCATCATCTAACCAACTATTAATAACATTAAAAAATAAAAAAATAAAAAGATATCCAACCAACTCTCTATAATAAATTGCAACTTCACCTACTGGGAGCCGTCATGCACCATAATGTCTTACAGCAAAGCGGGTTTTGAGGAGTTACAAGTTGACCTTTACGACAAAATATAAATGAAGCGATAAATATATAAATAATTCAAGATTAATTGAAGGTTTTGAGAACTTACAGTTCCTTACAGATTTATAAGTTCACCAAAGAGGAAGGAATTGGACCTGAACATAAACATGATTAAATATCATTTTGGGTGTGTTTGGATGCTCAGTTGGTGTGAATAGAAAATTGAACTAAATATAGAGTAAATAGCCTTAATGAAGTGTGGCGGCATTGCCATCTTACCATGAAGATGGTCTTCCAATGAGAACTCCAAAAAAAAAAAAAAAAAAACCCTATTTCCTATGAGCCCATCTCCATCCCAACTATTTTACAACAATAACCTACTTAAAGAAGCACACATTCTCATTAGTAAAATGCACACAATCCACATTTACTAGAAATTAAAGTGATTAACCATGTAAAAGCATATGTTGACAACAACTCATTTATAGAGCAATTGGCCCAATTTTATTTAAAAAAAAAACATATCAACATTTCTTTTTGGGTGTTCCTCATCTACAATTAGACATGTGCATTTTTTTGGCACCACATTCCAATTGCTAAGGTCCCTAATCCCTATGAACCCTATTGCAATACTTTTGGGTGCACTAAATAAACTTCCATGATTTATGGAATTGTTGCAAGGAAATTTAAGGAGGGAATCCATGGAGCCACAAAAGTATAATGACTTGTTGTTAACCACGTTGTGGGCCAACATGTACTTAAGGTGGGCTCTAGATCAAGGGAAACAATTGGAAGAGAGACTTCCACCCTTGATTTTATATGAAACCCGCTCCAACCATTAAATGCAACACACAAAAAATGCCCACATGCGATTCGAGTGGGCCACACTAAAGGAAATAGATTCTAGGATGAACGTTGTTGCCGGTATACTATTTCTAATTTTATTGTTCACCTAAACAGCCAATGGGGCTGTCTTTTAGGTCCTTAGCCAGCCTAATGGCATGCAATATTGTTCTAAGTTAGATGCAAGTAACTCAAATTGAACCATCCAAATTGTTGTTGGGGGCCTTACACAAAACCTTAGGATCTAGCCTCCCGAAACAAACCAGAATTATGGATAATAAAGCAATGAAATAAATCAAAGCATAAACCACACACCACATAAGAGATTTTACATGGAAAACCCTCAAAGAGGTAAAAACCACAGGACCTCGTCTAGATCAACAATCCACTATGAAGTAGAACATTACAACCTTCTTCACTCATACAAGAGTGAATAAACAGTAAGAGAAATAAAGAAAACATAGAGATCTCACCGATTACAAGGACATAGAAGAGTTGAGATATAGATTGCGTAGTAGATAACCTCCACGAGCATAATCTCCCTTCTATACCCTTTAGCAAATCCCTTGTAAAGCTTTAGGAAACCCTCTTATCATACCTCGAAAGCCTTAGGTACCTCCTACTTAAAGTTTTAGAAAACTCTTTTTCGCATCCCAATTGTGAAAGGACTTGCGCCACGAAATCCGCGCAAAATCGTGGAACGAATCTGCGTAACTATATGACTGGTCGTATCGAGTCCACGACCGGTCGAGCACACCCACGACCATTCGACCATCTCCTTCGATCGGTCGAGCACCTCGGAGAAAAATAGTCCAACGTCGCTGGACTTTGAGTCGAGTCACGACTCGACTTCCATGATTGGTCGTGCACCAGCCCTCGACCAGTCGAACGAGTCTCACGACCGGTCGAGCACGGGATAAAAATCCCATCAAATCTTTTCCTTTTTATCCCAGGGGGGATTCACCTTCTTTAAGCCAGCCTGGTTTCTGCAAACCTCAAACTTGCCCTTGAGCAAAGCCTTGGTCATCATGTTTGACCCATTATCATCCATGTGGATCTTCTCAAGCTGTAACACTTTCTGTTCCAAAGTATCCATGATCCAGTGATACCGAATCTCTATGTGCTTCAACTTGGATGCTGACTTGGATTTTTGCTCAAGTATATAACAATCTGACTATCGCAATAAACCACGTGCTCCTCCTGCTTCAGGTTAAGTTCCTGTAGGAACCTTTTCATCCAAATCATCTCTTTACATGCCTCTGTGACTGCAATGTGCTCGGCTTCTATCGTCGACAATGCTACGACCTTCTTTAGCTTGCTCTGCCAAGAAACTGCTCCCTCCGCAAACGTGAACATGAACTTCAAGGTAAACTTCCTGGAGTCTATGCCGTCTGCCATATCTGCATCTGTGTAGCCCTTTAACACAGGTTTACCATCACCATAGCATAGGCTTATCCTGGATGAGCCTCTTAGATACCGCAGTATCCGTTTCACTGCTGCCCAATGCTCTTTGTCAGGATTGACAAGATACCGGCTGATAACAACAACCACATATGTTATGTCTAGGCATGTACACACCATAGCATGCATCAAACTTCCTACAGTTGACGCATAGGATATCTTTTGCATCTCTTCCACCTCTGTCTTCATCTTAGGATACTGTCTGTCACTCAATCTGAAGTGACCATCCAGTGGAGTACTGACCGACTTCGATGCATTCATATTGACCCGCTCTAAGACTTTCTCACTATACCGCTCTTATGACAGCCAAAGCTTCCTGCTGCTTCTGTCACGTGTTATCTCCATTCCTAGGATCTGTTTAGCCGGGCCCAAGTCTTTCATCGCAAAGAACTTGCCCAACTCCTGTTTCAGCCTATCGATCTTCTTAATGTTTTTTCTCATGATGAGCATGTTATCAATAAATAACAGCAAAACTAAGAAATCACTATCTAAGAACTTGTGTGTGAACACACGGTGGTCCGACTCCATTCTGTCATACCCATGTTGTAACATGAACGAGTCGAACTTCTTGTACCATTGTCGTGCAGCTTGTTTCAGCCCATACAAGCTCTTCCTTAACCTACACACCATATGCTCTTTGCCCTTGACTTCGAACCCCTCTGGTTGGTGCATGTAGATCTCTTCTTCTAGGTCACTATGGAGGAAGACAGTTTTAACATCTAACTGCTCTATCTCCAGATCCATGCTAGTAGCCAACCTAAGCAACACCTATATGGATGTCATCTTCACCACTAGTGAGAATATCTCTTTGCCCTTGTCGTGCAGCTTGTTTCAGCCCATACAAGCTCTTCCTCAGCCTACACACCATATGCTCTTTGCCCTTGACTTCGAACCCCTCTGGTTGGTGCATGTAGATCTCTTCTTCTAGGTCACTATGGAGGAAGACAGTTTTAACATCTGACTGCTCTATCTCCAGATCCATGCTAGTAGCCAACCTAAGCAACACCTATATGGATGTCATCTTCACCACTAGTGAGAATATCTCCTCGAAGTTTATGCCTTTCCTCTGACCAAACCCTTTCACCACAAGTCTAGCCTTGAACCTCATCTGTGAATTCTTCTACTCAACCTTCTTTCTGAACACCCACTTGTTGCTCAAAGCTTTCTTGCCCTTAAACAGTTTCACCATGTCATAGGTGTGGTCCTTATACAAGGATTTCATCTCCTCTTGCATAGCTTTCAACCACTCCTCCTTATGCTCGTCGGCTAGGGCCTCAGAATAATCTTCTGGCTCTGCCCCATCATTCAGCATAATGTACTCATGTGGCGAGTACCTCTTGGACCGTTGTCTGTCCCTAGATGACCTCCTCACCTGTGGCTCAACAGGTGGATCAAGTGGGGCCTGCTCTCCTGGTCCATCTCCTGAAGGAACTCCCCTGTCCTCTACACCTTACTGTACTCCCCCGTCATCAGGCACATGGGAGGAATAATAGGATCCATGTCCTCTAGCTCAACTGAACTAGGCTGGTTCTTCTCTGGCTTGCCAATGTCTTCTATACACTGATCTTTAAAGAAAACCACATCTTTGCTCCTGACGAGCTTCCTCTGGGTCGGATCCTACAATCTGTAACTGAACTTTTTATCACCGTACCCTAAGAACACACACTATTTGATCTTCATATCGAGCTTAGACCTCTTGTCTTTTGGTATGTGAACGGATGCCCTACATCCAAACGCCCTGAGATGACTGTACAATGGATCATGTCCTTTCCACACCTTCTCAGGCACTTCTCCATTCAACCGGGCTGATAGAGACCTGTTTATCAAATACACCGCGGTTGCATTGCTTTTCCCCAGAATGTCTTGGGGTACTTCGTATGAGATAACATGCATCTGATTCTCTCAACAATGGTGCGATTCATTTGCTCAGCTACACCATTATGTTGGGGGGTCTTGGGAACCGTCTGTTCATGTCATATACCTAAGGACTTACAATACTCATGAAAGTCACCGAAATATTCACCACCATTGTCAATGCGGATGCACTTCAATGATCTACCTGTCTCTCTTTTGACCATAGCATGAAATAATTTTGAACACACCAAAGACCTCGTCCTTGGATTTTAAAGCATAAACCCAAACCCTCCTAGATGCATCATCTATAAAAGTAACAAACTACAATACCCCACCAAAGGTTTTTATCCTTATAGGACCACAAACATCAGAATAAACTAAATCTAATGCATGCACTTTATTAACATGAGAAGCAGATTTAATAAATGAAACTCTATGTTGTTTCCCTGATAAACAATCAAGACAGGTTTTGAGAGGTGTACCTGTCATGTCTGGAAGGAGTTGCTTCCTTGCTAGTAGCTGAAGCCCTTTTTCACTCATGTGGCCTAAGCGCCTATACCACATGTCAATATCCGAATCTTATGTTACGTTCAACCCACCCTTACACACACTGATACTTATCTTGTAAAGGGTGCAACACTTCTTTCCTCTGGTTGCGATCAACGAACCCTTGATGAGCTTCCAGCGCCCACCAGCAAACCGGCTTTCATAGCCATCATCATCCAACCTTCCCGTCGACATCAAGTTGAGGTGAAGGTCTGAGATATGCCTCACATCCCTGAGAACCAATGTGCAGCCCACATCGATCTTCACACAAATATCATCGACCCCTACGATCTTCAATACGCCAGAATTTCCCATCTTCACAATCCCATAGTCACCTGACTTGTAGCTTGTAAAGAAGTCCCTACGTAGAGTCGCATGAAAAGAAGCTCCCGAGTCTATCACCTAGTCGGTGTCCTGACTCGTAGCCGTGAGACATATATCATGATCTGCTGAAAGAATAACTACAACGTCGCCATCTGAAGCGACTGCAGTGGAATCTGATTCATCTTCCTTCCCTTTTCCTTTCTTGTCGTTTTTAGCCTTACGACATTCATACTTATAGTGACCCTTCTTGCCATAATTCCAGCATTCAACATCTTTTCTGTTATTCAACTTGCCTCTTGATTTATCTCGGGCCTTCCTGCCCTTCCTGTTCTTTCCTCTACCCTCTTGCTGAGTAGACCCCTGAGACTTTCTCCTTGTGTAACGCCCTGAAAATCAGGGGTAGAGCATAAGCTCCACTCCCGAGTTCCAACGCATCACTTATGCAACATAGATAATGAGGATTAAATGTTGTCTGTGTTGGTACATTAAACATGAGTGGGATTATACCAAAATAGAATATCATACTCCAGAGACAGTTAAATTACGCAAGTGGAAGATTGTGTTAGATATTTAAAATATATGAACTATTATAAGTCTCCAGAGTGTGAACATGTTACTAGGTTAAATATATACATGTATACTCCGAAGATGAACAAAAAGAATAGACATGGGTGCTCCAAAAGTGTAAAATAACAAGTGTAATGGCGTCTAATCAACATCCCTAAGAAGGCAATACTTCGCTCATATATAGTTCCTCTACTCCGTGTTTCGGAGTGTATCAAGTCCTTGAGAAGGCAATTCTAGGGGGTGTGTTGATTTGACCTAACGTTCAATATGATGAGTTGTTCTTAGAGTGTGACTAGTTTCGAATCAAAGCAAACTTCCTAAGAGTTACTAAGGGAGCCTATAAGTATCTAGGGGATCCAATGAAGGAATGAGGTCTCACTCCAACCTACTTAAGCCAACTAAGTCTATCTTTTAACTATCTTTCAATTATCTAAGCATAGTCAGTCATTTACATTCCTTAGTAAAACCAGTAGCCTAGTCTTAATGTACATTCCTAAAAATAATCCAATAGTTGTAATCTTAAGTCTATACTCATACGCTAGATGATTTCATACCATTTCTAATACAAGAAGATGTTTTATCGCTTAAGGTCAAAAGCCGTATAGTTGAAATTAAGTTGCCCGAACTTGAATTTAACTACACTCGAGTACAACACATTTGCCTATACTATCTAAGGAGGTCCTAAGGTTCAGGTTATTACATCAGTAGAATTCTTATACTGTCAGATTTTTTGAAATCTAGGAGTACTAACACTCAATGTCATCCTAGGGTAATTCTATGTCCTTTTTTTGGTACTTTTAAATTGCATATTATTTTAATTATTTTTTTAATAGTTCGTCATCAAGTTTACTTCATCTTCACCAAATTTCAATAGATTTTATCTTATAGAAAAATTCTAAAAATTCGAGAAGCAGCAACTATCCACGCTAATCTATTTGGGATAGTTGTCATAATGACCTATATTTATCTATATTAAAATTTTTATTATATTTTTCTTATTTTTATATTAAACTAGACTTATCAAGCTTCAATCTGACTTTTGAATCACCTAAATCGGAGTTATAACAAGAGAGATATGATTTTTCAAAATCAAACGTATATTGCAGAATTTTTCTGCCGAAAACGGGCCGCCAACCAGCTGCGGCCCTGCCAAAACCGCAATTTGGCGAGGCCTCGCCGATCCGGCGAGGCCCTCACCACCCACTGGACCCCGCCCCCCGGGGGTGTCGAATACATGTGGGACCCACCTCGGTCCCCCCGATTTGTGTCGTTTGGCCCCTGTGTCCGTGTGAGGCATTTTCAGGTTCAATTTGTAAACTGGAATGATTTTATTTGATGTGCAATATAAGATTTTGGGGTAGGAGATGCTAATATATCCAACTAACCTATTTATTTTGTTAGATTCCAAAAAGTTAAGGGTCAAAAACCTATTTTATCCATTTATTTACTATTTATGGTAAGTTTTAGTTTCGGTATTATTCTTCATCCTTTATACCCTAGGATTGGTGTGTATTATGAATGTGCTTAGAAAAATTTAAAGGATAAGATGGTGAAAGGTGAGATTTCGAAGGAAAATGGTTAAAAAGGGACTTTACATTTTGGGATTGATTTATGGAAAGTTAATAAGGTGTTATGATCGATCCATTGCCTAAGGACATCTATGTCCAGGTTTAGAATTTGTTAACTAACAATTCAAACTCGTCAACTGATGGCCTAAAGGCGACTTAGGTCGATTCACGTGATCGAAGATACGTTATGGACTAAATTACAGTATTCAGTCTCGCTTGTCGGCGAAACTTGGGATTCTAATGCGGTTTCTAAATTCCATCGCCCCCTTCCTAAATCAAGGTGCGTTAGAGTGCGTCAGAGTGCGCCGTGTTACCATAACCCAGGTCCAATTTAATCCAAATCATGCTCTGATACCAACTTGTAATGCCCTAAAAATCGGGGGTCGAGCATAAGCTCCACTCCTGATTTCCAACGCATCACTTATGTAACATAGATAATAAGGATTAAATGTTGTCCGTATTGGTACACTATGTAAGGCTCACCCCCATAGCACATGATATTGTCCGCTTTGCCAAAGTTCACAGCTTTAAAATACGTCATTTGGGGTAAGGATACTGGTAACTCACCCAGACCTGGTGCTCCCGTGGTCCCGCCCACATAGCACCTACCCATCCATGATATTTTCCAACCCAACTGCCATCAGAGTGCACAACGAAGGTTTTGCTTGGCGCACAAGGTCAATGCGTCATGTCTGTTAAGGGAGGAACCCAATGTATAACCACTACAACTCCAGACAACTCTTCCGATGTGGGACAAGTTATGCTACAATCAACTGCAACAGTAGTTAGCCCACAGTAGCCTGTCAGCCACACATGTGTGCCCGCCCACATGAAGCAGTGACCGGGACGTCACATTATCCCCCGTCGAGGGCAGAGCCGTCCTCGGCTCTGATACCATTTGTAAGGCCCACCTCCACAGTACATGATATTGTCCACTTTGCTGAAGGTCACGACTTTAAAATGCATCATTTGGGGTAAGGATACTGGTAGCTCGCCCAGACCCAGTGCTCCCGTGGTCCCGCCCACACAGCACCTACCCGTCTATGATATTGTCCAACCCAACTGCCATCAGAGTACACAGAGAAGGTTTTGCTTGGCGCACAAGGCCAACGCGTCATGTCTGTTAAGGGAGGAACCCAACATATAACTACCACAACTCCAGATAACTCTTCCGATGTGGGATAAGTTATACTACAGTTAACTACAACAGTAGCTCGCCCAGCACAATGGCCTGCTAGCCACACAGTAGCCTGCCAGACACACCTGGGGGCCCGCCCACATGTGTGCCCACCCACATGAAGTAGTAACTGGGGCGTCACACATTAAACATGAGTGAGATTATACCAAAACAGCATATCATACTCTAGAGACAGTTAAATTATGCAAGCGGAAGGCTATGTTAGATATTTAAAATATATGAATTGTTGTAAGTCTCTAGAGTGTGAACATGTTACCAGGTTAAATATATACATGTATACTTCAAAGATGAACAAAAAGAATATACATGGGTGCTCCAAAAGTGTAAAATAACAAGTGTAATGGTGTCTAATCAACATCCCTGTAACCCATTCGATTAGGACACAGCGCACATGAACCCTCCTGATAGCTGCATATAGGAGAAACCCTCATCATCATAAAAGTCCAGCTCTGCTTCGCAAGCATCGTCATCATCTGAAACTAAAACAGGGTCTGGTTTGTGTTTAAAACACTGTCCTGTAACATGAGAGTGAGTGATTAACTCAGAGGAATAATAAAGCAAAGGTTAACATGTTATCAATTCAGTCAAGTAGTAATGATAAAACAATACAGTCAAATATCCCTAAGTACTCTGATTAATGCAGGAATGGTATGTATAAATGATGCATGCCCTCGCCTGCACTCTCTATGCAATCTTCATCTAACGGTCGCGCATGTCAGTCACTTTCTCAGTGCTCTCTACTCAACGCCAAACGGCACATGTAGTGCGGTGCATGAGCATGATTACCAAGTTCTTGTTAGTCCTTTTCATACAGCAGGATTGAAAAACTAAGGTTCCTCCCTTATATCAATACCCAAACAATGATCCATTTCTAGGGTCGTCAGTCTTAGTAAATCTCATATGAAGTTGCGGTTCTAGGTCACTGCAAAGGGCTCATCACCTGATCAATGCAGGCCTAGTTTATACTCTAGTTGCTACGGGAAGGCTCGTTGCCCCAACACAGTCTCAGAGTATGCTCGAGGTCACTACAAAGGGCTCGTCACCTGATCAGTGTAGGCCGACAGCTCGAATCCAGTGTCCCATACTACCGTATTCGGCTCACGAGGCAGTATTGCTCACTAGTCACTACGGGGAGGCTCGTCGCCCCAGCGTAGGCTGACAGCTCGACCACAGTGTCCCATACCACCATGTCCGGCTCATGAGTCGTAGCGGATCGAGGTAACAAGGTTAAATGGGTTTCCACTGGTGAGTTTGGTACCCTATGTTCAAGCAGTAGCGTCCATACATGGTGAACATACATCAGGCTAATCGGGTTACTTGACGAGCTCGACTAGTACGAGCACACGTTGAGTTAATCGACATAAAGTGCATAAGCATTCCATGTGGCCTAACCACTATCGACAACCCAAGTATGGCTCGGATTCGCCAATCACATCCTGTATGGTGAAACAACTTCAGCCACCAAGTCGATGCTTGTTACCGATTACATGGACTATATAATAGCCCCAACCACATTCAATTACAACAAATATTTATATGATATAATCAAGCAGTAATGGATCAATAATTCAAATCATATAATCATTTAAGCATTTTATGGAATACAACTTAAACATGAAATGCATACCTAAACAGGTTCTAAAATATAAAATACATGGAGGAAATCATACACCTGGTTAAGGTAGTTGAGAATCATATTTCAACACACACACACAAAGTACAATTTACTGAATACTAGTTCATTCAGCCATTTTTACAAACACTTAGCCTACACATTCCAACAGACATAACGTATGTTGGTTATAATACGTAGTAGGGCAAATCCTTTCGCTAAGGAGTTGTCGTATATACAATAAGAATATATCCACGACCGATAATCATGGCAAGCACAAATCCAACATCCATAACAATACAAACATTTCAACAAACACTTGATATACACTATAATCAACATAGTTCATGTATATACGTAAAGTGAAATAAACTTCGCATTTGGCATGTGAAACAGCACCCACATCAGTTATAAATCATTAACCGACATTGAAAGCCTTGAAAACCATAACCTAAACGTATATAGTCCGCACCTTATGCCCATTAGACTCATTACGGATGGAGCTCGTACACACTTTTATCGTCTACGGCACCACTGCCACCTATGGTGCGAAATAGGTTAGCCATTTAATCTATTAAACTATTTAGAACTCTACAACATCTTAGGGTTAGGATTTCTTACCTGAAAATGAATCTAGAATTGCTGAAATGGCGACACGGTAGCGTGGATTCGGCACTTAGAACAACAGGGAGGAATCCCTATAGCAACACCCTAAATTCCCTCACCTTTTCTCTCTTTTCTTCTCTTCCTTTTCTTTTCTCTCTCCCTTGAATTGCAAATTTGTATGGGGAGAGAGAATGAGGGTTTAAAGCCCTTATATAGGCTCGGATGTGAGCTCAATGGCCCTAGGGCCATGGTATACATATATTATAGCCAAAATCTATCTGTTTCGGCTCAACGGAGCACTTCCGGATCCCCCTTTTCTGTATGTGGTCGAACTTCAACTCCCTAGCATTGGATCTAGGTCGAGATAAGGTTTTGGTCCGATCAGATTTATAAATCGACCGTGGTGGATCAGTTTCAGTTCAACAGTCACCGGTACTCGATTATTTAAGTGACAAGTGTACTGACATGTGTGGGAAATTTCTCCTGATTTGAGGGTGTATTTGGGTCAGATTCTGATGGTCTGAATCCTTATATTTGGCCCACAAGCGACACGTCTCAGTTTACTTAAGTTTGGATTTATTTCCAAAAATATTCACGTTTCTTACACACTTCGCTCCGGGCTCAAGTTGTGTATTTCTGGACATAGTCAGGACTTGATTTTTGAGATGGATGTCAAGTCCAGCAAGGCGGTCATAATCATTTAGTTTTGTAGTAATCAGACTTTCGACGTACGGTCCAGGTCCGATATGGAGTTTCGTGATGCTCCCGAGAGCAACTGGGTAATGAGATTGATCCTAGATTATAGGGTAATGTAGCGTCGATGATTCTGCAAGTTTTAGGTCTTACAGTTCGTATTTAAAGTGATTAAGGCCCATTGCACAGAGAATCTAGTTTAGCGCTAAATTAATTCTCGTTTAGTTTCTAAAAGATTTGGTCCTATTTGATTTCTGCCTGAGGTGGTACTTGGCCCTTTGTAGTTTGTATAGAAAGTGATCCAAGCTATTAATACTTAACTAAATTATGCCCTAATTATAATATAATAAGGTCCTAGGGCAGTTCTACGTCCAAGGACGTCTATTGCCAAGTTGGGAAAAAATCTGGGATGTTACACCTTGTCTCCTCATTGAAGAGACAACTAGTTACCTGTTCCATGGATATCTTTTCGTCTGGCACGAAATTACTTAGAGACACCACCAATATCTCCCAACTATCAGGTAATGAACTAAGCAAAAGTAAAGCCTACAATTCATCATCCATGACCATCTTCATAGAGGATAGTTGATTCACTATATTGTTGACCTCATTCATGTGCTCGGCCACAGAATCACTATCCTTGAACTTGGGATTCACAAGTCACCTTATCAAAATTTTTTTATTACCCGCTATCTTCCTCTCATACAGCCCTTCTAATTTCAGCCATAGGCTAGCGGCTGAGGTTTCCATAGACACATGGTGGAACACAGAATCATCCAACCACTGTCTAATAAACCCCACCACCTTTCGGTCCATCTTCTTCCAATCATCATCAGACATATCATTGAATTTTGTTGATATGCCTAAAATTGGAGAATATAGGTCCTTGCAATAAAGTAAGTCCTCCATCTTAGCCTTTCATATGGTCCAGTTAGAACCATTGAGGCTGATCATCCTTGATGAGCCACCTTCCATAATTCAAAACCGATCCTACCTGTTCAATGAACTTAGCTTTGATACCACTTTATTGGGGGCCTTGCACAAAACCTTAGGATCTAGCCTCCCGAAACAAACTAAAATTATGGATAATAAAGCAATGAAATTAATCAAAGTATAAACCACACACCACATAAGAGATTTTACGGGAAAAACCCTCAAAGAGGTAAAAACCACGAGACCTTGTCCAGATCAACAATCCACTATGAAGTAGAACGTTACAACCTTCTTCACTCACACAGGAGTGGATAAACAATAAGAGAATCAAAGAAAACGGAGAGATCTCATCGATTACGAGGACATAGAAGCGCTAAGATATAGATTGCGCAGTAGATAACCTCCACGAGCATAATCTCCCTTCTATAAGCTTCCTCTCTCTCTTTTCCTCTCTCTCACCTTTGATCACCCTAAACCCTTTAGCAAGTCCCTTGTAAAGCTTTAGAAAACCCTCTTGTCATACCTAGAAAGGCCTAGGTACCTCCTATTTAAAGTTTTAGGAGACTCCTTTCCGCATCCCAATTGCGAAAGGACTTGCGACACGAAATCCGTACAAAATCGCGGAACGAACCTATGTAACTACGACTGGTCGTGTCGAGTCTACGACCGGTCGAGCACACCCACGACCGGTCGAGCACCTCCTTCGATCGGTCGAGCACCCCGGAGAAAAATAGTCTAACGTCGTTGGACTTTAAGTCGAGTCACGACTTGACTTCCACGACTGGTCATGCACCAGCCCTTGACCGGTCAAGCGAGGCTCACGACCGGTCAAGCACGGGACAAAAAATCCCATCAATTGTGACCCTAAAAATTTATATTGACTTGATTAACTAGCTATCCAGATTTGCGGACATTTAACTAACAATTGAATGAAAAGCATCACATGGTCCTAATTCAACAAAAGGGTTTAGGAATTAAAGTATAAATCCATTATACAAGTCTGATTTTTAGGATACTACCTATATACATTTGAATTCATAGCACAGATGGTTTAGTTTGAGTTTACTAAGTGCGAACCATGAAATGCATATGCAATCATATGTTACCAAGTGTGAACCATGAAAAGCAATGCATTTTTCATTTCCTGTACATTAAGCTGATAGCCTAATATCCAATGGGCTTGTGGCAACCTCTTTGCGTTAGGTACTTGACATGTGCCTCCTTGGTTGTACCTGCATTGTTAATAATTTTTAGGATAACCCAGATAATAGAAAGTAACAAGGTGATTTTCACTTTAGCATAGGAACAACTGGAAATCAAGTCAGTTGGAATCACATAAATCCAACACTTGACTTTCTTGTGCAATATTTGGAAATTGAGTCAGTTGGAGTCACATAAATCCGGCCTAAAGAGTGGCTCATCGTTACCCTAAAGAGATGAGATGAGTTATAGTGACAGAGGTCCCACATTTAACTTACTAAGTCAGCTTGACCAAGTTGTGCTCCTAACCCAAAAAATTGATGAAAGTGCTTGTTAGTTGCACCATGCAACATGCACTACATTGCTTCTTAGAGCTGGAACTATGGGTTCAACTCAACCTGAACTCAAGTGACCCGATCCCAGTTTGGGTTGTGTTGTTAGGGTCTTTGGATTGGGCTCCCCAACCTAATTTGAAATCGGGTTAGTTTGAAGTGAAGCAAAGCCAGGTCGAGTTAGGTTGAAAATAATTACATTTGTTGCTGTTGGGTTGGCTTGGGTTCATTTTCAGCTAGGGCTGAGTGCAGAGGAAGTCAGGTTGAGCTCAATGAGTTGGAATTTGGATCCTCTTGAAGTTGATTCAGGCTCAGGTTGACTCACAAATATGACCCAACCGAGCCAGATGGTCCACCTAAATCCTCACAACCCACCAAACTTTCTGTGCAAAATCCACAAATCCCTAAATCGGCATTGAGATTGAGAGAGAGAGAGAGAGAGAGAGAGATACCTCAATCTGAGAGGGCGTGCGTGGGTAGGGCATTTGGCAACAATATCTTGGGTGGGGATAAAGAGAGAGAGAGAGAGAGAGAGAGAGAGAGAGAGAGAGAGAGAGAGTGGAAGAGAGGTCAAGAGGAAGAGAGAGAGAGAGGGAGAGAGTTCGACAAGAAGAGAGGAGGGAGAGATTCGTAGGAAGAGAGAGAGGAAAGAGGGGACCAGGGTGAGAGAGAGAGAGAGAGAGAGAGAGAGAGAGAGAGAGGAGATGGTATGAGAGAGAGAGAGACAAGGAGAGGAGAATTAGGGCCTGCGCTTGCCCAAACTCCCTATCTCCTAAGAAGCGGATTGCGTACTGAGTAAACTCTGTGAGGTCTACTATTATTTTTGTTTTATCTGCTCCATCCATCCATTTTACCAGATAATTTTATATGTTTGAGAAAAAAATGCAGCATATCCAATGTTAAAATGGACCACACCATAGGAAACAGTTGAATTAAACATCTACTGTTGAAATTTTCTTGGGGGCCATAGAAGTTTTGGATTAAGCTTATATTTGTGTTTTCCCTTCATCCATGTCTCTATCATCTTATGAACAGGTTGGATGACAAATAAACATCCCCGTAGGTCTTAAAAAGCTTTCAATGGTGGAAATCATTATACCACTGTTTCCAATTGTATGATTTAATTGAACTTTGAATATGCTTCATTTTTGAGTTCAACTCCTTAAATTAGATGGAAAACGGATGGACGGTGTGGATAGACCACATACATTCAAGGTTGACCCAATTGAGTTTACTCAGTATGATAGATAAGAGCATAGTATCAATGCGCAATCCGATTTCCATCTTTCGACGAAAGCGAATTGGCTGGTGTACCACACACCAGCTACATAGCTACTGTATTGATGTGAGCAAGTTCTGTGGTCCCATCATAAGGTATGTGTTATATCCAAACCACCCATACATTTAGCAATCTTGTATTGAGGCTTGAGCCGAAAAATAAGAGAGATATAAAGATCAAGTGGACCACATTGCAAAAAGTAGTGAGAGATTGAACGTCTACCATCAAAACCCTTTTGGGGGTCACAGAAGTTTCGGATAAATATGAAATTTGTTTATCCTCTTCATCCTTGTATTTTTTACCTTATTAATAAATTGGATGGAAAATAAACGTTAAGGTGGGCCCTATGAATTTTTTAACTGTGAAAATTATTATCATCACCGCTATTTTTGGTGTGGTTCATTTGAGTTTTAGATATGATTCATTCTTTTTCTAATACTCTAAAATGATCTCTAAAAGTGGATGAGTGGTGTGGATATAATAAATAAATCATTGTGGGGCCATGTAACTTTGATCTCCTTTGAACCGTTTGTACAACAGGGAGCTCAAGGTGCGTCAGTGCTCAGTTGGTGTACCACACACCAGCTATATAGCTGTTGTAGGCACGTGTCGTGCCAAGACGAGCACTGAAGCTCCTTGAGCTCCAAGCTGTACTAACGGTTCAAATGAGATCAAAGTTACATGGGCTCCACAGTTATGCATTTATTATATCTACATTATTCATCTATTTTTAGATATTATTTTAGGGCATTATGCAAAAAATGAATAATATCCAAGGATCATTTGGACCTGTAGACACCCCACCCAGGCTAACACCTTGAGAAGGCTAAGACAGCTCATGAACCATGATCATATCCTAATCCCATCCTAAACCTAAAACCCTGGGCTAAAATTCCCAAACTTTCAATCAGCAGCCAAAAACCGTAATCCAAACCGTTCAATCCACATACAACCCCACCTTTACCTAACACCCTAGTTAGAACCCTTTACCCGAACCTAAACTCACTTATCTAAGCCGCAGAAAAAACCAGAAAGGATCATCGAACGAACCAGCGGGTCACGTAAAGCCCACACACTCGGGCCCAACCCGAACACGGCCCGGGAGGTAGTCTGACTACCGCGAGCGGTAGTTTGACTACCACCTACGGTACTCTGAATGCCGCCACTCGCGGACCGCATGTGGACAGTTGTCCCAGCGTCCAAAAGTCAACTTTTCCCTAGATTTACCCCTCTCATCTCCACTATTTACAGTTTTACCGACCTTAAGAACCAATGTGAGTGTGCCATGTGGCATCTCTCTCCCCTCCAATCACCACTTGCCACCTCACCTTTCAACCCTCTCAAACCCAATTATTACAGCATTAATGCCATTAGAGAAAGGTACAAATAGCCCTCTCCTCTTCTCATTTCAACACACCCAACAACCAAGAGAAAGAGAGTGAGAGAGAAAGAAAGAGAGTGAGAAAGAAAGGGAAGGAGCTCCCAGGCCTTCCAAGTTCAAATCTTTTAAAGCCACCCCCTTAGCCTTTCCTCTTGACCTCTCCAACCTATCTAACCCAGCCTAGTTTGATCATGGTTCAGTCTATGCCTATTCAAAAATCAAGCCAAGGATCCATTATCATATAAGCATTCATCATGACATTTATTCCCTTCTCAACCCCCCAGCTTCTCTAGATCTCTAGTAAACATATGCTCTGTGACTTGCCGTATACCGGATCCTATCACATCAGAAATTTCTAGTGATCTAGTCTATTTTTTTTTATCTCTTTGCATAAGCATCATCACATCCACCTTCTAGATACGCCGTTGGACGTATGCTCTATGGCTTGCCGAAATTTCAGATCTTACCGCATAAAAAATTCACGTGTGTGCCTAGTCCTATCTCGACCACATCATCCATCCTTGAGATTGTTTTACCACACTAAGTAGAGACCGTACATTTGTACGGGAAGAGAGGGTGCCTAACCCCTTCCCTCTTTGTAACCGAGGTCCCTTACCCAGAATCCCGGATCACAGACCATGAGTCAATATAAGGTAGGAGAGTCTTCGAATTTCTCCAACCTTAAATATTCTGCAAGTTCTAACCGACTACGGGATTCTGAGTTTTATTGGCTAGTGTCGACTCCAACATTCATAAGCCTAATCACCTCCCACCACAAACACCATAACATATAAACCAACTTAGGCGCCGATTTCCAGTGTCTACAGGACCATACTGCAAATAGCAATGGAAATACTAATTTTTACCATTAAACAATACCTAGGGCCCACCATAACATTTATTTTCCATCCAATCTATTCATATTGTCGCAAAGACCTAAATGAAAAGGAAAAACAAATTTCATATTGATCCAAAACTTCTGTGGCATCAAAAAGGGTTCACTGGTAGATGTTCAATCGCCATTGCACTTTTCAGTGTAGTCCACTTGATAGTTAGATCTATCTTATTTTTTGTCTCAAGCCTTAAGACGAGCTCACCAAATAGATGGACAGTTTGGATATAACACATACCACGTGATCATACCCACAGAACTTGCTGACGTCAATAAAGCACCTACATTGCTGGTGTGAGAGGTACACCAGCCAATCCGCTTCCCGTCTTCGCCAGACACGTATCTACATCAGCTATTTAGCTGGTGTGTGGTACACCAGCCAATCCGCTTCCTCTCCGAACGGGGTTTGCCGTTTGCATAATGAGGCTGCCACTAGGTAGGTGGCTAGTGGTCGGTGTTATGTGGGCCCACCATAATCTGTGTTTTATACACACCGTCCATTCATTTTTACACATAATTTTAACAATTTATCTTATAAATGAGAGAGATCAAAACCTCAGGTGGACCACACCATGGGAAAACAATAGTGATCGAACTTTTACCATTAAAGACCTACGGCCAATGTAATGTTTATTTGACATCCAACCCGTAGATTAGGTAATACATACCCGAATGAAGGCCAAAAAACAAATATCAGCTTGATCCAAAACTTAATAGTGAGAATTGAATCAACACTGTGTGGCCCACTTGAGTTTTTGATCTACCTTAGTTTTGAGTTCATACTATAAATTTATCTGGAAAAATGGATGGACGGCATGGATGAGACAAATACATCATGTTGGGTCCACAGCCATTGGCAGGTGGTAGGGGAGTAGCTAATCTGTTTCCATCTCGCTTACTCTAAGTAGGCTTAGCATACTGACTAAACTCTGTGGATCCCACCGTGGATGCGGAGTTTATCCGCTCCGTCCATCCATTAAACTACATAATTTTAGATCATGAACCAAATAATGAGAAAGATCCAAAGTTCGAGTGGCCCCACCACAGAAAACAATGCGGATTCACAGATCCACCCCATTCATTACATGTGTCCCACTTGGATGAGGGGTCCAACCAAGTTTCAAGCACATCCAAAACTCATGTGGGCCCCACCAAGTGTTTTTATATGTTTTAGGATGTCTTTACATAGTTTTAGATGTTATGGCCCGCCTGAGTTTTGTATGCGGCTGATGTTTGGCATATCCCATAACCTAAAGGGTACACATCAAATGCACGGTGTTGATGTTCTACCCACATCATGGTGGGGTCCACACAACTCGACCTAATGGGAAGTTCCCATGAGGTCAACCTTTTTTTTTTCACATACACACACACTCACTCTAGTGGAATTTCACCACTTATGGTACTCGAACCCTTGACCAGGTGTTGAAACTCCTGAGAGTCTAACACCCAAGCAAGAGTAAGGATCCCCCATGAGGTCAACCTTACAGTATCATTTCCTTATTTAGGTAACTCCTCCAAATTGTTCACCTAATGTGTAGGACTCGCCTTGATGTAATTTATGTATATCCACATTGTCCGTATGTTTTTTCATAATATTTAAAGAGGTGATTCCAAATCATAAGAAGATCGAAATCTCAGGTGGGCCATATCAATCACAAGATCAACAAATTGTGGCACAAATTTGACTTGAATATTTGGCTCGATTTAGAAATCTGATCCATTCACTATATTCTACTAATCAAGAGCTGATTTGATTAGTTTCTCACCCCCGATCAGGCTTCAGATGAGAAAGATATTGGGTAGTCAAGATTAATCAACAATATGATGGGCCATATCTTCTGATCCAATGGTTGGATTTGAGTGAAATTTAATTTCAATATCTAACGTTATTTACTCTTCAACCTGGACTGATCAAATTGTCTAAAATCTAATCATGCTCATTTAAAGAGTGTTTTAGACAAATTTGATTCGTTTCAAGTCATAATGGGCTGAATTTTGTAATCTGTCTTAATTTGCAAGTTATGAACACATATGCTTGTTCGAATCAACTTTAGGATGACTTGATCATAAAATTTAATCAAACTCGTCATTAAAAGTTATTCTTGCAAAATCTCTTCTTCTTCTTCTTCTTCTTTTTCAAAATCACTTCTTTTTTTATCTTAATTTTTTTTTCAAAATCTCAAAATTCCTCAAACATTGTAAATTTTGATTTTTTTTATTTTTATTTTTTTTAATGATCACAATTTTAATTTTAAAACTTCTCAATTTTCTTTTTCAAAATGTTAATTTATTTTTTTTCAAAATCTTAGTCTTTTTTAAATCTTTGTTTTTTTTTTTTTCTTTTCAAAATCTGAATTTTTCTTAATCATTATCATTTTTTTTTCAAAATTTATCATTATTTTCAAACTTCAAAAAAAAAAAAAACAAAAAATTTCGAACTCACATTTTATTTTATTTTTTCTAAACCTCATTTTCTTATATCAAACTTCTTATAGTTTATTTTAAAATACATAATCTCAATTTCTATATAAAAATCTCAAAAAATTTTAAACTCATTAATTTTATTCAAACTTCTCAAATTTTTTTGGAAAATGCAAATATTTTATATTCAAACATCGTTTTGCCTAGTCACTCGCCAGGATCGGGTTTCAAATGAGAAAAATATTAGGTGAACAAGGTTGTTCAACAATATGATTGGCCATATCTTGTGATCCAACCGTCAAATTTGAGTGAAATGTAATTTAAACATCTAAAGTTATTTACTCTTTAATTGGGACTGATCGGATTGTCCAAAATCAGTCTAGATCTGGACAAACTGATCGTGCCCATTTAAAGAGTGTTTTGGATGGATCTAATTCGTTTAGGTCAAATTAAGCCAATTTTTGTTTTCTATCCTAATTAGCATGTTTTGAACATATCTGACCATTCAGATCAACCTTAAGATGGCCAGATTATAGAATTTGATTAATCTCATCATTATAAGTTATTCTTGCGATTACACTTCATTATACTTGGGCTATAATTTTTTCACAAGTGAATCTTTGTGTGTATAAATGGTTAGAGGTTCAATTAGTGGATGTCCCTAATAGTTTAGTAAAAGATCTCAATTTTTTTCCACAGATAAATCTCAATTATCTTTTAAAAAATCTCATTATTTTTTTGAAATGTCCATTTTTTCAATCTTACTTTTTATCCAAACTTGTCAATTCTTATCGAACTTCTCATTTTATTTTTTCAAAATACAAAATCTCAATTTCTATTTCAAAAAAATATATATTTTTTAACATTGTCAAAATTTTCACAAAATTTTTTAATCTTTTCAACTTTCTTTTTCAAAATATCATTTTTAAAATCTTTTTTTTTTCAAAATTATCGACTTTATTCAATATTCTTAAATTTTTAAAAAAAAAAAAATCTACATTTTTATTAACCGATAGTTTTTTTTTCAAAATCTCTATTTTTTTTTTTTTTTTTTAACTTCATTTCAAGTCTCAATTTTTATTAAAATATGAAGGATGTAGAGTGGGATTTTTCCTCTAATATTGTAAAGCATTTACATCATTTTTAAAGCAAAATAATAATAATAATATTTTCCACTAAATTGATATAAAAAAACAAAAAAAAATGTTGCATTTAATCAATTGATACAAAAATAATCTTAGATACAAATAAATGAAATAAACCAGTGAAATTCTTGTTTTTTTTTTTTAAACACTTCTTAGACTACAATAAAACACAAAATTTCAGTATATATATATATATATATATATATATATATATATATATATATATATATATATATATATAAAGAAGCAGTTAGGGGCAAAAGTTAATTTACGACAGACCATGGTCTCTCATAAAAGCCAATAAAAACCGTCGCTTAATGTTTTATTTTGGTTTTAGGTGGTAATTTGCGATGGATCAAAATCCTAAATCCCGCCACTTCTTACCGATGTTATTTCCTTAAAAAAGTAGTGTGCGACGGACATTTTCAGTTAGCGACGAACTAAATCCGTTGTTAAACCAAGCCTTTTTGCGACATGATATTTGTTGCAAAATCACGATTTTGGCGTAGTAATTCAATTTCACTACTTTCTTTAATGTGGTCCACATGAGCCTTTGATATGCCTCATTTTTTGGGCTTATTCCTTAAAATAATATTTCAAAATGAACGGACGACATGGATAAAATATATACATCACAATGGGCCTAATAGGACCATCCATCTCTACGTAGGTCCGATTACCCTACCCGTGTACCGACTTACCATTAAGAACCTTTTGCAAGCCATAAATAGTTCAAACTCGTGTTTTTGGCCCATGACATTAAATTAAATTCTAAATCCAATCGACAGATTAGATTCAACACATAAATCATGACAAGACCCTTATAACACGACAACCTCGACCCTTATAAACTTCACACGTCGAATGATAACCACTACCCATATAATATGATAACCACGACCTCATATAACTTTTTAAGGATCTTGGTTGTAATGTAGTAAGGGTGCGTGGTTGTAGGTTGATGTAATTAATAACTTGTTTATTTTTAAATAATAAGAGTCGAGGCCCACAATGGAGTAATTCGTTCCGTCCACCTCATCGACTAGCTCACCATGGGGCCAAAAAGTCCTAACTTGAATAGTGTCCACTTCTAACAAACATCACAGTGGGCATAGAAAGTTTCAACGGTAGGTGTCATTGTCACCATTATTTTCTATTATGTGGCCTACATGAGTATTGGATCAGGCTGATATCTGGGCCCTAGCCATAAAATGACATTTCAGAAAGGATGGGTGGCATGGATTATATACATACATCAATGTGGGCTCCATGAGTTAGGTCTTGCCCACGCCAAAGAAGGCATCCGTACACATTACATTCTTACCATTAAATACAAAAACCGTACAACTACTTAACCAAGGACTGACATTTTGGTTCGAAAAAATTTTGAAAGCTTGTCAGAAGGCAACCGTTGAAATATTTGAAAGGTTGAATCCCTTCATGGAATTTGACCATCCATGGAGGCCAGAACGGTAAAAATCCCTATCTTTAACGACCGTCGGGTGTGGAAGCGGATTGCATACTGAGTAAACTCTGTGGGGTCCATTGTAATCTACATATTTTATCTACTCCGTCCATCCATTTTAAAAGATAATTTTATGGGTTGAGCCCAAAAATGAAATTTATCCAAATCTCAAGTGGACCTCACCACGGGAAGCAGTGTGAATTGAAATTCTACCGTTGAAAATTTCTCGGGCCCATAGAATTTTTGGATCAAGCTGATATTTGTGTTTTCCCTTCATCAATGTCTGTGTGATCTTATGAATAGGTTGGATGACAAATAAACATCACCTCGGCCCTAGCAAGGTTTCAACGGTGTAACTCAGTACGCAATCCTATTTCGTCGAGTGTCTGCTGTGAAGTCGATGACTCCGCGTCAACCTCTCTCTCTCTCTCTCTCTCTCTCTCTCTCTCTCTCTCTCTAATCAATCACGTAGGAATATTCGATATGGGATTGGTGAAGCATAGAGGTGGGCATCGAGTCGAGGTGGGCCAAGCTTGGCTTGGCTTGTCCATGATGTACTCGAGTTCGAGCTCGAGCTCGAGCTTGGCATCGAGCTCAACATTGAAGCTTGGCTTGTTTGCCAAAGCTGTCGAGTCGAGTTAATAGTTCGAGTCGAGTCGAGTAGAGTTTACCTCAAGTCCAGCTCGAGCTTGTTGGGTGAGAGAGTAATGGATTCTATTCTTGATCATCCTCCATTGATGAAAAATTCAAAAATCTTAAGAGAATCAAAGCAAAACCCGATGAAAAAACCAAACAAAGCTTTAAACCGGATGAGGAAACTTGTAAGAACTGATCTGTTCTTGATCTTCTTTCTTGCCTAAGAAGTAGATCTCAAGAGATTGAAATCATACTATTGTGGAGCTGAAATGAAAACTGGTGGTGGTGGTTGGGAAGGGCGTGCGGCTGGCAGTGGGTAGAGAAAGAGAAGAAAGGAAAAGGGAAGGGGGTGCGTGCAGTCAGGTAGAGACTCTGAGATTTGTTTTTTATTTTTTTTTATTTTTAAGTTTAAACTTAAAACTTATATTAATATTATAATTATATCGAGCCGAGTCGAGCTCGAGTTCGAGCTTCGAGTCGAGTCGAGTTCGAGTCAAGTCGAGTTGAAATGCCCCCTGGTCAAACTTGGCTTGAACTCAACTCGAGCTTCAAATAATTATCTTGGTTTGGCTCGAATCGGCCATTCAAGCCGAGTCAATCCGAGCTGACTCGAACCGAGTCGAGCGAGCTTTTCCAGCTAGCTTGACTCGTGAACAGCCCTAATGAAGCGGACCACATAAAACTCGAGCCGTCCTGAGAAGTGGGCCCCACTTTCTTTAACGCTTCACGAGAAAATGGATCCAATGTTTCCATCAAGTGGGACCCACTAACGTATGGTACACGGTTAAAACCACCTTAATTAGCAGAAACTAACGACTTCGAGGCTGCAGTTTCATGGTAGGCGTTTAAGAGTACCTTAATAGAAACAAAGGACTTGGAGGCTGTAGATGGTAGTAGCAATGCTTTCAAAGCTTCTGGCGTTCTTTCTCCTCATTAAGCTTACATCATCATCATCATCAGTGGACGGCCTTGATTTCACCTATAACGGATTCCGCGGTGTGAACTTGAGTCTCAACGGCGTGGCGGCGATCACACCAGACGGCCTCCTTAGGCTGACCAACACCAGCCTGCAACAGATAGGCCGTGCGTTCTACTCCGTTCCTGTCCGCTTCAAGAACTCATCCAACGGTGATATTTTCTCCTTCTCTACCACTTTTGTCTTTGCCATCGTTCCCGAAGATCCTAAACTGGGTGGCCATGGGATCGCATTCGTCATCTCCCCGTTGAATGATCTCCCCGGTGCACTACCCAGCCAGTATTTGGGCCTCTTCAATTTAAGCAACGTTAATGGAAATTCATCAAACCACATCGTGGCCGTCGAATTCGACACCCTCATCAACCCCGAATTCGAAGATATCAATAACAACCATGTTGGAATCGATATCAATGGCTTGAGGTCTACCAATTCCTCTCCTGCGTCCTACTTTACTAACAAGAAAGGTGAGTTTAAGAACATAAGCCTCATAAGCGGCAAACCAATACAAGCGTGGATAGATTATAACAGTGTAGACAAGCAACTCAATGTAACAATATCTCCCATCGACGTCCTTAAACCAAATCAACCACTCTTGTCGACGAGCGTTAATCTTTCATCGGACATCTTGGATGAAATGTACGTGGGGTTCTCCTCATCCACGGGTTCCTTGCTCACATCCCATTACATTTTGGGATGGAGCTTCAAAATCAACGGACCAGCTACACCGCTCAATCTCTCAACACTTCCGATTCCTCCTCGACGACCCCACCACAGTGAAAAGAAATGGATGATTCTGGCAATTGGGTTACCGTTATTTATCATTTTCATCCTAATGGCTATCTCCATAGGCGTTTATAAGGTGAGAAGAAAGATAAAATTCGCTGAAATACTCGAAGACTGGGAGCTTGAATATGGGCCCCAAAGGTTCTTCTACAAGGATCTCTTCATCGCCACCAAGGGCTTCTCAGAGAAAGTGCTTCTTGGTGTCGGCGGCTTTGGTAGGGTGTACCGAGGCGTCCTACCAACGTCTGGGATTGAAGTTGCAGTCAAGAAAATCTCCCACGAATCACGGCAAGGAATGAAGGAGTTCATCGCGGAGATAGCCAGCATCGGACGGATCCGACACAAGGACTTGGTCCGGCTACTTGGATACTGCCGGCGGAAGGGAGAGCTCCTACTTGTCTATGATTTCATGCCAAACGGTAGTCTCGACAAGATGATCTTCGACCATTCAGAGTCAGTGCTACAATGGAATAATCGGTTTCAGATAATCAAAGGAGTAGCTTCGGGTCTTCTCTATCTGCATGAAGATTGGGTGCAAGTAGTCCTTCATAGAGATATTAAAGCCAGTAATGTATTATTAGATCATGATTTAAATGGGATGTTGGGAGATTTCGGGCTGGCGAGATTGTATGATCATGGGACTGATCCTCAGACGACTCACATGGTTGGGACGTTCGGTTACATTGCCCCGGAGCTGGCTAGGACCGGTAAGGCGACGACGAGCACTGATGTGTTTGCTTTTGGGATCTTCATGCTCGAAGTAGCTTGTGGGCAGAGGCCAATATCGTCGCGGGCCATGTTGGTGGAGGAGCCGATCTTGATCGATCAGGTGCTGGAGCGTTTGAAGAGAAAAGCGATCTTAGAGGCGGCGGACCCGAAGTTGGGAGGTGATTATGTGGTGGAAGAGATGGAGCTGGTGTTGAAGGTTGGTTTGCTTTGTTCGCACCCGTTGGCTGGGTCGAGGCCGACTATACGGCAAGTGGTGCAGATTTTGGAGGGTGATGATTCGGTGCCGGAACTGTCACTTGATAGTTTCGATAGTAATGAATATGCAGCGGGCCATGATGAAGGTTTTGATGATCTTGTGATATTGTTTCCTTCGTTGGATGCTCAGTCTTTACTCTCTGGTAGCCGTTGATTGTATAGAATTAATGTAGATTTTATCATGTTTGTGTGGTTGTTTGCATGTATGCATGAATATGCAGTGAGTTGAGTTTTGAAATGCATGTGTGCTTGTAGAATATGTCTACTCTACACCTCTTTGTGTGGGTCCACCGTAATGTAAGACGGACATCCAATCCGTCCATAAGGTGCGTCAGTTCAAGTTCACTACTTATAATTAAAATCAGGATGATCGAATTATTATTTTAATAAGTATAAGATCATCTCCTATCCAACTTGTAATAAGGGAGTTACGATTGTTTTCATCAGATCGCAATGTTGAAAACAATATCAAATGCGACTAAATGTTGTAATTATTCTAAAGCTATTTGAAAGTTTATTGAATAATCTTTTAAAAAGAATAATTTCATTCAAATTCAACTAATAACGAAGGGGTTATAATCATTTTCATGGGATCGTGTAATGCTAAAACAAATTCAACTAATAACGAATTGGAAGTAGTTATAATCATTTTCATTGGATCGTGCAATGCTAAAAACGAAAACGAATGTGACCTAATAGCATCATGAACTTTGAACTCACTTTTAAATTGTCAAATAGTGTCTAAATAAGATAATTCTAAAAAAGTATTTGAAAGATCTTTGAATTATATTTCTATGACATAATATCACCTCCATCCAATCTGTGATGAAAAAGTTACGATTATTTTAGTGGGATCACTTAAAATTGATTTGAACTTGCATTTACTTTGGTGTTCCTAAAAGTGAAAGTGAACGAGAGTGCATACTCATGTTCACATTCTCCCCAAAACAAGGTAAAACACAAATATCAGCTTGATCCAAGCTCATCTGTCCCCAAAGAAGTTTTCAACTATTAGCACTCGATCCCTGTTCTTTTTGTGGTGTGGTCCGCTTCTCTTGGCTTTGGATCTGCATAAATTTTGGGCTCATGCCCCCAAACCACAATGATCTGAAAAAACGGATGGACGGTATCGATTAAACACATACATCACGGTGGGCTCATGGAATCGGGTCACCAGGCAATCGGGTCCTGTACGAATGGGAAAGAAGGCATAGAATCCGGTGTGCGTTCACCATCATTAAAGGCAATGGCTCATCTCCTTCCCCGTAGTGTCGTCATATATGCCCTCAATCCATACCATTCAAGATTACTGGCCCCACTATGGATACAGTATAGGCTGAAAGTCAGACTGATCGAACACCTTTGTTAGGCTTCTTTGTAACCGTTCATTTGAAGCACAGCAAGTCGCGTTCGTCACTTGCTGTTTTGCTACGGCTATTCCCAAGACTGAGTCAAAATCATTAAGACGGAGGTATCTGTCATCTGTCCAATTCATGGGACCCACGCTTGTATGGTCCAATTCATGGCAAGATATTTCAAGAGCAGAAAACGATACATCACTCAATCTCCACCCTATACATTTCAACTTGCACGATAATCTGAATAATTCATCTGGAAGCCTGGACTGTCCACGGATTGGCCCAGTGGTTGCACCAACCGAAAGATGGCAACCGTCTGATCACTCTCATCTGGGGCCAATGGTTCAGTGATCTTGCTATAATGGCCCTGACGCAGGGATGAACGTGATGAGGTGGATCACTGTCTTCTTCAAGGATAACTACTTCAAATCCACGTGCTTCCCTTTACTCCTCACAAATAACGAGGAAAAAAGTCAAAAAAAAAAAAGTAGAAAATAAATTTTATAAAATTTGTAATTTGATTGTTTGATTGAAAATAAATAAATAAATAAAAGCCTACAACCCTGTAAATAAGTATGCCAAGCCTGGAAAAAAGGTCTCGGAATTAAAGTACAAATAAAACTTAATAATAAACATTTATTTTTTATGTTGGACGCAACTGGTAAAGCCTAACGGATGAAGAGTTACACTCAAACCAAACTTATTAAAAATAGTAAAAATGGAAATAAACATCAAATTTGACCGTTGATATGATGGAATCTCACAAATTCAACCTATTAGTTGGCTTAAGTAGCTCATCATACCTCAAAATCACATATAGTAAGTCAAGTAATTCATTCCGATTTACAAGATATGCATGCGTTAAGGTTTTGACAGTCCTAATAACTTATATTTCCTATCAGGCCTTCTCTAGTCTATCTTGGGCATGAAAGTGTCCACGACCCGCTCTACATCCGGCCGATGCACCAAAAGTATTCCATTGACTAGATCGTCGTAACCATGTAATTGCCGTGCATCAAAAGAACGGTTAAAACAAAAACTTGGGCCACTTACAGCCTATGTTCATCCATAGTACGGCCCACGATTTGGAAGGTCCAGATTGACGCACGTGTGCCAAATGCCACATATGGTGCCGGAGTATTCACCATTTGATGTTGTGGTAAACAAACATTAAAATCCATCTTCTTCATCTAACACGTGGAATAGGGAGGGGATTAGGTGCTGCCCTTATCGCGTGCTCACCTTGATGTATTTACTCTACATTCGCACCGGCCATCCGTTTTTTCATATCATTTTAGGGCATCCCGAAAACGAAAAAGATCTAATCCTCAAGTGGACCATATTATAGGAGACAGTGGTCTGGTATGGTCCACCTGAGAATTGAATTTACTTTATAGTCCGTTTTGCATGCTCATTTTAACACACCAGCTTAAAAATAAACAAATTCAAAGCTCGAGTGGACCACACCATAAGAAATAATGAAGATAATGACACCCACGGTTGAAACATTCCCATGGTCCCACCATGATAGACCTAAACGAAATGAAAATACAAATAGGAGCTTGATTTAAAACTCTTATGATGTGGTCTATTTGAAGTTTGGATCTGCTTTGTTTATGGGCTCATGGTTAAACAGAGCTGGCAAAAACAAATTGATGACATGAATACATCACAGTGGGCCTGGATGGACTTACCTCTCCACCCATTTCTGGTAGATCTAAATGGAGAGTGGATTTGGTGAGACCCCAGTCTCACCCAAGACGGTGTGGCCCTTCCCGTAAGGTTATTGTGGGGCCCACCTTTGATGTATGTATTATGTATTCACGCCATCCATCTGTTTTCCATATCATTTTAGGTCATTGTCCCAAAAATGAAGTAGATCCAATTATCAAGTGGATCATACTACTATTAAAAACTTCTTAGGGCGCACCTTAATGCTTCCATAGTGCTTATTTGCCATCCAATCAGTTGGTAAGGTCACATAAGCTTGGATGATGGGAAAAATAAATATCAACTTTTGTAGCCTATTAATGGTCAATCAACGTTGTTTCTTATAGTATAGTGACTATAGTCCACTTGATAATTATTGGATCGGTTTCATTTTTGGTATAATGTTATAAAATGATTTTGAAAAATGGATGGATGGCATGAATATATAATACATACATC
This sequence comes from Magnolia changhungtana, assembly GCA_030180095.1. NCBI lineage: Eukaryota > Viridiplantae > Streptophyta > Magnoliopsida > Magnoliales > Magnoliaceae > Magnolia > Magnolia changhungtana. Next base: position 4,698,553 of record JASAUF010000391.1, on the reverse strand, counting down.
AAAGTGGGCCTGTGGTAAACCCACGGTAAGGGTCACGCCATCTTCGGTGTGGTGGGGTCTCACCAATCCGCCCTCATCTATATGTACCTTGGGAGTGGATTAGGCAAGACTCAAGACTCACCTAAGATTATGGCCCTTACCATGAGGTCCAACTTCATGTATTTTGTATGCCTATTGTCTATATGTTTTTCCAAATCATTTTAGGGCACTATTCTAAAAATGGAGTAGATCCAGTAATTAGGTCAACCACCATAGGAAGCAATAGTAATTGACCATAAATGTCACGCCCTGAAATTCGGGTATCCAAATAGAGTAATTCGGACCCTAATCTCAAGCCTGTGAGGTATAAGATTCTCTTTAATTTAAGCCTATATAACCATTTTCATTCCCAATATACCAAGATTCCTCGTATCATCATTTACATCAACTAAGCACAAATAAAAATCTCATATCACAATGCTAAAATAATTAGATAAAGTCAACTCAACTTTAATGCATCATTCTTTCACTAAAACAAAACTAAGTAAAAGGAAATATGTAATCCATAAAGTCTTAACTAAAATTAAAACAAAAGCAATCCCTAAAACTGAATATGACTTTGGCTCATCAATAATAGAATACCTCCTCGAAGTATTCATACCCGGTACCTGAAATATTTAAACACTCTAAGTACAACAACTCAATAGGATCATTCTTATCTCAACCGAAATTTACACATTAATACCATAACACACTTTTCAATACTAAATAAATAATTTTAAAAAATAACATTTAAGTAGGCAATAATTATTCACAAAAGATTTTTAAATTAAAAAAAATAATTTCATAAATGATGGAATTAAAAATGCACTCCTCTACAATTAACTTGAAAATATATGTGCCTTAACGATCTTTTACGGAATGACCCTAGGAAGAGCACCATGTAATATTTTTTAGGTAACGACCCTGGGTAGAGTACCACATGATTTCTTTTAGGAATCAATCCAGGGCAGCACACCCGTGTGTGTATACCCAGGGCAGAGCACCTGTGCCAATCTTTCAGAAGTAACCCTGAGCAGAGCACCTGTGTGTGTATTTTTTTAGGAAATTACCTAGGGCAGAGCACCCGTGCTGATCTTTCGAGAATGACCCCGGACAGAGCATCCGTCTTACAATATCTTAGTCATACCTTAAGAAGGCATACATAAAGAAGGGAATAATAAACATAATTTATTTAAGATTTTTATGCACAACTAGTCATCATTCTAATATGTACATTATTTAACAATTCATCAACACAAAAGGATTCAAGATAAACCTAATAAGGCTATACAATGCACCATTAATATTCGACATGTATAGTTGGTTAAACAACAAGTAATTATTAAAGAATTAACATATACACAAAAAATATAATGTTCACATATACAATCGAAGTAATTCAATGTATACAATAGTTTAACCATTTATACATATCAACCAAAACTACATGTATTTTTATGATTGCCAACTTGCAAACCTAACATCATTCCATACCTATGATATTTATGTATAAATCTCGGTATGGGGTGTGAGTTAAATCACCTACTTGATGCATGACCCGTGTCAAGAGACGGCTATAACACAATTTAACTGTTGATGCTCTTGCCGAGGAAGATGGTACCTTCTCTAATGGTGACTTATTGATTGATGGTTTTTCAACGATTCTCTATTTTGAGATGATGGAATTTGATGTAGGAAGTTTGAAAGGTGAAGGATGAAAGCATTTAATGGAGATTTATCGGTGGTTTCAGAGGTTCGTGGCTTCGTGGTTGAGGTGGCGTGCTTGCACAACACACGTCGCTGATTCATATTGATAATTTGGATAAGAGAACGGTTGGGATGGAGCATCAGGTTGAGGTTAGTTTCCAAAAGAATGGAGGAATGAGGAAATTTCAGAGAAGTCGTGCTGAGGTTGCAGGACAGAAGGATTTGATTTGATTTGTTCGGGATGGTGCACATCTATTTTACGGAGATTAAGGGATGAAGAGAGAAAATCGGGGGTTTGTTGCATGTGGGCCGATATATATGTTTTTTTTTTAAAGCACGGTGAAACCCACAACAATGAGGTGTCAAATCCTTACCGTCCATTAGTTTTGCCTAGTCATGATAGGGCATAGGTCCAAAACAAAGATGATCTAAAATTACGGTGGGCCACACTAAAGGAAAGAGCGGGATTTGAAATACCTACCATTTAAAAAAAAAATGGGATGTTACAATTAATGTGCCACGAAAGATTTTTCTTCCCTTCATCCATGCTGACGTGACCTTATCAACAGATTGGATGGAAAATAAACAAATGGAAACATTAAGATACACCTTAAGAAGTTTTTAATGGTATGGCATTCAACCACCACTGTTTCCAATAGTATGGTCCACCCAATCTACTTCATTTTTGGGACAGTGCTCTAAAATAATCTGAAAATAAATAAATAAAATAGCATGGATACAAAATACACACATCAAGGTAGGCCCATGGTAAGGGTTGCGTCGTCTTAGGTGAGGCTGGGTATCACCTAATCCTCTTCCACGAGATACGGCTAGAGTTGGAAATGAGCTAAATCGAGTCGAGCTTGTCTCAGCTTAGCTTGGCAAGTAACCCCAACTCAAACTCGACTCGGCTTAGTCTTCGAGCCTGATTAGCCAGCAGCTCGGGCCAGCTCGAGCTGAGTTCAAGTTCCAGCCTACGAGTTGAGTTCGTGTTTAGATTTTAAAATTTTTAATTAATATAATATATATTATGATTTATAATTTATATAAATATATAATATATCATATATAATTTATTTAAATATAAATATTTACAAAATATTTATATCAAGTGAGTCAAATCGATTTGAACTGAGTCAAGTTCTGAGTCGAGTCGAGTCAAACTCAGACTCGACTCAAAAAATATCAAGCTAAAAAAATCAGCTTAACTTGGCTCGAACCTAGTTTCAATCCAAGTCGAACAAACTTTTCTGAGTTGAGTCAAGTGAGTTAACTGGGCTAACTCAGTTCGTGTACAGCTCTACATGCAGTCCTTACCATGGATTAATGTGGGGCCATCTTGATATACATATTTTATATCCACACCGTACATCCATTTTCCCATACCATTTTTGTCATGATCCTAAAAATGAAGAAGATCCAAATCTCAGGTAGACTGTACCATGGGAAACAGTGGTGATTGACTATTAATAGGCCACAAAAGTTTTGGATCCGGCTGATATTTGTTTTTTTCCTTTCATCCAGGCTTATTTAACCTTATTAACAGATTAAATGATAAATAAATAAATACTACAAAAACATTAAGGTGTGCCCTAAGAAGTTTTTAATGGTAGTGTATAGTCACCACCGTATCCTAGACTATGGTCCACCAGAGATTTGGATCTTCTTCACTTTTGTGATCATGATATAAAATGGTCTGGGAAAATTGATGGACGGTGTGGATCCACAATACATGCATCAAGGTGGGCCTCACCTATTTCCACCGCTTGGGCCGGCAACAAGAGTCATGATATGAACCTCGGCCAAATGACATGTATATCATCCTCTAGCCGGCCGGCAGTGGGCCCTACCAATCGGGTTTTAGGTGCAGATGGGAATGTTATTAGGCCTGTAGATCAAATGTGGGCCTTATTTAATTGAGTGGAGTGATGAACGGTTAAGCATGGCCGGATTTGGCAACATCTTCTATAGGTGCCGAGAGAGCTTTATTGTAAACGGGCCTGGGCTAACTTTGAATACACAAGAGATAAATGGGCCAGGCCGAGCACCGACTTTTGGGCCTGTTAATATTGGGCTATTCAAAGCCCACTATGGACCCGGTCTGGCCTGGCCCATTACCACCTCTATATTAGTAGAGTGGCAATGGATTAGTTTGGACTGGCCTACGGGTCAACTGGCCCAACCCGCCACCCAAGGCTTAAAACCATGGTCGGGACAATACGCCTATTTCTCTCTCCTCTTTGTTTTTAAATAGGATTTTGACCGTACTGGCCTCATTGTAGGGTTAAATTGCCTAAAGGAATTTAGCCTTTCAAATATTTCGAGGGTGGCTTTCTGACAAGCTTTTTTTAAAAAAAAAAAATTGGACCAAAATGCCCATTTTCCTTGGATCAGTAGTTATACGGTTTAGAGTGCAGAAAAAGTTACGTGTTATTTTAATCTTCAGAAAGTGACATGGAAGGAAGTCTTTTTGAGCGAAAGCAAGGCCCAACTCATGGATCCAACATTGATGTATGTGTATAATCTGCCCATCCTTTTTGCTGTGTTATTTTAAGGCTAGGGCCCAAATATTAGCCTGATCCAGAGCTCATGTGGGCCATATAACAGAACATAATGGTGATAATGGCACCCGTACTTTTGAAACTTTCTTGGGTCATTGTGATGTTTGTTAAGAAGTAGACACTGCCCAAGTCAGAACTTTTTAAGCTCATGGCGAGCTGGCCTACAAAGTGGATGAAACGGATCACCCCATTGTGGGCTTTAGGCTATAGTACCAATGGCTATCCTTTCACTTGGTAGTAAAGGAAGTGAACACGTGACAACTACCAACTATATAACATGACAACTACAACCCATGACAACGATGACCCATATGACACGACAACCATGACTTCAACCCTTACTACATTACAACCATGACCTTAATACGTAACCTTTGATCCATTTTTAGTAGTGTAGCTAGTGAACAAGTGACAATCTTGACACTTAACATGTCATAACCGCGACCGTTAACACATCACAACCATGACAACTCCGACTCATATAAATTGAAAACCTACCATTGAAAATCTTTTGGGGGCCATAAATTTTTTGGATATAACTCTTTTTTTACTCATGAAGTTAAATTAAATTCTAAATCCAATGGACAGATTGTTACTTGTTCACTGCCTACACTACCAAAAATGGATCAAAAGTCGTGGTTGTAATGTAGTAAGGGTTGAGGTCGTGGTTATCATATTATATGGGTCAAGGTCGTGGTTGTCATATTATATGGGTTGTGGTTGTAATGTAGCAATGGTTGAGGTTGTCATTTTATATAGGTCGTGGTTGTCATAAGGTGTAGTTGTCATGTTAAATAGGTCGTGGTTGTCATGTTAATATGGATCATGGTTATCACATGTTCACTTCATTTACTACCAAATGAAAGGATAACCATTGGTACCAAAGCCGAAGGCTTACAATAGAGTGATCCGTTCCGTCCACCTTTTTGGCTAGCTCGTTGTAGGCCCAAAAAGTCTTGAATTGGGCAGTGTTCACTTATAACAAACATCACAATAAGATATAACAAACATCACAGTGAGCCTAGAAAGTTTCAAAAAGGCTTCTATACATGTCACTTTCTCGGGACTAAAATAACACGCAACTTCTTCTTTACTCTAAACAATACAATTACTTATCCAAGGACAATGACATTTTGTCTAAAAAAATTTTCAAAGCTTGTCAGAAGGCTACCCTCAGAATATTTAAAAGTTGACTCCCTTCAAAGAATTTCATCATGCAACAAGGCTAGTACGATTAAAATCCCTTTTAAACACTACCGTGAATGACTTGGCTTCTTTACGAGGTTTGTTGTCTGTATAGGAGGCTGAGTTAATCTACAACATGCTGACCCATCACGATGTATGTCTGTTATCCACGTCGTCCTTCTGTCTTATGAGTTATTTTAGGGCATGAGATCAAATTGAAGAATATCCAAAGCATAAGTGGACCACACCACAGGAAACAATAGTGATAAGTTCTACAGTGATGTATATTTGTCATCCAACCTGTTATGGATGAAGGGAAAATGCAAATATCATGCCCTAAAATTTGAGGGGTTGAGCCCCAAATTAAAGACCATACCATAAGAAAGAGGGAAATACTTATTCTTACCATTGAAACCTTTTCAGGGCCCACAATAATGTTTATTTGTCATGCAACTTGTTCATGAGATCACAAAGACATCCTTTTGATCTAAAACTTCCGTGCCTCCGAGAATTTTTCAATGGTAGACTTTCAATTCATACTATTTCCATAGGTGTGGTCCACTTGAACTTTGGATGTACTTCATTTTAGGGTGAAAGACCTCAAATTATCTAGTAAAATGGATGGACCGATTAGATAAAATACATAAATCACGCTGGGTCCCACGGAGTTTACTCAATAGGCAATCCGCTTCCTTTTCCCTGGATGGAAATGACATCCATTTTCTTTTCATATAGGTGGGCCATGCTCATCACCATGGCTGTAGAGTCAGCCATTCTAGTCCATCAATCCAGTGGTTTCTAGCGTTAATATACCCACGTTGCTAAAATACACCAACCAGGCAATCTTCGTGGTCACATCAAATAGCTTTTCCTTTGAATGTCCACGGTTGAAATTTCTGAACTCGTTTTGAAGTCACCTTTGGGCGGCTGGGATCGTCCTGTCATTATGGATTGGGACTTTGGCGTACGTGGCCCACTGTGGACTCTAGCGCAACCACTTTGTGGCCCACCCGTTTCATGTAATCATTAGGGCTGAAAGTCGGGCGGGTTGGCCCGGTTGGTGCTCAACCATATCCCAACCCAAGGTTCATATACGTCAACTCTAACCCAATCCAACCCAACCCAACCCAACCCAACCCGACCCAGCAACCCAAGTCCAACTCAAGCGGGTTCGGACAGGTAGTTATATGCTAATATTTTCATTATTACATTAGTCTATTATATTTTCACTACATATCTTTTTTTTTTTTTACCTATAATTTTATTAATTATATATGTAGTTATTTATTATAAATAAGTTCAATTTTTCTAAACAAATAACCTAGAATATAAGACAACTATTTCTTTAAAAGTCGTATGGTGAATCAACCAATCTATTTGGTAGAGAGAAACCAAGTATATCTTGTTCGTGCACCAATGAAACCTGACAGCATTGGAATTTCCTGTGCATTCAACACAAATGATCTGCACTCAATTATAATTAATTTATAAAAAACTAATATATTGATGAGGTTTGGGTTAGGTCGTACAACCCAAGACCTCAACTTAAGCCTAACCCAAGTTTTATCGGGTTGATGTTTGTATGGCCCAAGCCCAAGACCAAACCCTATACATCCTGCCTAAGCCCAACCCAATGTTGGGCCGGTCACTGGTCGGTCAGGTTGAACCGGCCCAACTTTCAGCCCCAGTGATCATGCACCATTGGCCCATCATGAATGGCCAAACGCAAGTAACCCAAACATAACCTTATCAGCAGTTCTACTGAAACCCTTTTAGACTAAGCTTGCGTGGTCCCCGCGTGATGTAAGGCCCAAATCCATCCGTCCATAAAGTGTCCCTTAAATCTCATCCAAAGATCAGATCCACCCAAACACACAGGTGGGCCATGGGGAACAGTTTGGATGGGGACATCACCCTTAAAACCTTCCAGATCGTGTGTTGGGCCCACCGTGTTTTGTATATGCCATCCAATCCATTCATGAGATTCATCCCACCAGGATGGATGAAACATTGAAACCCAAAAATCAGTTGATTACAAAACTCAGGCAGCCCATACCACGTGATTTTATGCATGATTTTTTATGTTATGGCCCCCCTAAGTTTTGGATGTATCATATTTTTAGCTCCACGGCTAAATGGGGGCGCATATGATGGATGGAGTGGATGTCATGCACACGTAATGGTGGGCCACACAGATGTAGTTGTGGACTAAGCTCATTCCCCAGACGATGTGGAGGAACCGGCCTCCCCTGTTGGACCCGGATTGCATACTGACCTTGCCAGTATAGTAGTAGCTACATGTTGGTGTATCTGTTTTATCCACACCGTCCGTCCATTTTTCCAACTCATTTTAGGGTATAACAAAAAAAAAAAAAATTTGAGGGTGGACCACAACAAATGTTTTATGCCATCTAACCCGTTGATTAGGTCACACAGACATGGATGAAATAAAACGTAACTATCAGCTCAATCCAAAATTTTTATGACCCCATTAAGTTTTTAATAGAGGGCCTTTACTCACCGCCGTAAATAGCGGTAAATGGGTAATTATAACCTATATCTATTGTCAGGAAAAAGATGAAATATTTATGGTAGTTACACCTCGATGGTCGAAATTTACTTTTCGAAAAAAAGGATGAGAATGGCTGAGTGAACTTTTTGGATCTCACCATGATGTATGTGATCGATCCATGCTGTCTATTTATTTTCTCAAATCATTCTAACACTTGTGTCAAAAACATAGATAGATTATAAGCTTAATTGGACCACACCAAAGCAAACAAGGGAATATTTACATCCATCGTTGAAATGTGAAGCCATCCACGGGTCCCACACTGATTTTTATTTGTGATCCAACCTGTTCATATGATCACACAGATACAGATGAAGGAAAAACATAAATATCAGCTAGATACAATACTCCTATTGCCCACAAGAAGTTTTTCAATGGTTTGTGTTTAATCACCGTGTTTCTTGTGTTGTGGTACATTTGCACTTTGGTTTTGCCTCGATTTTCAGGTTATGACTTAAAATGAGCCGTTACAATGAATGGATGGCTTGGATCAGACACATATATCATGATAAGCCCTGCAAAATTTTGAAATTTTTTCTAAATATTAGTATCAAGTAAATCAAAGCTGGCGGCTACGGTGTATTTCTCATGGAAAATACTTTTATTTCCAGTTTAAAATAAGAAAACAAACACCCCCTAACATGAGCTGGACAAATGGAACGGCGACTGCATAAAATGATCTGGAAAAATGGATGGACGGCGTGGATAAAACACATACGTCATCATGGGCCCACGAAGCTTTTCCAGTACTGGCATGCCATCCGCGTCCATCCATTTTTCCACGGACTCGATTTCGTCTAGCAAAGCTCGATCCTATAATATGGACGAACTACACGCACTTTTTCTCGCAGCACACGTGCTAATCTTAAAACTGCTAAGAACATCCAAGCAGTTTATAAGGTGGTCTCCACCGTTACGATAGCCATATCTTATATTCAGGCAGATTAACGGATCAGCTAGACCACTCCTTTACAAAAAGTATGGACAGTCTAAATAAAATTTCCCATGGTTCACATTCATATCAACGGTGGAAACCGTGAGATAACATATCTAATTTTATATTGAGTACTTACTACGACGGGTCCACTGAAGTAACGGATCAGATTTTTAGTACACTTTGCAGGTCGCCACGTGTGAGCTTGCATGTGTAATTTGGAACTGAGTACGTGTGGGGATAGCAATCCTGCTTGTGATCTGGAGAGACTGGGGATCGATAAGAAATGGCTGCCGAATGCCGATAGCCGTTGAATCCTCAAGTCAGGATGGAGAGAAAAATAAACACGACTCTCCGTCACAAGCACAATCCCTTACAAATCCGCTGTATACAGCCGGTACAACACCCGAGAACTGTGGGACTCACCTTGTTGTACGTTTAAAATCTACTACGTCCATCAGGTGATCCAATCGATTGTAGATATCAGAGTAAAACTTCAGATTGAAGCACAACTCATATATTCCACACTGTCTCAACCTAGAGGTTTTCGTTTTTGTTCTCCCCTATTTGAGAGATGGATGAAGATTGATTTTTATATGGACAGTGAAAATGAGGTGAGACAACAGATGGACGGAATGGATTTCATATTTCAACGCTCTGGGCCCACAAATCTCGCTTGTTGAACCCGCTATTTATTACGAAGGTGTTGTAGAGGAATTCGGTCCCCTGGCGAGGATTGCCTGTGCCCCGGGCACATGAAATTCGAAGCTGTGTGGGGTCGCAGAGGTGCCCGTGATAAATCCACTCCGTCAATCAGTTTTTTTAACAAGACGATAGAACAGGAATAAAAAATTGGGAATATCCAAAACATATGTGGGCCACACCACACGAATGATCTAGGAATGAAAGCCACCATTGGAAACTTTATGGGGTCCTCAGAAGTTTCATATCAGGATGATATTTTCTTCCTTCAGTTTATCCGAGTGGTAGTAAACCTATGAACGGTTTGGATGGCATATAAACATCATAGTTGACTCCATGAATGCTTCAACGGTAGAAGCTTCGGTTCCCACCGTTTCATTTGGTGTAGCCCAAATGAGTTCTGGGTCTGCCTGATTTTTATAATCCTATCTAACTGTGGTCTTACAAAACTGATGAACGGAGTGGATTTGACACGGGCATCGGGCCCCACAGAGCTTCCAACAACTGAAAGGCAACCCGAGTCCCACCCTCTCTCTAACAATGAGACAAGATATTGCATGTGGAGTTGGTGAGCCTTATCACATCAACATCGAACGGTCACGAGAAATGGGCCAGACTTGCTTGGATTCTTCACAAGAAGCTGCATCCGACGTTGCCATCAAGTGGGGCCCACCATGTCATGGTGGACGTTTTAATAATACCATAGTATAGGCCATATTAAGGAATTTCGAGGCTGTAGTTACCATTTCTAACAATGACTTCAAACATTCTCATCTTCTTCCTCCTCATGAAGCTTACATCATCATCAATGGACGGCCATGATTTCACCTACAACGGATTCAACGGTGCAAACGTGACCCTCAATGGAGCAGCGGAGATCACATCAGACGGCCTCCTGAGGCTAACCAACACCAACCCACAACAGATTGGCCGCGTCTTCTCCTCCATTCCCGTAAACTTCAAGAACTCATCCAACGGTCATCCTTTCTCCTTCTCTACCACTTTTATCTTTGCAATCATCCCCGAAGATCCTGACCTGAGTGGCCATGGGATCGCATTCGTCATCTCCCCATCAAAAGATCTCCCCCACGCACTACCAAGCCATTATCTGGGTCTCTTCAATTCAATCAATAATGGCAATTCATCAAACCACATCGTAGCCGTCGAATTCGACACGATCCTCAGCTCAGAATTTTCTGATATCAATGACAACCATGTTGGAATCGATATCAATGGCTTGAACTCTATCAAATCCTCTCCAGCATCGTACTTCACTAATGAAAACAGTGACTTTCATAACATAAGCCTTAAAAGCGGCGAACCGATACAAGCTTGGATAGATTACGACAGTCTAGAGAAGCAACTCAATGTAACAATTTCTCCCATCAACGTACCTAAACCCAATCAGCCACTCTTATCTCTGTCCATCGATCTATCACCGAACATGTTCGATGAAATGCATTTGGGCTTCTCATCATCGACAGGCTCGATGCTAACATCCCATTACATCTTGGGATGGAGCTTTAAAATGAGTGGGCCAGCTCGACCTCTCGATATCCCGACCCTCCAGCTTCTCCTTCAACAACGACGCCACGCCGGAAAGAAATCGATAGTTCTGAAAATTGGGTTACCCTTAATTATCATTTTCGGGCTAACATTCATCTCGGTCATCATTTATATGGTGAGAAGGAAGATAAAATTCGCTGAAATACTCGAAGATTGGGAGCTCGAATACGGCCCCCACCGGTTTTTCTACAAAGATCTTTTCATGGCTACCAAAGGCTTCAAAGACAAACGGCTTCTTGGTATTGGAGGGTTTGGTAGGGTGTATCGAGGCGTTCTACCGACGTCCGGGATTGAAATTGCAGTCAAGAAGATCTCCCATGGATCTCTAACGAGGGAGTTCGTGGCTGAGATTGCTAGCATCGGACGGATCAGACACCGGAATTTAGTTCGGCTGCTTGGATACTGCCGGCGAAAGAGAGAACTCCTATTAGTCTATGACTACATGCCAAAAGGCAGTCTGGATAAGCTTATCTTTGACCAAGATAAGCTTATGTTGACTTGGAGTCAACGGTTTCAGATAATCAAAGGAGTAGCTTCAGGTCTGCTCTACCTTCATGAAGATTGGATGCAGGTAGTTCTTCATAGAGATATTAAAGCTAGCAATGTATTATTAGATCGTGATTTTAATGGGGCGTTGGCGGATTTTGGGCTGGCGAGATTGTATGACCATGGGACTGATTTGCAGACGACCCACATGGTTGGGACCTTTGGCTACATTGCGCCGGAGTTAAGTAGGACTGGTAAGGCGACGACGAGCACTGATGTGTTTGCTTTTGGGATATTCATGCTTGAAGTAGCTTGTGGGCGGAGGCCGATAGTGATAGGGATCGAGTCGGGCAAGGAGCTGATGTTGGTGGATTGGGTTTTGGATTGTTGGAAGAGAGGGGTGATTATGGAGGCGGCGGATTCGAAATTAGGAGGTGATTATGTGGTGGAGGAGATGGAGGTGGTTTTGAAGCTTGGGTTGCTTTGTTCCCACCCGTTGGCTGCGGTGAGGCCGTCCATGCGGCGGGTGGTGGGGTTTTTGGATGGGGATGATTTGATGCCGGAGCTGTTGGCGAATGGTTTAAATGGGAATGTGTTTGAGGTGGGTCATGATGAAGGTTTGGATGATCTTGTGATGTCGTTTCCTTCGTTGGATGGACAATCTAATTCCCTCTGTGGTGGACTTTGATTGTATAACATTGTAGAGACTGAAATCCTTTTTGTATTGCTTTTGCTCGTAACTTTGTATGATCGGGTTGAGTTTTCAAATGCAAGTACGCTTGTTTGGTTAACGGATTGGCTACTCCCCCTACCACCAGCCAATGGCTGATGGTCGGTGCTATGTGGGTCCCAAAATGAGGTATGTGTTTCATCCATGCTGTCCATCTATTTTTCTAGATCATTTTATGGAATGAGACCAAAAATGAGGTATAGCCAAATCTCAATTGGACCACATTACAGGAAACAGTGTTGAATGAATGTCGGCCATTAAAAGCTTTTTGGGGGCAATAAAAGTTTTGGATCAATCTGATCTTTGGTTTTTCCCTTCATCTGGGGCTGCATAACATAATCAAAAGATTGAATGTCAAATAAACAGTACAGTAGGCCTTAGGATGATTTTAATGGTGGATATCCAAACACTATTGTTTTCCTGTTGTGTGGTCCACCTGAGATTTATATCCCTCTCATTTTTAGGATGAAGCCCTAAAATGATCTGTAAAAATGGATGAAACACGTACATCATGTAATGTAAAGTCTGTAGGTATCTGATAGTGACTGCCTGCTGTAATGTAAAGTCTCGTGTGGGGAGATCTGTCCAGCTCACTCTTCACAGTACACGTGGCAAAGACGTGTGTCGATCAGGAATGTTGTCGTGTTGGGCCACCTAGAAGGTGGGCCATATGCCGAAGGAAAAGAGAATTGGACTGTGCTAGACATAGGATCAGTGACCTACACAAGAAACGGGTAGGAGAAAACTTACAATATGGTTAGATGGTGAGATTTGTCAGATGACTACGTTTTTTGGCCTGGAACACCATCTATGGGATGGCTCACCAGATCAACGGTTGTGATCACCAAGTCTACACACGGTGACAAAGGCACTCCACAGAACTTCTAAACATGAGCTGGATATTAGCATTCCTAAACAAAAATAGCGCAGATCCAAAACAAAAGTGGGCCACACGACCGGAAATAGCGAGAATGGAAATGCCCACCGTCAAAACCTTTCCTACGGAACTTATTGTTTATATGCCATCCAAACCGTTGATAAGGTTATTAAAATGTAGAGTGCAAATATCATCCTGATCCAAAACTTCTGTGGCCCCCACAAAGTTTCCAATGGTGGGCATTCAATCCCGGAAGCGGATTGGCCATACACTAGCTATATAGCTGGTGTAGATATGTGTCGTACGAAGAGGAGCGCCGACGCTCCTCCAGCTCCGAGCTGTACCAACGGTTCAAAGGAGATCAAAGTTACATGGGCCCCACAATGATGTGTTTATTATATCCAAGCCGTTCATTGATTTTTTTAATATCATTTTAGAGTAAAAATCAAAAAATGAATCATATCCAAAGCTCAAATGAACCACATCAAAAATAACAGCAGAGATAATGATTTTCACCATTAAAAAATTCGTAGAGCCCACCATAACGTTTATTTTCCATCCAATCTGTTCATAAGGTCAGAAATACTTGGATGAAAAGGAAAAAAAAAATTCATATTGATCGGAAACTTCCGTGACCCCCAATTGATTGTAGACATTCAATCCCCCACTACTTTTTGCAGTGTGGTCCACTTGATCTTTAGATTTGCATTATTTTTTGGTACAAACCTTAAGAGTAGCTCGCAAAATGGATGGACGGTTTGGATACAATACATATCTCATCAATACATCAGCTATATAGCTGGTGTGTAACAATCCGCTTCCTTCGATCCCTGCTCATTTGTAAGGTGTGGTCACCTGAGATTTGGACCCGTATCCATGAATCGCATCGCCTACAGGAACTTCCACTGAGGAATATTTGGCATAGGCAATTCAGGTCCCATGCATGGACGCTGATGGCCTGTTCCTGCATGCGGTTAGCTAAGTGGGCTCCACCATGATGCGTGTGTAAAATTCTTATGATGGTGTTGTCGGGACCTTACCTAATCCACTTGGACTTTCAAACATATTTTTGGGTGGTTTGATAGCGGCAGGTGTCTCAGTTAAATATAGCAACGTCAGGACCTCCCTGACCCCACTTAATTGGCTTCGAAAGGATGGGACTCGGTCCCCAGCGCTAGCCATGTGGGTGAGACCCTGACTACGCCTTCAGTCACCATTGTTTCTTGTGGTGTGGTCCACTTGATATTTGTAACTGTTTGCCCTTAAAATAAGCTGGAGAACTGATGGACAGGGATATACAACACGTTGCTGATTATGGTATGGCAGCTAAGTGGCTTCTGCTTTCACGCGAACCACGTATGTTTGAAGGGCGATGCTGGACTCATATCCCACGGTCTTGGACCGTCGCCATAGAAGAGGCCGCTGATTCAACCGGATTAGCTGGTGTAAGGTACGTGTCATGCGAAGACCAGCGCTGACGCTCCTCAAGCTCCCAGTTGTACTAACGGTTCAAAGGAGATCAAAGTTACATGGCCCCACAGTGATGTATTTATTATATTCACACCGTTCATCCATTTTTCGATATCATTTTAGAGCATTATGCAAAAATTGAATCATATCCAAAGATCAAATGGACCACACCACAAATAGCAGCAGGGATAATGATTTTCACCATTAAAACATTAGCAAGGCTCACCATAACATTTATTTTTCATTTACTCTGTTCATAAGGTCACAAAGACCTAGATGAGGAGGAAAAACAAATTTCATATTGATCCAAAACTTTGTATGTGTTCCTTAGAAGGGTTTCAATGATAGATGATTCAATTCAATCCCCCACTGCTTTTTGCAGTGTGGTCCACCCTTTTTTTTTTCCACACACGTGGAATAGTGGGATTTCACCACCTATGGAAACTCAAACCCTTGAACGGGTGTTGAAACTCTAAGAGGCTACCACCTAAGCAAGAGTAAGGATCCACTTGATAGTTGGATCTATCTTATTTTTAGTCTCAAGCCTTAAGATTAGCTCGCCAAATAGATGAACGGACACATACCTTATGGTGAGACCCACATAACTTGTGGATGTCAATACACTAGCCAATCCGCTTCCCTGAAAGTGGGTTGATCCAGTAAGTAGTCAATGATAGAGGATTAGGTGAGGCAGACCGGTAAGGGAGCGGATTAGGTGTTACCCTTACCATGTAGGGCACCTTGATGAAATTTTTTGTATATCCACACCGTCCATCCATTTTTTCAGATCATTTCATGAAATTATCCCAAAAATTAAGCAGATCTAAATCTCTTGTAGACCACAATACTATAAAAAGGAGTGAATGACCATTAAAAACTTTTTGTAGGACACAAGATTTTTAGATCAAGCTGATCTTTGTATTTTATCTTCATCTATAAGTATTTTTGACCTTATCAACAGGTTGGATGGCAAATAAATATTAAAATAAATAATAGGCATCCGCTTATTGTAAAATAAGCAGCAAAACTTTTGGATGGTTCGGATATATAATACATACATCAAGGTGGGCTACACAGTAAGGGTCCCACAATCTTGGGGTCACACTAAATCCACCAGCCAACTAGATGTGAGATCATTTTTGGGGTCACACTAAATCCACCAGCCAACTAGATGTGACGTTTAGTATGGGCTCACCTTGATGTATGTATTCTATATCCCCACCTTTCATCCGATTTTTGAGATCATTTTTGGGCATAAGCACAAAAAAATAAAGATGATCCAAATCTCAAGTGGACCATATTATAGAAATTAGTGGTGATTGAAAGCCCTACCATTAAAACTTCCTAGGGCCTGCTGTAATAATGTTTCCATAATGTTTATTTGCCATTGGAACTATTGATAAGGTCACACAAACCTTGATGAAAGTTATTAAAAATAAAAAAATAAAAATAAATAATTATTAGCTTGATCCAAAACTTTTATAGCCAATTAATGGTCAATCAGTGCAATATGGTCAACTTGAGAAGTGGATCCTCTTTCATTTTTGGCTCATTCCCTAAAATGGTTTAGCAAAACAAATGAACAATATGGATAAAGAATACATACATCAAAGTAGGCACTATAATAAGGGCTACACCTAATATGTTCCCTTCAACATGTCTCGTGGGAGGCGGGCTGTAATAGTGACACTGATCCAATCAAATATCACCACATCAAACCTCACCTCACTGAATCAATTTCCAACTCAGTATGATCATTGATTTGATGGGTATGAAAATCGGAACTTCCATGAGGTTGTGGCCATAAGGCCCACCTTGATATATGTGTTGTATATCTAGTCATTCCTTTATCAACTCATTTTAGGATATCAAGTCAAAAATAAATGACGTAGATTTAAATCTCAGGGGGACCAAACTGCAAAATACAATAGGAGTGACTAAATGCCTACCAATAAAAACATCCTAGGGCCTATCATGATATTTATTTGCATTTGAACCTATTCCATTGTATTGTTAATGGGTCATGCTGGCCAAACAGGCTTTCAAGCTTGGCTTGAGTTGGGCTAGGCTTGGGATGGAGTATTAGGCCATGTAGCTAGGTTTGAGCTTAAAGCTTGATCCTTTTTTTTCAAGTGTGTTAGGCTTAACTTTCCAAATGACCGTAACCTTAGCCTAGCCCATGCATTAACTTTCAAAATTAAAATTTAAATGGAAATTTTTCTCTCTTTCAAAATAAATCTATACACATCCCACCCTGGCTAGTATTTTGATAAAACATGAATGATCCTTATGAACTAAATCTAAACCCCACACCCTATCTAAAACCTCAACCATTTTCAAGCCTAATCCAAGACATTATCTAAGTCAAGCCATTACCTAAGCCGAACTAGACCTAAGCCACTACCTAAGCCGAGCCACACCCAAGTTGTTTTTAAGCCAAAGCCTCAAATCCAAGCCTTAAATCACTCTTCGGGCACGAATGAGCCAACTGGCTAAGTGTCGAAGATGAATAGTAAACTAAGGCAATCATATTACCACATCCTCTCGGAATATGTACCCCGAGCTACAGCTATTGCTCTACTAAAAAGTCAACTATAATGGACTTGCTTAACTCTAGAGTTCCTACTATTTACCATTTTACCAAGCCATTTTAACCCATAAGAAAGTATCGTATAACATCTCTCTTCCATCTACCAATCTTAAGCTACAACATTATTATTTACCCTTCATAATACATAAAATTATCAAAAAATCATCTCAATGGGCTATAAATACCCCATCCTCTCTTCATTTCATGAACCAAGTAACTCTCACCAAGAGAAGAGGAGAGAGAGAGAGAGAGAGAGAGAGAGAGAGAGAGAGCTTGAGTTATCAAGCTCCCATCTTTTTTAGTTCCCACTAACCTCCTTCAAGCCTCTCTTAGCCTCCTAGACCATTCCAAATATAGTGCACCTAAACCTACAAGCCATTTCATGTACAAGTCAAAGATCGTGTTATCATCACTAACATTCATATTTCGTCAATCACATCATTACTTTCCTTCTTAACACCCTGCTCCTTTAGGTTTTCATTAAACGTATGCTCTGTGACTTACCAAAATTCTAGATTCTGACACATCAAAAACCCATGATAGCCTAATTCTCTTACATAACATTCTAATATCATCACATTTCTTCTTAATTAAATCTCATTTCTACATATTCTCTAGCCATATGATCTGTGGCTTGTTGGAATTTCGAACATTGCAACATCAAAAATTCAAGTCTGTCTAGTCTCATTTTAATGCTTTTTATCCTATTATTTTATCTCATAAGATCATCTTACTAAATAAAGTAGAGACTGTACACCAGTACGGACAGAGAAGGTATCTAACACATTCCATCTCTGTAACCGAGGTCTCTTACTCGGAATCTCAGGTCACAAATCAGAAGTCAATTTAAAGCAAGAAAGTCTCTGAATTCTCTCGCTCTTAGAGATTTTACATGTTCTAATAAACTACAGGATTTTGAACTAATTGACTAGTGGCGAATCCAAGTCCACAACATCATTGATCTAAATTAGCCTATATACCTTGAAAGCGAAAATAAAAAAAGCATGGGCATTGATTTCCAATGTTCACAAAATCCTCTTTTTTTTTTCTCTCTCTCTCTCTCTTTTTATTAAAGTAAAATGCTAATTTCTAACTACTATAACTAAAGTATCTGCCTTCATGGATTGAAGATAATCAGGGTTTTCTATCATAATCTCTCTCAAGACAGGGTGAGGAAAGCTAGGGTTTTCTATCATCATTTTTGTTGCTTTTTTCTAGCCAAATGGGAAAAAACTGTAAATAAATAAGGAGAAAACGAACACAGTACTTCAGATCTTGAAGAAAACAAGATCCTCTTAATGTAAAAATACGTGAGACGTTTCTCTAGTTCTACTTTCATCGAATATTTTCATGATATAAATTGTGAAGATGAATTATTTTTCTCATTTTCTTCTTAATCTGATCGTGGATTTTCTTATCAATTGAGACTACTCTCATTTCCACATATCCGAGAGAATTTGTTGAAATACACCTTAAGATATGAATATTTTTTTTACTTTTTCTTTTTCACATTCCTTTATCATTTTAGTGAGATTTCACCAATTTCCATTTTTAGGCTCACGCTCAGGCTGCTGAATAAATAATTCGGTATGAGCCCGGGCTAGCCTATTTTGCCTATCACGAAGAAAATTCTGGCTGGCATTGGCCGAGCCTGGCCTGCCTTAATATGGCCTGTTGTCAAACTCGCCGCAATGAAAGTAAAACACGGATATTGATAAAAATAACTCTTTTTATGGTGGGCATTGAGTCACTGATGTTTCATGTAGCATGGTTTATCTGGGATTTGGGTCAGTTTCATTTTTAGAGACATGCTCTAAAATGATCTAGCAAAACGAATGGACGGTGTTGATATACAAAACAAATATCAAGGTGGGCCCCACGGTCGCGGCCCCACCGAATCCCTGTTCACCAAGAATTTCTATGGCTCAAAAATCCGGCCAGTCTACGTGTCACGTTAGCTCCACGTGTATTGATGGTTGTAAAAGATAACCGTCGATTCATATTCAACATACATGTGTGGCCTGTCCGGATCTGGCATACGTGTGCCAAATCAGAGATGTAGTGCCCACGTGTTTCACGCTTGATGCCACCTTCACGACGGCTGGGATATCCCATCAGTGTATCGCATAGACAAATATGGACATTTGTTGTCATGGCTGCCCATGCACTGCCCTCTCCTCCACGGAAATGGACTGGATGGTGTACCAGACACCAGCTATATAGACGTTGTATTGACAAGTTCCGGGGGTTATATCATAAGGTCTGGGTTATATCAAAACCGTCTATCCATTTTTTGAGCTCGTATTAAGGCTTGAAAGTAAAAAAAGGCAGATCTAAACATCAAGTGGACCATAATACAAAAGGCAGTAGGGGATTGAACGTCTACCATTGAAACCTTTTTAAGGTCACGGAAGTTTTGGATCAATATGAAATTTGTTTTTCCTCTTCGTTCAATTATTTTTTACCTTATGAATATATTGGACGGAAAATAAACGTTACGGTGGGCCCTACTAATTTTTTAACGGCGAAAATCATCAACCCCTGTTATTTTTTATGTGGTCCATTTGAGCTTTGGATATAATTCATTTTTTCGTTAATAAATCGATGAACGGTTTGGATACAATAAATACATCATTGTGAGACCATGTAACTTTGATCTCCTTTGAACCGTTCGTACACCTCGGAGCTGGAGGAGCGTCGGCGCTCCTCTTCGCACGACGAGTATCTACATCAGCTGTATAGCTGGTGTGTGGTGCAGTGCACCAGCCAATCCTCTTTCAGTACCCTTACACGTAGCACCGCATACGTACCAACCTGGATATTTACCGAAGATCCGGTCAGTTTTTTTATTTTTTTTTTAACACACGCACACACACCACCATACACTCACGCCGTAGTGGTTTTTCACTACCAATGGATACTTGAACCCTTGACCGGGTGTTGAAACTCCTACCCTTGACTGGGTATTGGAAATCTTGAGAGTCTACCACCCGAGCAAGTGTAAGGATCCTAAGGTGGTTCCCACCGTAACTACGATACCCAATACTCATGCTTATTGAATGTGGGCCGTTGAAATTTTCTCCTGGATACAAAATCGCAACGGCCCATATTCAATGTCCAACTGAGCCATTCTGTCAAGATAAGGGACGGGGATTGCGTCCACCCCCCGCCCGGACGGTAATCTCTCAGGGCAGGGCTCTGTGGAGCCCACTCTGATGTAAGTTTTTCTTATTTAGGCCGTTCGTCGCTTTTCTAAGATCGTTTTAAGCTATAATGCTAAAAACGAGGCAGGTCCACACAGATAGTGGACTAAACCAAAGGAACCTGCAGTGATAAAGATGCCCATAATTGAAACCTATCTAAGGGCCACCGGGATGTTTTTTTACCGAGTCGGAATTCTCTGTTATCAAGTCAATAGAGAATTCCTGTTACCCTAATGGTTTGGCGTCCGAAGCTATTTTTTATTATTATTATTTCTTTTAGTGAGTGGTGACGTGGAGCAATGAGGAATAATAGAGGATACGGACTCTTTTTTACCATCCAACCTATTCAAAAACAAAAATATCAGCTTGATCCGAAACTCCTCCCACTCCCAGGAAGTTTTTAATGGTGAGCATTTAATCCCCACTTTGTGGTCCACTTATGCCCTGGAGCTGCCTCATTCTTTGGGTTATATCTTTAAATGATCTGATAAAAATGATGAACGGCATGGATAAAACACTTACATCACGGTGGGCCCCACAGAGCCTCTCCCGGACGGTAATGGGGTAGGACCCAATCCGCGTCCGTAAGGTAACCTGTGTAAATTTTGTATAAAACTACATCAACGGTTGAAACTACCTCAGCAACCACTCAAATGTTCCGCATGCTTAAAAGATCAGCACGTGCGAGTGTCATACGTGAACGTATGAGATCTTTAAAGACTGTGGAGTCGTCAAGATTGGCTGCTCTGAATCTGATGACTCCTCAAATTCAACCTCACGCGTGCTGTGATGAATCTAGCGCACATGTGACAAAAAAAAATATATATATATATATAATAATAATAATAAAATTCAACCTCTCGCTCTCTCTCCAATCACGGACGATATTCCATACGGGATTGGTGAACCGAATCTCATATAACTCAAGCCGTCCTGAGAAGTGGGCCCCACTTTCTTTAACGCTTCACAAGAAGATCGATCCTGTGTTTCCATCAAGTGGGGCCCACAAAAATCATAGCAGACGTTTAAAACTACCCTAGTAGAAACTATGGACTTCGAGCTGTAAATTCATGGTAGCAATGCTTTCAAAGCTTCTGGTGTCCTTTCTCCTCATCAAGCTTGCATCATCATCATCATCATCAGTGGACGGCCATGATTTCACCTACGACGGATTCCGCGGTGTGAACTTGAGTCTCAACGGCGTGGCGGCGATCACACCAGACGGCCTCCTGAGGCTGACCAACACCAGCCTACAACAGATAGGCCGTGCGTTCTACTCCGTTCCTGTCCGCTTCAAGAATTCATCCGACGGTGATCCTTTCTCCTTCTCAACCACTTTTGTCTTCGCGATCGTCCCCAATGATCCTGATCTGAGTGGCCATGGGATCGCATTCGTCATCTCACCGTTGAATAATCTCCCCGGCGCACACCCCAGCCAGTATTTGGGTCTCTTCAATGCAACAAACAATGGAAATTCATCAAACCACATCGTAGCCGTCGAATTCGACACCATCATCAACCCCGAATTCGATGATATCAACAACAACCATGTTGGAATCGATATCAATGGCTTGAGCTCTATCAAATCCTCTCCTGCATCCTACTTTAATAACAAGGACGGTGAGTTTAATAACATAAGCCTCAAAAGCGGCAAACCAATTCAAGCTTGGATAGAATATAACAATATAGAGAAGCAACTCAATATAACAATATCTCCAATCGATGTCCTTAAACCAATTCGGCCACTCGTTTCTTCGATTGTTAATCTTTCATCAGAAATATTCGATGAAATGTATGTGGGATTCTCCTCATCGACAGGCTCCATGATCACATCCCATTACATTTTAGGATGGAGCTTCAAAATCAACGGGCAAGCTACACCGCTCAATCTCTCAAACCTTCCGATTCTTCCTCGACTACCCCACCACAGTGAAAAGAAATGGATGATTTTGGCAATTGGGTTACCGTTATTTATCATTTTCATCCTAATAGCAATCTCGATCGGCGTTTATAAGGTGAGAAGAAGGATAAAATTCGCTGAAATACTCGAAGACTGGGAGCTTGAATACGGCCCCCAAAGATTCTTCTACAAGGATCTCTTCATCGCCACCAATGGCTTTTCAGAGAAAGAACTTCTCGGGGTCGGCGGTTTCGGTAGGGTGTATCGAGGCGTACTACAAACGTCTGGGATCGAAGTCGCAGTCAAGAAAATCTCCCACGAATCGCGGCAAGGAATGAAGGAGTTCATCGCGGAGATCGCCAGCATCGGTCGGATCCGACACAAGAACTTAGTCCGCCTACTGGGATACTGCCGGCGGAAGGGAGAGCTCCTACTCGTTTACGATTTCATGCCGAACGGTAGCCTCGATAAGACGATCTTCGACCATTCGAAGTCAGTGCTACAATGGAATAATCGGTTTCAGATCATCAAAGGAGTAGCTTCGGGTCTTGTCTATCTGCATGAAGATTGGGTGCAGGTAGTCCTTCATAGAGATATTAAAGCCAGTAATGTATTATTAGATAATGATTTAAATGGGATGTTGGGAGATTTCGGGCTGGCGAGATTGTATGATCGTGGGACCGATCCTCAGACGACCCACATGGTCGGGACCTTCGGTTACATTGCACCGGAGCTGGCTAGGACTGGTAAGGCGACGATGAGTACTGATGTGTTTGCTTTTGGGATCTTCATGCTCGAAGTAGCTTGTGGGCGGAGGCCAATATCGTCAAGGGCTATGTTGGTGGAGGAGCCGATCTTGATCGATCTGGTGCTGGAGTGTTTAAAGAGAGAGACGATCTTGGAGGCGGCGGACCCAAAGTTGGGAGGTGATTACGTGGTGGAGGAGATGGAGATGGTGTTGAAGCTTGGATTGCTTTGTTCGCACCCCTTGGCTACATCCAGGCCTACTATACGGCAAGTGGTGGAGATTTTGGATGGTGAGGATTCGATCCCGGAACTGTGCCCGGATAGTTTTGATAGTAGTGTGTTTGAAGTGGGCCATGATGAAGGATTTGAGGATCTTGTGATATTGTTTCCTTCGTTGGATGCTCAGTCTTTTGTCTCTGGTGGCCGTTGATTGTATAGAATTAATGTAGATTTTTATCATGTTTGTGTGTTTCGGATAACATTGGGTTGAGTTTTGAAATGCATGTGTGCTTGTAGAATAAGTCTATTCTATACTGGTTTTTGTGGGTCCAGCTTGATGTAAGGCTCAAATCTAATCCGTCCATAAGGTGGGCCAATTCATATTCACTTTATGTCTAAAAAATAAGGACGATTAAAGATGCAGGTGGGTCACACCATAAGGAAGATTTTGGATGGAGACGTCCACCATAGTCTACCTATGATGGATGGCTGGGGAAGGCGAATCATGGCCCTCCATCTAGGAACCCGAATCAAACTCTCTGTGGCCCAGCTTGTTGTGTGTGTGTGACATCATTCCCTGAATCAGGTCGGGCCCTCGATAGACATCTCACCTTGCCCGATAGACATCTCACCTAACCATGAAATTTCGGAAACGGATTGGCTACTCTCCCTGACACCGGCCCGGTGGCTGGTGGTCGGTGTGTGTGCCCACAATAATGTATGTGTTTCATCCGTTCCGTTCGTCAATTTTTACAGATCATTTTACGGCTTTATCAAAAACATGAAAAGGATATCCACCACTAAAATCCTCCCAAGGCTCCTGTACACGCCAAGATGAAGGGAAAAAACAAAAATCAACTTGATCCAAAACTTTTATGGCCCCAGGAGGTTTTAATGGTCCATGCTCATTCAATACTGTTTCCTGTATTGTGGTTCACCTGAGATTGTGATATACCTCATTTTTGGTCTCATACCATAAAATGATATGGAAAAATAGATTGACAATACGGATGTGTTGACAATATGGATGCAACACATACATCATGGTGGGGCCCACAGAGCACCAACCATCAGCCATTGACTGGAGGCAGGGGTGGTAGCCAATCCGTTTCCGAATGGTGTGGCTAGCACCTTACCTTGGATAGAATCCAATTCTCTATAGGAAATTTCATTTTGTTGCAATTTGATTGGACCACGTGCACATTAGTGATGATGTGGACCAATCAGATTACAACAGAGTAATATCCTGTTTATAGCAAATAGAAGATCTGGATTCAATCCCATATAGAAGAAGGTGACACGACCATACACCATCCATATAGGCTGTGTGTGAGGCGCACAACGGTGTGAATGCGCAATCCCAGAAGTTTAAGCTAGATTTTATATTTTAAGGGCATATTTGGTTTTCCATAATACCGGTAAATTGCTGTAAATCACGGTAAAAAAAGTAATCACTAGTGAGTAATCTCACTTGGAAACTGGTCCAAAAATGTTGACTTAAATTTGTGGGCCCCACTATACTGTATATAATATATCCGTGTCGTCCATCTGTTTTATTAGAATATTTTGAAGCTTTATACGAAAAAATTAGGAAGATCTAATGTTCAATTGGCCCACATGAAAGGAAACAATGGACTTAATTTGTCCATCGTTGAAAGTTGACTCTTTTACTAGGCCCACGTTGAGGTCTATTCACCATCTAACCTGTTCATAGGGTTACACAGACATGAATAACTGAAAAATATAAATATAAGCCTAATCTAAAATTTCTAAGGGCCACAACAAGTTTTTAATGGTAGGCATTTAATTCTCAAATTTTCGTGTGGTGTGGTCCACTTGACCTTTGGATTTGCCTAATTTTTGGGCTCGTGCCTTAAATTCATTTGGCATGATGAATGGGCGGTGTGGATAAGCCACACACATTATGGTGGGCCCCATATTTATTTTACAAATTTCTCAATTTAAGTGCATCAAGTTAGCATTGGGAAAGATGAACGTAAATGAAGGTAATTACCTTGGTAAGGAATGATTACTCATTTACAAAGCAATTACAGAGTCCGGATCATCTGGTCTGTTATCAGGTTAACAGAGAATTCCTGTTACCCTAATCCCCATTGGTCCACGTCACCACTCACTAAAAAAATAAAAAACAGCTTCGGACGCCAAACCATTAGGGTAACAGTAATTCTATGTTGACTTGATAACAGAAGATCCCGACTTAAAACGAAACAGGCCCTAAACGTGGCGTGGCCCACCTGAGTTTTTATGCAGCTGACTTTTGTGAGGTACGGTAAAAATTGCAAGGATAATTTATTTTTTAATTTTCCGGGTTAGGTTGTTAGTACACACCCCACTGTTAATGTCACACTGAACCGGTTATTTTAATCGCTGTATGAACACTGGCGGACAGGATTTCATTTTAATCGTTGTATGAAAAGTGGCGGATAGGATTTCAGGTCCTCTACTTGGTGGATTCCAATATGGATGGCTCTCAATTAAAAAACAACACGTGGCTGGCAATACTAGGGGCGCCGATTGGATACCGGCAAGGTCAGTAGCCAAATCGCTACCGAAGTGATGTAACCAAGATATGTGGACCCTACCATGATGTATGTGTTGTATCTATACTGTCCACCATTTTTAGAGATCCTTTTACGGCATTACAAAGAGAATGAGATAGATTTAAAGTTTAAGTGAACCCTACCATAGAAAATAATAGGAACGGTGACATCCACCGTTCCAAACTTCTTAGGTATCACAGTAGTTTTTATTGAAGCTGATATTTTTGTTTTCACTTCATCAAACTCCGTGTTAACTTATAAAGAGGATGGATCTCAAAAATACATCACTGTGAGTGCTATAAATCATGTGGTAGGTCCACTTGAAATTTAGATCTATCTCATTCTCTTTGTAATGTCATAAAACGATCTCTATAAATGATTGGATGGCATGGATACAACACATGCATCATGGTGGGGCCCACAGATCTTGGTAATGTCACTTCAATAGGGATTTGGCTACAGACCTTGGCAGCCATCTGATGGATGCGGATTAAATACTGACAGGTTGAGTAGCAGTAGGCTATTGAAGTGATGTCACTAAGTTGGGCCCCACTATGATATATGTGTTATATCCACACCTTCCATCCATTTTAAGATATCATTTTAGGGTATGAACCAAACAATGAGGCAAATAAAAATCTGCGGTAGACCCCACCAAAGAAAATAGTGGGGAGAGTGATTCCCACCGTTGAAACTATCCTAAGGCCCATCATAATGTTTATTTGAAATCTATCTGGTCAAAAGTTTTTTTTAAAAAAAAGACATGAAATAAGGAAAAACACAAATATCAGCTTGATCTAAAACTTTTGTGGCCTTCAGAAGTTATTAATGATGGGTGTCGCTGTCCCACTATTTTCTGTGCTGGGTCCACGGGAGCTTTAGATTTAACTCATTCTTTGAATATTGCCTAAAATGTTCTCTCCAAATGGGTGGAAGGTGGATACAAAACATACATTATAGTGGGGCCCATAGAACTTGCTTACGTCACTTCAGTAGCTAGTGTCGCTGCTCAACCTATCAACCCCCCCCCCCCCGAAACGGATTGGCTACTCTCCCCAGAGCTAGATGATGTATTTGTTTCATCAATTTTTAAATATCATTTCAGGTATTTATCCCAAAAATGAGAAGGATATAAATCTCAGATGGATCACACCATAGGAAAACAATAGTGATTGGATATCCATCATTTAAATCCTCCTAAGGCCCGCTGTACTGTTTATTTGAAATCTAATCTATTGATTAGGTCATAAAGACCCAGATGAAGGGAAAAAACAAAGATCAACTTGATCCAATACTTTTATGGCCCCTAAAAAGTTTTTAACGGTCAAAGTTCATTCAAAACTGTTTCCTATAATGTAGTCCACTTGAGACTTGGATATACCTCATTTTTTGTATATTACCATAAATTGATCTAGAAAAATAGATGGACGGAATGGATGAAATACATACATCATGGTGGGTCCCATAGAGCATCGACCACCGACTCAGGTTTGGTGTCGGGGAGTAGCCAACTGTCTGTCCCCCCCCCCCCCCACAAAAATACTTTTATGGCCCCTAAAAAGTTTTTAACGGTCAAAGTTCATTCAAAACTGTTTCCTGTAATGTAGTACACTTGAGACTTGGATATACCTCATTTTTTGTATATTACCATAAATTGATCTAGAAAAATAGATGGACGGAATGGATGAAATACATACGTCATGGTGGGTCCCACGAGCACCGACCACCACCTGGCTCAGGGGTGTCGTCGGGAGTAGCCAATCTATCCCCCCCCCCCCCCCCGATTAGGGTAATTTTATCCATTGAATTTTTTTTATTTTTTGGTTAGCTTGTTGGTACACACCCACGTTAGTACACACACTCCATGTTAACCACCCCCACTAGGGATCGATACCAAGACCTCAAGTGTTGAAACGAGGTATCTCCATTGAATTTGGATAGCTATTAATCTCTGTTTTGACCGAACGCTGATTAGATGGTTCCGATAATCCGACTGATATCACCCAGAATTGTGTACTGTATTTTACTGTCGAGTTCATCCTTTTTTCTTTCTTTTTTTTTCACACACGCTTACACGCACGCCGTGGGATTTCACCACCGTGGGTACTCAAACCCTTGACCCGGTGTTGAAACTCCTGGGAGTCTACCACCCGAGTAAGAGTAAGAACCCACTGTCGAGTTCATCTTGCCTCTGTCTCCATTGCCCTGTTTGGGCAACTGCCTTTGGGTGTAATAAGGTGTATGGAATTACCGTGTCAGCTATATTTAATGCGGTCAGTGGATGGTCGGATGCTTCTGGGTGTAGATGTCAATCCCATGCTCAGCCGGTGTTCTGTTTGGGTGCAGTGTATTACAACCGTCAAGAAAAGAGGAATTGGATAGTGTACTGAGTTACTCAGTATGCAGTAAACTCAGTTAGGCCCAACACAAATGCATGTGGTTTATCCACGCCGTCCATTCGTTTTTCCAGGTCATTTTATGCGTTCAACCCAAAATTGATGCATATACAAAGTTCAAATGGGCCATACCACTGGAAAAAGTGGAATTATTGATTTGAACCGTTGAAAATTTTCTAAGGCACCCAGTAATGTTTATTTGTCATCCAACCAGTTCATAAGATCAGAAGGACATGGATGAAGGGAAAACACAAATATCAGCTTGATCTAAAACCTCTGCTGTCCCCAAGAATTTTTCAACGGTAAATGTTTAATTCACACAGTTTCTGGTGGAGTGGTCCATTTGAGGTTTGGATATACTCCATTTTTTGGATTAAGCCCTAATATTATGTTTTAAAAGAGATGGACGGAGTGAATATAATGCATGAATGACATATGGGCCCACAGAGTTTACTCAGTACGCTCACCGTACTGAGTTACTCAGTACGCAATCCTCTTCCTAAAAAGAGGCGGTTTGCTGATTCCACACGCATGTGGTAGCTATGCCCATCTACACGCCCACACACGTGCTAACATAGGATATATGTACGAGATCGGATCTTTCCATCAGGTGAAATACGTTGTTTAAATATACTTCGAAGAAGTTCATACTAATTCACAGATAAGGTGGGCCACGGATTACAAAACAAATGGACGGCTAAGAAAAGCTCCTTTTGTACATTGTGAGCCAGCTGAGTGTATGAGATCGGATCTTTCCATTAGGTGAAATACACTGTTTATTAGCAACCACATGGAGAGCTCTGATTTTTCACATGCACTCTATATTGGCACATGTCTGCCTATAGATGAACTAGGCTCTACACATGTATGTAATAAGCTATTCTCTGAAGCAGTGGGTGACGATTTCAACAATCCCTCCCCATCTCCTCCGAATCCATCAGAAGACGAAAGACTTCCATGTTCATCGTCGTCCAAACACGCCGAGTGATGGAATAGGAGGGATTTTATAATCCTATCCCACCTAATACCCTTTAATACGCGGTAAGTCGTTTGCCCAAACAGGCCCTAAGGAACTTTGTAGCTCCAACAACATGGTTGGCTACGATCATTTGACCATCGTTACATGTGGACCCCACCTAATAGACGGAGTACACGTGCTGGTGACCAGGAGTCTAGACAAAAGCACGGCGAACACTGAAGCGTCGACGGACATTTTGTTTTGGCTGTTGACTAGGGATAGGGGAATTATTTGATACTCGGTGACAGTATAATATTTGATACACAGGCACTCAGAAATTGTACATGCGGTATCCATTACCTCAAATTAGGCCAACGGACGTGAAGAAAACGGATTCGCTACTCCCCCTACCACCAGCCCTGTGGCTGATGGTCGGTGCTCTGTGGGCCCCACCATGATGTATGTGTTTCATCCATTTTTCCGGATCATTTTAGGGCTTGATCCCAAAAATGAGAGGGATATAAATCTAAGGTGGACCACACCACAAAAAAACAATAGTTATTGGATATCCACCATTAAAATCCTTCAAAGGCCAGCTGTACTGTTTATTTGACATCCAATCTGTTGATTAGGTCATACAGGCGTAGACGAAGGGATAAGAACAAAAATCATCTTGATCCAAAACCTTTATGGTCCCCAAAAGGATTTTAATGGTCAACGACGCTCATTCAACACTGTTTTCTGTAATGTGGTTCACTTGATACTGGGCTATACCTCATTTTTGGTCTCATACTATAAAATGATTTGTACCATAAAATGATATGTAAAAATAAATGGATAAAATGGACGAAATACATATATCATGGTGGGGCCATAGAGTACCGACTTGGCCGGTGGCAGGGGGAGTAGCCAATCCGTTTCTACCCCGAGGAATCATCGTACGAAGTTCCTGCGCTGTCAAACGAGGCGGGCCACTGTCATCTTTTTTAAGAGACCGGATTGGCTACTCCACCGGTGGGTGCTTTGTAGGCCTCGACATGATGTATATCATCAATTTCCTTCATTCATTTTCACATATCATTTTAGGGCTTGATCCCAAAAATGAGAGGAATATAAATTTCAGGTCGACCACACCACAGAAAACAATAGTGATTGGATATCTACCATCAAAATTCTCCTAAGGCCCACTGTACTGTTTATTTGACATCCAATCAGTTGATTAAGTCATACAGACCCGATGAAGGTAAAAAACAAAGACCGTTGCCCACAAAGTTTTTACTGGTCGACATTCATTCCACGGTGTTTCCAATTGAAATTGAGATATACTTCATTTTTGGTCTTATACTATAAAATGATCTAAAAAAATAGATGGACGGAACAGATGAAACACATACATCACAGTGGAGCCCAAATAGCACCGACTACCCACCATATTGGCTAGTGGCAGGGGGAGTAGCCAGTCCGTTTCCCACGCTTTATGTCTCGGTGGGCGCACAAGA
This sequence comes from Magnolia changhungtana, assembly GCA_030180095.1. Lineage (NCBI taxonomy): Eukaryota > Viridiplantae > Streptophyta > Magnoliopsida > Magnoliales > Magnoliaceae > Magnolia > Magnolia changhungtana. The sequence continues at coordinate 4,667,669 of JASAUF010000391.1, read as the reverse complement.
ATAAGCTTATGGACCGGTTTGGATAGTGACCAACACTAGCCAGCTAGCTAGTGTCAAGGCTGCGAGGGCCCCACCGTGATGTGTATGTTTTATCCCCGCCATCCATTCATTTTGCCAGCTCATTTTAGAGAATGAGTAAAAAATGAGACAGATCCAAATCTCAGGTGGACCACACCACAGGAAACATTGTGGATTGAATGCTTACCGTTGAAAACCTTTTGGGGGCCACCGTAGTTTTGAATCAAGCTGATATTTGTGTTTTTCCTTCATCTAGGTCAATGTAACCCTATCAGGTTGTTGGATGGCAAATAAACATTGTATTGGGCATTAGGAAGTTTTTAATGGTAGACATTCAATGATTCCATTTTCCTGTTGAGTGGTCCACCTGTGATTTGTATCTGTCCCATTTTTGGGTTCACACTGTAAAATAAGATGAAAAAATAGATGGATGGGGTCAATAAAACACATATGTCATGGTGGGCGGATGGTGTTGGGTTCACTGGCCAAACCGTGTCTTATTCTACGAGGAATTGTAGACTAACCAGATTGAGCTGCTCCAAAGTAATGCAAACAGACATTTACATCCAATCTATTGAATAAAATATTAATTATTTTATAACATGGTGATGACACAGGTGGTCGGGTTCGATCCGTGGTCAGAACTATTTGGACCATTTGATCTAGGTTTTAAACATTAATTGAAAATGATATCATAAGAAATAATTTATTTTCTTCTTTGTCGGTGGAAAAACTGGTCTTTTAAGCTTATCAAGAGTGACTTTTGTACAGCCGACATCGACTTGTGGTAGTATGGGATGTTGTGGGCCCCTGTAATATGTGCATGAGATTCACCCTATTGACCAAATACAATGTCATGCCTCGAAATTCGAGTACAGACTGTGCACCCTTAGACTCGAGTTTCGAGTCGTAACTTGTACACAAAGTGAATGAATTTCATTCCATTATACAATTATTTAGAAGCAAAATTAATATTCATTTCTAGATTCCAATTAGGTCCATTCACAACCATTCACACAATGATTTAATCATCAATATTTGCTCATTCTCAACATTCATAAACATTCAATCAGCATAAATTTGTTCATCAGTTAATACAGCTTACCAATGAATACTTGCTACACACCTAGAATAATTCAATTAAATAAAATCAATCAAACGCCTAAAATCTTACAACTAATTAGATCATCCTAACATATAAAATTCTAATAAAATAATTAGGAATGGTCCAAATGCGGTCAATTATTCTTCTGATAAGTACGACTACGTCTCATGTGTATGATGCACCAATTCAACCACAACCTTTTATTTTTGCGTCAACTCATTAGCTGATTGCCTATGTATACAGTTTTACATCAATAAAGGGTACACTAGCTAGGACTAGTGAGAATTCCCAACATGGTTCTTTATATCAAATTATAATATAATACTAATAATCATACGCAAAAAATAAATAAATACAAATACAATGCATCAATGCATCAAGTAGAAATCCGTCCACTTGCTTGAGTTGAAAACCCTTCAACCCGTATCTGCCCCTTGACAAGCTTCTATCATTTAGTAGGCATAGGCAAGGCCCGCATCTACTCTTTGAGTAGACTTCTAGTAGTATAATGGGCTTCTGGTAACGATTCTATCAGGATATACCATCCAAAGAGATCCCTTAAGAATTTAACACTTGTTGTGCATGCAATTAATAGATGCACCAAGTAATCATGAATCATATATTGCATAAATTATTTCGATTATCACATTTGAATCAATATATTCTAACACATTAATCAAATCATATCATTATTAATATAGAAATCACACATTCATCTAAATCAATTAAAAGTACGTGTCAATTATATCAGGGTGATCATACAACATATCAAACAATTCATCTATTTTAACTTAATAGATACATGGAAAACACGTCAGGATCACTCACCTTAATGCGGTGGAAATGATTTCCTGAACCAATGGTTTGAATTAAATTAGCACCTCCTAAAATCACATAAACAAGAATTATTTTTAATCTTACGATTACACATAATGAATAAACGTATGTGATTCATCATCAATCATTTTTTCAGATCGATGTTGCCCATCCAATAATCTGATCGGTCTAAAATTAAATATTTTAATTTATTTTAATTTTAAGGAACTAATGAATGGTGATGATTTAATCACACATTTCAGATTACGTCATATAATTCTCAATTTCAAGTTGTATCTTGCGCAGAAAATTACTCTTCTGCTATTTATTCAATTTTGTTAGATTAAGGAAAAAAGCGAGTAAATTTATGATCAATATGACCCGTTAAGGTGTTGAATTGATCTAATTCTTAAAAATATTACATAATTAAGTCTTATAACACCCATGAACAGTACAGATCATATTAATCACTATCCATCATGGAAAAATCTCACTTTCTGCACATCAGCCTTAAAGTCATGCGCATCAGTGTACCTTTCCACATGAATGAAATAAACCTATACGATGAATGTTTGATTGATCTAATCCATCCAATGTGTAGATCATGCCAAATTAACTATTGTATAAATAAAATAAAGAAATAAAAATAAAATACTAAACTGAATAAATGAATTCAAAAAATCCTCCTTCACACTTTCCCTTTCGTGTTTTTTTTTTTCTACGAGTTTTTCTTTGGTTTTTTAAATTTTGAGAATACAAGATACAAAGAAAGTTTTGAATAAAGAAATCTACGAGGAAGGATAATGACATCGGTGAATCTCTTTCTCACTCAAAATTAAATTTAAAAACTTTAAATTTAAATTTTATTAACAAAAAATAGATTAAATTTAAATTTTATTAACAAAAATTAAGGGAGTTACATCCAACCTCCTTTGATATCAGGCCATGAGACCAAAAATGAAGCTAAATAGAAACTTGGGTGGGCCACACCAGAGAGAGCAGTTGTGTAATGCCCTAGAAATCGGGGGTCGTGTATATGCTCAACTCCCGAGTTCCCAGGGTCACCTATGACTGGTTTTCAATTAGAGTGCATTTATGGTTAGTTGCGCAAATCTGGAATTTTCTGAAACATGAAGAATCACCACACAGTCTACTTAAATGAAAGAGACCGAAAGAAATGCATACGTATACGTATATACATGTCCGAAAGAATAAGAGGGGCACATGGCGCCACCCAACAAAATCACAAAAATAATATGTCCAAAAAGAATAGGACTGAGCCCACAACTCCGCGATCCGATCACGCCTCTCCAGCTGGCGGGAAACCATCCATCAACTGGAAATAGGACAGCTCATCCTCCTCCTCGAAACACGCCTCACCAGGCTCCTCCAGCCCTGAGTCACCTGCATCTATAATTGGGTCTGGTTGGTGTTTTAAAACACCGTCCCAGAGTGGGAGTGAGTGATCAACTCAGTGTGAACTATTAATCTTAAGTTATAACAGGCATCAATTATAATATGTATTTAATGAAAAGCAGTCAACCAACCACACCTATAACTCTTGTTAGATGCGTATGCAATGCGGTGGTATGATGCATGCCCTCGCCACAACGCTCCCTCGAGCGACTCCATCTAACGGTCGCATATGACTACATTCCCTCAGAGCGACCTCGACTGCCGAGTCGCTACCCTAACTAATGCGATGCAGTGCGATCGTGTTACCGAGTTATTAGTTAAATCCATTTATCCAGCAGATTTGGGATCATGATTCACCCTACGTATCACTGCCCTAAGCTGGTTGCGAGGCCAAGGCCCCATCAACGCGTGAGGCCAAGTCCCCGCGGTCCGTGATCCCGTCGTGGTCCTCATCTCCGACTCCAAGCACATGAGGAGTGTCGATAGGAAAGGATCGCTCGCGGTCACTACGAGGAGGTGTGGTACCCCAGCGTAGGCCGACAGCTCGGACACAGTGTCCCATTCCACCATGCCCGGCTCACGAGGCTGTGGACCAGTTGCAATCTAGTTATCAATGGGCCACAATGGTTGTAAGGTGCATCAGGTTCCATACATATGCGAGCGAACATGGTTAACAATCCGGGTTAGTCAGATAGTAGACTAGACCGCACGAGTCAAGCGAGCGTGAGACGAGTGACCTCGGGCATGAGAGACCCATGTAGTTGAACTACAGCCACCCGAACACACCAGCCAAATCCATGGGTTTAGCCTCAAGACGGTCCTACCGACGGGGCCGCCTTCGTTCTCCTTGTATTTCTGACCAACCAAAGAGTTTGGATGGTGATTCATAACATGTCAACTAACAAGGTTATCATTTAGCATATGCAATATCACACAATTATATTTTTCAACATAGGACTCATAATTCCTACCAAACAAGCTACAATGTGTAAAATTCAAGTGCATGCGTATTGTGTGGGTTGATGGGGAAGTTAAGTACTTCCTACACCTCATAGAGCCAAATTGCACAAGGATTAGTAAGACATACATGCTAGGGCAACATCATGTGAAGAAAATCAAACATGACATAAACATGAGATCATCAATTCATACCAAATCATGTGAGAGATAAGAACAACATTATATGAGGAAATCAACATGACATACAATTCCATACAATTTCAACAACCCAACAATTCCTAGAAATTTTCCTAGACTCTCCAAAGGCATCATCCAAACATACAAAATCATTAAACTCGTACTACAATTAATGCTAGGCCACCTAAGAACAATAGTCCGCACCTATGGATTGTTGGCGTCTCAAAAAATGTCCTAAGAAAGAGGCTTTCAGGACGACCGGCCAGAATCCCTAAACCAAGCTCTTGCATGTTAGCTTTCTAAACCAATCCCACCATAATACATGGATTTCAAGAAGAATAGGGGAAAGGATCTTACTTAGACGACCAACGGCGATGGTTGAGGTTAAGGCGAAGAGCTTCCTTTGGAGAACGGTTAGGGAGATGGGTTGTTGGAGATTTGAGGAGTTATGAGGGAGAGAGATGGATTGTGGATGGGTGGAGTTATGAGGGAGAAATATTCACTACAAGAAATATGGTTTTTACCAACGAAACTTTTACCTACGAAAATATTTTTCGTAGGTAAAGATGACTTTTACCGACGAAACCTATTTTCGTAGGTAAAAGGCAACTTTTACTGACGAAATTTATTTTCGTAGGCCAAAGCCACTTTTACCTACGAAAACTTTCGTAGGTAAAGGGTCTTTTGCCCTTACGAAATCGGATTTCGTAGGTAAAACCCATCTTTGCCTACGAAATTATTCGCAGTTGAAGGGTCTCTTAAAATTTTCAAATTACAAACAAAAATCGAAAACCTTACTTTTGCCTACGAAAGGTAAATTCGTAGGTAAAACCCATCTTTACCTACGAAACGATTTGTAGCTAAAGGGTCTTTTCAGTTTTAATCAAAACTTTACGTTTACCTACGAAATTCAATTTTGTAGGTAAAACCTATCTTTACCTATCTTTGCCTATGAAATTATTCGTAGGCGAAGGGTCTCTTAAAATTTTCAGCAAAAATCAAAAACCTTCACTTTTACCTACGAAATTACATTTCGTAGGTAAAACCGCTCTTTACCTATGAAAATATTCGTAGCTAAAGGGTCTTTTCAGTTTTTCAAACTTTAGGATTACCCACGAAATCCGCTTTTGTAGGTAAAAACCCATCTTTGCCTACGAAATTATTCGTAGTTGAAGGGTCTCTTAAAATTTTCATACAAACATCTCGCGGGATGTTAGAAATTATTCGAATTTCGATGGCGGCGGGACGTTAGAAATTATTCGAATTTCGATGGCGGAAAGACTTTTACCTACGAAACTATTCGTAGGTAAAAGGGTCTAAAACCTTACTTTTACCTACGAAAATATTCGTAGCTAATGGGTCTGTTCAATTTTTAAAAAAAAAACAAAATTCAAAACTTTACGTTTACCTACGAAATTCGATTTCGTAGGTAAAACCCATGTTTGCCTACAAAATTATTCGTAGCTGAAGGGTCTCTTAAAATTTTCAAATACAAAACAAAAATCAAACACCTTACTTTTACCGGAATCGGATTGCGTACTGAGTTACTCGGTGCGCTCTTATCATACTGAGTAAACTCAGTTGGACCCACCATGAAAATAAGTGCTTTATCCACACCGTCACGTTTTTTCAGCTCATTTAAGGGGTTGAGCCCAAAGTTGAAGCATATCCAACTCTCCAGTGGATCATGAGAAAGGAAACAGTGGGAATAATGATTTTCACCGTTGAAACCTTCCTAAGCCCTAAAATGATATTTATTTGTCATCCAAGCTGTTAATAATATTACAAAGACATGGATGAAGGGAAAAAAAAATATATAAGCTTAATAAAAAATTTTGTGACACTCAAGAATTTTGCAACCGTACAAGTTCAATTCACACTGTTTCATGTGGTGTGGTGCATTTGAGCTTTGGATATCCTTCAATTTTGGATCCATATTATAAAATTCTCTAATAAAATAGGTGGACGGAGTGGATAAAATACATAGGTCATGGTGAACCCCACAGAGTTTACAAGCGTACTGAGTTAGTCAGTACGCAATCCGCTTCCACTTTTACCTACGATTTATAATTTCGTAGGTAAAACCCATCTTTACCTACGAAAATATTCGTAGCTAAAGGGTCTTTTGATTATTTAAAAAAAACCAAAAATTGAAAACCTTACATTTATCATTTATCTTTACCTACGAAAATGTTCGTAGCTAAAGGGTCTTTTGAATTTTTAATGTTGCAAAAGTTCGCGGTAAGACTTTTGCCTACGAAAGGATTCGTAGGTAAAGGGTCTTTTACAGACGAAAATGTTCGTCGGTAAAAGTGTTTTACCAAAATATTTTTTCCGACGGCTAAAAACCGTCAGCAATAATGTAAAAATGTTTTAATTTTTAAAAATTTTTGTAACCTAAATGTGTGTGTGTATATATATATATATATAATTAAAAAGGTAATATTTAAATAATTCGTAATATCACATGAAAAAGAATATTGAAAAGTTTAGAAATTTTAAATATGTTTAAGAAAAAATTTGAGAACAAAATAATGCTTTTGAAGAGAAAAATTAGCATTTTGAAATTTTTGAGAAAAAATAAAAATATGAGAAATTTTTTGAGATTTTGCAAATAAAAATTCAAAATTTATATTTTAAATATTTTTGAAATATTTTATAATAAAAATGATATTTATTTAAAAGAGTAAAAAAATATACCTTTTGAAAAAAAATGTTAAATTTATTTGTGAAAAATAAAATTACTAAATTATTAGGCACATCCATTAATTGAACCTTTAATCGTTTTTGGACAATCTAATCAGTTTAAATTAAAGAGTAAATAACTTTAGATGTTAAAATCAAATTTCACTAAAATTGTTGATCAATTTTGTATGCCCAATATCTTTCTCATATATATGTAGCCTGATTGAGACGAGTAACTAGTCAAATTAAGAGTATTGATCAGTAAAATAGAGTGAATGCACCAGACATGTAAAATGGGCCAAATATTCTGGTTAAAATTGTGACCCAACTTACTGATCTCATGAGAACCTAATAATTGATGTTAGTAAGTTTTGTGGGCCCCGTCATGATGTCTGTCGAACATCAACACCGTGGATTTGATGTGTTCCCTTTAGGTTATGAGATATCTCAAAAATCATCGGTAAACGAAACTCAAGTGGGCCATACCATTTAAAACTATGTGAAGACATCCTAAAAAATATAAAAGCACTTGGTGGGGCCCACATGAGTTTTGGATGCGGTTGAAACTTGGTCTGACCCATCATCCAAGTGGGACACATATAATGAGTGGGTTGGATATATATGTGAATCACATTTAGGTAGGCCCAATATATGATTACAAATGTTGTAAGGAAACCTTTCTTCACTACATTGGAGTTACTCGTTACCTTTACCAGAGTAAACTCTGTGGGGTCCACCGTTATTTATTTATTTTATCCACTCCGTTCATCCGTTAACAGATAATTTGAGATATAAAGAACAAATAGGAAGCATATCCAAAGCTCAAGTGGACCACACCACAAGAAATAGTGTGATTGAGCCTATACCATTTAAAATTTCTTAAAGGCTATAGAAGTTTTGGATCAAGTTGATGTTTGTGTTTTCTATTCATTCATATATTTTTGATATTATGAACAACCTTTATCCATTTTTGACAATCGATCAGTCGAAATTGAAGAGTAAATAACTTCATATGTTTAAATCAAAATTCACTCAAATTGTTGATCAATCTTGTTTGACCAATATCTTTCTCATATGCAGTATGATCGAGGCGAGTAACTAATCAAATTAAGGGTAATGATCAGTAGAATAGAGTGAATGGACCAGACATGTAAAATGGGCCTATCATGGTGTGTGTCGAACATCAACACTTGTGCATTTGATGTCTCCACTTTAGCTTATGAGATATCTAAAAAAGCATCTGTTACGAAACTCAGGTGGGCCATACCATCTAAAACTATGTGAAGATATATATTTTAGATGTCTTCACATAGTTTTAGATGGTATGGCCCACCTGAGTTTTGTAACGGATGATCGTCAATACCATTATCTAGATCATCGATATTATATGATCCAAATCAACTAAACCACCACGGATATTATGATCTAGACCATTCTGACCATCAATACAATTATCCATACCATCTAGATTATTGATGCTATGATCGAGATCATCTCGACCATGAATATTATGATCCAGAGCACAACTGATATTATGATTCAGGCCATAGAAACCGTGGGTATTATGATCCAAACCATCTTGACCATCAATAATGTGATCCAAACCATCTAGACCATTGATTGTATGATCCAGACCATTCAAACCATCAATATTCTGGTCTAGACCATCCGGAAAATTGATATTATGATCAAAACAATCCAAACCATCGATTTTATGATCTAAATTGTAATTTGTGGATATTATGATCGAGACCATCCAAACTATTGATATTATGATACAATCCATCCAAAACATTTATATTATGGCTGTACCATTCATAGAGTCTATTTTATAATCCAGGCCATTTAGTCTGTCAATGTTATAATCCAAGGACCATCCTGACCGTGATATTATGATCCACACTATTCAAAATGTCAATACTATCATCTAGATGATCCAAATAGTGCATATTGTGAGACCATTCACACCATCAATACTACCACTCAAGCAATCAAGACCATCAAGTATGATCCACACCATCTAGGACGTCATTCTTATCATGTGGACCATCTGGACCATTGATATTATGATCTATACCATCCAAACCATTGCTATTATGATCCAGATAATCCAAGCTGTTGATATTATGATGTAGACCATCTGAACCATTGAAATTTTGATCTAGACAATCTAGACCATCAGCATTATGATACAAACTATTCATACTATTGATATCAAGACCTATACTATTTTGACGGTCAATATTATGATTTAAACCATTTGAGCTGCTGAAATTATGATCAAGAACATCCAGACCATTGCTTTTGATGATTTATACCATCTATATCATCGATATTATGATCCAAACCAACTAGACCATTGATATTATAATCTAGACCATCTAAACGGTCAATACTAATTGTTCAGACCATTAAAACCCACCTAAGGCCCACTGTACTTTTTATTTGACATCCAATCTGTTGATTAGGTCATACAGGCCCAGATGAAGGGAAAAAAAATATCAGATTGATCCAAAACTTTATAGGGCTCCCAAAAGGTTTTTAATGGTTGGCACGCTCATTCAACACGGTTTCCTATAATGTGGTCAGTTGAGATTGGGATGTACCTCATTTTTTTTCTTATATCAAAAAATGAAATGGAAAAATAGATGGACGGCGAGGGATGAAACACATACATCATGGTGGGGCCCACGGAGCACCGACCACGTGCCCACTTTTGCACGCGCGCGAGAGAGACTTAAGTCTCTCTCGCTCTCTGTACTCTCTCATTCTCACCCTCTCTCGCTCTCTGTACTCTCTCTCTCTCTCTCTCTCTCTAATCTCTGCCGAGTATCAGAGCAGTCGGGACCTTTCTTCCTTTTTTCTCTTTCTAAAAAAAAAAAAAAAAAAAGGGTTCTTTCAATCGTGCAGATCTACACAGAACTTGCGCGTGCCGAATGGAAGGCATCATTACCATGAAATCCATGGTACCCACCATGAAGATCGGCCTTCTATCTGCCCTCGGTGGGCCATCATTACCGCTCCACAGGTAGGCCACACTTCTAGTTTTAAGTCAAGTCGTTGTCCATTGATTTCAACCAATAGTGTGGCCCACCTGATGCTGGGACCGGACCGGAACCCCGACCTTTGATCATGGAGCCTGCTGCCTCCAGTTCGCGTCCACCCGATCAGGTGTCCCGCCCGGTTCAACCCTACCCAACCCTTCGCGGACCGGATAATCCGAGCCCTCCGTCATCACCTACGTCTCCTCCACCGATCAGACGCTGATTTCTTCATCCTCGGCGCAACCGGCAACGTCTACACCGTCACCCTCTCCGTCGCCCCTTCTTGCACATGCCCCGACTCCCCAAATCCCTAAATCCCCAAATCGACGCTTTTTTCTACAATAAAAGGTATGCCATTTCCATTCCCAAAACTCTCTTAAATGTTCTCATTTTCGTATTTTCTAACCCTTCTCTTTATAAATTTCATCTCTATTTTCATATATGCAACAATACATCTTTCATTTCAAAGGATTGCCGGTTATTATTATTATTATTATTATTATTAGGATTTTTATTTTTTATGGGAGGGGGGCTGGATCTGTTGGTATAAATGTAAGGCTGAAATCCCTTGATTTGAAATTTTTTCCCATTCATATATATATATTTTTCCCATTTCTGTTTGGTTTTATTGGGATTTGGATTTTTCCCATTGCCGTGAGAAGTCTGAGATTTATTGGAGTTCTTGAGGCACTATAATGGCGAACACCCACACAATAAGGGTAGGTTTTGGTGTCTGAATATATCGAGGCTCTAGAAATGCTTTTACGCCCAAATGATTTTTAGATCATTTCGGGTTAGGCTGAAATGACTCAAAATTTGATTTGGGGCGGCGAGAAAAAGCTGAATGGCTTCTACCCAGCACCACCAAAAAAAAAAAAAAAAAAAACAGATCTACTTTGCAATTTGAGGTACATTCAAACGGTAGCTAAATCTTGGAACAATCTATCCAATTGTGGAGGATGTTGCTAGTTGCCTTGAAGCATTTCTTCATTGGGCATATCTGTCATAAAAGCAGAACAACTACCTTCAAAAGGTCTAGGTGCTTTTTCATGTATTTTTATGGTTAACAGAAACGATTCAAAGCAGCACCGTTCCTTTGTTTTAAAAGATGTATCATTCTATAATTTTGAAGAGTCTGTGCATAACTGAGAACATTTTGGAGGAAATGGAGCTCTACACGAAGACCCCCATTTACTCCTCTCTTTTATGCTAATCTTGCCAGCTGTATGAATGGTTGTCTGGAATATCTTTTGGGATCTGTTGGATGAAAAAAAATGATATATATATATTTTTTCCCATTTCTGTTTGGTTTTATTGGGATTTGGATTTTTTTTTCTTACATTTGATTGGATTGAAAAAGGATTTCTATTTGAGTTGGGTTTTTTCTATTTTTTACATGTAATTTCCTGTTATTTTGGTTGACTTGAGTCGAAAGCATGATGAGAAAGTGCATGAGTTGTGTTTTCTTTTCTTTCTGTAATTTCTGTGACTTTTGATTTTTTAATGATATTGGTTGGAGTTTGATGAATATAGGATTGGGTTTGGGCGAGTTTAGATGCTTGTAAATTGAACTAGTTGTAAATGAAATAAAGGTAAATGATTGACATGACGGTGTTTGGATGTTGAAAAATACACAGTAAATCATTTCCGACTTTTAGTACAAAATGAAATCCCTCTGAAAAGTTGTGATTTCATTTACACAAATCATTCTGACCTAATGGCTATAATTTTGAACTTTTAGTCACTGAGATGAAATCCCTCTAAATAATTTACAGCTATACATTCTTGGGCGAAAGGATGTAAATTATTGTTTGGATTTTCAGTTGATACAAGTAAATTCAATGGTTTAGGGATTGAAATGTTGAATATGATAGGCCTCGATGTGGATGGTCCATGCATCGAAAAACACCTATATTGGAAGATCCTAGTGGATATTTCCTGTTTCTCAGTTGAATGTGAACTCTGTTGCCCAATCACAGATGAGGGTATTGAGTATGGTGAGGATCAGTCTTGAAGATCTTCAAGGTCAAGCATGACGATTGAAAGTCAAGGTCCTGTAATATAGAAAAAGTGACACCATATGATCCAAAGCTTACTACAGAACTGAGATAAGTATAATCCCGTCATGTGCAATATCAAAATGACTGCATTACGAAAAAAAAAAATCTGCTTGAAACTATATTATTTTGTACAATGTGAATGGGTTTGCTATGCTAGTCATTTTATTTTTTATTTTTGACCTAATGACCTTCTAGAATGAGAGATAGCCATGTCATTCATTTTCCCAAATTACCAATTTCTCCAAGAACTCCAAAAGACTCCAACATGTAGTTTCTTTGCCACCTAAAACTATTCTCAAATCCTTAAACCTTAACCTATAACCTAACCTAAACATATACTTATAACCTAAAACTATTCTCAAATTCCAAAACCTATAACCTAAACCCGAATCCAAACCCGAACCCGAACCCGATTTCCTAAACATATAACCTATAACCTAAGCCTATAACTTAAACCTAAAGCTAAACCTATAACCTAATCCTAAACCTATAACCTAAACTCAAATCCCTAAACCTAAACCAAATCCTATGACCTAAAACCTAAATGTATTCTCAAATCCCTAAACCTAAGCCTACACATAATCGTAATCTTAACTCTCTAACCTAAACCTATACCTAAACTTGAAAACCCAAACCTAAACCCGATCCCGAACCCGAACCCGATTTCCTAAACCTAAACCTTAACCTATTCTCAATTCCCTAAACCTATAGCTTATAACCTAAACCTAAACCTAAACCTAAACCTAAACCTAAACCTTAAGCTTAACCTAAACCTATAACCTTAACCTAAACCAAATCCTATGACCTAAAACCTAAATGTATTCTCAAATCTCTAAACCTAAACCTACACCTAATCCTAATCTCAACTCCCTAACCTAAACCTAAACTTTCCACATATCAACTTGCATTTGGATCAGTTTGCCTCCACATCACCCATCTGGACCGTCCATTAGGAAAACATTACAAGGAAAACATCTCCACAACATCAATCTAACTTAGGCATGTATGAGAATATGAAAGTATTACAGCACAGGAAACAGTTTGATTGAACATTTACCATTGAAAATTTTTTGGAGGCCAAAGAAGTTTTGGATCAAGCTGATGTTTGTGCTTTCTCTTCATCCATGTCTTTGTGATCATATTAACAAGTTGGATGACAAATAAAAACATGGAAAGACTAATCAGTCCTACTTCTTGTAACTTCAGCCACTGCTTCAAATGGAGGGACTGCACAAAGATTTGGTTGGGGAGACCACTGATGGTGAACTAGCAGCTGCAACAAATATGAGAGTTACAAAGGTGAAAAGAAACATAAGTCGGTCGGTAAGATAAGATGCATGATTTTCCTTTTCAATTGTTAGTCATAGATTGACAATACTTGTTTCAATTTTCTTGGATGGATGATGAATGTATTTGGGAATGTAAATGAAAATAAAAAACTTATAAAATATATATATATATATATATGTTATCAATGGAGGATACCTTGTTTAGGGGGACATGAAATTCTTGTAGCTTATGGTATGGTGCCCCATATTGGTTGTATGTTACTAGTACCTAGTAGATAATACTAGGTTCAATAGTAGATAATACTAGAAAATCCCTAAACCTAAACCTACACCTAATCCTAATCTACTCCTTAACCTGAATCCAAACCTAAACCTATACTTATAACTTAAAACTATTCTCAAATCTCAAAACCTATAACCTAAACCCGAACCCGAATTCCTAAACCTTAGCCTATACCTAAACCTAAACCTAAAACCTAAAGCTAAAGCTAAACCTATAACTTAAACCTAAACTCAAATCCCTAAACCTTAACCTAAACCTACAACCTAAACTTAAACTTATAACCTTAACCCTAAACCTACTCCTAAACCTACACCTAATCCTAATCTCAAGTCCCTAACCTAAACCTAAACCTAAACTTGAAAACCCAAAACTAAACCCGAACCCGAACCCTATAACCTAAACCTAAAACCTAAACCTAAACCTTAACATAAACCTATAACCTAAACCTAAACCTTAACGAAACCTATAACCTATAACCTAAATCAAAACCTATAACTTAAACCAAAACCAAAACCTATAACCTAAACCCGAACCCATTATCAAATCCCAAAACCTATAACCTAAACCGAAACCAAAACCTATAACCTAAAGAACCCATTCTCAAATCCCAAAACCAAAACCTAAACCTAAAACCTAAACCTAAACCTAAACCTATAACCTAAACTCAAATCCTTAAACCTAAACTTAAACCTAATCCTATAACCTAAGCTCAAATCCCTAAACCTTAACCTATAACCTAACCTAAACCTATACTTATAACCTAAAACTATTCTCAAATCCCAAAACCTATAACCTAAACATAACCTTTTCCAAAACCTATAACCAAAACCAAAACCAAAACCTATAACCTAAACCTATAACCTATAACCTATAACATAAAACCTAAACTTAAAACCTAAATGTATTCTCAAATCCCTAAACATAAACCTACACCTAATCTTGATCTCTACTCCCTAACTTAAACCTAAACTTAAACCTAAACTTGAAAACCCAAAGCAAAACCCGATCCCGAACCCGAACCTAATTTCCTAAACCTAAACCTTAACCTATTCTCAATTCCCTATAGCTATAACCTATAACCTACCTATAACCTAAACCTAAAACCTAAACCTAAACCTAAACCTAGAACCTAAAACCTAAATGTGTTCTCAAATCCCTAAACCTAAACTGCACCTAATCCTATTCTCAACTCCCTAACCTAAACCTAAACCTAAACTTGAAAACCCAAACCAAAACTCGATCCCGAACCCGAACTCGATTTCCTAAACCTAAACCATAACCGATTCTCAATTCCCTATAGCTATGACTTATAACCTACCTATAACCTAAACCTAAAACCTAAACCTAAACCTAAACCTAAAACCTAAATGTGTTCTCAAATCCCTAAACCTAAACCTACACCTAATCCCATTCTCAACTCCTTAACCTAAACCTAAACCTAAACTTGAAAACCCAAACCAAAACTCAATCCCGAACCCGAACCCGATTTCTTAAACCTAAACATTAACCTATTCTCAATTCCCTACACACTATAACCTATAACCAACCTATAACCTAAACCTAAACTTAAAACACGAATGTATTCTCAAATCCCTAAACATAAACCTACACCTAATCCTGATCTCTACTCCCTAACTTAAACCTAAACCTAAACCTAAACTTGAAAACCCAAAGCAAAACCCGATCCCGAACCCGAACCTAATTTCCTAAACCTAAACCTTAACCTATTCTCAATTCCCTATAGCTATAACCTATAACCTACCTATAACCTAAACCTAAAACCTAAACCTAAACCTAAACCTAGAACCTAAAACCTAAATGTGTTCTCAAATCCCTAAACCTAAACCTGCACCTAATCCTATTCTCAACTCCCTAACCTAAACCTAAACCTAAACTTGAAAACCCAAACTAAACTACGATCCCGAACCCGAACTCGATTTCCTAAACCTAAACCATAACCGATTCTCAATTCCCTATAGCTATGACCTATAACCTACCTATAACCAAACCTAAAACCTAAACCTAAACCTAAAACCTAAATGTGTTCTCAAATCCCTAAACCTAAACCTACACCTAATCCCATTCTCAACTCCTTAACCTAAACCTAAACCTAAACTTGAAAACCCAAACCAAAACTCAATCCCGAACCCGAACCCGATTTCTTAAACCTAAACATTAACCTATTCTCAATTCCCTACGATATAACCTATAACCAACCTATAACCTAAACCTAAACTTAAAACCCGAATGTATTCTCAAATCCCTAAACATAAACCTACACCTAATCCCGATCTCTACTCCCTAACTTAAACCTAAACCTAAACCTAAACTTGAAAACCCAAAGCAAAACCCGATCCAGAACCCGAACCTAATTTCCTAAACCTAAACCTTAACCTATTCTCAATTCCTATAGCTATAACCTATAACCTACCTATAACCTAAACCTAAAACCTAAACCTAAACCTAAACCTAGAACCTAAAACCTAAATGTGTTCTCAAATCCCTAAACCTAAACTCCGCACCTAATCCTATTCTCAACTCCCTAACCTAAACCTAAACCTAAACTTGAAAACCCAAACCAAAACTCCGATCCCGAACCCGAACTCGATTTCTAAACCTAAACCATAACCGATTCTCAATTCCCTATAGCTATGACCTATAACCTACCTATAACCAAAACCTAAAACCTAAACCTAAACCTAAAACCTAAATGTGTTCTCAAATCCCTAAACCTAAACCTACACCTAATCTCATTCTCAACTCCTTAACCTAAACCTAAACCTAAACTTGAAAACCCAAACCAAAACTCAATCCCGAACCCGAACCCGATTTCTTAAACCTAAACATTAACCTATTCTCAATTCCCTACAGCTATAACCTATAACCAACCTATAACCTAAACCTAAACTTAAAACCTGAATGTATTCTCAAATCCCTAAACATAAACCTACACCTAATCCTGATCTCTACTCCCTAACTTAAACCTAAACCTAAACCTAAACTTGAAAACCCAAAGCAAAACCCGATCCCGAACCCGAACCTAATTTCCTAAACCTAAACCTTAACCTATTCTCAATTCCCTATAGCTATAACCTATAACCTACCTATAACCTAAACCTAAAACCTAAACCTAAACCTAAACCTAGAACCTAAAACCTAAATGTGTTCTCAAATCCCTAAACCTAAACCTGCACCTAATCCTATTCTCAACTCCCTAACCTAAACCTAAACCTAAACTTGAAAACCCAAACCAAAACCTGATCCCGAACCCGAACCTGATTTCCTAAACCTAAACCATAACCGATTCTCAATTCCCTATAGCTATGACCTATAACCTACCTATAACCAAAACCTAAAACCTAAACCTAAACCTAAAACCTAAATGTGTTCTCAAATCCCTAAACCTAAACCTACACCTAATCCCATTCTCAACTCATTAACCTAAACCTAAACCTAAACTTGAAAACCCAAACCAAAACTCAATCCCGAACCCGAACCCGATTTCTTAAACCTAAACATTAACCTATTCTCAATTCCCTACACTATAACCTATAACCAACCTATAACCTAAACCTAAACTTAAAACCTAAATGTATTCTCAAATCCCTAAACATAAACCTACACCTAATCCTGATCTCTACTCCCTAACTTAAACCTAAACCTAAACCTAAACTTGAAAACCCAAAGCAAAACCCGATCCCGAACCCGAACCTAATTTCCTAAACCTAAACCTTAACCTATTCTCAATTCCCTATAGCTATAACCTATAACCTACCTATAACCTTAACCTAAAACCTAAACCATTTCCTAAACCTAAAACCTAAATGTGTTCTCAAATCCCTAAACTTAAACCTACACCTAATACTAATCTCAACTCCCTAACCTAAACCTAAACCTAAACTTGAAATCCCAAAGCAAAACCCGATCCCGAACCCGAACCTGATTTCCTAAACCTAAACCTTAACCTATTCTCAATTCCCTACAGCTATAACCTATAACCTAAACCTAAACGTAAACCTAAAACTTAAATGTGTTCTCCAATCCCTAATCCTAAACCTACACCTAATGCTAATCTCATCTCCCTAACCTAAACCTAAACCTAAACTTGAAAACCCAAACCAAAACCCAAACCAAGTTAGATACGGCAGATCAATCCTTTCCTAAAGCTTTGATTTGGGTTAAGGATTGGGCTTTGGGTTTAAAGGACTTGGATCCTTTTGTCATTGTTACCCTTTTGGGTCTTTAATTTCTGCTTTTTGTTGTTTTTGTAGTATTATTTTCCGCTTCCTTTGCGGTTTCTAATAAAGTTTTCGTTACCTTTCAAAAAAGAAAAAGAAAAAAAGAAGATAACATGCACATCTCTACATGGCCACCTACACCAGATGCATGTCTAGCCGTTCATCAGGTGGGCCCCACCATGTATGTCCCGGCCTCAATATGAGGCTGATCTACTCATCAAGTGGGCAATTTGTCTTACATGGGATGTGGTGAGCTGACCATATTTTCAAATTTCCATTGCTTCTCACACAACTTGTCCACATGATGAGCGAGTGGGCTGATGTTTGACCTGGACATGTGTACAATATAGCCAGCAATTTGGACCTTGCACACAGGTACTATAGTGGCATGTCAGCCTATGCTTAGATGTGCATTTGTGATTAAATAGCACAGCTCTTCTATCATTTTATTTTTTTTGGAGGATAAAAGAAAAGAGAAGAAGATAGAAGAGCTTTACTATAGAAAAGCTCTTCTATCATTATTGTAGCTTGGGCTTGGTGTGCTTTGAAGGAATAATTTTTTGAGAAATTGCCATAAAATTTTCAGGTTCACATGCTAGAGTGGTAAATTCCAAGCCTTTGCAGCCAGGTGGTGATGCCTTCTGAGAGCGAAGCCTGTGTGCAGAAAATCCCTCCTGCACCTGCCAAGATAATTGATCTGAATGCACCCCAGACTTGTAGAAATAAAGGATGTGGTAAAACGTTCAAAGAAAAGGATAACCACGACAGTGCGTGTGAGTACCATCCTGGCCCCGCCATTTTCCATGACAGGATGAGAGGGGTAAGTCTAGGAGATTGCCTTTTTTCCTGGGGCTTGTCAATTTTGTTTTGAAGTTTCCATCTTCAAACGCTTACACTTTTCTTTGTTTTGCAGTGGAAATGTTGTGACGTACATGTGAAGGAGTGGGTTAATCGCCTACTAGCAGTGAACTAAGTCAAAATCAATTGTCTAACCATCAAATAATATCATTAAGGTAACACATGTAACTAGTGACATTGCAGGTGCATATCAAGAATTTTGTTGGTAATATCATGTGTATATCAGGTGCATATGATGAAATATATTACATAACAGTGTATATCAGTGCATATGATGAAATATATTACATAACAGTGTATATCAGTGCATATGATGAAATGTATTACATAACAGTGTATATCGTGTGTATATATTGTAACAGTGTATATCGAGTTCATATGATGAAATTAGGTGTATATATTGTATATCAGTGCATATCAGGTGCATATTGTAACAGGTGTATATCAAGTGCATATTGTAACAGGTGTATATCAGGTGCATATGATGAAATATATTACATATCAGGTGCATATATTGTAACAGGTGTATATCAGGTGCATGTGATGAAATATATTACATAACAGGTGTATATATATCAAGAAATATATTTTAAAGTCTTTTTACCTAAGAAACTTTTCGTAGTTAAAAGTTACCCTATAAAGTCTTTTTACCTACGAAACTTTTCGTAGTTAAAAGTTACCTATGATTTTCCCTTTCGTGCTTGTAAATAATTTTAGCTACGAAATTGTTGGTAGGTAAAAAGTGCTTAAATATTTTTTGCTATACGAATTTGTTGGTAGGCAAATAGTCTTGTAAATATTTTTAGCTACGAAATTATTGGTAGGTAAAAAGTGTTTAAATATTTTTAGCTACGAAATGGTTGGTAGGTAAATAGTCTTGTAAATATTTTTAGCTACGATATTGTTGGTAGGTAAAGTGTTTTAAATATTTTTAGCTAGTAAAATATTCGTAGGTAAAAAATCTTTAAATATTTTTAGCTACGAAATTTTTGGTAGCTAAAACATCCTGTAAATATTTTTACCTACAAAATTATTCGTAGGTAAAAAGTTTTGTCAATATTTTTTCCAACAAAAATTAGCATTGGTAAAATGTTTTGCCTACGAAAACGAAATATTTTTTTCGTGGGTAAAAGTTTTTCCCAATGGACTTTTAGCAAGGAATTTGCCAACGAAAATTTTCGCGGGCAAAACTTTTTACCTACGAAAATTAGACTTTTGCCTACGAAAATTTTCGTTGGTAAAAGTGGCTTTTCTTGTAGTGATTGATTATGGGAGATTGAAGGAAGTTATGAGGGGGAGAGGGCTTGTTGTTGGAGAAGGGAGAAGGGTTATGAGAAAGAAGGCCTTAAGGCTTTATTCTCTAAACTTGGCCCCTTTGGCCTTAAGCTTCCCAAAATTCCCAAAATAGACCTATGGGACTCCTATTGGTGTTGGGATGGCCCTAACACCTCTCTGGCCACCAAATTCGACGTGTAGTTGCCTTATGGCCTGACTAGGGTCCATGTAAAAACTGAGGACGAACGGATGAACGGATATATAATCTGAACAAGCATTTTCGTCCCATAAATGGCCCTGTGGGGGCCGATCTGGTGATTGGGGCAGTTCTGGCTACCCTCTAGTCATGAAACTTGTAGGGTAAGTACTCTATGGCCTGATGAAGGGTCATGCAAAATTTGGGACCGATCAGATGCGAGGTTTGGCAGTACGGGTCCGATTTGAGATCAACGGTCACCATTCCACGATCAGGTCCCAGCTTTGGTGGAAAGGTGTAGAAAAATATATTAAACCGTTACCATAAATTTGGAAGAAATCCGACAGCTGGAACGCCTGGTATTCCGATTTCATTGGTAAGTGCCAGATTCCAATTTTGGCATTGGCGGGGTGCATTCGGCTAGTGCCAGATCCCAATTCTGGGTGTCCACTGGGTCCACTGTCCGCGATAGACCACAAGCCCAGTGAGATCTATGATTTCCTGAAGTTTTAGATTTTTTTCTGACCCTCCTCAGTCACTGGGTGACCCACACAGGCTGTTGTCAAGTGCAAACGACCATCAGGCTTGGCGGGACACGCCAGGTCCCATCATGGCCAGCCTGGTCTATTCTAATGGGCTAATCCTAAGTTAATTTTTACTGGTGGTACCTCACCCTGAGCAGTTTAAACGGATGGTCCTGTGGCTAATCCGACGTGGATGCCCCAGGATACTGTGCTGGTTGGACGGGACGTTACAAGTTGGGTGGGAACAATCAACCAAGTTAGATTTTACGGCCCACTGCATTGTGTATACCGCTGTCCAAACGATTAATTCATAACATGTTCCCTCGACAAATAAATAATTACTTCATTTTAAAATTCAGGTTAGGTAGAAACTTATTTGGTTTTTCAAACATGATTTGATATTGTTTCTTATGTTATGACCCACCTAATTTTTGGACTAGCTTAAGTTTTAGTTTATATGCAGAGAATGAGATGGACAATATGACAGCAAGGTCCGTACAAAGTAGACATCACATGGGCCCATAACAGCCTAATATTTTTAACACATGAACCTTTTATTAATTTAAAAAATTTTGGGTCTAACTTCGAAGCTTAGTGACCGACGGATTCTTTATTTCAACACTAAAATATTAAGATTGATTGCCCTCGTGGTGTAGGTGTTGGTGTAAAAAAAAATAATAATAATAATTAAATAAATAAATAAACTCAAAAGCCTATTTTCTTTTAATATTATTAAATAATTTTTTTGTATATAATTATTAATTATTTGAAAGTTAACTTCCATCAAAATTAACCATTAAAAAATATTATTACCATTACATTTGACTTTTAATATATCAACCTTAGCACATAATCTAAATTATCCATTAGTGGACCATCTATGGTATTTTAATTTTGACCGTCTAAATGGTAGACTAAAACAGTCCAAAAGTTGTGGATAACCTTTTTTATGTATATGTAAGGGCAAAATGATCAGGATTCTTCACAAATCTACCAAAGCAAATTTTATATGGTTTATTGTCAAATTAATTTATGGTCATTTGTCTCCTTGATATTAATTTTAATGGCAGATAAAAGTTGTGAATATGAAAAAAAAAAAAAAATTTACTTGATAATACTAAAATTGGAAGGACTTTTTTATAAATAACAGAAAGAAAAGATGCTCTATGTTAAAAATTATATATCAAAAGATTAAAAACCTTCCAACTTACTTTTAATGTGAAAAGAGACAAGCTGGTGCGTTCGGATGAGCCATTAAACCAAATTCTCATAATTTCACTAACAAAATGATGTTGCAGGAGGAATATACTCTCGTTTGGATGAACGGAATGGAAGATATACATACATTATGGTGGGGCCCACAGAGCACCGACCACCCAGCCACCGGGCTGGTGGCAGGGGAGTAGCAAATCCGTTCTCCAATCCGTTCTCTAAAGTGTGTGCGCCATACCACATAAAACAACGGTATCAAACTATCCAAAAACTTTCAAAATCACACTGGGCCAGTTGATGGTTGGATCATCCTGTTTTTTTTTACTGACGTCCGACTTTCATGATAAGGAGCTGATGGACGGGTCGGATGCCATTGGAGGGGAAAAGAGGAGACTATATCGTAGAACCGGAAGTACTGGAAAATAGTAGAGCCATCTCACTACAGTACACGTGGCTAGGTATTTTATGGATCCCGACCGTCCATCAAGTAGACCCAATCATAGTAGGCATTGTTTTTATTTCAGTGTCCACCATTTCCCGAACTTAACATGGACTACTAAGTATATTTGTTTTGGACTGTCGCTTTGAAAGCTGCAGAATGATCACGAGGATTATCTTATAGATATTTGTTTCAAACCATTTGCATAGATGGTACGTCCCCCTGGATGGACGGTCCCGATTTTCACATCAACCTACCACGCGTAGTGTGGATCAAGCTGATATTTGTGTTTTCCTTTCATCCATGCCTGCGCGACCTTATGAACAGGTTTCAACGGTGGATGTCATTATCCCTACGGTTTCATGTGGTGTGGTCCACTTGAGCTTTGGACATGCTTCAATTGTGTGATCATATCCTAAAATGAGCTGATAAAATGGATGGACGGCGTGGATAAGGCACATGCATCACGTGGGCCCCACGTGCGTACTAGCTAGTCAATACGCAATCCGGGTCCATCATCCTATCATTCAAATGAGTGGGCCGGACCCACCTAAGTACCTATGGGGCCCACCGATTAATCATCTTCAGTAACAACCGTGTGTTCTGCATTAGCAGGCTTCTTGTGTTAATGGACACGGAATGCCTGGTGACCGACTCGGTGGGGCCCACCATGATGTATGTGTTTAATCCATGCCGTCCATCCGTTTTGACAGCTCATTTTAGGGCATGAGCTCGTAAATGAGGCAGATCCAAAGCTCAAGTTGACCACACCACGGTAAACAGCGGAGATAATGACTCCCACCGTACAAACTTTCTAGGACCCATGCTTATTTTCAATCCAACCTGTTCATAAGGTCACACAGACCTAGATGAAGCGAAAACACAAATATCACCTTGATTCAAAGCTTCCGCATCCCCCAAGAAATTTTCAACCGTAGGTGTCCAATCCCCATTGTCTTCCATGGTGTGGTCCACTTGAGCTTTGAATCTACCTAATTTTTGGCATAAATTCCTAAAATGATCTGAAAAAAGGATGGAGGGCATGGATGAAACATATACGTCACGGTGGACCCCACAGGGTCGAGTCACCGGGAAACCGGCCCGTAAGAAGAAGTAGAATCTGGTGTTCGTTTACCACTGTTAAATGGCGTGTCGTCATGCGTACCCGTCAATCCAACCATTCCAGAGTATGGGCCATTTGACGGACAGCAAGTCGCTTTCGTCACTTGCCGGTTTGCGACGGCTATTCTCAATTTCCCATAAAGCAGTTTGAAATCATTAACTTACATACGGTAGCCGGCGAAGGAGATCTTCCATCTCTCCAATTCATGGGACCCACACTTGCATATGGTCCATTTCATGTCACGTGATCAAATTCGACCTTCCAAGCAAAGACAACGATACGTCAATCAATCTACGCCGTACATGTGTCCACTTGAATGGTAATTTGAGTAATTCATCTAGAAGCCAGGACCGTCAACGTCTGATTACTATCATCGGGGGGGCCCAATGGTTCAGTTTCTTGCTATAATGGGCCCCACCGAGGATGACCGTACACCAAAAGTATCCCATCGACTGGATCATCATAACCGTGTAATTGATGTCGATCGAATGAACGGTTAAAAAGAAAAGTACCCAAGTTGTTCGATCAGGCCGGCGACTTACAGCCTATGCTCCTTCCGCAGTATGGCCCACGGTTTGGAAGGTCTGGATTGAGGGACATGTGCGCCGCGTATGGTGCATGAGTACTCACCGTTTGACGCTGTGGTAAACACACTTCGGAATCAATCCTCTTCATCTAACGGGGACGTGGATTGCCTACGTACACTGCACCCAGCGACTCGCTACTGGATGGTGCTCTGTGGGCCCATCATGATATGGGTATTTTATCCACGCCGTCCATCGATTTTTACAGCTCATCTTAGGGCATGATCTCAAAAATGAGGCAGATCAGAATCTCACATGGACCACACAATGACATATTGGTGATTGAATGTCCATTATTAAAAACTTCTCGGGGTTGCAAAAGTTTGGGATCAAGCTGATATTTTCAGCTCCCCTTCGTCCATGTCCGTGAGACCTAATCAACAGGTTAGATGGCAAATAAACATTACAATGGGCTTTAAAAAGTTTTTAATGGTGGCCTTTTAATCACAACGGTTTGTAGAGGTGGGCATCGAGTTGAGTCGGACTAGATTGGGTCCAACTCGACTCAATTCAATTTTTCCAAGAACTTTATCCAAACTCAATTTGATCTGGGACCAAGTCTAGCAAGGCAGACTCGATCCTATCTGAATCCTTGTTGGCCTGACCCAAACCAAGTCCGATTCAATCAGGGGAACTAAACCAAGTCGGATCAAGTTGAATCTGTCCAATCGGGTTGAATAAAGATTAGGAGAGAAAGGAGGAGGGAAAGGAGGGGAGAGAAAGAGGGAGAGATGGATAGGTGCGGCACCGTTCGGGTAGAGAAAGAGATGGGAGGGATTAGGGTTTCATTCGGGTGAGACTAGGGGTGTACACGAGTCGATCCGAGTCGAACTGGGCTCAACCCGGCCCGACCCGATCACTAGCCCAACCCGGCATGCCCAGCCCTAACCTGGCCCGGTCAACAATCGGGCGAGTTCGGGCCAGTTTCGAACCTTATAGCAAGTTCATGGGAAGGACTTTGGCTGGTAATCCGCGTCACATTACAAGGCCCTCGATCAACGGTTTAGATAGTTAAACTATAGACTCCACCAAAAATCTAACTAGTCATGATATTATAATTCCTTTTTTGTATTTGGATGAATCTAGGCTGTTCAAGTTATACGTCTATAAGGTGGATGAGTCACTGTCATTTCAAAGATGGGCGGTGAACTATCCCAAAAGGGTAAAAGGAAAAGGGACGAGTAGTGTTTTGAAATATATATATATATATATATATATATATATATATATATATAGAGAGAGAGAGAGAGAGAGAGAGAGAGAGTCATGCTCCCCTGCGCACCTACGCACATGCGCACCTTTGCACACGTGCCACAGGTGTCTAATCTAAATGGTCCATGTGATGCGGAATCCCATGAAACTTTATGTGACAAATTTTCACCCCGATCTAAAATTCTAATTGGCCATAGCAAAGAGAAATGCAAATCAAGGGAGGAAACTATTTTCATTTTTCATAGCCCATCAAAGTTTTAGATCAAAGTAAAACTTAGGCCCTAGGGGTTTAACGAGGTGCTGCTTCACATGAACGGTTCAGATTTTGAATCCCCATCATGTATGATGGGTTCTCAAAAATGTTTGTACGTAGTACGTACGAACTGATTCGCAGGTGAGTGTTTCCGTGTGTGTGTATATATATATATACACACACACACACACACCACTTGACCAAGTCGGGCCGGGTCGGACCGAGTCGAGCCAGGTCAAGTCAAGTATCGGGCCGGGTCGGGCCGAACTGGGACCTATCCGAACTCGGCCCAAACTCAGTTTCGGGCTGAAGAAAATGGCTCATCCCGACCTGAACTCAATTCTGAGTCAGGCCAAGTCGAGCGAGTTAATCAGGCTAGCCCGATTCGTGTACAGCCCTAGGTGAGACGGGTAGTAAAAAAAATAAAAATTTACTTATATAATACTCGACCAGATCGGATCGGATCAGATCCATTCGAATCAGATCGGTTCGGATTGACCACGATCCGAACTCGATCCGATGTACGATCGAATCTGAGTGGTCCTATTCGTACCGCATCGATTTAGGCCTTCAGTTCGGTTCAGATCGGGTCAGATTCTACCCAACTCTTAACTGTTTTCTCGTGGTGGAGTCCACCTAAAATTTGGATCAGCCTTATTTCAGGGCATGACCTAAAATAATGATCCAAAATGGATGAATGACAGGGATAAACATATATATATATATATATATATATATATATATATATATAACCAGTCCGTACCTACTACGTACGAAATTTTTTGAGAACCCATCATACATGATGGGGATCCAAAATTTGAACCGTTCATGTGAAGCAGCACCTCGTGAAACCCCCCAGGCCCAATTTTACTTTGATCTAAAACTTTGATGGGCCATGAAAAATGAAAACAGTTTCCTCCCTTGATTTGCGTTTCTCTTTACTATGGCCCACCAGAATTTTAGATCGGGGTGAAAATTTGTCACATAAGGTTTCATGGGATTCTGCATCCCATGGACCGTTCAGATTAAATGCCCATGGCACGTGTGCAAAGGTGCGCACGTGCATCGGTGCACAGGGGTGCATGACTCTTTATACATACATATATATATATATATATATATATATATATATATATATATATATATATATATATATATATATATATATATATAGGGGCCATAGTGCACCGCCATTTATGAGACAAAAATAAACAAATAATAACACCTACTGTTTAAACATTCTTACATATTACCTTGATGTTTATTTTGCCAAGCAATCTATCCATAAATTGCCAAACTAAAATGAAGGGAAGGCATACATATATATGAGCTTCATCTAAAACTTTCGTATTGGTGAGAAAATTTTAACGGTGGAAATTCAATTATATTTTCTTATGACATGGCCTACTTGAAATTTGGATCTACTTTATTTTTGGGCTCATGCCTTAGCTGAGTTGGCTGCATAGGTGAACTACATACATCACAGTAGATAGGTTTTAATTTATACGGCTTGTCCCAGTAGTAGGGTCACCGTCAGAATGACATCAGTGGGGATCCACATTTCGAATGAACAGGCAAGGTGCTCTGTTAGATACGGACCTTACACAAATCATGTTTTAAAGTTTTCAGTTCAACCGGAGCAACCCTATTGGCTCGGAAACGGATTGGCTACTCCCCAGCCAATGGCTGGGGGTTGGTGCTCTGTGGGCCCCACCATGATATATGTGTTTCATCTATGTCGTCATATATTTTTGTAGATCATTTTAGGATATATGGCCAAAAATGAGGTATATCCCAATCTCAAGTGGACCACATTACTGAAAACAGTGTTGAATGATCGTGAACCATTAAAAACTTTTCGGGGGCTATAAAAGTTTAGGATCAAGCTTATCTTTGTTTTTTCCCTTCGTCTAGCTGTGTGACCTAATCAACAGATTGGATGTATATAAACAGTATAGTGGGCCTTAGGAGGATTTTAACGGAGGATATCCAATCATTATTATTTTCCTGTGGTGTGGTCCACCTGAGATTTATATCCCTCTCATTTTTGGGATCATACATAAAATGATATATAAATATGAATGAACGACATGGATGAAACACATACATTATGGTATGCCACCGGGCTAGTGGCAATCACCATGTGTGGGTGTTCAATCACCAGTCTTTCCTGTAGTACATACCACCTGAGATTTGAATATACCTTATTTTTTGGACTCATGCCCTAAAATGAGTTGGAAAATGAATGGATGACAGGTATGGCTCTTGCCGGTATTGGTCTCTTGGGTCTTGGATATAGTTATTCTAGGACCCCATCAGGTCTTTAGACTTTTGTTCCATCAGAATTTATGTCGGTTCCAGATTAATAACGGCCTTTACATGACTGGCCCACTTGATGGACGGATTCAATCGCATCCACGAGTCAC
Source organism: Magnolia changhungtana (assembly GCA_030180095.1). Lineage (NCBI taxonomy): Eukaryota > Viridiplantae > Streptophyta > Magnoliopsida > Magnoliales > Magnoliaceae > Magnolia > Magnolia changhungtana. Next base: position 4,639,476 of record JASAUF010000391.1, on the reverse strand, counting down.
TTCAACAATCCACGGTATCTTGCATATATTTAGCTTAGTAGACATCATGGTATGGCCCACATGCACACTATCTATGGTGTGACCCAAATGCCCAGACTTGTGTTTTTGCTTAGATTAAACCTAGCTCTCACATCCTTAAATGGATTAACACTGAAAGAAAATGCTATGGTTTGGCTCTTATGATGGCAAGGAAATCAGGGCGTAAAAATTAGCTGAAGACCTTTGGCCTCTCCACCATTCCCAACTGCATGTGAGGTTTCCATCTATTGCACACTGAGAATTTTGGAGAAAAAGCAAAGGGTAACTTACACCATTGAAAATACAGGCTGCTAATCAAGACCGTTCATCTTTAAGACCAATCATCCTTGTTGTCATGTGTTTTGTTAAATCATGGCTCAAGGTATGCCTAAATTTATAATATTGTAATTTCTATTTGATAAACTTGTCTACATTCTGCTACAAACAATCTGACCCTTTGAGAAATATTATCTACATTTTTGCTCTCATTTCTAAAGTATTAAGTATTTCTTTCTTCCTAAACAGCTCACTAAATTACTAGTAAAGACATTCTTCTTTTTTAAAGATTGTCTACCGTTAAGACCTTTTTACTACAAACCAACCATATGAAAGCAGCTATCTTGAGAAGGACAGCATAAAGATGTGAATGCGATCTAAGAGGGCTTTATATTCTTCTACTTTCTCATTACAAGAAAAAAAAAAAAAAAAACGTTTGCAAGAGGGCTCCCAAATAACTGCATTTCTCGTATAGGAAGAACAATCGACCACTGATCCGGAGGGAACCAGGAAATGACAGGATATTTGGGCTCCTAAGCTTAAAGATTGTAATCTTCTTCTTTCTTAGGCTATAGTTGAGTCGCTATCTTGGCTGCTTTGATCTTTTTTGTAGATTCTCTTTTTGTTTTTAATAAAATGAATCGTTATCTCTGAAATGAAGAAAAAAATGTGTGTTGAGAAAAGTCTTAAATCTAAGGTTTTGAGGTCGTTCGACCGGTCGTGGGAAGTTTCGACTGGTCGTAGGAGACACTCGACCGGTCGTAGGTTCGAGCCCTTGTACGACTCAAAGTCCAGAAAGTTTTGTCTTTGTTTTTCTTGTAGCTAGGACTGGTCGTGGGTGGTCTACGACTAGTCGTAGGTGAGCTACGACCAGTGGTAGGAGAGCCAGGACTAGTCGTAGGTTACGCAGTTTGTTCCGCGATTTTGCGCGAAACTGCGGATTTGAGTCCTTTCGCAACTGGGATGCGGAAGGAAGTTTCTAAACTATAAATAGGTATTCTAGGGTCTTTCTAGGAAGGGGTGATGAATGCTAAGGCTTTCTAAAAGGGTTCCAGGGTTTCTAAAGGGTGTAGCAAGGGTGAGATTCGAGGTTGTTCGAATCGGGTAAGTCCTTTCTCTTTGTAATTGATGCTTTCATAGTGGTGATCTGTCGCTTTGTGCCGTGGTTTTTTCCCGCAAGGGTTTTCCACGTTAAATCTGTGTGTTCTCTTTTCTTGTGTGTGCTTGGTGCCATTGGATTACCATCCTAGATCTAGATTTGTGTGATTCCGCAGGCCAAAAATCCCAACAAGTGGTATCAGAGCTATCGGTTGGGACACAGATCTGAATCTGAGGGATTAGTAATAATGGCGAGCGCCAGGTATGATATTGAGAAGTATTCAGGGAAAAATAATTTTGAGTTATGGAAGATCAAGATGATGAGTTCCTTAATCAAGCAAGGCGAGGATGGTGCTCTTGAGGAGCGGAAGTCCACTATGACTGATGGTGATTGGAATACTCTTGATAAGAAGGCATTATCATCGATCCGTTTATGTCTCACGGATGAGGTTCTCTACAACGTCATGAGGGAGAAAACTGCGGCTAATTTATGGGCGAAGTTGGAGGATGTTTATGCGAAGAAATCCTCTGAAAATCGTCTGCACTTGAAGCGGCAGTGGTATAACTTCAAGATGGCAGAGGGTGGAGATCTGGAGGCTCACATCAGCAACTTTAATAAATTGGTTTGCAAATTGCTGGATATGGAAGAAGTGATGAAAGATGAAGAACAAGCATGTATGTTGCTGAATTCTCTCCCTGCATCCTATGAGTCATTCAAGGATACTATGTGCAGCATGAACAAAACCCTGAGTGTCGACACTGTTATCTCAGCCCTTCAAGGGAAGGCTATGAGACAGCTAGACAGCAACATGGGGACGTCTTCTGATGCATTGTTTACAGTGGGTAGGAATTCTGAACAAGGTACAGGTTCTTCAGGTTCTAGATCCAAATCCAAGAGCAAGGGCAAAGGAAAGGTAAAGTGCTGGAATTGTGGGAAGGAAGGACATGTGAAAAGGGATTGTGAAAATCCTAAATCTAAGAGGGAAGATTCTGAGGCTTCATGCAGGGAGGCTAACACTGCCATGTTAGATGAATCGAGTGGATGTGATGGCGATGTTTTGTCTGTGTCTTCGCTCAGACGGTCATGCGATGATCGTAAGGACGAGTGGATGCTAGACACAGGGGCATCTTTTCACATGACTCCTCATCGGAGTTGGTTCACCAGCTATAGGGAGTGCGATGGTGGACAGTGTTTATGGGCAATGGCTTTGCACCGTAATGTTGTGGTCATTTGGTACGGTGCACATCGGGATGTTTGATGGGGTGGAGCGTACTGACGGATGTGAGGCACGTTCCTGATTTGAAGCGAGATCCGATTTCTCTTGGTGTGCTTGAGGCAAAGGGATGCAAGTACACAGGTATTGATGGTGCTCTTAAGGTATCCAAGGGGGCACGGGTAGTCATGAAAGCGCAACGACTCGATCATGCTTACAGGTTGATCGGGAGCACTTCAAAAGGTGGAGCTACAGTGGATGTAGCGAATTCCACATCTGCACGTGTGTGGCATGATGGGCATAGCCACATGAGCGGGCAGGGTAGGAAGGCTGAGACGTGCGGACAGGGATACAGAGCAGGTGGAGCAGCCACCTGTGAGAAGAACCACATGGCATGATTGCAGGATATCGGCAAGGTACATGGACGACTCCAATATTGCAGGAGATTCATCTTCTATTCTGATGGCTCTAGGTGAGCCTGGTGCTGAGAAGTGGAAGGTGACTATGGGCGATGTGATGGATTCGTTGTACTAGACCGACATATGGGAGCTGGTGGAGCTTCCAGTGGGCCGGTGAGCGGTTGGATGCAGGTGGATCTTCAGGAGGATACAGCATAGATACAGGGCGATGTTGGTAGTGAATGGTTATGCTCAGAGAGAAGGAATCGGCTTCTCAGAGATATTCGTGCCGACGGTATAGCAAGTATCTATCAGATCCGTGATTGGCACTAGTTGGCCAATGTGATCTTGAGCTATGATGCGAAGCAGAGATAAGAGAAGAGGTCAAGGAGCTACACGGTTGAAGATTGAAGACTTGGTGGAGATTGTTGAGAAAAGTCTTAAATCTAAGGTTTTGAGGTCGTTCGACCGGTCGTGGGAAGCTTCGACTGGTCGTAGGAGACACTCGACCGGTCGTAGGTTCGAGCCCTTGTACGACTCAAAGTCCAGAAAGTTTTGCTGTTTTTTACTGTAGCTAGGACTGGTCGTGGGTGGTCTACGACTAGTCGTAGGTGAGCTACGACCAGTCGTAGGAGAGCCAGGACTAGTCGTAGGTTACGCAGTTTGTTCCGCGATTTTGCGCGAAACTGCGGATTTGAGTCCTTTCGCAACTGGGATGCGGAAGGGAAGTTTCCTAAACTATAAATAGGTATTCCTAGGGTCTTTCTAGGAAGGGGTGATGAATGCTAAGGCTTTCTAAAAGGGTTCCAGGGTTTCTAAAGGGTGTAGCAAGGGTGAGATTCGAGGTTGTTCGAATCGGGTAAGTCCTTTCTCTTTGTAATTGATGCTTTCATAGTGGTGATCTGTCGCTTTGTGCCGTGGTTTTTTCCCGCAAGGGTTTTCCACGTTAAATCTGTGTGTTCTCTTTTCTTGTGTGTGCTTGGTGCCATTGGATTACCATCCTAGATCTAGATTTGTGTGATTCCGCAGGCCAAAAATCCCAACAATGTGTACATACACTGCAATGCACTACGTAGATTCCGAACCCAACGATTGAGTTCCCGATGAAGATTTAGTATTTAATATCTAATAATTAAAATTAACTAGACCTGAATCCATTGTAGTCAAGTCGAAGATGGTGTACATAATAAAAAGACTTTTAACTGGGTCTAAACCCAAGCTTATTTATAAATGCATTAAAAAATAGACTCAAACCCATTATATATAGTTGGGTCTATGGGTGCACACTTTTTAATACTTTTTCAGAGCAGCAGTTCATTGCTATATGATCCACAATGCCCAAGTACCAACAAGCACAACTGACAAAAAAAAAAAAAAAAAAAAAAAAAAAAAAAAAAAACAAGATTTTCACATCAAAACCATGGATTGGTCACTCAAGCCTAGTCAGATGTGACATGGTCAACTCGGAGGAGTCCCACCGAGTTTCGTCACCACAGGTTACCTTTAGAATAGAGGGTGACCCTAGACTCAATCTGACTCACCAAATTATTTAAAAAAAAAAAAAAAAAAATTAATAATAATAATAATAACATGAACTTTTTTTTTTTCACAACATGCACACACGCCCCCACACGCTCACACCGTAGTGGGATTTCACCACCTATGGATACTAAACCCTTCACCGGGTGTTGAAACTCCTAAGAGCCTACCACCGGAGCAAGAGTAAGGATCAAAACAAAACAAAAACAAAAAACAAAAAAAAAACACATGAACCTAGACTATGCCAAGTTGGCACCATTATCGAAGCCGTGTATCAGGTCTGACCTGAGTTTAAAAAGCATGAACCTAGGCTAAGCCAAGTTGGCACCGTGATCCAAGCCATGTATCAAGTCAAACCTCATCATGGCTAAACGAGTCACTGATTCAAATCATGTTTGCAGCCAACATAAAACTTTTACTAAACATTCTATAATAAATCCTAACCACAGGAATATCTTGACTATTATAGCTGACCCCGTTTAACAGGGACAGCTTTAACGATGATGACGATGCAGAAATCGTTAAATCCTTGAAAGCCCATTCTCTATGGGCCTTAAAAATAGATAAGGGCCTCAAAGACAGATATGGCCCATCTTAGGGGGCCCTCAAAGTCCCAAACAAGTCGCCTATGCGGCTATGCCTGACTAAAATCCATAACATGGGGTCATGTGGATGACAGATAATTTGTTGTCATCTTATCTGGGCCCATGTATCCTATGGGCCTACACAGCATTAACATGTACTAATAAAACCTTTACTCAGATAATCCATGACCACCCATCTTTTTGGACCCACTCTTGGTAGGATTTCTTCTAAAGAATCAAACTAATCGGATCAAAAAAAGTGTTCTAGTCGTGTAATTTTTGGGCCATGTAGACATTAGCCTGATGGACGGTCCAGATAAAGATAAGGATATTAATTCCCAAAAGTAACTAGGTAGTTCTACAAGCTTTCCATAATATTTGGACGCCGATCGGATCATGAAAACTGTTCTAGACGGACGCGGATTAGAAACTGACACGTTGAGTAGCGAGTCGGCTACTACTGAAGTGACGTCACCAAGTTCCGTAGGCCTGCTATGATGTATGTGCTGTATGTATCCACACCGTCCATCCAACCTGTCAGTAGCTAATCCACGCCCATTCTAGACGTGTAATTTGTGGGCCATAGAAACATCAACCTAAGTATGAAGATACCCTCACCGACTTAATCAACGGCTGAGAACCATTATAGGATGACTGTACCCGATCGAGACATCAACCCAAGATAAGTATGCAGTTGCCCTCACCGACTTAATCAACGGCTGAGAACCATGATAGGAAAACATTAGGTTAGGAATGGCAGGGGCCGCGCGAACGCGTACCCCCTCAACCACAAATTATGACGTGCACTCTCCTACTTGAGGAGATGCTAAACCAACGCCCCTCCAAAGTGCAATGGAAGCCGTTGATCTAGGCCATAGGCCTTCTTGTTCACCCAAAAGCCCCGCCCAGGTAAGTATGGAAGAAAGGTGGTCCTCACCTTTATTTTATATTATACTTCCCCACTAAGCTAGTTGTCTGTCTTCCAATGTGGGACTAAACATTGCAAATAATGGCTAGGAAGAACATGGACAATGGTCCTGACTAAAAATAAAATAATAATAATAAGGTCCTACCATTTGGAAGGTTTGATTTCTGTTTCGTACATGGCACGTGTGTAATTACCGAGTGCATGAGCACTCTTTACAGATACCTCGATTAAAGCCACCGCCACTCATCGACGTTGCTGGTTGCATTTTCAATCTACTGTTCAGACTTTTTTTCTACCAACGGTCCATCGGAAAGCACCTATCTTGAGAGGGATAATATAAAGATCAATGCCCTGTAACGCAGCTTTATATTCTTCTACTTTCTCGTCACAACAAAAAGTGTTTGCGAGAAGGCTCCCAAATAGATCCCGAACCATACCTGACTATTGAGTTTCGATTATGATTTACATACATGTATTTAATATCTAATAATTAAAATTAACTAGACCTGAATCCATTGTAGTTAAGTCGAAGATGGTGGACAAAATAAAAAGACTTTTAACTGGGTCTAAACCCAAGCTTATTTATAAATGCATTAAAAGATAGACTCAAACCCATTAAAGTTGGGTCCATGGGTGCACACATGTAACATTGTGAATTTTTGCTACTTTGGATTGTCAAAAATCTTCAATTACTTATTTATTTTTTTATAACTAACCCACGTCATCACTTTCTGACCATTGATGCTCAAGGCGAGCCTATATGTAGGTAATACCAACAAAGAACCGCACAAATTCGATTAATCAACTGTATGAAGTCAACTAATCCGTCCGATCACTTAAACCTCAAGTCTAACTGTAACACCCCGTACTTTCCAGTACCCGAGTGTTATCATGTAAATTAATTTAATATAAATATATAAATAATGCAACCTAAATATATATATCATGAAATGTATGTACTTTGTAAAGATTTAAAATTTCATGCTAAAACGATATATATGTATTTAATGTATATAAATATTATGAAGATAATATTATTTTAAATGAACATAAGGAATAATAATTTCACAGCATAAAATCAAATTACAAATAATAATGTAGCATTGAATATCTTTTATAAGTACGTATATAAAAATCATTAGATACTTTAATAGGATTTAACAATATTATTAAATACAAATGTAATTTTAATTAAATATGATATAGTATATTATGAATTATATATATTAATAAATGCGTGAACAACAACATGTAATTAGTAATATGTTAATATTAAAAATTATATTCATGTATATGTATGAGATTTTAATCATTTTAATTATAAGTAATATACAATAACAATAAAATTTATATTAATATTAATATTTAATTGGTAATCTATTAGGAAAGTCTACAAAATGACCCATTATGATCTTTGGACCGTTGTCGTTCATTTTCAAGATAATCCGACCGTTAGATCGATGGAAACCCACCATTAGAGTTAGAAATCAACTCGTATGGCCCACCTGGGCCTTGGATCTGTCCCACCTTTGGTAAAAGGCTATGGAAGGGCCTACCAAATAGAATGAATGGCGTGGATTTATCAACACCTTCTTTGTAGGCCCCACCTTTGATGAGTGTGCACTTGAGATGCATGCACTCACGGTCCACGGGACCGAGGAAGCTCGGTCAGCGGGTCTGACCCGACATTTCCTAAGAAGGAAACTTCCTTCTTCTCTCTTCTGTTTCCGCCTGCAACGGTCTGAAACAAACCGTTTTTGTTTGGCTAAGATGGGGCCCACATCCGCTACCCCATTACACGATCTGATCCGCCCATCTGGTAGAGGGGCCACCAGAGATCCAAACCTAACAAGGCCACATGCTGATGGAACCGTTCATGCACATGACACTAACAATAAGAAGGCAGGCGTGAGGCAGATGTGTGCTTTCAGCCCTCCCAAAACCTTTCCGTTGTGATTAAGATGGGCCACTTATGACCAATCCAAACCGTCCACCTTGTAGAGCCCTCAAACGTGATCAAAACCATGCCACCCATGTGGATTCATGTGCACGTGCGTGTGCTCAAACTCAAGCCAAACAGTGCCACCTTGAAATTGCTTTTTCCGGAAAATAGGAACTGTGTTTGCTACCAGCTGGCACGATCCGAGCATCTCTCTCCCTCCAATCCCAGCCCTTCACCAAGGTAGATCTCAGCCATCCATTTCAAGTCACGTGAGCTAAGGCTTCTCATGAATAAACCGACACCAGGATCCGGTTTTCGCCCACTGTTTCTATAAGCGGTTTGGAGCAGCTAAAATCCCGACCGTTTGGTTTCCATCCAACGGTCCAGGTGGGACTAGGGATTCCCATATGAAGGAGTGGATTGAGAGAAATCAGTCTGCTCATCCGTTCTTGCAGACTGCAACCAAAAAATCGGCCGAAACCTACTCTACTCGAACCCACCACCTAAACTTCTTAGAAGCTTCGAAAATCCATATCCCCAAGCTCCCATAGACCTGTTTGAACCACCTAGAGGTTTTGTTTTGGAGAGAGTCTCGACCGTTCACGATTTGCCATTAACAGTGGCTTTCTTCCCCATCGCCGCTAGTGCATTTCTGGGCGCGTCCGGCCATGGCGTTGAGTCCGAGGATGACTGGACCATGCAGCAGGAAAAATAAGAAGGAGAAAAGAAAAGAAGAGAAGGGAAGGAAGAAAGAAGCAGTGAGAAAGAGAAGAAGAGGATGAGGGAGTGCGTTAGTGCAAGGCTATCGCTCAAGGCCGAGCCGAGCAGAGTCGGGTCGGGATGGACGGTCATCACTTGGGTGTTTCACTCGGAGAGAAAGAAGAGGAAGATGAGAAAGATGGAGAGAAAGGTAGAGAAAAAGAAGAAGAAGGAAAGGAAGAAGGGAGTAGGGTTGGTGCGGCACCAACAACCCGACTCGGTCCGAATCAAGAGCCATATTACTCGTCCCTCGGGTTGGTGAACTCGTGCCACACCGAGTCTAGCAGACGTTCTTTGGATCCTTTTTCCCACTAGAAGAAAATGAAGAGAGAGAGAGTTTTGAGTTGTGTTGGTGCCGAGTCAACTCGGCCAAAAACCGAGTTTAGCATCCATTGCTGGACACCTTCCAGCGGAAATGGTAGAAAAGAAAGGAGAAAGAAAGTGAGAAGAGAGAAAGAGAAAGGAAGAGAGGAAGATGAGAAAAAGGGGGAAGATCGAGTTAACTCGATCTCAAACCGAGTCAACTCACTGAGTCGACTATTGGTGGGTCGAGCCCGATGTTCTTTGAACATATCTAGGTGAGAGGAAATGAAGAGAGAGAGAGAGAGAGAGAGAGAGAGAGAGAGGGGAAGAGTTTGAGTTGGAATACGAGTTGACTCGCTGCCGAGTCGGTCCATTTGAGTTAGAGGCTTGCTAGACAACAAGGTTAGAGGGTCCTAATGGCCGAGAGAGAAGCAAGAGGGAAGAAGAAAGGGAGAGAAAAGGAGAGCATGTGCTTGGGCTGAGCCAACTCGACTCGAACCGAGTCGACAAGGAGAGAATCTTAATTGCCTTTCACGAATCAGATTTGTTATTACTTACTTCGTTATTAATAATATTGTTATTATTTTATAGCTGTTGTAACAATTAATGCTATTGACTAGAATTTATAATTTAAAACTACGATGTATTAATTAATGTTATGGTAACTATTATCATCAATTATAATTTTATTATTAATTATCTTCATCGTTAGCGTGGCTATAATTATTACAATTATTAAATATGGTTAACCATTAGTAAGTTAATTTTACTAGTATTAGTTATTATAGATACTTGATGTTAACAATTATCATTATTAATGTTATTCCAATTTTGTCATTAATAGGATATTGATTATAAGAGTAGTGTTGTTAATAGACAATTATTAAATATCTTTACCTCATTCTAGTATTATTATAAATTTAATTATATGAGTTAGGTTTCAAATCCTGAACCAAAGTCTAAGATTTGATTAATGGATAAAACCCTAAAGGCCTAAGTAATCCAAACCCTAGGTTAAAACGCTAACCCTAAATAGCGTGCAAGCTTGGACCTAACTATATAACTTTACCGCTCATGATAGGATTTGATTCTAAGGGAACACGCACTCCCTAGCAACACTGGTAGGCGACTCAGAGTACAAGGTGATGATTCTTCCCCTTGAGCTTTTCATCTTCTCATTAGCTTAAGTTATAGTTTTTATTTAAATTCATAATTGATATCTCTCCTTATAATCACATGTGTTAGCTGGTAGAAATTAAATTGTTGTCTTACATGCTTTATGATTATCCTGTATAATTGTTCATGCTTGTGGATTATTTGTGGATTGCTTACGGAACCTAAACTGGTACATTAGTGGGAAATTCCCACGTATGAATGTACACCCATACTGGGATGTAACTTGACTCTTTGTGATCGTAATGGACCTTCGACTCGGTGGTTTTTGAGTGGTGGTCTAGATGGATCATTGATGTGGGCCTACCATCCAGGGTTGTTGTGCCCAATGTTTTTAAGGATGGTCTTTATCGTATGATTTTGATATTCGCCTATATGTGGCATATTTTGATACTAAGCCCTACGTGGTTTTATTTGATATTTTCCCTACATGGGTTCGATGTTTCATCTTACTGTGCAACCATGCGATGGTAAGCCCCACATATTGTAATATGATTGGCCACTAGTCGATGGGTTTCCATTAAACATCCTAAGGTGGTAGCCTCATGAGCCGGGATGGTGGAATGGGACACTATGCAAGCCCTGTCGACCTCTACGCCGGGCCTTGTACTCCCATGACCTTTGAGCTTATTAAACCTGCAGGTTGTAATTGAATTAATAACGGATTGGCTAATCATGCATACATGGCATATCTCGATGACTTGGATCACTTTGCCTAATTACATTTGAATGTTGCGCTTATGACCCGGTCATTCGATTATGATGATGACACGGATCTTCATGCCCCGATTGACATTACCAATGTTACTGATGATGACCACCACATCGCCATCTGTCTGGATGTTTTACCCGGGCACCAAATCTGGATGTTTTACCCGGGTCGACGATTGCATAGGGACCCGACTGGATGATGTTTCCCAGATTCGATGATCGCACGGATGAGCATCCCCGGGACGATGATTGCATACTTCACGCATCCATGCACATAATAAGATTTGCATCATGTATTGTTTTGTATGCTTTATTTTATAACTATGCTTACCTAATGATGCGGTGTGTAATCTTGAGGGGAGTTCACACTGAGTTGGCCACTCATCCATCAAATATATAACCGTACAGATTAAACGACATTCATGTTCATATTGATGAGGAGCAGGCTATGGTTGATAAGGGTGCATGATTATATTTGCTAAGGGTTGTTACATGATTTCATATCTCAAATTTGTTGTAATTTACTTTATTTCACATGTAATATTATTTCATTTTGTAATTGTAAGAATGGGGACATTGGTTTGTATAAGTCATTATGGGCATTCTCTTGTATATTCTAAATGATAATGGAACTTTCCTTTATGCTTACTTGTCCATTTTACGCCCATCTGCTTACTCTGATAAAAGAAGAAAAAATATATATTTGACTATCCTTTAAGGTTAACACTCGGGTTTTTGGGAAACAGGTTGTGTACTCGGGTTCTGAAAATTCGGGTTGTTACACTAACCTCGTGAATTGTTCATCTTTTTGGTGCATTAGGTCTCTTGCATGTATCCTAACATGTAAATCCCATTGGCACAGGGCTCCGACACACAAATTCGCGGGACCGGCACCTTGGAAGCGGATCTACAGGCCGTCGAACTATACTTAGGTGCCGACCATTATCCTTAGGTGGCCGTTTATCAAACCTAGGCTGGAATTAATAATTGTGATTACAAATTTTGTTTTGCATGTCTTTTTTTTAGGAATACAAAAGTAGATACTACGTTTTAACATTGATTAAACTTGTTTAGGGAAGAAGTGTTTAACTCCCAACCATCTTGATGTTTGCCTTGTTGATTTCCTTCTCACTATGAGAAATTTGAGTATAACATATCCCATATTCTGAGGTGAAATGGAAAAATTGTGTTGTATGTCTCCTATGCATGTAAATTAAAAAGATTAGTTGCAAAATTCTTCCATGCATGTCCAAATTCTTTGCAATTAGGAGTTGTACATGATCCCCCTCTCTAGTTTTAAGTAATTTGAAACTTATTTACATACTTGCTTAGATTTCCCTTGCAATTAAAGAAATCCATGATCCTTTATAATGTTAAATGGTTAAATCTTATGTTATGCACGTTTAAATTTCTCACAACTAAAAGTAAATTGTAATATTTTTTGGTTATATCTAGAAATTCAATCCCCTTTGTCGAGTTGGCCAGCAAACACCGAAACCTATAGCGACAGTCCTATCGGTAGGGTATCCAACGGCCAATTTAACCCATTTAGTTTGAGAACGAATAGCCGGCAGTAGTTGGACTACATGGGACGCTCGCTCCCAATGTCGTGTATTCCGTAATTTGCCTGAACGGGGCAAATTGGCTCACTAGCTGACCAACCATATGTGTTAATCATGTATAGTCACGCCTGCCTAAATCTGAAGCACCCCATACCTTTGAGAGGCCTACTGATAACCGTTAGTGATTCAATCCCGCTAAGACTCATGAGCCGGGCATGGTGGAATGGGACACAGTGTCCGAGCTGTCGGCCTACACTGGGGTGACGAGCCTCTCCATAGTGACCAGTAAGTAACCAAGTCTCGGGAGCTGGGCATGGTAGAATAGGATGTTGTGTCCATGCTGTCAGCCTACACTGGGGTGACAAGCCTCCTCGTAGTGACCAACGAGCACAAGAGGTAACATGTTCTTGTTTGAACGGCCCCTTCAAATTAAGCAGCCGATGGTTCCGTGCAAAAGTACCTTTCAAACGACCCGGGTATGAATGGGATTAGGCGACGAGCCCTTCCCTATGGTGATTTGGTTATGTGACAAGCCCGCGCCTCAGAACTGAGTGGTCATACTCGGTGTTTGGGTGACGACTCATACAGAGTTGATCCTCATACTTTTATGTATCATGCCTTACCTTTGAATTTATTAATTTGTGAGACAGATGGCTGATACTTAAATTTGGATCATGAATCGCAGGCTTAGGGCCGCTACGGCCACCCTGGGCCTATTGATCTGGATAAGGTCATTGATTAAATGTAGGTGTTTCAGCTTCTCCAATCTGCTGGATGAACAAACTTAATTAAATACTTGGCTAACATGAACGTTTATAGCATTACATTAGTTAGGTTGCGACTTGACAGTCGAGGTCGCCTTATGAGAGAGTGTTGGTGTAACACCCCACACTTTAATACACGGGTGTAGACACCCCACCTATGCTAACATCTCGAGAAAGCTAAGACAATCCGTGAACTATGATCATATCCTAAACCGACTCCTAACCCCAGCTTAAAACCTAAAACCCTGGTCCCAAGTCCCCGAACTCCCAACCCGCAAGACTAATCCATCAATGCATCGCCTTCCTATACCCTTGCCAAAACCTATACTCGTACCTAAATCCATCACTCTGAGTCCCAGAAACCCAAAACGGAGACCACCGGACGAACCAGACCACCATATGAAACCCGCATGCATGAGTCCGGCCCGAACCGAGGCCTTGGTAGTCGACTACTGATGGCGACGATCGACTACTCTTTGTGGTACTCGAGTCGTTAATCTCGAACTTAGAGAAATTTGGTCCAAAAGTCAACTTTACTATAAAATTACCCATCCAAAATTCACTATTTACCCTTTTACCAGCCCTAGAACCCAATAAGATTGTGCCATGTGGCATTTCTCTCCTCTCCACCAACCACCACCTGTCATATCAGCATTTACCCTTCTTGTATCCTCTATTTACCAAAATGCCATTGAAGAGGGCTATAAATAGCCCTCTTCTCTTCTCATTTCCAACAACCACACACAACCAAGAGAGCCTAAAATCCAAGTGAGGGTGAGGAGGTGCTCCTAAGCCTCCAAGTTCAGATTTTTTAGCTCCCCCTTAGTCTCATCCCAACCTTCCTAACCCCACGAGCCTAGCCCGAATTGATCATAGTGCAGTCCATGTCTTAGCCTACTCAAGATCAAGCCAAAGATCCATTCATTTTACATATAAGCATTCATCATGACATTTATTCCCTTCTCAACCCCCCTGTTTCTCTAGATCTCTAGTGAACATATGCTCTGTGACTTAACGTATACCGGATCCTGTCACATCAGAAATTTCTAGTGATCTAGTCCATTTTTCTTACCTCTTTGCATAATCATTATCACATCCGCCTTCTAGACACGCCGTTGGACGTATGCTCTTTAATTTGCCGAAATCTCGGATCTTGCCGCATCAGAAATCCATGTGTGTGCCTAGTCCTATATCGACCACATCATCCATCTCTTAAGATTATTTTACCACATAAAGTAGAGAGCATACATTTGTACGAGCAGAGAGGGTGCCTAACACCTTCCCTCTTTGTAACCGAGGTCCCTTACCCGAAATTCCGGATCGCAGACCAGGAGTCAACTTAAGGTAGGAGAGTCTTTGGATTTCTCCAACCTTACGTATTCTGCGGTTCTAGTTGACTGCGGGATTCTGAGATTATTCAGCTAGTGGCAATTCCAACATCTACAAATCAGCCTAATCACCCCCACCACCAAAAACATAACGTACAAAGCAGCGTGGGCGTCGATTTTCAGTGTCTACAACAGGTGTTACTGTTAAACCTTACTGATATAATAATAAGACTAATTATCAAATTTAAGTTAAAACCAATACAAGAATGTACCTACGCCTAAGACACAGCACCAGAGTCTCCTATGAAGGCCAAAACTCTTTTTCGACCGTTAATACTCGAACTTAGAGAAATTTGGCCCTCAGATTTCCCAGAAAACCCTAAATAATACTCTGATCGCAACATGGGGACTATCCAAGGTATTGGATCATCCTGATCAATGGCCCAATTGCTCAGATGAGACCACCAAGGAGGATGATCAGTGTGGATTTCGAAATCCCATCTTAGCGGGGTCCATGTTAGCATGAATGTGCACCATAAGCACGTGGACCTGGTGTGTACCGGGCTGCCATGGAGGTCAAAACCTTGTTGACCCGACGATTTGTGAAAAAAAGCTCGGGAGTTCTCCCGTTGCAGCGAGGCGAACCAAGTGTCATCCACTCGCACGAGATGCAGCCCCACCTCCGACCACCATCCATGAGATCCAGACCGTTAATCAGTCTTGCATGATCCAGACGACCAAAACCATGTCAACCAACCAGGTCCATGCAATCATACACATGCACGAGTAAGGAACGACAGGAAGACGTCCACTTGGGACGAGTTGTGACCCGTTTCAAGCCACCATCCGGACGATCTAAACCGTCCTTTAGATAGGGAAGCTCTGGACGACCAGTTTTATAATGACCATCCGAACCTATGCATACGTGCATGTGTGCGTACTGCAGGCAGTCACGGACGAACAGCTGCATCTTCTGAAAATAGAGCCATTGTGGAACCCTCCACGTTAGCAATCCGCGTCCACAATTCTACTTCGATCACAGCCATCCCTGGGGTAAAAATCCAGGCTTTCCGTCCACTACCAGAAATGGACAGGCAGACGTCTGAAGAAACAAACGGCGTGGAAGGTATTTCCTCATTTGGAAATTCCAGCTAGCATGATCTGGACAGCCCTCTGAGCTCCTTGGAGGGATCTCATCCGTCCCCTCTAGGGCTGCAGTCGTTCGCTCGTCTGAGATGTCTCATCTCGCAAGAAAATCGGAGGGGGGTGGAAAATATCGTCGAGCGAAAGAAAACGGCTATGAATGAGGGAAAAAGTGAGCCCTATGATGATCAGTGACCACATCTAACCCGCTCAAATGGATCAGTTCGTCCCGTCAGAACATGGATAAAAATCCACCATTGCCAGCCGTGTCATCTTCCCCGTTAAACCAAAATAGCCATCGTGATGAGTGGGACACATTGGGGGAGGAAAAATGCTTTTCCGGTGGGCCCTAGCAACAGGAAACCATCCCTCGTGATGGATCCATGCATTCAGGAAAATAAGATGGGTGTGAAAGAGAAACGCCCTACCTCAACCGTTGGATGGACAGATCACACGTGTCTCAGCCCTATAAAGGCAGGTCGTTTGTCTCAGGATCCTCACCTCGAGTTCATTGAGAGAAGGAGAGAGAAAAAAAGAGAGTATGAGAGATAGAAGGAGAGAGACTTGATGAGAGCAAACTCGTTGCTGCACTGACTCGACCCGGTCTGAACGGTTTGAGTCGAACTAGTGCAGACCAGCAGCACTCCAAGATCAGAGAGAGAGGTGGTCAGAGGGTGAGAGAAAGAAATGAGGAAGGGAGAAGGAGCAAACACACTAAGGTTAAGCTGGTTCTGCCCTACGTCGAGTCAATCCGTTTAGCTCGGATTGAACCGAATCAGCATGGGCTGAAGCTATAGTTGTTAGATATTAATACACCCATCAGCGTTGCTGTTACAGTAACCAGGAGAACTGTTGGTGCACCCCAACAACTAGGAAGTCCAGGTAAAATCGAGCATCCATCTCCTTTCGTCCACTCTTTTATGGGGACAACTGCAACTAGTTGCGGTAACATCGATAGGCCCTCTTGGTTATGACTACCACCTGGAAGCCTGGCCAAGGTTCGCCCCTTGCAGGGCTAAAACCGGCCTCAGATCAGGCTGAAATTAGTCTCCGATCAGGGCCAAGACAGCCACCCATCAGGGCCCTAAACAGCCACAGGTTTGGGCCGAACACAACCACAAAACTAGGCCGGGATCTGGGCCAAAGTCGATCACAAATCGGGCTGGAAAGTCTGTGTTAGGACCACGCCGAGTCAGGTCCAAACTTGTTTCAAGAATCAGCTTTATACCAGGCTAAAACCAGACCTGGGCCATAGCCAGGAACCAGGCCTAGCTCGGCCACAAGCCCTGGCCCGAGCCAAACTACCAGCAAGGATGCTGGGCCGGACTCAGGTCCAATTCTACGGGCCGAACTCGAGCCGAGTCCCAGCCACCAAACCAACGGCAACAAGGACCCATAATTGGGCCGAGACCAGGGCTAAAGAACGGCCTTTAGCTGGGTCGGGATCTAGGCTAAAACCAGCTTTCAACTGGTCCGCAGAATGGACCAGAACCAGCCCATGTTCTGGGCCAACATCGGCCTCAGAACTGGGCAGAGAACAAGATGATTTTAGGTCAAGGAAGTGGGCCAAGATTAGCCCAAAACTGGGCCGAAATTAGCTCCAATGTTGGGCTAGGATCAGCCACACAAGTTGGGCTGAAACCAGCCCAAAAGCGGGCCAAGTACAGCCCTGGGGTGGGCTGTAAAATCTAGGCCGATCAAGTCCTAGAAACTGGCCGAAATTAGCCCGTGTCCAGGCCAAGATCGGGCCAAACATAGTGGGCCTGGTCAGCCATTTCTAGTGGGCCACACTCTAGACCTCAGTGGGCCACCTTGCGTCTGCACTGGGCCCCACACAAGTTGAGTCAGGTGGGCCACACCCTGCATGGTGCAGGTGGGCCACACTCAAAGCCCAATGAGGGCCCAAGTCTCTTGAAGCCACATGGTGGGCCCAACCCTTTGCAGCCGAACTACTGGGCTAGGATGAGCCCAGTCCAGCAGCCCTTTTAGGGCCGTAAAAACGGGCCTGAGGTGGGGACGGCAATGGGCTGCCCAGCCCCATTTTCTGGACTCGAATTGGACCCAACAGCTGGGCCAAAACAAGGCCCAGTTCGGCTTTTAGTTAGGGGTAATTTTGGGCCCAAAGCTGGACCACTTGTTGGGATAAAACTTGGCGGGCTTGGTCACCCTAATGCAGGCCCAATTAACCTTGTACATGGGTCCTTTCAACCCTCCATACAACTTCAATATGTTAGTTAACTAAAGTCTTGGAAACACTATCTAATACAAGTTCTTGGGTTGAAAATAACTCCAGGAAATCGGTCATACGGCGTTGGACTGTTAGTTAACCACAGAAACCCAAATCAAGGGAGGAGCTGCAGACCCCCAGATGATGACTTTTCCCCTTGGAATTTCCATCTCTAAGTTAGTTCAAACATAGCTTCCATCTAAATCAAAATCGCTAGTAAGGTGTAACATTCTGGATTTTCACTGTTTTGGATTTCCAAAAATCCTTGAAATTTTTTTTTATTAATTAACTTATAATATCACTTAATAACCATTAACACTCAACGATAGTTTAAACATGGGCGAAACCAATAAAGAACCGCACCAGTCCCTTTAATCAACCGTAGGAAGCCAACGAATCCGCCAATCATTTGAACAGCAAGTTTAGTCTCATGATTTTCTTTCATAGAGCCTAAATCTAATCGACCCATCATTAATAAATTAAGACAATCATAACTAAATTAAAGATCCAAATCAAGCCGAAGTCGAAAGTCCTGGATCTTGCTAATAGACAAATGAACCTTATTATTTTTTAACCTAAAACCAATGGCTTAAAGTAATCATGACCAAATCTCTACTTTCACTAGTTATAAATAGGCCACACTATGAACATAGTTAATCCAAATCCTAATCATTGCCCACGAGAAATCTCAATACCCAGTTCATTCCGAAAATGCCCCGATTTCCCGAACAAGCTCTAAACTGCTCGTTGGTGGGCCACTAGTTCCAAAACTATAGGATAACGTCCGTCTTATTGGGCTTGATGTCCATCGCGGGAGTTGGACCTAGGTGCTGTCCAAAACCACTCAACTTGAGTTAAAGGACGAGTGCATGAGAAGTGCAAATACCCTAAAAGAATGAACTGAAACTTAAGTGAATTGGGTCGTCCACTCTTACGCAAAGTTGAGGATTTCGGACTGTCAATTTATGACCAAACTTTACCCATGGAGTAAGGATATTTCCCTACTCATATCCATATAGCCGCGGCCCCGATCGACTATCGGTGACCGTTAAACAGACTTTTAATCAAATATGTCGATCGGCGCGTCCAAATGGCAGGTCGATTGTGTCTGTGCGTAAATCATCACTAGGGCCAACTATCCAATAATAGGTGTCGACTCCTACACCCCATAGTGGGCCGTAGAGCTTAGAAAGACCCTCTCATAGGTCTAATATGGTAAAAATATAGCCCTTGGGGCCATTTACACCAAATCTGGCATTATAAAAGGGGCTTCTTTTGGGCACCCTTCTCCCCATACGAATTTGCCCTAGGGAAGGAAAGAGAAAAGAGAGAAAGGAGAGAAAGAAGAAAGGAAGAAGAGAGGAAGGGAGAGTGAAGGAGAGTGAAGGTGGGCCATAGATCAAAGTAGGGCCCAAGGGAGTCCCATCTTGCAAAACCCTACCTCTCCCTCAAGGAAATCCATCATCTACAACCAAGAGAACTCCTCTCCGCCGATTGGGTAGGTAAATCTCTCATATTTTGGAAACTCCTCATGTTGAGGGAGGTTTTGCATGAGATTCTAACATGCAAATGCGCTTCCTCAGGATTTCGGCTAATTGACTCTGAGTTTGGCATTTCTAGGTCATTTCCAGGTCATTTTCAAGATCTCAACGAACCATAGGTGCAAACTATTGTTCTCAGGTGGCCTAGCACCAATTTTAATATGAATCTAATGATTTTATTTGTTAGATGATGTATTTGGGTAATCTAAAAAAACCTAGACAAGACCTTATACTTTAGATCCCCCCAAATTAATGTGGAATGATGATGAAATGCTTATTGTTTCTCAAATATGATTGGGTATGTTAATGATGATTACTTGTACATTCCTTGCTTGGTTCATGTATGACGTTTTCCCCATAACATGTTTGATGCACTAACCCTTATGTATATTTTGGTGTTATGAGATATATAAAATATTTGCCTTCCACACTAACCCACACAACACTTGCACATTTATTTCATGATATTGTTAGCATTTGCCTTATAAAAATCTGAATTCTATGATGGGAAGTATGAATGCATGCTATTATATATGTCAGTTGATAACCTATGTTAGTCGACATGCTACATATTACCACCAAACCCTTGGGTTGGTCAGGAATACGAGAAAAGTGAAGGTTGTCCCGTTGGTAGGACTATCCCGAGGTTAAACCCATGGGTCGCTTGTACCCGATGTCGTCTGTCACGTGCTTGCTTGAACTTGTGCGATCTAGCCTATTTATTGACCAACCTTGATTGTTACCCCCTGTTTACTCACATATGTATGGAACCTGAAATACCCTACAACCGTTGTAACCCATCGATAACTAGATTGAAAATGATCCACTGTCTCGTGAGCCGGGCATGGTGGAATTGGACACTGTCGGCCTATGCTGGGGTGATGCGCCTCCCCGTAGTGACCACGAGCGATCCCTTTTTCTCAGCACTCCCCATGTGCTTGAAGTCGGGGATGGAGAACCCGACGGGATCAAGGATCGCAGGGTCTTGGCCTCACAACTAGTTCAGGGCATTTGATACGTGGGGTGTATCAGTTTTCCCAACCTGCTGGATGAATGGACTTAATTAAGAACTCGGTTAACACGATCACATTGCATCGCACTAGTTAGGGTGGCGACTCGGCAGTCGAGGTCGATCTGAGAGAGTGTTGGTCATACGCGATCGTTAGATGGAGTCGCTCGAGGGAGTGTTGTGGCGAGGGCATGCATCATATCATCTGTCATGCATGCGCATTAATAAGATTAATTAGGTGTTTATGAATGATTATTTTTCGTTAAATTCATAATATAATTGATGCTTGTTACAACTTGAGATTAATAGTACCCACTGAGTTGATCACTCAGTCTCACTCTGGGACAGTTTTTTAAAACACCAACCAAACTTGCCCTTAAATACAGGTGATGTAGAGTACGAGGACCTTGGCAACGCAAGCCTCGAGGAGGAGGATGAGTTCTCCTACTTCCAATTGATGAGCGGGTTTTCACCGGTTCAGTAGATAGGTCGTTAGATCACTGAGTAGTGGACTCAGCGTTATTCTTTTGGACTTACTATTCTTTTTGCGATTTTATTGGGCAACGCCATGTGTGACCCATTTATATTTTTGGATATATATATATATATATATATATATATATATATATATATATATATATGTTGACCTCTTTTCTTTTAAGTAAACGTATTGTGGATGTGATTTATGTTCCAAGTAATTCCAGGCTGCGCTTTTAAATCTGATTAAATGTATCTTAATGAAAATCAATTATAAGTGACCCCGGGAACTCGGGAGTCGAGTGTATGCACGACCCCTAATTTTCAAGGCGTTACATAAGGTTCTGATGATTGTGTTAAAATGCTATTAGCGGTCCTATCTTGATCTATGATCGATAAGCCACGTTCATATGAAAATAAGGTCACATGCTAGGTTCACATATTAGTCGATAATTCATAGATATTGTTCACATGCTATGATCATTGAATTATAGGATTTAACATCGCATTACTTGATAGTTCGTACTTTAATTCCATGATGCCTCGCTACAAATTCTATTGCTATTATTTAATCTTATGTACCTCTACATGTTAATCGAAGTGATGTGAGCCACCCATAAGATTAAACTTCACAGCATTACACGTGGAAAAATTCCACTATTGCATGTGAAGCCACACTTTGGATGCAACCAAACAGATGTTGTGAGAAATGGGACCCTCGACTTGAAGCTACATTGATCAACCATTCGTGGAGGGATTCTATTAAGCATCCTAAGGTGGAAAAACCTCATGAGCCGGGGATGGTGGTCATGGGACACTATGCCCAAGTTGTCGACCTACGTTGGGTGATGAGCCCCCCGTAGTGACCATTGAGTTACTTTAATTGGCTGATTTTAACTGGAATAATAACGATTTAGCTAATCATGCATTCATAGCATATTGGCGATGATGGGTGGCGAATTGTGGGTGTTGTATCACGTGCTCTAGGTTTATTGAGGTATCGTTTCGCTAGCTCCCAGACCATCGAATATTTAAGGACTTGGTCACTATGCTATGTTACGCTAATGACCGGCCCTATGCATGGGTGATGAGCCCAAGTCCGACTGGATACATCCCTAGGTCGATGAATGCATGGGTGACGAGCCCCAAGTCTGACTGGATGAACATCCCCAGGTCGATGTGCATTCATACATCTATACACTATAATAAGGCTACATCTTATCTGTTGTGGAATGTTTCATTATTTTTCTTTAAACTATATTTGTTAAGGCGTCGGTGTGTAATCTTAAGGGGAATTCACACTGAGTTGGCTACTCATTCATCGAATATCCAACCATACAAAGTATGCAAATGTAGATGGAGAAGAGGGCGACACTGGCCTTGGGGGCGCGATGGCGGAACCCGATGAAGGATATTATGATGACGAGAAGCAGCATGAAGCGGCTGATTATTTTGGGCTTAACCAATAGATTCAACATTTCTTTATAGCTGTTTGGTACTTTGAAACTTACAAATTTTGTAATTAAGGCCCCCAGCTGAGTGGGCCAGATATTCGAATTTTATGATATTATCTTTGGCTGCCTTTGCTATCACACTCTGATTTTGATATTTCCACTAGACATCTAATGGGTTAACACTCGGGTTTCTGGAACGAGTCTCGTACTCGGGTTATGGAAACCAGGGCGTTATAGTTGGGCATTGCGAACGTAAGATGGTGTCGCTCGAGGGAGTGTTAGATGGTGAGGGCATGCATCATATCATGATAACATGCATGTGCATTAATAAGAGTAGCTAGGAACTGTGTGTTGGTTGCTTTTCATTAATTGCGCCTATGGAATTGATAACATGTGTAACTTATTGTTAATGGAACTCATTGAATTGATCACTCACTCTCACTCTGGAACGGTGTTTTAAAACACCAAACAGACACTTTTGTAGTTGCAGGTACTATGAAGTCTGATGCGTCGGAGGAGGAGCTCTCATATTTTTAGCTCCTGGACGGGCCATTTAGGTTACCTCAGGGCCAGTGATGAGATTTTAGGGTCGAGACATTTTATA
Organism: Magnolia changhungtana; assembly: GCA_030180095.1. NCBI lineage: Eukaryota > Viridiplantae > Streptophyta > Magnoliopsida > Magnoliales > Magnoliaceae > Magnolia > Magnolia changhungtana. The sequence continues at coordinate 4,616,424 of JASAUF010000391.1, read as the reverse complement.
TTTTGGAGCCGTATGTATTTTGTTGGGATACGATCACGTACAATCATTTCAGTGTATATTGTATGATCCATTTTAATTCCTTTAATACTCAAATGTCAGGTGAAACGAATTATAAAATTCCACTTCCGCAAAGCATAAGTGGCACCCGGGATGTCGGGAATCGAGTATCTACTAAGCCCCCGAAATCCGGGGCGTTACAACACACTTTTTAATACTTTTTAACAATGCTACTTCATTGTTTCTCAGATAGGCTACTCTCCCTACCACCAGCTTATGGCCGGTAGTCGGTGCTCTGTGGGCCCCATCATGATGTATGTGTAATGTGTTTCATCCATGTCGTCCATCTATTTTTTCTGGATCATTTTAAACTATGAGACGAAAAATGAAGTATATCACAATCTCAAGTGGACCACATTACAAGAAACAGTGTTTAATGAACGCTGACCATTAAAAACTTTTTGGGGGCCATAAAAGTTTTGGATCAAGCTGATCTTCTTTTTTGTCCCCTTCATTTAGGTCTGTATGACCTAATCAACCGATCGGATGTCAAATAAATAGTAAAGTGGGCCTTAGGAGGATTTTAATGGTGTATATCCAATCACTATTATTTTCCTATGGTGTGGTCCACATGAGATTTATATCCCTCTCATTTTTTGGATCAAGCCATAAAATGATCTGTAAAAATGGGCAGGGATGAAACACATACATCTTGGTGGGCCCGCAGAGCACAAACCACCAGCCACTGGGCTAGTGGCATGGGAGTAGCCAATCCGTATCCGTTCATTGCCACATGATCCCAGGTACTAATAAGCACGATTGAAATAAAATGAAAAAGATTTTTTAAAAAATTGATCTTTCACATCAAAACCATGGTTTGTCCACTCAGCCTAGTCGGATGTGACATGGTCAACTCGGATGAGTCCCACCGAGTTCGTCACCACAGGTTTTATTTTTAATAGAGGGTGACCCTGGACTCAATCCGACTCACCAAATTTTTTTTAAAAAAAAAAAAACACCTAGACTATGTCAAGTTGGCACCATTATTGAAGCCTTGTATCAGGTCAGACCTGAGTCAAAAAAGCATGAACCTAGGCTAAGCCAAGTTGACACTGTGATCCAAGCCATGTATCAAGTCAGACCTCATCAGGAATAGAATAAACTAGTCAGTGATTCAAATTACGTTGGCAGCTAGCATAAAACTTTTTCTAAACATTTCATAATAAATCCTAACCATAGGAATATCTTGACTATTATAGCTGGACCCCAGTTAACAACAGGGACAAGGCTTTAATGTTGATGAGGATGCAGAAATTGAGAAATCCTTCAAAGCCCATTCTCTTTGGGCCTTAAAATAGATAAGGGCCTCAAAGATAGATATGGCCCAACTTAGGAGGCCCTTAAAGTCCCAAACAAGGCGCATGTCTGACTAATCGATTATATGGTATCATGTGGATGACATTGACAGATAATTTGTTATCATCTTATCTGGGCCCATGTTTCCTATGGACCTACACAGCATTAACATGTACTAATAAAACCTATACCCAGACAATCCATGACTACTCATCTGATTGGACCCACTCTCGCTAAGGATTTCTTCTAACTGATCGGATCTAAGTGTTCTAGTCGTGTAATTTGTGGGCCATATAGACATTAGCCTCTTGGACGATCCATATAAAGATAAGGTCGCTTCAATGCCCAATTGCAAGTGGGTGCTTCTGCAACCTTCCATGAAGCTCAACTCACTATACTACAACGATGATCGTGTCATGAAAAGTGTACAATCTAGCCACATAACCAACGGCTCAGAACCATGATAGGCTGACTGTTCCCAATAATTAACAGTTAAGATTGGCAGGGGCCGCGCGAACGCGTACCCCCTCGACCACAAATTATGACGTGCACTCTCCTACTTGAGGAGATGCTAAACCAACGCCCCTCCGAAGTGCAATGGAGACCGTTGATCTAGGCCATGGGCCTTCTTGTTCACCCAATAACCCCGCCCAGGTAAGTATGGAAGAAAGGTGTACCTCACCTTTATTTTATTGTCTACTTCTCCATTCAGCTACTTCTCTCTCTTCCGATGTGGGACTAAACATTGCAGGTCCCTGTAATGAATAGTTAGGATGAATATAGTCAATGGTCCTGATTCAAGAAAAAATCATTCGGTCAATCTGATGTTAGACATGACTAAAGTTGGTCCCACCATTTGGACGGTTTGATTTCTGTTTCGTGCATGAGCACTTTTTACTGTTACCTCGATTTTGTGGGTTAAGAGTGTGAAATTTAGACCGTTGCTGGTTGCATATGCAATTTAGACCGTCCAATTGTGGATGCCACTGTAGATGGAGAATCGGCCTTAAATCACACTGATTGAATGATGTTAACAGTCTGATTTCGCTTGTAGAATTTGTAAAAATAACAATATCCTTTTCAGCCGTCCATTTAATGGCCGGTAACAGGATGGGTAGGATTACCTAACCACTACGATTTTCCGACCATATTCCATCCGTAAAAGCCTGGCAATTGGATGGTCGGGATTGTGGTAGCTGTATGCAATGTATGGTGGATCAGTCTCCACCATCTAAACAATCAAGCCACTAATCACCACTTTCAAAATGGTGGTCCCTGATCTAATGGACACCGCGTGCGTATGTGGCGATCCAAACCATATAAACGGTTGGTCCCAATAGTGATGAAAAAGACAAAGAAAATTGTGTTTGTCGGACCATCTTAACCATCAGATCCTGCCGTTGGATTTGTACGGCTCACCATTGTAATTTTCAACCGTCTATTGACGATGGACCATCTTAAACTCTAGCCGTTGCTTTGTCCTTGGCATCAGCGACGAGTTTCCAAGGTTTGCTAAGCCCAAGCGCTTGGAGGAAGACGCGTCAATATGGCATACATGAACGAGATCCAAATCGGAGCTTTCATCAGGTGGGCTACTAGTTAGATCTTATGGCTCAGAAATAAAGCTGCACAAGAATTGGATCAGCTAGGTTAGCTAGCTCGAATGGAAAAAGCTGATTCGACTCGGTTTGAGCTGAGTCGAGTTAGGTTTTTGAGTTCGATAAATTTTTGAGCTGAGTTTGAGCTTGCTCAAGCTCAACTCAACTCAAATCAAACTAGTTCGGTGGCTCGGTTATTTTGATATTGATGTTGCTAAGCAACTATTTAATGAAATAACTCATTGAAATGTTAATGGATTGCAAGGTATGGATATGAAACAAATACTTTTATGTTTTGATTTTTATGTTATCTAGTAAGTATTTGGTGAAATACATGTAAACTGATGTTGCTAGTATATTCCGTGAGAAATTAAAGGTGTACTCCATGTGTTTGAGAAAATGTTGTAGAGGCTCGACCTTAACTTGAATTGGCTAAGCTGCTGACCAAACTGAGCCGAGCCAAGTTCAAGCCGGGTCAGCTAGTGGCTGCGCAGAGTTGAGTTGTGCCCAACTTGACCCGGTTTGACTAGTGTACACCTCTATTCAGAAATAAGACCAGTTTTTAGTGATCAATTTGTTTTATACATGGTAGCCCACCCGAGTAGTGAATGGTTGGATTATCGTGGCCCACCTGATGGAAAGCTCATGTCTCAACATGACTGCCTTGCGTAAATGGTGGTGACTAATTCACCGTACATTTGGCATACACCTACAATCCAGACAATCTAAATTATGGGCCTGATCGTGGATGGAGGATTAGGCCTGATATCACATTGATTGAACAATCTTCGGCATTTGCCTGTTGAATTCTGACCGGTAACGAATTAATATTTAACCCTTCATTTGAAAGCCACCAATCAAATCGGCACCATCCATCATGGGCCTCATCATTTGAACAGGTAGATTTTCAATATGTGATGATGATCCGGTGGATCCGCTGGTCAGTTGACCCGACCCACTTTTCATGGCCAGAAATGTGACCCGACCCACTTTTGGACCGTTTATCGATCTGAACGGTCCATATAGTCAGATGGACTAACAAGTGGAAACCAGATTGATCAGAAGATCCATCCCTGATCTGGCTTTTTTGTATTTTTTAGCCATCCTTCTTCCTAGCTATGACGATGAATGAGATGGCTAAGATTGCCTAATGAAAGGAATCCTTTAAAACCACAGGGAATCCGGTGAGGATGGAATGACCACCATTGAAAACTTCTGAGGTGCACCATGATATTTGTATACCATCCAACCCGTTGACGAGATCGGAATGACCAAATATACACCTGATCCAAAAATAAGGTGGGCCCCAAGAAATTTCAATGGTAGGTGTCTCCCTTTGAACTTTTCCTCTTATTGTGGGCCACTTGAATTTTAGATTGGCCCCATTTTTTGGTTCACCTCCTAATATGAACTGGCATAAATGAGGAACGGAGTGGATGTCACGTGGACATCACGGTGGGCCCCACAGTGATTTTTGTTGATGTGGGAATTTCCTTCCATGATGAACTCTCCAAATTAAATGCCGAGATGCCAACCCCATTTAATACCCAAACGGGGAAGATACAAAAAAATCAAGAAACAGTAACGACGTGACCCTGAGTCAGGCGCATATGCACTTTGCTCCTTAAAGTAGGCCCCACGAATAGGATACCACGAACGACCTGCTCGAGTGCACTTTCACAACGAGACAGCCTACATCTACAAGATCAGAGCCGTTGATCTGGAAATCAACACTGTAGATACCATGCCCAAAAAATAAGGTCTACATCATGGACCATTAGGCGAGCCAAAAATGTAAAAAAAAATAAATTAACCAGATACGAGAAATAGGCCAACGGTCCAAAACCTACGTGCACGTGCTGTCCATCTAATATCAGAAATCCTAACTTTATTAGGCATTGTATTTTCACAACCGAGATCCATGATGAGCGTCGCTGATCTTAGACACGTATTCGTTGTGTCCTAGAGTAACGCGAGTACAATTTCAAACTACACTCGAGCGAATACACATGTATTTGTACAGAACCCGCCACGTTACCGGGCCAGTACGCTAAAGTGTCGATCCATCCTTTCCACTAACTCGCTGGCCCATGGCCTTGTGTGGCCATTTAATACCACACATTGCTGGTGTACGGTACCATATTTATGCATTTGTACCTCAATCAAAGCCCTCCAGATCATGGGCCCTACAACTGATGTGGCCGACTTGTGGGCCGCTTAGGTGGATCCCTGACTGTGGGACCCACTTTGATGTATATGCGTTAAATCCAATCTACACTGTTCATCCGTGTTTAGATCATTTTAGGGCATGATTTAATTAAAAAAAAAAAAAAATCTAAATCTCAGGCGGGCTACACTGGGGAAATGTGGTGATAGATCATTAAAAATTCATTGTGGGCCACAGAAGTTTTGCTGGAGCTGATATCGGTCTGGTTCCTTCATCTATGTATTTGTGACCTTATCAATGGAAATAAACCTTTTTCTTACTGTTTTTTAACGTTTGGTTATTTTATGGTATGTTCATTTGATCCATTTGGTAGTAATAAAAGTTTTCCAATCTTCTCTTAAACTAAGGTTATCTTAGTGGGCCTTCCTATTGTTTTCCGTAACTTGTTTGGAGTGGCAAGAACAAGTGTATTTGTTGCTTGTTGAATCATATTAAGGTCTTATTTTTTAATCAAAACATTCAAAGCTCCACAGGGACCCTCATGCAATAAGAGTGAAATCCACCTTTTCCTACCAAACATCTCCTCTAACATCCACCTAACCAAAAAAAAAAAAAATTAAATTAAATAAAAAAAATCAGCCACTTACTAGGGCTATTTACTAGGAAAAATTATTTTAAAATCACAAGTAAGCCACTTAAAATAGTGTATGGCCCACCTGAGTTTTCAATCATCATAACATTCGGTATTTTCCTTAATCCCAATGGAAGGAACTTGATTAATTGGTTGGAATCAATATTTAGACAATTTTATAGGCCGCAAGCATGATGTTAGGTGTGGGTGGGTGTTTTTCCATCCCACGGTTGCTCGGTTTGTAACTCATCCTTGCTAAAAATCAAGCTTCATTTTTTATTTTTAATCACAATTCTAATAAAATTGAAAAATCACGATCCAAGTCAGATTGATTGATCTAATGTCATTACACATGGGCAACCAAAGAGAGTGAAAGAGACAAGGGAATAGAAGGTTGTACAAGCTTACCGGTATACTACTCTTAAAAGAGACAAGGATAACCCACTCAACTTTAAAAAATAAAAAATAAAAAAACAAACAAACAAATATTGTCCTCAGTATCTTGAGATCCTATCTAAGTTATCTCCCAAAGCAGTCCAAGCTCTAACTTTTTCTACAACGAAATTGCCCTTTGAAGATCACACCATGTTCGATATATAAGCCCAACCCGTTTTTTATAAATCTAGGTCTTCATTTCAGATCCATTCATAAATTACATTTCAGATCCATTCATAAATTACATTAAGCAAGACTGACTTAAAAGTTAGGCTAGTTGAGTTTCGGTCAAACCTAACTTCATAATTAACTCAATTAACTCGTGTGTGTGTGTGTGTGTGTGTGTGTGTGTGAGTAAGCTCACATGCAACTAGTTCTACGTCTAATTAGTTGGTGCGTGGGGCCCACTATGGTGTTTGTACAACATATTGTCTATGTTAAATAAATTGTAATGGACTTCATGATCTTTTACTAGCATCAAATCTAGAGTTTTAAAGTGTTTTGAATGCGTGCCTTGATCGGCCATTGTGCTGGTTGTTGAGAACTTTGGAGAAGATAAGTTGCACGTTAATCTTCCGCTTCCTCTACACTCACTTCTATACACCCTCCAATGTAAAGAGTAATATGTGTTAGAAGGTACGAAGTTGGGGATCGAATGCACCTTAAATAGATATAGAAGATATGGGAAGAACTTATCCATCATAAGATTCTCTCACTTGCCTACGTCTCCTTAATCTCATTCCTTAAAGATATATTATCTTCCAATACAACTTTATTCAGAATTGTAAATAGTACGTTATGCTTGCAAAACCATGTACACCCGTTAATAGCATTAGTCACACCTAATGGTCATGCAATTAATTTAAACAGATTATCACATTACCATATGCAATCATGTCATAGATGACCCACAATTCTAACAGCCTATGATTAAGGTTATCCCATTATGGAATAAGATGCTTCAAAAATTAAGTTGATCCAACTATTAGATGGGGTACGCTGTAAAAAGCTAACAAACATGTAAAAGCTTCACATTCACATGAAGTACACATTTTCATAGTTGAATTGTCCTGATTTTTGCTGCATTCTATTTTTATAGTGGGACAATTAACCCTGCTAGATTAATGTCATACAAACACCGTAGTATACCCCACACATCTATGAGTTAGACTTACTACTAGCTGCGTGTGATCAGCATCTATGCACTGTGTGTAATGAAACTAGGTTTCCAAAGCCACAAACATGTAAGAGAGCCGGCCCGTTTATGCACCACACATGTTTTAAAGGGACACGTGTGCAACATAATGATCCATTCATTGAGTGATCCCAATTAAGTCAGTCGAATTCTTAGACCCAGCATATTTAACCCCTACTCAACTCTGCACTTAATGTCGTAAGACCCGATGGACTTCTACATTTGATTGGATCCGGATCCATGTCCTCCAAAACCTAAATTGGGCAAGACCCAACAAAGTCAAACCCCCGGTACTATAGGACCCGAGCCGAACCCGACCAGTCAACAACCCCATTTTTCTAAATTAAATCTGACCGTAGACTACAGACTACTTTTAATCTCAACCGTCCTTCTCCCAGCCACGAAAACAAGTCCTTGCATTTTTTGGGTCAGGGAATATCCACAGTGGTCCCCACATTACGGATGGCTAGGATTAATGTTCGTGTCCGTGACCATGATATGGCACTTTCTGACAGCATATGATATTCCTCCAATAATAATCCTACACCCCCTATCCTCGTGTGCTCACGCAATTGGTTACTATGGTCAAAATTTAAAAAACTGTCACATTTACCTCTTCATGAGTCCCGGCCTCCGTATTTATAACCGATAAGTGATATGATACTCACGTCGCCTATGACACTTGATACACTTGCACTTAAAAATGATAATGTGGCATATCTTAAATCAAATAAAATGATTACCAAATTACAGTCCCAAGATCAGATTCTTTGAAAAACTGTTACCTCTCATTTGTGGACACTTTTTTTTTTTTTTTTATGAAATGAACGGTCCATTGTCTATAAATCTGATAATTGGATAATCGAATAAGGCTAATTTTTGGTTGATGATACATCTACACCCAATACCATAATTTGGACAGTTCGATTTCACTACCAATAAGATACATTTAAAATTTTAAACTAGTTTCTAAGTGCCTGTCTATCATCCATCACAGTCTGCCAGAGTATCAACTTTTTCTCTTTAAATCCCTAACCTTAACCATACCCCATGGTTAACTCAACCACCCATCATCTTCTATCGTGTAACTACCCCACGCCTCTCTCTCTCTCTCTCTCGTCTGTACGTACTTCATGAGATTTTTCATGTCAGACAACTCTCACTTCCTATAATAGAAAGGCCCTAGTGCATGGTACGCTGATGTGTGAAGAGCGCACCTCCATGTCACTAGAAATGGACCACAGCTTGTTATGTGATGAGGAATGGCTTACATGCTATCATACGCCAATAGAGCGTAGTTTAGACATGGATGCTGGTATTGGCTCGTTTTATACCACTAGGGAAGATCGTGACCGGGCTCTTCTGGTTTTCTTGCACAAGGAGGCTAGCTACTTGCCTGGTGATGTGTACGTGGAGCATCTCCAGTCGTTGGATTTGGCCCATGCAAGATTTAGAGCCGTAGGATGGATCATCAAGGTTGGTGTGGACCAATAATCTATTGTGTTCTTATAATGTTTTTTTTTTTTTTTTTTAATTTCTCATTGTATTTTTTTTACTGCTTTTGTAGACTCAATGCCGGTTGAATCTCTCGATTGGGTCGGTGTTTGATGCTGTGAATTATCTTGACAGATACATCTCCTTGAACCGATTTATGGTAAAGATTGTTGAGTTGTTTTTATTTCTTATACATTTCCGTGAACCGATTCATGGTAAAGATTGTTGCGTTGTTTTTATTTCTTATATATTTCTTCTTCTTTCTTTTTTTTTTCTATATGTTATTGAGATGATTATATGATTATGCAGAAATGGAAATATTGGATGGTTGAATTACTCTCAGTTGCATGTTTGTCCATTGCTTCCAAATGCAATGAGGCCTCCATCCCTCCACTGCTTCAATTTCAGGTATGTGATTATTACTGTATTGCTTTTCTTGCTGGTTGTTACTAGAATTCTAGCTTCTATATTTCCTTGATGATTCTCTTCCACTTATTGTTGTTGTTGTCATTGTTGTTAAAATTCGAATTTTTATATTTTCCTTAATGCATTTTTTCTCCACAACCTTCTTCTTTTTCTTGCTGCTGGCTTTCTTTGAAGAAGAAAAATGATGCTGTTGCTGCTGTTGTTTTGAATTTCTGTTTTGTATATTTACTTAATATATTCTCTTTCATTTATGTTGGATTTAAACGTTACTCACATAGCCATAACATTCTCCTTTTTCTAATGCTAGCTAACTTTGTTTTAAAAAGATTAATGATTTTTTTCCTTTTACGTAACAGATTTTTATTAATGGGCATTCATGTAATTACGAGAATAATCATATATAGTTAATTATCATGCATACATCCACCTTACATGTGGCATACATGTCTGCCAATCCAGAAGATCGAAGTTGTGGCCCACCATGGATAGTCACCGTATCTTAGAAATCAGATCCGTCAAACGGATAATTAAAAAGAGAAATGATCAATGGTCCAGATCAACACACGTAAATTTCTATTGATAGGATTGTTAGGGTTGACCATGAGATTTTTTGGCCTAGTCAATAGACAGTGGGACCCACGATTTGGACGGTCTGATTTTGGCATGGTTTGCATGACAAGATACCGTAGATGTGTGTGAGATATAGCATCATATGATTATTCTTTAATTAGTCACGAGAGTGGTATATCGACCACCTAAAGTTGTGATTTCGAGATCATATTTTAATGATCCAAACCGTTCGTATGATGGGCCTCGTTGGATTGGAAAAGATTAAAAACTTCTTCATTGTATCTCTCATCCACGGTGAGGCCCACCGTATAAACGGTTTGGATCATCGAAAAGGACCCCAATCCAATGGCTAGCACCGTGACATATCCTAGAACAATACATGGGGATGTATTATAGGAACATCTTTACTACTATATGTTTGATATTTTCATTGATCATTCACGTGGGTATTTTCGTAAATTCAACAAACGAGGTCGCTAACGTCCTTTTGGCGCTAAACCTTTTGTTGCCGTTACTGAAGATGGAAGATCTCGACCATTCGTTCCTGCCGGACGCAATCCAGCGGATGGAAATAACGGTATTGAAGGCGTTGGGCTGGCGCCTCACCTGCGTAACTGCTTATTCCTACGTAGACTTGATGACGTGGCACCTACACTCCCTCCCACATCATATCCACGTCGCCTTAACAGAACGCATGACCGAGCTTCTTCGCGGAGCTCTTTCAGGTATGCTGCAGCTCCACCACTAACGTGCGCGCATGGGTGCACGCTAACTTTCAATTTGTAATATGAAGATGCGGGGATTATCTCATACGTCCGAATATGATTGGGACACAACGTGGTGTTCGTGTTGAATCCAAACCGTTCATCAGATACTTCGCTCCATTTTTACTATCACCGCAGGAAATTTATATAAAATCATGTTATTAAAAATAAAATAAAAAACTAAAATTCATGTGATGTAACCCACTTGAGTTATGATTAATGACTTTTGGTGTATGCCTTCGTGCTGGTGGAAAGCCTCTACTGGCTGGATCGGATGGCATTTAAACAGCACGTTACGCTCTACACTGAATCCAGAAGTTTCTACGGTGTGCTGGCCCCCTCCCATTGCTCAATTTTTTCTCTATGGCCCACCTGAATTTTAGATTAAGAATTTTTTTTTTGGGGGTCTGGGCATAGCATACGAGGCAACAGATGGACGGTTTGGATGGCACAGAAACATCACACTGGGCCCCACTCAGATCGAACTACATGAAATGACTAATAACGCCCATGACTTTGGTCCATCTGCAAGCTGATTTCCGGGCCCACCTGATTAACAGCATAAATTGCTCACACGCGTGGCAAGCACTTCCCCACTTATGGTACATGAAAATTCTCCACTAATATACTGATTACAATGAAAACATTTCAGACCCGAAATTCATAGAGTTCAGGCCATCTACAGTGGCCGCATCGGCACTAAGATGTGGATTAGAAGAATTACTACCGTCCAAGTTGGATACTCATCTCTCTGATCTGGCCAGTCTCCTCCCACATGATCGAACGGTAACGATGATCTCAATCCATCATGACTTCTTCTTGAATTTCAATAGACACCATTTTTCTTGAATTTTTCATGTTTGATGATCTTAGGATGAGATGGACAAGTGCCACAAGATAATGGAAGAGCGAGTCGTGGACCCGCAGTACAGTCTACTGACCATGGGTCCCACCTATGGCCTTTCGAGCCCTGTGTCTGTCATGGCACCGGAGAGAATCGACGGGTATGATTACTTCGTTGATTTCACTCTCATCAACGTAACTAATCCTAAGAAGCGGAAGAGAGAAGATATGGTGGGCCTCATGATGGATGATCATAGCCCCATTTTACTATCTCCTGTCCATGAGTGATGGTGCAACTGAAATCTACGTTGCGCCGTGGCCTCTTGTCGATCATCTATTAATTATAATTTTGGATTTGTTTGTGATTAATTTTAATGTTTATATGGTGTCTATTTAATTAGAATTTCATGGAATTGAAACAAGCATATGTTCATAGCTTGTATTATTTACGTGGAATAAATAAAATCTAAGTATGAAAGTTTAAGCGTTAGATTGTATTGCTTGTAGTTGATTTTGTCGACTGGGATTAGAGTGTGCTCATAATCTGGTCCGTCCATTTGAACAGCTGCCTCTTAGATTGGCCATGTGTTGAAACCATCAGTGATTGGATGTGGTTTTAATATGAAAAGAAGGTATTAATCAATTAGACAGTCGATACATTTTCAGCCTTAGAAGTAGAAATGAGGAGACTGATAATTAATGTAGTAGATAAGATATTCAAAATCGGTTACGGCCGTTAGGTAACAGTAACGATAACAGTCATAGCAGTTACATGTTACAGGCTTGGGCTTGGGTTGAAACAGCCCGCCGTTACAGAAAAAAACAAGCTCTAACGTCCCTATAACAGACCATAATGGCCTTATAACGGACCGTAATGGCTCAGTAATAGACTGGTCTTGTAAATGTTTTTTCAAAAATTAAAAAATGACTGTTACGACCATATCACAACCGTATCAGTAATGGCCGTTACAGCCTCCGTAACCGTTTTGGAATACCTTGATAGCAGCTGCCCGCTTGACGGACCATCCAATAAATGATGAGTAATCATTACCCAAAACTTTATCACCATCCAATTCATGATGGGGACCGTGATTGGATGTGGACCACTTAATGGTTGAGTGGTAATGGTTGTCCTTGATATTTGGGGATGAACTTGGACCACTAAAAAAGAAATATTTTTAATTGTTTGGATCAAGTTCACAAATGAATGGTCAGGAGCAGCTGATGAACGGTTGGATGACATATTGACAATACGGTGGACCCCGCATTTCATCTGGAAGTTTCTACAGTGGGAGCCTCCATTGTCCCTTTTTTGGTCCACCTAAGCTGTGGATCAGGATGGATTCTGTGGGACCTGGTCCTCACCCAAATTGGAGGATATATGCATTTACTGGATGGGTTGGATGGCAATCAGAAATCACAGTGGGCCCCACACAGCTCCAACCTATGCAATTAACATACATTCGGACGTACAAGATCTCATCCCAGGTTTCAACTGATGAACGGTTAGATGACATATAAACAATGCGGTGGACCCCACTTCCCCCATTGTTCCCTTTTTGTGGCCTACCTGAGCTGGGACCAGGCTGGATTCTGGGACACTTGGAGGATGCATTTATTTGACCGGTTGGATGGTAGTCAGACATCATCATGTCCCCCACACAGCTCGAATGTATGTAATTACCATACATTTCAACATGTACGAGATCATTTTTTCATATTGTTCCTTCATTTTGGTGGGCCTCAACTAGTAAATGGTTCACTTGATGAACGGTTGGATGACATATTAACAATACAGTTCACCCTGCATTTCATCTGGAAGTTTCAATAGTGGAAGTCGCCATTGTTCCCTTTTTGCGGCCTACTTGAGCTGTGGACCAGGCTGGATTCTGGGACCTAGACCTCACCCAAATTTGGAGAATGCATTTATATGATGGGTTGGACGGTAACCAAACAGCACCGTGGGCTGCACAATCAGTGATCTAATAGATGGCTAGGATTAAAAGAAATTGGCTAGAAAGTTGATCTAAATCTAGTACGCTCACCATAGTTTCCTAATGCCATGACTTTATGATTAGTTATTTATTTCATGCATATAATATGTTGTTGACAATCTTATAAATGGCCAAGATTGAAAGAAATTGACTAGAAAATTCAATCTAGCTAGGATTTAATGCACAATGTAATTTTTTGTTTGGTTTCTCGTTTCACGTGTATAATTTGTTGGAAAGTTATCGACAAGATCTATAACTCATGTGGGGGCTACCTGCTTTGGCAAACAGCCTTCCTCACTCGTGTGAGGACTTTGCTTTGGCTTTGATTTGGAGCTTTGATTCGTGCTTGATTTTGGACTTAATTATGTGAGTTGATTAGGTTCTATGAACTGGGTAAGCTAACCGAATGAGTTAACCGGGTGAGTTGACTTGTCGAGCTAACACAACGCTCTAAGGTTTTAAAGTCCTAGGATTTAGGATTAGATTGATTGGGTTGAGTAGATTGAATTTATGATTTAGGAATAGAGTTCTTAGAGTTTAGGCCTCTAAGATTAGAGTTTTGGTTGAATTTATGATTTAGGAATAGAGTTCTTAGAGTTTAGGCTTCTAAGATTAGAGTTTTGGTTGACCATCCGTTGATTCAAACTCATTTAACTTATCAGCATAGGGTGAAGTGTCTACAAGCACATTCGAATATCCCTTGGACCACGTCACAAGAAATAATGGTGATCTATCATGGACGGTTCTCGAATAACTACAAGAACCCCATCATCATACATGTGTACTTACCATGTCGTCCATCCTTTTCTTCAATTCATTTTACACCATGGCCTAAAAAACGAAGTGCATACAAACATCCAATGCACCAGACCACAAGGATGTATGGATCAGCAATGCAAGCCCTACCATAATGTATGACTATTATCCATGCCGTCCATCCATTTTACCAGAATATTTTATACCATGGGCCAAAAACCGAATCATGGATGATGATCTATTGGACCATACCACAGGAAACAACGCTTACAAAGCCACCCACTATTGAAGCCTCCCTAAGGGCACCGTGATGATAAGGTCACACAGGCTACAACTATCAGCTTGATCCAAAAATTCAGTAGCCTAAATTACCTTTCCAATACTTCAATGGCTCCGGAAATTTTCCAATAAATGCATTGGATTCCCAAATTCCTATTATGTGGTACACTTGAGCTTTGTCTTCTTTTGGCAGACACTCTACAATGAATTGGCAAAATGGATGAACGGTCAAGATCACATTAACAGTGTCAGTGGACCCCACCAAAGTTAGCTTCCACGAACGTGATTGTCGTCAACGGTCAGAAGCTTAAAATCATCAAATTACATAAACCTCGAGGGCATTTTCAACTTTTTACCCAAAGAAAAAGGCCAGTTCTTCCGGCATTGTATTTCAAGTACTAGAGGCACTAAAACTTAAATATGTCAAAACAAGCTCTTCTTTTTGTTGATAGACCAAAGGATAGGCGCCCGCACAATAACATCCCTTAAAAAAATACACAAAATTTAATAGTAGTTAATGGTACTTAGACAATGTGTACACACTCAAATCAGCACTGCAGTACTTTCTCCGGCTCTAGAGAAGGCTTTGAATGCACTTAATTGGTTTGGAGTATCTTTTCATGTGGTCCTTCAACCTCCACTGCAAATATAAAACATCCAGACCGTCAAAATCCAAATGCGGATCATCCATACCTTTCCATACCCCTTCTCGCATTTGAAGACATAGGCATCTGTACCATTGATCTAGACCATCCATTCAGTTCAATCTTTCTTATATAGATAAATCACGACAAAGTATCCCAATCCAAAACTTAAGCAGAACACACTACTGGGAGTGATGTAAAACCACCTAAGATCTATATATTCACGTGGTGTGGCCCACCGGAGTTTTGGAATGGCTTGAGCTTTGGTGTCCCTCTATCCGGTTGAGAAGCATCTGATGAATGGGTTGACGTCATATACATAGCAAGGTGGACCCACATTTCATCTGGAAGTTTCTATGGTGGGTGTCCCATTGTTACCTTTAGTGTGGCCCACCTGAGTTATCAATCAGTTTGAATTTTGGGCATTTAGAATAAAATTTCTAGATGCATCTAATAGACGGATTGGATGACACTCACACATTGCAGTGGGCTCCACACAGCTTTAAGGGGTGATGATTCCCATAAGTTTCAAAGCATGCGATCGGGTGGTTACTGGTTAGGATTGTCCACCTGGCCTGATCTCTTGGCCAGGCTAGGCAAACTGATGAACGCCTCAGATCTCATGCGAGGTGTGAGGTTGTACTCTAGATATTGTGGATGATGGAACCCTTCCTCTAAAGCAAAATAGTTGTTGCAATCACTCACACTGAAGTTGAGAGTTCAAGCTTACTCAACAACCGTCCAACCTTCGATCGGACGGTTGAAAATTTACACATGTTAAAACCACCACCAGACGTTGATCACGTGTGGGCCCACTAATCTCCTATATGTAACGACCATCTATCATATGGTAGTATGACAAGCAATGGGAGTTTTGTTGTAGTGAATACACTGAATTCCTCTTCGGGCCCCATCTTGTGAATGGCCCATAATTCAAAAATCACGCAGATTAAATAATGCTAGCCATCCATTTGGGGACCATCCAATGGATGGCTAATAAGAAACTTTTTTAATGGTCCAAACTTGTGTCAGCTTTTCAGAAACTTATGGTCCACCTGATGATGGCTTCATTATGATTTTGACACGTGGCATCCATCTTTTGAGGATTACCATATGGACGCCTCGGATATGGCACGTGTGTTCCCCATTTACATGTATTTGGTAAGTGCACTTAACATTACACCTTAGCGAAGCTCATAATTAAAACTGCAGAACATGGGGAGTTATATGATACTCTGGCTGCGTATGATGTTTGATACTCAGGTACTTGGAAATTGTACCCGTGGCATACATTGGCTCAAAATAGACCAATTGAATTGTGGACCCCAATATCGTGAGGTCCTAGTCCCAAAACCAGATTGGTTGAACAATCCTAACCTCTAATTCATAAACACTTTTTTCTTACTTGCATGCCACCGTATGCAATTTCTGGATAATTTCCAAGTGCCTGCGTATCATCCATCAGTCTGGCAGAGTATAAAAGCTTCTCTCTGTAGAATGTACCTACATGGGCACGGGTGCGAGATCAGAGCCATTCATCAGAGAGTTCCCAATGTGAAAATGCCGTAAATCAAGAACCAGGCCGATTAGATATCAGATGGGTGCCATAGAATTTGGACTGTTGGTTAATCTATCTTAACCATTCATTACATTTCATACATTTGTGGCCCACCTGATGATCATATAGCCTGATTTTTGGCACATGGCATATACCCAGTAAGGATCGCCATATGAATGTCTCTGATCTTGCCCAGGTCTACCTCATTTCCATGTCCGAGGAGAGTACACTAGTAGACCGATAAAAATCGTTCGACCCTGAGTCAAGTCACGACTCGCCCGAGTCACGGCTTTAATGATATCTGGTCGATCGAGTCCGAGTCCACTCGAATGAGCCGCAGCAGAATCGTTCCAGTCTTAAAACCTGGTTATTCTACAAGTGCTGCGAGTGGGGCCCACAGGGGTGTGTGTATGACATCCAACCTGTCCATCAAGGTTGCCTAACCATGATAAACTAGGTGCCGTGAAAACCAGCCGACCCCACCATCATGCGAGCCACTTCAAGGATTTTCTATTGGACGGTTGTTCATTGTTTCTATGACAGCGCTAGCCCACCATATCATATATAGGCCATTTAACCTATTCATTATGTGAGCCCATTGTGGCATTAGAACATCTCAAAAATCAGGCCAACATAATCATTAGGTGGGCCACCGTATGAAAAATAATAGGCAATTACTCAACAACCTCCAAATTCACGTGGTAGCTAACATGATAGTAGGATGGGAGCCAACTCAAAAGGATGAGCACCCTGCATAGAACGTGTAGGTCTCACATTAAGCACTTAAAGAATAAGTTTATTCTACGAGGACTTATGGTGAAACCACTTAGAAACATGGTTTTAAGACTAGAGTGAGTCCCATGTGACTTGTCCAAATCGACTCGAACTCGATCAAACTCAACCTAGTTCGACACCACGAGGCACACCTGACTTGAACAAGTCAGGCTGAGTCGAAGCCAACTCGGGCGAGTCCTGACTCAACTCAAGAAAGTCCATCCAAGTCGCGGAGTCCTTTAAACCATGTTCAGATCAAACACGACTATTTCGCCCAAGTGAATGAAAAATGTACCTTCACGAGGATTAGTTGAGACTGGAATTTTCGATTGTTCTTCAACACGGAGCAATGAAGAAACAGCTCCTTTCACCTTATCAACCATGCCCATTTCGCCATTGGGGCCCACTGTAGTTGGACTAGGAATTTTCGATTGTTCTTCAACATGGAGCAACGAAGAAACAGCTCCTTTCACCTTATCAACCATGCCCATTTCGCCATTGGGGCCCACTGCAGTTGGACTAATAGCCTCTGAAATCACCTGCGATAGCACCTTTTCATTCTCACCGGGCTCTAACTTCTGCATAAGATATTCCTTCATGGTGACTGCCTCCTTATCGCATTTCGGCTCAGAACTTGACTCTGATCCAGTTGCCACCGCAGCGACTGGTGGGCTTTGGATCTTCACTTTGGAAACCGTTGCATTTGCTGGTGCGAGCATTTTTTCTGGCTCTAAAACATCCCTCTTAGGGATCACTAGAGGTGTGGCCTGGTTCCGCTTAGCTTTCACATTGTAAGATTCTGGTGCAAGCTCGGATTCATGCACTGACAAGCAAATGTGTCTTAGGCAATGCTTCTAGCTAGTTTACTATGTTCATTCACAATGAAATGGTTTAGTGTGAAACACCCAGAGTGAAAATTCAGTATGGGTGAATGCAATCACAAAATCATATAGTGGTGATTAGAAGGGGCCCCATTTAACCTGATGTCCAACAAAAAAGTAAAATGAATGCAAGACTGAATCAAGGATAATCTCATGGACAGCCAGGTGTTGGGAGAAGGGTATATACTTTTTCGACCGTGCGCACAACTTTCGACTGTGCGCACAACAGTATCGATTAAAAGAAAAAGAAGAAAGATGCAAACCACGACTAGAGATTTGCATTTGGTACGTCCACGGATTAATAATCCATCATGCTCAGAGGCAAAAAAACAAAAAGCAATTCTCGATACAATAACTTCTCTCTCTTTATCATGACAGAATATATTTTACCTTAAAACGAACAAGGGTTTATATAAATCAGCGTGTGAAATTATAAAATTACCCTATGAGTTGGGAATTACACCTCCAGACCCACAAGCAAGGGGGCATTGCCCCTTTGTGACCACCAGCAAGCTCAGCGCGGAGCTCAACTCACGACAATACTAATTGGATGAACAATACATCTCTAATGATCAGACTCCACATACCCTAATACTAGGATTGAAAGAAATTGGCTAAAAAGTTTGATCCAGGGTCTAGTATGCACCATAACTTTTGAAGGCCATAACTTTACAATCGGTTACATGTTTACTGCTTGTAATATTTTGTTCAAAAACTTTTAACAAGCTTTATATCTTAACCAATGCCAAAGCCCATTGGCCTCCAATTAATAAGGTTATGTTAGGAGTTAATTTTGAGTTTAAAACTAACATTTATTATTTTTACGTAGTTGCGATTTTTTTTTTAAATTTTTAAGATAGTTAAGGTTTGAAGAAGTATAATTTTACTTGAATTATTGTTTAAGTCATATGAAAGAGTTTGAATTAGTTTAAAAGTTTCTTTACTATTTTCTTTAAAAGTTTATTATTTCGAGAAAAGGTACAAATTTAAAAATATATTAATTATTTTGTAAAGTCGGCTATATTCATTGTTCTAAAGAATGTTTTTTCTTTTAAAGATTTTTCCACCCTTTGGATTCAAAGGTTGAAATTTTTCTACCATTTGAATTCTAGGGTTGTTGGTAGATTCAAGATTTATCATAGAGAACGAAGACAAAACTCTTCCTCGATCCCCTTTATTTTATCCACACGCCCACTACACCAAAAATGAATTAGGGCCGATCTCACATTCCTGTTGGATCTAAATAAAATGTTGATAAGATTCAATATGAGTCATGGATTGATGCTCATGATAAGTCAGGATGAAACTCAACAAAGTTGACTCAGACTCGGCAAAGTCCAATCAGGTTTGGAACCACAAGTTAGAATTAAAAATAGGGGGTGACTCAGCTGACTCACTCCTGCCTTCGCTGAGTCACAACATGCAACTAGACTCGAGCAAAAATCAGTCTGGGTAGCCGAGTCTTAAAACCTCATCACGAGTATTTTCCAGCAGGATGGAATAGAATGTGTTGTAACTTACTAAATTGTAGAAAAACAAATTGCTAGAAAAACCATATTGATCTGATTATCTTAACAATCTGATTTCATATACTGAATTTCGATTGCCAAACTTCGTATTTTCATGATTTTACTGGACAGTAAAGACCGTTAAGGAAGATAAAATGTTGAGACATCTAGTACTTTATACACAATCCATTATGTAACCATGCCTTAGGTACATTAGCTTAAGACGTTGTGTGAGGACTGTTTCTTGGCGTGAGTTTAATGGTAATTACCAATTTTCGGACCTCTTCACACATGTAATAGATGCAAGGACTAGCAACAAGATAGACAGGCATGAGCAAAATCTCGATGTATATGTTTCCTACCAACTCGATGAAACGTGGTGGAGCTCGGAGTTATTTATACTCTGGCTATGTAGCATGCTTGATACGCAGGCATTTCAAAATTAACTCACATTCTGTTGTACTCGTTGTCACTTAGGTGTAGATAAAAAATCAGAGAGGTTGCTTAATCCTAACTTAGGTCGTCCCCTGACCATTTTAGAGCCTTCTACTTGAACAAATTCATCCCTTCCAACAGTGAATTTCTTGGTCTATGTTTATTTATTTTAACACATGCACACACACCCCACACACTCATGCTAGTGGAATTTTACCACCTATGGGTACTCGAACCCTTGACCAGGCGTTGAAACTCCTAAGAGTCTACCACCCGAGCAAGAGTAAGGACCCAATTTCTTGGTCTATGTTACACATTATCAAACCATTTAAGTCTACTTTCACTCATCTTATTATCTATTAATGTTACTCTTAAAATTTCTTAAATGTATTTATTTTCAATTCTATCCTTCTTGTTTTGTGACTCATCCATCTCGAGATCTTCATTTTAGCTACACTCATCCTATGGTCGGTTGTTCCTTAATTGCCCAACTTTCTATCCCATAAAACATGACTAGTCTAATAGTTAATGCAGGAGCATTTTCATACGGGGTTGGAGTGGGGTTGCCTGTGGGATGCAAGGGCACACTCGGGGTGGGTGGCCCATGTGAGGCGGGTGGCTCGTGTGAGGTGGGCCCCACCCATGTGTGGCAGGTGGCTCGTGTGAGGCGGTACCCATGTGAATTGGGGCCCACAAGGGGGTTCGATCAAGGTCCTAACCCATGCGATGTGAGGCCTAGGTTATGAGATAAATGAATTAATTCACTATGCTTTATCAGTTCAAGCTTTTAGAGCAAGTAGTTAATTGTCCTGCGTTAAATTGGTATCAGAGCAGGAGGTGGGCTCGAGTGAGGTTGCCTGTGGGATGCGGGGGCACACTCTGATTTGAGTATATACGACTAACAAATAAAATTCGAGAGCCACATCTCCATTTCTTTCACCCCACTTAAATTTTGTGGATAGAACTCTTCTCAATCTCTTCACTCTCATGAATTATCAGCCCAAAGATATTAAAAGTGTTCATTTTAGAAAACTTCTTTGTTAAAAATCTCTATTGATTCCCCATTCTTGCTACTATTGTTACTAAAATGAATTCATATACTTTATATTAGTGTGACTAATTTTAAATCCTTTAGATTCTAAAGTGCATCTCTATAAATTTAGCTTGTGTTTATGCACTCTCTCATCTTGTCAATCAAAACAATATTATCTACAAACAACATACATGGGATCTCTTTCTCCAAATCCCTCGTTAACTCGTTCATGACCAATGAAAAAAGATACAAGCTCAGTGCCAACTATGTTGCAAGCCTGCAGTAAGTGGGAACTCACTTGTCTCTCCACTAGTAGCCCTCGTGTTATTAAAGCTCCATCATACATACCCTTAATCATGTCAAACCTTCTTCTCATAATACATGTAAAATATTTTATTTATTTATTTATTGTGTGATTAAGTGGACCACTTGAGAATAAAAAAGAACTAGCAATACTATCAGTACTAAAATAGGCAATATCAACCCATACTGATTTTATAGCAAGGCGTCCGCCATGGAAGCCATGGTACTGGGTTTTCTAGGTGCTCCCATGATGCTGAACATAGCATTACCTTAAATCAGAACTTAGTGGACCGCCTTAGATGGATTATAATTCAAAATTTATAGAAGTACTGTCTTTACTCACCATGAACGCTGTCTAATCGTCAGTAAAAAGAAAAGCATCAAGAAGTCCAATTTCAAGAAACAAATGTCCATTAATCTAATATCAAGATGGTCTAGTCAATTTGATTTTGGTGGCATCACCTTATGTGCAACTGTCCCACCATTTGGACACTTGAGGTATATGGTTTAGTCTATGGTTTTTTTTTTTTTTTTTTTTTAATTGTGAAGAGAGAAGACAATGATGCCAAAATTTAAAAAAAAAAAAGGAAAGAAAGGAAAAGAAATTATGAATGAAAGGGAGTTACTTGGAGCCTCATGGTACACAGGATTTTCTTCTTCCTTCTCTTCCCGGCTAACACTCCCCGGCAGTGTGACATCCTCGTGTTTCTTCTTACTTAGAGTGTTCCGCAACTTCCTTGCCTTCTCCTTCACCTTCGTCAGAATGGATTTTTTCAATGGCTGGTTCTGATCTTCTTCCTGACTCGTGCTTCTTCCAATAGCTGGTGCGATGGGTGTGGGGTCTTGACCCAGAATCTCATCTCCACCTTCTGCTGCATATCCACAAATATGTTAATAAGTAGTAAATATGGTCATTTCCATTTCTCACAAGTTCATACCATTTTTTTGGAACCTTGGTGAGGGACTCCGAACATGAATTGGGCAGGTTTGGACCGTGTACAATAGCCCATTATCCAGGCCCGAGTCCAAGGCGCATATATATATATATATATATATATATAGTACATATATATATATATATATATATATATATATATATATATATATAAAAAAAAAGAGAGAGAGAGGAATGCTCACCTGCCCATTGAGAACTTTTTCAGAACTCATCATCACATATATATATATATATATATATATATAGAGAGAGAGAGAGAGAGAGAGAGAGAGAGAGAGAGAGAGAGAGAGAGAGAGAGAGAGAGGGAGAGAGAGAGAGAGAGAGAGAGGAATGCTCACCTGCCCATTGAGCACTTTTTCAGAACTCATCATCCCACGTGATGCAGCACCCCATGGCCATATCTTAGTCAACCTAACTAAAACTTAGCCCATATAATTGTACATCCCCATGCAGTAAGATAGATGGGAACTCTAGCTACAGGATATGGTTTATTTTCTTTTTTTATAATGACCCAAACTATTTGTATGATAGGGCCACACATGGATGGCGGATGCCTAAAGTAACTCTTACATTGAATATTTTTGTGAAATTCAATCTCTAGCTCATATCACGATGTAGGTCCAAATATTAGATTGATATAGAACTAAAGTGGGCCACATCAAAGGATAGCAGTAATGTAAACACTCACCATTGAAACCTTCTTGAATGGTAATATTTATATGCTATCCAACCTATTCATAAGGTGAGTATGAAAAAAAAAAACCAAACAGTAGGCTGAGGCTCAAAAAAAAATTTCAATGGTGGACATCCCATCCCTATTGTTCCTTATGAAGTGGTCCCCTTGAGTCTTGGATTGTCCCTAACATGAGCTTGCCCAAATGGAGTAGATGTCACACACACATTATGGTGGGTGGGCTCATAAATATTTTTGTTGCATTGTTGGACGCATGACTCGTCCAATTAAATGCAACGAGACAGAGACATAAGTTGCTAGTAGACCACGAAACCAGCGATGGCATTGCTATTATCTTTTTATTTTCAAAGGATTTCCAACATTTCCCGAAGACACAAGAGTTATCATCATGTGTGGAGCTATCAGCCTATGTGTCCGTGCAGGATCTACCTTATAGTGTGTATATGTCATCGAACCCAAGCATCAACTAAGTCCCACCATTATGATGATGGGGTACCTTAAAAATCAAATATAATCATTAGGTGGGCCAGACCATAGAAAATAATGTGCATCTACCTAAGAAGCTAACAAAAGATATGGTGGCCCAGGTGATGGTTGGAATAGCCTTAATTTTGGGTGTCTCACTTTCTTGGTGGAGCGACCCTTTTAGATGTTTTCAGTGACACACAAAAAACCAATAATGGGCCTACAACCAAAGTGAAAGGAGCTTTTTATTTTTATTTATTTATTTATTATTGTTATTTTTTAATACTAACGTTGTAGATAGGGGTAGCAATGGCTGGGCTGCCTAGATCGACCAGGCCTTGTAAGGCCAGTGCTTGGGCCCCCAAACTTGGCCCAAGGGTTGTTGAGCTTGGGCCAGCAGGCCAAAGGCCAGGCTTAGCCTATTGCCCCAATCCAATCTTTAAGCACACATCATTGTAATGGTATAAACACACTTATTAATAGTTTCCATCTGATCCAATGTGTAATTTAAAGGCAATTGTTGGACCTTTGATGGTCGCATTTTAATGATCTGGATGGTATGCATGTGGAATCTATCATGTGTGGAGAGTATCCCAATTTTATTTTATTTTTTTTAAAAAAAAAAACTTAAATTGGATGCATTTTAAGTGCACGATCACTAGACATTTTTGCCTTGCGAGGCTAGCCCCAGCTAAGGGCAAGGTTTGTTTTATTATTATTATTATTATTATTATTATTATTATTATTATTGAATTTATGTCCAAGGAGTTTGAAAACTAGGGCTAGGCTGGACAAGTGCCAGGGCTCAGGGGAAGAAGGCCTGGCTAGGGATTGGATATCATCCTGATGGGTTTTTTTGCCCGTTATCCTTTCGCAACTGGGATGCGCAAAGTCCTTTCGCAACTGGGATGCGCAAGTCCTTTCGCAACTGGGATGCGCAAGTCCTTTCGCAACTAGGATGCGGAAAGGAGTTTCCTAAAACTATAAAAATGGGTCCCTAAGATTTTTCTACGTATGTTGTGTTGATGAGAAAAACACAAGAGGGCTATTAAAGGTGAGAGAGAGGGAGAAAGAGAGAGAGGAAGCTTATAGAAGAGAGGTTCTGCTCGTGAAGGTTTTTCTACTTTGCAATTTATATCTCAGTGCTTATATGTCCTCATAATTGGTTAGATCTCTCCATTTTCTCTATTTCTCTTATTGTTTATCCACTCCTGCGTGAGTGAAGAAAATTGTAACGTTCTACTTCATAGTGGATTGTTGATCTGGACGAGGTCCCGTGGTTTTTACCTCTTTGAGGGTTTTCCACGTAACAATCTCTTATGTGGTGTGTGATTGATGCTTTGATTTATTTCATTGCTTTATTATTCATAATTCTAGTTTGTTTCTGGGAGGCTAGATCCTAAGGTTTGTGCAAAGCATCCCAACACATCCCTCCTCGACCGAGCACCCTTAAGCCCTGATATAATAGGATTTGATTGAACAATATTAATAAGCCTTGTCTCTAATAGCCGTCTGCAGTAAATTATATCTCAACTATGTATACCCAATTTGAAAAAGAAAATCTAGTCTCTTATCACCGTAGTTAAATACTCCAAGAAATTCTAGATTACAAGTAGGGCTGTTAATAGGTTGGACTCAAGCTTGCCAAAATCAAAATTTTAAATCGGTTCGGTGTAATGGCATGGCAGAAACAGTTGAAAATCAAGGCCAACCCCATTGTGGCCCATTGACGGCCCTAATTACATAGTGACCCCACCACCATGCAAGTGGATTGGTCGGTGTATCACACCCTGGCTATATAGCTGGTGTAGATACGTGTCGAGCTCCTCGAGCGACGGGTTGTACGAACGGTTCAAAGGAAATCAAAGTATCATGAGCCCCACAATGATGTATTTATTATATCCAGAGTCCATCAATTTTTTGATATCAGTTTAGAGCAGTTCATCAATTTTTTGATATCAGTTTAGAGCATTAGACAAAAAATGAATCATATTCAAAGTTCAAATGGACTGCACCAAAAATAGCAGTGGGATAATGATTTTCACTGTTAAAAAATTTGTAGGGCCCATCGTAACATTTATTTTCCATCGAATTTGTTCATAAGGTCACAAATACCTGTATGAAGAGGAAAAACAAATTTCATGTTGATCCAAAACTTATGTGACCTGCAAAAGGGTTTCAATGGTAGACATTCAATCCCCACTACCTTTTGTAGTGTGGTCCACTTTATCATCGATGTCTTATTTTTAGTCTCAAGGCTTACGACAAGCTCTCCAAATGGAGAGAGACTTTGGATATAACACATACCTCGTGATGGGACCTACAGAACTTACTGACGTAAACAGTTATATAGCTGGCGTGTGTACACCAAGCCAATCCGCTTCCCACCACCATATATCTAACTTTGATAGTGGTGAAGGATTGGGCCATGTGCTGCTATGAGTGGTGAACACTGATTCCCCCACGTCATACGTGTGAAAGATCCTGTCTGTTCAGCAGGCAATGCCAACCATCCCACCAGGCATTAGCCACCGTTAGGTTTCCAGAATTCTGGTCTGCCTACTCATCAGGCAGACCACACTTTTACGTGAGAAATGGACGGTTATGGGGCCATATTCAACGTACGAGTGCATCCTTCCTGATCATTGTTAACATATGAGTTTTATTTTTGGCACAGAATGATCACGGTAGGAGCTACTTGATGAATGGTTCAGATCTTTTGAGTGTGTGCCAAATCATTACCTGTTCTGAAATGCGAACAACAATCTCACGCGCGCGAGCATATTAGGTGTTATTGAGAGAGCGAGAAAGAGAGAGAGGTAAAGAGATTTCCAATACCTTTGGATTGGCTTCTAACCATTTGAGCCATGCTTTCTTCAAATCGCGTTTGTCACGTTCGATTTTCCAATCTCTGCAAAATGCAATCCAAGGGAAGCTTAAAGCGATCGCGAATGCCGAAAAAGACAACTTCTAAAGAAGGATGCATTCGCGCAACGCCCGGGCATTTTGTTTGCAATGCGCCATACACAATTGCCACGTATCACAAGCCCTCTATCTAAATGCCACGTGGGGTGCCAGGTCTTATGAAGGGTTGTGGACTCAGAATCTCCACGTGTCAACTTCATTTGGGTGCTTCTTGATGGCCACCACATTGCGTTTTTCCCTCAACCAATTCACAGGATGGTTTATTGCAATCTCCTAAACTTAAGGAAGTCCACCGTGATGTCTGTATATTATTTATTTCTTCCGTTATATATTTTAAATAAATTTAAAATTAAAATAAGCTGTACACTTAGAAATAATTTATTGAACTTTTCTTGGATACTCACCATTGAACTTTTTCTAGGCCATTTGACTTTTATAATCCATTTGGGAGCTTGTATTTGAGATGCATTCAAATCCAAATTATGATTACAAAGGAAATAATGTGATTCTAAATCCTACCTTTAGCACTAAAATTCAAACCTTTCATTTATTAGCTTATATTTAGAATGCATTAGAATTCTTTAGTGCATTTATAGGATTTAAATTTGATTACTTAAATTAACTTTAATATTTCAAATTAATATACATACATGATATTTGATAATATAAATGTGATTAGCATTTTGAAATATATACTTTAGTTAAAATTGAGAAAGTTATAAGTAAATATATATGTTTTAGGCATGATTTTAAACTGATTTCTAAGGTGTGTCTCACATGGGTTTTGATTCCTTATTAGGATGTACATGCAATTGGCCTCCCATGGCTCAAAATATGGACTCAGATCTGTAGCTTCACTAGTATGTTTGTGTTTCATCCCTACTGTTTATTTATTTTTAATATCATTTTAGGATTTAGATTTTAAAAATTGAGGCACATCTAAATCTCTAAGTGACTTAGATCATACAAAACAATAGTGATTAAATATTTAATCTCCTAAGGCCTACCTAAATATTTATTTGACATCCAACTTATTAATTAGGCCACATGGAATAAGATGAAGGGAAAAACAAATATCATCATGATCCAAAACCTTTGTGGCCTCCTGAAGATTTTAACCGTGTGTCCAATAAACATTGTTATCAGTAACGTGGTACACTTAAGATTGGGATCTACTTTATTTTTGGCTTTTTGGGCTTACATCATAAAATGTTCTGAAAAAATATTCATGGGCTCATTGGTGAAACACATGCATCATGGTGGTGCTAATGTAGCACCCACTAGTAACCACTAACCAACCCATCTGGGTGCTGGTGCTCAATAATTTTAATGGCACACCATGAGATAGGTTTTATCCATACATTTGCTCACTTATTCCGCAGTTCATTTTAAGGAGTGATTAAAAGTAAAGGCACATCCAAAAATTGGGCACACTATGATCTATGTTCCTTTCAATTATGGTACCAAGCCATTATATGAACTTTAAAAATGGATGAACGGAATGAACGAAACACAAACAACTGGATCGAGCTGGTTCGGATCGAATTGGATTAGATTTCGGATCAGATCGGTCCGAGTAAGCATGGATCCAAACTTGACTCGAAAAGCATTTGGATGTAGCCTAACCTACTCGATTCGCACCGATCCAGGCAATCGGATCGGTTCGGATCAAGCCGGATTTAGCCTGATTGGATCATGATTGCTCAACTCTACCAGTGAACCACACCGTATGCTAACCATTAAAAACTTTCCAAGAACCTTTTTATATTCCAACCAATCAGTTAATTAGGTCACATAGATGAGAAATATAAATATTAACTTGATCCAAAGCTTTCTTACCCACATGAAACTTTAACGGCTGGCGTTCAATTACCACTATTTCTGTGGTGCGGTCAACTTGAGATTTGTAACTGACTCATTTTCGGGCTCATGCCTAAAATAAGCTGGCAAAGTAGATGGATGGCCGAGACAAAACACATAAATCGTGGTGGGCCACAGAGCTTTTGCCGCGCCGCGTACACATGCAACAGACCAGTGATCTTGATTGACCGAATCCTGGTCCCACACAGTCCAAATCCTCGGGCCGCGTATATCCAACAATTCCTCTACCCTTTTGTGAGTGTTTTTCATTTCATTTGAAGAAGAAGAAAGAAAAGATGCTCCGCTCCGCCGCTAAAAGAGCCGTAACTGCAGCTCTAACACGCCCCCCAAAGCCCCTCCCAACCGTCAGATCCTACGCAACCGACGGCCGAGATGCCGACTCAGTTTCCCTCCAGATGATCAACTACGCTCTCAACCTCGCCAGATCCCAGAAGTCAGGTCCGTTCCTTTCATCAAAATCCCCAAAATACTCTTCTTCCCCGCACTCTTCTAATACTGCTGCATGTATTATACTCCACTGCACTCGCAGGTGAGTCATACGCGCAGGCACTTCTGGTACTAGAGCAGGGTCTCTCTAACTTACGCCGGGTAGACAGTGCGCACGAAGATGGTGTTGGGATGGTATTGCTTGCCATGTCTACCATCTTGGCAGAAAGGTTGTATCAGCAGAATGTCGTAATTTGCTTTTTAGGTTGCGTTTGGATGCTCAATTGAATTAGATTGCAATTCATTCTGCATCTTTTAGGGATTTTTACCGCCAAATTCCCCAAGAATTCGCATTTTACCAAACTAGGTCTTGAGATTATTATAAGCACCGAAACGTGCTTTTCAGAAATGACGGAATTGCCCTCGGCTACTTTTTTATCCATAGAAATTGGGACGCGGTTTGGCTAGTGACACTGCCACTAGCCATGTGGCTAGTGGTCGGTGCTCTGTGGGATCCACCATGATGTGTGTGTTTTATCCATGCTGTCCATCCATTTTTACAGATCAGTTTAGGGCTTGAGCCCAAAAATGAGGCAGATCTGAACTCAGGTCGACCACACCACGGGAAAACAGTAGTGATTGAATGTCCACCATTAAAAGCCTCCTAGGGCCCATTGTAATGTTTATTTAACATCCAACCTGTTGATTATTAGGTTATACAAACCTGGATGAAGTGAAAAAACAAATATTAGCTTGATCCAAGACTTTTGTGGCCCCCAATAAGTTTTTGATGGTGGGCGTTCAATCAACAGTGTGGTCCACTTGAGATTTTCATCTACCTCATTTTTGAGCCCATCCCATAAAATGATCAGGAAAAATGAATGGACGGCATGGATGAAACACACACATCATGGTGGGCCCCACAGCACCGGCCGCTAGCCATTGGCTAGTGGCACGGTTACTAGCCAAACCTTTTCCTAGAAATTGGTGGTTAGATCATTTTGGGGCCCACGTGTTGTGTTCATGACATCCAACCCGTACAACAGGTATACCTGATCACGATGATAATTGGAACTACAACTCATGGGGATGCAATCATCCAGGTGGGCCACAGATAAATTTGGAGGTTTTTGGGTGTTGTGTGTTGTTTTATGTTGTGGCCCACCTAGTGATTTGATCAACCTTATCTTTTGTACGTCTAATTGATGTTGTGGGCTTGTACCTGTTGGAATGGTTGGATGTCGTACACACCAAGTGGGCCCCCATAATGTTCAACTCTACACTTGGGAAAAGGGTTGATGAGGGCATTTTGGTAATTTCAACTCCATAAGCAGTTGTACTTTCGAAAATTACTGGAATTTTTTTTTTTTTTGGTAAAATCAGAATTATAGAGGCAAATCCCTTTTTATTATATAAGGATTTACCGAAGTGGGATTTGTACCCTTGAGGAGCTATAGCCCAGTCAACCTGAGGTGTTTGTGAAGTAAACGTGCGTTTTTGGTTCTGACAAGTGGGTCCCATGGTTTAGCAATCTGGACTGCTGGTCTACTGTGGGTCATTTTGGATGGACCATGCTCCAAAAATCTCTTGGATTAGATGTCTTTAACATATCAATCTGTGGACCTAAAAATGTACAGTTGACAGTGAAGCAATAGTCCACATTCAAGTGAAAAGAGTTCAAAGGATTAGCAGGTAGGATCTTCCATTCTGCGATATTTTTGGACCATGGTCCATCTACATGGGACACAAAGGAACAATGGTCTGAATTACCAAAGAGCAGGTGTCAGAATTGATAACTCACATGTACTGTGCAAAACCTCAGGTGCGTCCTGTAATATCTCACACCATACTGCAATTCAGTGTGCTTGAATGTAGTAATTGCAATTTGGGGACACAGGAAAACTTTGATACTCTAGCAAAGTGTAATGGATGATATGCAGGCAGTGAAAAATTGTACACGTTGCACAAAATTTATTAACTGCCCAAATTATGGTCCCAGTTAGATGTATCACCCATCAAACTTGAACTTCTTTGATCATATAACTGATTGATGAATATTTAGGGCCCATTTGGATACCACCAAATAAGTTACTTTTTCTTCTCACGGCAGTAGATAGGTAACTTATTTCAGATAAGTTTGTCTTATGATTAGTTATAAGTAACTTTTTTTACATAAAATTACTGAATCACTTCCATTTTTTTAAATGCTTTTCTACTTTTCATAAGTAGCTTAAGAGAGGCATCAGGAGAGACAACAAAAGAGAGGAGAAGCTGATAAGTATGTTGTTTACCAAACATACTTATTTGCTTAATAAGTAGAAACCAGGATATGCTACTTGAGGCATAAGTAGCTTATCTTAAGTAACGTACAATCCAAACGCCCCCTTAGGGCCCGTTTGGATACCACTAAATAAGTTACTTTTTCTACTTACAGTAGTAGATAAGCAACTTATTTGAGATAAGTAAGTTTGGTTTCAGATCAATTATAACTTTTTAACTTAAAGGCACTTGATCACTTCTGCTTAATAAGTAGAAACTAAGATAAGCTACTTGAGGGATAAGTAGCTTATCTTAAGTAACTTACGATCCAAACGCCCCCTTACTGGACGGCTGAAAAGGAAATACCCAACAGTCTAATTACTGCAAATGAGCATCCATGAATCAGAGGTTAGATTTTTCAACCAATCTGATTCGGTATTGTGAGTTACTTAGGCCGTTTAGTTTGAGTTGCTATATGCCATGGGTACAATTTCATATTGCTAGCTTATCAAGCATCATACTCTGCCAGAGTATCAAATAATTCCTTTGGGGACTCGTTATGAATGGATATAGGGCAACCCTGCTTTGGTCATTTACTCTTTACTGAATTGAACTATTGCATTTTGTATAAGTCAATCATCCAAATGCAGCCTTTCCGTCATTTGCTTCTTGTTTTTTTTATCTTAAAATGATGTCAGTGGATATTGACAGAGGGGAATTTGGTGATGCCATCGAGAAGCTTCAGGAGGTTGTTGATTTAGAGCAATCTTCTGTGGTTGTAAAAGGTGAGTTTGCTTTTTATTTTATTATTTTTGGTGTTTTGGATGGACTCAAAATTTTGGAAATTATATGATGCCTTTAATGATTCCAAGTAGCTCTTTATGTTTTCACATTAGAAGCATTTGGATTTTGTTCGTTTGATAATAAATGTATGTTATGGAGTTTGTGTTGGTATGGAAATTGGAATTCTTTCTGAATCCAACTCAATAAGCATGCCTCTGTCAAAAGGTGGTAATCAATCCGCGTGTAGGACATCCTGGCCTTGTATCAGAAGTGCCCTAACCCATGATTCAACGAGCCCAATATGTAAATTGATTTTGGGGCCCACCAAAGGAGTTCACGGGCATATTGGGGCTTGATGGCACCTGATGCAAGGTTCAGGGATCCAACACATGCTGAGTTGGCATTTGGCATGCAAGGATGCGTGCCTGGGTGCATGTGGAGGGGCATGTGTGCCGTGTGAGGCTTAGCAAAGCCCAGCTATTTGTCCTGCGGACAGGCCACTTATCATATGCTCATGAAAATTCGGATACGTCACACAGTGGTCAGATGATCCAAACCATTCATCTTGGGGATTCCAGCCTGAATGGGTCTATAAAACTAAGACACTCCACTTTTCTAAATTGTGCTGTGTCATTACTTGACTATGCCACTCCTAGATGTGACTCATATATAAGGCTGATTCTTATGTTTAGTTATTGTTACCTTTTATTTTGCAATACATTTTTACATATAAATAGTTGATTTGTAAGTTTCTTATTGTTGGGTTTTCTTTGCATGCAAATAATTACAATATGACCAATAAAAAAATGCATAAATACTTATTAGAATATAATATTAATTTTTTTTCAATATTCATGTAGACACGTCTGCAAGTGAAACTTTTTAAAGTCACCATGTCTAGCACCCTGTATCCATGTCTGACACTGACATTTGCGGCAGTGCCAGTGTGCAAGTTGTATAAAGTTCACACCAATCAACAACATAACCATTAGCCGGGTGACCTGCAGATGGACGGTAAAACAGAACATCAGCTGTGGTTCATGACTGCCATTGCCGTTTGATTGATGCGGTAATTGGATTGACCAAACGTGCAGTTTTTTTTTTGGAGCACATGCGAAGATCCTGGTATATTTGTTTATTTCGTATCCTTTCAGATAAAAAACCGGGGATGTGATTATTTTAGAGATTAATATTTTATAGGTAGCTTGAAAGTGATTACCCACTCTCTTTCAAATCTCGTCAAACAGAGACGGGTTGGTAGTGGAGTTCTTTCAACAGACTAACAGGGTTATTGTTTTGTCTCCGACGTTTAGAAGGAACTTGCATGATGAAATTTCAACTTTGGCTCTCCTCCATAGTATTCTGGAGTTGTATCATGTTCAAGTGGGGGGTGAGGATCGGAGGCTGTGGTCGCGGTCACTGGTTGGTGAATGGAAACTTGTTGATGGAGTCTTTCTACAGCACTCTGATGGATCCTGACTCCTTTAGTGTCTCATGGCCTTAGGGTTTGGAAAACAGGTGTTCCGTTGTGAGTTAACACATTTTGCTAGCTCGCATGCTTGGACAAGTTTGTTACTGTGGATCACTTGCAGCATCATAGCCTCATGATTTCCGAACCGCTGTGTTATGTGTAGGACTGGGGAGGAGTTTGTCAACCATTTGTTGATTCACTGTTCCTTCACTTGATCGGCTTGGAGTTCTATTCTCGCGAAATTTGGGATGCAAATGGGTCATGCCTAAATCTGTTAAAGATACATGTTCCGAATGGCAGTCAGGAGACGGGCGCTCGATTGGTAGACTCCTATGGCTTCTGGTTCTAAAAGTGGTTCTCTTGAGTTTGTGGTTGGAGCTTAACAACAGAACATTCTATAAGCAATATCTTGATTTATCATTGCTGTGGGGAAGCTGTCAAAAAGTTTAAAAGGAATTCCAGATGTTCTCTTCATCAAGGTGGAAGGAGGCGATCAGATGCAGCTGTCCCCCTCCTAAGGTCTCCAAAGCCTGCAATCGTCCTCCAGAGGGATGCTATAAACTTCACGTCAACGGATGGCCCCTCGCTAATAGCAGTCCATCCAGTATTGGCGGCATTATCAGGGATTGCAGAGGTAATGTTGTCACTGAATTTTTCAGGTCTGGTAGGCTGGGGTGACTTGTCGCTCGCAGAAGCCAAAGCTACCCTTATGGGAATTGAAGTAGCTGTGATCTGAAATCTTAAGCTGATCCTGATTGAAGGGGGACTTGTTGAACGTAATCTGCTACTGGATGAATGAGGGTGCCTCCCCTTCATGTCTGATGGCTATCTTAGAAGAAGCCAAAGACCCGAGTTTGTCTCTCAAGCTGACATCCATCCACACCCAACAATCAGCGAAAGCAGATGGTTTAGCAAAGAGGGGGGGTGGACATGGAGTGTTCTGTGGTTGTCCGACAGGTGGTTGTTTCCCAGTCATGGATTTCTTGCTGCCTTGCATTTTTGGCTGGTGTTTCGTTGGGGCTATTGTGTATCTTTAGCCAGGCTGGATTGCTCCTGGGTTGGACCTGTTCTGTGGTGGGTCGGGTTCCCTTTTTAGCTGTTTGCAACTCTTGCAGTTGACTTGTAGTTTTGTATTTTTCTCTTTTCTTTTAATAGAAGCTCCATTCGTTCATTAAAAAATAAATAAATTATTGACTATTCAGATTTCTTTCTCGGATCCCCCCCCCCCCCAAATAAATATAAATAAAAAATAAAAAATTTCTATATTTATTTTTAATTGAAAACAGGCAAAGTTTTTAATTGAAAAAATTTTAATAAATAAACCATGGGACCAAACACGTTGCCTGTTTTTAAAAAACGTTGCCTCAGTTTTTAATTGAAAAAATAAATTATTTTCAAAAATTTTTAATTGAAAAAATTTCTAAATTTCTGTATCTTGTGTCAAATGCCTCAACGTTGCCTCAGTTTCCTTTCCAAAATTCATCCTATCATTTTATTCCAATCAAATGATATGGTTGCTTCAGGGTGATGGACCTCTTCTTTATGGATAATGACAATTTTATTAGGCAAAGATAAGGATGCAGTAAAGGGGAGGCAATGCCAAAAGAAAAAACGAAAAGAATTGCATCAAAGGAATGACCCAACACAAAATAATGGGCATGGCAAGATAGATCGCTTGTGATAACCTTCAACAGAGAGGAAAACAAGATGTTTAAGCCTCAAAGCCATATGCCTAAGCTCATCAGACATAAAGTCAAGTCTCCATGGCTGTGGCCTTCCCTTCCTAATCCAATCTCGAAGGAACCTAGATCCACCTATCACCAGAAGAGAACCTGAACTTTTTTGTATTTTTTTCTGAGAGAGATAAGAAAGCCTTAATTCCAAATTCCCACTACATGGCGAATGGGATTAGAGACCAAACACGCCTTCCCCCTTGTTAAACAGCCCACCTCACCAACATCTATAAGATGTTGGACCCTAGGGTGCCCACTGGGATGTTGAAGAGCTTAAAGAATTCCAAACAAATGAAGCATGCTCTTGAGAAATAAAAAAGGATAGTTCCAAATAAACACTGGGAAGACAATGTTGCCTCCTTTTGAGGTGATAAAGAGTGAAGATCTTGTCCAATATTTGATGATGACATGGTGCACACGCATGACCGCACACTACCACCCCTACGCACGTATGTACGCAGAAGGAGGATCCCATCATCGATCTGGCTCGATTATGACGTCCAGGGAAGGCCTCCTAGCTAGAAGACAAGTTTTGGTTCAGAAAAGTAGGCCCGATAGTCAAGAAAAGCCTATCATGGGATCTCATGATCGTGGCCCACTCGTCAGATTGATTTCATTTTTTAGGTTTTGCTTATTGTTATTATTTAGAACATTGTGAACGCTTTAGATTTCTGTGTTTGGTTTTTTATTTTAGTTTACTTCATCGCCAAATAATAGGTAGAGCACATGGTGCGAGTTTTGGGGTATAAGGTTTTTCTCTATAAATAGGCACCCCTTGTAGTTCTTTTATTCATTAAAGTTTAATAAAAATTCCTGCTTTATTTTTCTGCTCTCTTCGTGAGTTGTGGAAAAATTCAAAAGTGGGTGCGAAGCCCTCCCTTTTTGAAGGGTAACTACCGTGGTGCGAAGCCACATCGACCCCGATTCATCCCCATCCCCCATCATCTTTTTTTTTTTTCCATCTTCCTCCACCATCCATACTTCGAATTCGTCATTCTGTTGCATCAGAGTTCTTCATTACAGCAGGTTTCCAGATTTCAACCTGTAGGCGAGCTGACACTTCGGCAGAGCACCACGCACAAGCCGTAGCTCGGATCGACCCGAAACTTAGGGGTTTTGGAGCCTCCCCTTGGTCGACCAAGGCCAAGGAGAGCTTTTATGCAAACGACGCCCTCTCACACGTGCGGTCGAGTACCCGCGCACGTGTGAGCGCCCCAGGCTTACTGTCCATACGCGGGATCGTCTTTTGGCTCAGGTTTTTTTCCTCTTTTATCCTCTCATAGCCCTTTTTTCATGAAACCTAGCTTTAGATTACGTTTTCCCTAACTTATATGCCTCTTTTCTTTCCCTAGGGTTCCTTGATTTGAAATTGGTGAATCCCTTAGATTAGGGACTGATTACTATGTATGTGTGGAGGATTATTTCTTATATTTGAGTATCGTTTTCTTCATAATTTTTATTGATCCAACCCTATCATGTGTAGGCCTGGACCCGCATAGATTCCCCTTTACTTGAACGTTTGAATTTTCATGTGGGATGTGGAATTTGTATAATTGTTTCTGAATTGGTATGATCTAAGCCTGAAATCTTGCATATCTTACTTACATTTCATGTCCTGCATCAAATTTGGTATCAGAGCCTAAGGTTCTTGTAGGGGAATTCACCACATATTTAGGATTTAGTTTATTTGAGTCCGTCATGCATTCGGTCCATCATATATAGCTGAATTTTAGTAACGGTGTGTAATCGCCTTCATATAGAGTCTCATAGGGTAATTTAGTTTTTTTTTAGATGCATATAGTTGCCATAGCAGGTCCTTAGGTTGAGTTAGCCTGTGTATGCCCACACGTACGGGTCGCGGTTTTGGTTTGCACCCTACTCTAAACATGGAGCAACTACAAGAATCAATGGCCAAGTTAACACAGCTGTTTGAGTCTATATCTAAGCGCTTGGAACAACGCATAGATCAACGCCTTAACCAATTTGATGATCGTGTTACTCAAATCGAGGCCTCCCTCAGGGCAAACCCCACAATTGGGGAAGATGCCCATTCTCAAGCAGGTGGTCAAGAGATTAGACCAAGGAATGGAGGCGGCCAAGGAGTTGGTCATGGGCGCGCACCTGTACACCCACCCCGTGAGGGACATCATGACCAATATGACCTAGATGCGCAACTCCTCAAGGGAGTTAGAGTAGATGCCCCTACTTTTGATGGCCACTTAGATCTTAAAGCTTTTTTAGATTGGTTGGCGGATATGGACCACTATTTTGAGTGGTATGATATGTCGGATGCTCGACGAGTCCGATTTGCCAAGATGAAGCTTGTGGGTCAAGCAAAGAGGTTTTGGGCAACGGTTAAGCGAAAGAAAGAAAGAGCGAGGGAACTCCCAATAGTCCATTGGGGCGAAATGAAAGAAACAATTAAAGAGAAGTACCTCCCTTTCTCTTATCGCCTGCGGTTGATTGAGGAGTCGCAATCTCTTCGACAGGGTTCCATGAGTGTTGCTGACTATATTGAGAAATTCGAAGAGTACTTGACCCGCTGTGAGGTTAATGAGGACCCCGTACTCACTCTTGCTCGTTTTAAAACGGGCCTCCGTCCTAACATTAGGAGAGAATTGCTCGCCAAAGACAGGCACTATCAAACAGTTGTACCAAGTAGTGTTAGATGTCGAGCAATACCTTAAAGCATCTGTGGGAATGCGGTTTGACTTTCGCGAATCCGGTACTAAGGCCAACCCCTCTGGGGCTAGAACTAACACGGGATTCCAAAACAAACCTTCCCCTAATGTTCAGCCCAGACCTAAAGATGATAAGGGTAAAGAGATTGTCGGGTATAATTCACGTGGAAGTGGGGCCACTAGGTGCTTTAGGTGTCAAGGGTTTGGTCATTTTGCTCACCAGTGCGGCACGAGAGAGGGCACCAAAGTACTCCTTATTGATGAGCAAGTAGAAGTAGTGCCCCCAGAGAGTGATAGTGAGGAGGAGGAATATGAGCCAGTCGGAACCCCTAGTGATGAGGAAGAGCGAGCACAAGAGTCTGTGACCCTCGCAATTGTGCGTTGCGCCCTGGCTCAAATCAAGAACACTGATGACTGGCGCCGCAACACGATCTTCTACACTTATGCAAAATGTGGGGAAAAGAACTGTAAGATGATCGTGGATAGTGGTAGTTGTGCCAACGTGGCATCGACTAGCACTGTGAGTCATTTGGGCTTGAAGCTGGAAGCTCATCCACAGCCCTATAGAGTCTCCTGGGTTGATGAGACATCCATTCCAGTCTCGCACCGCTGTCTTGTCCCTATTTAGTTCGGATCTTATAAAGACACAATTTGGTGTGATGTTGTTCCTATGGATGTGGGCCATATCATTCTGGGTAGGCCGTAGCTCTATGACAGGGATGTTACCATATTTGGTCGTTCAAATGTGTGTACATTCTAGTTTGAGGGCAAGAAGGTCAAGTTAAATCCTCTACCACCCAAGAATATAACTGGAAAAGAGTTCACCACACAGAGTAGTGTGAGCGGCCCAAAAGAAGTGAAGGAGCCGAAGTCCAAGTCCAAACCGCTCCATATTTTGAATGCCAAAGACTTTGAGTATGAAACGGAGGCGGACTCGATGATATACGCCCTTGTGGCTAGGGAGAGTACCAGAGACTAGCATAGAGTTACCCACCGAGGCCATTCAGGTAGTACATGAGTTTCGTGATGTCTTTCTTGATGATTTACCGAATAAGCTTCCCCCTATGAGGGATATACAACATGCCATTGATTTAATCCCTGGGGCAACTCTACCAAACCTCCCGCATTATAGAATGAACCCGAAGGAGCACATTGAGTTGAAGAGGCAGATTGATGAACTCTTAGAGAAGGGTTTCATTCGAGAGAGATGAGTCCGTGTGCCGTGCCCGCCCTTCTTACACCTAAGAAGGATGGCACATGGAGGATGTGTGTTGATAGTAGGGCCATCAACAAAATCACAATCAAGTATCGGTTTTCCATACCGCGTCTTGATGACATGCTAGGTAGGATGGCCAATGCTACTATCTTCTCAAAAATTGACCTCAAAAGTGGGTATCACCAAATCCGTATACGCCCTGGCGATAAGTGGAAGATGGCCTTCAAGACGAATGATGGGCTATATGAGTGGCTAATTATGCCTTTTGGGTTACCTAATGCCCCAAGTACTTTCATACGTGTGATGACCCAAGTGTTGAGACCCTTCATGGGGAAATTCCTAGTCGTATACTTTGATGATATCTTGATTTATAGCATGACTAAGGAGCAACACCTCAACCATTTGAGGCAGGTTTGTGGGATCCTTAGGGCCGAGAAGTTGTACGCCAACCTAAAGAAGTGCGCGTTCTTGTCTAGTAGTGTGATCTTCTTAGGTTTTATTGTGTCAGCTGAGGGTGTATTGGCGGATCCCGAGAAGGTCAAGGCCATCGTTAATTGACCTGAATCCCGCAATATTCATGAGGTGCACAGCTTTCATGGCTTAGCCACTTTTTATAGGTGGTTCATTCGAGTCTTCAATTCCACTATGACTCCCATCACGGACTGCATAAAAAAGGGAGAGTTTCAATGGACAAAGGCCGCCTCAAAGGCCTTCAAGGAGATAAAGGTCAAGATGACCGAAGCTCCAGTCACGCGACTTTCAGATTTTTCAAAAGCTTTTGAAGTCGCATGTGACGCGTCAGGAGTCGGCATAGGAGGAGTACTTAGCCAGGAAGGGCACCTTGTCGCCTTTTTTAGTGAGAAACTGAGCGAGGCGAAGCAAAGATATTCCACCTATGACAAGGAATTCTATGCAGTAGTGCAATCATTACGTCATTGGCGACATTACCTATTACCGCAAGAATTCGTCTTATTCTCAGACCACGAGGCCTTAAGATACTTGAACTCTCAGAAGAAATTAAGCTCCAGGCACGCTAAGTGGGTTCAATTCCTTCAAGAGTACACTTTTGTGCTTAAGCACAAGGCCGGTGTAGAGAATAAGCCTGCCGACGCATTGAGTCGTCGAGTCACATTACTCAACTCCATGAGTATTGAAGTTACAGGCTTTGAGCGCATCAAAGAAGATTATTTTGAGTGTCCAAATTTTAGGGTTGTGTATACGTCTTTGTTAGAGAGTCCGTCAGGAGCTAACAGTGAGTATTTGATTTTGGACGGATATTTGTTTAGGAGTGACCACTTGTGCATACCACGCACCTCCCTTTGCGATTTTCTTGTCTGGGAGTTATATTCAGGGGAGTTGCGGGTCATTTTGGTCGTGACAAGACCATTGCCCTAGTGGAGGATAGATTTCATTGGCCAAGCCTCAAGCGGGACGTGGCCAAAATTATAGGACAATGTCGTACTTGTCAACTGGCAAAGCGGAGGAAACAGAATACAGGATTATATACACCTTTGCCAGTTCCATTCATCCCTTGGCAGGACATCAGTATGGACTTCGTGCTTGGACTTCCCAAGACTATTCGAAAGCATGACTCCATATTTGTTGTCGTGGACCGTTTCTCTAAAATGGCTCACTTCATTCTTTGTTCTAAGACCTCTGACGCCTCTCATGTTGCCAAACTGTTCTTTAGTGAGGTCGTCAAACTGCATGGGTTACCAAAAACTATAGTGTCTGACCATGACGTGAGATTCATGAGTTACTTTTGGAAGACACTATGACACATGATGAACACTAGGCTCCAATTTTCTTCTGCCTACCACCCTCAGACCGATGGCCAGACTAAGGTGGTTAATAGGAGCCTAGGGAGTTTACTTCGATGTTTAGTGGGGGAGCATACCATGACATGGGACGCCGTACTACCCGTAGCCGAGTTTGCATATAATAGTTTTGTCAATAGGTCCACAGGTCTAAGTCCTTTTGAAGTCGTTATTGGTTACAAGCCTAGGAAGCCTATTGATCTTATCCTCATGTCATTATCTCATAGGCCATCAGAGTCTGTAGAGTCTTTTGCGCATTACATACATTCATTGCATCAAGAAATCAGGCGAAAAATCACTACTAGTAATGATCAATACAAATTTTCTGCAGACCAACATAGACATTTCAAAGAGTTCAATATTGGGGACTCTGTGATGGTCCGCATCAGGCTCGAGCGGTACCCTCCAGGAGCCGTTCGTAAGTTACACGCGCGTAGCGCTGGGCCTTTCAAAATTATAAAGCGAAACGGTCTCAATGCATATGAGGTAGATCTTCCACCCTCCATGGGAATTAGTTCCACATTCAATGTGGAGGATCTAGTTGCTTTTCAGGGACCCACTGATACTTTGTCCGACCCTTCGCCCACCCATTCTGATTCCCCAGACTTACCCTTTGATCCATGGCCTCTTCCCGACCTTTCATTCCAGCCTCTACCTCCCATACCTAGCCTTCACACCCCAAGAGAGGAAATAGAGGATATCCTGGACCATGAGATAATTTCCACGTCGGATGGCGGGTTTCAGAAGTACCTCGTTAAATGAAAGTCACGTCCAGCTTCAGACAGCACATGGCTCACTGAGGAGGAGCTCCAGCGACTTGATCCTGACATCCTAGAGTGGTTCAGGAGTTTTATTTCGCCAGTGGTGAAATCTTCGCAGGCGGGGAGAGTTGATGAGGACATCGTGTACACGCATGGCCGCACACCACCACCCCTACGCATGTATGTAGGCAGAAGGAGGATCTCATCATCGATCTGGCTCGATGACGACGTCCAGGGAAGGCCTCCTAGCTAGCAGACAAGTTTTGGTTCAGAAAAGTGGGCCCGATAATCAAGAAAAGCCCATCATGGGATCTCATGATCGTGGCCCACTTGTCGGATTGATTTCATTTTTTAGGTTTTGCTTATTGTTACTATTTAGAACATTGTGAACGCTTTAAATTTCTATGTTTGGTTTTTTATTTTAGTTTACTTCATCGCCAAGTAATAGGTTGCGCGCATGGTGTGAGTTTTGGGGTATAAAGTTTTCTCTATAAATAGGCACCCCTTGTAGTTCTTTTATTCATTGAAGTTTAATAAAAATTCTTGCTTTATTTTTCTGCTCTCTTCGTGAGTTGTGGAAGAATTCAAAAGTGGGTGCGAAGCCCTCCCTTTTCGAAGGGCTAACTACCATGGTGCGAAGCCACATCGACCCCGATTCATCCCCATCCCCCATCATCTTTTTTTTTTCCATCTTCCCCCACCATCCATACTTCGAATTCGTCCTTCTGTTGCATCAAAGTTCTTCATTACAGCAGGTTTCTAGATTTCGGCCTGTAGGCGAGCTGATACTTCGGCGGAGCACCACGCACAAGCCGTAGCTCGGATCGACCCGAAACTTCGGGGTTTTGGAGCCTCCCCCTGTCCGACCAGGGCCAAGGAGAGCTTTTCTGCAAACGACGCCCTCTCGCACGTGCGGCTGAGTACCCGCGCACGTGTGAGCACCCCAGGCCCGCTGTCCATATGCGGGATCGT
Organism: Magnolia changhungtana; assembly: GCA_030180095.1. Lineage (NCBI taxonomy): Eukaryota > Viridiplantae > Streptophyta > Magnoliopsida > Magnoliales > Magnoliaceae > Magnolia > Magnolia changhungtana. Next base: position 4,573,744 of record JASAUF010000391.1, on the reverse strand, counting down.
CTTTTAGCTCAGATTTTTATCCTCTTTTATCCTCTCATAGCCCTTTTTTCATGAAACCTAGCCCTAGATTACATTTTCCCTAACTTATATGTCCCTTTTCTTTCCTTAGGGTTCCTTGATTTGAAATTGGTGAATCCCTTGGATTAGGGACTGATTACTATGTATGTGTGGATGATTATTTCTTATCTTTGAGTATCGTTTGCTTCATAATTTTTATTGATCCAGTCCTATCATGTGTAGGCCTGTACCCGCATAGATTCCCCTTTACTTGAACGTTTGGATTTTCATGTGGGATGTGGAATTTGTATAATTGTTTCTGAATTGGTATGATCTAAGCCTGAAATCTTGCATATTTTATTTACATTTCATGTCTTACATCAATATTGCCATCCAACAATACACAGCAGCCCATGCCTGAACCAGCTTGCCATACACAAAGAAGAAGAGACTCATTTCCTTGTTTAAATAAAGCTTCACAAAAGGCCTTAGAAGAACAAGCCCAGTTAGCAAACCACTTCCATATCCTTACATCATTCCTATTTCTCACAAGGAAGGCCATGCCGAGAGTGTCAATAAGCTTGAGAAGTGCTCACCTTATCTTCTTTTTACTCAGCAAAATGTTACGTGCCGCACCAACTTCCTCCTGGTGAAACTCATAACAATCTGTGGCTTGAACATTCCTCCGGGTAGCCACCCTATAGAGGCACCCTACCCACTTCCCAACCAACCACCTTAAATTAAAACCTTTCTTCAGATATTTTCCCGCATATCTTGGAGACATTTTGGTGTTACAGACATTCTTCCAAATAGGCATCCTGAACGCTCTATCTCCCTTAATGCCCAACATCTAACCTGCTTCCCCTTCCCTGTGTTTCTTTTTAAATAAATTTTTAAAAAAATCTAATTATCATTTCTCGAAAGAGCACCGAGTTGACACCCCCTTCACTACTGAGGCCCCAATTCCTCTCCTTAAATGTGCTTCGCGAAGAGACTTTTGGACTTCCTACTTCCAAGTGATCGCAAATGCCTTTGTGTCTTCCTTCCCAATGAAAATCTGTTTGGATTTTCTCTAAGACTCTTAACCTCTTCCCCACCACCCTGGGGATCTTGAAAAGAGATACATAATGCACTGGCAGATTAGTTAAGGACAATTTGATGCACTAATTGTTCTAGAATGATGGAATTAAGAATCTTTTGGAAAAAAAAGAAAAAAGAAAAAAGAATGATAGAACCAAGGCATAATTCGCATATTCCGTTGAACATCTTGCAGTTGCTGCCTGGGAGGGTCTGGTAGGACTACAGTTGGAGACAGGGCAGGTTTGTAATGACAATTAACTGCACTACTTTAGTTGCTTGGTTTCAAATTCATTCGAAGATCCTTTTTCTTTAGGATGTTACTTCATCAGTACTCGCAGATGAATGCTTGCAACTATTGAAAAATACACCAAAAGATGAAAGCAGCACATTCAAGGCTCTACATTTGCGAGCTAATGCGGTCAAAGGATTGGCTGATCTTGTGACTGGGGATCTTACGTCTGGTAAATAACCATCCTGGCTCTTCTCCCTCTTATTACTGCATTCAGATGTTCAATTAGAAAAGGAGAAGTGCCATTTTGAATTTATGATGGCCACTTCATAGAAGTTTTACGAAGTGTTCTTGTGCCCATCACGCAAGTGGCGAACATGCATGGCAATTGGGACCTTTTCTGTTGGGCATCAAAATTTGGATGGTCTAAATCTCAAGAGCATAGTGATTTAACTACTCTGTCCACGTGATTGTTGTGAGTGCCCAGTGAATGTGGAATATTGCTAACTGTTTTAACTAAAGATCCCTTTTTCAGAACAGTTCGGATGGTTACCTCAATTCAACTACCTTCTTTTGTGGTATGGCCCATCAACAGTGGTCCTTCAAATTAATGGTCCCAAACCCTGATCACCATGCACAATTTCTGTGTCAAAAAGGGATGTTCTGGTAGTGCTTTTCATGGTAGTCCGTGAAGCGTGCTCATCATAGTAGCTTCTTTGGCTGGAAAATGACCGACTCTTAAGGTTATTTTATCAGGGAATTCATACTTTGGAGATAACACATCGTTCGAATCACAGGAGACTAGATGTTGCACTGGTAAGCTGGTACATAGCCTGAAAATGTATTGCTTTTATCACCCATCTTTACCACTTCATTGTCAAATATCCATGACATCCTGCTGGGACTCAAATTCCTATTCACAATCTACAGGAAATGTTGCACTCTCACATGGAGAATTTTTACATGCCTCCGGAAAACTTTCCGCAGCAGAGGAGTTCTACCAGAAAGCACTTAAGGCATCCGAGACAAAAGATTTTTCTGATGCAACTGTTTTAGCGGCTGGCAATATGGTCTCAGAGAAGGTCTCATTGGGAGCCAGCTGTGCTTTAGGACAGCTTTTAACACATTTGGGGTAAGATCCTATTTGGTTGCAATTGCTAGCTTTTTTTTTGGTTTCCCTTCACCCTTCATAAGTTCCAGGCAGTTTGTGGCATCTCAATTTGTGGAATTCCAAATGGGTCCGTAATTGGTGGTTGCATCTTCTGAACTATTGGAAGCCCACTCATTCTCAGTGCCAATTGTAACTGAATGAATTCCTGTGGAACAAACAGTTAGATATTTATTAACTTTTTAAGTAGTGTGAGCAGCAGACTTACATTTAGATTGTTTCGTTTCCTTCTCAGTAATTTTCAGGAAGCAGAGGAGATACTGACAAAGGCATTGACAAAAGCTGAAACGCATTTTGGTTTGTTACTTTGGCTTGGACAGTAATGAGAATCACAATCTTTTCACATGTTTTCTGGGTGTCTCCTTACAGGAATGTGACGAGTATGTACTCCACTTTTTGACATTTTCAGGTTCATATCATCCTAATGTGGGGGTCGTCTTAACTTGTATAGCTATGATGTTTGGACATAAAGCAAGGCTGGAGCATTCGAGTTCTCTTTTGATTCAAGAGGTTCTAATTGTGTGCTTTAGCTATATTATAAAAACAATTTAAAGAAAAACAGCAAAGTGGGGAACTTGCTTTGGGATTCATCTGGGTTGATCAAGCAAATCACCACTTGAATTTGCCTGGTTGGTACCTGGTTGACTTGGCTAACATGGCATCAACTGGGATTCAGCTATATCTCGGAAGCTTTTCATTCCCTCTTATCTTTTTATCATAGAATATTTCTTCCAGTACTTGGCTGAGTCAACTCACTGACACTTTTCAATATACTGAGCTCATCCAATTGTGAGTTGGAAGCCGAATTTGGGTATTAAATGTCGGCGATATGTATTAATTTTCAAAAAATAAAATAAAATAACTGTCATTTTTATTGATATGGGTTATGTATGTGGCTGATTTTGTTCATTCAAAATATCAACTGGCAGGGACTTTATAGAAGGGCCTTAGATTTACTAAAAGCTCCATCGTTGGACACTGAAGGTATACATCTTATGACACATGTCCTTACTTTTTGTACATTCAATGCAATGAACAACTGGTTTAACATTTGTATTTGATGCAGTCACGGACATGCATGTGGATAAGAGAGATATTCTGGCCCTTGCAAGAGGTATGATCAAGTATCTCATTATTTTAATTCATGTAGGATGAACCAATAACCTGAGTATCTTCCAAATGAGTATATTAGCAGATGCCTTGGGGAATTACATTGTCCTGATGGATCAGCGCATGAATTATGTTATGATTTGTCCATATCCAAGTGGGACCCACAGTTCGTTGATCCAGACCATTGATGTTATGGGACTCATCTTCAATGACGAATGACTCAACTTGTAATTCCTTGTGACTTTGATGATTATAAGGCTGACTCGTATATTTGGATGATACTGTGCAGTCCTTTCTATGTATTCAAACTCATTTTGATTGATAAAAATCTAATTACATTTGAGGAAATGTAGAGAAAAGTAACATGAAAGGCAAGGCTTGTCACTGCATGAGAAGTGCTTCTAAGAAAAGCTTATGCATAAGCATTTAATATTTATTAGCAACATGAATGCAACTCCACTTTACCACATGTAGAATGATATATAAGTTTAATACAGTATAAAAAATATTTACAGGAGTCATTATATAGTTCAATTTCAGTGATAATCTCAGTATCTTTAACATTTCGACATTGGAAGATTTTATCATTGCCAACCTACACTTACCTGTTGGATTTTTTTTTTATATTCATGAAAGCTAGCATATTCCACGGAGCATGGAAAGCTAGTGCGTGTGTGTGTGTATAGACCACCATTTAATGATGATTGGGGGGAAAACACCATTTATGTATCATCACAACCTGATTTGCACATTATAAGAAAGGCACCCATCTGAAATGACACTTTGGGGCTTGGCATTGTTGGAAATTCATGTACATCAAGGACCTGTTTGGATGTGATGAAAAATTTTGTATAAATGGAAACCATTTTCCTTGAAAAGAAGAAAATAAATGGAAAGTATTTTAGAAATAGGAAAGAAATGATAAATACAGAAATGGGAACATTTAGAAATGTGATGTAATGATGACCATGAAATGTGTTGTCATGATGACCAATCATGATGTCATTTCCAATGCCTGGAAGATATTACGGAAAAGGTAAAGTGGAAATGCAATTTGATCATTTCATTTTCAAAGAGACTGGCTTGCTTCACGATAAGAAACAGTGAGAGACAAAGGCAGGGATCGCTTCAGCAGAAGCAGCAACGCAAGATAAACACTTTGCTCACATCATATTTCAATGTCGTTCTCTTCCTTCTAGTTAAAAGTCCTGATCAGAAAATAACTAGTGTCCTATGCACAGTGTCTTTACGAATGCGGTCTATGGTTCATTGATATACCATTGATTTAAGGAACAAGTACCCTACTATGAATGTGGGATTGTTCCTAACCTGTCCACAGTGGCCCACAAATATATTGTTTACCACACACGCGCACACACACACAAAATCTAGAAAATACCAATGGTTTGATGGCTATGATCTTCCAATTCGGAAGATTTTTGGGTCTGTGGGTCCCATAGGATCAAGTCTGGATCAATGAACCATGGACCCTTCTTGCACAAGATGGGTGAATCACGAATCTAATATTCTCATGCATCAAGGCTATAAGCCTATAACGCTTCTCTTTATGCATGAGTGCACGGCTTGAAGAAGAACCCTGCATACGGTTTGATACAGCTGATGTAACGATGATCTGTAACAACAACTGCAATGGGCCGTTGAACAGTGCATGCATTGCTTTATAAGTGTTGCAGGGTATGTGCATTAGAGGAATCATAGGATCCTCAGCCCAAGGCTTCACACCATATACTCAGGTATCCTGTTCTAAAGTGGGCCAATGTTGCAGTAATCTTGACAGTTGGTCTGTTGCATCCCTCCATGGATGGACCATGGCGTCAAATCACATGCTATTATTCCAATTCAGGCATGCGAACAGATGTTTAAGAAGAAATAACATCTGCATTCAACTGAAACGAGTCCCAAGATTGGTGGAAAGGATTATCCTATCTGGGAGATTTTTTGGGCATGGCCCATCGATGACAGGATGCAATGGATCAATGGTCTGGATGACTGAACCATGGGAACCACTTGTAAGTGCTAAAAATCCGTGCCTACTGTGCAAAGCCTTGGATGAAGCTCTTGCATATTCCCATGTATTTGAATTAATCTGCAAAAATATGATCTATGATGTTTATTGATAGATTTAATGAGGTACTATCTTTCGGCAACCCAAGCCAGTGATCTGGCGAACCCATCATTTGATTGACCATGTTTTTAGAATATCCCTTACGACCCTGGCCATCTGAAAATGGAGAACTACAACCAGCGGTCCACATTAAGTAAAGAGGGGTCCAATCGGACGTTTAGATTCTCTCACATGGGAGATATTTGGGTTCTCTCCCACACACTGGGGGACCCACCATATGAACCGGGTGGGCCCTGCATGTACAATTTGTCGAGCGAGCAATCTTGAAATCTGACATTGTATATCCTCAAAAACTTTCGTATGGTGTTGATCTATACTTCCTATACCACTATTTTTCTTTTTCTTGTTTCAATTATAGTAAAAACATGTACTGATACAGCTGCTCAATGGTCTGCATGCAGGAGGATATGCACAAACACTAAGTGTTCAACAGTACAGAAAGGAAGAAGGAGAGAGAATGAGGAAGTGGGCGGAGAGCATATGGAGGAACTGCCGGCTGTCACTGGCCGAAGCGCTCGAAATCTCTGAACCTTCTAAAGTTACAGTTATAGATGCTCGGATCAACAGGGTCATATAATTTCCATCAGATCCAATAGAAAGAGCCACGAGGCACATCTGCATCGGCATCTTGATTTCCCAACATGTTTAATTAAGACAACACATGAGGAATAACATAAACACAGCGGCCCGTTTGAGTTATCTTGGTAAGCAATCTGTCCAATACATCCTCTACATTGCATGCATATGTAGCATGTTTGGTGTTCATGCAATTGTGGGTAAGCTTTCAAATTTCTGTAAAAATCCCTACACCAGCGTTTGGTCCGATTCTGACTTTATAGACCTCTGGACTGAAGGGTCTGTTCTGAGCTACAGGTCTGTGGGTTGGGTTTGGCCTTAGTTACAGGTCTGAAACTAAAGAGCAAGGCTTGGGCACTGCTAGTCCACTTGATACTGGTCTAGTGAGCATGATAGCTGATCATGGTTGACAAATTCAAGAGGACATTATAGGCCTGATCTAGGATCATGGTTTAGAACATGCCCCATACAATTTTGTTTATTGGATTCGGGAGTTAGTTGAAACTCTGGCTGTGTATGACGCTTGATATGCATGCACTTGGAAATGGTACACATGGCATGTTTATCTCTAGGTTAACTCACTAAATTGTGGAGCCTATACTCTCTGAATTTATTGTTATTATTTTTTTTTGAAAGATAACTTTGATTAAAAAGAGGAGGCAAACAAGAGACAAAACAGAAAAAAAAAGAAAGAAAACCGCAGATCTGCCGAGAGCAGATCGCATTACATGCCCAAGAAAAGCAGATTAAAGTTCATAAGACAATCAACTTGCGCAGCCTATTCGATGAGGAGACTTTTAGCTCTAGAGGAGATGTTTCCTGCAGAGTTTGCTGTGTCCCTAAAGCACCGGGCATTCCTTTCCTCCCAAACAGCCCACCAGATTGTCAAGAGGGCCATTTACCACAGCCTGGACCACTGCTTACCGAGCTTAACCCCATGCCATGCATGAAAGAGCAGATCCACTGATTCAGGGAAGCACCAGTTGACACTAAAACGGGCACGGAAATCGTCCCAGATTGAGGAGCTAGAGGGGCAATGGATCAATTATAACCTCTGATTCATGGATGCTTTTCTCTTTTCCTTTCTTGAAATAAGACCATTTTGGGTGTTTTTCATTTTTAACCATCCAGCAAGTGTCCACCAATCTGATAGATTATCAAATGAATGTATTTTTGGTTCATAATACATCTAATTGGTGCACATAATTTGGATGGTTTAGTTTGAATTTTGATGCAACATGGAGTAGAATCTTTTAGTTATTTCTAACTAGCCTGCTTATCATCCATCATGATCTGCCAGACTATCAAACGGTTTTCTCTAATTAGATTTTCAACTCTTTAACTGTGCATGACAAATGCCTGGAACCGCAATCAGTAAAGCTGTGTTTGGATGCACAATTGAATTGAATTGCAGTAATTAGTTCAGTAAAGTTAAAACAACCAAGATACAGTTACCTTTCAAATAAAAAACACCAAAGTTACAGTTACCTTGACCCAACAGTGCATCCAAACGTGGCCTAAATTGAATAATTTTGTGTCAGTGCTATTAACATGGTTGTCTGCTGTTCGTTGATTTGGATAGGCAACTTGATCCCAAATCCAACGGCTATGGGTCCAGCAGTATTCCAGCAAACCTCTACCAACAACTACAGACGACATTCCCACACAATTCGCTTTCATGTAACACAAGGCCCTGTGGAGCTCACTACACTGTGACTATGAAATCCACCCCGCACGTTAATGTTGCTGGCTCGTGTTATTGTGAGAGTTCAAGTGGGCCACACCACAAGAAACAGTGGAGACTGACCACCAGCCATTGAAACCGTATTGGGGCCCACAGCTGATATTTAAGTTTTCCCGTCATGTGGGCCCAGGCCATGGATGCACCGTCGCCCAAAATCAGGTCGATGGGATGATCCTAACCGGCTCACTTCTTCATTGCAAGGGGACCATTGGCCCATTTGAATTGTTGGCCACACCACTAACTAATTAGCAGATCCATAGCTCAACTGGCAGACTGAGTGGAGATACCTCGTTTCAACACCTGAGGTCTTGGTATCGATCCCTAGTGGGGTGGCTAACATGGAGTGTGTGTACTGACATGGGTGTGTTAAAGAAAAAACTAATTAGCAGTCCAAATCTTTTCCATGTGCGATACTGCGCACGGAGGAGGTTGTGCGAGTATGTTTGGGAGTTGTAGGTAACTCGCACCTTGAATCCCACGCCTTTCGGATGATTCAAGACCTATACACTCGAGAGAACGGATTACTAAATATCATAGCTCCTCCGCATTAATTTATTAGATCTGAAAGGATGTTGATATGGTGGTCCGGCGGATACTGGCTGCGTCCACTCTCCCACGTGCGGTGGACCTGTCAGCTATAGAGTGCAATATTGTCATGATCCGAACCAATCAATGGGTGGCTCCCACTGTCGATGGGTCACTGTTGTATAACTTTAATGATGGGACTATTCCAGCGGACGTGGATTGTGTGGTAAACCAACACTACTTGATTGTTGACACGTGGCAGGATCTGACTGGGCCAGGTGCCTCAGAGGCGGCTGTAGTGGAGCAAGTACTGGACTCGACCTGACAACTTTCAAGTATGTCATTGGCAACTTTGGAGCATGTCGCGAGTCTAACAACTTTTAAATATGCTTTCTAACATCAGGACATGCTCTCAGATAATAACGGTGGTAGGATTGAGTAGGGTTATTTAAACAAGATTACAATCTATTGTAATCTAATGCAAAGCAAATTAGAAATTTGGCCACATACGAAAATAATATAACAAGTCTAATAAAATTGGACGAGTATAACCTAAATGCTATTCATACTAAACTTTAGCTATCATGAAGAAGGGTTGAACGAGTTTGTAGACAATCGAGCTAATAAAATCTACAATAAGGATCACCTCGGTTAAAAAATAATAATTCAAAAATAGATGAAAAAATAAAATAAAAAGAAGTTCTACTTACCAGCTAAGCCATGCTTGTGAATCCAGCAGTCTATTGTCTATTAATTACAATGACGTTGGACCATGTACAAAAACTCTTTATTCTTTTTCCCTTTTTCCTCTGGGGTAGAGTCGGCCATTTCCATGATACTAATAAAAATTGGACAAGCATAACCTAGAACCTAGATAAGCTGTTCAAACTAAAATTTTGCTATTATGAAACAGAGGCTGTGCAAATTTGTTAACAAGCAAGTTAATAAAATCTATAATAAGAATTTACCTTTGTTAAAAATAAAAAAGATTGAAACAAAAAAAAATGCTCATTGGGTAAAGCTATGCTTGTGAATATGATAAGCCATTGTCCATTAGTTACAACGATGTTGGACAAAAAATGAAGCAGGTAACCTCAGGTGGACTGCACCACAAGAAATAATGATCATTGAACGCCCACCACTAAAAACTTACTAAGGCCCACCATCCAACCTTCTGATAAAGTCAGAACAGATGAAGAGAAAACACAAATTGCCTTTGCTCCAAAACTTTTGCGGACTCAAGAAGCTTTTAATGGTGAGAATTGAATCCAATGTGATCCACCTGAGATTTGTATCAGCTTCATTTTTGGGACGGTCTTCTAGAATAAACTGGTAAAACGAATTGACAAGGAGCAGATGTGGTGCATGCATTAAGGTGGGCCCATGGTCAGGGTCACACCCAATTGGCTAGATCCCGGGCAGCAGCTGACCCTCATGGTGATTTCTTTTGAACCTTTAGGATGTCATATGCATATGACACATTGGCAATAGAAAACGATCAGTTCCTAAGCTGATGGTGCTAGGGATGTAGCTGATCAAACAGTCTCATTTTCTCAGTATAACTTAGGTCCCCAACTGTTTATTGTGGCCCCAACACCTATAAATGAGCCGTTGGTCCAGTAGATCAATGGGCCATTGCCGACCACGCCAATAACCCATCCGTCCGTACACTTTGGCGTGATGGGCATTGATCTAGACCATCCAAATCCTAGACCAGCGTATGATGGAAACCATAGGGCATTGGCCTTGGTCCGGACTGGTCTAGTCATTGGGTAAGATTTCAATCTTCAGTCCAAGTTTAAAGGCGCAGGCCTTGGCCCTACAAAGCCGGCTAGCCACCACCCCCAGTTCTATCGTAGATGGACGCTCTGGATTTACTCGCATGCATTCCACGCTTGCACCACCAAACTAGTGTCTATAGTTTCGTGTCGTCCGGCGAACCACCAAATTGTTCCTACCCAACGGGAAGGAGTAAAACCCTTAAAATCTCTCTCTCTCTCTCTCTCTCTCTCTCTCTTATCTTCCTTCTGCAATGGCCTTCTGCCATCACAGTCAACTCCTCGGCCCCAGCCTCCCTAAACGCCATCATCCCACCTCCCAGCGCAAGTTAGCCCCAACCCCTACAACGCTCTCCCTCTCTTCCCCCAATCCCAAACCATCCTCTTCCCAAAACCCCAACCCCAACCCCAACCCTCCTACAATTCCCTCTTCCCAAAATGCCCTCAATTCCCTCACAAAATCCCTAGCTGTATCCTCCGCCACAGCCCTTCTCTTGCACCTTACTCTCTCCAACGGCAACGGCGATGGGTTTTTCGGCGGCAATGGCGGAGGCGGCGGTGGTGGCGATGGCGGTAATTTCTGGTCAAAATTCTTCTCGCCTCTTGCCTTCGCTAAAGACGAGGGCTCTGAATCCTCTCAGGACTGGGACTCTCACGGCCTTCCCGCCAACATCATCGTCCAGCTCAGCAAGCTCAGTGCCTTCAAGCGCTACCGTGTTTCGGAGATCCTCTTCTTCGATCAGCGCCGCAGGACCACCGTCGGCACCGAGGATTCCTTCTTTGAGATGGTTTCTCTTCGCCCTGGTGGGGTCTACACGAAGGCCCACCTCCAGAAGGAGCTCGAGACTCTTGCCACATGTGGCATGTTTGAGAAGGTCGACCTTGAGGGCCGGACCAAGCCCGACGGGACCCTCGCCGTCACTATCTCCTTCACCGAGTCCACTTGGCAGTCTGCTGATGCCTTCCGCTGCATCAACGTCGGCCTTTTGCCCCAGTCCAAGCCAATTGAGATGGACCCCGACATGACGGATAGAGAGAAGATGGAGTACTTCAGGAGCCAGGAGAAGGACTACCGACGCAGGATTGAGCGAGCCCGGCCTTGCCTGCTGCCGATACCAGTGCAGCGGGAGGTGCTGCAGATGCTGAGGGAGCAGGGGAAGGTGAGTGCACGGCTGCTGCAGAGGATACGGGACCGGGTGCAGAAGTGGTACCACGATGAGGGTTACGCGTGCGCGCAGGTCGTGAATTTTGGGAACTTGAATACGCGGGAGGTTGTGTGCGAGGTGGTTGAAGGAGATATCACGCAGCTGGCCGTGCAGTTTCAGGATAAGTTGGGGAATGTGTGCGAGGGAAATACACAACTTCCTGTTGTGTATAAAGAGCTTCCGAAGCAGGTAATGCCAGTATTCTATCATGCTCAATTGGAAGAAATTATGTTTTCTTGTTCGATCAAGAAATGGTAGGGGCGGGGGCCGCATATTGAGGTGGGCCATGCCTGAATATATCTCCTGTCGGATTATCCTAGCTGTCTGACTAGGTGTCATGTGAATGGATGGTTATAGACAGTGGTCCCCTTACTCAGTGGTTAGGATGATTATTTTGGGGGGGTGTTGCTTTTGGGGTTTGCCTCATTCACAACTGGGTCCAAGGCTAGGAATGATATGTTTGAACATCTGCTGTATGAGAAAACATTTAGCCCATGTTTGGATGCACTATTGCACTGAATTGCGGTCATTAGATTTTTTTTTTTTTTTTGATAGGTAACACCACCGGAGATTGAACCCTGGATCACTCACACACGCTACACTGTCTCTGCCAAATCACCTAACAAGCGGTAGATATTTTGATAGGACTCGGTTCCAAATTGAGACTTTGTTACTTCCTCGTTTGCCTTTTAATGAATGCAAATGCGATTTAAGGGAAACCTCCTAATTATTAATTCTAGCAAATGTCATTGCAGTTTCTCTTGATTGAGCTGAATGTTTGCAACTTGATTTTGCTGTGCATGCTAACTTGGACTTACACTTTGGAAACTGTAGCAACTACAATAGCGAACACATTTGAAATTCTAGGATGCATCTGGGTGCACTATAGAGTTTCATCGAAAATGTGAATCTAATAAAGTGAAAAAAATAAAAATAAATCAGACTGATATTATAGCACGAGCACGAGCAGTTATGAACGTTTTTACCCATGCAATTGCTATCTGGAACAGTTGTAAACTTTGGATTTTAAAATGCCTCTGCGTTTTCAACTATGAGCATTTCTGTGATTTAACTTTGGTATGCGAGTAGCCTACTACCTTTCGTATGGCCTGCACTCACCATGTTTCGGATGCAGAATCTTAGGAAGCCTGTGCAACTATTTGCTCTGCAAGCCCTCATGGTTTATGTGTGACATCTACTTTGTTGCCAGCTTATACTAGGAGTTAGGACGTGAGCTCAACAATGAGGCATATACAAAACTCAAACGTGCTATGTCAAAGGAAACAATGGTGAGGGGGATGCCCACCATTCAGACCTTCATGGGGCATACAGTGATGTTTATATACCATCCAACCCATTCATAAGGTGAGTCCCAACTCCCAACAGGATGAAGGGAAAATAAAATTATCAGCCTGATCAAAAGTGCGGTGGGCTAGGTTTCATTGCTGGGCATCCCCATCTCCGCTTTTTACTGTGGTCTGAACCACTTGAGTTTTATATATACTTGATTTGGGAGCATCCTAACATGATTTGACCCAACCGATGGGCATAGTGGATGTCACACCGACATCAAGGTGGACTCCACTAAGATTTTTACCTCCCACTATGTTTAGCCCTCTTCCTCCGTGTAGCCTGCACCTTGCCCCAACTCTCTCTCTCTCTCTCTCTCTCTCTCTCTCTCTCTCTCCCCCCACCCACTAGTTAGGAATAATATGAAACATCATTATTGTTATTACTAGTTCTATTTATTGTTATTATTGTTGTTACTATTTCACAATTCTTCTTGATTAAGTTGAATGTTTGTAATTCATTTCACTTTTGCATCCAAACACATCCTTAAGATGATTCCTTGAGCCAGGCTTTTGATGTAGGATGGATGAGAAGGAAGAAAAGAAGAGAAGAATATATTTTTTTTGCACCACCCACACAATTCAAAGATGTTGGCTTTTATGGTTTTCTTGCTCTGCAAGAGAATGTTTTCTCCCTAATCTCACACTGTGTTTTATGCCAACCTCATTTCATCAACTCTTCGCTTACTTATTGTTGTAGAGATCTTTTAGAGACCAAAATACAATGATAAAGATCCAAGGAGATCTTACACATATGTACTTTTACCAATTTAGATGTAAATCATTTTGTAAAGATTGCCATCTAAATTTCAAATCCAAACATGGGAAACAACAATTATTAAATAGATTCTAAATCTTAAAAGAGTTTCCCAAAATAGAAAATTACTAATGGCTTAATGACGCATAAGATCCTATAAAAAATGCTCCAAAATATTTTCTAAACAAAGATTCCAAATAATCAAAATAACTTCATGTGTGGGTCCCACTAAATGGGGTGTAGGACCAGCAAATTGGCTTTATGGGAACCATGTCTTCATCCAACATTTTTTGCCCTTGGCTTCGAAAAACTTGCCCTCAAGTTGATTATTGATATTTATCCATCACCAACATCCCGCCCATTTGTTGTTCTTTTGTAGGCTTTTGATAAGAGTTGATGATGGAGGCCCATGTGCTTGCTGCGAACTTGTTGCATCGATTGGATTGGTAGAGCATGGCTCTTCCTCCACTTGTGATGCAGATGTTGGCCAAGTGGATATGAGGAAAATTGTTAGATGTGTTGAAGGTGTATCAGGTTGGAAGGTTAATATCTAGAGAAGTAAGATGATGGGGATTAGAATGTCTTTAAAGGAAGTGACGCAACCAAGGTGTCTTGTTGCGGTAATGGTGGGCGTAATGGTGCCCACCGTTACCGATATGGTGTAACGGCATAGCGGCCAACCTGCATCTGTCGGATTTTTTTCTTTTCAAAAGAATCCAGAAAAATATCCATTAATCTATACAAAGCACATGGATATGTTCAACCATGAATACCACATCATATTCAACCATCAAACCATAAAAAAACATTGAAATTTTTGATTTTTCCTAATTTTAAAAAATCCGCCGAAAATACTCTGAAATAAAAAAAAATTCAAAAAATATGAAATCACATGCATAATCTGTACAAAACACATGGATATGTTTTCCTATAAATACCACGTCACATTCAACCATCAAATTAGAAAAACATTAAAAATTTTGATTTTTTCTAATTTTAAAAAATCAGTTGAAAATACTCTAAAAATAAAAATACAACAAAATACAAAATCACATGCATAATTTGTACAAAGCACATGAATATGTTCTACTATAAATACCATATCATATTCAACCATCAAACCAGAAAAACATTAAAAAATTGATTTTTCTTAATTTTTAAAAATCGGCCAAAAATATTTTGAAAATAAGAAAATATAACTGGGAGACCGACCTCTCACTTTAAAAACCTCCTCTCTTCCGATAACTGGGTGAGACCGACCTTAGATAACATTTCGTTCAACAAGTTGCAGACTGATGAGGCTAATATTTTGGAAGCCCAATTCACGGAAGAAGAGGTTAAGGCGACAGTGGATGCTATGAGAGGGGATAAGTCTCCAGGTCCAGATGGATTCCCGATCAGTTTTTATCACGCATTCTGGGAAGTAGTTCGTCAGGATGTTCTTCAGTTCCTTCACGAATTCCACACAAGAGGCAGATTGTCGAAAGGGCTGGGAGCCACTTTCATTTCTCTTATCCCTAAAATGGCGGGTGCCTCCTCATTTGGCCAATTCAGGCCGATCAGTCTCATAGGGAGCCCCTATAAAATTTTGGCGAAACTTTTTTCTGTTCGTTTGTCTAAAGTCATAGGAAGTCTCATTTCCAACACTCAGAATGCCTTCATCAGAGGCAGACAGATCACAGATGGTGCTCTCATTGCTAATGAAGTTCTGCACACCTGCCATAAATCGAAGTTTAAAGTTATTTTCTGCAAACTAGATATTGCCAAGGCCTATGATCACGTGGACTGGGACTTCCTCTCCTATATGTTACGTCGGATGGGCTTCGGGGCCAAGTGGAGAAGCTGGATTGCTGCTTGCGTCCGATCAACGCACTTCTCCATCATTTTAAATGGTTCGCCTTTTGGCTTTTTCAAAAGCTTCAGAGGATTGCGCCAGGGGGATCCTCTCTCCCATTTTCTATTTTTGATAGTGGGAGAGGTTCTATCCCAAATGTTAAAGAAAGGTCAGGAACAAGGTCTCCTTCGTGGCATTATGATGCCCGGAATATCAGACCCCCTAACTCACATACAATTCGCTGATGACAGCCTTATATTCTCTGAAGCTTCAAATGAGAAAATCGAGCACCTCCGCTGTTTTGAAGCGATTTCGGGCTTAAGGATCAATCTGAACAAATTGAAGCTTCTTGGAGTTAATGTCCCACAACAGTCTATTCAAAATTTTGCCTCTACGCTTGGTTGCCGCATCGAGTCCTTCCCTACGTATTTTGTTGGCCTGCCCCTATCAGTGGGACCCCCGCCAAGAGCATGTAGGATAGGGTCACCAGTAAATTTCAAAAGTACCTGGCATCCTGGAAATGCAGGTATCTTTCTTTGGGTGGTCGGTTGACGCTGATCAAAGCAGCTCTATCCAGCCTCCCCCTCTATTTCATGTTGTTATTCAAATGTCCAGGGTCGGTGCTTAAGACCATGGAAAAAATTCGAAGGGAGTTCTTATGGTTTGGTAAAGAAAATCAGCGAAAGTTTCATCTGCTCGAATGGACCCAAGTGTGCAAAGTTTTCAGCGAGGGAGGTGCGAATGTGAAGATTCTGAAGATAATGAATTCTGCTCTATTGGGTAAATGGGCTTGGCGATTTGCGTCGGAAAAGGATGCCCTATGGACTTTGATAGTTAAAGGCAAGTACGGTGCTTCTCATGGGAATTGGTGGCCTAAAGACAGTTCATATTACAAGGCGTCCCACATCTGGAAAGGTATCCTTAAGGCCAAAAATCCCGTCATTGCTAACAGTAGGTATGTGTTGGGAAATGGGTTAGCAACTCAATTTTGGGAAGATCTATGAGGAAAAGCCTCTCAAATTCTCTTTTCCGCGAATCTACCGCCTCTCTCCTGACAGAGACATCCTCATTAACAGATGTGGCTACTCCACTTCCACCCACTTTGTTTGGGACATATTTTGCATCAGAAACCTTTATGACGGCGAGGTGGAGGAATTCATGGCGTTGCACGATCTCATCTCCAAATCCAAGATCATCTTCTCGCAGCCAGACAGTATTGAGTCGATGCTTGACAAGTCAGCGGCGTTCTCAGTCAGGTCCCTCTATGCCGCTCTTTACTCTGCGGACAGGTCTCCGTGCGATGCGACTCCTTTTGTTTGGTAATATCTCGCTCCTCCCAAGTTCAGATGTTTCGGGTGGTTAGCGACCCGGAATAGGATTCTTACTATTGATAATCTGGCTAATAGAGGCATGCAGATAGTCAACATTTGCCTGTGTTGCATGTGTCAGGTGGAATTGGTGAATCATTTGCTGGTTCACTGCTCCTTTATTTCTTTCATCTTCTCTCATTTCTTCGATCTCTTTTCCCTCTCCTGGTGTGTTCTGGAGTCCGCAGCGAAGTTGTTGATAATGTGGAACGGGGTCAAGCTTGGAAAAATCAAATTGAAGATCTGGCGTATGATTATTCTGGTGATTTGGTGGGCGGTTTGGAAAGAAAGAAACGATCGGTGCTTCAATGATAGATCGTCTTCTGCTAAAGCGGTGGTGGCTAGGGCTAAAAACATGGTTTTAGAATGGGCTGTCAATGTTAAGGATTTGAATAGTGTGGATCTTTCTTTTTAGGTAGTTAGGGGCTTTCTGCTATCTCAGCAGTTTGGCTCCTTTTGTTTTCTTTTTTTTGCTTTCCTTGTTGTTTTTTTCCCCTCTTTAATGGATTTTCAGTTCGTTGCTTTAAATATATATATATATATATATATATATATATATATAAAAGTATGAAATCGTATGCATAATCTGTACAAAGCACAGATACATTCTACTGTGAATACCACATCATATCCAACTATCAAACCCAAAAAAAAATAAAAAATAAAAAATTGAATTTTCCTAATTTTAGAAAACCGGCCGAAAATATTTGGAAAATAAAAAAATACAAAAAAAAGTACGAAGTCACATGCATAATCTGTAACAAAGCACACAGATACGTTCTAATATGAATATCACATTATATTCAACCATCAAACAAGAAAGAAAATGAAAAAAAAAAAAGATTTTTCCTAATTAAAAAAATCGACTAAAAATATTCTGTAAATAAAAAATATAAAAAAAAAATATGAAATTGCATACATAATCTATACAAAGCACATGAATATGTTCTAATACCACATCATATTCAACCCTCAAAACAAAGAAAACATTGAAAAAATTGATTTTCCTTAATTTTTAAAAATGGCCGAAAATACTCCGAAAAGCACATGGATATGTTCCACTATGAAGACCATATCAAATTCAACCATGAAAACAATGATTACAAAAATGGGTATACATATCGATTTTTGAAATTTCGAAAAATGGCCAATGGAGCTTCGATTCACCCAGATCTCTTTGATATAGTATTTTGATTCTAAAATCTAAATTATGAGTGGTCAATATTAGTATTAGAGTTGTGTAGGAATGATTTTGGAAGCTCAAAAGTGGGGAAAAAAATGAAAAAAATTGCAAAATAAATAGGCAAAAAATGTAGCCATTTTATGGCCATTACGATTTGGATTGTTATGGGCCGTAACAGTCATTACGGTTATTTTTCCGAGGTTCACCCGTTTCAACCCCGAATTAGGTAACAGTCTTGACCGTTACCATTACACGGCCGATACGTAACTGATTTGGGAACCTTGGATGCAACTAGCAGTAGCATTTGGTTGCAAAGTAGGCCATCTCCCATTGACATGCATAGGCCTTCCGCTATTTATTGGCAAAATTGGCATATCATTTATGGGATAATGTCATTGAAAGAACATAAAACAATTATCTAGTTGGAGCAGGCGACATCGACTGATTAAGGCAGCGTTATTCAATATGGGCCCACATATTATGTCCTGTTTCCAATGCCCTGGGAAAAATGCTGAATAAAATTGATAGAATTCTGTGGCAAGGTTGGAAGACGAGTGAAAATTTCATCTTATGAATGGGATGATGTACGTAAATCAACCAGGGAAAAGGTCATGAATATGGCTCTTTTGGGCAGATGGGTGCAGAGATTTGGATTGGAGGGGACCTTTGGAAATTATGATAGCAGCAAAATGTGGGAAAGAGCTGGGAGGATGGTTCACTAACAATTGTGTAGGTATAGAACATCAGTGGTTTTGAAAGTGATATTTGGATTGATTGACGAATTAAAAAAATTATCTCATTCTCATAATCTCGTTAGATACCGGGACTAATAAAATTTGGTCGAACAGTTGGTGCTCAAATAGACCTCTTGTTACTTTGTTCCCTAGATTAGTCACTGTTGGCGAAGATAAGGAAGCTTGTGTTGTAGAGTATGCTGACATGGTGGGTGGTCACGGGGTCTAGATTCTGTTATGTTAAGGGAATCTTGTAGAAGAATTAGAGGAATGACGACACTGTTGGAGCTTCTCTAAGCCAGAAAGCCTGCTCCAAGTGAGCAAGATTCATGGTTGTGGAAATGGGAGAAGAATGGGAGGTTCTTGGTTAGATTGTTCCATGCCCCAAATCGGTTACGTGTTGGCCGTAACAACTGATATATAATGGTAACGGCGTGGACCATTACCCGATTTGGAGTTGAAACGGGTGGACTTTGGAAACGACAACATTCCTTGCCTATTTATTTTGCTTTTTTAATTTTATTTAATTTAATTTTTTTCATTTTTCTCATTTTTAAGCTTCCAAAAACCTTACTACACTACTCTAATACTATTTTTAACTACACCTATCTTATAATCAAAACACTATATTGAAGGGATTTGGGTGAATCGAAGCTCCATGGGCTATTTTTCGGAAAAACAATTGAAAATAGGTATTTATATCCAATTTTCTTTTAATCCTCGTTTTGATGGTTGAATCTGATGTGATATTCATAGCAGAACATATCTATGTGCTTTGTACAGATTATGCATGTGATTTTGTATATTTTTATTTTGGAGTATTTTCGGTCCTTTTTAAAATCAGGAAAAATAAAAAATTTCAATGTTTTTCTGGTTTGATGATTAAATATGTTGTGATATCCATTATAGAACATATCCATGTGTTTTGTACAAATTATGTAGGCGATTTCATATTTTTTATTTTTTGAGTATTTTGACAAATCGTTTAAAATTAAGAAAATTTTTTTGATGTTTTTCTGGTTTGATGGTTGAATATAATGTGGTATTCATTGTAAAACGTATCTATATGCTTTATACAGATTATGCATGCAACTTCCCTTCTTTTTTTTTTCAGAGTATTTTCGGTGATTTTTTAAAATTAGGAGATATAAAAAAATTTATAATGTTTTTTTTTTTTTTTTTGGTTTGATGGTTGAATAGGATTTTGTATTTATAGTAGAACATATCCATGTGCTTTGTACAGATTATACATGCGATTTCATATTTTTTTGCAATTTTTTTAATTATTATTGTCCGATTTTTTAAAATTAAGAAAAATAAAAAATTTCAATGTTTTCCTAGTTTGATGGTTGAATATGATATGGTATTCATAGCAGAACGTATCCATGTGCTTTGTACAGATTATACATGTGATTTTGTAATTTTTTTTAATTATTGGCCGATTTTTTAAAATTAGGAAAAATAAAAAATTTCAATGTTTTCCTACTTTGATGGTTGAATATGATATGGTTTCATAGAAAAACGTATCCATGTGCTTTGTACAGATTATGCATACATTTTTCTTTTTCTTTTTTTTTTTAGTATTTTCGGATGATTTTTTAAAGTGAGGAAAAATAAATTTTTTTTTTTCAATATTTTTCTAGTTTGATGGTTGAATGTGATGTGGTATTCATGGTAGAATGTATCAATGTGCTTTGTACAGATTATGCATGTGATTTTGTTTTTTTTTTTTTTTTTTCAGAGTATTTTAGGCCGATTTTTTTAAATTAGGAAAAATATTTGGTTTTTTTTTTTTTTTTCTAGTTTGATGATTGAATCTGTTGTAGTATTAATATAGGATTATATTGATTTGCTTGAATGTGATTATTGATTCAAATTTTTTAATATAATTTTTTATTTTTATATTAGTGAGTTTATGTTTATAAATGATTAAACATCGCGATACAACTTTCTCACCAAAGAGTGGACCGTTACACTACCATAAACATGTTCAAAATTATAAATGAATGCATATTTAGAATATTTTGATTTTTTTTTAGATTTAATGGATTTTTTTGACAAAAAATTTGACCGATTGTTTGTTACACCGTATTGGTAGTAGTGAGCACCGTTGAGCCCACTGTTACCGCAATGGGAGACCTTGTCTATGATGCAATCTTCTCCCTAGGTAGGAAGAGAAATGGGGACCCGGCTGAGGAGGTAGGGCAATATAAAGACACACCCGGAGTGGCCTTTGCATGGCTAATAGCGAAGAGAAGAGTGCTCTCTGTGGATAACTTCCAAAAAGTGTCGCATGAACATTCCCAATGTGTGTATCATGTGGATGCGGGAGACGGAAACAATGAAGCATTTATTTATTCACTGCCCTTTCTTGAGTGAGATTTGGAAGAGATTCCACGAGCTCTTTTAGTGTTGTTGGGTGATGCTAGGATCCATTGATGCTCTTTTTCCATCTTGGCATGGGGGTGGGATCAGCCCTAAAGGGAGAATTCTATGGAGACTTATTTTTGGCAGTATTATGTTTGATATGGCTGGAGCGCAATGAGAGATGCTTCCACAATTGCCAGAAATCCCGTTTGAAAGTTTTCACAAAAGCTAAAAGGGGTGTTATTCTTTGGGTTGTCTCTTAAATCCTTTGGTTTTGTCCTTGCTGTCCTTTTTTACTCCTCTTTCTCAGATCACCCTATGTTTGGGGGTGGGCGTGTTAGTATACATATGTTTGCAAATCATAGTTGCCGGATTCTTCTAAGTAGGCACTTCTCCCTCTTCGAATTGCGGTTCAAACTTTCTTGCTCTGATTCAGGAGCAATACCAAAGTGTTTCAAAGAAGGGTTACCTTGACGTAGGTCTGCCTCCGGCCTAGATCAACCTGACGTTAAATGGAGTCTCTATCGCTCCGCTCCAAGAGTCAAATATGATACTTCATACACCTTAAAGTTCATAGGACGAAAAGAGGTTATTTTGAGGTCCTTATACTCATATTCTCTAACATTTAATGGTCAGGATATCACCTTATTATCAAACTCACGTTCCCCTGTCTGCTTCTACCTATTTCTACTTGTTCACATTTTGGAAAAACGCATCCACACTCTTGCACCGGAATTTTTTCCTGCTCCGCTTCACACTTTGTTCAACTATATACAGATGTACATATGTCTGTACCAGTGTTTCAAATAGCGCCCGTAGTGTAGCGATAGCGTACGCTACGTAGTATCACAAATAGCGTAAATCCCCTGTAGCGTATGCTACGCTGCAGGGGTCGTAGCGTATGCTACAACTACGTAGCGCGTAGCGTAAGCTACAATATATTTTTTTACTATTTTATTTTATTATTATTTTTTTCATGTTTTCTTTGTTTCTAATGTTGAGGAATGTGACACTTGTATTATACTTGATACTTTTAACCTATAGGATTTTTATTTCTTTTCATAATTGTGACTTGTGGTTTCAATTAGACATTGTTAATTAAAACGGTTTGCTTAGAAAGTTGTTGATGTGATAATTATTTGATTTGGCTTATATATGTGGATTGACTTTTGATAAATGATAAGCAATAACTTTTTTGAACATGCTTATAATTGATAAAATGAATCATCTTTTAGGCATATATATATATATATATATATATATATATATATATATATATATATATATTCACTATCCATTATATTTGTCCTATTTTTAAATTAAAAAATAGAAGTATCGTGTAGGTTACGCTACACACTATAGAGGGCCGAGCGCTACGCATCACGCTACCGCTATTTAAAACACTGGTCTGTACAACTTTACTAGTGGAGTCATTGCTAGTCCCAGGCGTGGGTTCTTGGCAGCTGGCATCAAACTTTGCCACAACTTTTTCTCATACCTGATCCCAAGTTGAGATGATGGACCTCCTTACACATGCTATTGAATGTTTTCTCAATCTTATTCTTGTTTGTCATGTATGATGTGAAAAGTCTAGCTGTTATTCTTAAACATTGCTTGACTGATAGTTACAACATGTTCGTCTACTATCTTACTCATGTAAAATTATCAACTTATGCACTTATTCATGATGACATTGGACTGATTGCAGCTTCGACAAGGCCATGTCTTTAATATAGAAGCGGGGAAACAAGCTCTGAGGAATATAAACTCGCTTGCGTTATTTTCAAACATTGAAGTGAACCCAAGACCTGACGAAAAGAATGAGGGAGGAATTATTGTTGAGATAAAGCTTAAAGAACTTGAACAAAAAAGTGCTGAGGTCAGCACAGAGTGGAGTATTGTGCCTGGACGCCAAGGACGGCCAACACTGGTACATTTAACTGTTGGTTTAAACTATTTAATATTTGTGGTTTTGAAGCATTCTACTTGTCTGTATTCTTTGCAACTCAGTTGAAAATTGATACACTTGCACTTTTATCTGTGTTTGGTGTAGCATTGAATTAAACTACAGTAATTTGTCCAATAAAGTGGAAATGAATCAAATGACCTATCTTTCAAAAAAATAAAAATGAATCAAATGACCTGGGATCCCTAAACGCAATTTTTTTACTTTCAAGTTGGACTTGCATGTAAGGTAACTGCAATATGAGGTGTGCTTCCTCATTATGACAACAAAGGGAGATCATCATAACATAGTCATTTCCTCTTATTGATCCGTTATTGCATACAGTTCGACAGTGCATCAAATAACAACTTAAAGGTTGTACCATGCCACTGCTTTGCAATTTGCAGTGGTTTCATTTTTGCTTGTTATGGTTATTGACTGAGCATACCTTTTCAGGCTTCAATTCAGCCTGGTGGAACTGTTTCATTTGAGCATCGGAACCTCAAAGGGCTAAACAGGTCCATACTTGGGTCTGTAACCTCCAGCAACCTCCTTAATCCTCAGGTATTATGGTATTTCATTTTCATCAGTCTTCTATTTTTACATCTCTCAAATGAAAAATAAAAAATAAATCAGTTTTCTATTTTTACCTGAAGGTTGCACCTAAGCTCTTGACTGATTTCTTCCTAACAACAATCTAAGCTGTTGATTTTCCTCTCTTGCTGCGCATTTAATTTGTTGTACGAAAAGCAATCAATCATGTGTGTTTAAATCCATGTGACGTATATCCATTTTTTGGGATTGTAGTGGGCCTTAATTTCTCGTCATATCATCTATTATTCTTACATGGATCTTTGCATAACTGAACCAGTCAGACCACCTTTTTCTATCTATTAGAATGGAATCTTGCTCAGATCTGAGTATGCTTTATTTGAAAATTTACCTATCTTTTTTCGAACTTAGCATACGATCTTTGTGCTAGAAAGTATGAAATCCTTATTTGGAGATACTTGGAGGCACCTCAATCAATATTTGGTGGATAAATACAAGAATTATATGTTCAAACTTTAAAGTTTCACAGCTGCTTGAAGGGAACTACTTTTTGGTGCATTTCTGAATGATGCCCACTTGGAGGGAACTATTTTTGGTGAATATCTTAATTATACCTTCTTGGAAGGAACTTCAGGTATTTGAAATGATACCTGCAATACATGGTATGGGACAAGAAGCCTGGCAAACAAAGGGGAGATTATGGGCGGGCAATCTGACAGCTTGCTTGCTCTGCTATTTTAAATACTAAACACTGACTAGTACACTGATCTCATGAGCAAAAACTAGGCAATAAAAGCAGGTCTAACGTGCACATAACCCTAGATTAATGTTTCTAGAAAAGAAGTGATCATCATAGCTCTGAGTTTATCTTTTCTCAGATAGCTCGACCACTAGGATAGTTGATCACCAATTCTTAAGGTGAGTGACCTCACACGTTGTAAATGTGGAATATTGATGCAAAGATTGTCCATGGTCACCCAAATCCTGAGACAGTTACTAGATTCATCATGATCATCATCATCTAAGCCTTATCCGAACACAAAAAGGAAATATTCACCGCTCCAAATCAATCTCGTCAGCATCAGATGGTTAAGATCATGCGATCAAGTGAACCTGGGGCTATCCCTCCCTCTCTCTAGTAAAATTCTGGCAGCAATCTAGTTTAGTGGACATAAAATGGAAGGACAAAACGAAAATATTCACCAGTCCAAATCCAGCTGCCAGCATTAGATGGTTAAGATCATCCGATCAAGTGCCCAAGCTCACTTGATCGGATGATCTTAACCATTTGATGCTGGCAGCTGGATTTGGACTAGTGAATATTTTTGTTTTTGTCCTTCCCTTTTATGTCCACTAGACTAGATTGCCTGCCATAATTTTACTAGAGAGGGGGAGGGATAGCCCCAAGTTCACCTGATCGGATGATCTTAACCATCTCTGATGCTGGCAGCTGGATTTGGACTGGTGAATATTTTCTTTTTGTCCTTCTATTTTATGTCCACCAATGTGTGGTTAATCTAGAGTAGTAACTGGCCTATGCTCCATCCACCATTGACTCTGTGATTTGCAAAGTCTTAGTCCACATGTATTGGTGTATCTATGCCACAACAGCCGCATGTACATGGACGACCCACCCCTTACAAAGTGGTGGTGAATCATCCTATCATATAATCAAATTTTCAGTGAAGACCTACAGGGAGAATATGTTCAACCTCTCCCCCCCCCCCCCCCCCCCCCCTCTACAATGCGGTGGTGAATCATCCTATCAAATAATCAAATTTTCAGCGAAGACCTACAGGTAGAATATATTCATTTGTTGGGGGATTTGGTGCCCTTTTTTTTTTCGAAGGGCAAGAGTCGGTGTCCTTAACTGCTACAGTACATCTTTCTTGCTCCTGTTTTTGGTTATGATTTTTTTAATGGCTGTTCTTAGTCATCATTATTGTTCAAAAAGAAAAAAAAAAAAAAAAAGTGAGCATGTCACTTTTTGTGTGGTTCCTTTTTCTTTTTTTGGCAAGTAATATTACACTCGATTGAGAATAAGAAAATTAAAAAAAAATGGTAGAGAAGGGACATTTTAGAGGAGATTCGATGGCATACTTAGAGCGATTGAGAGGAAGTCTTTTGGCCTTACAACTTCAATGCTTATAAAAGATTTGTGGTCCCCTTGGTCTTTGACATGAAAAACTGATGAGGACATCCGAGCACCATACTAGAGGAGGGATGAGTCAGTCTCCTTATGGCTAGACAACCATTACATGAGGCCCACTTGGCCCAATTCACATTCGTAGCCACGTTGAAGACCCCACGTACATGTTCATGCATCTTTGAAGACCCCACACTGGGAAGATGCGCGTGGGCTACATATAGGAGCTTAATGGACACATCAGACTATTGGATTTGATGGACACGATGATTGGACTGTCGGATCATCATCGGACATCTTGATCGTGGACCCCCATGGGCCACGAAATAGTTTAGTTGTTTAGACTGTTTACATGCTTCGTTATTTTTGGTATATCTTATATTTGTGTTGAGATTAGGGAGTTAGGGACAACTTTTAATTTATTAAGCGTCTTTAGGTGGAGAATATTATCTGGGAGTGTCTTTTTGTAAAAAGGTCTTTTCTGAGACTATAAAAGAGAGATGGGTGTGTGAAGCCCTAATGCCATTATTTTGAAAAAAAAAAAAAAGCTATGTGTTTTCTCTTCTTCATGTGATTTGAAAAATACTCCATGTGATTTGGAGCTTGAGTGTTGTGTGATTCCATTTCCCATTCAACGAAGGTGCGAGGTTTTCATCTATTATCTTTCTTCTCTCTTCCTTTCTATCCAATGAGGTATTTTCCCCAAAAAAAAAACTTTATATCTCTTCTTCCATTCCTATCAAAGACCGTCTAAATCATCTTTTTCTTCAATTTTTTATCATCTAACTTCAACCCCAGCCGAAATCAACTATTGAGAACCCAAAAACCCTAGCCAACAACCCACACGTGCGAGCTCCTAAGCTTACCGTATGGGCAACCGCTCAATCATTTGATTTCCCCTTGCGTCCCCCTTCAAAACCCCTTGATTCCCCATTCATAACCCTACCCTAAACCCTAGATACTCAATTTCCTATTTTCCCCAATTTCTAAAAACCCTAATTCCAAAATCCGCAATTCCCATGAACCCTAATTCTTCAAACTTCATATTTTTCCATTCCTAACCCTAATCATAAAACCTACAAATATGTCCCTTGAGTATGGAACGTGCCTATGCTAGATTGGAACTTCTATCCTTCTATTGGGCCTAGTTTTAATTGATTTATGTGATTTCTTAGCATGTGGGCAGGTGATTTAGGTTAAATTAGATTTTATTTCCTATTGTTTACTCTTAATTACTCGGTGGGCTATTATCTTTTGTTAATTGAATTACTTTATGGACTCTTTCATAATTTCCACGTTGCATGCTAGCATTAAATCACGTGTCCTGCATCAAAAACTTAGCGAAGATGAGATTTTAGTCAATAGATGCTCCTTGCATCATCTCTTGTTAACAATGGTGATGCAACTAAGTTGACAAACTTGAATTTAGGGTCAAGTTCGTACCTGTTTACTGATCAAAACCTCCAATGATAAGCCATATGTTAGATTCACAGTCATATTGACAGGAGTGAAAGTGCTTGTTTGATCTTCTTCATGTTTTGATTTCAGAACTTGGTCTATCTAATTGTTATGTTTGGCCATGTTAGTTTAAAGAATGATTTATTGGTAAATACTACCTTGGCATGAAGAACATGTTTCCTGATTATGTTTGTATAATCCTTTGTTCAGGATGATCTCTCTTTCAAGCTTGAATATGTTCATCCATATCTCGATGGTGTATACAATCCTCGCAACCGGACCTTCCGTACAAGCTGCTTCAATAGCCGAAAACTGAGTCCTGTATTCACAGGTGGCCCAGGGGTGGATGAAGTTCCAGCAATATGGGTTGATAGAGTGGGCTTCAAAGCCAATATCACAGAGGCAGGTGATACCTTCCCTTCTCTTTTTCTATTTAAGGGCAATCTGTCTGCTGCTCACAAGAGATGGTTTTGAAACCTACTCTACATGGGCGTGCAATGTGGTGCATGTGCAGGATCTGGGTCATTAGTGTGGCGTGTCGCACCGTGTCAGTGCTACTGCTCAAAATCAGGCCAGTTTAGCCATCAGTTGGGCGATATAATTATGAAAAAATGGATGGTTAAAATTTATGAGCATTCCACATTCGACATGTCTTCAAATGAGGCCACAAGGCACATCAGCCGGGGCACTCCTGATGAATGGCCCACATATCAGATGTGTCACCTTGACACATGGGGAGAGTCAGATTGGGTATTGAGTGCCCACAGCAGGATTGTCGATTCCAATAAACTTGGTGTTTTCGATGTAATGAAGCTCACTGCTACTTCTGTCATTATTTTGAACTTGCAGAGCTTCACCCGACAAAGCAAATTTACTTATGGTCTAGTGATGGAAGAAATCACAACACGTGATGAAACCAGTAGCATTTGCACTAATGGTTCCCGGGCACTACCGAGTGGCGGATTAAGCATGGATGGGCCTCCAACAACTCTCAGTGGTACCGGCATCGACCGCATGGCATTCGCGCAGGCAAATATTACACGTGATAACACAAAGTTTGTAAATGGAACAATTGTTGGTGAGAGGAATGTTTTCCAGGTGAATCTTCTTTGTTCACGTCTTCTTTTTTTTTTTTAATCACGAGAAATTATCATTTATTTCAGTTTCATATTATATATTAAGAAATGAGGGAAACGGCCCAAAATTCTATTGAACATGGCTGCACCCTGCTTTTCACAATAACCTATTGGAATGAAACTTTAAAAAAAAAAAAAAAAAAAAAAAGAAAGAAAGAAAGAAAAGAAAAATGTCGATGTGTAGTAATTGCACAGTTTGCAGTTTCCCATTGCGACATTTGGCAGGTGTACAAGATCTGGATCCAGATTATGAATACCAGTTATGCTCAAAGTTATGCACCTTAGAGAATGAGAAATTTCATGGGAAATATTGGGAAGTGTTCTGATATGGAGTAAATTTTGTAGTTTGAGGCAAACTTTAGGAAAACGTTGGAATTTTTCAGCGAAATTTCAGATATTAAAAACAAATATGATGATTGCCCACTTGAAACATCGCAAAGATAAACCATGCATACTAGTTTCCCATTGTTTAGGGGACAAATCCATGCATTGTCAAGCCATAAACAACACAATTATATAAATAAGTTCATAAATCAAATGGTAACAAAGATTGAGATAGACCTGGCTTAAAGAAGAGCATAAAATACAAAGTTCTTTCATGCAGTGGCTATTGCTAGGAAGAGAACCAATAAGATATCTAGTTTTGTAGTAGATGGTAAAAGGGTGGAGGAAAAGTCTCAGATTTGTGAGTTGATTGTGAATTTTTACAAAAGTCTCCTATCGTCAGAAGGGTGGAAGAGGCCAAAAACTCGATAATTTACAGTTTGGTCAGATATCCAGTAAGGAGGTCGAGGCTTTGGAAAATCCGATTCTTAAGGAAGAAATCAAGGCAGTAGGGTCTAGCAACAGAATTAGGTGCTACCTTCATCATGCTAATCTCGAAAAAGGGAGATGCAAAACGTTTGAGGGACTTTAGGCCGATTAGCTTATTAGGAAGCCTATACAAGATGCTAGCAAAGAAATTTAGTCTCCAGATTTCAAAGGGTTTTGGGAGGAGCAATTTAAAAAATTCAAGGGCCGTTTATAGCTGGTAGGCATTAAGGGACAGCGTTTTGATTGCGCATGAATGTATAATTTCTTGGCACAGGGAAAGAAAGGAATAGTTTGCAAACTTGAAGTAGAAAAAGGCTTACAATCATGTGGATTGGAAATATTTAGATTACATGTTAGATTGGTTAGGATGTGGTCAAAAGTGGAGGAGGTGGGTGTAGATGTGCTTAGAATCAGCCAAGTTCTCGGTACTAGTTAATGGTTACTTTGCATGTTCCAGAAGTTTGCAGCAAAGGGATCTAATATCTACATATCTGTTTGTGGTGGTGGCTGAGGCATTGAGTAAGATGCTTGATAGGGGTGTGGAATCAGGTTCCATTGAAGGTTTTACGGTGGACAAGTCAGAATTCCAAGTTTCTCATCTTCAATACGCAGATGATACGATTCTGTTTTGTGAGGCGGAAGGGAGTAAAGTGGATAATTTAACATAGATCATTCCTTGTTTCGAGGCAGTTTCTGGTTTGTAGGTTAACATTAACAAAAGTGAAATTCTTGGCGTGGGGATTTCTAAGGAAGAAGTTATCAAGGTATTTTTGGTTGTCATGTATGTTCTTTTCCGTCAATATATCTTGGGCTCCCTCTTGCATTTGGAAATAGGCAAAACGATTGTGGGATGAAATTATTGAAAGGTTTGAAGGGAAGCACTTTAGATGGAAAAGCATCTTTCAATAGGAGGAAGGTTGACATTGATTAGATCGGCTATGTCTAATCTGTAGGTCTATTACACATTTACACTCAAGGGAATGACTAGTTGGTTTTATGATTAGGGGTTATGAAGGGGAAAATCTAAAATATGGAGAATTAGGGTTCCTGGGAATTGGGGATTTTGGAATTAGGGTTTTTAGAAATTGGGGAAAATAAGAAACTTAATATCTAGGGTTTAGAAGGTTGTAATGGAAAAGAAAAGAGGAAGACGAGAAGAAGAGAATACCTTTCGAAGAGGAGAGAGGAAGGATGTAAAACAAAGAATACCTTTTGAAGAAGAGGAAGAGGAAGGATGTACCTTAGAATCCACCACCAAACAAGCTTCTACCCTTTTACAATTTAATTGGGAGGGAAAGTTTTTTTTTTTTTTTTAAATATAAAAAAACCCTAGAAAATAAGGAGGAAAATTCCTTCACACAAGAGAGCTCCACTCTTTTTTTTTTTTCTCAATAACACAACTAGAGTTGGAACTCCCCCCCCCCCCCGTGCTTTTATAATAAAAAATTCGGAATTAAAATCCAACATAATTACAACTGTCACTCACTTGAGTAAAGTGGCCCATCGTCCAAAACAAAAAAACTAAAACATATATTATCAATCTCAACCATCAAATAACTCTTAAAAATACCAAAAATCATAAAGAAAGCAAGATCAGAGTCCAAGGGGCCCATATCTAAAAAATCCGGTGGCCTGATGGCTTGATCGACAAGATCCAACGGTTGGATTGACACGAAATAGAAATCTTATGACTAAAATAGTCTCCTAAGCAGCCCACATACATCATCCCAATGTGGGGTCTTCTTGATGCACGTCCAATGCATGTCGGGTCTTTAAAATGGGCTGGCGGGCCCCATCTGGAACTCGTCTCCCATCCATAAAGAAAATTGCACTAATGTAGGTGGTCGTTTCCGTATCTGGTACATCTGATGTCCCCATCAGGGTGTAGTTGGCAAGGCAGTTTGGAGAATGGTGTCGTTGGTAGGCCTATGGTGTATATGGCGGGCAAGGAATAGTTGGTGCTTCAGAAATGGAAGAGGGAGGGTACCAGATGTGTTCAATAGGGCCAAATTAAATGTGATTGGAATGGGCTTGGGCGTTTGATGTATTAGGTAAAGGTTTTATGTTTCCATTTTCTCGGTCCATGTTATAATTCTTTAGGCTTCAGCCTTCCATCAATAAAATTATCACCTATCAAAAAAAAATAAAATTCATTCAAATGTCATACAATGCAAGCAATAGAACCAAACAATACCAAAAAAAAAAAAAAAAAAACCTTGGTCCCAGATCCACAAGGAGTTATGAGACAGCCCAAAGTCATCCCTATCCTTACTAGAGTTTTAAAAAAGGGGAGGCCTGTGTTTATCGTGAAAGAAAATATCGGCCTATGCTAAATTATTATTGTTCAAAAAATAAACCTTGGTCTCTTATGCATATGGGGATTAAAAGAATTAACCAATTTGTAGATTGGCCTATACTCATCTACATATATTTTTTCTACCAATATGTCACAATTAAGGGTAAAAACAGAAGAAATTTGGATTTCCCCAATTTCTGTTTTTCATCTTAGAAATCCAAATTTCTCGCCCTTCAAAAGAAAAGAGAATCAATTTTCTTGGTTGAAATCCAATTTCAATGCATCAAAGTCATGCATGCTCATGAATTTCAACTTGTTTCATTGCTAATTTGTTGAAAGAAAATGAATTCAAAAAAAAAAAAAAATCAGATTTCTCTTACCTTTGGTATTCCTGGCTGAAATCCCTCTCCAATAGCAGTTTCTCCATCAAATCCGTCTTTTAATGCGAAATTACTTGGGTTGTTAAAACAGAACTATAAAGGGAAACAAAGAATTTGGTGCAAAGAATGACTTTCATTTTTGGATTTTTTTTTTTTTTTTTTCTATTTATGTTAGTTTCAGTCAAATGAAACAATGCAATCTTATAATATATCTCTGCATATTTCAATGATATTTTTATCGAAATAATGTAAACATTTAATACATTTTTATTTCCCCAAGGTGCGAAACCCCATATATCACAGATATATATTTTTTTTGTTTTAAAGAAGTAACGAGCTTATATTAAAGCAGACGAAAAGCTACAAAGACTGCCGAGGTGGCAGAAACAACAAAGAAAAAGAGAACAAACGAAAAAAAGGGAAAGAAACATAAAGATAGAAAAAAATTGGAGTCCTAAAAACTGGAAGTCAAAACCCTTCAGATCAGGAATGATAGTTGCCCATTCGATGATGAGGTTCTTTGCCCAGGATCCTACAACTGAAGCTGCTGGTTGAGAGTTGTTGAAGCATCTTTCATTCCATTCCTTCCACATCGCCCACCAGATAGCGACGATCATTACTTTCCAAACCGTAGTTTTTCTTTTGCCCAATTTAAATCCATTCCAGTAATACAGTAAGAGAGAAGCAGATTGAGGCATGCATCCAGACACATCGTATCTCGTGAGAAAATCATTCCAAATGAGGGAAATGAATGGGCAGTGAATCAGCGAGTGGTCGACAGACTCCTCATTTCCCATACAACTTAGGCATATGTTGGGGAGTTGCATTCCTTTTTTCTGCCGGTTGTCGATCGTTAGGATCCTATTCTTAGTTGCGAGCCAAGCAAAACAGATGAGAACTTCGGGGGTATAGGGTATTTCCAGAGAAAAGGGGAAGCGCAAGACCGCGGCTGAGAGATGGGAATAAGGAGCGAGTATAGAGACTTGACAGAGAAACGACCCGATTTTTCTTTCGTCCAGAAGATCTTATCAGGGATCGCCAGGTTCGGAGAAGCAGAGGCCAAATGGTGCAGGAGATTGGTGTAATCATTTATTTCCCATTCATTGAGGTTCCCGCGAACAGGAATGTTCCAGACTAAACCTGATTCGGTGGAGGAGAAGAAGTAGGCGACTGGGGTGTTCTTGTTGACAGTGAGGCGATAAATGGACCGAAATCGGTCCTTGAGCGTTGATTCCCCCAACCATCAATCTTCCCAGAAACGGATTGCAGCGCCATTCCCTAGATCGAAGCCCATGTTTTCAACCACAGTGATTTTAGAACGAAGGATACCTTTCCAGATGTGAGACGCTCTGTAAGCGGAGGAGTCCTTTGTCCACCATCCTCCCGGCGAAAAACCATATTTTCATTTTATTATAGAGCACCATAGCGCATCCTGTTCCGAACCCAACCTCCATGACCACTTTCCCAGTAAGGCTCTGTTCATGATTTTGAGATTTTTGACCCTCGCTTCACCTTCCTGAAAATGGCTGCAGACCTCCTTCCATCCTAGGAGATGAAATTTCTTCTGATTTTTCTTCCCACACCACAGGAAGTCCCTTCTCAACTTATCGATCCGATGCAGAACAGCAGGGGGGCACACTAGGAGGGACATGAAATATATAGGAATGTTAGATAAGGCAGCTTTTATATCACAGATATTTTGGTCGATATTTGTTAAACTAAAACATTGATCCTGGCCCCACATCTGATAGGCCACACCATATGTAGACCATCCCCGAAAAATCTGGCTGATCGCATAATCCTAACCTGCCTGATTGGAGCAGGGACAGACAAGAAGATGGTGGTCAACAAGCCTGATTTACTGGCCACGGCCACAAACGCAGTGCCCACTGGATGATTGTTTCATATCTTGTAGAATTGTATGCATCTGCCACATGATGGGAATTGTTAAGTGAAGCATGTGCAATAATTCTCCTTAAATCTGTGGGAGCTTTCTTCAGTCAGTGTCATTGATGATCCTGTCTTTTACCATATTTCATGAAAATCAGATGGTCTTTCCCAAATGTAGTTTTCTTTCTGTTTTCAATCTAGAAAAATGTTGGCAAACTGCATCTGAGCTTTTTTCATGAATTGTTCGAAGTCTGCCCATTCTCAATATTAAGTGCATTTTCCCATTATATATATATATATATATATATATATATATAGAGAGAGAGAGAGAGAGAGAGAGAGAGAGAGAGTCATGCTCCCCTGCGCACCTACGCACGTGCGCACCTTTGCACATGTGCCATGGGTGTCTAATCTGAACGGTCCATGTGATGCGGAATCCCATGAAACCTCATGTGACAAATTTTCACTCCAATCTAAAATTCTGGTGGGCCATAGCAAAGAGAAATGCAAATTAAGGGAGGAAACTGTTTTCATTTTTCATGGCCCACAAAAAAGTTCGTACATAGTACGTACGAACTGGTTCGCAGGTGAGCATTTCCGTGTGTATATATATATATATATATATATATATATATATATATATATATATATATATATAAGGATTCTTTGAGGCTCTGATGATTTCATATGTATTATTAACCATGTTTCTGAATCTGATTGCAGTTAGACCAGGGCCTTGGCATTGGCAGCAACTTCCCATTTTTCAATCGCCACCAGCTAATTGTAACCCGCTTCATTCAATTGAAGCCTGTAGAGGAGGGAGCTGGTAAACCTCCCCCGCCTGTATTGGTCCTTCACGGGCATTATGGTGGTTGCGTGGGAGACCTCCCAAGCTATGATGCTTTTACTCTTGGTGGGCCGTACTCGGTGAGAGGTTATAACATGGGCGAACTGGGCGCCTGCCGGAATATACTAGAGGTAATCATGACTAAGAAAACTCACCATCTCCTCATGCACTGTTACATGCATCATTTGAGAAATCATCTGATATGACTCGTTATGATCCGAGTCGTATCGGTTTCAGTCCAAAAAGGAGTTGCCACACCGTTGTGGGACTGAAATGAACCAACTCGATCGGGGCAAGTCGTACTGGTTTCATAGCAGAAGAAAGAGATCAAATGTAAATATGATGGGGAATAGGGTGGTCCCCAAAGCTCCCATGGGTGGACCCCACCCATTCTTTTGGGGACCTACCTACGAATTGCATGGTCCTCATCTGAAACACCTGAGGGTCCCATCATTTTTTTGAGTTGGCACGGTGAGTTATGCTTTCAATTTTTCATGATCTAAGGAGATGTAACCCTTCTCTTCTTGCCATTGCTGACTCAGCTTGCAGCGGAGCTGCGGGTGCCGATTAGAAACACGCATGTATATGCATTTGCAGAACATGGAAATGACTTGGGAAGCTCCAAGGATGTAAAAGGCAACCCAACAGAGTTCTTCCGGCGAGTGGGCCAGGGCTCGTCTTATGGTGTCGGCGTCAAGCTGGGTCTTGTACGAGCTGAGTATGCCGTGGATCATAATGCAGGGACAGGGGCTGTATTCTTCCGGTTCGGAGAGAGATTTTGAGGTGCATTTTTTCAATATGATTTACATGCATGTTATGATTTTTTTTAAAGACCGATTCGGTTTAGCGAGGTTGTGAAGAAATATCGGGCTCTTTTAGCGCCCACGGATTCGAGTGAGATATTTGGACAACCGGCATTAGATTGTCAAGGAAATTAAGCTTTGATCTCTGGTATAAATCAACATTGTGTGTGTGCAATGCACCCTATGATCGTAGCTGATAAGAAGTCCATATTTCATGATGATTGACGTTCTTGTTGATAGATGTCTTAAATCTGTAATTCATTTGTCTGTCAATAACGGGTTCGATGCCATCGAGCAGGCTTCGATGTCATCGAAGTCGGCTCGATACCATTGAGATTTTCAAAATAAATTGATTTGGTTGATGGACACTTTGGTGCCCTTTACGATGCCTTTGAAGACCGTTCGATGTAATCGAAGGTTGTTCGATGCCATCAAAGGCCTGGTTGATGTCATCAGTAATATTTGGATTTTCATGTCTGGTCGTTGGAACGTTTTGATATTATTTCGATGCCATCAAATTGGCTTTGATGTCATCGAAGGTTAAGTACTGATGACATCAAAGTGTGTTCAATGTCATCAAACGACTTCATGCAGATTTTCACAGATTTGCGGGATTTGTTTTCAATTTTGATAGGGATTCTCCTACAGGCTATATATTTGGGTGTAATCGGGATTGGGAGGTATCTAAGGCTTTTTAATTCATTCTTAGGGTTTCAAGGGCTTGTAAATGGAGATTCGAGGCTTGTTCGAATCGAGTACTCTCTATCTCTTGTAATTTCTGCTTTTATAGTGTTTTATGTCGCTTTGTGCCGTGGTTTTTCCACCTTAAATTTGGAGTGTTTGTGTTGTGCTTGTTTGGTATGATTGGATTACTTCATTTGATTCATCTTTGTGTGCTTCCATGGTCCCCCAACAAGTGGTATCAGAGCAAAACATTGAGGCACATGATTTAAATCTTGAAAGTAAGTAACAATGACTGTCAATCCTAAGTTCGATGTTGAGAAATACTATGAGAAAACTAATGTTGAATTATGGAATGTTAAGATGATTGGCCTATTGATTCAACAAGGATTGGATGAGGTCTTTGAGAAGCAACCGAAATCTATGAAAGAAGAATGGAAGAAACTGGATAAGAAAGTGAAATCCTCAATCTAATTGTGCTTAACAGATGAGGTTCTCTATAATGTCTTGAAGGAGAAGATCGTAGCGAATTTGTCGGTGAAGTTAAGATGACATCTACGCGAAGAAGTCCCTTGAAAATCGCCTACACTTAAGTTGCAGTCATTCAACTTCAAGATGATAGAGGAAGGAGATGTTGATGCTCATATTAGCAATTTTATAAGATGATGATAGAGGAAGGAGATGTTGATGCTCATATTAGCAATTTTATAAAATGATCTGCAAATTGCTGGATGTGGAGGTAGTTGTCGACGATGAAGATCAAGTGTATATCTTGTTGAATTCGCTCCATGCTTTGTACGAGTCTTTTAAAGACACCTGTGCACCGGTAACACGATCCTTAGTATAGATACTCTCATCTCTACCGATGAGAGAGAAAAACGGTAACATGGGGGCCTTCATTGATGCATTGTTTACAAAGAGTTGGAATTCAAGATTGTCGATATTTGCATCCCATACAGTCACGGACCATTTTGAGTTCGACAATTTTAATTTAACCTACAGGGCTACACCATACCATAAGGGACGATGTAAAAATCTGACAATTCAAGTGGTGTGATGAATGGATTGGATGACCTATATATCTCATGGTGGACCCCACACAATTTGGATGTTCCCAATATAGAAGCAGATCAGGTGTTACCTGACCATGGCCCCACCTTGATGTATGTGTTGTATATCAACGCTGGCAGTCAGTTTTCCGACTCATTTTAGGGTAGTGGCTCGGGCCTAAAAATTCAAAATTTTGAATAGGCTTGGCTCGAAAAAGTTCAAGATCCGGCCTAAGACAAACTCAGGCCTGGCCGTTGACAGCCCTATTTTAGGGCATGGTCTCAAAATTGAAGAATATCCAAATCTCAAGTGGACCACAGCACAAGAAACAATGTTCACTGGCCATTAAAAACCTCTCGTGGGCTACCAAACTTTTGGATCAAGCTAATGTTTGTGTTTTCCTTTCATCCAGATATGTGTGAACTTATCAATAGGTTGGATGGCAAATAAACATTACAGTAGGCCTTAGGAAGTTTTTAACTGTCAGAGTTCAATGGCAACTGTTTCTTGTGGTGTGCTGTGGTCTACACTAGATTTCGATCTACTTCATTTCTTGGATCATACCCTAAAATGAGCTGTAAAAAAATGATTGATAGAGTGGATATACAACACAAAGATCAAGTTGGGCTCCACGATCAGATAACCGCCCAGGTAACACCTGATCCGCTCCCTACCATGATGTGGCTTACATGCTTACATGATAAATGCATCACCCTGTTTTTTTTTCCAAAAGTAAGCGAGGGATTTTTATTATTGGACGAAGAGATTCTCAAGTCAAAAGGTGAAAACATGAGATACGAGGAGGAGAAAAAGAGGTAGTAGCAGACTGAAGAAAGGTCAAAAGTGCAAAGAAAGCATAGGAAGAAGAAAAGGCCAACGTAGAAAATCTTATTTGATTTGGAGAGAGAGAGAGAGAGAGAGAGAGTGGACGGTTGCTTGGAAAAAATGCTTCAAAGTCAAGCCAGCCTCAGGATTTTCTTCTTAGATGGATATCCAAGTTAGCTGCTTGAGAAGAAACTCGATTATCCGACATGCATTAGGGCTGAAAGTTGGGTGGGTTCAACCCGATAGACCCGGCATTGGGTTGGGCTCAGGCAATATGTATCGGGTCCAGTCTTGGGCTTGGGCTATACAAACACCAACCGTATAAAACTTGGGTCAAGCTCAGGTTGAGGTCTCGGGTTGCTCGACCCAACCCGAACCCGATCGATATATAAGTTACTTATAAATTATAATTGAGTGTGGATCGTCTGTGTTGAAGGTACAAGAAATTCCAGTGCCGTCAGGTCTTATTGGTGCACATTATTTTCGATGACTCAAGCTAACAAGATATGCTGGATTTCTCTCTCCCAAATAGATTGCGTGCTACACAACAAGACTTTTAGAGTAGTTCCCCTATATTTTAGTTTGTTTGTTTAGAAAAAATGAAGTTCTTTACAATAAATAATTACATATATAATTAATAAAATTATAGATATAAAAAATAAGACATTAAAATATAATAAACTAATGTAATAACAAAAATATTAGCATGTATCCACTTGACCGAGCCCACTTGGATTGGGCTTGGGTTGAGAATTCCCAACCCGAGGTTGGGTTGGGTTAGGGTTGAGGTATAGGAACCTTGGGTTGAGCTAGGGTTGAATACCAACTCAACCCAACCCACCTGACTTTCAGCCCTAACATGCATGCCCAACTGAAATTATTTTCAATCTCAAATTTCATATTTTTCCACACCTAATCTCTAAACTGGTGCCAGAACAGCAGCCTGCCTGCTCTGACAATCACCTCACTTTAACTATTGGCTCCCATCTAAACACTGGGTGGTGAACCTGATTGACCGGGTGGATCTCATCCACATTAGCCCAAGTCACACCTCTGTCTGCACGCATGTGCTCTAGTGGTCTCGAGGCTTTCGTTTTATATTTCATTTGAACATGGATTGGATGTGCCTCGATCCAATTTCCTATCACTCTTTATACGGTAAAAATTGATTGGATGAAAGGCTGCTGTATGATATGATTATATGTTTGTAAGTTGAGGGGGAGGTATGTACTCAATTAACCTCATTTCTCCACAACTGTATACAATCCAATCAAATGCCACAAGATTTTATTTAGAAACATAGTTCTATTGGATCAATGAAAATTGAGTACCGGTATGATGTGACTTGCCGTCTAGGAAATTGAGTACCGGTGTGGATGTAATTAAAATACATCAATATGGGCCCCACAGTCAGGAATCCACCAACCTCGGTGGATCCAGGATCCACCGAAGCCTCGCCGGACTCCGCAAGTCACGCAATCGTTTTCTTTCCCATTTAAAAACGAAAACGCTTGCGTTGATGGCTGGGGTTATCTTTCGCTGAGCATGGGCCACGTGATGAAGGGGACTCTGGGTGAGTTGCGATGTACTCCAACGATGGTGATGACTCTTCAAACGGACATATATTGTATTTATGAGGTAATCCGGACCGTCCAATCATTTGAACCGACTGTGGATCTATCATAACCAAAAACTGCACTGAGAAAACACCATTAACCATCTGATTTTTCAGACCATTCATCATCTTACTTGTAACCATCCATTCGATAGTCACAAATGAAATGTTAGGATTGATTTATCATAGTGATTTTAAATATAACCACAATCCTCAATGGGACCCACAATTTGGATGGTCTGGATAACTGCTCTACGCTGCCACATGAGAGGGGATGAGTACCATCATTTTTCTACAGGTGCGCTCCGATGACAGCGGTACCACCGTAAGCTAATCTGGCAACGGATAGAAGTGGGGCCCACGTGATGTATTCAAGACGTCCAACCTGTCCATAAGATCCATCACGTGACGTTACACCCAACTCTCAAAAGGTCGCCTAAAGGGAAAACGGATTGGCTACTTCCCCTGCCACCAGCCCGGTGGCTGGTGGTCGGTGCTCTGTGGGCCCCACCATGATGTATGTGTTTCATCCATTCCGTTCATCCATTTTTACAGATCATTTTAGTGCTTGAACCCAAAAATTATAGGGATATAAATCTCAGGTGGACCACACCACAGGAAAATAATAGTGATTGGATATCCACCATTAAAATCCTCCTGAGGCCCACTGTACTGTTTATTTAACATACAATCTGTTGATTAGATCATAAAGGCCTAGATGAAAGGAAATAAAAATAAAAATCATCTTGATCCAAAACTTTTATGGCCCCAAAAGGTTTTTAATGATTGACGCTCATTCAACACTTTCCTGTAATGTGGTCCACTTGATATTGTGATGTACCTCGTTTTTCGTCTCATACCATAAAATTATCTGGAAAAATAGATGGACGGCATGGATGAAACACATACATCATGGTGGCTCCCACAGAGCACCGACCACCAGCTATTGGCTGGTGGCAGGGGGAGTAGCCAATCCGTTTCCGCCAAAAGGGAAACGAGAAATTTGCGAGAATACGACCCATTTATGGCCCATTTAGGAGGCTGAGCCCACCTCATTTTCCTTTGCGAGAATACGCCCCAGCTGTACGGACGCCTTTCCAAAGGTCGAAAATGCCCCTGCTTTTTCCTTCAAGCGGGAAGACGAGCGCTGACGCTCGTCGTACTCCGAGTTGTACGAACGGTTCAAAATAGATCAACGTTACATGGGCCCCACAGTTATGTATTTATTATATCCACAACGTTCATCCGTATTTCGAGATCATTTCGGAGCATTATCCAAAAAAAAAAAAAAAATCATATCCAAAGATCAACTGGACCACACCACAGAGTAGCACAAAATTGATTTTCACCGTTGAAACTTTTGTAGGGCCCACCGTAACATTTATTTTTCCATCCAATATATGCATAAGGTCACAAAGACCTGGATGAAGAGTAAAAACAAATTTCATAATGATCCAAAACCTCTGTGACCCCTAAAAGGGTTTCAATGGTAGACGTTCAATTCCCCACTGCCTTTTAAAGTGTGGTCCACTTGACTGTTAGATCTGTCTTATTTTCCGTCTCAAGCCTTATTATGAGCTCGCCAAATAGATGTATGGTTTGGATATAACATGGACCTCATGACGGGACCCAAAAAACAACAAAGATTATATGTTAAAAAGAAAAAAAAAAAAAAAAAAAAACAGATTTTTATTTTGTTGGATGCAGATATTTGACTACGGATTATAATCGTAGCCATATATACCACAATCCGTAGCCAAAGGGATTTGTCCGGGGTGGGGCGTGCCAAACTAGGATGCCCGCGCCACTCGCTGCCCTATCCGGTGGGGGCGCGCCAATCCGGCGTGGCAATGCCCATTTGATGACCCCTATAGCTACGGATTATAACCGTAGCCAAAACTGTAGTCTGTGCCAATCTATGAAAAAAAATTTATTTTTTTTATTTTTTTTATTTTTTTACATGGAGAACTTCATTCTACCTACAATTTTCTCTAATACATATTTATATAAATATGTATACATAAGCATATAAAAAAAATTTCTCACATTTTTTCATTTCTTTCTTTTTTCATTTAACAAGAATATCTTCTAAACCAAAATTAGTTACTTGACGTACCATATATGATTTTGGGGTAGGAGAAGCTAATTTAGCCAACCAACCTAGTTATTTTTCAAGATTCCATCAGGTCGATGGT
Organism: Magnolia changhungtana; assembly: GCA_030180095.1. Lineage (NCBI taxonomy): Eukaryota > Viridiplantae > Streptophyta > Magnoliopsida > Magnoliales > Magnoliaceae > Magnolia > Magnolia changhungtana. The sequence continues at coordinate 4,531,963 of JASAUF010000391.1, read as the reverse complement.
TGAAAATCCATTTTATTCACTTAACGGTCAATTTCAATCAGTTCAGCGGTCAATTTCGCTCATTTCATTTACTTATGATCAATTACATGCATTTCACTTCGGTCAATCCCTGATTCCGTCTTGATTCACGGTCATTTCCATTCATTTCACGGTCAATTCTCTTCACTTCATGGTCATTTCCATGCATTTCACTCATGGCCAATGCACTTCACTTCACAAATTTTCATGCATTTCACGGTCAATCCGTGCGATTATGTTTTGATTCACGGTCATTTCCATGCATTTCACGGTCAATTAAGCTTCACTTCATAGTCATTTTCATGTATTTCACGATCAATCCCGGCGATTCTGTTTTGATTCACGGTCTTTTCCATGCATTTCACTTGGTCAATTCCCTTCACTTCACGGTCATTTCCACGCATTTCACGGTCAATTCGCTTCACTTCACGGTCATTTCCATGCATTTTACGGTCATTCTCACCTATTCTGTGTTGATTCACGGTCATTTCGACGCATTTCACGGTGAAGTGTAGCGATTGGACCGTGAAATGCGCGGAAATGACCGTGAAGTGAAGGGGCATGACCGTGAAATGCCACGAAATGACCGTGAATCAACACGGAATAGGTGGGAATGACCGTGATATGCATGGAAATGACCATGAAGTGAAGCGAATTGACCGTGAAATGCATGGAAATGACCGTGAAGTGAAGGGAATTGACCGTGAAATGCGCCGAAATGACCGTGAATCAACATGGAATAGACGGGAATGACCATGATTTCCATGCATATCACAATCATTCCCGCCTATTCCGTGTTGATTCACGGTCATTTCGACGCATTTCACGGTCATGCCCCTTCACTTCACGATCATTTCCAACATTTCACGGTCAATTCGCTTCACTTCACGGCCATTTCCATGCATTTCACGGTCATTTCCACCTATTCCGTGTTGATTCACGGTCATTTCGACGCATTTCACGGTGAAGTGTAGCGATTGGACCGTGAAATGCGCGGAAATGACCGTGAAGTGAATGGGCATGAACGTGAAATGCGCCGAAATGACCGTGAATCAACACGGAATAGGTGGGAATGACCATGATATGCATGGAAATGACCGTGAAGTGAAGCAAATTGACCGTGAAATGCATGGAAATGACCGTGAAGTGAAGGGGTATGACCGTGAAATGCGTCGAAATGACCGTGAATCAACACGAAATAGGCAGGAATGACTGTGATATGCATGGAAATCACAGTCATTCCCGTCTATTCTGTGTTAATTCACGGTCATTTCGACGCATTTCATGGTCATGCCCCTTCACTTCACGATCATTTTCGCGCATTTCACGGTCAATTCGCTTCACTTCATGGTCATTTTCATGCATTTCACGGTCATTCCCGCCTATTCCGTGTTGATTCACGGTCATTTCGACGCATTTCACGGTGAAGTGTAGCGATTAGACCGTGAAATGCCCGAAAATGACCGTGAAGTGAAGGGGCATGACCGTGAAATGCGATGAAATGACCGTGAATCAACACGGAATAGGTGGGAATGGCCGTGATATGTATGGAAATGACCATGAAGTGAAGCGAATTGACCGTGAAATGCATGGAAATGACCGTGAAGTGAAAGGAATTGATCCGTGAGTGAATGCTGTAGAAATGACCGTGAATCAACACGGAATGACGGGAATGACCGTGATTTCCATGCATATCACAGTCATTCCCGCCTATTCTGTGTTGATTCACTGTCATTTCGACGCATTTCACGATCATGCCCCTTCACTTCACGGTCATTTCCGCGCATTTCACGGTCAATTCACTTCACTTCACGGTCATTTCCATGCATTTCACGGTCATTCCCGCCTATTCCGTGTTGATTCACGGTCATTTCGACGCATTTCACGGTGAAGTGTAGCGATTGGACCGTGAAATGCGCGGAAATGACCGTGAAGTGAAGGGGCATGACCGTGAAATGCACCGAAATGACCGTGAATCAACACGGAATAGGTGGGAATGACCGTGATATGCATGGAAATGACCGTGAAGTGAAGCGAATTGACCGTGAAATGCATGGAAATGACCGTGAAGTGAAGGGGTATGACCGTGAAATGCGTCGAAATGACCGTGAATCAACACGAAATAGGCGGGAATGACTGTGATATGCATGAAAATCATGGTCATTCCCGTCTATCCGTGTTGATTCACGGTCATTTCGACGCATTTCACGGTCATGCCCCTTCACTTCGCGATCATTTTCGCGTATTTTATGGTCAATTCGCTTCACTTCACGGTCATTTCCATGCATTTCACGGTCATTCCCGCCTATTCCGTGTTGATTCACGGTCATTTCGACGCATTTCATAGTGAAGTGTAGCGATTGGACCGTGAAATGCGCGGAAATGACCGTGAAGTGAAGGGGCATGACCTTGAAATGCGACGAAATGACCGTGAATCAACACAGAATAGGTGGGAATGACCGTGATATGCATAGAAATGACCATGAAGTGAAGCAATTGACCGTGAAATGCGCCGAAATGACCGTGAATCAACACGGAATTCCCGCGTCTTCACTTCACGATCACTTCCGCGCATTTCGCGGTCCAATCGCTTCACTTCACCCCATTTTCATGCTTATCATGGTCATTCCCGCATATTCTGTGTTGATTCACGGTCATTTCGACGCATTTCACGGTCCCACGTTTTCACTTCACGGTCACTTCCGTGCATTTCGCGGTCCAATCGATTCACTTCACCCCCATTCCCATGCATATCACGATCATTCCCGCATATTCCGTCCTGATTCACGGTGATTTCGACGCATTTTGCGGTCCCGCGTCTTCACTTCACGGTCAGTTCCGCATATTTCACGGTCCAATCGCCTCACTTCACAATCATTTTCATGCATATCACGGTCATTCCCGCCTATTCCATGTTGATTCACGGTCATGCCCCTTCACTTCACGGTCATTTCCCTAAACCTTAATTTACACCCTAACCTAAACCTATACTTATAACCTAAACCTATTCTCAAATGCCAAAATCTATAACGTAAACCTAAACCTATAACTTATAACCTAAATCCGAACATGAACCTGAACCCAGACCCAAATTCCTAAACCTAAACCTTATAACCTAAATCTATTCTCAAATCCCAAAACCTATAATTACAACCTAAACCTTAACCTAAACCTATAACCTATAACCTAAACATATCACCGAAACTCAATTCCCTAAACCTCAACCTACAACCTAACCTAAACCTATACTTATAACTTAAACCTAAACCTAAACCTATAACATTAACCTAAACCTTTAACCTAAACTTATAACCTTAACTTAAACCTATTCTCAAATCCCTAAACCTAAACCTTTAACCTATAACCTAAACCTATAACCTATAACCTAAACCCAAACCTAAACCTATACCCTGTAACCTATAACCTAAACCTAAACCTTAACTTATTCTCAATTACCTAAATCTATAACCTATAATCTATAACCTAAACCTTAGCCTAAACCTAAACCTAAACCTTAACCTATAACCTAAACCTTAACCTATAACCTATAACCTTAACCTAATGCTATAACCTATAACCTAAAACCTGAACGTATTCTCAAATCCCTAAACCTAAACCTACACTTAATCCTAATCTCAACTCCCTAACCTAAACGTAAACCTAAACTTGAAAACCCAAACCTAAACCCGATCCTGATCCCGCCTATTCCGTGTTGATTCACGGTCATTTCGACGCATTTCACGGTCACGCCCCCTTCACTTCACGGTCATTTCCATGCATTTCTCGGTCCAATCACTACACTTCACGGTCATTTCCATGCATATCACGGTCATTACCGCCTCTTCCGTGTTGATTCACGGTCATTTCGGCGCATTTCACGGTCATGCCCCTTCACTTCATGGTCATTTCCGCACATTTCGCGGTCTAATTGCTTCACTTCACGGTCATTTCCATGCATATCACGGTCATTCCCGCTTATTCCGTGTTGATTCAACCTCATTTCGACGCATTTCAGGGTCATGCCCCTTCACTTCATGGTCATTTCCGTGCATTTCGCGGTCCAATCGCTTCACTTTACGGTCATTTCCATGCATATCATGGTCATTCCCGTCGATTCCGTGTTGATTCACGGTCATTTCGGCACATTTCACGGTCATGCCCCTTCATTTCACTAGGTTATTTCACGCATTTTACTACGGTCCATTCACCTCACTTCACGCTCATTTCCATGCACTTCACGGTCATTTCCTAAGACATTTCATAGTCATGCCCCTTTCACTTCACTGGTCATGAATGAAATTGACCGCTAAGTGAATGAAATGGATTTTCAACCATCGACCTGATGGAATCTTGGAAAATAACCAGGTTGGTTGGCTAAAGTAGCTTCTCCTACCCCAAAATCATATAGGGTACATGAAGTAACTAATTTTAGTTTAGAAGATATTCTTGTCAAATGAATAAAGAAAGAAATGAAAAAAGGGGAAAAAAAATTTTATACGCTTATATATACATATTTATATAAATATGTGTTAGAGAAAATTATTGGTAGAATAAAGTTTTCCATGTTAAAAAAAAAAAAAAAAAACCTAAAAAAAAATTGCACTACAGTCAATGGCTACGGCTATAATCCGTAGCCATAGGACCCGCCGTTGGGCGTGGCCTCGCCAGACAGGTGCGGCCCCGCCGGATAGGTCAGCGAGTGGCGCGGCCGTGCGGGGGGCCGCTAGCTTGGCGTGCCCACCCTGGACAGGCCTCTTTAGCTACAGATTTTGGTTGATTTAGCTACGGTTATAATCCGTAGCTAAAAATCTGTATCAAAAAAATAAAATTCAGATTTTTTTTTTCAATGTCGAATCTTTATTTTTTTTGGGTCCCATCATGAGGTCTATGTTATATCCAAACCGTCCATCTATTTGCCGAACTCATATTAATGCTTGAGATGGAAAATAAGATAGATCTAACTATCAAGTGGACCACACTTTAAATGGCAGTGGGGAATTGAACGTCTACCATTTAAACCCTTTTAGCGGTTACAGAAGTTTTGGATCATTATTTAAAAAAAATTTCCTCTTCAACCAGGTGTTTGTGACCTTATGAATAGATTGGATGGAATATAAATGTTATGGTGGGCCCTACAAAAGTTTCAACGGTGAAAATCAATTTTCTGCTGCTCTTTGTGGTGTGGTCCAGTTGCTCTCTGGATATGATTTTTTTTTTTGCGTAATGGTTCGAAATGATCTCAAAATATGGATGAACGTTGTGGATATAATAAATACATAACTGTGGGGCCCATGTAACGTTGATCTCTTTTGAACCGTTCGTAGGAGTTCGAGGAGCGTCAACGCTGGTCTTCGAGCACCAGCCGATCCGCTTGGAGGAAAAAGCAGGGGCATTTTCGACCTATGGAAAGGCGTCCGTACAGCTGGGGCGTATTCTCGCAAGGGAAAATGAGGTGGGCTTAGCCTCCTAAATGGGCCATAAATGGGTCGTATTCTCGCAAATTTCTCAAAGGGAAACTCAGGTGGGCCACAGGACAGGACGTAGGTTGAGATGGGACGCTCCCCTTGGTTTCCATTGGAGCCTTTCATGTTGTGGAGACGGAATCCAGACCGTCCAGACGCTTCATATTCCCTGGATGAAGGATTATAGCAGAAGTCCGTATGTTCTGAAACAAAAGTAGCCCTAATTAGAATCAAGGGTGAAGATCCCCTTTCACATCGTTCCCTGTAATGTGGTCTTCCGTGGTTTTGAATCAAGTTAATTTTCATAGAATGGAGGTAAACTAATGCGACGCATCTGATGAACGGTCTAGATTTAATACATACACCACGTGGGTCCCACATCTCCCGGGTAGAACCGTAAGGTTGCGTCGGTACCTGTACCGCTGGATCGCGCACCTCTTTTTCTAAATGGTGCAAGCAAACCTGGGATTAGTGTAGTCACGCATCCCACGTGGCGCTCGGTTAGCGCGAGTCATGCCGTCTGTATACTTACGCGAGGTACGCTGGCGCGTTTCGTGAAACGCCTCTCTTTGTCTGTCTCTCTCTTCTCTGTCTCTCTGCAAACGAGAAGCGAAAATCGAAGAGGAAAACTTCCCTTCATTCGATTGAATTTCAGGAGTAAGTCGACCACTCTTCGAATTTATTTTTTACCCTTGTTGAATTCGTCTTGGAATTTGAGGATTTGGGTCTTTGATTTTGTTGAAAATGGCGATTGTTTTTGGGTCTTTTGAGCTTCAACAAGCTTTTTCGAAAGCAGAGGGAATTGTCGACAGTTTCTGGGTTTTTTGGGTGTCTCAGATTGATTGAAATTTCGAGCAAGCTGATGGATTTATCTGGATATTGTACGTTCCAAAACTGCTTAAAAGCAAATTGCTACTGTTCCTCGAATATCAGAAAGAAATGAGTTTTTTTTTTTTTTTAGTTTATGAGATTGCTTAAATCTCAGGAAAATTGTTGGTTTTTTGAGTTTATTAGAGTGCTTAAAATCTCAAGAGAATGGTTTGTGTCTGTGGTCTTTTGATTTTATTAGAGTGTCCAAAAGTCTTAAGAAAATGGTAAGTATTTTCGGGTGTTTTGAGTTTAATTAGACTGCTTAAAAGTTCAAGTCGTTAGTTCCTGTGGGTATTTTAATTTCATTAGAGTGCTTGAAGCAAAAAAAAAAAAAAAAAAAAGTTGTTTTGGGGCCTTTTTAAATGATTAGATTGCTTAAAGGTGTAGTTGTTTGCAAATGACATAGTTTTGGTTGACGAGGTGAGGGTGTAAGTCCAAGCTAGAACTATGGAGGGATGATTTAGAATCTAAAGGTTTTAAAGTTAGACGAAGCAAAGGAGTATAAGGAATGCAATGCTAGTAACAATAGGAGTGGGAATGAGGAATTTGTTAATATTGCTGACTAAGAGGTTCCAAAATGACCTCAAAACTGACCTATCTTGGGTTGATAGTTCACGAGAGCAGAGAGATCGAGAAGGATGTTGTTTATGGAATTAGAGTTAGGTGGATGAAGTGGAGATGTGCCTCGGGAGTTTTATGTGATCACCACATACCAATGAAACTGAAAGGGAAATTTTATAGGATAGTTGTATGATCATCTATGCTTTATGGGACAAAACATTGTTGAAAGGGAAATTAAGGAACAACATGTTCATAGGATGAGCGTAGCTGAAGGATGTTGAATGGGCAAGTGGCAAAATGAAAAAGGATAGAATTAGAAATAAGTGCATTCAAGGGAACCTAGGAGGCACTGATAGGTAATGAGATGAGGGAAAGTAGACTTGGATAGTTTGGCCATGTGCTCCCCAAAGCAAGAACTGCACCAGTAAGGAGTGAGTTAGTTCAAGTTGAAGGCTCTAGAAGGATGAGGGAATGCCTAAAAGGACATGGGTGGATGACGTAGGACGGATTAAGCACGTTCTTAACACAAATGGACCGGAAGTAGCCTAAAGGGAAATCAACAAAATTCAACACGGTTCGATCGATCGACCGATCGGGTCGACAGATCGGTCAATCAATCGAAACTCACATAATTTTTTAGTTTTAGTCTTTTGGACATTTTTGAGTCATTCTAATCAATTGACGGACAACAGAAACTTGCGCATATTTCAGATTTTATTTCCTTATTTGTTTAGGTCTCTTCTAATTGCGTCTTAGGGTTTGTTTAGGGTTATTTAAGCATGCAACTCGTTTTATTTTAGGAAGCTATCAATAAAATTCTTTTTAAAAAAAACTATTTTATTTCTCTTGTGGATTCAAGAGGGCCTTGTGGATTCAAGGTGTTATCAATCGAGGAAGACAGCGATTGACCTCATCATGCCCTTCCTTGCGTCAGTGGAGGTAGTAAGAAAAGCCATGATGATCAGTGGTTTAACAGGGGATATGGTCCTTGATAGAGTTGAATGGTGGAACAAGATTCGTGTAGCCAATTAGTTGGGATCAGGCGTTGATGACGATGGATGATGATGAAATTGCTTAAAAGCTCAAGATATATATATATATATATATATATATTTTGAGGGGCGGGGATGGGGGTCTTTTTTAGTTCCAAGGCTACTCAAAAGCTTAAGATTGTATCATTAAAAAATTAAAAAGAAGAAGAAGAAGAAGAAGAAGAAGAAGAAGAAGAAGAAGAAGATTAAAAAAGGCTCAAGATTGTTGCAATCAATGTTATAAATATCAGCGATATTATCGATAATAATGTTGTTATTTTTGGTGTCGTCGGGTCAACGTACCAAAACCCTAAGTAATATAGTAAATTCCAAATATCATTGATAATTTCGATATTATCGTCGTATTCGGCGATACCAGTGATACCCAAAATATTTTGGTGTCTTGACAGTATAAAAGATCCCTCGTATACTTTCGTAAAGTGCCAAAAATTCATGAGAAAATTGGGAAAAATCTCAAAAGTTGAAAAAATCATCATTTTTGGTGGGATTTTAATTCTTAGTTGATTTCAATCACTCATTTTTATGAATCAATCACTCCCTTGGGGGAGAAATCTCGTCTGAAAGTGAGGATGGGGCAAAACTCAAAGGTGACAAAAAATCCACTGATACTTAATTTTTCTTAAAATGTCAGCATGGATTGCAGTGTCTATGCATGATTCTCATGATCTACATGGATTTGTAGCACATAAATCAACATTTGAGTAGGTGAATGGGGGAAATTGTAATTTCCTCCATTTTATCCCTCAAATTGAGAATGAATGTTTTATTACTTGTATTGTATGGTATTTGAATGATATGAACTTATTTTGGATATTATCCTGCTTCTTCTTCTTTTTTCTTCCTGACAGCACATGGTTTAGCCCCTATAAAATGAACTTATTATGATAGTTATTGTTTTTTTTTTTTTTTTTTTTTTTTTTTTTTTTTTTTGATTTCTAAATGTGTAAACATGTGTGTTCAACGTCTCCTGAGATTTCACTAAAAAAAAAAATCCACCTTTTCCCCAATGTTTCCCTCAATCGACGATATTTTCTAAGTATCAATATCCCCAGTCAGCAATACATGTAACGATACCAATATTCTGAACACTGCTTGTAGTTGATTTTTGGTCTTTTGAGTTTCTAAGGCCACTTAAAAACTCGAACTTTGTGGTTATTTCTAGGTCTTTTGAGATTCTAAGGCCACTTAAAAACTCAAATGTTGCAGGTGTTTTGGGTCTTTTGAGTTTCCAAGTCCACTTAAAATGCCTGAGAGAATTGCAAGTGTTTATGGGTCTTTTGAATTTCTGAGATTGATAAAAAGGCCTAGAAACTTGCAAATGTCTCTGGGTCACTTCAGTTTCTAGAGATGCTTAAGAGTCCAAGGGACTTGCAGGTGTTTCTGGTTCTTTCGAGTTCCTGAGACTGATAAAGGGCTAATTCTTTATGAGTGATTTGGATCATTTGAGTTTTAAAAGCTGTTTAAAAGCTCAAGAGAATTGCATATGTCTATGGGTCTTATAGACTGCTTAAAAGCTCATGAAGATTGGAAGTTTTTCTGGGTCCTTTTCAGTTTATGTCTGCTCAGAAGCCCCAAGAAATTCTAAGCGCTTGTGGTTTCAAGGGCTGCTAAAAACCCTAGTCAACTGCAAATGTTTCTGAATTTTTAGAGTTTCATAGACATCTTAGAAGCCAAAGAAATCTGCACGTGTCTTTGGAGAGTTTGTAAGGCTGCTCAGAAGGACAATAATTCTTGCCGATTTGAGTTTCTAAAGCTGCTTTTAAAAGTTCAAATCATTCTTAAACTTGGCATTTCAGCACAAGAGATGACGAAGTTTTGGGAGGTTTAGTAATCCAAAACCTGTATAGCCCCTCCCCAATGCATGATCCACATGCGCCAAAGTGGCACATTTTGTCGAACACCCAAGTTGTCCACCAGGTGGCCCAACTGTTTATATGTCCATGTCCATGGATCATGTCGTCCCACTTGTTGGATGGACCGCTGTGTATGAGAAATGGATCGCTAGGAAAACCTGGTTTGGCTGTTCATTTTGTTTTTAAAACTGCGTCCTACTTGATGGACAGCTAGGATGTTCCACATGTTCCACTTTTGTACACATGGAAGCATGTACAAAGGTTGGGCTATACATGTGCGAGATTAGTTATCTACTTCTGTTTTACAGTGCCTTCTGTTGAATGACTTCTATTTCTTATTTTTTGTATATTCAAGTCTTTTATCAGAGTTTGCAGTTTCAGTTCATTCTAATGTCAATTGTTTGCATTTTGACCTTGATTCTGTTGAAATTTTGATTACATTGTTTGCAATGTGGCTGGTGAGAAATGTTATTATTGGTCCCCTTTTCAAGAATCTCCCAAGGAAGAATACTATGCGTACATCTTTCAAAAAAGAAAAGAAAAAGAGAATGCTATGCATACTAATTTTCTACGTGTTTTATGCAGTTTGCTTTTATTATGGCTGAAGCAGAAAGAGCTATGGAATTTAAAATGCATGTGGAAAGCAACAGAACAAACACAGCAATGGACATTGGACAACGTATGGGTGAGAATGAAATTGGAGAAAGTATGGCCTTAAAGGAGTTTAATGCATGTGCCATAGATGCAAATCTCGAACCATATATGGGCATGGAGTTCGAATCTGAAGAGGCTGCATTCTCATTCTATAATGAATATGCTAGGTGTGTGGGATTTGGTGTCCGTAAAAGATCTACCCGTTATTCAAAGCGGGACAACAGATTAATTGCTACTCAGTATGTATGTTTCAAGGAGGGTTTCAAACAGCAGAGGGAAACAGTTAAGAACCCACGACCGATTATAAGGGAAGGTTGCCCGGCAACGATTAAAGTTAAGAAAGCAGACTCTAAGAAATGGGTTGTTCATTTTGTTGAAAAGGACCATAACCATGCGCTACTTAGTCCAACTGACGTGCATAACCTTCGATCACACAGGAAGAAATTGGATTTTGAAACCTGTGTGGTTAGTGACAAATTGGATGAAAGTTCTGCTCTGATTACATTCGAAGGAGATGCAAATGTAGAGCCATCTGTGGGTATGGAGTTTGAGTCTCTAGGGACTGTTTATTCATTCTATAATGCATATGCTAGGCATATGGGCTTTGGCATCCGTAAAACATCCACTCGTTACTCGAAGCGTGACAGATCATTAATTGCCATCCGCTTTGTATGTTCTATAGAGGGCTTTAAGCAGAGTAATGGGACAGTGGAGAATACACAGATAATCACAACGGAATGCAAGGCAATGATTAGTGTAAAGAAAACAAATTCTGGGAAATGGTTTATTCATGCTGTTGAGAAGGACCATAACCATGAACTTTGTCCCAACAAAGTGCATTGCTTTCGATCACATAGGAAACTGCAAAAAAATGCAAAGTGCTCTAGCAACACTTCTAGTGCTTCAGGAGTAAGACTGAAGAAGCTGACTCCTGTCTCTGGCAAACAATCCAACACAAAGATTACTAATTCTGAGTTCGCCAATGATGCCGGTAAAAACCGTATTGAGCAGATGTGGCGGTTGACCTTTCCAAGAGGAGACGTTAAGGCTCTCATTGATTATTTCAAGCATATGCAGGCCGAGAACGCATCCTTCTTTTACGCAATAGAAATTGATGAAGAAGAGCATATAAGAAATATCTTTTGGGCTGATTCTAAGTCGAGGATGGCTTCTAATTACTTCAGCGATGTAGTAACCTTTGACACTATGTATTTGGAGAAAAAATATCACGTGCCATTTGCTCCATTTGTAGGAGTGAACCACCATGGGCAGTCTGTGTTACTTGGTTGCGCACTGCTTGCAGATAAGACCATATCGTCATTTATTTGGATTTTCCAAACATGGGTTGCATCAATGAATGGGCGGTATCCAATATCCATAATTACTGAACATGATAGGACCATACAAGCGGCAGTGGCAGAGGTGTTCCCAGAAACCCATCATCGTTTATGCATGTTTCACATCCAAAGAAACATTACCAAAAGATGGGGTCATGTATGCAAAGAACATTGGAATTTTAAAGCTGAATTTGATAAATGCGTCTACCAGACCGAGACAGTTGATGAATTTGAAACAAGATGGGGGCTGCTTCTTGATACGTTTAATCTTAGGGAAGATGAGTGGCTGAAGATTTTATATGAAGATCGCCAACAGTGGGTCCCAGTATACTTGAAAGGTAAATTTTTTGCAGGATTATCTACTAGCCAGGGAAGCGAAGGTATTAACTCTTTCTTTGATGGGTATGTGAATGCGGAGTCCACTTTAAAAGAGTTTCTTGAACAGTATGATACTGCCCTGCAGAGTCGGTATGATAAGGAATCTCTCGCTGATTTTGAGATGATGCAAACCAAACCCAGTTTGAGGACAACAACTCCTTTTGAGAAACAAGCGGCAAATGTTTATACAGCAGAAATTTACAAGGTATTTCAAGTCGAGATTTGTGAAGCTATTGGTTACTATGAAAGGAAAATCAAGGAGAATGACACAATCATAACTTATATGGTGGCCAAATTTGGTGAAGAGAAGACTTACACTGTCACATTAAATGCTTCCGAAATGAGAGTTGGTTGTAGCTGCTGTATGTTTGAATTTGTAGGCATTCTTTGTAGACATGCATTAAGAGTCCTCAGTGCAAGAGGCGTCTTATTAATCCCACCCCATTACATTTTGAAACGTTGGACAAAGGATGCCAAGAGCAGGCTTGGATTGAATGAGCGCCCTGTTAGAGCACAAAGAGATTGCTCTCAATCTATGATCTTGCGGTACAATGATCTATGCCAGTTATCTGTTAAACTCGCTGAGGAAGGGGCGTTGTCTATTGAAAGTTACAATGTGGCCTTGCATGCTTTTCAAGAAGCATTAGAGAAAATTGTCTCTGCGAACAACTCCTACGGAGCTTGCACATCCTGACCTTCATGCTGGTAATCATCAATACAGAATCGCGGAAGTCACTGGAGCATGTAATATTTCTGACCAATCAACTTAGCATGATCCTCAGCACTTGATGTCAAAAGGTTGCCTTCCGTCTAAGAGAGTAAAGCCTGGATTGGAGAAATCATCATCTAAGGTGAAGGTCAGGTTTTGTAGTAAATGCAAGAAGACCGGTCACAATACTTGCACCTGCAAGGATCCTCTTCACGATGTTCAGGTGGTATGACCCATGCTCCCTCCCTCCCTCTCTCTTGTTAGTGGTCGTGTAGACAAGGCGTGGAATGGTGTGTTTGTTTTCTTAATTTTCTGATTTCAGTACTTATTCCAACTAATTGTTATGTTTAGCTATGTTGGTTTCAAGAATGCTCTTTTGGTAAACACTTCTTCGCACTAAGAACATTTTTCCTGACTATGTTTGTATAATCCTTTGTTCAGGATGATCTCTCTTTCAAGCTTGAATATGTTCATCCATATCTCAATGACATCCACAATCATCGCAACTGGAAGAAACCGAGTCCCATATTCACAGGTGGACCAGGGTGGATGAAGTTCCAGCAATATGGGTTGATAGAGTGGGCTTCAAAGCTAATATCAAAGAGGCCAGTGATACCTCCCTTTTTTTCCTATTCGAGTTGGCTGCTCTTAAGAGAGGGTTTTAATCCTATTCTACACATGCCACGTGCATGCAATGTGGTACTTCTGCGAGATATGGGTCATTAATGTGGTGTCTCAGCTTGCTTGTGCTACTGCTCAAAATCAGGCTAGTCCATTCATCAATTGTCGCACAATTATGAAAAATAAATGGATGGTTAAAAATTGATGAGTGGTTCACATAGGATGTACACTTCGTCTGAAATCAGACCACGATATATCAGTTGGGGCACTACTGATAAATGGCCCAAATATCGCACATATGCCGCATTGATGCATTGGAAGAGTTGGGTATCAAGTGGCCATAGCAGGATTGTCTATCCCAAGAAACTTGATATGTTTCGAGCTGATGAAGCTCACTGCTCCTTTTGACTTATTATTTTAAACTTGCAGTGCTTCACCTGACAATGCAAATTTACTTAATGGTCTAGTGATGGAGGAAATCACAATGTGCGATGAAACCGGTAGCATTTGCACTAACTGGCATTGACTGCATGGCAATCGCGCAGTCAAACACTACAAGTGATAACACAAAGTTTGTAAATGGAAAATTGTTGGTGAGCAGAATGCCTTCCAGGTAAATCTACTTTGCTTACATCTTCTAGGTGATTGAATTATGTCTATAATTTAATGCATGACAAAATGCCATTTATTTCAGTTTCATATTATATTTTAAGGAATGATGGGAACAGCCTTTAATTCTATTGAGTATGGCATTGTTCTAAAACTCTCTAACTTGACACAAAACTCGGCCGAGTCAACTCAATCCGACGAGATTTCGACCCAAGTCTCTGAGAAACTGGGACACAATCTTGACTCAGTCTGAACTCAATAAGACTCATTGTGTCGGCTTGACAACTTGGCCAACTCGATATGGCTTGACAACTCGTCGAGCTAACTCATCATTCTAAAACACACTAACTGGACATCGTGTCTGAGTTTTCAGGTTTTGAACTATGGAATATGGCATTGCACTGCATTTCGCACTAACCTATTGTATTGAAAAAGAAAAAAAAAAAATGTTGAGAAATGGCGATTTCACACTTACTGCACATGAGTTCCCATCTGGACATGTGGCGGATGTGTACGAGACACGAACCGGTCATAGGCCATGGGCAATGGCCCAAAAGAAATCCTAACTGCCTGACCAGAGTAGGGACCAAAAACAGGCCATCGTCATTATGTTCCTGACCAGCCTGATTTATGGATCATGTCTATATACAGGTTGGCCTGCCAGATGACTGTTTCATATATTGCAGACATACAGGTCCACCATGTACCGATTGGAACTTTGATGTGAAAACACGTGGAATACATTCCACCGTTCCTCAAATTTGTGAAACCTTTTCTCTTGCATTTGAGATCTTTTCTTTTACCTTATTTCATGAGAATTTGTCGTTGTTTGAAAAATGTATTTTTCTTTCTTTCTAAAAACAAAAGGAGGAGAATTGACAATTTTTTTTCTGATGGGTAGACTGCATCTAAACTTTCATGAATTGTTTGATATCTGTGCTTCTCAAGAGTGGAGTTTTCTATAAATTTTTTAAAAAGAATTTTTTTGAGGTTCTAATTATTGTACATGTATTCACCTTGTATCAAAATACAATTGCAGTGATAGAGGATGGTAAGAAGAGGAAAGGCATGTGGCAGCTCTGTTTATTTGTGGGTCTTGGGTGATTTGGGAAGAAAGAAATGGAAGGTGTTTTAGGAACTTAGTCATTCTTTGGGTTGGGTTAAGATGCAAGCAAGGTGCCTGGTTTTTTAGTGGGCTTCATGTTTGGGTGGGGATATTGATTATTGTTTTTTGTAACTTCTGGTGGGGACTTCAGTTGAGTATTTTTTTTGTAAATTTGGGTGGCTGGCTTCAGCTTCTTGTTATATAGTACTTGCGCTTTTTGCGCTCTGGTTATATAAAAAATTGTTACCTCTGAAAAATAATAATTAATAAAATCCAATTGCAATTAGACAAGGATCTTGGTGTTAGCAGCAACTTTGATTTTTAATCGTTGCCAGCTAACCATAACCCACTTCATTCAGTTGAAGACTGTAGAGGAAGTGCGCTGGTGAACCTCCCCCATATGTATTGGTCCTACATGGACATTATGCTGGTTGTGTAAGAGACGTCCCAAGCTACGATGGTTTTACTCTTGGTGGGCCGTACACCATGAGAGGCCATAGCAGGGGCGAGTTGGACGTCTGCCCGGATATACTAGAGGTAATCACTATCAATAAAAACTCACTATTTCGACTTCGAGCTTTGCTAAACCCACATGCATGTACAATTCAGCTAATGCAAATGCCACCACATATGCCAACATGGCAGTCAGGTGACCCTTCTTATATATAGATTCTATTCCTAATCCTATCTACCCCCACCCCAAAGGAGAGAGTGCCTATCTTCTCCTTCTGTCTTCTGATGATCATCCTCTCTACCCCCACCCCAAGGGAGAGAGTGCCTCTCTTCTCCTTCTGTCTTTTCTTCCTCTTCTCCCATCACACATGTGATCATCCTATCTCCCCGAACCCCGAAGGAGAGAGTGCCTCTCTTCTCCTTCCATCCTTTCTTCCTCTTCTCCTATCACACGTGTGATCGTATATGGTCTATATCATATGATGAACATAATAGACAGATCAGATCTCTCATGCATATTATCAAGGCCCCAAACCTATCCTCATGTGTATGAACCATTGCATGATGCTTGAGTTTTTTTTTTTCCCTATATAATTACTTGCCTTTAAGGCTATTGACCAAAAAACACCGCTTAACCCGCCTCATCTTTGCAAATACGTTTAAAAAAAAGTGCTTATTTGACTTTGACTTTCATTTTTCAATTTTCAAAAAGTCGTAATTGCCCTCATGTCCTTTCATTTTTCATAGTTATACCCCATTTGAGGGGTTTGGGTGTGTGGAAAATTCGATGGAGCCCACCCTTATGTATGTGTGTGATTGACGTTGTCCATCCATTTTATCATCTCATTTCAGGCCATGAGCCTAAAAATTGGCAGATCCGAATCGAAAGTGTGTCCTACAAGGTTTCAATGGTAAACATCAATATCCCCAATGTTTCGTTTGCTCTGCTTCTTTTTTGGCTCATGGCTTAAAATAAGCTGGCAAAATAGATGGGATGGACAGGTTAGTTAGACATACGCATCTTTTTTGGCTCATGACTTAAAATAAGCTATGGACAGGTCAGTTAGACATGTGTATCTTTTTGGCTCATGACCTAAAATAAGCTAGTAAAACAGATGGACAGGTTAGTTAGACATATGTATCTTTTTTGGCTCATGGCCTAAAATAAGCTAGTAAAACAGATGGACTAGACATATGCATCTTTTTTGGCTCATAGTCTAAAATAAGCTTGCAAAACAGATGGACAAGTCAATTGGACATATGCATCACAGTGGGACATAGGCAGTCTTTGCACGCTGTAGTGGGATTTCACCATCTATGAGTCTCGAACCCTAGACCTTGTGTTGAAGCTCCTTAGAGTCTACCACCGAGGCAAGGACTCGCACGCAGTAGTGGGACATAGGCAGTTAATATCCCACTTGCACCTGAGATGATATGTCTCATTTTTCGGCTCATGGCTTAATATGAGTTGGCAAAATGGATGGATGATGTCAATCACCCACATACATCAAAATGGGTTGTAGGAAGTTTTCAATAGTGGGCGTGGATATAAAATATGTGGGGATATAAAATAAGTGGGCCCCACAACTCCCAACACCACTTAGCTGGATGGTCCTTGCTAGATGGTGCTGGGATCACCACCCAATCCGTTTCTGTGTCCGAGACCCGCTCCATTCTCAATTGGTGTGAAAGGGTGCCTATTTGTGGGGCGATCTATGTGAAAATGTGGCAGCCTGTGTGAGATCCTAAGTCAATGCCCTTTGCCAAAACTAGAGGCAATCCACTTATCAGGTGAGCTACAGTTTTTAAAACAAACGGATGGATTGAAAAACTTAAGGAAAGGGTTCCTAAGCTATCTTTTGAATTCTGATGTTGCGGCCCATTTAATGAGTGGAGTAGCTGGCCCTTCGTTGAAGGGCAGCTACACATGGGGCCCATCTTATCGACAAGATAGATCTTACACAGATCTGTCACAGGTGGGGCACGTGGGGTGGTCTGTAGATGGGCTCTCAAGGATAGGCAGATCTCATTATAGAGTAGTTGGGAGTAATAACTCAACGGCCATACATGGTGGTGCGTGCCTATCTTAATGTTTGTTAGAAATTCACTTCAATCATTCATTTTGCTCTCTCATTTAAGAGCATGAGCTCAAAAGGACGCGGATTGCGTCCTACCCTTGCCCGGATGGTAATCCGTCCGGGCAGGGCTCTGTGGCACCCACCGTGATGTATGTGTTTTATCCACGCCGTTCAACATTTTTTGCGAATAATTTTAATATGCAAAGCAAAAAATGAGGCAGGTCCAAGGCTTAAGTGGACCACACCAAACGAACCTACGCTAATAATGACACCCTCCGTTGAAACCTTTCTAAAGGCCAACGTGATGTTTTTTTTTACCATACAACCTATTCATAGGGTCATGTAGACGTGGATGAAGTGAAAGCACAAATCTCAGCTTCATCCGAAACTTCTCAGCTCTCAAGAAGTTTTTAATGGTGGACATTGAATCCCCACTTTGTAGTCCACTTAAGCATAGGACCTGCCTCATTTTTGTTTTGCATGTTAAAATTATCTACAAAAAACGTTGAACGGCATGGATAAAACACATACATCACGGTGGGTGCCTAATCAGTCCGGGCGGGATTAGGACGCAATCCACGTCCAGCTCAAAAATGAGATTGATCCAAACCTTAGGTGGCCCACATGAAAGGAAAAGAAGGGATTTTGGATAACACTGTTAAAACATGAAAAAATTAGCAATGTAGACTCCTCCCTTGTATGCTTGTTTCTTTTTTCGACGCCTGAAAACTTATGTTACGAAAGTAGATTTTTAGGGTACGAAAGTTTGGCAAGGTAAGTTTTGTTTGAGTTGAATAAAAAAAAGTGAGTGGTAGATCAGGTCTATAATAAAAAATTACCTTTAAAACATCTTGAAACTATCATAAGACCCACTTTGAGCATTGGATCTGCCTCATTTGTGGGGCCCAGTTTCTAAAATGAGCTGGAAAAATATATGGATGAAGTGAATTTTTCACAGACATCAAGATAGGCCATATGTACGGTCAGGGTTTGGTCCACGTGAATTCATTCATTTCATTGCAGTTTTTGAGCGACAACATATATAGTAGTTATGTTTTAAATGAAAGGCATTCTGGCATGTGAACCCGGTAGAGAGATATATCTATGCCTGGAGCTGTGTGGGCCCTAGAGATGTCCCTAACAAATCTACTCTTCATTTGTTTTGAAAGACTACAATAGGATAGGATTATAAAAACTAGGCAGATACAAAACCTAGGTAAGCCATACCAACCAAACAGTGGAAGCAACAACGTCCACGGTTGAAACCTTTCTAGAGCTGAACATGATATTTATATGCCATCCGAACCATTCATAGAATTATTACCACTCAGATAAACTGTAGGAACAAATATCATCATAATACAAAACTTCTGTCACTGCTACGCGTTCAATCGCTACTGTTTCGTGTGGTGTGGCTCACATGAGTTTTGGTTCTGCTTGATTTTTAGAATAATGCACTATTGTGGTATTTCAAAATAGATGGACAAAGTAGATTTGTCGCCTACATCTTTATGGGCCCACACAGCTCCGGACACTAAGATATCTGTGTGTAGGGTCACAAATAAGCCTAAAATGATGTATGTGTTTTATCCATACCTCCATTTATTTTGGATCATTATTTTAGGGCATGAGCTTTGAGGTAGATCTAAGTCTCGGGTGGACCACACCACAGGAAAACAATGGTGCTTGAGTTCCTACAATTAAAAACTCCTACCTAGAGGATGGTGCTCTGCGGGCCCCAAAATAATGTATGTTTGTTTATCTAAGCTGTTCATCCATTTTGGATCATTATTTTATGGTATGAATCTAAAAAATGAGGCGGATCCAAATCTGAGGCACATTGCACGGAAGGAAAACAATGGTGATTGAATGCCTACCGTTAAAAACTTCATAAGGCCCTCTGTAATATTTATTTCCTATCCAACCTGTTGTTTGGGTTACACAAACTTGGATAAAGGGTAACATACATATTAGCTTGATCCAAAACTTTTGTGGCCCTAGAGAAGTTTTTATAGGTGAGCGTCTAATCACCTTGAAAAAGTATATTGGAAATACTGTAAATAAAATAAAATAAAATAAATTATTTTTAATTTCACCCGGCTTAATCACATAAAAATTACGTTTCGAATTAAAGTGTAAAGTATGTCAACTAGTGTCATTACAGCCACACTATCTATGCCCATGCTTGAGTGTGCGTGCATGCAACCCGAGAATTTCAATATCTGGAACTCCCATACTGTAAGTTTTTTTTCTCATTTTTGATACGAGATAAAAGTACAAACGACACTTTTTCATTTGAAATATTATAAAATCCTAACGCGAAAATTTCAAAAATGAATATTTTTTATTTTCAAAATTAAATTTCAACAATCACCACTATTTTCTATGGTGTGGTTCACCTGATATTTGGATCCACCTTATTTTTAGGTTCATACCCTGAAATGAGCTGGAAAAAAAATGGATAAACTGCATGGATAAAACACATACATCATGGTGAAACCCACGGAACACCATCCAGAGGTGAGCCCTGTCAATTTGCAATCCGCGTCCCATAGAGAGGGAGAGTGATAGTTGATCCACATGCAATTAAAAACTGCACACGTGGCATTCAAGAAGCCAGATCAAACCATTATAATGAAAACGAAAATAAAGCATGTTTAATAATCTCACACTCTGATTGGTGGACATTTATTGGGCGGTTAAAAGTGAATAAAATCCAACGGTTCTATTTCCACAGGCAATTGTCCACTAAATGGAGGTTATTGTTTTATTTTGGCTTCCGGGCCCTGCAATAGTGGGCTGCACAAACTCGTCAGTTTTATATCGGTTAACATATGCCACGTCTGGAATTTTTGGTGCCTGCGTATCAAGCGTCGTAGAAAGCCTCCGTAGTCCGTATCATTTTATCCTGTACGTCACACGAGAAATCCGTCTCAGCCCGTATGATCTGAAGCTCCATGGGCTCTACCATAATGTCTGTATTGAATCCACTCCGTCCATCAGTTTCATTAGCTCATTTTAGGATGGAAAAAACAGAAAATTAGGCAAATAAAATATTCAAGTGGACCACACCATTCTAAAAAGTGGGAGGTAAATGGCTGTCGTTGAAACCTTCCTCTGATCACGGCCTCTTTTATGTCTAATGCAAACGGTTGGTAAGGTGATTCTCACAAGGATGAAGGAGAAACATAAATATCAGCCTGTTCCAAAACTTCTCTGACCCCGACAAAGTTTCAATGGTGGGCGTTCAATCCCAACTTTTCTTTAGTGTGGCCCATGGGAGATTTGAATCGGCCTTAAATTTCACTATCACGTCATAAGATTTCTATAAAAGTTGATAGACGGAGTGGATTTCAAAAGGACATCGCAGTGGGCCCACACCGATTTCGGTTACACGGTCTCGGTCCGTCGGGGTTTAAATGCAACTCGCGTCCCCTTCGAAACCCTCTCGCTCTAAAACCCTCATCTTCTTCGAAACCGTCTAGCGCAGCCTCTATAGAAGAAAAAAGCAAAAAAGAAAAAAAGAAAAAGAAAAACAGTTTTTTATTTCCGCTAGCTTGTCGAGAGAGAGAGAGAGAGAGAGAGAGAGAGAGAGAGCCGTTGCCGTTGCCGTTGCCGTTGCCGTTGCCGTTGCCGATGCAACTCTCCTTTATAGCCAGGATTTTCAAACTATGACCGTCGGAGTGAGGGGACCTGTAAGTCAGGTACAGGTAAGTGAAATCTCTCCCTTTTCGAATGGGGATTTTCTTTTCTGTAACTTTGAAATTTCCCATCCAAACACTACCTGTTAGTCCTTTACAACTAATGCAACTTACATGCATTCAAATGATTCCTTACTTGAAAATTCTTTTTTATTTTTTACATCTTTCATTATCTTCTTCTTCTTTATTTATTTTATTTATTTGTTTATTTTTTAAATACTATTTATCATATTTTCCTATTATTTTAATTAAAAATCTAGAAGTAGCATGTAGCGATGGGACTCGGATTGCGTAGTGTAGAACACAGCAACAGGTTATATCCACACCGTCCATTCATTTTGCCAGATCGTTTTATGGCACAAGCCAAAAAATGAGGCAGATCCAAAGCTCGAGTGGATCACACCACAGAAAGCGGTGGAGATTGAACACCTACCATTGAAAACTTCTTGGGGGCCGCAGAAGTTTTGGATCAAGCTGATATTTGTGTTTTCCCTTCATCCACGTCTGTGTGATCTTATGAATAGGTTGGATGACAAATAAACATCTTGGTGGGCCCTGGGAAGGTTTCAATAGTGGGCATAGTTGTCCCCACTGCTTTCTGTGGTGTGGTTGATATTTGTGTTTTCCCTTCATCCAGGTCTGTGTGATCTTATGAACAGATGGCAAATAAACATCTTGGTGGGTGTCATTGTCCCCGCTGCTTTCTGTGGTGTGGTCCACTTGAGCTTTGGATCTGCCTCATTTTTGGGCTCATGCCCTAAAATGATCTGGGAAAATGGATGGATGGTGTGGATATAAAACATACATCATGGCGGGGCCCACAGAACTTTACCACTTCAACATGGTACTGACCCTGGTGTTGTGTTCTACACCACACAATCCGAGTCTTCACGTAGCTTACACTAACTCTTCAGGGGTGCATGTGAATGCTATGCTATTTGCTATTTAACACACTATTTTGGAATTGTTCTGTTATGGATTTCTTGAATTCATTGTCTCATGATCTTTGTTTCAACTATCAGAAAATTACATGCCTTGGTCATCTCATCATATCCAGAATTCCATGTTTGGATGCTCAATTGAATTGAATTGCAGAGTTTCAAAGTCAAGGAAGTGGAAATGACCAAAGTGGGGCTAAGCTCACTCCATTTACAGTGAGTCAAACTAGCAATTCTGACTGTTTTGAGTCCGAATGGAAACTCATGGAATTGCAATTAGGGGCTGATCGTTATTATGAATTAAGATGGTCCCACCTCCACCTTGCTTAATTCCTGTATATTTAATTGATGTATTGAAATTCAGTTCAACCACACATCCTAGCTCACTCTTTTTGCATCAATTAGAAAAAGAGAACCAAAACATTTTACGGATATCAAACGTCATTCTCTTGTCGTCTACCGTAGGATTGCCTTGTTTTACCTTTTTTCAACTCTACTTCTGATTCATGTGTTGTGGCTTGTGGTTGTTTGGTACAAAAAAGAAAAAAGAAAAACTAAATCATTCTGTTTGTTTCTAGCAGTGAATCACGTGTCGTGATCTGGCAATTACATTTCTTTCATCTGGGTGCAATTACAATTCAAGATCTCGATGTTGAGGAATTATAATCTGTGCACCAGAGATGCAGCCTTTCAGCTGCCTCTACATGCTGGGCCTAATACCCGTGTGAGGTCGATCTTTTGCTTACATTTTTGGGTTCTTCTTTGCATACTCATTGTTTTTTCATGTCAACTTATTTTGCGATTCTGTTTTATATAGTTAATGGCAGGTAGAGTTCTACCTGTAGTTGAATTTATGAGAATTTTACGAATGCATGTACAATTGTTCCTTTTTCTTGGGATATGCTTTCTAGGTTGGTTTATGATGTTTTGTTATGATCAGGCTTGAATCCAAACTGCCTGCTCTTTACGGCTCTCATGTCTTTGTGAATTTGGGTTGTATTAGGGTAGGGAGAATGCAGAAGATTGTTCTATTTAAGTCTTTCCATTGTCATTGCATTTAAATGACCATCTCAATATGCCTTGGAATTAAAGGATTTTCGATAATCTATGCTGATGGTTGCTTTAGCTTTTAGAATGCATCCACATTTCACATTGTTGAAGTTCAGAACCTTGTTGTTGGAATCTAGCTTTGATGATACTCTGGTTTTTATTTGTGTGTAGAATAGATGCTGGTGGATAAGCCATGCTGATGTTATGGATCAACCAGCTTTGAAGGATTTATGGATAAGCTATGCTGATGTTCACTGTAAAGAAGTCCCTTTATGTTTTCAATCCTCAGCATCTATGTAAAGAAGTCCCTTTATGTTTTCAATCCTCAGCATCTATGTAAAGAAGCCACTTTGAGAAATTTCTCTGAGGACTGAACTTTTATATATAGGTTCTGAGAAATTTCCAAAAATAAAAATAAAAATTCTAGGCTAAGGAATTGAACAGAAACTGCTGGGAAAGGTATACAGTTGGATCTATGGGGATCGTAGACCAATGGGGTGCTTCAGAAAAGGGTGTCTTCGCACATTTGTGCTATTTGGGTTCCACTTTGGATCCCCTCCTATGGATATATGCGATAGGAGGCCTGGTTACATGATTTTCTCCTCTAGTGTTCATCCTCAATTCCGTGACTCCCAGTGATATGTCCATTCACTTCTTATCCATCTATTCTTACTCTTGTGACCCTATTCATCCCGATTTAATCTCTTTGATGTCCCTCAATCTTCTTAGTTATGTCAAGACCCCTTTTCGCAAACCATGGACTATGAAGTGTTTTGGTGAGATTTGAATGAGGGCTAGAGGAGAACATCTCTTGACAATCTGGAATTAGACTCCATTTCCAGTGATGAGGCTGAGCCGATTAAATCACTTATTTGCTCAGATAAATTCAAGAAAGTGGTTTGGGAGGGACAAGGCCCCCGGCTTGGATGGCTTTCCATTGGCCTTTTTTCAAACGTTATGAGATGTGGTAAAGATGGACCCTTCTAGCTTTTGCCTTCTTTCTTCTTCTTCTTCTTCTTTTTTTTTCTTTCCGAGTTAGGTCATATTTCGGCTGAGCTATGGTTTACCGTTTTGTCCCTAATCCAGAAATTGGAAGGTTCTGATAGCCTAAAAAATTTTAAGCCCATCAGTCTTATTGGCAGTCTCTACAAGATTATTGCCAAAGTTTTGAGTTAGCGGTTGTGGATGGTGCTTCACAAGATTTTCTTTCACCTTTTTAAAGTGCCTTTGTTTCGGGGAGACAAATTCTTGACAATACCCTGATTGCCCACAAATGCTTGAATTCCTGCTTGAGATCGGGCAATCAGAGTGTGGTTTGTAAATTGAATCTTCAAAAGGCCTATGACCATGTTGATTAGTCCTTCTTGGACTATATGTTGATTAGGTTGGGCTTTCATGTCCAAATGGAGGCATTGGATTCATAATTGTGTATAGTTTGTTGGGTTTTTTGTCCTCATCAATGGCTCCTCATTTAAAAAACAAAAAAAAAATCTTCTTGGGTCTGCAACAGGGGACCCTCTCTCCCTATTTCTTTTTCTTATGGCTTCAGAAGTGCTCAGTAAGATGCTATAAAGGTCAGGGTTTGGGTCTCTTTTGGGGGTTTCAAGGTTGGTACTTTTCCCCATTTGATTTCTCATCTTCAATTTACCGATGGTAGCATTTTGTTTTGTGAGGCAGAGGAATCTATGGTGGCAAATATGAGAATTTCTATAAGATGGTTTGAAGTGGTGTTTGGGTTAAATGTTAACTTCGCTAAAAGTGTGATCTTGGGATCCTTGTCCCTCAGGAGTCCTTAGTCTTGTGGACAATTTTGGCTGTCGGGTAGGATTTCCCTTCGTCTTACCTTGGCCATCCTCTTGTGCCTAGGGAAGCTTACGAGTCACCTTTGGGATGAAATGGTGGAAAGAATCGAGAGGAAATTATCCCATGGAAAAGCAAGCTGCTCTCTCTAGGTGGCAAAATTACTTTGATCAAATCCTCTCTCCAATCCCATAATACCCTGAAAGACACCATCTTTCAAAGGATCTCCTTTCAACCTTTGAATGGCCCACAACGCAATTGTAATAGCAGACTGCGAATGGGTTCATATTGATTTCAGGCACATTTTACAATACATGTTGTTTGTTATGTTCTTGAAACATATTTGATGGGAGGGAGGGAGGGAGGGGGAATAGGATCCATCTTCTTTCATCAGCTTCTCATTTGAGTAGCAACAGGTTTGCAGCCATACATCTTTCATTTCTTCAGAAAATTCTCCCTAGAAACTTCTAGACCACCAACCTTATTTGGGTTGGCCTCTCTAGCTTTCTTCTGCTCAAGGAGCCACCATCTTGCCATACCCTATTCGTGGTAGCTTTTTGTCAGTTCCACGGGCAGTTTTTAGGATTATTATTAATGTTATTTTTTAATTCTTGGTATATTTTTTATTCCTTACTGTAGTAATTTTATGATACTAACCAGTTTAGGTGCGCTTTCTGTCCATGCCAAATTGTTACATGTAACTGCCCATAGCACCACAAGCATACTATCACGCAACCTCTTTCCTCAAGACGAGTTGCATGTATATCATCATATTTATTGTGCCTATAATTCATTTCTTCTTCTTGATCCTTCTTATTCATTCTGTTGTTTTCTTTCTGAAAATATCAGGAAAAATGGAAGATGGAGGTCCCCAAAAGCTGCAGTCATCCCCAATTTTCATCTTCCGATGCGGAGTTTTGAAGTTAAAAATAGGTGGGATTTGTACTTTCATGATTGATGCTTTCTCACATAGATGTGATTGGTTGAAATATAGAATTCATACTTAGCCCAAGATTTTCATGTCATTGAGTTTGCTTCTGCTTTCCCATTCGCAGTAGATGCAATGTTAATATGCCAATAAAGGCCGAACCTGAGCCTTGGTTTTACTTTCTCAAATGATGAAGCAAGTCTAATCAAGCTTGCCAATTCCTCCAAGAATTTAAATGTAAAAGATTTTTCAAGCTCTCAGATAGTGGAAGTTCCTAGTGAACTTAAACATTGCATCCCATAAAACCTTGAGAAGAATGCTTATAAGAAGAGGAAAGGAAACAATTGAAAAGGAATTTACGTGGAGGTACAGCTATGTTATATGATGTAAGTGACCTCTAATCAATATGACTACATGGAAAAAATTTTAAGGCAGAATAACAAAGTTGGACATAACTCCAATTCTGTAGACATACTGCGACTTTGATAATGGCAGATCCCTATTTCCTGCTACAAAGAACCAATTGGTGAAATTGAAGGAAAATTCAAATTTCCAATTTTCTACCCAACCGCTGGACTAAATATGCTTTTAAAAAATCTTAGAAAACTAATGTGTTGTTGAATTTCCTACTCATGTTTCATCAAAAATGCCAAAAAAGAGAAAGGAATGAACAATATGCTTACATTTTTTACTCTTACACAATGTTGTCAAAATCATTATCATATCGTGTATCGTAATAGGGGACCAATTGTATCACATTGCAAATCGTAAGATTTGGTTTTTTTTTTTTTTGAAAACATCTCAAAAATACAAATAAATCAGGAAAAAAGTTAAAAACTCATCAACAATCCATTTCTTATCAATATACACCATGAAAAGTAATCACATATTGTGATATTATCAATTGAGAACATGTATCTAGTATGTATATGATGTGTAAAATGGTAAATTTGGTTTTAAAAAAAGAAGAAAAAATGAATATGGGGGGTGGGTGGGTGTTGGGTTTGCATAAGATAAAAAACAAAAAAGAAGAAGAAGAAAAATGAATAAAAATAAAATTGTTGATTTTTTATGTAATTTTGGGCATGGTCATCTTACGATTATTTAAGATTTGCTGTTTGGATGTATGTTCAAATAGTACACCCATACGATGTGATTTGGACCGTACTATTCATACACGGTTATTGCATTTTTAAATATAGGGTCATAGAAAAAATAATTCATGATTTTGGAATTTCTAGTCCTCGGTAGAATTTCCAAGAAATCATTAAATGATATTAACAAGGTATTCTGTAATGGCAACGGTGGCTGTAACAGCCACCACCGTTACCTTTATAATACATAATGTAATAGCCATTATGGTTTCTTTTTTTCTTTTCCTTTTTCTTTTAAAATTTTTTTTTTTTAAAAAAAAAAAACCCGAAAAACCTATATTGTCCTTGTAATGGGCTGTTATGGCCTTTATGGGGGGCATAACAGGCCGTTACAGGTCTTTTTTTTTTCCTAACGGCCGTTGGGGCTGTTACAATCTCGTCACGTGTAATGGTGCCACCGTCACCTTTTATGTAAATGGCCTTTGCAGCCCCGTAACAGCCGTTACAACATGCCATGGACATTAGTGTGGACACATGACCTTTTTTTAAAAAAAAAAAAAAAAAAATACAACACAAAAGAGCTCCATATTATTTATTTATTTTTAATTCTACCAAAATAGAAGTTCCAAAATCACAATCTATTTTTCTTCTCACTTGAAATGACTAAAAGTAGAGAGCAACCTTAGGTTGAATTATTTTTTTTCGCCTTAACCTTTTTTTTTAAAATGACGTCAGGGTGTCCTCGCCCCATTTTGAGGTGAGACTATTCCTAGTGGATGCACGCAATCACCTGCAAACCACGTACATCGGGTAATGTAACGTCCCGAATTTCGAGGGTCGAGTAAATGCTTGACTCTCGAGATTCTGGGTAACACTTATGCTTTGCGGAAGTGGGGTTCTTAAATACTCCTACATTTTGCATTTATGCATGTGTAGAATTATATTAAACAATGTAACATACTCCGGAATAAGCACAATCAAAGCAGATAAGTTAATTAAAACACATACAATATGATTATCCAGAGTATGAGTCCACAGTTGGGTCTAATATACAGTTCCAAAAATCAAAAAAAAAATGTGGCAATACGGCGTCTAACTAAACCCAAACACTCAACACTCCTTGTTAAGTAATGTGCCGCCTACATCGGCCCATCCGACAACTGGAAGTAGGAAAACTCCTCGTCCATGTACGCCTGGTCCAATGCATTGGCCTCGGTAGTCCCTACATCTACATCAACGTCTAGTTGGTGTTTTAAAACACCTCCCAGAGTGGGAGTGAGTGATCAACTCAATTGTTTCATCAAGCATGAGTTATGCATGTTATCAAGTCTATCAGTACAGGAAATGATAAAACAATTTAAACAACTTCCTAATTACTCTTATTAATGCACATAATGAGATTTATGAAATGATGCATGCACTTACAATCCAACACTCCCTCAACACACGACTCCGACGCCAGGTTCGCAAATGTCAACGCTCCCTTAACACGCGAACTCAACTCCTTATTCGCCACATCCTAATCTAGTGCAATGTGGTGGATGATTATGTTAGTCAAGTGATTAATTAAGCCTATTCATCCAGTAATTTGGGGAAGCTATGATACTTCTCTTTCAGTCATCAGTCTTATCTGAATTACTAGGCACGGAACGGCCGCAACGGTCCTCCGCCTGTATTCCTTGATCTGTCTGGTTTCGTCACTCCCAGTTAAATGCATACGAAAGGCCAGTTGTAAGGGTGATGCTCACGGTTATTACATGGAGACTTGTCATCCTAGCGTAGGCTAACAGCATGGACACGGTGTCCCATACCACCATGCTCGGCTCACGAGTCTTGAAGATCGTAACACTAATGGTTATTAGTAGACATTCACATTTGGTAAGGGGGTGTCCTAAATTCAAGCAGTTGTGATCGTACATGATGAACATATATAATGTTAGCCAATTTTTAGACAAATTCGGTTGATTCGGGCAAACATCGGCGCAACAGACATGAGGTGTAAACACCCTGCATAGCCTAACCACTATCAATCGTCTGTGTTCAACCCGGATCAGTCTAACGTGTCCAAGGTGGCAACCTAATTGGGGCAACCCATATCCAGAAATTTGCTGACTAACCAGACTACCCTCATTGTCTTATTTATCAATTTAATCAACTCAACTAGCATCGAGGATCATGAGATCCACATTCAACTATCAAATTCAGTAATCTACTCATTCAGGCATTTCATCGAACACACAGTTATCATAAAACTAGAATTTCCAATTCATGGACTGAAATTGAAATACACATAGGTTATCATGCAAATTCAAAGTTGGCAAGTATAAATCATTAACTGAAACATTAGAATTGATAAACGGCAACGTAAACATTTATGGTCTACACCTCTCGCTAGTTCGTCCGACTCGGACTTGTTTCTAACGTTACGTGTCCAGGGAAGGATCGTTGACTACCTACACGAGTATATGGGTTTGTAAGGGTTGGGCGGAATCCATTAGAAAACCTACATCTACAAGAAAGACTCATAATTTTACCCCTAATCGTCGTCGGAGGAGTTTGACAACGGAAACGGTAGTAGCTAAGCTTGTGGGCCAAGGGGGAGAGGAGCAACCTCTTCTAGTAGCCACACCTTCGATCTCGCTCCTCCTTTTTCTTCTCCCTTCCCTTTCTCCTAAGCTTAGGGTTGCAAAATTCGAATGGGGAGAAAGGGGTGTAATTTGGGAGCTATTGATAGTGCCAGTGTGCATTAATGGCCCTAGTGTCACTTTGTTTGTCATACCTACCCTAAGGGATGTCATTTCTAACTAATGGGGCCCCAGGAGGGCCTACAGGCTCATCTACACCATGGGGAAAGTGCCCCATTAAGGGATCTATGCTAGGACATAGCCTTGGCACGATCGGACGCGCAGATTGGCCGTGGGGACCCTGAGTCAGATCAATGGTCATCAATGTTCAATCGGGGTCGCAGTTATACGAATGTGCGGGGAATTATTCTTACCCCACATTCTAATTTTGGCCGTAAACTGACGGTCCGAAACTCACAAATTTGCGAAAGAGTGTACAATTTAATTCACTTAAGTTTCAGGTTCTTCCCTAGGGTATTCACACTTCTCATGAACCCGCCCTTCGGCTCAAGTTGAGCGGTCTTAGACACTATCCCGGTTTGGCTCCCGCGATGGACGTCTAGCCCAGTAAGACGGAGATTATTCTATAGGTTTGAGGATAATGGACTCCCGATGCGAGGTCTAGGTCCCTTATGGTGAATTGGGGTACTCCCGAAAGGGGTTGGCCCCCAGAATCTCTTTCGGGTCTCAGTTGGCGTTAGGGTTAGCCACGTTTGCGATCCTAACCATCTATTATTTGCAAAAATGGTTGCTTGACCTTAATTACCTTAACTCTACGCACTACCGTACACCTTGCCGTCACTAGCTAGTCTGGTATGGTCCTCGGGCGATTCCGCTTGTGGTTAAGATCGGATTTTTCCAGGACATTACAAGTAATCCCAGGGAGGGAAATCGAATTCGTGTCTGTGGGGAGCATATCCACGATGCTTGCCATTTGCCTAAACCCCGTGCGGTTCCCCTTAATAATTATTGGAGTGCTGATGTTAGTAATGCGCTGATGCTTGTTTTTGAGTGCTGCTAATGGGTGTTCATCTTTGCAGGACATCAATTGAGGATATAAATAAGCTTAGGTTGATCACAGCCATCAAGACCCCATATCTACCAGATGGGAGATTCGATCTTGAAGCTTACGATGCCTTGATGCACATGCAGATTGTAAACGGTGCTGAAGGTGTGATCGTGGGGGGCACAACAGGTGAAGGTCACCTTATGAGCTGGGATGAACACATCATGCTCATCGGTCACACGGTCAATTGCTTTGGTGGATCAATCAAGGTGATTGGGAACACCGGAAGCAACTCAACAAGAGAAGCAATCCATGCATCTGAACAGGGTTTTGCCGTGGGGATGCATGCGGCCCTTCATATCAATCCTTACTACGGGAAGACGTCCTTGCAGGGGATGATATCTCATTTTGAGAACGTGCTTTCGATGGGCCCCACGATCATTTACAATGTTCCATCAAGGACAGGACAAGATATTCCGCCCTCTGTGATCAACACCCTTGCACAAAACATCAACCTGGCTGGCGTCAAGGAGTGCATGGGCAACGATAGGATCAAAGAGTACACCGAAAAAGGAATGGTGATATGGAGTGGCAACGATGATCAGTGCCACGATGCTAGGTGGGCATATGGAGCTTGTGGGGTCATATCTGTTACTAGCAACCTTGTTCCAGGGTTGGTGCATGAGCTCATGTTTGGAGGAAAAAATGCTACTTTAAATTCGAAGCTTATGCCACTGATTGAATGGTTATTCCATGAGCCGAACCCCATTGCTCTGAACACGGCCCTGGCGCAGCTGGGAGTGGTTAGGCCAGTTTTCCGGTTGCCGTACGTACCTCTTCCGCTTTCTAGGAGGGTGGAATTCGTCCAAATAGTCAAGGACCTCGGGCGGGAGAATTTTGTGGGAGAGAAAGATGTACAAATTCTCGATGATGATGATTTTATGTTGGTGGGCCGGTATTAGTTTATAGTTCCATATTTAGCAGTTTGACATTGCTTCCACTAGCATAGCATGGCATGGCTTAACTTATGGTCACAGAAACAACTGTGTGAGAAATAAGGCATGTGCGTATTTGGATTAGGCATGAGACCGAGTTGCTTACATCTTCAAAAGCAACTTACTTGTGCTATTTGTCAATCGCGTGATTGCAATCGAGGTATGTACTTGTTCTTTCTCATGTAGTTCATCAGTTTTTGTATTAGCATGATGTTATAACATCGGTTTTGTGAACATGGTCTGCATCTCTGGTGTTTCTGCAAAATGATTTTTTTTTTTTTTTTTTTTTTTTCATCTTATCTCTTCTAGCAATACTCAAAGCTGTTTTTGTGCTTCATGCCGACTGCTAAAAGGATTGAATCATGGATTTTGACAACTATGGTGGCAAATTCACAATCTGAGGCACCCCTTAAAAAAAAATAAAAAATAAAATAAATTTAAAAAAAGAAAAGAAAAGAAAAACAATTCACAATCTCAGGCATCCTTCAATGATAAAAAAAATAATCACAATCTGAGGCATTTTGGATTATTATTTTTAGGCCGCAAATATAGAGAAGTGTTTAATTAGGACCCAGACACGTCTTACAAGACTAGTCAACACCACAACAAACCCATTAAGGTTGGATTGATCGAAACCCAATTTCGCATCCGGGCCCATCAAGAAAAGGAATCAGATCCGCAGGATGATTCTATCATTCCTGTCAATACCCAAACCCTTTCTGGCCATGGATGATAAAAACCCACTTCATATTATCCTCCAGATAAAAGACCTGATCAGCTCCAGCCTGCTCATCTTCTTCCCACACCATCAGCCAAGATGGAAAGATGGAGCGGAGCATGACCAAGGTACTACCACCATTTGAGTGTTATCGCTAAAACTAGTAGAGCTTCCACCTGATGTACAGTTCGCCGCTGCTCCTGTTGCTTCAACCTACAAGTCATGTTCAAAGCCTTGTGTAGTCTGTGCTTGGCCTCATTCCAATTGGATCTCTCGAAGCAACACATCAACTTCCCAGGCATAATCAGCCCTCAGCAGCGCATCATTGTCTTCTGGTGTCATTCCCATGTGACCCTCATGTGTAATAATGTCAAACCCCACTGGAACAAGTATACTGAAGGATCCTCTCATGCAAAGGTATCAACCATTCGTTTTCTGCATTTCTTCTGCCACTCTTCATCATCAAATCCATGGTGCAAAGTTCAAAAGATTGTCAATCAATTTCATGGAAGGAGTCCTCCCTTTTCTTTATCCCATCTCTACTGTCCTGTACAAGAGGTCTAAACATCTAATAGCATCCTTTTCATCAACATGCCGAGCAAGATCAAGGTGATTACATATGACCATTAGGACAAGTTCGGTAAGTTCGCCTTTTCAAGCAGCAACCTCAATTTTCTCTTCAACTTCTTCGGCAAATCTGATAAAGCTCGAAACCAATCTCCTTGCTTTCCAAGCCTTCTTCCTCAGGGTAATGCCTTCAACCAGGTGACAAATTCATGATACTTAGCTCCCTTTCTATTGTCTTCCGCAGCCAATTTGGCTCCTTTGTTTTTTCTGAAATGGCGTGATTGCCATTCTTCATCCCAAGTATCTTTTGGGAGTCCAATATCAGAGTTGTACTTCTTTTGCTATCCTATACTCGTCCAATTCGCTTCCTTTTTCACCTTCCTCACAACCCTGCACCAGGTGGTGGCAATTTCAGCTTGAAAGGGCATTTTGGAGAGATTAGGATTTTTCTGAGATTATGAATAGGGTGGCACTGTGGAATCTAACTTTAGATGAGGGCAACCATGGCTGAATAAAGCAGACTCTACCTGATTCTCTACTACGTGCATATCATGATTTAGTTGCTGTGATGAGTAGGGACTAATCATCCTACGTCCAGGTCAGACCAATATCGCAAGGAAATAATGCTTGGAGCTTACTCGGATGGTCTTTAGAAGACCAGCTTACACTTGTGAGAAGCAAAGCAATGAGATGCAACTGAAATTGACCTCGTTTTTTGTTACCTAAGCAGATCAGGCAGGAGGAAACCAGTACATCAGCAAGACTCAAAAGCTCGGATCTTCCCTCTGATCTAACCAGTTCAAGGCTGCATGTATTGGAGTGCCTTTAGGAGGTTAGCTTTTGAACATACTCCAAGAAAGCTGTTGTACAATGCTCCGGCCAGATGTTTGGATGGTATTGTTCATCGGTCTCTGTGAGAAATCTTCCACACGAGACAAGTCCTTACCCTGAAATTGAGCTGCTAACAAGTAGAGGGTTTATGAAGAAAATACAGGAACAGAGAAAAAAAGGTCTGATTTTTGACTGAGCAGTGTCCGTGCCTTTTCATGCCAGGCATGATACAGCACTTTCTTTTCCTACACATGCACTCACACCCCACTCGCACTCGCATTCACACCACTGGTTTTTCACCACAATGGGTACTCAAAACTCATGACCTCATGTTGAAACTCTTGTGAGTGGTAACCACTGAAGCATAAGGAACCATGATTCAACACTTGCTGGCTCATTTGTCATTTTGACTACACTTTCTCCACAGAGCAGATTCCATGCCTCCATGTCATTCTGAATAGGTGGCACACATTGGATAAAATTGAAACAGTCCATTTCACACTTCTAATAGTGATTGGGTCATGGTCCAAAAATCTGTATTTAGGGCATACAATTGAACTCTGAAAGACAAACCGGCAATATCTCTTATTAACTGAGAAAAGACCCATTTATTGCATGGTTAAAGATAGGATGGAAAAAAAAAAAAGATGGCAACCAATCAAAGGATGAATCCATAGGTTGTATATTTCATATATCATAAATGTGCCATGTGTGTGGTAAACAATCTAGAGGCAGGTAATCTGTTCTCTCATTGATTTTGTTTTTTAATGAGAAAGGTTTATAAACCTTGATGTTTAAAGAAATGGAAAAGGGCTGTTGTTGCTAGTTATGAAGAATTCTCATCTAATCAGATGGCTAGGATCATCTATAGTAGATCCACTAGATGACTACCTGGTTCACAGATCGGATGTATGGTGTGATCAGATGGGGTTTGTTGGCAATGAACAAGGATCCTCTTCTGGAAGCATGAATTCCAAAAACTATGTGAGGGTATGTTTGGACGTACCTCAGATTCGATTTCGGTTGGAATGCTACTTCTGTAAAATGATATTTTGCTTGTTTCTGCTAGTTGAAATTTTTATTTCAGGGCGGAAAAGTGGAAAACTGATAACCCAGTTGGGTTTTGTTTTGAACTGTGGCTATGTTCAAATGAACTCAGACATATCCAGCTGGATGTCGGTTTGGATGCAGTATCAGGTTTGGATGTTTAAATTCTTTTTGGTGTGTTTAAATTCTATTGGGTTTGGCTGTTTAAATTCCGTTTGGTGTGTTTGGACGCGCTATCAGGTTGAATTGCAATTATTGGTCCAATGAAGCAGAATTAAACAATCCCCAACTATGTTTCTTTCATGTCTAATAAACAGATTACTAGAATCATTTGATTATGTACAAATCCTTTTATTGAATGATCAGGGGAAAAAAAAAAAGTCCAGATTTTCTGCAGGAATGATTTAGAAGATCTAAAACAAAAAATAGTAGTATTTGCTAGCAACAACATAATAGAGGCGGTCAATCAATGTAGATTGATTCGAAATCTAATTCAAACCCAATATAACACCTATGGGTACACAAGAAAGGTATCGAATCCATTCTTTTTAATGAATGGATATTATCGCAACTTCAGGAATTCAAAGGTATCAAATTGAAAATGATATTCTAAATCATCTAATTATAATAAAATATGCGATCAACCAACATTTATCGAATTTGAAAAAGAGTAAAAAGAAATGGTTTGATCCCTTAATTCTTGCACCCAAAGATCCATGAATTGGGATCCTATTATGTTTATTTCGTGTTTGATACATAGATTGCTAGAATCATTTGATTATGTACAATTCCTTTTTCATTTCAATAAAATTAGAGGTGGGGTGCTCCAAACTTTTGTTATAATTTAAAAATTAATTTTTTTTTTAATTTTTTTTTTTAAATGTAGGATCCTAGATTGCTAGGATCATTTTGGTTTGTTTGGATGCAATATAAAATTCGATTGCAATTATTCGTCTAATAAAGCAAAAATAATCAAACTGCATATGCGTAATTCAAATTTGAGGGTTAATGCCTTATTGTGGATGTTAGGATCATTTAATAATCAGATGGCTAGGATCATCTATCTGATCAATTAGCAATCTAACTGTGGTCTAGATACTTTGCTGATGGATCAGATGATCCCAGATGGCCCCTTGGTGGATTCGCCACATTATAGGATTCACCAATTGTGCAATCCTTACCATGGATGTACGTCAATCCAGACCAGATGTGGCCTACATGTAGGCAAATCCAAGCTGTACAAATCACTGACCTCATCTTCAATGGATCAAAAGCCAAAATCAACACCAATCAAATGATCCAAACCGTCCAATTTAAAGGTCAGTGATCCCTATCCTTCGGTTAAATCAGATGGGTTGTGCATGTCGGGACGAACCTTCAAGTCGACTCGGTCCGGATGCACATCGACCCGAGTCGAGTTTTAATGTTTTTGAAACTACGGCCCGGATTCAGAGCCTAGAAAGCAATGAAGATTTATTAGTGTGTACCAAGGGATTGAAAACAAACTAAAAGATGTTAGAATCTCAGAAGGAATGAGATGTCTTTGATCATTATTGTTATGGATTTTCGTCCTTTCGTATTTACTGAAACTCACAAAACTCAGTCACTTGTAATTTTATAAGCATCGTTATAGAATCTTAATCTAGAATACATTACAAAATCATCACCTCATCCAATCCAAACAAGAAAAACAAAATCCAATTGCTTCTCAATCACAACATGTAGAGGAAAAAGATATAAAAATGCGAACACAGACTTTACTAAAATACAATAAACTAAAAAGGATGAGATTTTATCCATGAAAGATTCTTGACTCATACACAACCCTAACTGATTATCCTTATTACCAGATGGATGGTTAATCTGTTCTTTTAAGTGCTGGGGCAACCAGGGAATCAAGATCCACCGGTTGTCCATTGATTTCAAGGGTGCAGCTTGCATCCTTAGTGGACCATAGGGGTGCAACTTGAGTTGCGTCAACCTGAAAGTTAGGTCAATTGGGTTGGGTTGGCTCTGTCCTTACCCCAACTTGAGATAGATTAGGTTTGAATTGGGGCCTCCAGTAACCTAAATCGGCTCGTACCTAACTCTGTATGTCCCGCATATACATATAAATTATAACTAACATACATGATATAAATATAAAATATAAGTCTTCTTCGAAGATGATTGGAACCACCAGCTTTATTGTATATACAGTTCATAAATAGAACTAGATAGATATACACCCAGATCCACGGCTACCACTGATAGACTGAGTGAAAGATACTTCGTTTCAACATTGAGTTCTTGGTATTAATTCCTTTAACATTGAGATCTTGGTATTAATACCCTAGTGGGGTGTAAAATATGATTTGTAATTAGAAAGGATATAGCCTTGCATTTGGTGATTATAGATTTTATTTTACTTGAATTATTTTTATAATTATATTATTTAATTATATTATTTGAATTATTATCAAATGATTAATGGACTGGATGTGGCGGGCGTATCATGTAGGCCCATAGGTTTCATCCTAAGAAAGAATTGCTTACATGGCTACATAATCAGACGATCAAGACCGTCCATCTGGTGGGCCCTACAATAGATACGCAACTTGCAATCATTAACACCAATCGGGACATTTCTAAGCCACCTGATGTTCGTAATGATGTGGACCATTGGCTATTTTTGGTTTCTGTGGGTTTGAAGGCAGTGAACAGAAAGGATCCCCCAACCAATATTGTATAAATAACGGTAGCCCGTCCACGCAGGGCCCATCAGATGGACGATCCAGACTACTCGTCCATGAGGAAATATGCCTCAGATGGACGAACCAGATGGCTCGTCCATAGGGAAAAATGCCCCTCATAGATCGCACTA
This sequence comes from Magnolia changhungtana, assembly GCA_030180095.1. Taxonomy (NCBI): domain Eukaryota; kingdom Viridiplantae; phylum Streptophyta; class Magnoliopsida; order Magnoliales; family Magnoliaceae; genus Magnolia; species Magnolia changhungtana. The sequence continues at coordinate 4,494,041 of JASAUF010000391.1, read as the reverse complement.
TCAAGTGGGGCCCACAACATGTCCTTTTGTCCTTTGAACATCAGAATGCATCCTCCTCTCTCTGTCGCATTCAAAAAGATCCTGTACGTGGCACGTGCTTCAATCACACACCGCACGTTTCAAACCCGTCCCGATCCGTACGCAACCTATCTCGAGATCTGTGCACGCGAGCGATCTCTCGAATCGGGTCGGAATATCCACGCCCATCTTCTCGTCAACGGTCTCGCTCGCTCGGCCCACCTCTCCTCAAAACTAATCAACTTCTACACGCGATGTGGCCACCTTTCTGCCGCCCGCTGCCTGTTCGACGAAATGTCCAAAACAAACGTTAGCCGTTGGATCATTCTCATTACTACCTATTCCCGCCATGGCTTCCACAAAGAGACCTTGGATCTCTTTTATGAAATGCAGAGACAAGGCCTCAGACCGAATGAATACATTCTCTGCAGTGTCATTAGAGCTTGCGCGAACACTTCCAATCTAAAAGCTGGAGAACAGATACACTTAATCGTTCTCCATTATTCTCTTGATTCTGATGCTTTCATTGGAACCGCTTTGATCAACCTCTACTCGAAATGTGGCAGATTTGACAACGTCTGCCGGGTGTTCGATAGAATGCTTGTGAAAGATCTAGTGGCTTGGAATGCGATTGTCTCGGGTTATGCCCTGCATGGGTTTTCGAAAATTGCATTGGGTTTGTTCGGAAAAATGCGGTTGATGGGATTGAGACCGGATTTAATCACGTGGAATGCAATGATTGCGGGTTTCGCACAGGCGGGTGACATTGCGATGTCTTTGAATTTGTTTGAAATGATGTTGGGTGATGGAATTGAGCCTGATGTCGTATCTTGGACGTCGGTGATATCTGGGTTCGTGCAGAATTTCCATAATGAGGAGGCCTTTGATATGTTTCAACGGATGATGGGTTCTAGAGTCCGGCCAAGTTCAGTTACAATTAGTGGTCTTTTGCCAGCTTGTTCCAATGTGGCAGATTCAAGACATGGAAAGGAGATCCATGGGTATGCTTTGGTTATTGGGGTTGAGGAAGATGTATTTGTTAGTAGCTCTCTGATTGATATGTACGCGAAATGCGGGTTCATATTTGAAGCGGCGAAGTTGTTTGGTAAGATGCGTGAGAGGAATACAGTTTCCTGGAATTCTATGATATTCGGATACGCCAATCATGGGTATTGTGACAAAGCAATTGAGCTTTTTTATGAGATGGTGAGGAAAGAGAATGTGAAGCCAGATCACCTGACATTTACAGCAGTTTTTACCGCTTGTTGTCATGCTGGGATGGTTGAAGTCGGACAGAAGTTATTCAATTCAATGCAAGAAGAGTATGGGATTGAGGCGAGGTTAGAGCATTATGCATGCATTGTTGATCTTCTTGGTCGAGCAGGGAAGGTAACAGAAGCGTATGATTTGGTTAAGACAATGCCTGTGGAGCCTGATTCGTTTGTGTGGGGAGCACTACTAGGGGCGTGTCGGCATCACGGGAATGTTGAGCTGGCAAAGGTTGCGGCTTCACATCTGTTTGAGCTTGAGCCAGGGAGCGCTGGGAGCTCTGTGCTATTATCAAATGTATTTGCAGATGCTGGAAGATACGAAGATGCTGCAAGGTTGAAGAAGATGGTCAAAAGGAAGAAGCTGATATGTAGTCTGGGGTGTAGTTGGATGGAAGCTACTTAACTCAAAACGTTGATGATCCTGCTGCTATGGAAAATCAGCTTGGTTGTGGCCCACTCAATGAATGTTGATGGCATTGCTGAGGCTGTCCAATGATTACCAGTGGCTGGAGTGTAGAGAGGCTTGCTGATTTAGAGAAGAATCTCAAACATGTTGATACAGATCCAAGCAGTGTTTGGAAAGACCAACCTGCCATCCCAGCCATTAGATTGGAATGTGATTGGAAGTAGTACCCCAGATCTGCATTCTGTTAAATCCATCTACCCTCTGTACCTTTGTCTGAAATTGCCAAGCATTTGGGGCGGGGAATAAAATGAACCCACCATATTATCAGTTCTCCATATGCTCGCAGAATATCAATTTGCAGAGAAGCTTCCCGTCTGCCCAACTTGTTTTAAAATCACAGCATGCGACTTCTCAGAAGCATCATCCAAGCCACACTTAACCAAGAAAAATTTTGAGCCTGATTGTCGTGAAAGAAGTTTATAGGCCTTCATTGACTGTCATCGACGTGCCATTAGCAAGGATACTCAAGATTGCAAATTTAAAAGAAGTCGAGGTTTAAAAGTCTATCTCCATAAAGGAAACATAAAGACTCGAATGTGATGGGTAGTGGCAGTCTCAACACGAAATCAGAAGCGAAGAAAACAAGAATTCATTTTAGAAAGATGCTTATCAAGGAAAGAAGGCATGTAGAGGAAGCAATTCAGAAGCCTCATTGATACGGACAAATATCAAGAACAAATCGAACACAGTATGGATAGGGGAAGAGTAATTTCAAGCAGGTTTGGAGTAAAAGGACTAATAAAAAGAATGGAAAAAGCGAAGTTGAAGATACTACAAAAGTAGTAAAAGTGGACTAGAAAGATCTTATGTTTGGATGCATGGAAATTGTTGTCCTGGGGTCTTTCCATGTTTCGAAATTGATATACTGGCATGCATTAAATCTTGTATAGAATCTGCTCTTTTGATGGAAGGGGGAACATAATCTTTTCTTTAGACTGAGGGTTCGTTTGGATGCCTATAAGGTCTTTTAGTAATCCGATTACCTGTAATCGGATTACATGGGCTGTTTGGGTGGGTGTATTTGCATGTAATGAGATTATAGGCTGTAATTAGATTACAGCTTTTAGTTGTAATCTGAAACATAGCAAAAGAGCTTGTTTCAGATTACAGGCAATAGATCTATTTTTTGAAACTTCTTGATACAGGGAGAATTGTGGCGCAGCTTCAGCATTCCCACCCTCCCCTTCTTCCAACAGTTGGACCCATAGTTTAGTGATATTGATCCCCACCCTCCCCTTTTTCCAACAGTTGGACCCATAGTTTAGTGATATAGATCATCGTGCATTTAGGGCCCATTGTATACGGCGCCCACTGTACATGTGGGCTCAATGTATCCTCTCTATGTGTATTGTCCACCTATGTTCGAAGAGTTAATGGTTATGATCTAGCCCACTGTACATGTGGGGTCATCCATCTATGTCCCATCGTAAACATAATCATGTACCATGAATGGCCCGCTTTCTGATCCATCTTTATACCTCTCCTTGTATAATGTACTTCTCTTTATATCATGTATGGCCCACAGTACATGCATGGCCATGTACTGTGGCCAGCATGTATGTTTAACTGTACATGCATGTCTATTAATGGTTGATCATGCATGTACGTCTAACTGTACATGTATGGTCATATACATGTGGCCAGCATATGTAGGGGGCACTGTACATGTGAAGTATACTATACATGTTGCAAGAGCTATACACGAACCAAGTTAACTCGGTTAACTTGCTCGACTCAGATTCGAAAAAGCTTGACTCAACTTGACTCAAAACTAAGTTCGAGCCGAGTCGAGCTGATTTTTTGAGCTTGAAGTCCAAGCTAAACTGAATTCGACTCGACTCGACTTGGAACTTGACTCGAACTTCGGTTCAAATCGATTCAACTCGGATCGGGTTCAGTTAATATAAATATTTTCTTAATACTTATATTTAAATAAATTATTATTATTATTATTATTATTATTATATATAAAACCCCAAAACCTAAACTCGAACTCAACTCATAGGTTCGAACTTGTACTCAACTGGAAAGATTGAGCTTGAACTCAACTCGAACTCGAATTGAGCTGGCCTGAGCTGCTGGCTGAACTGAGCCAAGATAGCCAATCAAGCTCAAAGACGGAGCCGAGCTGAGTTCAAGCTGGGTTAGCTTGCTGGCCGAGCCAAGCTGGGCCAAGCTTGACTCGGTTCAACTAGTGCACAGCTATACATGTCGTTAACACATTGATTGTACATGTGAAGTAATAGTTAATTGTTTATATTCAATAGTTTCTCATCACAAAAGAGAATTTGAATTAGTAGGCCTATTTTTATGACCCACCAAATGATTGGTTTAGTATAAGGATCAACTATTGGCTTTATTGAGTTCAGCTTATTTCAATAATCTATTTTAAATGAAGACTTTATATGTCATTTGGTGATTTTTAAATGATTTACCAATCCGAGATCTCTTATGTGTGAATACCCAATTATACCCTATAAGCAATTCTATAGGTTAGATAAACACAAACAACTATTTATTTGTAAACCTATTACAACTTAAAGTGGGTCCCTACTCATGGCTTAGTGGTAGACTTGCAAGAGTTTCAACATTAAGGTCATAGGTCCGAGTACCCAATGTGGTGTGTGTGTGTGTGTGTGTGTGTGAGTGACTGCATGTGTTAAAAATCTGTGAATACTCTACACCTGTAATCCAATTACAACTTAAAATTTTTTACAAGCATCCAAACGATCCCTAAAATGGTTTATAAGATCAAGTAAACTTTGATAGTTTGGTCATGTCAAAGACCAAGAACGCACTTGTAAGAGGAAATGAGTCGGTTCAAGTTGAAGGATCTCAAAGGGCAAGCAAAAAGGCCCAAAAGGACATAGCTAAAGTTAGCAAATCGATGACATATGCTTTGAAGATATGGTCTTGATGGCATAGATTGGTACAAGGAGATTCATGTAGCCAACCCCAGGACCATACCCGAACACCCACATTCTCTTCCCTTCCAATGCCCACTCTATATAGATTTCCCAGAACAAAAACCAGGATGGCCCACTCATAAGGCTGACTATGCCATCAAAGTCAATGGAAAGCCAAATGTGTAGGTGTGGTCCATATAATGAGTTGATTGGTCCAACTTCCACTCCAAGTTGGGTTTGTGGCGCACCAATTTTTTGCAGAGCTTGGATGTTTTTCTTTTATTTATTGGAGCCCGATTATTAACTGGGCCAGGTGTGAGTATACCTTGAACACAGCCCAAAAGCATTTGTTGTTTGCTGCTACTGCTGTTAGTGTTGGGTGAGAGGGATTTTTTTCTTCTTCTTTTTTTCTTTTTTGCTTTTTTCTTTTTATAATCTAGAGGGGTGATGGATTGAAACCTGCTTCTCTCAGTTGAGTTAGACTATCCCATGTAAAACCAATCATCAGATGGGCCACATAATAAATAACTAAATAAATAAAAGTAAGAGAGACTATCCAATGTTAGTTTTGCGCCACTGAAATTGACAAACGGTCCATGCGCCTGGCACATGTGATCTGATCAGTGAGTGCTAGCAAAGCTGGAGTGACTTGCAGGCCCCACATGAGCATAGGTGTAGGAGAGGCACCCGCCAATAGTACACAATCAAGCTAATATTCCTAAAAGCATCATCCATCTTATAATAGATTCAAGAGATGAAATGATCAAATACCCTTGTCTAATTTTTTCCTAAAATTCCTTGGAATAGTGCATTGTGGGCTCACATGGTTTGTGTATGACATCCAACCCATTCAGCAGGTACACCTGATCACGATGATCAGATAAACTAAAAACCATGTGAATCTAACAAGAAGTGGACCATACGTGATTTTTTAGTTTTCTGGATGGTGTAATTGTTTTTTTAATCTAATGGTTGTGGCCCACCAATGAATGGATCACCTTGATTTTTTATTTATTGATCATCCTAATGGGGTTCATGCATATGGATGGGTTTGGGATAACAGCTGGGAACAAGACCCAAGTCACTGACAGAGTGAGGCCTGGCTATCGTTTTCATTATTCAAATGGGACATGGCTCCATTAAGTGAATCAAATTGGACCGACCCAGCCCAAACAATCCAATCAGTAAAAATCTTGAGCCATAGTTTTCACATTCAAGAACAAATGCCATCTCAGGCGTTCACCCAAGTCAACTCCCTGATGGTGATCTCAGCAAGATTTCCATCTCCATTATGAGTCTGACTCAAACCTGACTCAGGAAGACTCATCAAATCGACTCAACCACTCGATGCGACTCGCGTTGACTCAAACCGAGTCACCCAGTGAGTTAGAACAACATTCTCCCATGAGGTGACTAATGTAGGAACATTTTCACAGTGGGCCCGAGTGGAGTGGCTTGTGAGATGTAGGGGCACACTCGGAATGGGCAGCCCACAGAACCCATGAATTTGAGGCCCACGAGGAGGCTTCGGCTGAAAACCTAACCCATGGATTTGAGGCCTAAGCTATGAGATAAAAATGATTAATTCACCATTCTTTATCAATTCAAGCTTTTAGACCAAGTGGTTAATTCCCCTGCATCAAATTAGCATCAGAGCGAGGTCTCGTGTTTGAAATTTGTCATCAAGAGTGATTAATGCGGGGGCATTTTCACATCTAACTTGTGGGATGCAGGGGCAATCTAGGGCGGGCTATGAGATAAAATGGATTAATTCGTCATACTCTATTAGTTCGAGCTTTTAGAGCAAGTAGTTAATTGTCTTGTATTAGTAATTGTCTTCATCAAAGAGCCAACCAACAATTCCATGATAAAATTTCAGTTTTGAATTGTCTATCCATGGTTATTTTTTACATATATTGCTATAGATAGTTAAAAATAAAAAATAAAAACTAGAGCTATAAAATTTTGAGCCGAGTCAGGACAACGAGTCTTCAATTCTAATCAAGTATCATGTTTTCGAATTATGGGCTGGATTCAGATAACAACGAATATGAGTGCCAAGAAAGCAATGAACATTCATTTGTGTCCTGTTCTGCAATACCAAGAGCTTGAAAACAAATAAAAAGATGACAGAATTTAAAAAGGAAACATATATCTTTGAGCATTACTTTTATAGATTGACATCCTTTTGTCTTTGCTGATAACTCACAAATCTCATTTGCTTGTACTTTTCGTAGCATTGTTATAGAATCTTAATCCCAAATACATGACAAAATCATCACCTCATCGAATTCAAACAAGAAACAAAATCCAATTGCTTCTGAATGGAATCATTTATATAGGGAGGAAGAACAAGATTCTACACGGCTATCAGCCAAATTCCTTCTATTCATAAATCATAAACAGTAGGATACTTACAGCTACACGCATGCCAATCCAGACCGTCAAGATTGTGGGCTTTATTCTGGATGTAGCATAACTGTAAGAATCAAATGATGGGATGATCTTAACCGTCTTATTTTGCTGAATGAATTTGGACCCAGGCTGTACATTTGATGGCCACCAATCAAGCAATTAGGCCTGCCAGATCATTGAGATTATGAGCTATGCCCCATCCACCCTGCGACCCATAATGTCCTGATAGTCATTCATGCATGCCACATGGATGAATTGCCACAGTTGAAGTACTTTGTCACCATCACAATCAATATTTTACATAGCTTTCAAATGAAACTTTTTAATTCAAAAATAAATATTTAAAATCCGGCCATGAGTGTATATTTACAAGCACAATGGAGACGGTGCAATGGCCTGTGATCTGAAGAAAGAAAAAAAAAAAAAAAAGGTGGGTGTGGAAATTATGAATGGAAGTGCAGAGAAAGAGGATGTGCCCACTTGGGGAAAATCTATACCTGTAGACAATGTTCAAGAGATGGTAAGGAGGGACCCCACATACATTCCTGAGAGATACATAAGAAACCCCGAGGACATGCCCGACGGCTTGGATCTGTCTCCCCTTTCGTCTGAAATACCTGTCATTGATCTATCCTTGCTTTCCAGCAGGCATGAGGACGAGCTCAGAAAGCTTGATAAAGCTTGCAGAGACTGGGGCTTCTTTCAGGTATACGCATGAAAATTACTGAGCATGCCTGTATCTTTTTTCTTCTCTTTGCAACTGTATCTGCATCTTTATAAGATCATGCTTCCATTCCATGCATGAGGCATATGGGTGCTGCCTACTCTGTCGAAACAGTCCATTTCTAGGAATTTAACTCCACAAACAGAATTTTGGGTGCGTGGGAGCACACAGCTCCCACAGTTTAATGCCAAAATAATGCTGAGACATGTTCCGGCATCTTCCTTTACTATCTCGCTAATCACTCAAGCATGAGATTACGAACATGGAAACCCATGTAATGCAAGTTCTGCTTTCTGCACCATCCCAAATGAAAATCAGACTTTCCTATTGAAGCCCGTCGGTCCAAGCAACTGCTATTTGGTGCTACATCTGAATGCCCCCTTGGAGGCAAGCATACATATCAGTTGAAATTGAAAGGAACCAGATCAAAATATTAAAACAACCTCGAGTAAAAAAAAGTCTCTGACTCCAGTAGCACAACTACGACAAACTTCATTTTGGGTTGTTCTGTATCATGCATATCATTGAAAGAATTCTCTTCCTCATTAATATTGTTTCTTGAATGAGAACATATAATTTCTGATAAGTGAAAGGCACTGATTTGAAATTTTAGGCAAGATTATTAACCAAACTATCCTCAATCACAAATGGCCTGAGGTAGAACAGTCGCAGAAATTGTGTGATTCCAATCTAGATAGAGCAAACTGGTAGGAGAAAGAAAGGAGATGGAAACAAAGAATAATAAATGATTTGGATGTCTCCAAATTGTGGCTGTGGATTCTCACTGTATGATATAGAAGAGTCACACTTCAAGCAAAAGAGCATCATGCCCTAGTGAAATGAAACCCATCACAAGTTTAAACAAAAGAGTAAACCGAAGTCTAATTCACTAACATCCCCAGTTGAATATAGATGGCCATGGTGCCTCGATGGCTGTTGGCGAGTAATCATACTATCCCATTATTGGCACCTTAATCAGTTGCTAATTGTGATTGGAAATTGTATTATAATACTGTCTACATTTACTTTGAAAAATCAGTTTTCAAGCCAAACTAGACTAATTTCTCTGACAATTAGTGAGGGAGTTTCCCAATGGGAGTATTGAAACGTAAGCACTAGAAAGGGGGTTTTGAGCTCTATAAAAGGGGGATTCGAGATACTATAACATACACATGATAAAACCCATAAAAACACAAGTTCCAGTAAGATCACACCTCCTACTGTGATCACCAGTCTCGTGACACCCTCCCTCCCAGATTTGGATACGATTACCGGCCTTGATCTTTGTTTTTTATTCTTGTGACTAAGCATCCCCCAAAGAATATAAAAAGACTGAGAACCCCTATCCAATCCTAGCGATTCATCAAATCTAATTCTAACAAGCTACTTGAATGGGAATAATAACAATGACTTAAATATCCCTAAATTCCATCGACAACCATACAATCCTTCCTTAAACAGGCTATAACTTGATTAAATGATATCAAAATCACATGACCTTGAGTTCAATTGAAAGCTAACTCAATTTTTTTTTTCAAACAGGACCAATTTTGTGTCATTCAAACATCATTCAGTGTCCCAAAAGTAGCCTACAAATAAACTAAAGGGAAACTCACCCCACAAGTGAGCCCCGTAAACTATGCAGACAACCATCCAGGGCCCACAAAACCAACTGTATGGATTGTCGGGCCCACCCAGGCTTTTTGTGGGGCCTGTCCTATGCTGCTTCAACAGCCCACAAACCAACAACTGTTGCTCCTTTGAACTGCCCATAAAGCCAAATTATACTTTTTGAATCAAGTACAAAATACTCTCTCCATTTCTTATAAAATGATTATTGATACGAGCTTGGGGAAAGACCTTGGTTGTTTTTGACATGCCCAAGAGTTACATGATTCTAGTACAATGACTGAAAAGAACTACTCAACACAAGAAGGTTGGAGAATGCCTACACTTCTTTATTTTCATGGCTATTATTTGTTTTTCATTCAAAATTACATGTTTCGTGCAATTCCCAATCAAGAAATAACAACTCTCACAAAGTAAATAAAAACTGCTAAAACTGTTTTCTTTAATAATTACATAAACACTATCTGTTTCATCATCATTGTTGTTGCCATCATCATCATCATCTCAGTTTCTCCAAGCAATTTGGGGTTGCCTTTAAAATGGTAGATTTGACAAAAGTTTTATGACGAGCTGCCCACTAGAAATCCACCTTCCACTTTTATCCAGGCCCTTGGAATCAGCTGTGGCAGAGGCTCAAATTGACATCACTCACATGCCAACATGGTACCTAGCATTGACCCAGCCTGGAGATTACATGCATGCCCCAAAGGGCAAGCAAGAAAAGTAGGGTCATTGCGGGTACTAGCGAAGCAAACTGCTAAACACAAAGCACCCACCTCAAGGAATTAGCAACAATAACCCTTCGATACACGATTACTAACACTAACACGACTGACATGCTAACATAGTCAGACCCCACACTGCACCTTACCACAACTATTTAGCGTTGCCACGAGAGCAGAATTTGCAAACAGTGACATCTAGAGCTTGCAGTGCCAAACAAGCCCATAAACAACAAAGTATATCACTGTGCATGATCAGACTGACACAAACAAAACAAAAAAAAACAATTTGTAGGAACCAATATAATCAGGCATCGACATGTGCATTTGCATATTTCAACCCTGCCAAGGCTACTCAAGTAGGATCTTGAAGCCTACCCTCCCACATGTGCCAAAGTGGTAGTGTGTACAAGATCCAAGCAGTTCATTAGGAGGGTCCCACGTATTTTTTCCTTCAGGTATAGATCAGGCTCATGAAGTCCTAATGTGGGCACATTTGTTGGTCAATGTTTGTACACATGTTGTGGACCAAACCTACTGACAAATAACTGGAGTCACAAGACTGGAATCAGTTTTCAGGCCATGGTACACACGGTGGGCCCCACCAAATGAATGGTGCTGATCATGCATGCATGTGCATTGGAAGATGTTTGCAGGATAGGATTCGAGATCCTAATGCATGTAGCAGTTTTGCTCTTTTCTAGTTCACATCAAGACGACTGAATCCATAAACTGGGACTCATTAAATAACACACTTAAATGTAAGACTTTCTTAGAGAAGATATGTCCACTTCTCCGACATCAATAGCATCTGTTCTTCAAATTCTATCTTCCTTTAACTGATCCAGATGAAAATCACTTTGCAGATAATAAATCACGGGGTTGCAGAAGAAGTGCTGAAGAAGGTAAAGACTGCTGCCTCCAACTTTTTCGAACTTCCTTTAGACGAGAAGAAGAAGTACGCAATGGCACCAGACGACATTCAAGGATATGGGCAGCTCTATGTGGTCTCCGAACAGCAGAAACTGGATTGGGCAGATGCGTTGGTTTTGTTGATATATCCATCTAAGTATAGGAAAATAAATTACTGGCCGACAACACCACCCGAACTCAAGTATGTTTTCTCAATCTCCACTAGTTGGGATCAAAGGACACAAATGCTTGTCCAATTATCAGCAGATAATTCATGAATCCTTGTGAGATGAAGCATATTCATGGCTGATTAAAATTAAGACACCAAAGAAATAGCATTAACAGAGTTATTTTTTTCAAGATGTGCAAACATTTGTTTAAAAGAAAAACCCCTAAAAAATAAAGAAATGGAAACAAACTACTGAACAACTACTCCCAAAAGAAAATAACACTAACCACTACTAGAAATTTCATCAAAATCATTTATTCTTCAATAAGTGTGTGGATGGGTGCGTGTCTGAAGAAGAATGGCCACCAAGTTCAGCTTCTTCTTCTTCTTCTTTTCTTTTTTTCTTTTTTTTTTTTTTAATTTCTTTCAAGAATATTTAACCATGGAGGTGTATTGGTCAGTTTCTGAAGCAGCTTGTTTGTTTAAACAAACCAGAAACATGCTGTTGAGCTACTTGCATAAGTAGATCTGTATTTTTGAAATCATTGACTCAATGACACCTCTCAAACTGGCAGGGATGCTATTGAAGTATACTCAGCTGAAGTTAGGAGGGTATCAGAGGAACTCATAGCTGATATATCCATGATGATGGGGATGGACAAGGACAGACTGTTGGGGCTGCATAAGGAGGGGCTGCAAGCTTTGCGTGTGAATTATTATCCAACTTGTTGTAGGCCTGATCAAGTACTGGGCGTGAGCCCACATTCAGACGCAAGCACCATATCCATACTTCTGCAAGATGATGAGGTGACAGGCCTCCAAATTCGACATAATGGTGGGTGGGTCCTAGTTAAACCAATACCAAATGCACTAGTCGTGAATATCGGAGATGTTATTGAGGTAATTTATTTGCATGTCTATTCATCTCTTTCCTTGACTTGCACACAAAAAATTAGAGCTACAAGTAATTTTTCTGGCTCAACAACCAGGCCAGGTGTAGTTGGATCTATGACGAGAGTTAGATGAAAAAGATTTTCCCTTGCTTCAGACTCATCTTAGGTTTTGCTACCCTCAGTTTCACTTCTGCCTAGTCTTGTGTCATGAATTTGAGGATGAAGGTTATTATTTCCATTTTTTTTTTTTAATGTTAATACAATGCACATTGATTAATGTAATATTTCTTTGTTTATTTACAATTTACTTGGTATAAGATGTGACCTTTGTATATGGGTCACCGTGACACCACAAAATGGCTGTTGAACCAGCATTTGGTGTGCATCAGGCATTGTAGTTGTCCCATCCTTAACCAATTCAAAACTCCAAATTAATTTAATTTTAACAGATATTTTAGCACATAACAACATTGACTAAATTTTGATAATTCATATTCCAAGCTTAAGACTAACAAATGTTTTCATAAGTGAAGACTAACAAATTAACTCACATTTAAACACATCTATAATGTTCATCAGTAGATGAGGATATATTTCGAATTTTGCATATTTTATATTTGAACTTGTAGACTCTTTTATGAATTAACTAAGACAAATAAAAGAAGAAGAAAGTACTCAGATACCCTTTTATGAGGCTGACATGTCTAGATACCTGCATCTATGCCATAGCTAACATTAGTAGGGCAGTACCTGTACCTGGGCTACATAGATGGGCAGTATACAGAATGCAAGTAATATATACAGGGAAATGGTACCGTCCCCACCTTGATGGGGATGTTAGCATCATCCCCGAATCTTTTTAATGACATGTGGGATGCCCAATCATTAGTTGGAACAGTTCATTTAATAGCACCATTGGGACCAAGCCATGGTGCAAGAATCATGCCAATTGTATGATCCTAACCGTTTGAATGAGGCCAGTTTGTTGCAACCATTCTTTTTTACAAGGCATAGATTCCGTTGTTAGGATCATCAAATCAAAGTGCTAGTAAGGAATCATAAGCAGTACAAAGTAGGTCTCTCAAATAGATGTTTCAAGATGATGATTGGACCTATTTTGTTTTTCCCCTTAGTCTTCAGTTTCCATGCCACTGATCAGATATTTAGGATCATCCAATTGGTGTGATTTTTGCACAATGGCTTGCACCCTAGTTATATGAATGAACGGACAGTTCAAATTGATGATTGGTTGTCCCGTGTCCCTAGTTTTATATATATGACGAATTTTAGTAATGATTTATTTCAATGTACTGATTGTCTTCTACATGGTAACCTTTAACATTTCGTGGGTTGTTGCAGATTTGGAGCAATGGGAAATACAAAAGCATTGAGCACAGAGCTGTGACAAATGAGAACAAGGCAAGGATTTCATTGGCAACATTTATAACCCCAGAGGATGATGTGGAAATTGAGCCTCTGGATCTGATGGTGGGTTGCCAACAGCATCTTAGAATGTACAAAAAGATCAAATATGGAGATTATCTTAGGCATTCGATGATGAGAAAATTGGACGGAAAGGCACACACTAATTTTGCAAAATTCGAATGTGAATAAAGCTGCTGGACCGTCCAACCTTCTTGCAATATATCCATGTAAAAAAGAACAGAAATCTGCAAATAATTTCAGCATAGAGATAGCAAAGATCAGTCTCAACAACATGCATGGTTGTTCCTACTTTTGGGCTAATATGCATGTTTTGAGACATGAAAAAACTTTCAATGTTGCTGGTAGGATTCTTAGTTTCTATTTCCATTCAAATCTTCAGTATGTACTATCTGCGGAAGGTTCTATTTACAAACAGATGTGGGTAATTTCTCTTTAGTTATGTTTTTCAAGTGATGGTGATATAAAACATCTGATTTTTAGTAGAGTTTCTTATGAACTCATTTGCTTCTTTATGGATTTTCAATAATTTTATTGTTTTGGGAGTACCAGTATATGACCATCTACTATTTGATTCCAGACCCATTTGTGTTTTCCTTTATAGGATCATTTGTATGTTTAGAGTAAATGTGAGATACCCATCTGATTTTTTGCAGTCTTTTCTTCGAATTAATTTGTTCCCTTTTGGATATTTTAACCGTTTGCTTAGTTTGGGGTAATTGTGACCACCACTTTCGATATTAGCATGATCACGGTGGGTTTTTCCGCATTTGAGGAAATGTGGTAGCCCATTTCACCATGGACGTCTGATCATATGGTGATATGTTGTACATCTGAACAGGCGTTTATTTTCTTCCTTCATTCACTCTTTCAGGATTTTTCATTGGTTGTTTTAGTACTTGTGGCGACTGCTCATAGTACTGTTTTCTCATAAACCGGTTCATTACTTACAGAAAACCATTTGAGTCTTTTTAAGATACTCCACTTGGTAGCAATTGCTCTAGCCAATCCCAGCCTGGGTGGGGTAATGGCAGGTTGATGTCAGGCAGCAGCCTGTCATTGTACTTTAGTGAAGCTACCATGGGACCACACGTTTTGAATTTGGTGAAACATGATCCGCAAAGCCAACCGCCATGATGATGATGATATCGCATCTACTAAGACTCATTTGAATCATCATCATCATCTAAGCCTTGTCGCAACTAATTGGGGTCATCTAAATTCAACTAAGACTGCATTTGAATATTCAATCAAATTGAATTACAATCATTCAATTAAATAGAGCAGACAACAAATGTGGAGCTAGCCCCACCTCATTCATAACGAGGGTGATGCAGGACAATTAACCACATGCTCTAAAAGCTCGAACTGTTAGAGTATGGCGAATTAATCCCTTTATCTCATAGCCCAGGCCCCACATCTCATGGGTTTGGACCTCGGCCGAATCCCCTTCGTGGGCCCCAAATCACATGGGCCACCCACCCCGAGTGTGTCCCCGCATCCCACGGGCTACCCCACTCGAGCCCGGTGTGAAATGCGCATTAATCACCCCTGGTGAGGAGTCTCGAACACGAGACCTCCTCCGTGGGCCGCACCCACCCCGAGTGTGCCCCTGCATCCCACAAGCGACCCCACTCGAGCCCAGTGTGAAAATGCCCCTGCATTAGAGGGACTAGCCCCCTAACTGCAACTACTAGCATATCAATTCCGAATTGAAATTCACAGAATTGCAATTAGGAGTTTGGCTGTAATTGTGAATTAAAATGATGCCACCCAGTGGTGGCCATCTCGTCCATGATGAATTAATTGAATTGCAATTCTATTCAATTGAGAGTCCAAACACACCCAAAACACTAACTTACAAAGGCCACTCATACCCATTAATTCTAGAGCAACCACACACAGCCTGACAATAATAAATAAATAAGCATGTATGCCTCAAAATATGGTAGAAGAACATGAGCCAAGAACCATCATCATCATATCACCACCACCATCATCTACGCCTTATCCCAATTAATTGGGGTCAGCTATATGAATCTTGTTCTGCCATTCAGCCCATTCCACTTTATCAAGGGCAAGACCTTCAGTTAGACCATAGGTCATCAAGTATTTTCTTACGAGCTCCATTCACATCCTTTTGGGCCTTCCCGTTGCCCTTTTAGAGCCTTCAACTTGGACCGACTCACTCCTTACAGGTGCGGTTCTTGGTCTCCATTGCACATGACCAAACCATCAAAGTCTACTTTCCCTCATCTTATTACTTATTGGTACTACTACTAAATTCCCTCAAATGCATTCATTTCTAATTCTATCCATCTTCATCTTGCCACTCATCCATCTCAACATCCTCATTTCAGTTATACTCATCCTATGAACACCTTGTTCTTTAACTGCCCAACATTTTGCCCCATAAAAGCATAGTTGGGCTCATCGCTTCTATATAAAATTTCCCTTTCAGTTTGATTGCTACACGATGATATGTAAAATTATGAATAAATATGAGCCAAGAATGGAAGACAACAAATAAGGACTTGAAAAGCAACAAATTGCACCTTCAAATTAACCTCCAATGACAGATGTAGGACTGCAAGAGATTATCCATGTTTTGTTGAATATGACAAGCAACACAACACTTAAAAAATGAAGAAAATAACACCAGATCCACAAAGATACTACAGTGTGGTGTCCCACACTGTACTGCTCAGGGAATGAAAACTGTATGAAGTCACTTAGTCACACTGAAGAAGGAATTGAAACAAAAAGTTGCATTTGCTACCATTCATGGCAATGAAAGACACTGTACAGTTTTAAAACAAATACAATTGTGGAGTTTCCAATCTCCTAAAAAGACTGCTCCTAAAGAAATAATTGATAGAACTCAAAGCTCAAAGAAAGAAATTTGAAGACATGGCCTTACACTTAATAGAAATTTCACCAAGGATTAGCATCAGGGCTGTCAATAGGTACGCAGACCCGTGGGTACCTAATAGACCAAACCACATTTTAATGGGTCCAGGTCCCATCATTTGGACCCATTAAGAAATCGTGTCGGGTTCGGGTCTCACCTTTTGGACCCGGTAAAAGTTGGTTCGGGTTGGGTTTAGTTGGGAACGGGTACAGTCCAATTAATTTTAGTGGTATCTTTATGTATTTTTAATTTATATTGATGATTTTTTGAAAGGTTAAAAAAATCTTCAATATAGATTAAATATATATAAACGATATTTGACGATTCTATCAACAAATAAGGTTCTTTAAGCCACAAGCATGTAATAGACACTCTTTCCACACCACAAATGTGTCGAAGCAGTACATGCATGTGCGACCTAATCCATCCATCAGGTGAGCAGAACCATGTAAATGCTTTTTTATGTCCTGAACCCAACTTAAAACCTAGATCCAAAGACCTGACGGGTGCCCAAAGCCAATTGGATTTGGGTCCAGGTCTTCAAGAACTAGACCCAGACCAGTCTTCAAGAACTAGACTGGACCCAGCAAGACCCGAAGCCAGTTAGCCTGGGTACTAGTGTTATAGGACCCCACCTGACAAACTTGTTGATAGCCTAACTAGCTTTTGTGGCAGACTTCCAAAATCCAATTGAATCTTGATTTCTAGCATCCTTACTTAAACTAGAATGCACCTATTATATATTGGACCTTCGATAGCATCACTCAGAGTTTATGCACATTAAAATAATAAACTATTTCTATTTCTAGTTTGATGACCAAAAATAGAAAAAACATGCAAACACTGGCTTGTCAACTAGAAAATTTTACTCTTTTTCCCCCGCAATGCTGAAAACACAGTCTGCATGGGCTAACTGCAAATATGGAAGCAGATGTCACCTTCCAACTGCAGCAGCTGGATCGTAGTCCTCTTATGCGGTATGCCACATAAATTCATGAAACCCATATCATGAATTTTATTTCAGCATTGCAAAACAGATGACTCCTTTTTCCGCCTTCAAACTTAAAGACCCAACTGTACAGTGAGAAAATGTAAAATCATAAACCTTTTAGGAGTTGAAATAGAAGTCATGCATCTTACCAGTATCTTTATCTTGTGCGTAGCTTTCAGATTGTAAATGTTGATCTATCAGAAGGGGAAACACAGGCGCAAGCACGCGCGCGCGCACACACATTGGGCACATGATATGAGGATCCTTGCTCTCAACTAGACTATTCATTGGTGGGTCCAATTGTTGATAGGACACTTTCTGCAAGTCAGGCTTATCAGAAGATTCTGCACATCCCGTTGGTTTGATCTTTCCTCATTCAGTGATTACAGATTTCAATCTCTCTTATGCCAATCCGCTTGTAGGTCATTCATTGGATGGTTTACTTATCAGTGAGTTAGGGGTCCCTCAGATTCAATCTGGTTGGTCATTAAGATAGTCCAACAGGATGATTCCTCGACTATGATGATCAGCCATGGGGACTCACCTGATGAATGGTTCAGATTATGGACCATTGTACCATACATCCAATTAGACTGCAGGCACTCGATAAGAAAATTATTAGTTCCGTGAGGCAATAAAAGGGGGCTGATTCGGTCAGGGCCGGGGTAATACCGAGTTCCGTCCGTCCGTGATATGGAGCCATTTCATTGGCCGGCAAGACACGATCAAGTATGTACTTGACCCAACAACCTCTTGAAAGTTGGTAGGCCCCTCTCAGACAAGCATCTGGCAGGCCAATGAAATGGCGCCACGACTCGGCCTGACGGAACTCAGTGTTACTCCAGCCTGGCCGAATCCGCTCCCACAATAAAAGGCATCATTGTCACCCAATCAGCTGAGGGTATAATCAGTGCAAAACAGGTGCACCCAATTATACTAGAATTCAACCCAATTGAACAGTGAATACAGACTCAATCCAGAAACTTCTACAACAAGAGAAAAACAAAAAAAAAACTTCAAAAACCCATAACTTGAAAACAAGCTCTCTAGTATATATTTATCAACGGACAAAGGTTACAAAGAATAGCAACAGAATTGAAGAGGATTGGGAGCCCTTTTACCTCTTGTAGGTGTTGTCAATTGCAATTCACAGTATTTTCATTTATCGCTCGGAGTTCCGTGATGAAACGGCATCATCGAGCCAAACATGTTATACGGATGTGAATCAAACCTGGGATAAGGGACCCCACCACCTGGGCCGCTCACGGGCATCCCCGCCATGTGCCCATGACCATTTGCCCCCATCCCTAGAACAGGCATAGGCATCAGCGGCGGGCCATACGGCATTGGAACAGGCCCCTGCTCATGCAGGCTCTGCGGCACGGGCGTCGAAGCAAACAGCTGGTGATCGGCCGAAGACGAGGACGGCGCACCACCATCCGACGACCCATTCATTCTCTTCAGGTAGAGCCTGTACTTCTGCAGGTGGCTAGCGACGTTCTCGCGCGTTAGCCCCTCAACGTTCATCATATTCATGATCGTCTTCGGGACAGCGCTCTTGATCCCGAGGTGGGCCACGACATCGACAAACCGCTTGTGGAGCTGCGGCGTCCAGACGAGGCGCGGCCGCTTGAGGGTGCGGGCAGCGGCGTCTTCTGAATTCTCACTGCGGAGTGCGGAATCGGCCTCTTCGGCAGTCTCCATTAGCCTCCGCATTTTCCTCGAATCGGACCCGTCCCTTGGCGAATTCATGGTCTCATCGTCGTCAGAATCGAGGCGGGATTCGAAAGGAGGGAGGGATTTGAGGTTGTTGGCGGACGGGTAGGAAGGGATCGAGCAGCGGAGGCTGGAGATCGTGTTCTGAGATGCGCGATTGACGTCCAGGATCGTACGGTGGGGCTCAGGAGTGATGCTGAAGGCAGATGCAAGCTCGGGCGGGATCAACGGATGAGAAAGAGGCATCAGATCGCCCGAGGACGGCAGGCCGATCTCCCATTCCAGGACTCGGTTCTGGTATTGTTGTGGTTGTTCCGTTTCGCTGTGGGTGATCATGACGTAATCGCTCGTTTGTTGTTGGTGTTGTTGTCGGTGCTCTTGTTCTTCCATTGTACCTTCTGATGGGAAATGATGGTACGGATCGGGTTATGAAGTTTCGGCCGTTACGACACGCCGGAGCGGACGATTCGGTTTCGAAAAAGGTCAGACCGAGAGAGAGGAGAGACCGAGGGAGATATTTAGGTAAGGAGAAAAAGTGCATCTATAGACTAAAATGTGCGTTACCCACAAATTATTCAGTACACATGGCAGTCTTATATGTAATCTGGACGGTGAGACTTGTCGACCTGATATTAGTAGACCATATATTGAAATCATAACGATAGAAAAATCTAAACCTCTGAGTTCTGTAATAATTGAATTTCTACCCTACATTATATGGATAATTATTGGAGGGTTACGATCAACTGATCAAATCGATTTTAGATATAATTTGCATCTACAATGGGTTCTATGATTTGGATGGTTCAGATTTATTTTAGTATATTAAATGGTTACGGTTGATGAGTTGCCACAACTTAGTCAGTTGTGGGAAACGTACATTTTTGTGTGGAAACACAAAAGTGCATATCTGATATCGGATCGATTGTGTCCAAATTGACACGTGGAGAAGCTAGCCGGATATTTTTGATTCGATTTCGCTTTTGCTGGAGTTGCAAGTTTTTTAAGGGATACTTTCGGTTCGTCTCGATGAACAGGGAAGATTGGTTCGTCGCAATAATCACCAGCCGACCTTTCAAGGGGATTCGCCATACACACGTGTGCATGATCCAAACCGCTCATAGGCTGGACCACGTGGCAATAATAATAATTTTGTATCATGTGCTGTTCTAATAGGCTGCACGTGTGGATATGATGTGAATAAGCGGTCAACTGGTTTTGATTGTCCATCACTTTCATCTACGTGTGACAAAACGATGGGTGAACTGCTCTGATTGTTGAGGCCTGGGCCACTGGGAATGGACGCGGTTTGGCTAGTGACCCAAACCAGCCAGCTATATGGTGTCAAAGCTCTATTAGCCCAGAATAATGTATACGTTCTATACAAGACATCCATCCATTGTAGCAGAATAGTGGGGAATGAACACTTACCTCTAAATTATTCTCAGAGCCCTTAAAGTTTTGAATCAAGCTTATAATTGTGTTTTGAATCAAGCTTATAATAGGCTTTGGGGAGTTTTTAATGGAGAATGTTCAATCCCCATTGCTTTCCTATTATGTGGCCTACCTTAAAATTTGATTATCTTTATTTTTTGACCCATGCCTTATAATTAGCCGTCAAAATGAATGAACAACGTGGATAAAATATCCATATCATGGTATGGCAATGACGCCAAAGGATGGTATGCAGTGTTAGCATTCATGGAGCATGAACATAAGAAATGTATTATTCATAAGATATGTACTTTCGTGGGTAAAGTTTTATGTGGAATTTGTTAATAGTTGCAAGGGATAGCTCCACTTTGTTTGGGGTCGGGAGGCATTAGGATTTAGGGGTAGGATTTAGGGGTGTACACGAACTGAGTTAGCCTCGTTAGCTCCCTCGACTCGACTCATAAAAGCTCGATTCGACACGGTTCAAAGTTAAGTTTGAGCTAAGTCAAGCTGATTTTTTGAGCTCGAAAAAATTTCGAACCAAGTTTAAACTTACCTGAGCTCGACTCAACTCGGATCAAACCCCAACTCAAATCGAACTAGTTCGATGACTCGGTTACTTTGATATTGATGTTGCTCACCAAGTATTTGACGAAATGACTCGACAAAGTGTCAGCTAGTGGCAAGGAAGGTATGCATATGAAACAAATACCATTTTTCCTTGATTTTAATGTTGCCTATAAGGTGTTTAATGAAATACTTGTAAACAGTTATTGTTGTTGTTTTACGTATAATGGGAAATTGAAAGTGATGCATGTGTTTGTGAAAATGCCGCAGAGGCTTGAACTTGGCTCGAACTGGCCCAAGTTACTGACCAAACCGAGCCGAGCTGGCCAATTAGGCTCGAGGATCAAGTCGAGTTCGAGCTGGGGTCAGCTAGTGGCCGAGCCTAGTCGAGCTAAGTCCAACTCAACTGGGTTCGACTCGGTTTACACCCTTAAGAGGCATACCCCATGTCCATAGGGTAATTTTGTATTTTCACATAGAATTTATTTTATATAAATTTTATTTCGTTTGGGGTAATATACATTTTGTCACAAAAAAAAAGCTCATTATATTAAAAATTATTTTTTCATTTTATACCTTTGAATATAATAAATTTGTGTGAATCTACTAGTTGAGAAGGGATCTCCTCCCAATATGCAAGCCCCGACTTGAGCCCCAAACTTAGCTTAAATGCCAACTTTATGGGCTATGATGGATGATATGGCTAGCAGCAACTCATTCCCATAATCAAACGAACCACTCTTGAAAATGAAATTTAAAGAGATTTATAAGTAGTTAGGTTACCATAAGTGTAGATTAAAATCACTTTTAGATTCAAAATCACAACACTTATAATAGGATTTGTTGTCACGAAGGAGAGATCTTATTAAAGTTCATAAAATAGATTATCTTAAACCATTAAATATTTTATTTTTTTCTAACATGATTGGCCATAACACGGTGGCATTTTGCTTTGTCCTGGGGTATGTCAATAACCCTGTTTGGATAAAGAATATCAAAAATTTTATTAGGCCTAGCCCCATACGTCGGGCCAAAGCCAAGACTATCTCAGGCACCTTAGAGATGGGTCAATTCTCTTATATCACAGGCCCATCCAACAATCCCATCCATCCTGTAATTATTGACCAAATTGTCCACAACAAATATCGGATGGCTCATATTATTTGATGAGGAGATTTTTGGACCATCCCCCTATTGGAATTTGTGGTTTTTTGAAAAAATAATTCAAATATTTCAAATTTTCAGGATTTTGTTGCGAAAACGATTTTCAGGAATTTCAAATGAAAAAGTACGGTGTGTGCTTTTTGTCCCACATCAGAAATGATATGAGAAGTTTTGGGATTTGTATGTGAATGTGTGTGTAGTATTCTTACTTGGAGCTTTGAAGATTAAGATGCTATGCACTGGAACACATGCGCTCGGGCAGTGTGGCTGTAATAGCGCTAGTTGACGCACGTACGCATCGTGTTGTTGAGTGGTCACTCCCTCGAGACCTTACGCGAACCGTTACGAGACAGTGTGAATAGAAGCCTAAGTGTGATGGATATGAAATGAGTCAAAGCTTTATAGGCGATTGAAAACGGTCAGGTCTTTAATCCGAAACGGTCAGCCATTTTTTAAAATGGCCAACTGCCTTGAAAGTTACAACAATCCGAAAATGGACGGGTCATGATAATCCAACAGTCAAATCTTCCGATCTGACGACCGAAAATGGCTGAAATTAATGATC
Source organism: Magnolia changhungtana (assembly GCA_030180095.1). Classification (NCBI taxonomy): domain Eukaryota; kingdom Viridiplantae; phylum Streptophyta; class Magnoliopsida; order Magnoliales; family Magnoliaceae; genus Magnolia; species Magnolia changhungtana. The sequence continues at coordinate 4,471,125 of JASAUF010000391.1, read as the reverse complement.
AACGATCAGAAATGTTTTTCAAATATTCTGAACCATTAATAGCCACCTACCAACAGTCCACCCCCTGGTGCCTATATAAACTGGACCATTCCGGTCCAAATTTCATCATCTCGAATACAAACCTCTCCCTTTTCATCAAATTCTCCGGATAGCATCTCATCTTAAAATACTATTAGAACGCATCCACTGTTTGATTATGCCAAACGATCTGCTGTATCGAATTGTTCCTAAGTGGACCCATTGTGATTGTTGCATGCCCGATCCAAACTAGTTTATCTTATCATATAAGCAATTCACATGTAAGCCATTAGTAATTGATAAGGGAGTGAATTATGCTTTAAAGACAATGTATGTTTTTACATAATTCAGCCCGGTGAAACGAAATAATTGAATTTTATTTCATTTTATTTTTGTTTTTTCAGTATATCCAACCCATTTTTTTATAACACCCCATCTCCCGTGGGTGTTGCACGTGCAATCACAAGCTGAGCCAAGGGAACTACGATCATGATGAGTAGCCCATCCACATATGGGCCACTAGATGACATTTCGAATCACCTAAGGTGGGCCCCAGCTGTACAAATACCGACGCTGGTGATTGGGGGCGGAACGCCCAACCTACTTGTTTTTTTATGGCCTGCCTACATGTACTTGATGCATTGGAAAGGCGACGGACCGTGACATGGTTCATCACGAGACAATCGAAAGTCGGCCTCTTTTTAAACAGACTCTTTTGGGCTTTTTCGTCGTGTTGGCACTTGGCACCAGCACTTTTTTAAATGCTGCACTCGGCCCTTTTCGGTTGGATAGCTTTTTCTATTGGGTGTTCCAATAGCAAATGGTACGCTTGTAAAACATGACAATTTGTACTCATGCGCCCAACTGAGGCACACTTGGAATGTATGTAAAGCAATCTAAACCATTCAATTCTCGGTATAAACTGTAGATGGGACATATTTCTAAAATCAGATTGATTGGTCCATCATCTTAATGTCTAATTAGTTGATTTTTTATTAAATTTCAACTAGTAATTGTCTTCTTATTTTTCAACTGTCCATTCGTTGATCAACAGTCGGTTAGTTGAATCAATACTCTGATATTTTTTGGGTTATTACGCATTTAAGTGGGACCCATTACTCGGATATTTTAAATTGGTTAATGTGTGACACGTGAACATTTTCATACTGAGTGATTATGGTTGATCGTACTCTGCCAGACTACCAAAAGGGTTCTCTCGTTAGAACAGGAGAAAATGACCACTGTAGACAAAACCTTTTACCCAGCGGTTTTTTATGAAGGAATACAAACTTTAGTTACCAACTTAGACCAGCACGTGCGGACAACAAATTTGAGGACGAAACTACCCCTCCTATTTGCTGCATATGCTTTTCCTCTCCCTCCCTTCCCTCTTTCCATTTTCCAAAAAAGGAGTGCGAAAACTACAGCTCTACATCGGCTGCTTGGATCGCACCACGCTCTAGGTGGATCCCACCGTCTCTATTCAACAACGTTATCTCGTTTTGCTGAAAATGGTCCCTCCACGAAAGAAAGTACGTACTACAGGTATAATGTAGTACGTTTACCTAAACGGTGTAAATTTTTTGTGGACCATTAAACTGCTGGATGAAGCTCGAATCTTGGTCTTCGGTTCATGCAAAAATCATCATATGAACATGATGGATTACAAGTAAAACATCATTGTGGGGGCATAACAAGGTTTCTACAGTGGAATCATTGTTTCCTGTGCTATGATTCACTTGATATTTCAATATGCCACCATTTTGGGCTAAAACCCTTTAGATGGAAAAACGGATGAACGTCGTGGATAGTCCACATACATTCAAGGCGGGCCCAACTTAGTTTTTGTAATTTTTTTAAAATTTTTTTTATTATTAATTGTTTTTTATTTTTTATTTTATTGGGTTAGCTTGTTAGTACACACCCATGTTAGTACACACACTCCATGTTAGCCACCCTTGCTAGGGATCGATACGAAGACTTCAAGTGTTTGACAATTTCTAGGTCCCCTCACTCAAATTCTAGCTTCCCTCGCTCAATTTCTAATTTCCCTCGCTCAATTCCTAGGTTTCCTCGCTAAATTTCCAGGTTCCGTCACTCAATTACTAGGTTCCTTTGCTTAATTCCTATGTTGGCTCGCTCCAATTTCTACGTTGCCTCGCTCAATTCCTAGCTTCCCTCGCTCAATTTCTAGGTTCCCTCGCTCAATTTATAGCTTTCCTCGTCAATTCCTAAGTTCCCTCGGTTGCCTCGCTCAAATCTTACGTTGCCTCGCTGAATTTCTACATTGCCTCGCTCAATTCCTAAGATTTCTCGCTGAATTTCTACGTTGCCTCGCTCAATCCCTACGTTGCCTCGCTCAATTTCTAGCTTCTCTCGCTTAATTCATAGGATTCCTCGCTGAATTTCTACGCTGCCTCACTCAATTTCTAGGTTCCCTCGTTCAATTTATAGCTTCCCTCACTCAAATCCTAGGTTGTCTTACTGAATTTCTAGGTTCCCTCACTAAATTTCTATGTTGCCTCACTCAATTGCTAAGTTCCCTCGCTGAATTCCTACATTGCCTCGCTCAATTCCTAAGTTGCCTCGCTCCAATTTCTACATTGCCTCGCTCAATTCCTAGGTTACCTCACTCAATTCATAGCTTCCCTCACTTAATTCCTACGTTGTCTCGCTCAATTTGTAGCTTTCCTCATCAATTCCTAGGTTCCCTCAGTTGCCTCACTCAAATCCTACGTTGCTTCGCTCAATTCCTAGGATTCGTCACTAAATTTCTATGCTGCCTCACTTAATTCCTAATTTTCCTCGCTCAATCCCTACGTTGCCTCGCTCAATTTCTAGGTTGCCTCGCTCAAATCCTAGGTTCCCTCGTTCAATTTCTAGCTTCCTTCACTCAATTCCTAGGATTCCTTGCTGAATTTCTATGCTGCCTCGCTTAATTCGTAGGTTCCCTCGCTCAATCCCTATGTTGCCTCGCTCAATTCCTAGGTTGCCTCGTTCAAATCCTAGGTTGCCTCGCTCAATTTCTAGGTTCCCTCACTCAATTTGTAGCTTCCCTCGCTCAAATCCTAGGTTGTCTTACTGAATTTCTAGGTTCCCTCACTAAATTTTTACGTTGCCTCACTCAATTCCTAGGTTCTCTCGCTGAATTCCTACGTTGCCTCGCTCAATTCCTAGGTTGCCTCGTTCCAATTTCTACGTTGCCTTGCTCAATTCCTAGGTTGCTTTACTCAATTCCTAGCTTCCCTCGCTTAATTCCTACGTTGCCTCGCTTAATTTGTAGCTTTCCTCGTCAATTCCTAGGTTCCCTCGGTTGCCTCGCTCAAATCCTACGTTGCTTTGCTCAATTCTTAGGATTCCTCGCTGAATTTCTATGTTGCCTCGCTCAATTCCTAGTTTCCCTCGCTCAATCCCTACGTTGCCTCGCTCAATTTCTAGGTTGCCTCGCTTAAATCCTAGGTTCCCTCACTCAATTTCTAGCTTCCCTCGCTCAATTCCTAGGATTCCTCACTAAATTTCTATGCTGCCTCACTCAATTCGTAGGTTCCCTCGCTTAATCCCTATGTTGCCTCGCTTAATTCCTAGGTTGCCTCATTCAAATCCTAGTTTGCCTCGCTGAATTTCTAGGTTCCCTCGCACAAATCCTAGGTTGTCTCGCTGAATTTCTAGGTTCCCTCACACAAATCCTAGTTTGTCTCGCTGAATTTCTAGGTTCCCTCACTAAATTTCTACATTGCCTCGATAAATTTCTAGGTTTCCTCGCTCAAATCCTAGGTTGCTTAGTTGAATTTCTAGCTTCCCTTGCTTAATTTGTACCTTCCCTCGCTGAATTCTTACATTGCCTCGCTCAATTTCTAGGATCCTTCCAGCTTCCCTCTCTCAATTCCTAGGTTACTTCGCTGAATCCCTACGTTGCCTCGCTCAATTTCTAGCTTCCCTCGCTCAATTCCTACGTTGCCTCGCTCAATTCCTAAATCCTCTCGCTCAATTTCTAGCTTCCCTCGCTCAATTCCTAGGTTGCCTCACTCAATTAATAGATAGTCGTGCTCAAATTCTAGGTTGCCTTGCTCAATTTTAGATTTCCTCGCTCAATTACTAGGTTGCCTCGCTGAATTCTTAGGTTCCCTCGCTCATTGTCTCGGTTCCGTCGCTGAATTTCTTGGTTGCCTTGTTTAATTTCTAGGTTTTCCACTGAATTTCACCTTGCCTTGCTCAATTTTTTAGGTTGCCTAGCTCGGTTTCATCTTGCCTCACTAAATTTAATGTTTGCCTTGCTGAATTTCAAGTTTACCTCACTCATTTTGTAATTTGTCTCGCTCAATTTTTAGTTTGCTTTTCTCGATTCCAACTATGTTTAATTTTTTGCGTTATGATTCTTTAAGTAGTGGAATTTGCTATTGATATATTTTCAATTACATGTTTGTAGGTGATGATTCTTGTTCTCAATTTCCAAACCCATCCTCTAAGTGTTCATTAAAATGGTGGTTCAACATGGTGAAGGGTGATTTAACAATTTTTTTTTTTAATCTTTTTATTTTTATAACAGAAATTTTATTAGGAAGAGAACAATTCACAAAGAAATTTATTTACATTTTCATTATGCATGAATTAAAATAATTTGCATTATGACATGTTATATAAGTTTTGGATTTAAAAAAAAAAAGGTCCAGTGCAATGTTTATTTGCTATCCAACATGTTACTTTATGTTAGACAGATTTAGATGAAGGGAAAACATAAATATCATCTTAATCCAAAGCTTTATTGCCCTAATAAGTTTTTAACGGTGGGTGTTCAATTACCATCTTTCCTTTGGTGTAGTCTACTTGAGATTTGAATCTACCTCATTTTTTTGACAATTAGCTAGAAAAATGGATTGACTGTTGATGCGAATGCTAATAGGTTCAAATGTAACCATGTTGATGCGAATGCTAATAGGTTCAAATGTAACCAAGTGCCGCATGTAACATTCGATCAATTTCCCTTTAAGATTCAACAAAGAGAGAGAGAGAGAGAGAGAGAGAGAGAGAGAGAGAGAGAGAGAGAGATGGCTTAAAGTCAAGGCATGGCCGAAGAAGTTATTTGCAAGAAGGTGCATGGGATGCTATTCATGTTATTGAAGTAAGCTCTATTTGCTTGTTGCCTTGTCTATTCTAATTTTGAAGTTCTTATGCATGCATGGTACTTCCCTTTCTATTTGATGGTTCCCATCATAGATTCCATCCAATCAATGCTATAAAAGATGAATTGTATAGTTCAAAGGTCTAGAGTTCACCTAGAATACTATAACTGGCAAACCAACAGCTACAAAAAGAGAGACTTGGATTTTAAAGGTTAGAATCTTGTGGTCACCTTAGGGTTGTTATGATAGACCATGAGTAGTGGGGCTATCCTAATGGCCATCCATATGAATGATTTAACTGTGCACATGTCATGTTGTACTAGGGTCTACCAAATAGCCTTATTGTAGGGTAGGGATCATGTGAGATTTTCCCTCTTATCAAGGGAACTGATATTTACACCCAATCTTGTTTCACCAATCAGTAAAAACATGAGAGTTATGGTATTGTTTACCGCTACCATCTGTGGTTCGGGATCGGGTATAGATTTAGGTTAGGGTTTGGGCTGAAAGTACGAGTGCTGGAGCTGATGCTTTTGGAGTCCGAACTCATTCTTTTGAAAAATAGAAAAATGGAAATATTAGTAAATATGGATTTTCTTGTTAAGAAGAAAATGGAAGATGGATTGAAAAAACATAAAAGAGATTTTTTTTTTCTTCTTTTTTGCTTCAAGAGAGAGAGACGAAGAGGCCAAAGGCTACACAAATCATGGCTACACAAACTATTGATCCTTATTGCATGGGTGGCTAAAATGAAAAATGGCTTGCAGTCCAAATTTAACAAATAAACCAAATTGGGGCTGAAATGTCTAGTCATCCTATCACATGTTAGTTTTTCTTCATCTACAATAGATCTTGTAATGTGGATGTTTTGAACTTAGATGCAAGTAAGCTAGGCACATAATGGCTGTGCATATTTGTGGATTTTCATACTCTTCCAACGTATCAAATAACTCCTGAAATGTTATTTGCTCCCACTCATTTTTTCATACCTGCACTCATTTCTCTACAAACTGTGGTTTGATTTCATGCCATTTATCTTAAAATAAAAGGGCTATATTTGTAAAAAAAAAGAGGGGATGTTTAGTCTCAAGGCTAAGATGGACTCTATGCAGCTGCTCCTTTCTCTTCTAGGTTTGCAGCTAGTAAGTCTTGGTATCCATGTTAAATCATAGATGAATGTAAAAAATACACTTATCAATGGTGATTTGAGTAATTTTTAAGCAGCATTGAGTTATGTTTGTGAATTCACACAGTAAGTTTTCGTGTTTTTGACATGTATTCAATGGTGCATTAGATCATTCTTTAGTAAGGATGCTGTTGCTAGCCTGACCTGCTGAAAATAGAGTTTAATTTTTGTTGTAATGGCTTTTGTTACATACTTGATCGAACATCCCATGACCGATCATTCCTGTATTGATTATTCAAGCATGACGGTTATGCGCATTCTTTCAGGTAGATATTGCATGTGGGAGGATTGGAGCTACATATTTCAGATTCAAGCATCCGGTACGTCTCTTGTCAAGAATGCACATGATTGGAGTGGCTTGGCCATTTGGACAGGCCGTATTTATGAACCGCTGCTCGAAATTGATGGAGCAGACCCGGTTATGCGTCGAAGCTATCCGGAAGAGCGGGGGTCCTTAGAAGGTGGGAACCGCTGTTATGACCATGATGAAGCTGTCCATTTCCTATGGACGACATTGGAGGGGCCTGGTCATTTGGACAGACCGTGTTTATGTATTTGTTTGAAATTAATGGAGCAGACCCGGATGTGCATCGGAGCTATCCGGATGAGCGGGGGTCCCTAGAAGGTTGGAATCGCTGTTATGACCATGATTAAGCTGTCCATTTCCTATGGACGACATTGGAAGGGCCTAGTAATTTGGACAGACCATGTTTATATTTGTATTTGCAAGGACCACACCCTTAACCTAAACCCGAACCCATTCTCAAATCCAAAAACCTATAACCTAAACCTAAACCTAAACCTTAACCTAAACTTGAAAACCCAAACTTAAACCTAAATTTGAAAACCCAACCTAATCTCAACTCTCTAACCTAAACCTAAACCTAAACTTGAAAACCCAAACTTAAACCGAATTCCGAACCTAAACCCGATTTCCTAAACCTAAACCATAACCCATTCTCTAATCCAAAACCTATAACCTAAACCAAAACCAAAACCAAAACCAGTAACCTAAACTTCTCAAATCCCAAAACCTATAACCTAAACCAAAACCAAAACCAAAACATATAACCTATAACCTAAACCCAAACCCATTCTCTAATCCCAAAACATATAACCTAAACCAAAACCCATAACCTATAACCAAAACCTATAACCTAAACCTAAACCAAAACCTATAACCTAAACCCGAACCCATTCTCAAATCCCAAAACCTATAACCTAAACCAAAACCAAAACCTAAACCTAAACCTATAACCTATAACATAAATCAAAACCAAAACCTAAACCTATAACCTATAACCTAAATCAAAACCTATAACCTAAACCAAAACCAAAACCAAAACCTATATCCTAAACCCGAACCCATTCTCAAATCCTATAACCTATAACCTAAACCCGATCCCGAACCCGAACCCAATTTCCTAAACCTAAACCTTAACATATTCTCAATTTCCTAAAGCTATAACCTAAAACCTAAACCTAAACTTATACCTATAACTTAAACCTAAACCGAAAACTTAAATGTATTCTCAAATCCCTAAACCTAAACCTACACCTAAACCTAATCTCAACTACTTAACCTAAACCTAAACCTATAACCTAAACCTAAACCCGATCCCGAACCTAAACTTGATTTCCTAAACCTAAACCTTAAACTATTTTCAATTCCTTAAAGCTATAACTTATAACCTATAACCTAAAGCTAAACCTAAACCAAAACCAAAACCAAACCAAAACTAAAACCTCTAACCTAAACCAAAACCAAAACCTATAACCTAAACCTTAACCTATAACCTATAAACTAAACTTATAACCTAAAACCTAAACCTAAAACCTAAACCTAAACCTAAATCTAAACCAAAACCTATAACCTTAACCTATACCCTAAAACCTAAACCTAAACCTAAAACCTAAATGTAATCTCAAATCCCTAAACCTAAACCTAAACCTACACCTAATCTTAATCTCAACTACTTAACCTAAACCTAAACTTGAAAACCCAAACCTAAACCCGATCCCAAAACCTATTACCTAAACCAAAACCTATAACCTAAACCAAAACCAAAACCTATAACCTAAACCCGAACCCATTCTCAAATCTCAAAACCTATAACCTAAACCTAAACCTTAACATAAACCTATAACCTATAACCTAAACCAAAACCTATAACCTAAACCTAAATCAAAACCTATAACCTAAACCCGAACCCATTCTCAAATCCTATAACCTATAACCTAAACCTAAACACCTAAACCTAAACCAAAATCTAAACCTAAACCTAAAACCTATAACCTAAACCAAAACCTATAACCTAAACCAAAACCTAAATCTAAAACCTATAACCTAAACCAAAACCCGAACCCATTCTCAAATCCCAAAACTTATAACCCAAACCTAAACCTTAACATAAACCTATAACCTATAACCTAAACCAAAACCTATAACCTAAACCTAAAGCAAAACCTATAACCTAAACTCGAACCCATTCTCAAATCCTATAACCTATAACCTAAACCAAAACTAAAACCAAAACTAAAACCTAAAACCTATAACCTAAACCAAAACCTATAACCTAAACCTAAAACCAAAACCTATAACCTAAACCCGAAACCCCCATTCTCAAATCCCAAAACCTATAACCTAAACCTAAACCTTAACATAAACCTATAACCTATAACTTAAACCAAAACCTATAACCTAAACCTAAATCAAAACTTATAACCTAAACCCGAACCCATTCTCAAATCCTATAACTAATAACCTAAACTTAACCCTACACCAAAACCTAAACCTAAAACCTATAACCTAAACCAAACCAAAACCTATAACCTAAACTCAACCTATAACCTAAACCTAAACCTAAACCTATAACCTAAACCAAAACCTATAACCAAAACCTAAACCTAAACCTAAACCAAAACCAAAACCAAAACCTAAACCTAAACCTTAACCTAAACCGTTAACCTAAAACCTAAATCAAAACCTATAACCTAAACCAAAACCAAAACCTATAACCTAAACCCGAACCCATTTTCAAATCGTATAACCTATAACCAAAACCTAAACTTATAACCAAAACCAAAACCAAAACCAAAACCTATAGCCTAAACTCAACCCATTCTCAAATCCAAAACCAATAGCCTAAACCTAAATCTTAACATAATCTTATAACCTAAACTCAAATCCCTAAACCTTAACCTATAACCTAACCTAAACCTAGACTTATAACCTAAAACTATTCTTAAATCCCAAAACCTATAACCTACACCTAATCTTTCCCTAAACTTATAACCTAAACACAATTCTCTAAACCTAAACCTAGACCTAAACCTAAACCTATAACCTAAACTCAAATCCATAAACCTTAACCTATAACCTAACCTAAACCTATACTTATAACCTAAAACTATTCCCAAATCCCAAAACATATAACCTAAACCTAACCTTTCCCTAAACCTATAACCTAAACTCAATTCCCTAAAGCTAAACCTACACCTAATCCTAATCTCAACTCCCAAACCTAAACCTAAACTTAAACTTGAAAATCCAAACTTAAAACCAATCCCGAACCTGAACTCAATTTCCTAAACCTAAACTTATAACCTTAACATATTCTCAATTCCCTAAACCTTAACCTACACCTAATCCTAATCTCAACTCCCTAACCTAAACCTAAACCTAAACTTGAAAATCCAAACCTAAACCGAACCCGATTTCCTAAACCTAAACTTATAACCTTCACCTAAACCTATTCTCAAATCCCAAAACCTAAACCTAAACCTTAACCTAAACCTAAACCTACACCTATAACCTAAACTCAATTCTCTAAACCTTGACCTATAACCTAACCTAAACCTAAAACTATAACCTACACTTATAACCTAAACCTAAACATATAACTTAAACCCCATAACCTTAACCTAAACATAAAACCTAAACGTAAACCTATACTTATAACCTAAACCTATTCTCAAATCCCAAATCCCAAAACCTATAACCTAAACCTAAACCTAAACCTAAACCTATAACCTAAACCTAAACCTACACTAATAACCTATAACCTAAACCTAAACCTAAAACCCAAACGTAAACCCGATCTCAAATCCCATTCTCAATTTGTAGGTTCCCTCGCTTAATTCCTAGCTTCTCTCCCTCAATCCCTAGGTTCCCTCGCTCAATCCCTAGGTTCCCTCGTTAAATTCCTAGGTTCCCTCGCTGAATTTGTAGGTTCCCTCGCTCAATTCCTAGCTTCCCTCCCTCAATTCCTAGCTTGCCTCGCTTAGTCCCTAGGTTCCCTCTCTCATTTCCTAGGTTCGCTCGCTCAATTTCTAGCTTCCCTCACTCAATTCCTAGGTTCCCTCGCTCAGTCCCTAGGTTCCCTCGCTCATTTCCTAGGTTCCCTCGCTCAATTCCTAGCTTCCCTCGCTAAATTCTTAGCTTCCCTCGCTCAATTCCGAGCTTCCCTCGCTCAATCCCTATATTCCCTAGCTCAATCCCTATGTTCCCTCGCTCAATTCCTAGCTTGCCTCTCTCAATCCCTATGTTCCCTCGCTCAATTCCTAGCTTGCTTCGCTCAATCCCTAGGTTCCCTCGCTTAAATCCTATGTTCCCTCGGTCATTTCCAAGGTTCCCTTGCTCAATTCCTAGCTTCCCTCGCTCAATTTGTAGGTTACCTCGCTTAATTTGTAGGTTCCATCGCTCAATTCCTAGCTTGCCTCGCTCAATCCCTAGGTTCCCTCTCTCAAATCCTATGTTCCCTCGGTCATTTTCTAGGTTCCCTCACTCAATTCCTAGCTTCCCTCGCTCAATTCGTAGGTTGTCTCGCTTAATTTGTAGGTTCCCTCGCTCAATTCGTAGGTTGCCTCGCTTAATTTGTAGGTTCCCTTACTCAATTCGTAGGTTACAGCCCGATTTGCCATATGTGAGCCCAAAGGGCCATTTCAGCTAATAAGTGGCACCTAGGGCCAATTGAACTAAGCTACAGGGTATATTTCAGCTAATAAGTGGCATCTGGGACACCTTCATAGTTTAGTAGTAAAATTAAAGTTTTATTTAGGTACGTTTTCCATACATTTCACGGTCATTTCCCTTTACTTCACAGTCAATCCCGGCGATTCCATGCATTTCTCTTGACCTTACTGACAAAAAATGACCCATATAGGGTTAGTATGGGAGTACAAGTGTCACTAGGGCCATTTACATCAAAACTGGAGTTATATATAACCCCATTTTCTCACACCTCTCTAACTTGCACAAATTTTCTATTTTTTCCTAGGGCATTTCAAAAGGGGAAATAAGGAGAAGAGAAGTGGAAGTTCGGAGAAGTGGGATCCAACCAAGGAACATTTCTAGTGATTCCGTTTAGATTCACGGTCATTTCGATGCACTTCACGGTCATTTCCACCCATTTTATGTTCAATTCACTTCACTTCACAGTCATTTTCATGCATTTCATGGTCAATTCCGACAATTCCGTTTAGATTTACGGTCATTTCCATGCACTTCACGGTCAATTCCCTTCACTTCATGGTCATATCCATGCATTTCATGGTTAATTCGCTTCATTTCACAGTCATTTCCATGTATTTCATGGTCATTTTCAGTGATTCTATTTAGATTCATGGTCATTTCAATGCACTTTACAGTCAATTCCTTTCACTTCACGGTCATTTCCACGCATTTCACGGTCAATTTGTTTAACTTCATGGTCATTTCCATGCATTTCACTGTCAATTCCGACAATTCCGTTTAGATTTACGGTCATTTCGATACACTTCACAGTCAATTCCCTTCACTTCACGGTCATTTCCATGCATTTGACGATCAATCCCGACGATTCTGTTTCCAAGTTTTATCGGGTTGGTGTTTGTATGGCCCAACCCAAAGACCAAACCCGATACATCCTGCCCAAGCCCAATCCAATGTCGAATGGGTCATAGGTTGGTCGGGTTGAACCTGCCCAACTTTCAGCCATAAAATCATATCTGGTACGTCATGTAACTAATTTTGGTTTAGAAGATATTCTTGTTATATGAATAAAGAAAGAAATGAAAAAAATGAGAGAGTTTTTTTTTTTTATGCTTATATATACATATTTATATAAATATGTGTTAGAGAAAAATGTAGGAAGAATAAAATTCTAAATGTAAAAAATAATAATAATAATAAAATAAATAAATAAATTTTAAAGGAGAATGACAGTGGATACGGCTATAGCTACGGTTATAAGCCGTAGCCATATCCTTTTGTTTGAATCAGGGATCAATCCCGGATTCTGCTATCCATCCCAAAATTCAACGGGGAGCGACGGTGGAATCGCGGGATCCACGATTCATGGTAAATTTTTTTTTTTTTTCTTTAAAATTTTTGTTGCTTCTGTGGGCCCCACCATGAGGTTTATGTTATATCCAAACCATCCATCTATTTGGAGAGTTTATATTAAGGCTTGAGACGAAAAATAAGACAGATCTAACTATCAAGTAGACCACACTGTAAAAGGTAGTGGGGAATTGAACATCTACCATTGAAACCCTTTTAGGGTTATAGAATTTTTGGATCATTATGAAATTTGTTTTTCCTCTTCATCCTGGCCTTTGTGACCTTATGAATAGATTGGATGGAAAATAAATGTTATGGTGGGCCCTACAAAATTTTTAACGGCGAAAATCAATTTCTCCGCTGCTCTATGGTGTGGTTGATCTTTGGATATGATTTTTTTTTTTATAATGCTCCGAAATGATCTCGAAATATGGATGAATGTTGTGGATATAATAAATATATAGCTGTGGGGCATGTAACTTTGATCTCTTTTAATCCGTTCGTACAACTCTCAGTTGGAGGAGCGTCAGCGCTGGTCTTCGCAGGGAAAAGGAGAAGTAGTTTCGTTCTCAGTTAGAGGAGCGTCAGCGCTGGTCTTCGCAGGGAAAAGGAGGGATAGTTTCGTCCTCAAAGTCGCTGTCCGCACGTGCTAGTCTAAGTTGGTAACTAAAGTTTGTATTCCTTCATAAAAACCGCTGGATAAAAGGTTTTGCCTACAGTGGTCATTTTCTCGAAAAGAGATGTGAGAGACAGCTGGCAATGGTGGTCCGCGGGCATGTGGCGGCACTTTTCACCATCACAATCAATATTGTACATGGCTTTCAAATGAAACTTTTTAATTCAAAAATAAATATTTAAAATCCGGCCATGAGTGTATATTTTCAAGCACAATGGAGACGGTGCAATGGCCTGTGATCTGAAGAAAGAAAGAAAGAAAAAAGGTGGGTGTGGAAATTATGAATGGAAGTGCAGAGAAAGAGGATGTGCCCACTTGGGGAAAATCTATACCTGTAGACAATGTTCAAGAGATGGTAAGGAGGGACCCCACATACATTCCTGAGAGATACATAAGAAACCCCGAGGACAAGCCCGACGGCTTGGATCTGTCTCCCCTTTCATCTGAAATACCTGTCATTGATCTATCCTTGCTTTCCAGCAGGCATGAGGACGAGCTCAGAAAGCTTGATATGGCTTGCAGAGACTGGGGCTTCTTTCAGGTATACGCATGAAAATTAATCTTTTTTCTTCTCTTTGCAACTGTATCTGCATCTTTATAAGATCATGCTTCCATTCCATGCATGAGGCATATGGGTGCTGCCTAATCTGTCGAAACAGTCCATTTCTAGGAATTTAACTCCACAAACAGAATTTTGGGTGCGTGGGAGCACACGGCTCCCACAGTTTAATGCCAAAATAATGCTGAGACATGTTCCGGCATCTTCCTTTACTATCTCGCTAATCACTCAAGCATGAGATTACGAACATGGAAACCCATGTAATGCAAGTTCTGCTTTCTGCACCATCCCAAATGAAAATCAGACTTTCCTATTGAAGCCCGTCGGTCCAAGCAACTGCTATTTGGCGCTACATCTGAATGCCCCCTTGGAGGCAAGCATACATATCAGTTGAAATTGAAAGGAACCAGATCAAAATATTAAAACAACCTCGAGTAAAAAAAAGTCTCTGACTCCAGTAGCACAACTACAACAAACTTCATTTTGGGTTATTCTGTATCATGCATATCATTGAAAGAATTCTCTTCCTCATTAATATTGTTTCTCGAATGAGAACATATAATTTCTGATAAGTGAAAGGCACTGATTTGAAATTTTAGGCAAGATTATTAACCAAACTATCCTCAATCACAAATGGCCTGAGGTAGAACAGTCGCAGAAATTGTGTGATTCCAATCTAGATAGAGCAAACTGGTAGGAGAAAGAAAGGAGATGGAAGCAAAGAATAATAAATGATTTGGATGTCTCCAAATTGTGGCTGTGGATTCTCACTGTATGATATAGAAGAGTCACACTTCAAGCAAAAGAGCATCATGCCCTAGTGAAATGAAACCCATCACAAGTTTAAACAAAAGAGTAAACCGAAGTCTAATTCACTAACATCCCCAGTTGAATATAGATGGCCATGGTGCCTCGATGGCTGTTGGTGAGTAATCATACTATCCCATTATTGGCACCTTAATCAGTTGCTAATTGTGATTGGAAATTGTATTATAATACTGTCTACATTTACTTTGAAAAATCAGTTTTCAAGCCAAACTAGACTAATTTCTCTGACAATTGGTGAGGGAGTTTCCCAATGGGAGTATTGAAACCTAAGCACTAGAAAGGGGGTTTTGAGCTCTATAAAAGGGGGATTCGAGATACTATAGCATACACATGATAAAACCCAAAAAAAAACAAGTTCCAGTAAGATCACACCTCCTACTGCGATTACCAGTCTCGTGACACCCTCCCTCCCAGATTTGGATACGATTACCGGCCTTGATCTTTGTTTTTTATTCTTGTGACTAAGCATCCCCCAAAGAATATAAAAAGACTGAGAACCCCTATCCAATCCTAGCGATTCATCAAATCTAATTCTAACAAGCTACTTGAATGGGAATAATAACAATGACTTAAATATCCCTAAATTCCATCAACAACCATACAATCCTTCCATAAACAGGCTATAACTTGATTAAATGATATCAAAATCACATGACCTTGAGTTCAATTGAAAGCTAACTCAAAATTTTTTTTTTTCAAACAGGACCAATTTTGTGTCATTCAAACATCATTCAGTGTCCCAAAAGTAGCCTACAAATAAACTAAAGGGAAACTCACCCCACAAGTGAGCCCCGTAAACTATGCAGACAACCATCAAGGGCCCACAACACCAACTGTATGGATTGTCGGGCCCACCCAGGCTTTTTGTGGGGCCTGTCCTAGGCTGCATCAACAGCCCACAAACCAACAACTGTTGCTCCTTTGAACTGCCCATAAAGCCAAATTATACTTTTTGAATCAAGTACAAAATACTCTCTCCATTTCTTATAAAATGATTATTGATACGAGCTTGGGGAAAGACCTTGGTCGTTTTTGACATGCCCAAGAGTTACATGATTCTAGTACAATGACTGAAAAGAACTACTCAACACAAGAAGGTTGGAGAATGCCTACACTTCTTTATTTTCATGGCTATTATTTGTTTTTCATTCAAAATTACATGTTTCATGCAATTCCCAATCAAGAAATAACAACTCTCACAAAGTAAATAAAAACTGCTAAAACTGTTTTCTTTAATAATTACATAAACACTATCTGTTTCATCATCATTGTTGTTGCCATCGTCATCATCATCTCAGTTTCTCCAAGCAATTTGGGGTTTCCTTTAAAATGGTAGATTTGACAAAAGTTTTACGACGAGCTGCCCACTAGAAATCCACCTTCCACTTTTATCCAGGCCCTTTGTATCAGCTGTGGCAGAGGCTCAAATTGACATCACTCACATGCCAACATGGTACCTAGCATTGACCCAGCCTGGAGATTACATGCATGCCCCAAAGGGCAAGCAAGAAAAGTAGGGTCATTGCGGGTACTAGCGAAGCAAACTGCTAAACACAAAGCACCCACCTCAAGGAATTGGCAACAATAACCCTTCGATACACGATTACTAACACTAACACGACTGACATGCTAACATAGTCAGACCCCACACTGCACCTTACCACAACTATTTAGCGTTGCCACAAAAGCAGAATTTGCAAACAGTGATATCTAGAGCTTGCAGTGCCAAACAAGCCCATAAACAACAAAGTATATCACTGTGCATGATCAGACTGACACAAACAAAAAAAAAACAATTTGTAGGAACCAATATAATCAGGCATCGACATGTGCATTTGCATATTTCAACCCTGCCAAGGCTACTCAAGTAGGATCTTGAAGCCTACCCTCCCACATGTGCCAAAGTGGTAGTGTGTGCAAGATCCAAGCAGTTCATTAGGAGGGTCCCACGTATTTTTTCCTTCAGCTATAGATCAGGCTCATGAAGTCCTAATGTGGGCACATTTGTTGGTCAATGTTTGTACACATGTTGTGGACCAAACCTACTGACAAATAACTGGAGTCACAGGACTGGAATCAGTTTTCAGGCCATGGTACACACGGTGGGCCCCACCAAATGAATGGTGCTGATCATGCATGCATGTGCATTGGAAGATGTTTGCAGGATAGGATTCGAGATCCTAATGCATGTAGCAGTTTTGCTCTTTTCTAGTTCACATCAAGACGACTGAATCCATAAACTGGGACTCATTAAATAACACACTTAAATGTAAGACTTTCTTAGAGAGGATGTCCACTTCTCCGACATCAATAGCATCTGTTCTTCAAATTCTATCTTCCTTTAACTGATCCAGATGAAAATCACTTTGCAGATAATAAATCACGGGGTTGCAGAAGAAGTGCTGAAGAAGGTAAAGACTGCTGCCTCCAACTTTTTCGAACTTCCTTTAGACGAGAAGAAGAAGTACGCAATGGCACCAGACGACATTCAAGGATATGGGCAGCTCTATGTGGTCTCTGAACAGCAGAAACTGGATTGGGCAGATGCGTTGGTTTTGTTGATATATCCATCCAAGTATAGGAAAATAAATTACTGGCCGACAACACCACCCGAACTCAAGTATGTTTTCTCAATCTCCACTAGTTGGGATCAAAGGACACAAATGCTTGTCCAATTATCAGCAGATAATTCATGAATCCTTGTGAGATGAAGCATATTCATGGCTGATTAAAATTAAGACACCAAAGAAATAGCATTAACAGAGTTATTTTTTTCAAAATGCACAAACATTTGTTTAAAAGAAAAACCCCTAAAAAATAAAGAAATGGAAACAAACTACTGAACAACTACTCCCAAAAGAAAATAACACTAACCACTACTAGAAATTTCATCAAAATCATTTATTCTTCAATAAGTGTGTGGATGGGTGTGTGTCTGAAGAAGAATGGCCACCAAGTTCAGCGTCTTCTTCTTCTTCTTTTCTTTTTTTTTTTTTTTTTTTTTTTTTTTTTTTTTTTTCTTTCAAGAACATTTAACCATGGAGGTGTATTGGTCAGTTTCTGAAGCAGCTTGTTTGTTTAAACAAACCAGAAACATGCTGTTGAGCTACTTGCATAAGTAGATCTGTATTTTTGAAATCATTGACTCAATGACACTTCTCAAACTGGCAGGGACGCTATTGAAGTATACTCAGCTGAAGTTAGGAGGGTATCAGAAGAACTCATAGCTGATATATCCATGATGATGGGGATGGACAAGGACAGACTGTTGGGGCTGCATAAGGAGGTGCTGCAAGCTTTGCGTGTGAATTATTATCCAACTTGTTGTAGGCCTGATCAAGTACTGGGCGTGAGCCCACATTCAGACGCAAGCACCATATCCATACTTCTGCAAGATGATGAGGTGACAGGCCTCCAAATTCGACATAACGGTGGGTGGGTCCTAGTTAAACCAATACCAAATGCACTAGTCGTGAATATCGGAGATGTTATTGAGGTAATTTATTTGCATGTCTATTCATCTCTTTCCTTTACTTGCACACAAAAAATTAGAGCTACAAGTAATTTTTCTGGCTCAACAACCAGGCCAGGTGTAGTTGGATCTATGACGAGAGTTAGATGAAAAAGATTTTCCCTTGCTTCAGACTCATCTTAGGTTTTGCTACCGTCAGTTTCACTTCTGCCTAGTCTTGTGTCATGAATTTGCGGATGAAGGTTTTTATTTCCATTTTTTTTTTAATGTTAATATAATGCACATTGATTAATGTAATATTTCTTTGTTTATTTACAATTTACTTGGTATAAGATGTGACCTTTGTATATGGGTCACCGTGACACCACAAAATGGCTGTTGAACCAGCATTTGGTGTGCATCGGGCACTGTAGTTGTCCCATCCTTATCCAATTCAAAACTCCACATTAATTTAATTTTAACAGATATTTTAGCACATAACAACATTGACTAAATTTTGATAATTCATATTCCAAGCTTAAGACTAACAAATGTTTTCATAAGTAAAGACTAACAAATTAACTCACATTTAAACACATCTATAATGTTCATCAGTAGATGAGGATATATTTCGAATTTTGCATATTTTATATTTGAACTTGTAGACTCTTTTATGAATTAACTAAGACAAATAAAAGAAGAAGAAAGTACTCAGATACCCTTTTATGAGGCTGACATGTCTAGATACCTGCATCTATGCCATAGCTAACATTAGTAGGGCAGTACCTGTACCTGGGCTACATAGATGGGCAGTATACAGAATGCAAATAATATACACGGGGAAATGGTACTGTCCCCACCTTGATGGGGATGTTAGCATCATCCCCAAATTTTTTTAATGACATGTGGGATGCCCAATCATTAGTTGGAACAGTTCATTTAATAGCACCATTGGGACCAAGCCATGGTGCAAGAATCATGCCAATTGTATGATCCTAACCGTTTGAATGAGGCCAGTTTGTTGCAACCATTCTTTTTTACAAGGCATAGATTCCGTTGTTAGGATCATCAAATCAAAGTGCTACTAAGGAATCATAAGCAGTACAAAGTAGGTCTCTCAAATAGATGTTTCAAGATGATGATTGGACCTATTTTGTTTTTCCCCTTAGTCTTCAGTTTCCATGCCACTGATCAGATATTTAGGATCATCCAATTGGTGTGATTTTTGCACAATGGCTTGCACCCTAGTTATATGAATGAACGGACAGTTCAAATTGATGATTGGTTGTCAAAATGTCCCTAGTTTTATATATATATATCACGAATTTTAGTAATGATGTATTTCAATGTACTGATTGTCTTCTACATGGTAACCTTTAACATTTCGTGGGTTGTTGCAGATTTGGAGCAATGGGAAATACAAAAGCATCGAGCACAGAGCTGTGACAAATGAGAACAAGGCAAGGATTTCATTGGCAACATTTATAACCCCAGAGGATGATGTGGAAATTGAGCCTCTGGATCTGATGGTGGATTGCCAACAGCATCTTAGAACGTACAAAAAGATCAAATATGGAGATTATCTTAGGCATTCGATGATGAGAAAATTGGACGGAAAGGCACACACTAATTTTGCAAAATTCGAATGTGAATAAAGCTGCTGGACCGTCCAACCTTCTTGCAATATATCCATCTAAAAAAGAACAGAAATCTGCAAATAATTTCAGCATAGAGATAGCAAAGATCAGTCTCAACAACATGCATGGTTGTTCCTACTTTTGGGCTAATATGCATGTTTTGAGACATGAAAAAACTTTCAATGTTGCTGGTAGGATTCTTAGTTTCTATTTCCATTCAAATCTTCAGTATGTACTATCTGCGGAAGGTTCTATTTACAAACAGATGTGGGTAATTTCTCTTTAGTTATGTTTTTCAAGTGATGGTGATATAAAACATCTGATTTTTAGTAGAGTTTCTTATGAACTCATTTGCTTCTTTATGGATTTTCAATAATTTTATTGTTTTGGGAGTAGCAGTATATGACCATCTACTATTTGATTCCAGACCCATTTGTGTTTTCCTTTATAGGATCATTTGTATGTTTAGAGTAAATGTGAGATACCCAACTGATTTTTTGCAGTCTTTTCTTCGAATTAATTTGTTCCCTTTTGGATGTTTTAACTGTTTGCTTAGTTTGGGGTAATTGTGACCACCACTTTCGATATTAGCATGATTACGGTGGGTTTTTCCGCATTTGAGGAAATGTGGTAGCCCATTTCACCATGGACGTCTGACCATATGGTGATATGTTGTACATCTGAACAGGCGTTTATTTTCTTCCTTCATTCACTCTTTCAGGATTTTTCATTGGTTGTTTTAGTACTTGTGGCGACTGCTCATAGTACTGTTTTCTCATAAACCGGTTCATTACTTACAGAAAACCATTTGAGTCTTTTTAAGATACTCCACTTGGTAGCAATTGCTCTAGCCAATCCCAGCCTGGGTGGGGTAATGGCAGGTTGATGTCAGGCAGCAGCCTGTCATTGTACTTTAGTGAAGCTACCATGGGACCACACGTTTTGAATTTGGTGAAACGTGATCCGACAAAGCCAACCGCCATGATGATGATGATATCACATCTACTAAGACTCATTTGAATCATCATCATCGTCTAAGCCTTGTCGCAACTAATTGGGGTCATCTAAATTCAACTAAGACCGCATTTGAATATTCAATCAAATTGAATTACAATCATTCAATTAAATAGAGCAGACAACAAAAGTGGAGCTGGCCCCACCTCATTCATAACGAGGGACTAGCCCCCTAACTGCAATTACTAGCATATCAATTCCGAATTGAAATTCACAGAATTGCAATTAGGAGTTTGGCTGTAATTGTGAATTAAAATGATGCCACCCAGTGGTGGCCATCTCGTCCATGATGAATTAATTGAATTGCAATTCTATTCAATTGAGAGTCCAAACACACCCAAAACACTAACTTACAAAGGCCACTCATACCCATTAATTCTACAGCAACCACACACAGCCTGACAATAATAAATAAATAAGCATGTATGCCTCAAAATATGGTAGAAGAACATGAGCCAAGAACCATCATCATCATATCACCACCACCATCATCTACGCCTTATCCCAATTAATTGGGGTCAGCTATATGAATCTTGTTCTGCCATTCAGCCCATTCCACTTTATCAAGGGCAAGACCTTCAGTTAGACCATAGGTCATCAAGTATTTTCTTACGACCTCCATTCACATCCTTTTGGGCCTTCCCGTTGCCCTTTTAGAGCCTTCAACTTGGACCGACTCACTCCTTACAGGCGCGGTTCTTAGTCTCCATTGCACATGACCAAACCGTCAAAGTCTACTTTCCCTCATCTTATTACTTATTGGTACTACTACTAAATTCCCTCAAATGCATTCATTTCTAATTCTATCCATCTTCATCTTGCCACTCATCCATCTCAACATCCTCATTTCAGTTATACTCATCCTATGAACACCTTGTTCTTTAACTGCCCAACATTTTGCCCCATAAAAGCATAGTTGGGCTCATTGCTTCTATATAAAATTTCCCTTTCAGTTTGATTGCTACACGATGATATGTAAAATTATGAATAAATATGAGCCAAGAATGGAAGACAACAAATAAGGACTTGAAACGCAACAAATTGCACCTTCAAATTAACCTCCAATGACAGAGGTAGGACTGCAAGAGATTATCCATGTTTTGTTGAATATGACAAGCAACACAACACTTAAAAATGAAGAAAATAACGCCAGATCCACAAAGATACTACAGTGTGGTGTCCCACACTGTACTGCTCAGGGAATGAAAACTGTATGAAGTCACTTAGTCGCACTGAAGAAGGAATTGAAACAAAAAGTTGCATTTGCTACCATTCATGGCAATGAAAGACACTGTACAGTTTTAAAACAAATACAATCGTGGAGTTTCCAATCTCCTAAAAAGACTGCTCCTAAAGAAATAATTGATAGAACACAAAGCTCAAAGAAAGAAATTTAAAGACATGGCCTTACACTTAATAGAAATTTCACCAAGGATTAGCATCAGGGCTGTCAATAGGTACGCAGACCCGTGGGTACCTAATAGACCAAACCACATTTTAATGGGTCCAGGTCCCATCATTTGGACCCATTAAGAAATCGTGTCGGGTTCGGGTCTCACCTTTTGGACCCGGTAAAAGTTGGTTCGGGTTGGGTTTAGTTGGGAATGGGTACAGTCCAATTAATTTTAGTGGTATCTTTATGTATTTTTAATTTATATTGATGATTTTTTGAAAGGTTAAAAAAATCTTCAATATAGATTAAATATATATAAATGATATTGGACGATTCTATCAACAAATAAGGATCTTTAAGCCACAAGCACGTAATAGACACTCTGATGCAAGACATGAAATGTAAATATGATATGCAAGATTTCAGGCTTAGATCATACCAATTCAGAAACAATTACACAAATTCCACATCCCACATGAAAATCCAAACATTCAATTAAAGGGGAATCTATACGGGTCCAGGCCTACACATGATAGGGTTGGATCAATAAAAATTATGAAGCAAACGATACTCAAAGATAAGAAATAATCCTCTACACATGCATAGTAATCAGTCCCTAATCTAAGGGATTCACCAATTTCAAATCAAGAAACCCTAGGGAAAGAAAATGGGCATATAAGTTAGGGAAAATGTAATCTAGGGCTAGGTTTCATGAAAAAAGGCTATGAGGGGATAAAAGAGGATAAAAACCTGTGCCAAAAGATAATCCCACGTATGGACAGCGGGACTGGGGCGCTCGCACGTGCGCAGGTACCTGGCCGCACGTGCGAGGGGGCGTCATTTGCAGAAAAGCTCAGAAAAGCTTTCCTTGGCTCTGGTCGACTAGGGGGAAGCTCCAAAACCCCGAAGTTTCGGGTCGATCCGAGCTACGGCTTGTGCGTGGTGCTCCGCCGAAGTTTTAGCTCGCCTACGGGCTGAAATCTGGAAACCTGCTATAATGAAGAAATCTGATGCAAGAAAAGGACTAATTCAAAGTATGGATGGTGAGGGAAGATGGAAAAAAAAAGATGATGGGAGATGGGGGTGAGTTGGGATCGATGTGAGTTCGCACCACGGTAGTTAGCCCTTCAAAAAGAGAGGGCTTCGCACCCACTTTTGAATTCTTCCACAACTCACAAAGAGAGCATAAAAATAAAGCAGGAATTTTTTTTTTATTAACTTCAATGAATCAAAAGAACTACAAGGGGTGCCTATTTATAGGGAGAACCCTATACCCAAAACTCACACCATGTGCGACACCTATTACTTGGCGATGAAGTAAACTAAAATAAAAACCAAACACAGAAATCTAAAGCGTTCACAATGTTCTAAATAATAACAATAAGCAAAACCTAAAAAATGAAATCAATCCGACGAG
This sequence comes from Magnolia changhungtana, assembly GCA_030180095.1. NCBI lineage: Eukaryota > Viridiplantae > Streptophyta > Magnoliopsida > Magnoliales > Magnoliaceae > Magnolia > Magnolia changhungtana. The sequence goes on along the minus strand of JASAUF010000391.1, from coordinate 4,447,504 downwards.
TGGGCCACGATCATAAGATCCCATGATGGGCTTTTCTTGACTATCGGGCCCACTTTTCTGAACCAAAACTTGTCTTCTAGCTAGGGGGCCCTCCCTGGACGTCGTCATCGAGCCAGATCGATGATGGGATCCTCCTTTTGCGTACGTACGTGCGTAGGGGTGGTGGTGTGCGGCCGTGCGTGTGCACGATGTCCTCATCAACTCTTCTCGGCTGCGAAGATTTTGCCACTGGCGAAATAAAACTCCTGAACCGCTCTAAGATGTCAGGATCAAGTGGCTGGAGCTCCTCCTCAGTGGTCATGTGCTGTCTGAAGCTGGACGTGACTTCCATTTAACGAGGTACTCCTGAAACCCGTCATCCGATGTGGAAATTATCTCATGGTCCAGGATATCCTCTATTTCCTCTCTTGGGGTGTGAAGGCTAGGTATGGGAGGTAGAGGCTGGGATGAAAGGTCGGGAAGAGGCCATGGATCAAAGGTTAAGTCTGGGGAATCAGGACGGGTGGGCGAAGGGCCGGACAAAGTATCAGTGGGTCCTTGAAAAGTAACTAGATCCTCCACATTGAATGTGGAACTAATTTCCATGGAGGGTGGAAGATCTACCTCATACGCATTGAGACCGTTTCGCTTTATAATTTTGAAGGGTCCAGCGCTACGCGCGTGTAACTTACGAACGGCCTCTGGAGGGTACCGCTCGGCCTGATGCGGACCATCACAGAGTCCCCAATATTGAACTCTTTGAATCGTCTATGTTGATCTGCAGAAAATTTGTATTGCTCATTACTAGTAGTGATCTTTCGCCTGATTTTTTGATGCAATGAATGTATGTGATGCGCAAAAGACTTTGTAGATTCTGATGGCCTATGAGACAATGACATGGGGATAAGATCAATAGGTTTCCTAGGCTTGTAACCAGCAACGACTTCAAATGGACTTAGACCTGTGGACCTATTGATAGAACTATTGTATGCAAACTTAGCTATGGGTAGTACGGCGTCCCATGTCTTGGTATGCTCCCCCACTAAACATCGAAGTAAACTCCCTAGGCTCCTATTAACCACCTCAGTTTGGCCATCGGTCTGAGGGTGGTAGGCAGAAGAAAATTGGACCTTAGTATTCATCATGTGCCATAGTGTCTTCCAAAAGTAACTCATGAATCTCACGTCACGGTCAGACACTATGGTTTTTGGTAACCCATGCAGTTTGACGACCTCACTAAAGAACAGCTTAGTAACATGAGAGGCGTCGGAGGTCTTAGAACGAGGAACGAAGTGGGCCATTTTGGAGAAACGGTCCACGACAACAAATATGGAGTCGTGCTTTCGAATAGTCTTGGGAAGTCCAAGCACGAAGTCCATACTGATGTCCTGCCAAGGGATGAAGGGGACTGGAAAAGGTGTATATAATCCTGTATTCTGTTTTCTCTGCTTTGCCAGTTGACAAGTACGACATTGCCTTATAATTTTGGCCACATCCCGCTTGAGGCTTGGCCAATGAAATCTATCCTCCATTAGGGCAATGGTCTTGTCACGACCGAAATGACCCGCGACCCCTCCTGAATGTAACTTCCAGACAAGAAAATTACGAAGGGAGGTGCGTGGTATGCATAAGCGGTCACTCCTAAACAAATATCTGTCCAAAATCAAATACTCACTGTTAGCTCCTGACGGACTCTCTAATAAAGACGTATACACAACTCCAAAATCTGGACACTCAAAATACTCTTCTTTGATGCGCTCAAGGCCCGTAACTTCAACACTCATGGAGTTGAGTAATGCGACTCGACGACTTAACGTGTCGGCAGGCTTATTCTCTACACCGGCCTTGTGCTTAAGCGCAAAAGTGTACTCTTGAAGGAATTGAACCCACTTAGCGTGCCTGGGGCTTAATTTCTTCTGAGAGTTCAAGTATCTTAAGGCCTCGTGATCTGAGAACAAGACGAATTCTTACGGTAATAGGTAATGTTGCTAATGGCGTAGTGATTGCACTACCGCATAGAATTCCTTGTCATAGGTGAAATATCTTTGCTTCGCCTCATTCAGTTTCTCACTAAAAAAGGCGACAGTGTGCCCTTTTTGTCTAAGTACTCCTTCTATGCCGACTCCTGACGCGTCATATGCGACTTCGAAAGCTTTTGAAAAATCTGGAAGTCGCGTGACTGGAGCTTCGGTCATCTTGACCTTTATCTCCTTGAAGGCCTTCGAGGCGGCCTTTGTCCATTGAAACTCTCCTTTTTTATGCAATCTGTGATGGGAGCCACAATGGAACTGAAGCCTCGAATGAACCGCCTATAAAAAGTGGTTAAGCCATGAAAGCTGCGCACCTCATGAATATTGTGGGGTTTAGGCCAATTAACAATGGCCTTGACCTTATCGGGATCCACCGATACGCCATCAGCTGACACAATAAAACCTAAGAAGATCACACTACTAGACAAGAACGAGCACTTCTTTAGGTTGGCGTACAACTTCTCGGTCCTAAGGATCCCACAAACTTGCCTCAAATGGTTGAGGTGTTGCTCCTTAGTCATGCTATAAATCAAGATATCATCAAAGTATACGACTAGGAACTTTCCGATGAAGGGTCTCAACACTTGGGTCATCACATGCATGAAAGTGCTTGGGGCATTAGTTAACCCAAAAGGCATAACTAGCTACTCATATAGCCCATCCTTCGTCTTGAAAGTCATCTTCCACTCATCACCAGAGCGTATATGGATTTAGTGATACCCACTTTTGAGGTCAATTTTTGAGAAGATAATAGCATTGGCCATCATATCTAGCATGTCATCAAGACGCGGTATGGGAAACCGATACTTGATTGTGATTTTATTGATGACCCTACTATCAACACACATCCTCCATGTGTCATCCTTCTTAGGTGTAAGAAGGGCGGGCACGGCACACGGATTCATGCTCTCTCGAATGAAACCCTTCTCTAGGAGTTCATTAATCTGCTTCTTTAACTCAGCGTGCTCCTTCGGGTTCATTCTATAATGCGGGAGGTTTGGTAGAGTTGTCCTAGGGATTAAATCAATGGCATGCTGTATATCCCTCATAGGGGAAAGCGTATTTTGTAAATCATCAGGAAAGATATCACGAAACTCATGTACTACCTGAATGGCCTCAGTGGGTAACTCTACACTAGCCTCTAGTACACTCTCCCTAGCTACAAGGGCGTATATCATCGAGTCCACCTCCGTTTCACGCTCAAAGTCTTTGGCATTCAAAATATGGAGCGGTTTGGACTTGGACTTCGACTCTTTCACTTCTTTTGGGCCGCTCACACTACTCTGTGTGGTGAACTCTTTTTCAGTTGTATTCTTGGGTGGTAGAGGATTTAACTTGACCTTCTTGCCCTCAAACCAGAATGTACACACATTTGAACGACCAAATATGGTAACATCCCTGTCATAGAGCCACGGCCTACCCAGAATGATATGACTCACATCCATAGGAATAACATCACACCAAATTATGTCTTTATAAGATCCGAACTGAATAGGGACAAGACAGCAGTGTGAGACTGGAATGGATGTCTCGTCAACCCAGGAGACTCTATAGGGCTGAGGATGGGCTTCCAGCTTTAAGCCCAAACGACTCACAGTGCTAGTCGATGCCACGTTGACACAACTATCACTATCCACGATCATCTTACAGTTCTTTTCCCCACATTTTGCATAAGTATAGAAGATCGTGTTGCGGCGCCAGTCATCAGTGCTCTTGGCTTGAGCCAGGGCGCAACGCACAATTGCGAGGGTCACAGACTCTTGTGCTCCCTCTTCCTCATCACTAGGGGTTCCAACTGGCTCATATTCCTCCTCCTCACTATCACTCTCTGGGGGCACTTCTTCTACTTGCCCATCAATAAGGAGTACTTTGGTGCCCTCTCTCGTGCCGCACTGGTGAGCAAAATGACCAAACTCCTGACACCTAAAACACCTAGTGGCCCCACTTCCACGTGAACTAGACCCGACAATCTCTTTACCCTTATCATCCTTAGGTCTGGGCTGAACATTAGGGGAAGGTTTGTGTTGGAACCCCGTGTTAGGTCTAGCCCCAGAGGGGTTGGCCTTAGCACCGGATTCGCGAAAGTCAAACCGCCTTCCCACAGATGTTTTAAGGTATTGTTCGACATCTGACACTACTTGGTACAACTGTTCGATAGTGTCTATGTCTTTGGCGAGCAATTCTCTCATAATGTCAGGACGGAGGCCCGTTTTAAAATGAGTAAGGGTGAGTACGGGGTCCTCATCAACCTCACAGCGGGTCAAGTACTCTTCAAAATTTTCGATATAGTCAACAACACTCATGAAACCCTGTCGAAGCGACTGCCATTTTTTTTATAACACCCATCTCCGGTGGGTGTTGCACGTGCAATCACAAGCGGAGCCAAGGGAACTACGATCATGATGAGTAGCCCATCTACATATGGGCCACTAGATGACATTTCGAATCACCTAAGGTGGGCCCCAACTGTACAAATACCGACGTTGGTGATTGGGGCGGAACGCCCAACCTATTTGTTTTTTATGGCATTCCTACCAGTACTTGATGCATTGGAAAGGCGACGGACCGTGACATGGTTCATCATGAGACAATCGAAAGTCGTCCTCGGTTTTTAAACAGACTCTTTTAGGCTTTTTCGTCATGTTGGCACTTGGCAGCAGGACTTTTTTAAATGCTGCACTCGGCCCTTTTCGGTTGGATAGCTTTTTCTATTAGGTGTTCCAATAGCAAATGGTACACTTGTAAAACATGACAATTTGTACTCATGCGCCCAACTGAGGCACACTTGGAATGTACGTAAAGCAATCTAAACCATTCAATTCTCGGTATAAACTGTAGATGGGACATATTTCTAAAATCAGATTGATTGGTCAATCATCTTAATGTCTAATTAGTTTATTTTTTGTTGAATTTCAACCAGTAATTGTCTTCTTATTTTTGAACCGTCCATTCGTTGATCAATAGTCGGTTAGTTAAATCAATACTCTGATATTTTTTGGGTTATTACGCATTTAAGTGGACCCATTACTCGGATATTTTAAATTGGTTAAATGTGTGACACGTGTACATTTTCATACTGAGTGATTATGGGTGGTCGTACTCTGCTAGACTACCAAAAGGGTTCTCTCGTTAGAACAGGAGAAAATGACCACTGTAGACAAAACCTTTTACCCAGCGGTTTTTATGAAGGAATACAAACTTTAGTTTCCAACTTAGACTAGCACGTGCGGACAGCAAATTTGAGGACGAAACTACCCTTCCTATTTGCTGCATATGCTTTTCCTCTCCCTCCCTTCCCTCTTTCCATTTTCGAAAAAAGGAGTGCGAAAACTACAGCTCTACATTGGCTGCTTGGATCGCACCACGCTCTAGGTGGATCCCACCGTCTCTATTCAACAGCGTTATCTCGTTTTGCTAAAAATGGTCCCTCCACGAAAGAAAGTACGCACTACAGGTATAATGTAGTACATTTACCTAAATGGTGTAAATTTTTTGTGGGCCATTAAACTGCTAGATGAAGCTCGAATCTTGGTTTTCGATTCATTCATGCAAAAATCATCATATGAACATGATGGATTACAAGTAAAACATCATTGTGGGGGCATAACAAGGTTTCTACAGTGGAACCACTGTTTCCTGTGCTGTGATTCACTTGATATTTCAATATGCCACCATTTTGGGCTAAAACCCTTACTTTAGATAGAAAAATGGATGAACGTCGTGGATAGTCCACATACATTCAAGGCGGGCCCAACTCAGTTTTTGTAATTTTTAAAAAATTTTTTTATTATTAACTGTTTGTTATTTTTTATTTTATTGGGTTAGCTTGTTAGTACACACCCATGTCAGTACACACACCCATGTTAGTACACACCCATGTCAGTACACACACTCCATGTTAGCCACCCCTGCTAGGGATCGATACGAAGACTTCAAGTGTTTGACAATTTCTAGGTTCCCTCACTCAAATTCTAGCTTCCCTCGCTCAATTTCTAATTTCCCTCGCTCAATTCCTAGGTTTCCTCGCTGAATTTCCAGGTTCCGTCGCTCAATTACTAGGTTCCTTTGCTCAATTCCTAGGTTGGCTCGCTCCAATTTCTACGTTGCCTCACTCAATTCCTAGGTTGCCTCGCTCAATTCCTAGCTTCCCTCGCTTAATTCCTACATTGCTTCGCTCAATTTCTAGGTTCCCTCGCTCAATTTATAGCTTTCCTCATCAATTCCTAAGTTCCCTCGGTTGCCTCGCTCAAATCTTACGTTGCCTCGCTGAATTTATACGTTGCCTCGCTCAATTCCTAAGATTTCTCGATGAATTTCTACGTTGCCTCGCTCAATTCCTAGTTTCCCTCGCTCAATCCCTACGTTGCCTCGCTCAATTTCTAGCTTCTCTCGCTCAATTCCTAGGATTCCTCACTGAATTTCCACGCTGCCTCGCTCAATTTGTAGGTTCCCTCGCTCAATCCCTAGGTTGCCTCGCTCAATTCCTAGGTTGCCTCGTTCAAATCCTAAGTTGCCTCGCTCAATTTTTAGGTTGCCTCGTTCAATTTGTAGCTTCCCTCGCTCAAATCCTAGGTTGTCTTACTGAATTTCTAGGTTCCCTCACTAAATTTCTATGTTGCCTCACTCAATTGCTAAGTTCCCTCGCTGAATTCCTACATTGCCTCGCTCAATTCCTAAGTTGTCTCGCTCCAATTTCTACGTTGCCTCGCTCAATTCCTAGGTTGCCTCGCTCAATTCATAGCTTCCCTCACTTAATTCCTACGTTGTCTCGCTCAATTTGTAGCTTTCCTCGTCAATTCCTAGGTTCCCTCGGTTGCCTCACTCAAATCCTACATTGCTTCGCTCAATTCCTAGGATTCGTCGCTGAATTTCTACGCTGCCTCGGTCAATTCCTAGTTTCCCTCGCTCAATCCCTATGTTGCCTCACTCAATTTCTAGGCTGTCTCGCTCAAATCCTAGGTTCCCTCGCTCAATTTCTAGCTTCCCTCTCTCAATTCCTAGGATTCCTCGCTGAATTTCTACGCTGTCTCGCTCAATTCGTAGGTTCCCTTGCTCAATCCCTATGTTGCCTCGCTCAATTTCTAGGTTGCCTCGCTTCTAGGTTGCCTCGCTCGATTTCTAGGTTCCCTCGCTCAATTTGTAGCTTCCCTTGCTCAAATCCTAGGTTATCTCGCTGAATTTCTAGGTTCCCTCACTAAATTTCTACGTTGCCTCACTCAATTCCTAGGTTCCCTCGCTGAATTCCTATGTTGCCTCGCTCAATTCCTAGGTTGTCTCGTTCCAATTTCTACGTTGCCTCGCTCAATTCCTAGGTTGCTTTGCTCAACTCCTAGCTTCCCTCGCTTAATTCCTACGATGCCTCGCTTAATTTATAGCTTTCCTCATCAATTCCTAGGTTCCTTCGGTTGCCTTGCTCAAATCCTACGTTGCTTTGCTCAATTCCTAGGATTCCTCGCTGAATTTCTATGTTGCCTGGCTCAATTCCTAGTTTCCCTCGCTCAATCCCTACGTTGTCTCACTCAATTTCTAGGTTGCCTCGCTCAAATTCTAGGTTCCCTCACTCAATTTCTAGCTTCCCTCGCTCAATTCCTAGGATTCCTCGCTAAATTTCTACGCTGCCTCGCTCAATTCGTAGGTTCCCTCGCTTAATCCCTATGTTGCCTCGCTCAATTCCTAGGTTGCCTCATTCAAATCCTAGGTTGCCTCGCTGAATTTCTTGGTTCCCTCGCACAAATTCTAGGTTGTCTCGCTGAATTTCTAGGTTCCCTCACTAAATTTCTACATTACCTCGCTCAATTTTTAGGTTTCCTCGCTCAAATCCTAGGTTGCCTCGCTGAATTTCTAGATTCCCTTGCTTAATTTGTACCTTCCCTCACTGAATTCTTACATTGCCTCGCTCAATTTCTAGGATCCTTCCAGCTTCCCTCGCTCAATTCCTAGGTTACTTCGCTGAATCCCTACATTGCCTCGCTTAATTTCTAGCTTCCCTCGCTCAATTCCTACGTTGCCTCGCTCAATTTCTAAATCCCCTCGATCAATTTCTAGCTTCCCTCGCTCAATTCCTAGGTTGCCTCACTCAATTAATAGGTAGTCGTGCTCAAATTCTAGGTTGCCTTGCTCAATTTTTAGATTTCCTCGCTCAATTACTAGGTTGCCTCGCTGAATTCTTAGGTTCCCTCGCTCATTGTCTCGGTTCCGTCGCTGAATTTCTTGGTTGCCTCGCTTAATTTCTAGATTTTTCACTGAATTTCACCTTCCCTTCCTCAAAGTTTTTAAGTTGCTTAGCTCGGTTTCATCTTGCCTCACTAAATTTAATGTTTGCCTTGCTGAATTTCAAGTTTTCCTCACTCATTTTGTAATTTGTCTCGCTCAATTTTTAGTTTGCTTCTCTCGATTTCAACTATGTTTAATTTTTTGCGTTATGATTCTTTAAGTAGTGAAATTTGCTATTAATATATTTTCAATTACATGTTTGTAGGTGACGATTCTTGTTCTCAATTCTCAAACCCATCCTCTAAGTGTTCATTAAGATGGTGGTTCAACACGGTGAAGGGTGATTTAACAATTTTTTTTTTATCTTTTTATTTTTATAATAGAAATTTTATTAGGAAGAGAACAATTCACAAAGAAAATTATTTACATTTTCATTATGCATGAATTAAAATAATTTGCATTATGGCATGTTATATAAGTTTTGGATTAAAAAAAAAAAAGGTCCAATGCAATGTTTATTTACTATCCAACATGTTACTTTATGTTAGACAGATCTAGATGAAGGGAAAACATAAATATCATCTTAATCCAAAACTTTATTGCCCTAATAAGTTTTTAACGATGGGTGTTCAATTACCATCTTTCCTTTGGTGTAGTCTACTTGAGATTTGAATCTACCTCATTTTTTGACAATTAGCTGGAAAAATGGATTGACTGTTGATGCGAATGCTAATAGGTTCAAATGTAACCATGTTGATGCGAATGCTAACAGGTTCAAATGTAACCAAGTGCCGCATGTAACATTCGATCAATTTCCCTTTAAGATTCAACAAAAAGAGAGAGAGGGAGAGAAAAAAAAAAAAAAGATGGCTTAAAGTCAGGGCATGGCCGAAGAAGTTATTTGCAAGAAGGTGCATGGGATGCTATTCATGTTATTGAAGTAAGCTCTATTTGCTTGTTGCATTGTCTATTCTAATTTCGAAGTTCTTATGCATGCATGGTACTTCCCTTTCTATTTGATGGTTCCCATCATGGATTCTATCCAATCAATGCTATAAAAGATGAATTGTATAGTTCAAAGGTCTAGAGTTCACCTAGAATACTACAACTGGCAAACCAACAACTACAAAAAGAGATACTTGGATTTTGAAGGTTAGAATCTTATGGTCACCTTAGGGTTGTTATGATAGACCATGAGTAGTGGGGCTATCCTAATGGCCATCCATATGAATGATTTAACTGTGCACATGTCATGTTGTACTAGGGTCTACCAAATAGCCTTATTGCAGGGTAGGGATCATGTGAGATTTTCCCTCCTATCAAGGGAACTGATATTTACACTCAATCTTGTTTCACCAATCAGTAAAAACATGAGAGTTATGGTATTGTTTACCGCTACCATCTGTGGTTCGGGTTCGGGTTCGGGATTGGGTTTAGATTTAGGTTAGGGTTTGGGCTGAAAATACGAGTGCTGGAGCTGATGCTTTTGGAGTCCGAACTCATTCTTTTGAAAAATAGAAAAATGGGAATATTAGTAAATATGGATTTTCTTGTTAAGAAGAAAATGGAAGATGGATTGAAAAAACATAAAAGAGATTTTTTTTTCTTCTTTTTTGCTTTAAGAGAGAGAGACGGAGAGGCCAAAGGCTACACAAATCATGCATGGCTACACAAACTATTGATCCTTATTGAATGGGTGACTAAAATGAAAAATGGCCTGCAGTCCAAATTTAACAAAATGAACCAAATTGGGGCTGAAATGTCTAGTCATCCTATCACATGTTAGTTTTTCTTCATCTACAATAGATCCTGTAATGTGGATGTTTTGAACTTAGATGCAAGTAAGCTAGGTACATAATGGTTGTGCATATTTGTGGATTTTCATACTCTTCCAACGTATCAAATAACTCCTAAAATGTTATTTGCTCCTACTCATTTTTTCATACCTGCACTCATTTCTCTGCAAACTGCGGTTTGATTTCATGCCATTTATCTTAAAATAAAAGGGCTATATTTGTAAAAAAGAGAGGGGATGTTTAGTCTCAAGGCTAAGATGGACTCTTTGCAGCTGCTCCTTTCTCTTGTAGGTTTGCAGCTAGTAAGTCTTCGTATCCATGTTAAATCATAGATGAATGTAAAAAGTACACTTCTCAATGGTGATTTGAGTAATTTTTAAGCAGCATTGAGTTATGTTTGTGAATTCACACAGCAAGTTTTCATGTTTTTGACATGTATTCAATGGTGCATTAGACCATTCTTTAGTAAGGATGCTGTTGCCAGCCTGACCTGCTGAAAATAGAGTTTAATTTTTGTTGTAATGGCTTTTGTTACATACTTTATTGAACATCTCATGACCTATCATTCCTGTATTGATTATTCAAGCATGACGGTTATGCGCATTCTTTCAGGTGGATGTTGCATGTTGGAGGATTAGAGATGTACATTTTAGATTCAAGCATCTAGTACGTCTCTTGTCAAAATGCACATAATTGGAGTGGCTTAGCTATTTGGACAGGCCGTATTTATGAACCGCTGCTCGAAATTGATGGAGCAGACCCGGATGTGCGTCGGAGCTATCCGGAAGAACGGGGGTCCTTAGAAGGTGGGAACCGCTGTTATGACCATGATGAAGCTGTCCATTTCCTATGGACGACATTGGAGGGGCCTGGCCATTTGGACAGACCGTGTTTATGTATTTGTTTGAAATTAATGGAGCAGACCCGGATATGTGTCGGAGCTATCCGGATGAGCGGGGGTCCCTGGAAGGTGGGAATTGCTGTTATGACCATGATGAAGCTGTCCATTTCCTATGGACGACATTGGAAGGGCCTGGTAATTTGGACATGCCATGTTTATATTTGTTTTTACAAGGATCACACCCTTAACCTAAACCCGAACCCATTCTTAAATCCAAAAACCTATAACATAAACCTAAACCTTAACCTAAACTTGAAAATCTAAACTTAAACCTAAACTTAAAAACCCAACCTAATCTCAACTCCCTAACCTAAACCTAAACCTAAACTTGAAAACCCAAACTTAAACCCAATCCCAAACCTAAACCCGATTTCCTAAACCTAAACCATAACCCATTCTCAAATCCAAAAACATATAACCTAAACCAAAACCAAAACCTATAACCTAAACCTCGAACACATTCTCAAATCCCAAAACCTATAACCTAAACCAAAACCAAAACCTATAACTTAAACCTATACTCATTCTCAAATCCCAAAACCTATAACTTAAACCTAAACCTATAACCTATAACAAAACCTATAACCTAAACCTAAACCAAAACCTATAACTTAAACCCAAACCCATTCTCAAATCCCAAAACCTATAACCTAAACCTAAACCAAAACCAAAACCTAAATCTATAACCTATAACCTAAATCAAAACCAAAACCTAAACCTATAACCTATAACCTAAATCAAAACCTATAACCTAAACTAAAACCAAAACCTATATCCTAAACCCGAACCCATTCTCAAATCTTATAACCTATAAGCTAAACCCGATCCCGAACCCGAACCCAATTTCCTAAACCTAAACCTTAACATATTCTTAATTCCCTAAAGCTATAACCTAAAACATAAACCTAAACTAATACCTATAACTTAAACCTAAACCTAAAACCTAAATGTATTCTCAAATCCCTAAACCTAAACCTACACCTAAACTTAATCTCAACTACTTCGAACTTAAACCTAAACCTAAACCCGATCCCGAACCCGAACTCGATTTCCTAAACCTAAACCTTAAACTATTTTCAATTCCTTAAAGCTATAACCTATAACCTATAACCTAAACCAAACCAAAACTAACCTAAACCAAAACCAAACCTATAACCTAAACCTTAACCGATAACCTATAACCTATAACCTAAACTTATAACCTAAACCTATAACCTAAACCTAAACCTAAACCAAAACCAAAACCTCAGTAACCTTAACCTATACCTTAAAACCTAAACCTAAACCTAAAACCTAAATGTAATATCAAATCCCTAAACCTAAACCTACACCTAATCTTAATCTCAACTACTTAACATAAACCTAAACTTGAAAACCCAAACCTAAACCCGATCCCAAAACCTATAACCTAAACCAAAACCAAAACCTATAACCTAAACCCGAACCCATTCTCAAATCTCAAAACCTATAACCTAAACCTAAACCTTAACATAAACCTATAACCTATAACCTAAACCAAAACCTATAACCTAAACCTAAATCAAAACCTAAAACCTAAACCCGAACCCATTCTCAAATCCTATAACTTATAACCTAAACCTAAACCAAAACCAAAACCTAAACCTAAACCTAAAACCTATAACCTAAACCAAAACCTATAACCAAAACCAAAACCTAAATCTAAAATCTATAACCTAAACCAAAACCTATGACCTAAACTTAAACCAAAACCTATAACCTAAACCCGAACCCATTCTCAAATCCCAAAACCTATAACATAAACCTAAACCTTAACATAGACCTATAACCTATAACCTAAACCAAAACCTATAACCTAAACCTAAATCAAAACCTATAACCTAAACCCAAACCCATTCTCAAATCCTATAACCTATAACCTAAACCTAAACCAAAACCAAAACCTAAAACCTAAAACCTATAACCTAAACCAAAACCTATAAACAAAACCAAAACCAAAACCTAAACTTAAACCTAAACCTAAAACTATAACCTAAACCTAAACCAAAACACAGAATCCTAAACCCGAACCCATTCTCAAATCCCAAAACCTATAACCTAAACTAACCCTTAACATAAACCTATAACCTATAACCTATAACCTAAACCTAAATCAAAACCTATAACCTAAACTTGAACCCATTCTCAAATCCTATAACCTATAACCTAAACCTAAACCTAAACCAAAACCTAAACCTAAAACCTATAACCTAAACCAAAACTAAAACCTATAACCTAAACCTAACCTATAACCTAAACCTAAACCAAAACCTATAACCTAAACCAAAATCAAAACCTATAACCTAAACCTAAACCAAAACCAAAACCTAAACCTTAACCTAAATCAAAACCTATAACCTAAACCAAAACCAAAACCTATAACCTAAACCCGAACCCATTTTCAAATCCTATAACCTATAACCAAAACCTAATCCTATAACCAAAACCAAAACCAAAACCAAAACCTATAGCCTAAACTCGAACCCATTCTCAAATCCAAAACTCAGCCTAAACATAAATCTTAACCTAATCTTATAACCTAACTCAAATCCCTAAACCTTAACCTATAACCTAACCTAAACCTAGACTTATAACCTAAAACTATTCTCAAATCCCAAAACCTATAACTTAAACCTAATTTTTCCCTAAACCTATAACATAAACTCAATTCCCTAAACCTAAACCTAAACCTATAACCTAAATTGAAATCCCTAAACCTTAACCTATAACCTAACCTAAACCTATACTTATAACCTAAAACTATTCCCAAATCCCAAAACCTATAACCTAAACCTAACCTTTCCCAAACCTATAACCTAAACTCAATTTCCTAAAGTTAAACCTACACTTAATCCTAATCTCAACTCCCTAACCTAAACCTAAACCTAAACTTGAAAACCCAAACTTAAACCCAATCCCGAACTCAACCCCATTTCCTAAACCTAAACTTATAACCTTTACCTATTCTCAATTCCCTAAACCTTAACCTACACCTAATCCTAATCTCAACTCCCTAACCTAAACCTAAACCTAAACTTGAAAACCTAAACCTAAACCCGAACCCGATTTCCTAAACCTAAACTTATAACCTTCACCTAAACCTATTCTCAAATCTCAAAACCTAAACCTAAACCTAAACCTTAACCTAAACCTAAACCTACACCTATAATCTAAACTCAATTCCCTAAACCTTGACCTATAACCTAACCTAAACCTAAAACTATGACCTACACTTAAAACCTAAACCTAAACATATAACTTAAACCTGTAACCTTAACCTAAACATAAAACCTAAACCTAAACCTATACTTATAACCTAAATCTATTCCCAAATCCCAAAACCTATAAACTAAACCTAAACCTAAACCTAAACTTAAACCTATAACCTAAACCTAAACCTACATTAATAACCTATAACCTAAACCTAAACCTAAAACCCAAATGTAAACCCGATCTCAAATCCCATTCTTAATTTGTAGGTTCCCTCGCTTAATTCCTAGCTTCTCTCCCTCAATTCCTAGCTTGCCTCGCTCAATCCCTAGGTTCCCTCGCTCATTTCCTAGGTTCGCTCGCTCAATTTCTAACTTCCCTCGCTAAATTCCTAGGTTCCCTCATTAAATTCCTAGGTTCCCTCGCTCAATTCTTAGCTTCCCTCGCTGAATTTGTAGGTTCCCTCGCTCAATTCCTAGCTTCCCTCCCTCAATTCCTAGCTTGCCTCGCTCAGTCCCTAGGTTCCCTCGCTCATTTCCTAGGTTCGCTCGCTCAATTTCTAGCTTCCCTCACTCAATTCCTAGGTTCCCTTGCTCAATTCCTAGCTTCCCTCACTCAATTCCTAGCTTGCCTCGCTCAATCCCTATGTTCCCTCGCTCAATTTCTAGCTTGCCTCGCTCAATCCCTATGTTCCCTCGCTCAATTCCTAGCTTGCCTCGCTCAATCCTTAGGTTCCCTCGCTCAAATCCTATGTTCCCTTGGTCATTTCCAAGGTTCCCTCGCTCAATTCCTAACTTCCCTCGCTCAATTTGTAGGTTACCTCGCTTAATTTGTAGGTTCCCTCGCTCAATTCCTAGCTTGCCTCGCTCAATCCCTAGGCTCCCTCTCTCAAATCCTATGTTCCCTTGGTCATTTCCTAGGTTCCCTCACTCAATTTCTAGCTTCCTTCGCTCAATTCGTAGGTTATCTCGCTTAATTTGTAGGTTCCCTCGCTCAATTTGTAGGTTGACTCGCTTAATTTGTAGGTTCCCTTGCTCAATTTCTAGCTCAATTCATAGGTTACAGCCCGATTTGCCATATGTGGGCCCAAAGGGTCATTTTAGCTAATAAGTGGCACCTAGGGCCAATTGAACTAAGCTACAGGGTATATTTCAGCTAATAAGTGGCATCTGGGACACCTCCATAGTTTAGTAATGAAATTAAAGTCTTATTTAGGTACGTTTTCCATGCATTTCTCAATCATTTCCCTTCACTTCACGGTCAATCCCGGCGATTCCATGCATTTCTCTCGACCTTACTGACAAAAAATGACCCATATAGGGTTAGTATGGGAATACAAGTGTCACCAGGGCCATTTACATAAAAACTGGAGTTATATATAACCCCATTTTCTCACACCTCTCTAACTTGCACGAATTTTCTATTTTTTCCTAGGGCATTTCAAAAGGGAAAATAAGGAGAAGAGAAGTGGAAGCTCGGAGAAGTGGGATCCAACCAAGGAACATTTCTAGTGATTCCGTTTAGATTCACGGTCATTTCGATGCACTTCACAGTCAATTTCCTTCACTTCACGGTTATTTCCACGCATTTCACGTTCAATTCACTTCACTTCACAGTCATTTTATGCATTTCACGGTCAATTCTGACAATTTCGTTTAGATTCACGGTTATTTCCATGCACTTCACGGTCAATTCCCTTCACTTCATGGTCATATCCATGCATTTCATTGTTAATTCGTTTCATTTCACGGTCATTTCCATGCATTTCATGGTCATTTCCAGCGATTCCGTTTAGATTCACGATCATTTCAATGCACTTCACGGTCAATTCCCTTCACTTCACGGTCATTTCCACGCATTTCACGGTCAATTTACTTAACTTCATGGTCATTTTCATGCATTTCACTGTCAATTCCGATGATTCCGTTTAGATTCACGGTCATTTCGATGCACTTCACAGTCAATTCCCTTCACTTCACGGTCATTTCCATGCATTTGATGATCAATCCCGACGATTCCGTTTCCAAGTTTTATCGGGTTGGTGTTTGTATGACCCAACCCAAAGACCAAACCCGATACATCCTGCCCAAGCCTAACTCAATGTCGAGTGGGTCACAGGTTGGTCGGGTTAAACCCGCCCAACTTTCAACAATAAAATCATATATGGTACGTCATGTAACTAATTTTGGTTTAGAAGATATTTTTGTTATATGAATAAAGAAAGAAATGAAAAAAATGAGAGAATTTTTTTATATGCTTATATATACATATTTATATAAATATGTGTTAGAGAAAAATGTAGGAAAAATAAAATTCTAAATAGAAAAATAATAATAATAATAAAATAAATAAATAAATTTAAAAAGAGAAAGATAGTACATACATACGGTTATAAGCCGTAGCATAGCCTTTTGTTTGAATCAGGGATTAATCGCGGATTCCTATCCATCCCAAAATCCAACAGGGAGCTGCGGTGGAATCGCGGGATCCACGACTCATGGCAGATTTTATTTTATTTTTTTCTTCTTTAAAATTTTTGTTACTTCTGTGGGCCCCACCATGAGGTTTGTGTTATATCGAAACCGTCTATCTATTTGGCGAGCTTATATTAAGGCTTGAGACGAAAAATAAGACAGATCTAACTATCAAGTGGACCACACTATAAAAGGCAGTGGGGAATTGAACGTCTACCATTGAAACCCTTTTAGGGTTACAGAATTTTTGGATCATTATGAAATTTGTTTTTCCTCTTCATCTAGGCCTTTATGACCTTATGAACAGATATGATGGAAAATAAATGTTATGTTGGGCCCTACAAAATTTTTAACGGCGAAAATCAATTTCCCCGCAGCTCTGTGGTGTGGTCCGGTTGATCTTTGGATATGATTTTTTTTTTTGATAATGCTCCGAAATGATCTCGAAATATGGATGAATGTTGTGGATATAATAAATATATAGCTGTGGGGCCACGTAACTTTGATCTCTTTTAAGCCGTTCGTACAACTCTCAGTTGGAGGAGCGTCAGCGCTGGTCTTCGCAGGGAAAAGGAGGGATAGTTTCGTCCTCAAAGTCGCTGTCCGCACGTGCTAGTCTAAGTTGGTAACTAAAGTTTGTATTCCTTCATAAAAACCGCTGGATAAAAGGTTTTGCCTACAGTGGTCATTTTCTCGAAAAGAGATGTGAGAGACAGCTGGCAATGGTGGTCCGTGGGCTTGTGGCGGCACTTTTCAACGAATCAGAGCCGTCCAAATCGTGGACCCGTAGTTTAGACGATGGACAAAGAGACATGTAAATTGGCTCAGAGTCACCAAATGTTTTTTTTTTTTTTTTTTAAATGGTGGTCTCAAGAGCTTATGAGATTTACTGGACCGTTGAATGTTTTCGTTGCGTGGCCCACCTGACCCTTGACCCGCTTGAGTTTTGTCCTTTTCTCGATCTTTGTCGAGTAAACTATACAATCTGTCCCACCTCATGCACGTCTTGGATGTTCCTTCGCTCGTGCGTCAAGTGCCAGGTTAGCACGTGCGTCGCGTGGTCCCGCTTCAAGTTTCATTGCAAACCCGATGTGGAAGATGATGGGGAGCCGAGCGGATTGGGTGCGGCCCGGCCTCATCAAAGACGCTGCGGCCCTTACCGTGGGGCCACATTGATGTATTTATTCTATATTCACGCCGTCCATCCTTTTTTCCAGATCATTTTAGGCCATGTTCCAAAAATCGAAGCAGATCCAATTCTCAGGCGGACCATACCATAGGCAACAGTGGTGATTGTCCATTATTGGGCCACTACAGTTTTGGATAAAGCTGATTTTTCTTCTTTTCCTTTCATCCAGGTTTATGTAACTTTATTAACATATTTGATGGAAAATAAAAATTATCAAAACATTACAGTGGGCCTTAGGAAGTTTTTAACGGTAAGACATTCAATCACTACTGTTTCCTATGGAATGGTGTGGATCTGCTTAATTGTTATCCTTATGCCCTAAAATGATCTGGAAAAACAGATGGACGGAGTGGATGTAGAATAAATACATCAAGTAGGCCCCACGGAAAGGGCCGTACCATATTGGATGAGGCCAGTGACCGCACCCATTTCACTCCCGGGTAGCTCGGGAGGAACCGGAATACGGAAGCGGATTGGCTGGTGTACCACACACCAGCTATATAGCGGGTGTAGATACGTGTCGTTCGAAGACGAGCGCCGACGCTCCTCGAGTTCCAAGTTGTACGAACGGTTCAAAGGATATCAAAGTTACATGGCCCCACATTGTATTTATTAAATCCACACTGTTAATCCATTTTTAGATATAATTCTATAGCATTATACAAAAAAATGAATCGTATTCAAAGCTCAAATAAATCACACCAAAAATAGCAGAGAGGATAATGATTTTCACCGTTAAAAAATTCTTGGGGCTAAAATAACGTTTATTTTCCATCCAATCCGTTAATAAGGTCAATAATACATGGATGAAGAGGAAAAACAAATTTCATATTGATCCGAAACTTCAGTGACCCCCAAAATAGTTTCAATGGTAGACGTTCAATCCCCCACTTCTTTTCTTAGTGTGGTCCAATTGATATTTAGATCTGTCTTAATTTTCTGCTTAAGCCTTAAGACGAGCTCACCAAATGGATGGACGGTTTGGATATAACACATACATCATTATGGGACCCACAGAACTTACTTCAGTTAATACACGAGTTATATAACTAGTGTGTGGTACACCAGCCAATGCGCTAAGTCAATCTATCTACGGACGCGGATTGCATCTACGGGTGTACACGGGTCGGGCCGAGTCGAACTGGCCTCAGCCCGTCCAGGCCCGATCAACAGCCACACAAGGCTCGAACCCGACCGGGCCTGGTCACCGGGCCAACATCTCCAACCCGAACCGGGCCTGGCGTGAGTTCGGGCCAGTTTTGAACCTTCGAGTTCAAGCCAGTTTCGAACCTGAGTTCGGGCCAGTTTCGAACCTTATAGCAAGTTCATGGGAAGGGCTTTGGCAGATAATCCGCGTCCCATTATAAGGCCCTCGATTAATGGTTTAGATAGTTGAACTATATACTCCACAAAAAATCTAACTAGTCAGGATATTTATATACATTTGACAAAGCATAAAATAAAATATTTTATACAAATTAAATACAGTCATACACGAGTCGGGTCTGCCTGCCTGGGTCGGGTCGGGCGTCCTGACCCGAGTTAGGCCGAATCCGGCCCAGAGGTATCCGAACTTGGCCTAAACTCACTTTCGGGCCTAAAAAATTGGCTCGTCCTGACCCGAACTTAGTTCCGGGTCGGGCCGAGTCGGGCTTTTTCGGGCCGGGTCGAGCGAACTAACCGAGCTAGCCCGGTTTGTGTACACCCCTAATTGCGTCCTACCCCGCCCGGACGGTAATCCATCTAGGCAGCGCTCTGTGGAGCCCACCGAGATGGAAGTATTTTATGCACGCTGTTCATCGCTTCTATCAAACCGTTTTAAGTTTTCATTCTATAATTGAGACAGGTCCACAGCTCCAGTGGACCATACCAAAGGAAGCTGCAGTGATAATGACACCCACCGTTGAAGCCATTTTAAAGGACACTGTAATGTTTTTTACCATCCAACCTAGAAATAAGTTCATGTAGACGTGGATGAAGTGAAAACAAAAATATAAGCTTAATCCGAAACTTCTCTAGCTCCCAAGAACTTTTTAATGGTGGACGTTCAATCCCCATTTTGTAGTCCATTAGAGGTGTGGACCGGCCTCATTTTTGGAGTTATACCTTAAAATGATCTTAAAAAAGAAATTAACGGCATGGATAAAACATTTACAATACGGTGGGTCCCACAGAGCCCTGCCCGGATGGATAACCGTCCCTAGGACGCAATCCACGTCCTCTATCTACGTGACACGTGGCAGAGTGATTTATCGATCGGGTTCATCCATATAATGGCACTACGATGGATCGCTTACGTTCTAAAAATAAAACCCCATTGGAAAATCCTCTCCGTTACTTTTTCTACCGCATATTTGACCGTTAATTGTTTTTGTTTTCGACCATAAAATCTATGGCCACTGATCAGATGGATAGGATTGTCTAATAAAAGTGATTTTTGAGACATAAACCATCCATTTGTTTTCCACCATAACGTCAGTTTCCAATAAAAGTGATTTTTGAGACAACCATTCATAAGTGGACCCCATATGCGTGCCGAACTGATTTGCACATCACCTTGCCATGTTACTGCAGAGAGATGGACGTATTATATTCCGGTTCTCCCAACTCCACCGTATCATATCTCCCTGTCCAGCTTGATTTTGACTTTTGAGTCAGGTCAAGTGAACGGTTGGGCCCACCAACACACGGCTTCGATGTGATGGATGGGCGGTGCATGTGGGCTTACCCGTGGGATGTTCAACCAGAAATAGGTACATCCAGGTGGGAGAGGATTAGCTGTTTCCCGGGGAACTGAACACGAGTCGAACTCGAGATAGGTTCGAGTCATTCGTTGAGTGGCTGACTTGGCTCAGGTTTTGGAGTTTTTATTTATTTATTTAAGATTTGGTTTGGAGTTTTGTCCAGTTGAAAGATTTTTGAGGTATTTAGAAAATTTATTTGAGACTTTGGGGTCTTGCCTCAAGTCGAAGCTAGGGCGAGTCGAGTGTGTTGTGTGTGGGTCGGGTTGTTGTGAAAGGGGGGGAGAGAATAGTAGAGGAGAGAGAATAAAAGGAAGTGGGAGTTGAGTGTGATGGACAGGCTAGACAGCAGACGAGTTAGCCAGTTGGGTGTAGGTAGAGAGAGGAAGATGAAATTCAAATAATGGAAAAGGAACACCCAGTTCCATGGTTCAAGTTGTAGATTGAGTGAAAGATACCTCATTTCAACACTAAGGTCCTGGTATCGATCCTAGTGGGGGTGGCTAACAGTGAAGTGTGAACTCACCGTGGGGTGTACTAACCAGCTAACAAAATAATAATAATAATAATGAAAAGGAGAAGAGGAAGAGAGAATGTAAATGAGAGGAGAGGAGGAGAAAAGGGCGCTCGGTCTAGGCTCAGATAGAATTGTAAACTTGGTTAAATTTATATATATATATATATATATATATATATATATATATATATATATATATATACACACACACACACACATTCATACTTGATTAAGTTGAACTGAGAAGAATTGGGTAAATCAAGCGAAGGTTTGAGCCAAACCAAACTGGGTTGGCATAGCCCAGGCTCGGGGTCGATTTTGAAACAAGCTAGGATTTTTGGCTCAACTTAGCCCGAACATGTTGTTTAAGCCGAGGCTTAACCAAGTGAGTTATCCAAGCCGGCTTGGTTTGTGTTCAACTCTATCAGGTAACACCCTAGTGGGTGTTACCCTAATTGTGTGGGGCTCGCCTTGATGTATTTTTTTGTATATTCGCACCATTCATCTTCTTGTTTTTCATTCATTTTAAGACACATTTCCAAACCTTAAGGGCCCGTTTGGCCGGGTTGATTAGAAGAGATTGGATGGTATTCGAAGTTAAATCTCGGGACTGGTCGGGCGTGCCAAAGGGACTGGGTGATCTGATCTCGGGATATAACAATCACATGGATCTTAAGGCAATCCATCAACAACACCATCATCACCTTTAAATCCCATCCAATCCACCCTAATCCATTCAAATTTGCCTGGGACGTGTTTGGTTCGAGGGATTAGAAGGGATGGGAAGGTTTAATCCCGGGATTGGCCGGGCGTGCCAAACAGACTCGATATAGCAATCTTGGGATATAGCAATCCCATGCATCTTAAGACAATCCACTGACAACACCATCATTGCCTGAAAATCCATGTCATCCACCCTAATACTATTCAATCCCTTCCGATCCACCCGTCCAAATGGGCCCTAAGGAGATCCAACTCTCAGGTGGACCACAACATTAGAAACAATAATAATTTTCGATTTAAGCTTTAAGACGAGCTCATGAAATGGATGGATGGTTTGGATATAACACATACCTTAATATGGGACCCACAGAACTTGCTGACGTCGATACACCAACTATATGACTGGTGTGTGGTACACCAGCATCTGCTTCTCGCTAAATCAATCTATCTACGGACGCTGATTGCGTCCTACCCCCGCCCGGATGATAATCCGTCTAGGCAGGGCTCTGTGGGGTCCACCGAAATGGAAGTATTTTATCCACGCCGTTCATCACTTCTATCAGACAGTTTTAAGTTATCATTCTAAAATTTAGACAGGTCCACAGCTCCAATGGACCACACCAAAGGAAGCTGCAGTGATAATGACACTCACCGTTGAAGCCATTCTAAGGGACACTATAATGTATTTTTTTACCATCCAACCTATTAATAAGTTCATGTAGACGTGGATGAAGTGAAAACAAAAATATAAACTTGATCCGAAACCTCTCCAACTCCCAAGAACTTTTTAATGGTGGACGTTCAATCCCCATTTTGTGGTCCATTGGAGGTGTGGACCTGCCTCATTTTTGAAATTATATCTTAAAATGATCTTAGAAAAGAGGTTAACGGCATGGATAAAACATTTACATCACGGTGGGCCCCATAGAGCCCTGCCCGGACGAATTACCGTTCCGCGGGGGTAGGACGCAATCTGTGTCCTTTATCTACGTGACACGTGGCAGACTGATTTATCGATCGGGTCCATCCATATAATGGCACCACGATGAATCGCTTACGTTCTAAAAATAAAACCCCATTGGAAAATCCTCTCCGTTACTTTTTCTACCGCATATTTGACCGTTAATTGTTGTTGTTTTCCACCATAAAATCTATGGCCACCGATCAGATGGATAGGATTGTCTAATAAAAGTGATTTTTGAGACATAAACCATCCATTTGTTTTCCACCATAACGTCAGTTTCCAATAAAAGTGATTTTTGAGACAACCATTCATAAGTGGACCCCACATGCGTGCCGAACTGATTTGCACATCACCTTACCATGTTACTGCAAAGAGATGGACGTATCATATACCGGTTCTCCCAACTCCACCGTATCATATCTCCCTATCAACTTTTCTATGACTACACGGTTACGTGGGTCGTCCCATTTGTAGATGACCGACCCAGAGACCAGGGTGGCAAACTCATCAGTCATCAGTTGGCCCACACACTTAGATACGTATCCAGCTTGATTTTGAGTCAGGTCAATTGAACGGTTGGGCCCACCAACACACGGCTTGGATGTGATGGATGGGCGGTGCATGTGGGCTTACCCGTGGGATGTTCAACCAGAAATGGGTACATTACATCCACGTGGGAGAGGATTAGCCATTACCCGGGGAACTCTACACGAGTCGGCCCCAACTCTGCCAAGCTTACCTCAGCCTAGTTTGATAATTAAATTGAGCCGAACTCGAGATAGGTTCGAGTCATTCGTTGAGTGGCTGACTTGGCTCAGGTTTTAAAGTTTTTATTTATTTATTTAAGATTTGGGTTTGAAGTTTTGTCCAGTTGATAGATTTTGAGGTATTTAGAAAATTTAACAGAGACTTTGGGATCTTGGCTCAAGTCAAAGCTACGGCGAGTCGAGTGTGTTGTGTGTGGGTCGGGTTGTTGTGGAAGAGAGGGAGAGAATAGTAGAGGAGAGAGAGAATAAAAGTAAGTGGGAGTCGAGTGTGACGGGCAGGCTAAACAGCGGACGAGTTATCCAATTGGGTGTAGGTAGAGCGAGGAAAATGAGATTCAAATAATGGAAAAGGAACACCCAGATCCATAGCTCAAGTGGTAGATTGAATGAAAGATACATCATTTCAACACTGAGGTCTTGGTATCGATTCCTAGTGGGGGTGGCTAACAGTGAAGTGTGAACTGATGGTGGGTGTGCTAACCAGCTAACAAAATAATAATAATAATAATAATAATAATGAAAAGGAGAAGAGGAAGAGAGAATGTAAATGAGAGGAGAGGAGAAAAGGGTGCTCGGTCTAGGCTCGGATAGAGTTGTAAACTTAGAAGTTAAATTTTATATATATATATATATATCAGAAACGGTCTCCTGCGCACCAGGCTGCACCGACTTTAAATGAGAACTCCACCTTCGGCCGTTAGATCCCCTCATCGGCTGGGATTTAACGGACGTGCGCAAGAGAGACTCTCCTTCAAGATGACTCCCTTGGCGCTTTTTCCGGCAAGACACGAGACTTCTCCAAGTTTTGTCGACCACATCATGATGTATGTTTCGTATCTGCACCGTCCATCCATTTGAAGAGATCATAGTAGGGCATGATCGGAAAAATGAATCATATACAGAGGTCATGAGGACCCTACCACAAAAAACAGAGGGGAGAGCGAGGTGGCTACTGACAATGCTATGTGGGTCCCATAATGATGTATGTGTCCTATCCATGCCATTCATCTTCTTTTTTCTTTTTTTTTTTTCTATTCTACCAAGTGTTAGTGACCTAACCAACAGGTTGGATGACAAATAAACATTACAGCGAGCCCTAGAAATTTTTTAATGGTGAGCATTCAATCTCCACTGTTTTCTTGTGGTGTGGTCCAGAGGAGATATTAATATCTCTCATTTTTCGTAAAATGCTCTACAATTATCTTTAAAAATATATGAACGGCTTGGATAAAATAAAAATACAAAATGTGGGGCCCAGAAAGTATTGTTAGTAGCCACATTGCTACTGACACTGAGTATGCAATCCGCGTCCCACTCGGATTGCGTCCTAACCGCGCCCGGACTCGGATTGCGTCCTAACCATGCACGAATGGTTGGGCTCGGTAGGGCCCACCTTGATGTAAGTGTTTTATCCACGCTGTTCATCTCTTTTTTCAGATCATTTTAAGGCATAATCGTTAAAATAAAGCAGGTCCACAGCTGCAGTGGAGCACAAAGTGGGGATTGAGCGTCCATCTTTAAAA
This sequence comes from Magnolia changhungtana, assembly GCA_030180095.1. Lineage (NCBI taxonomy): Eukaryota > Viridiplantae > Streptophyta > Magnoliopsida > Magnoliales > Magnoliaceae > Magnolia > Magnolia changhungtana. Next base: position 4,422,459 of record JASAUF010000391.1, on the reverse strand, counting down.
ACTTGTTGGGAGCACATTGCTGGCTATTTGTGTTTCAGATCAAGTTGATATTTGTGTTTTCTCTTCATCCACAAGCAGTAACCTTATGAATAGGTTGGATGGTAAAAAAAACATCAAACCACTTTAAAAAAATAGATGGAGAAAATAGATGATCTACACCGTAGAGTGAGTGGGGTGAAAAAATAGATGGAGAAAATTGTTCTTGGAAGATAGGTTAAGTCACATATGTTTAGCACCAGCAGATTGCTCAGTTCACCCACTAAGAGTGAACTGAGCCTAATGGATGGTATGGATGGATGATACGGATACCAACAGTCCAAATGCAAGTGGGTGTATGGAAAGGTTCCTACGTGTGATTTAGATATACCTAATTTTTAATGGCAGAAATTCAATCAAAACTGTTTTCCCATGGTGTGGTCCACATGTGATTTAGATATACCTAATTTTTGGGATAAAAATATAAAATTATCATTCAAAATGGATGGACAGCGTGGATAAAACATATACATCATGAGGTCCACATAGCACCGACCACTAGACACAGCTGATGCAGCGTCACCAGCCACACCGCGCCCCTGTATCTCTGTGAGAACTGATGCCCCTCTCTTGCCGAAAAAGGTGCACCACTCTTGCCGAAAAAGGTGTCGCGCGAGTCCTCTTTCAAGCGAGTCTCTCTTGCGCACGGCTGCTAAATCCCAGCCGACGAGGAGATCTAACGGCGGAAGATGGAGTTCTCATTTAAAGTCGGTGCGGCCTGGTGCGCAGGAGACCGGGACTCATATATATATATATATATATTCATTCATACTTGATCAAGCAATCGAGAAGAATTGGGCAAATCAAGCCAAGGTTTGAGCCAAACCAAGCTGGGTTGGCATATAGCTCAGGCTTGGGGTCGATTTTGAAACAAGCTAGGATTTTTGGCTCAACTCAGCCGGAACATGTTGTTTGAGCTGAGGCTTAACCAAGTGAGCTATCCAAGCCGGCTTGGTTTGTGTTCAACTCTATCAGGTAACACCTTAGTGGGTGTTACCCTAATCGTGTGGGGCTCGCCTTGATATATTTTTTGTATATTCACACCATTTATCTTCTTGTTTGTCATTCATTTTAAGACGCATTTCCAAACCTTAAGAAGATCTAACTCTCAGGTGGACGACAACATTAGAAACAATATTAATTGATCGTTAGAGTACAATACTCAAGTCCTATCCAACATTTATGATAGGGCTCACACAATACCTGGTTGGATACCACAATCATAACTCAATGGCCCTACATGAGCAAGTGGGGCATTAGGGCGAAATCAAAACTATCGCTTATCAAAGTACTGTAACCAATGACCATATAAATAACCCATTATTTTGATTCCTCTTGTACGCAAACGAGGAGATCAATAAGATATCAAGTATTTCAATTTTCATGTATTTAAAGACCCACAATCTAAACAGTTGTTCATAAAATAGTAATGCTTGAAAGCAAAATCAAATAAAATAAAAAGATTGAACGTCATACCAGCCTTGAAGCATGTACAAATATTGTCAGTATGAGATTGCTCCCAGGTTATTAGTGAAATGTTTTTAGGATACGACAAGCTTTAGTGGCTCTGCATGCAGCAATCATGAAGATACCACAAACAGAACATGGTACACAGTTTGCAGTTCTAGTAAACTCTGTATTGAGAAAATAGAGAACCCACTTCATGCGATTATAGAGAGAAAATGATAGAGATTTGAATAGAGGATTTTTGTCTATATAGAGAAAAATACAACATATGTTTAATCTTCGATTTACATAGGATTTTATAGAAAATGAATGGTATAGTTGTGTCTTTTATGAAGATTTGCAACCATTTCTCATGACTGAAAGTCCCAACGGTTAGCTAATCAGCACGACGACTATTTTCAGCTAGCCGATTGGCGTAACGGTTGATATATGTTGGCGGAAGTATAAAGTGCTCCGCACTTGAACATGCAAGGTAGTTTTCTTCTCTCTCCATCTTCCAAGTAAAAATACTAGAGATTTCAAAACTTATAAAACCCTCTGACTCTTTTTCTCTAAGCAATGTGGGACTAAATTTTTAAAAAAAAGTTTTACTTTTTCAAACAAGATTTTGGAGGGAAGAACAATGAATTCAAACAATTTGAATAAATGTATAGAAAAATGCATGTATGAGACTTTAACATTTTTATTATTCTATTTAACCAGCCTGATTGAAATAAAAATCTCAATAAACCCTTAAGTCACGCTCCCAAAATCAAACGATCCTAACCTTTGGATTGTGTACACTTGGTGGTTTATTATTGGATTTCATTATTCTTAGCTGTCTAATAAATGTCCACTATTCCAATAGTTAGGTAGTTAAGTAATATTAACTTCTTTAATTCATAGTGCAAAGTATTTAAAAAATTTACAACTTAAGAGTCATTTGGAACCATGCATTTGGGGGGATTTGAGGATATTATGGATTTATAGGTCATTTGGTAGTGTGAATTAGAGAATATTTTAAGTGTAGGGAATTTTGAATCCTCACTTTTGGTGAGTTTTGCAATACCTCTCTTTTCCTTTTTCTTTTTTCTTGGATTGCCAATCTTCTCTATTTATTATTATTTTTTTAATTTTCATTTTTAAAGGTAAAGAGTCACATATGTAACCTACATGTCATTAGGTTACTAATCTATTGTACACGTGGCCTGCTGATGATATTCCAAAACAATCAATTTATCAACCGCATCATTAAAATTACATCAACAAAATGATTTGAGCGGTGCAAAAATTGGTCATGTAAATCAACGGTTAAAATGCGTTGGTTATTCACTCGATTGTGATCTTATGCATATGGCCCATTGGAGGCTTAAAATTTCATCATTTTTTGCCAATTTATATATTTCAACGGGCTTATAACAATCATTCTGCCAAACATCAATTATGCACACTAATTAGTAATTAGGAATATTAAAGTTCATTTAATAATTAAATTCAAACTTTTGTAAATATACTACATAATTTAAGTGCATAGTTATTTTTGGATTATAGGAGATTTTGAATCCAAAGTGCCAAGCACAACCCAAGAATTCTAAAACACGGGGATTTCCAATCTAAGTATTTCGAATCCATGGTGCCAAATCAGGCCTTATGGGTTTTTACACTAAACATATATTTAAGATTACAAGTTTTTACACATAAATCGACATAATATAAAGAAGATCATGTGGGGCTCAATGTGTATAATATATGCAATCCATCCATCATGTGTTCATTAATACTCTCCTTCAGCCGAAACAATAGGGCTGTTGATCATTAGGTATGCCATACAACAAGGAATAATTGAATTGTACATGGAGTTTTATGATGGGTGCAGAACATCCAATTCGTCTAGCATGTGCATCTCATCGTGCTCTACTAGGACCTAAAAGTAAAATTACTTTTTATGTGATTTGAATATTTTATTAAGATTTACCACCCCCACATTATCACTTAAAAGCTAAACATGTATCATCTAATTAGTTTATACTGAAAAGAATTTTGAGTATAAAGTATTTGCAATTTCAATTCTGGCATGTAATCCTTTTGATAATAGAACAAATACAGAATGATTTGAAGAATTCTTCAATATTTTGTTATAAGAATATATATATATATATATATATATATATATATATATATATCACTTTTATTCATCCATTATCCTGTTAGAGTATTTCTGCGCACACAAAAGGGGCACAGTGAAAGGACGAGTCAGCCAACATTCACGTGTGGCCCACCTAATAAACGGACTGAAGAACACATGATGTGGGACCCACCTAAATCAACGGCCCATGGGACCCACTTCAGTCTTTCCTAATCTTGAGCCAGGCAGTCACTTCACCACCATATATATATATATATATATATATATATATATATATATATATATATATATATATATATATATATATATATATATATATATCACTTTTATTCATCCATTACCCTGTTAGAGTATTTCTGCGCACACAAAAGGGGCACACTGAAAGGACGAGTCAGCCAACATTCACGTGTGGCCCACCTAATAAACGGACTGAAGAACACATGGTGTGGGGCCCACCTAAATCAACGGCCCATGGGACCCACTTCAGTCTTTCCTAATCTTGAGCCAGGCAGTCACTTCACCACCACCACAGCTCTCTTTACAGCACTCATCCATGAAAAGCATCACACGAAAAAGATAAAAATGGCCACACCCTTCTCTCTGTGTCCACCTCTCATCTCCTTTCTCTCTCCAACATCTCACTCCTCTCATCAACCATTGAAGCCCTCTCTCCCTTTCTCCTCTTTTCCAATCTTACCCTCAACATACCATTCAAAGAAGACAATTTTCTGCCCATCCCCAACTCACAAAACCTCACAAAAATCCACCCCAAATTTGAGAATTTCAGCCACATCAGGGGAGGTTCTTCCTTCAGACACCCCAATAGAGAAAACCCAACAGATAGTTTCCAGTGATGATGCTTCTGGTTCCACTATTATCTCAGCTCTTCTCTTCTTTGCCTTTGTTGGGCTCTCTATTCTCACCGTAGGGGTAAAAGTCTCATCTTTTTCTTTTTTCTTTTTCCTGTTTTCCCCCGTTCAATTGCATGTTTTTGTAGCTGTTCTGATTTTGGAATGTGGGCTGTTGTTGTTGCTGTTATTTATTTATTTATTTATTTTATTTTATTTTAAATGCTGTCTATACAGCTGGGACTGATTTCTTTTAATTTGTTTATGTTCTGCTTAAGAAGTGATTTTATAGCTGTTGCTTGTTTCTATTATTATAAACATGTAATTTGAAATGTGGGTTAGCAGCACTAGGATATGCCATGCTTGCCTCGTACAGCGATAGCCACATGGGTGGAATTTTCATGAGATCCATCCCGTCCATCAGGTACGCTGCCTCACATTCACCTTGTAACCCAAAAATCACGACCGTCCAGAACTCAGGTGGGCCACACCCTAGGAAAAAGTTGAGATTGGACGCCTACCATTAGTTTTGTATAGGGCCCACCTTGGTCTTTAAAATGCATCCATTCATCTGATTTGCTTGGTCAGGGCAAAAGAATTACCCAAAAATCATAGTATTCCAAAACTCAGGTGGGCAATACCATTTAAATTTAGATTAGAGGTTTTTTAGGTATAATTTTATGGGTTGGCCAACCTGAGTGTTTAATCATCCTTATGTTTGGTATCAAGGCTATGTTGCGCCTCATGGACGGGGTGGATTGAAAGAATTACCCAAAACTCAATAGTATTCCAAAACTCAAGTGGGCCATACCTTGTGAATTTAGATTAGAGGTTTTTTAGGTATAGTTCTATGGGTTGGCCCACCTGAGTGTCGTGTCTGCCTGATGTTTGGTATCAAGGCTAAAGAAGGGGTGATGCACCTAATGGACAGGGTGGATTGAAAGAATTACCCAAAAATAAGGTATTCCAGAACTTAGGTGGGCCATGCCATGTTTATTTAGATTAGAGGTTTTTAGGTATAATTTTATCTGGCCCACCTGAGTGTTGAATCAGCCTGAAGTTTGGTATCAAGACTAAAGAAGGGGTGATGCACCCGATGGACGGGGTGGATTGAAAGAATTACCAAAAATCAAAGTATTCCAGAACTTAAGTGGGCCATGCCATGTGAATTTAGATTCAGGGTTTTTAGGTATGATTTTATGGGTTGGCCCACCTAAGTGTTGAATCAGCCTGATAGTTGGTATCAAGGCTAAAGAAGGGGTGATGCACCTGATGGATGGAGTGGAATGAAAGAATTACTCAAAAATCAAAGTATTCTAGAACTTAGGTGGGCCATACCATATGAATTTAGATTAGAGGTTTTTAGGTATAATTTTATGGGTTGGCCCACCTGAATGTTGAATCAGCCTGATAGTTGGTATCAAGGCTAAAGAAGGGGTGATACACTTGATGGATGGGGTGGATTTCATGCACATTAAGTTGTTTCCCCCACGTTCGAGAAAGTGAACCCAGCAGGTACCTATTCGAATTACTCAAGCATTTTCCTCTTTTATTTCATGCTGTTACTGTAGTTGTACCGATTTCTTGCAGTTTTGAAAGTTTTTATTCTACTGCTAAAGATGTGATTCTACTGTTTTTGTTTATGTTATTCTAAAATGTGATTTTGAGATGTGGAGAATTGTCCATTTTGATTTTCAGACTATCTATATTGCTGTGACTGACTGTTTTAGTTTTCTAACTGTTTTTATTTGTTGAGAAAAGGGAAGGCTAACTGCAGGATTAGTACTTTTAAGTTTTAACCCCTCTCACAAGTGTCAATGTGGCATGTGTGGGAGAGAGTAGAGACCCAATTTGTTCATAGGTGGGCCCCATGGTTTATATGGTGTGGCAGGAAAGTCAGGCTGGTTGGGCCAAACGTGTATGTCATTCGATGCATACACAACTGATGACTGGACTAGTCTGATTTCTAGGTTAGGCCACATGCACGGTATGGCCCATCTGATGAATGTCTTGGATCTCACACACACGTGCTCCGCATTGCCATGAACTGGGAGATTAGGAGCTATAGAAGGGCCCTTGATTCTGTTCTACTGTCTCCTAAAGTTATGATTTTGAGAAGTGGATTGTTCTACATGGCTATGATCTATTTCTTGCAATTGCATGGCTGGTTTTGTTCTGTTCTGCTGAAGAAGTGATTTGGAATGTCTGTTTTCTTTTTCAGGTTATCTATGTATCTATGATCGATTTGTTGCTGTTTCCTTATTGTTTTTGTTTCTGTTTTACTAAAGATGCAATTTTGAGATATGGGTTTCTATTGCTTTTGATTTTCTGGCTATCTATGTAGTTGTGGCTGACTGATTTTTGTAGTTATGTTACAGTTTTGTTTCTTTTCTTCTTCATTTTTTTTTCCCCTGAAGATGTGATTTGGGATGCGGGTGTGTTTTTTTTTTTTTTCCAGGTTATCTACATAGCTGTGACAGATTTCTTGCAGAAAAGAGAGAGGGAGAAGTTTGAGAAGGAAGAGACCGCCAAGAAGAAAAAGAGTGGGAAGAAAGGGAAGGTGAAAGCCCGGGCTGGCCCAAGAGGCTTTGGGCAAAAGATAGAAGAAGATGATGATTAGTTTTACACATGTAAGCATTTCGCTCGTTTTCTGCTGCGTCCTTTTATTTTATTTTATTTTTATCCTTATTCAAACCAGTCGTGGCTTTTTTTAGTTGGTTTCGAGATCTGCATTTTAAAATGCTTGAATTTCTTTGAGCCTTCTTTCTAGAGGCATGAGTTTTTCTGTTTTTCAATGATAATTTTAGAGAGAGAGAGGGGCTTTGCAGTTTTGAGGAGATGATCTAGAAGGATATCTGGGAATTCTTGCATGTGATTGGGATCTGATGGCGCATGGTTGCTTGATTTTAAAATCTTTAAATGCTTTCTATGTTTAAGAAAGTTTAGCATTTGAGTTGGCCACATGGCACACATGCCAACCTTGCATGCGTATAAGGTGGGCTCCACCATGAAGATAACCTGACCCTAAAATTAGGCCAGTGCTCTGAACAGTGGGTAACACTGCTATGAAAATAAGGGTTGGCAAAAATAAATTTGCTGATGATCTACGTGACATTCGGCTTACACATGTGCCTCTCTTGGCAAGAGGACCAGCTTGATTTTTGTGTCAAGTCGCCTTTCTAGCAGAGCCCATCTTATGCATTGTCCAGATTTCCTACACATGATGCATGTAAAGTGCCTGCGAGAGAGGGTGTGTTGGGGCTAGCTAGCCTCTTCTAGTTGATAGACCAATCTTTGTCTGTAGCAATAGGGCTGCAATGGGCTGGGCTAGGGCCATGCTGGAGTTAGCCCTAGTCTCCCTGAAATGATTAAAGGTTTGAAATAGTCCAATCTACGAATTTTGTTTCTGCTACTGCCATCTACTATGAGTCCCATCATATAAAACCTTTGGATCATTGAAACATGACCTGGATATAACAAGTGTCTTTAAACTACACATGTATGATAAATGGGGACCTCTCACAAGTGTCTTCAAACCATCCATTCTTTTTGTATAATGGTGTTCCACATGAGTGGAACAAATTGGTTATCAATGGTTGTTTGATTGGTGTCTGGTAATAGCTTAGTCTACATGTAGATGTACATAAATAAAAGTAAAAGATCCTCATTTCTTATTAAACTCAAGAATCTAGGGTTGACAATGGGTCCGCCCCGTAGCCGGGTTGATCAGGTTCAGCTCTTGCTGCGTCTAGGTCTAGTTTTTGAGGACTTGGGCCCTACCTAATTGGCTACCCATTAGGTCTTTGGACCTTGAGTTTGAGTCAGTTTGTGGTTGGGTCTGAGTTGTCTCTGGGTCAAATAAGGGCATTTATATGGCCAGGACCACCTGATGGATGATGGATTAGATCACACACAGGTGTACCCCTTTGGCAATGCATGGTGTATAAACAGGGCTCTCTTACATGTGTTTGGCTTAGCAAAGCTCATTCCATTGCTAGATTAATTAATATATATTAATAACACACACACACAATAAAATTAACAGGACCTAGCCCAATTTAGACAAGATCCAAGATGGCAGACTGCACCACACCTGAACCCTAACTCGAACCTGACTAGACCCTTTTTTTTTTTTTTTCGTTTAACTGGGTCCAAAGTGGTGGGCTGGATCCAACCTGATTTCTAGACAGTACCAAAATTTGGATCCTGACCCATAAAAATCAGGTCAGGTCCATTGAGTACCTGTGGGTCTATAACCCATTGAGAGCCCTACTAGAGTCCCCTTTCTATGGTTTCCTTAAGGCTCAAGATACTGGTATTTTGAAGAACCGATATGTTTTCTTGTTAAGGCCCCTTTCCTGCTATGGTCTACCAGAGGCCCCTTTCTATGGTTTTCTTAAGGGCAATATGTTTTCTTGCTCTCAGTGATATGATACTACTACATTCAAAATTCACAACCATATAGCTGATATGTAGCTTGTCTCACCCTATCTGTCAGCTTTGGGGCTGGTGTCTCGGCCAATAAATTCGGTTTTGGAGTTAACTTTTGGTTTGGTGATACTTGTAGCATCTCCTCTAATGCGGATTTTCCGTATGTTCTTTTCAATTGTGGTTATCTAGGCTGTGGAACATATGGGTCCTACCTTGGATTGCATGCCCCCCCATATCCTACAGTTCTCAAGATCTTAACCATCCAATCTTTGGTTTTTCTGCCAGATTCTTGCTGTAATTTTTTTGTTAATTGTCCATCCGTGGCCCAGTGATTGGTGGGTTACGTTATTCCCACATTGGAGAGTCTTCTAGCATCCAACATCCACAATGGGGCGCATGAGACCAACAGCTTGGCTCACTGAACCATGGGCCCCACATGTACCACTGTCATCAGAACACCATCCACACCCAATACATCAGTACCCTACAATTTCCCGTTATTTGGTTTCCAAACCAGCAATATCACATACCGGCAACTTCCTTGCAGTTTTTTGAGCTTCTACCTAGTTTTCAATGGCTGTCTTGATGAGAACCTCCAAAGCTGGGATTGGAGCAACCGAAGATGGTGGGATTTCGATCGGATTTGAAGGAAGAGAACCCGTTGCACTCATCTTGAATGGAACTCCAAATTGCCCATTACAAGCTGCATCAAGAACATTGAGGATGTATGGTGCAAGTGCCACACCTTGATTCCCAGGTTCTTCTTCTTCTTTGTTTACTTCCATCATGCTTGAATTGGCCATCTTCTTGTTGGTACACTTAATCTTTATTCTATAATGTATGCAGATAATACTATTGATTTAATATGAATTTCCGAGGGTCCTTTCACACGAAGCTCAAACACAAGTGCAGCTACATGCTTGAGCTGTGCTTTGGGTCACCCAGCCATGCACTGGCTCGAAAGTCAGGCCTGTCAACTTACATGGATTGGTTGGACATGTATGAAAATGATGGATGGCTTTAAAAAATGTGGACCAGCCTGATTTTGGGCCGGTCATGTACATGGACACCGGCGCATGGGTCAGGCACTGATTCTTTGGAATGTAGATGATGTCCAGAGGAGCTTTGTATTTTCAAAACAATGTCTTATATGGGGAATGATCACATACATCCGTGATTAGCATACCTTCAACAAGTTTGAAGCCGACCACTGATGTGTAGAATCCAAACCGTGCATCTTTTTAGACTCCTAAGGATCGTCACAATCCAAAACTTAGTAGGAACAACCACAACCATCCCTTAAACCTCTATATTCACTTGTTGTGGCCCACTTGTGTTTTGGAGTAGCCTAAGTTTCAGTGTTTCTGATGTTGGCCAGGTAAAGGACGACTCAATGGAGGGCCAGGATCGCACAAATTGGGGCCCTAGGGGCCCTGTTTGGGCAAAAAGGCCCAAACTTGCACAATAGCTTGTAACAGACATAACTTTGCAACTGATTATCCATTTCGCGTGGATTATATACAATTGGAAAGCTAACAACAAGCTCTATGCCCTAGCCAATCACTCAAATGTTCATTGGCCCCAAATGACTTTACAAAATTCAATCATTTTAAGAGTCAAATTAGTTTTTGAAATTAGAACTTACTATTTTAGTGAGTTCCATCTTTTGCTATTTTAGGGTTTTAAGAGTCCGGTTGTGTCCAGAGTCATTGTTTTAGTCATCCAAGAGTTGCTTACGAGTTTGGATAGGTTTAGGCATTCTTTTAATATTTTTAGTAATTTTACTATTTTGGAAAAGTTTTCTATTTTGAGTCAGATTATAACTCTAGGGCCTCTTTTGGTTATGTAAGGCCATCAAACATGCTGTAATCAACACCTTTCATCAATAATGACACTTTCTATTTTTCATTTTAGAGTGACATTTTTTAATGCAAAATTCCTCAGAAACTCAAATTTTATCAGATAATGCCTGGACTAAACGAACTCATGGGGTGATGTTTTTTGAGTGCTAAAATTACCAAATTTCCTAGTCGATTTTTTTTTTTCCCTTTTAAAAGTGCTGGAGTCAAGAATTGTAGGGCCTACATGGTATGCGTATAACATCCAACCCGTCTAACATATGAACGCACCATGGTAACCACACAGACCAAAAATCTGGCCAATCGTGTCGTCAAATATGCTACACATGGATTTGGATGTTTTTGAGTGGTTTATATTATTTTTCTTATGCTTTGGCCCTCATGGTTGGATCAAACATATTCTTAATTCGTTTGGTAATCATGTTTGGGTGCATTTGTTGGATGAGTTAGGTGTCAAACACATGTCCATGGGCCCCATACTTCTATAACCAAACTACCCCTATTGATGAATCGTATTCACCTAACACACACGTGCGCATACACACACACACACATATGCATGTATCTGTTCTTCTTATAAATTGCATACATGGAATGGAGGTAAGGGCCCATTTTAACACCCTCCAAAGTTTTGTTTGATGTTTAACTGTCGTTTTGATCCAAATGGTAGTTGATGTTGTGTGTTTGGATACACTTTGCAAACCCTATCTCATATGCTAAACCAGCCCCAGTGGTTTTTGCCAAGTCAACCAAAAAAGCAAGCTTGAAAATCCTTTTTCCCATACTCCGTCTATGTTTGGATGCGACTTCTTCAAAATGGGATTATTTGCCTAAAAATGATGGGTCCCAGAAGGAAGATTGTGGGTGGGATCTAAACATTTTCGTTGGTGCATCCAAATGGCCCTAAGTGTGTATTGCAGTTGTTGGTCTATTTGAAAAGTAGCCTTTCTAATGCCTATTTCCAAGAGTGGAGGATGAAATGAGGTTTGCAAAAGTGCCTCCAAACACACAACAAGAAAAGCAGCTTGGCTCAAATTTGCATTTAAGCCTCAAATGTGCTTCTTGAGGGTGCTTCCAAATGAGCCCTAAATTCAAATTAAACTAAATCAGGTGTCCTGTTTGGATGTATCATAAATAATAAAAAGAAATTACATTTGTTTTGATCATTTGACAATAGGATTGGTGAATGAGATGATTGTATCTATCATCATGCAATAATGACAATTACAAGCCAGTCCTATAATGTATTAGGTGGTCATGGTACAATAGGATACCGACAATAGGATACCGAGACCCTCCCTTGATTAATGACTGTTGTGTCCAATCTCAAGTCTTAAATAACAACTAGAAGAATTCCTCTCATTTAATTCATATCCCAGTATATTAACTATAGCATAATCACATCTACATAAAACACATGGTCATTATGATCTATCGCTAAGATCATCATCACAGGTGTTCTAGGGCACGACTCTAACACTTTCAAATTGCATTTGAAAAGTGCATTCTATGCTAAGTGGGAAATTCCAAAGGCTGTCAGTGGGCTGTGCCTGGGCTAAGCAAAGTCAAAATATTAAACAGAGATGGCCCGACAAGCCCGACCTGTCAAATTGGGCTAGAAACCGACATGGGCCCCGGCTCATTGGCAGATATACCTATTCCTTTTGAACTTTTCAGGAAATATCCCAAGGAAAGCTCAGTTGGGCCTAAGGTAGGGAAGGGAATTTCCTCCCTATTAGTGCTACAATGGGCCATGGTGAGGTTTGTTCAATCTACAGTCCACAAGTTGAATCTAAGGAAGGCCCAGATAAGTGAGCTAGCGATGGTCCCATATATCGCAAGACCTCTTGTGCTAATCATGCATCCAGCCCATGAAAACTTTAGGATCGAAACCCGACATGAGATAGAATGGGACACCTTTCAGGCGACGGTACCAAGTCAGCAAAGTAGGGAAGGACTTCAATGGGCATTGGGCCCATGGCCCAGAGGACTGGGCCTTTAAATCACCTCCATCCATGACGAGTCCCATCATATATCACTGAAACATGACTTCTGTGTATCCAAAAGTGCATCTAAACTACAAATGCACATTAAATGTGACTGCTTATGGTTGACTTCAATTTTTATTTTTTTAAAGCCATTCGTCATCGGCCCAAACGCGGTCTGCCTGGACACTAAGCCTAGGCCCAGCCCTTGGGCTGAATTTAGGGGGAGCAGATTAGGTGCGGCCCACCTTGATGTATATATTCTACATCTATGCCATCCATCTGTTTTGCTAGATCATTCTAGGGCATGAACGCAAAAATGAAACAGATCCAAATCTCTAGTGTGATTGACCATTGAAAACATTTTGTGGGCCACAAATTTTGGATCAAGTTGGTATTTGTCCCCCCCCCTCTTTCGTCTAGGTAGAGGTGTACACGAGTCAAACCGAGTCGACTTAGGTCGGCCACTAGCTAACCCCAACTCGAACTCGGCTCGGTCCTTGAGCCTAACCGGCGAGCTCGGCTCAATTCGGTAAGCAGCTCGGGCCAGTTCGAGCCAAGATCGAGCCTCTAAGGATGCAGCATTTTCTCAAACCCATGGAGTGCACCTTCAATTTCTCATGGAATGTAAAGCAGCAACATCAATTTATAGGTATTTCATCAAACACTCAGTAGGCAACATACAAATCAAGATACAAGGGTTTTTGTTTCATATCCATACCTTCCTTGCTACCAGCCGACACTTCGTTGGTTTTTGTTTCATATCCATACCTTCCTTGCCACTAGCCAACACATCGTTGAGTCATTTCATCAAACACTTGCTGAGCAACATCGATAGCAAAATAACCGAGTCACCGAACTAGTTCGATCCGAGTTGAGTCCTCGAAATTTTTTTGAGCTCAAAAAATCATCTCGACTCAGCTCGAACTCAGTTTCAAACTGAGTCGAATCGAGCAAGCTAACTTGGTTGGTGTACAGCTCTACATCTAGGTTTGTGTGACCTTATCAAATGGTTGAATGGCAATTAAGCATTATGGTATGGTATGCTTGAGACTTGGATTTGCTTTAATTTTTGGCTTATATCCTCAAATGATCTGGATATAGAATACAGGCATGAGGTTGGGCCCATGGTAAGGGTCGCACCATGGGCACACGGATTAGGTACTACCCCACGGACCTAGCTAGAGAGGGACAGTCCTGTCAGGGCCAGAGCAAGAGCAAGGATCCATGTGGGGATTGAACTTCTATTGTTGAAAACCTCATAGGTCCCACCATGATGTTTAATTGCCATCAAACCTCTTCATAAGATCAAATAGACCTAGATGAAGGGAAAATACAAATATATGTTTGATCCAAAACTTATGTGGTCCCCAAAAAGTTTTCAATGGCATGCTCTTAATCTTCACTACTTCATGTGGTGTGGTCCACTTGAGCCTTTGATCTGCCTACTTTTTGGCCTCATGCACTAAAATGCTGTCAAAATGGACGGACAGTGTGGATAAAACATAATCACGACAGTGGGCCCATGGAGCACCTGACAGGACTGTCTGGACAAGGTGTTACCCGTGTAATACCAATGTGAGGCCCACCTTGATGAATAGGTTGCATATCCACCGCCCATCATTTTTTTCCAGCTCATTTCAGGACGTTATCCCAAACCTTGAACAGATCCAAACCTCAGGTGGATTACAACACTGAAAAAAGTAGGAATGACCATTAAAAACTTTTTGCAGGCTACAAAAGTTTTGGATCAAGCTGATCTTTGTATGGTCTGGTTGACCTTATCAACGGATTGGATGGAAATAAACATTATGGATCTGCTAAAGGTGCGCCCAGGGAAGTTTTTAATGTTGGGGCCCAGGGAAGTTTTTAATGTTGGGTGATCAATCACTACTATTTCCTATGGTGTGGTCCACTTGAAATTTGAAGCTACTCAATCATTCGGACATGTCCTAAAATACGCTAGAAATGAATGTATAACACATCATCAAGGTGGGCCCCACGGTAAGGGCTACACCTGTCTAGCCTAGCCATTTCTTCTTGAAAAATGACCAGGAGCTGGTGTATCCAGCCATTCTTTCCTGCCAATCTAACATATGTATAGAATATCCCATTCGTACAAAAGATGCACCACATCCTCATGATCTATTCATAGATACAGTGGAACACATTCAATATCAATGGACAGACGATGGTACGAGTCAGTGTATTGGTGCGATCCACCCCATGTGTATATCAGCTTCATTTTTGTACATGGTTAGTAGCATTGTTATACCCTAATTCTGGAATAAAGGTGTTGTTGCACAAGTAAGATAGCATGTGGAAGTATCTCAGAAAATATTCTAGCTTTTAAGAAAGTATAGCCAGCGCAGAGCCAAATAGGGCGTTGTCCAAAAGTTCAAGGGACATAAGGCGGTTAAGAGAAGATGAATAGACAGAAGAATACAAAGATGTAAAAGAATATGAAAAACTAGTGTAACAACAATTCGTCTATGTCAAAGTAATGAACACAGACGGATGCAAAGAATCTTAGATTCTTAGTAGAGAATAAATCATCTCATGCGAATCAAACAAACAAATCAATCTATCTTTCGTTATCATAGCTTTAGCTTTATCTTATGAGCAACAATAATCTCTAGTTATAAATTAAGTCTATGTTCTGGCGCTAGACTACTTCCATTTCAATACAAACAGTTCTTCACTTAGAAATACTCTTTGCAGTCCTGATTTACAATCGATGTCTATGTGATTGTTTTTTATTGCGTGGCATATCAAAAGTTATTTCATATTAAAGGTAAAGTGTAATCATCTTCGGAGCAATAAACTCACCCTTTGACAAATCACTTGATCATCTTTTATCAACTTTATGCAAGTGGGTGAATAGATGAGCGATTTTCTCAAATCCCGAGCACCTACAATCGTATTATACGTATGTGCTTATTTTGACGCTTGGGGTCAAAGTTCGGTTTGAATTGAGCCGTATAAACATAATCAGTTTTAGCATGATTGTACACACCACACTTGGTATTTTAAGAAAAGAAAAAAAAAAAAAAGAAGACAATATACAACAACCATGGTTGCGTGGACCACCTTTTGTAAGAACCTGATATTTTATGCATGTGACATGGTGGCAGAAATAAAATTGTTGTATCATAACTTAGGCCTGCTGCATCTGACAATTTCTCTTTGTTATTGGGTGCAATGGATCTCCTTACTCGAGAAACGAGAGCATCTAATCCAACGGATCATTTGATTCCGACCTCAAAGTGAGTGATGGGCCATGAAATTTAGTTTTCTTTTAAGCATTGGTACTCTGATGGAGTATGTACATATACATGATATTCCCACAAAAAGTGTATACATGGCAGAGATTTATGTCAATCCGAACCGTCCAAATTGCACAACCCTTTATCGATGGGTCATAACCTTATCGCGCACACACACAAAGGATGATCGAAACCGTTGAGTTGGTGTCCACAAAAATGAACGGTAGTTGTTGGTTTCATTAATCATAGTTAGGGTACCACGTCAATCTGAATCTGGGGTGACATCCCATCGGCTGTGGGTCCTTCCATTCGGGCTGTTTGTATGGAGTGCTCGTGTGCCACGTGTACAGTGATCCTGTGCATGAGCACGTGCTTTTGTTTGAGTGTTAAATAAGAGGGTAATTTTGATACTCTGGCAGAGTGTGACAGATGATAAGCAGCTGAGAAATTGTACACGCGGTTTACAGTAATTCAACCACCATACGCGGAGACTATGACTAGTTATATGGGGTGTAGTTTGAGATAATGTATATCAACCAGCATACGTTGTCAGAGTAAAAAAAAACAGTGACTAGACTCCTGTGATGGTTTACCATTTTGAAAATTGTGCTACCTTGTCTTTAGATGTGGCACTAATGCAAGTGCTATCCACACCATCCAAATTGTAGGACACATTGTGGATGGAGCATTACCTCTAAAATGGACATGATAAAGCAATCCTAACCATCCAATTGGGGGCTATCAAATGGATGTTTAAAAGTCAGTGGTCCAAATTCAAATTGAAAACTCAGATGGTTACTATAATTTTTAGGTGTAATTTTTAACTAAGCTCTATTGGTCCACATTTTACACCGCTCGGATTTCATAAAACTAGCCATCGGCTGGCAACTTCAATGTGTCAGTCTCATTTGGATGGGGGCGGATTACGTACAGCCCCGCCTCACCCAAGACGGTACGGCCCTTACCGTGGGGCCCACCTTGATGTATGTATGCTATATCCATGCTGTTCATCCGTTTTGCCAGATCATTTCAGAGCATGAGCTTAAAAATGAAGCAGATCCAAGTCTCAGGTGGACCTTTCCATAAGAAATAGTGTTGATTGAACATCCAACCATTAAAAACTCCGTAAGGCCCACCATAATATTTCTGATAATGATTCCGCAATATTTATTTGCCATATCCTAACATGTTGATAGGGTTCCAGTCCTTACTTCGGAGGTAGACTCTGAGGATTTTCAACACATGGTCTTGGGTTCGATGCCCATATATAGGTGGTGAAATCCTACTACGGCGTTACCTCGGTGGTAGACTCTGAGGAGTACGGGATGACTTAACTCCAATTAATTAAAATAGGGCATAGATGATGATGATGATGATGATTTGGATGACATCCTGGTTCAGATTTAACATGCATGTCGGGTTTAGAAGATGAGGAGGATGAGGGGGAGAGAGAGAGGCCGGGCTTGGAAGATGAGGATGAGGGAGAGAGAGAGAGAGAGGGATCAGGTCGGGGTAGGGTGCGGCGGGTAGGGTTAGAGAGTCGGTTTCGGATCGAGTTGGGTCTACTTGGATGACTGTGGGGTCGAGTTACTAGGTAACTCAAACTCGACTCAGTTTGAGTTCAAATTAGGCGACTCATTTGGACTGACTCATCTGTTTGGTTTGGGTCGAGTCGGATCTGAACGAGTTGGACGAGTCAAGTTAGCCGTATCTCTAATGGTGAGCAAACAAATTTCTCATTGTTTTCTTAGGTTGTGGCATATTAGAGTTTTGGATCTACCTCAATTTTTGGATCTAAGTTCTAATATGAGCTGGTGAAACTGATGAATGGAGTGGATTTCACATGGACACCACGGTGGCCCCACATAGATTAGAACAACGGATCTATGTGCAGGTGGTAGTCACAGTAAATTCGCGTGCCTCTTGGTTAGTTCAGCCATCCCCCGCACATAGATCCAGAGCTGGCTTACGTGCCAAAAACCTTGGCCGTTCATCATGTGCGGGCATCATCCACATGACCTGGCCTAAAATATGGCCAGTTTCTCGGTAAGTGGATAACCATTAATTGTATAGAAAAATGGACGGTTGAGACAAAAAATGAGGTCTACATCCTATGTACGCGTCTTTGGCCTTATCATTTGCACTTTGGGAAGGGAAGTTATTTGATGCTCAGGCAGAGTATGACTCTTGATACACAGGCACTGAGAAATTGCATTCGTGGCATTTGTTAATTCAAATTAAACTGAATAAACTCAAAGAGTCCCAAAATCAATTGGTTGAACAATCCTAACATCTGTGGACACTTGTTTGTCAAAATTGGACCATTGGATCACTTCCATCCATTAAATGTCCAATCTGCAGGTGGGACTTGTAATTTCCCAATTTCTCAGTACTGTGTATCATCCATCGCACTGGCCAGTATCATTTTTTATTTTTTATTTTTTTTTTAAATTTTTAATGGTGAGGTATTTATCTATATATAAAGAGGTCGAGCTGATGGACGCCCTTTTTAAATCATAACCGTACATACAATTATGGTACAGGAGGAATGCACGCATCTCATCACAAACCGTAAAAATGGGAAGCTTAAGTGGACCACACGGAGGGGATTGAACACCCACCGTTAAAAATTATTGGGAGCCGTAGAAGTTCTGATCCAGCTGATATTTGTGTTTCCATTATCTAGGTCCATATGATCTTATCAACAGGTTGGATGGAAAATAAACATCACAGTTGCTTTATGAGGGTTTTAACGGTCAGCCGTTATCACCACTGCTTCCTATGGTGTGGTCCACATAAGCCTTAGATCTACCTCCTTTTTGGACTTATGCCCTAAAATGAGCTTTCAAGGTGGATAAACGGTTTGGATAAAATGCATATATCACCGTGGGCCTCACAGGCCAGGACCGAGTCCCTAATGGCAGAGGCTGTTGGGTTGGAGTAAAAATAAAAATAAATAAATCCGCTTGAGCAGGCAAACGCGGTAAGCGGATTAGGTGTTACCCGAGGTAACACTTTACTGGGCGTTGCCCTTACCACGTGGGGCCAACTTATATATATATATATATATATATATATATATATATATATATATATATATATATATATATATATATATATATATATATAGTTGGGGAAAAATATGATAAGTCCGAAGACCTGGTTATGGAATGGACCAATTCTACTGCCACTGTCCAGGACATCCGAGGTAATAAGCTCGACTGAGGCAAATAAACTAAAAGCCCGAAGGAAAGACTTAGCTCGGTTTATGGGAAACTAATCCTGACCAAGGCTTATAAAGTCATGAGTCACAAGGCAAAGCATGTAAGATATATAGAGTTAACTCAGTAAACGAGATAGCAATATCCAAAGAGGACGATCAAGGCCTAAAGCTTAGAAGCCACTCGACCGATTATAAAACTGACTTAAATTAGGTCGGTTACATCGTCGGCTATTGGATTAAGAAAGGACATCGATTACGGATCGGTTCTATTTTACCCGACAGATGGTAAGCAACTTGATCCTTAAAGCTGGCCGAGACTAGCTCATCACTAGAGTCGGTCAGGACTGGCCCGAGCAAGGAAAATACGACGTAAATGAAAACGCTATCCTGAAAATCTTGTAAAAGGATCCCCGATCCCGAAGATCTCGAAATCGGATGGAGACAAAAAACAGATCAAAATCAAATCTCTAAAATATCAGGAGAAGAATCTCTGCACGATGGGACCCTCGTATTCCTATAAATATAGGAGAATTCCAAGTTGAAAGGTACGCAGAAAACTCCTCTAAAAAACCCTTCCTTCACAGTCCTATCACTAACTTTAGCATCGGAGGGTCCCCGGCTCTAGCCAGGGTCTCCTTTATTTCTTCCTTTTGCAGGTGGTAAGACGGGGGAGGGCGCACGCACCAGTTTTTTGCATCAACAGATTGGCACTGTCTATGGAAAACGATACAAAAAGTCATTTTCCAGGCTCTATTGATAAGCTTCAAGCGAGTTTTAATGGCGAGAACTAGAAGAACTGCTCAAAACGAGCCTACTGAGGTCATTGTTACTAGACCACCAGCACTTGAAGGTCCGTTAGGTACGAACAGAGCTCAAGGGGCCCAGAACCAACCCGATAACCGACAAGGTTTTGTCCCCCGTCCAGCAACCTCTGTTTCGACCAGGCACAATCAACTAAACCGAGGAAACGGTCGGTTAGATAAGGAAGTCTAAGAGCTTAGGACTGATCTGAACTATATGAAGAAGATGCTGGAGCAGATCCATCACCAGCAAGTTCCACCTCAATATGACAGTGGCCAAGCGAATGTTCCGCAACAATTCGCCGACTCTGAACCTGTCGCTCCGCGATCTGTCCCTTAGTCAAGTCAGCACCAGGGTCCACCCGAGCCTACGCCCACTCAGTCCGTAACAGCCCCGCTACTAGCCTCCGACCTACGACACGAAATAGATCGGAGGAGCCACAGCAAGCCTCCGGTTGAGGGTACGACCGATAGCGACGAACCCTGAAAAGCTGACCTCCAGGACTTTAGGAGAGAAGTACGGGAAGAGATCGCTGACATGAAGCAAGGCCATAATGCACATCCAACAAGGCCCGAGATAAAAGCATCTCCTTTCATAAAGGAGATAATGCAGGCTCAATTACCGGAACGATTTCGTCTTCCGCAGATTACGCCCTTCACCGGCAAGACTGATCCTACCGAGCACATCGAATCCTTTCGGACATATATGGAGCTGCACGATGCCTCGGATGCTATAATGTGCGGAGCTTTCTCTCTCACCTTAGCCGACGTAGCTCGACTTTGGTTCAAACAGTTGAAACCTAAATCTATTGCCTCATTCATAGAGCTCAGCGATGCCTTCCTTATCAATTTCATTGGTGGGAAGAAAAAGCTGAAGCCACCTCCACATTTGAACAACATAGTTTAAAAAGAGGGAGAACTGCTGAAAGATTATATCAAGCATTTCAACTTCGAGTCGCTCCAAGTCTGGAAACATTCAGACAAAACAACACTCAACTCGATCATGCAAGGCGTCCGAGACAAGCCGTTTCTGGCCTTCTTAAACAAAAACCCACCGAATACTTTGGCGGAGTTCATGACTCGATCAGATAAATATGCGGATGCCGATAAAACCTGGATCATGCGCGAAACCTCCCATAACGCAAAAATCCTGGCCAAAGAGTCATCAAATAAAGAAGTTGACTCATCAGTGGAAAGAATCATAAAGATAATCAGACACGTGATGAGCGTAAGTCGGGTAAATGGCCAGACCGCAAGTTTTCAATGTATACCCCACTCAATAAGCCACGAGAGCAGGTTTTGATGGAAATTAAGGGCGATTCATCAACTGGCCAGATAGGCTCCGAAGCAACCCGAACCGATGGAGCAAAAGCAAGTACTGCTATTACCATCGTGATCATGGGCATAATACGAGTGACTGCTACCACCTGAAAGAAGAAATCGAGCGACTCATCCGAGAAGGACATCTGAGAGAGCACGTTGAAAGAACCGAGACAATGGAAGAACGCTCGGGCGACAACCGACCCACAGAGGAAATTCGGACTATCGTCGGTGGTCCCTGAGGTGGGGGCGACTCAAACAATGCTCAAAAAAACCATGCTAGGAGCAGTAGTCGGCCTGAGTCTGAAATCCTAATCTTGGCTCGGCCTTCGAAGGAGAAGAAAAGGAAAAAATACTGCATATCGTTCACCGACGAAGACGCTCGGGACATTTATCATCCGCACGATGACACATTGGTCGTCACCCTCACTATAGTGAACCGTAAGGTATTCCGCATTCTCATTGATACAGGGTCATCTGTAGACGTGTTGTTTACTTAAGCGTTTGACAAAATGGGTGTTGAACGATCGGCTTTACGGCCAGTTCTTACCCCATTGATCGGATTCTCGAGTGGATGAGTACTCCCCGAAGGAGTCATATTGTTGCCACTTACCGCTGGAAACTCTCCACAACAAGCGACAGTAATGGTCAAATTTTTTATAGTCGATCAACCATTGGTCTACAACGCTATACTCGACCGACCCTCTCTGTGCCTTCTCCAAGCTGTGGTTTCAACGTACCATCTCTCTATGAAATTTTCGACCGAGTCGAGAGTAGGAGTCGTAAAAGGCGACCAGCAGGACTCACGACGTTATTATGCGGCCGTCGTAAAGGCTCCAGCCGAGGTAACAACGATTGAATCATTGGACCCTCGGGCTGAGACATACGAGCGAGGGCAACCGGTAGAAGACCTTATCCTAGTACTCTTAGTCGAGACGGACAAGTCCAAAATAGTACAGATTGGCTCATCCCTACATTCACCCCTGAAAGACAAGCTGATACGTATTCAGCAACTCACAGTTGGTAGTTAATCAAGTCACTAGCGTGTATCAAACATGCAAAGAGCAACTAAAAGCATACGTGAAGAAAGCCAAAGAGATGATCGATGGTTTTTCACTATGTATTGTAACTCGGATCCCTCAAACAGAAAATGCTAAGGCCGATCTACTGGCAAAACTTGCCTCTGCCGACGAAGATGTCATACCCAAGTCCGTTCCAATCGAATACGTCACTAAGCCGAGTATTGATGACCCGGTTGGCTCGAATGTACATTTAATAGATTCGGAACCTACTTGGCTTGACCCGATCATCCAATATCTCAGTATTGGAAAGTTGTCCGAGGATCGTGCTAAGGCCCGACGATTGAAGATACGAGCCTCTCGTTACACCATACTTAACGGAGTATTATACAAGAAAGGATTATCCGCTCCTCTGCTACGATGCCTAAATTCCGATTAAGCCGATTATATGTTACGAGAGATCTACAAAGGGATTTGTGAAAATCACTTGGGAGAACGATCACTAGCGCATAAGGTCTTATGACAAGGGTACTACTGGCGAACTATTCAGCACGACGATCGTAAGCTTGTCCAGAGCTACGACAAATGCCAACGAATCGCGACCGTTCCGAGACAACCCCCCAAGGAGCTGACTCTTATGGCAGGTCCTTGGCCATTCGCACAGTGGGAAATCGACATCATCGGATCGCTCCCATTAGGGAAAGGTCAGACCAAGTTCGTCGTTGTTGCAGTAGATTACTTTACAAAATGGGCCGAAGCTGAGCCATTGACTAGGATAACCGAAGAGAAAATCACAAACTTTGTTTGGAAGAACATTATTTGTCGATTTGGGATACCTTAGCCGTTATCACCGACAATGGGAAGTAGTTTGATAATAAGCAGTATCGGGAGATATGCAATAATCTCGGAATCAGAAACATTTATTCATCCCCCCATTATCCTCAGACGAATAGACAGGTCGAGGCAGTCAATAAGATCATTAAACAACACCTTCGAACTAAACTCGACCGAGCTAAAGGAGCATGGGCCGAAGAGCTTCTTAAAATACTATGGGCATACCCACTGCTCGAACGGCCACGGGAGAAACTCCTTTCTCCCTTGCGTATGGATCGAAAGCTGTCACCCGGGTCGAGATCGGGTTGTCTTCGGCCCGAGTCAGCTTGTTTAATGAAGAAGACAACAGAGAATTACTAGCTCTCGGACTTGATCTGGTGGAAGAATAAAGGAAAAAAAGTTCGGCTACAGATGATGGCTCGGCAACGCCAAGTAGCTCGGTTCTACAATGCCGGAGTCAAGATTAGGCGCTTCTAAGCGGGAGACATGGTCCTCCGAAAAATGTTCCTAAACACTAAGAAAGCTGGTGTGGGCACATTGGGACCCAATTGGGAAGGCTCCCTATGTCGTCTCGAGCACCATCCGACCCGGAACATATCGGTTGGAAGATCTCACCGGGCAATTACTACCCCATCCTTGGAATGCCGAGCACCTAAAGATCTACTATCCTTAAGCCGACCGATTAAGCATTTGGGAAGACTCAATTAAGCAAAGAATGAAAAACATGTAAACTGAGTCAAATGAATGAGAAAACTGAGTATATTCATTCATCAGTATGAGTTTTACATCGAATTACATTAATATCTACTTCGGAACTACATCGATAGAAAAACAAAAATAGAGGCAAAAAAGAGCCAGCCGCGACGCACAATGTCCTCTCTCGGTTGCAGATGCTCTCAAGCCCGCCGTGATGCTTAGTGTGCTTAAAGTGTTTGAAGCTTGGTGTGCTTGAAGTGTTTGACACCCAAAATGAAGCTTCAAGGTTCATCAGAAGCCAACTCAAGAGGTGGTTCGGACTCAGCTATTGCCGCCACTCGGAGCAACTTTTGGCGCCACTTCTGGAGCAGCCTCAAAATCGAATCGATACCAGTCACAGCATCAGCAGACCTAGCTACCTCGGCCTCCGAACCTTTGTACCCAGAGACACCTTCGTCAAATCCCGAGAGATCAAGGTCGGGGAAGGCTTCCTTTATCAGTCCGACACACTTGGTGTAACCGTCCTGATACAAGCAATCCCGCTCCTCTAGATACTCCCGATATTCAAGAAAGGCCTCTACGGCCTGGACCTTGGCCTGCTCAAGGTCAGTCCTAGTCTTGGCCTTAAGCCGAGCCAACTTGTCCTCGGAAGGGGCATGAGCCTGACGAATTTGCCAACTCTCCTCCTGGGCCTCTTTCAATAGCGAGGCCACATGGGTACACTCGGCCTGGCATCCTTGACGGCCTTCCTGGCAAGCCCCAAGTCACAGGACAATATGTCGATCCGAGCCACGGCAGCTTCAAGTTGTGCTTCCGCCTCTGCTGCCCGTTTTCGAGCTGCTTCAGCCATCGTTGCCCGACTCTAAGCCTCGGCCAGATCCACGCTAGCCCTGAGCAAACAAGGAGCGAGCTGCAAAAGAAAAAGGCAAAGTCAGATTAAAATCAAAGGGATCAGCAAGATGAGTGAGAAGTTCAAGTCTTACCTCGAGGAGAATCTTTGCAGCATGAGAGAGAGTCCATCTCCCGGGAGCTTCAAAGAGGGCAGCGAACTCTTTGTCGCTCCCATGGGAAATGGCCCAACGGACCATGTCCGACACAGCCCGTTGGAAGGCTGATGTCTCCTGTTGAATCATCACCCCTCCCGAGGGCTCCCCTCTCCTCTGCTACTCCCTCTGCTCCGGGACTTGCTCGGCAACAGGTCCTGACTCAGGGGTCGCCTGAGACTCGGGAGCCACCGCGTCCGCCACTTCCGCTCCTTTCTCTGGGTCGGGGATTATTACGGTCGAGATCACAGTCGGGATTGTTTGTGTCTTGCCCCTTAGCCTTGGAGATCGTCTTCGGCTTCTTCAGAAGATGAGTCTCAGACCGAGTCTCTGATCGTGGAGGGGCCTTCATCTTGGAAGGCAGACGGAGAATAGGCCGAGCCTCAGCCATCTCTGCACCAAAAGCAAGATGAGTCAAGTAAAATTTGAAGAAAATGTAACTAGATATCCAAAAGTTACCTGTTAAGGCCGAGTCTAAACCCGAGACAAGAAGACGCTCCGGCTAGAGAAGTATCTTCTAAGACCGCTCCTCCGGATTCAGCGCCTTCAGATCTTTGATCCGAGCTAAAGCACCTGCTTTGAGCTTCGGCCTTCATTCGGGGATATCTACGAAATGCGTTTAGTCAGACTCAAAGACACAACAGTGTGAAAAGATTTTAAAAAAATGCATGCCGAGTCACCTGCTTGGGAGAACGCCCGAGGAACGCGAGATTCAATGAGTCTTAGCTCGGTAGTCTCCTAGCGGCCACACGCCTAGAACCATCTATCTCTCCAGTGCTTGTTGGAGGTAGGAGGGTTGGTTATCAAAGGCCCTCCCTTGTTCCGCCAAGCACACAAAAAGTACCAGCCGAGCTACTGCGGATTCGACCGAACTTAATATAGATGGAGAAGCTCGTCGATAGTCAGTGAGGGCTGCTCTGTCTCAGCCCACAACACTGAGCATCCGAACAAGTTCCTCCAGCCACTCGTTCAGGACTATCTGCCCAGGCGCTATCTGGAGTCAAGAAAGCAAATCCCGAGTAATGCCTTGGAGGGGCAGACGCAAGCCTCATTGTAAAGCGACCTAAAAGATTGTGACCATCTCAGCAGGAGGATAGTCGGGTAACTCACTCGGTAGGAGAAGGTGAAGGATGACCAAGTCCGGGACATGGTACCCAGCCCTGATCCTATCCAGATCTACCTCGGTTAAAACTAAGGGAATCAGACCCTTCTGCTCATCTCCCGCCTCCCCTCCCTCGGTGGTCGACTCAGCAACCTTCGCCGATCTTCGGTTGAAGACTGACTCACTGGCCCCTTCGACCTCCTCATCCTCTTCCTCTGTTTTCTCCCCAGGAGGATTAGGTCTGCCAAGGGCAGTCGCCAAAGACGCCCCTCCGCGAGAGGGACCTATAGAAGCAGGGCGCTTTGCTGAAGACCTAGCTGCCCTTTTTGAGTACTGAAAGGCCTCGTTGGCACCAATGGTCATCTTCGTCAGCAGCGAGGGCGATTCCGAGACGTTCTAGAAATGTCTCGCTTCGCCCTCATTGCTGGAAGCTCCTTCCCGGGGGCTCTGGGAACCTTGCATTGTTATTAGAATTAAAAGCGAAAGGGAAGGAGAGCTAGAACTCACCGGAGATGGAAATCATGAAGGAAAGACGAAAATGGTGGAAAGCGGAAGGACAGAGAAAACGAAAATGAGAAGAGAAGAGGGCGCGCGCAAAAATGAGAAAAGGGTATCCCGCTCCTCCTTTTATAGCCCTGCCACGTGGCAAGGGCATTTAAGGAGGAGTCGAATCGACGGCCGTTTCGACTCTCCCGCCCGACACGTGACACGCGCCAACTGACGGAGACATCGCCCTTGCCACACGTCCAAAGCTCATTAGCCGAAGAAGGGCTCTGACGGCTTCTCGCGCGTGCGGCCTCAATCAACGAATCGACGCATGTTCTGGACGACGCACGACTCCTGCGAACATTAAATGCTCCATTATAACATCGACCTCAGTCCAAGTCGACCCAAAAAATTCTTTACTCCTCAGCGTCAACATGTTTGACGCAAGGAGTAAGGGGGCTTACTATTGGGGGGAAATATGACAAGTCTGGAGACCCAGTTATGGAATGGACCAACTCTACTGCCACTGCCCGGGACATCCGAGGTAACAAGCCCGACCGAGGCAAATAAACCAAAAGCCTAAAGGAAAGACTTAGCTCGGTTTATGGGAAACTAATCCTGACCGAGGCTTATAAAGTCATGAGCCACAAGGCAAAGCATGTAAGATATATAGAGTTGACTCGGTAAATGAGGCAGCAATATCCAAAGAGGCCAATCAAGGCCCAAAGATTAGAAGTTACTCGACCGACTATAAAACCGACTCAAATTAGGTCGGTTATATCATCAACTATCGAATTAAGAAAGGACATCGATTACGGATCGGTTCTATTTTACCCGACATATGGTAAGCAACTTGATCCTTAAAGTTGGCCGAGACTAGCTCATCATTAGAGTCGGTCAAGACTGGGCCGAGCAAGGAAAAGACAGCGTAAATGAAAACGCTGTCCCGAAAATCTCGTAAAAGGATCCCTGATCCCGAAGATCTCGGGATCAGATGGAGACCAAAAACAGATCAAAATCAAATCTCCAGGATATCAGGAGAAGAATCCCTATACGATGGGACCCTCGTATTCCTATAAATACAGGAGAATTCCAAGTTGAAAGGTATGCAGAAAACTCCTCTTAAAAACCCTTCCTTCACAATCCTATCACTGACTTTAGCGTCAGAGGGTCCCCCACTCTAGCCAGGGTCTCCTTTATTTCTTCCTTTTGTAGGTGGTGGGACGGGGGAGGGCGCACACACCAGTTTTTTGCATCAACAATGTTGTCTATTTGTTTTGTATTTCAGATCATTTAACAATCGTGGTCCAAAACTACTTATGCAGATCCAAATCTCAGGTGAGCCGCACCATTAGAAACATTGGTTATTTTTTGTGGGACGGGAAAGTTTTGGATCAGGCCGATCCTTGTATTTTTTTCTTCATATAGGTATGGTCGACCTTATTAATAGGTAGGATAGAAAATAAACATTAGGGTGAGTCTTAGAAAGTTTTTAATGGTGGTTGTTCAATCGCTACTATTGAAGCAAAAATCTGGTCCATCCTTTTTAGACCTTTCAGTACCTACATAGGAAGAAGACAAAGGAGATCGTAGCTAGAGTAGGGGACCCTCCAATGCCAACGTCAAGATAGGAATTTAGGTCTAGTAGTATCTAGGGCTGTACATGAACTGGGCTAGCCCGGTTAACTCGCTCGACTCGGCCTGAAAAAGCTCGACTCGGCCCGACCCGAAACTAAGTTCGGGTCAGGATGGGCCATTTTCTTCGGCTCGAAACTGAGTTTGGGCCGAGTTCGGATAGGTCTCGGTTCGGCCCGAAACCCGACTCGACCTAGCCCGACTTGGTCAAGTGGTGTGTGTGTGTGTGTATCAAAACCCTACCTGTCCCTTTCCTTTTTACCCTTCTGGGATAGTTCACCGCCCATCTTTGAAGTGACAGTGACTCATCCACCTCACAGACGTATAACTTGAATGGCCTAGATTCATCCAAATACAAAAAAAAAAAAAGAAAAAAAAGAATTATAATATCCTGACTAGTTAGATTTTTTGTGGAGTCTATAGTTTAACTATCTAAACCGTTGATCGAGAGCCTTGTAACGGGACGCGGATTACCTGCCAAAGCCCTTCCCATGAACTTGTTGTAAGGTCCAAAACTAGCCCGAACTCTCCCGATTGCTGACCGGGCCGGGTTTGGGCTGGGTTTGGCTGGTGACTGGGCCAGGTCGGGTTGAGCCCAATTCGACTCGGATTGACTCATGTACACCCCTAGTAGTATCAAGAAGTTTTGGGTGAGAGATTTTGCATACTTTTTCGTGTTGATGTGCCCTTTATTTACAACGTAGGTGGGCTAGAGACGGTTCTTGATCTTAGGCGTAATCTTTGTGTAAGTTTTTCAACCGTTACACGAAATTTGTGTAGGTGATAAGTATTGATTTGGTTGACCCCATAATCATGCAATAGATGGTCGGAGCCGACCCGAGCCATGCCCTTGATCAGATAAGTGTTGATGTTGACTTGAGTCAAGCCCTCAGTCAATTAGGAGGAGGATGAGCTGAGCTGAGCCATCGATTAATCGGGTTGATCTCCATGGTTGGCTCGGAGTGAGTTTTTGTGTTGATCATCGTTGGTTGACTAATCAATTACTTAGTCTATCTATGCTTGGGCATAGGGAGCAGACTCATCTCCTCGGCGATACTTATCATTCTGGACCACCGTCCCCTTGACCTCATTGAGTCGATTAGTCTCCCGGTCGTTTTCTAGTCATAGGTCTGGACATTCCTTGGAGATCAGATGAGCTTGGTTGAAGCTCGGAAATGTATGGTGCTGAGGCCTAGACTTAGGAGTCCGGCACCTACTGTTCCCTAGAACGATCTGAGATGGTTGTTTAGGAGCTCCTCGGTCTAGAAGCATGTGCTCGTGAGTCCGAGCTAACCCCATGGGTGGTTAGACCATTTTTACCCATAACAACCACTATTTCCTATGATTTGATCTACTTGAGATTTAAATCTGCCTAATTTTTAGGACTACATACTAAAATTGGCTATAAAAACATATGGATGGCGCGGATATACAACAGATCATCAAGGTGGTCCCCATGGCAAGGATAACACCAGCTAATGTGTTTGTTTTTTTTTACACGCACTTACAGTAGGGATGTCAACGGGCAAGGCCTGAGTATGCCTCAGCCAGGATTTTGCACGACCTTATTCAAAATTCAGATTTATGAGGCCTGAGCCGGTCCATTGACACCCCTGACTCTCACGCCCACATACACCACAATGGGTTCTGCGACCCATGACCTATGTTTAAATTACCCCTGTGAGTCTACCACCACCCTTGAGTAGAGACCCCACTAAAGGTACCTTGGTAACACCTAATCCGTGCAACCCTTATTATCTTAGTACATGGTCCAAATAATGAGGCGGATATAAATCTCAAGCGGACCACTGTTTCGTGTCGTGTGGCTATCCAAAACTCAAGTGGTCCCCCAACAAGCAATAATGAAGTTTGAATATTCACCATTAAAACATTTGTGATGTTATAAGTTTTGGACCGGGCTAATATTTTTATGTTTTAATATCAGTACGAGTAATCTTATCAGCTGTTTAGATAGCATATAAACATCAATGTCGACCCCAGGAGGTTTCAACTGCAGCCCTCTTTAAGTTTTTTATCTACCTCATCTTTTGAATCATATCCTAACATGAGTTGCGAAAACAAATGAATTGGGTAAATATTATATTAGAAATCAAAAAATAAAAATAAAATTAACACTAGGTTAAATCATGTATGTAATACCTTGTACTTAAAGCTTGATTCACCCCTTTTCAACTGAAATTGATATTTGATTTCTAGATGATAGGAGCCTTTTCTTAATATCTTTTGCATCAATTACAAACCGATCAACCCATTCATGGACTTATATTAACGCAAATGGGAACTCAAATTTGTTAAGTGATCGAACTCAGTAACTAAAATAAGTTTTGAGCTATGGTAGGAATTCTTCTTGAAAAATCTTGAGAGGAAATCTTAGAGAAATCAGATCAGATTGGATTTGTTGAACTGCCATGGTAGGAATTCTTCTTGAAAACTCTTGATAGGAAATCTTAGAGAAATCAGATGAGATTGGATTTGTTGAACTGCCATGGTAGGAATTCTTCTTGAAAAATCTTGATAGGAAATCTTAGAGAAATCAGATTAGATTGGATTTTTGTACTTCTATCAATTAGAGGGTCCAATTTATATAGCATTTGGGGGTGTTCAGAGCTGTTAACCGTGTGCGTTTAGTCACCACTATTTCCCATGGTGGGGTCCACCTGAGATTTGAATCTACCTTGTTTTTGGGTTCATGCCCTAAAATATACAAGTGTGAGCGGTACACCTGAGATTTGAATCTACCTTGTTTTTGGGTTCATTTCGACGGTCTGGATTTGAGGTACATGCCACGTGTGCGTTGGATAACCCCGTATGTATATTAGCTTTTGTACAAGTGTGAGCGGTACACCAAAGTCCTTGTAATGCAATGCACGTGTTAGTCACAAAAATAATAGGGAAGACCTTCATAAGGGAAGCGGATTGCGTACTGAGTAAATCGCTACGCTAAGCGTACTCGTAAACTCTGTGGGGCCCACTATGATTTATGTATTTATCCACTCCGTCCATCCATTTTATCAGATAATTTTAAGTCTTGAGTCCAAAACTGAAGCACATGAAAATTTCAAGTGGACCACACCATAAGAAAGAGTGTGCATTAAAATCTACCGTTGAAATATTTTTGAGGCCACAGAAGTTTTGGATCAAGCTGATATTTGTGTTTTACCTTAATCCATGTCTGTGTAATCTTATGAACAGGTTGGATGAAAAATAAACATCAATGTAGACCCTACGAAGGTTTCAATGTGGAACTCATTATTCCAACTCTTTCCTGTGGTGTGGTCCAATTAAGATTTGGATATGCTTCAATTTTGGGATCAACCCTTAAAATGAGCTTAAAAAGAAGATGGACGGCGTGGATAAACTAAATACATTCAAAGTGCGCCCAGTACGATAAAAGCCTACTGAGTTACTCAGTACGCAATCCGAATTCCTTTAGAAGATGCGAAATCATGGGTTGATTTATCGTGGCCCACTTTCAAGTTCCAAGATATGGAATTCAATTTTTTTTCTATCTCCGAAAGTCGTGGTTCAATGAGGGCCCTTCATGTGAGGAGGTGGAACACGGACGTGGTTTGCCTGCAAAAGGCCTGCTAAGGGAAGCTAGGTGGGGCCATCGTGATGTTTGTGATAAATCCACTCCGTTCGTCCGTTTTTTCTAGATCATGTTAGACATGAGCCAAAAAATGAGGCAGATCCAAAACTCAAGTAGGCCGCAAGACAAGAAACGGTGAAAATTGAACATCCACCGTGGGACACAGAAATTATCGATCAGGCTAATATGTTTATTTTCTCAGTTCATCCCAGTATGAATGATCTTATGAACGGTATGGATGGCATATTAACATTACAATGGACCCAGTGAGGTTTCAGTGGTAGGCATTTTCACTTTTTCCTGTCGTGGAGCCCGCTTGAGTTTTGCATCTATCTTATTTTGGAGCCTATGTGCTAAGATGATCTGACAAAACGGATGGACGGTGTGGATTTCTAACAAACATCACGGTGGGCCATACCTAATTTGCAGTTCCAGGAAGTTCCTACAAAATGCACAAGGCTTCCTTCCGCAGCAATCCACATCCTGTGGAACACCAGTCAGAGATCTCGACCGAGAACACGTCTTAGCCATTCATCAGGTAAGCGCATGGGAACAATAGGTTAATACGAGCCACGTATGTACGTTGATTTTGAACAACTGTATTTTTTGACCGTCCATTTTTCACATTCAATTTAGACTTGCCTGATCGGTGGACTAAAATTATTTTTTGTCCATGGTATGATCACAGTGTATCCTACCTGATGAACGGACCAGATCTCTGATAATATGCTGTCCGTCCGTGTCACTGACAGTCCACTTCCTCGCATTAGGGCCCTCGTAAAATTGAAGTTTTTTTTTTTTTTTTTTTTAATTGATCAAATCCCAAAAGATTTTCAGCTCTGAAAACTTTGTGCTTAAAATTTATACTCTTGCAGAGTGTGATGGTACATACACATGCACTTACCAATTCTAAACTTTCGATACTCATATCTCTAATTATACCGTTCAAATCATGGGTCCCACTGTAGATAGATCAAAATTATAATCAGATGGATTGAATGATCCTAACTATTGTATTATTGATGGATTTTCTTGTTGAAATTGAACCGTTAAATATTTTTCTCTTCAACATCCATTAGATGTCCAGCGATCGGTCAGTTAGTACATGATTTCAGTATCATCTATTCATCTATGGCTCATGGCCCATCTAAAAGCTAACAGGCACGAGTTTCCTACACCAGCTGTGTAAGGCGGGACATGGAACAGAAAGATCTGTTCCCACCCTGATGTATCTGTAACATCCATTCCGTCCATTGTTTGGGCCAGTTGATGTTAGGAAATGACCCCAAAATTCAACCAGACCCAAGTCTCAAGTGGACCACACCATAGGAAAGTGTGTGAAGTGGCACGCCCACGATTGAAGCCTTTTTGTGGCCCACTGAAGTTTTGGATCATGCTGATATTTTGTATATTCTTTTCATCGTGGTGTGAATCGGCTTACGGACAGGTTGGATGGGAGATAAACATCAAGGTGGGCCAGGAAGGTCTCAGTTGTTGTGGTTCCCAACCCAAATATTTCTTGTGGTGTGGCCCACCTCCTGTCTGATATGAGCTGGCGCGACTGATGGACGGGATGGATGTCGCCTAAAGAGATTTTGTTTTGGCACGGGCTCTCGAAATTTGCGTCCAAGGCTAACGTGATGAACGGTCCATGCGTCACGTGTCCCTTTAGCACGTGAGGAACGGACAGGAGATAATGCTGGGCACGTGCTAATGGATAATGATAAGATTGACCAGAACCCATGCCTCGTTTACTATAATTAATGCATTTTCCTAACACTTTGAAAACAGGAGGGTTTTCTTAGTCGGGCTGGATCTGCAAACTGCGTTCGTAGCCCAAAAGTGACGAAATGGAAGGTGGGACAGTAGATCCATACCGTCCATCTAGTTTCCCTACATGTATATGGCTACCAGGTAAAAAAGGATCGTTTTGTACAGGTTATCCTACCCGTACGAACACTAGCCTTAAAATGGAGGGTGAATAATGAAAACAACTGCTCATCAATATTTTGAAAAAATAAATGGCCAGGATCATCCCCTTTGTGTGATTCTCAGCTCCAAGCTATCACAAATGTGATGGGCTTGATGGGCGGTCTGGATTCATCACCCCACCGGTCAAAAGTCCAGTAATAGGCGTAGAAAGACCGTTCCTAGTCCAGATTGCTAAATCAAAGTGGGCCTCCTAAAAGAAACAAGAAGATAAGAGGCGCCTCTTCTCACAAAGTCCAATCTCCACCGTTCACACGAATTTTCCTTATCGGTCTTCCACAAAGCAGAACCAAACTCCTGAGTCAACATGCAAAGGTTGCAAAACCCTAAAAAGAAGAGGCCATTAACATTGGGGTTCACACCATTTATCCAAAAGTAGGATTCAGTTCCACATTTGGGCTTGTAAGATCCTGGCCGTTCATCAGGTAAGTCCCGCATTTTATGCACTACAGACCAAAAATCAAGTCGTGCCAGTCATAGCGTGGACCACACATGTATGAAATAGAAGAAGTATGTAATAAAACCAAGTTGACTAGTAGCCACTTTTCTGTCAAATGTGGCCCACATGATAACTAGATCAGTCAGAATTTCAAGCCACGATGCTTACATGGTGTGGCCTGCAATATGGACAGCAATGATCTTACGCCAGTGTGTTACATTGGCACGTGCAATCTAAATCTTTTGATCACGTGATGCTTCTGCATGATTCTACAAAGAAATTAATAAGAAAGATAATCCCCTTCTCTCTCTCTCTCGGGTATCGGATGGTCCCACTTCGATTAAACCCAACATGTGAGACACGATGGGCGGACTATATTTATCAATGTCCTACGTGTAGAAATTTAGAGACAGTATTTTAGCAGTGTTAATTAGCATGGATAATTTGGGATGGTTTATACATCTTCGTTGCACATGAGTTGCACCAAAACTAGAGGTGGGCGAGTCGGACCGAGTTAGGTCCAACCCGGCTCCATCCAGTTTTGAAAAAGGCCTGACATGAAGTCGATCTAATTACCGCGTCCAGCATACCTAACTCGATTTGAGTCTGGGTCTAGGCTGATCTTATTCAAACTGAGTTTGACCTGGTCAGAAATACTGAGTCGAATTGAGTTCGCACCGATTCAAATTGGGTCACTGAGTTAGTCGGCTAACCATTTAAAAAAGATGATATGGTAGAGTAGGAAGAATTGGACTATGGTATACCTATCTCTCCACAGAACAATAAGCATACTAAGTTACTTGGTACGTAACCCGCTTCCATCTCTACCATTTCTTGTGTGTGGTCCGTCATCTTAATATATATATATATAGGAAAAAGGTACAATGCGCTTGAGCTGACGATAAGCTCCCGTGAGGTCGAGCTGTGTGGGCCCCACCGTGATGTGTTTCGACCATCAACACCGTGCATTTGATGGGTACCCTTTAAATTATGGGATATCCCAAAAATCAATTGTATACGGAACTCAGGTGAGCCATACCATCTAAAATTATGTGAAGACACCGTTAAAACATATAAAAGCACTTGGTGGGGCCCACCTGAGTTTTGCATGCGCCTGAAACTTGGTCTGAACCCTCATTTAAGTGGGACACACATAATGGATGGGCTGGATTTACAAACCACATCTCGGTGGGCCCTCAAAAATGGTTATGAATGTTTTAATGGTTCACGACCCCTCCCCACTTCTGTATGTGGTGTGGCCCACACAAGTCACGGATTGACTTGATTTTGGAGACCTAGGCCCACGATGGAATGGTGCATCTGACTGATGGGGTAGATGTTCGAAATGCATCACGGTAGGGCCTACACAGCTCGACCTCATGGGGCGTTAAAATCAGCTCGAGAGCATTGTACCTTTTCCCACACACACACACACACACACATATAGGGAAAATGTACTATGCGCTCGACCTCACGAGTCCTTCCCATGAGGTCGGGCTGTGTGGGCCCCACCGTGATGCATTTTGAACATCTACCCCATCAGTCAGATGCACCATTCCATCGTGGGCCTAGGTCTCAAAAATCAAGTCAATCCGTGACTTGTGTGGGCCACACTACATATAGAAGTGGAGAGAGGTCGTGCACCATTAAAACATTCATAACCATTTTTAAGGGCCCACCGAGATGTGGTTTGCAAATCCAGCCCATCCATTATGTGTGTCCCACTTGAATGAGGGTTCAGACCAAGTTTCAAGCGCATGCAAAACTCAGGTGGGCCCCACCAAGTGCTTTTATATGTTTTAACAGTGTCTTCACATAATTTTAGATGGTATGGCCCACCTGAGTTCCGTATACGGCTGATTTTTGGGATATCCCATAATTTAAAGGGGACCCATCAAATGCACGGTGTTGATGGTCGAAACACATCACGGTGGGGCCACACAGCTCGACCTCATGGGAGCTTATCACGAGGTCGAGTGCATAGTACCTTTTCCCATATATATATAATTAAAAAAAATCAAACAGATGCACTTGATTGGCCGTTGGCTGCTGCCTGCTGGACAGGAGAGGAGAGAAGATAGAGAGAGAGAGAGAGAAAGAGAGAGAGAGAGAGAGGAGGAAGAGGAAGGCCGAGGGTTGCTACCGCCTGCTGAATGGGACAGGATGGTCGATGGGTGCCGGACGGGAAGGGGTTGGGATTTTTCGGATCAAGGCGTAAGGCGGGTAAGGTAAAGATGATTAGGAATTAGGTTATATATATATATATATATATATATATATATATATATATATATATATATATATATATATATATATATATATATATATATATATATCCTACTCGACAACTTGAGTCAAGTCGGGTTTCGGATCAGGTCGAGTTAAATGGATCGAGTTTCGAACTCGACTCGGTTTGAGTTCAGATTAGGTGAAGCCTACTCAGTTCGAACCGACTCACCCATTCGGTTCGGGTTGAGTCAAGTCCGAATGAGTCAGACGAGTCGAGTTAGGCAAGTCGAGTCGGTTAGCTCTAACCAAAATCACTTCTTCCTTCCTTGGACAACGCTGCATTCATTACGAGGCTTTGCAGGTTAAACTTAACCTAGTGATGTTTGCATGATATCCAATCCATCCATCATGTGCCCGCCCTCAATTAATCCTTGTCACCCAAAACTTAGGTCAATTCAAAACTCAAGTGAACCACAACATTGGGAACAATTGGGATAGAGATGCCCAATACTATTAAAAACCTACAAAATTTTGTGTGTGGTGGTGGGCATCAAACCCAAAAATATTCTTAAACTTAGGTGGGCCACACTGTAACATCCTGGATTTTCACTGTTTTGGATTTCCAAAAATCCTCGAAGTTTTTTTTTATAATTAACTCATATTATCACTTACTAACCATTAGCACTAAATGTTAGTTTTTACCCAGGTAGACCAGTCTGATCATGATCAGACTGGGTGCAGGCTAGCAAGTTAGATGATCGGTTTGTACTCTGCGATAGCTTGTGCAAGCCGTGCAGTGACCAAAGAAGGTCAGAAAAATCTAAAATTTTAAGGAAGCATATATTTCATCGGGCTTGTGGTCCATTGCAGACCATGGTCCCAGTAAACGTTCAGAAGTCAATTATCCACGCCGTCCCAGCGACACTTGCAAAGGGCGACTCACCCCAGCTCACTAGTCTCAGAATCTGACACTCTCAATTGAAACTGAGATATAAGACATTTCAGCCGTCATATTTCTTCTAAATTTACGGTGGAGGTCTAGTGTATTTTTCTACACCCGTCCACAAAATCTGGGACCCGATCGTGGCGCGGTAACCGTTGATCAAAAATCGGATCCGTACGACAAAACCCCATATCCGATCGTTCCCAATTTTTGCATGGACCTTCATCAGGCCATAGAGCACCTACCCAATGAGTTTCATGGCCAGATGGTCACTAGAACTACTCCAATCACCGGAATGGACCCCATAGGGCCATTTAAAGACCGGAACCGTATGATCAAACCCTATACTCGTTTATCCGTTTGTTCCCAAACTTTGCATGACCCCTCATCGAGCCATGAGACACCTACACACCGAATTTGGTGGCCGGAGGGGTGTTAGGGCCACCCCAACGGCAATAGGGAGTCCTAGAGGGCTAATTTGGGAAGTTGTTAAAACTTGGGGCTAAAGGGCCCAAGTTTAGGAAACAAAACCTTAGTTTCTCTCATAACTCTCTCATTTACCACAACTACTGAGAGCAAAAGGGGGAGCAAGAGAGTAGAGAGGAAAAAAGAGTGTGAAGGTGAGCAAGGTGGACCCTAGATCGAGGTGGGGCCCAAAGAAATCAAACCCCACAACTCCTTACCCCTTCTCCAAGAAGAAGCCCTCATCCACGACCGCCCATTCATCCCATTGATCGTCTGGGTAAGATCCATCACCCTTTTTTCTTAAAACCCTTGTGATAAGAAGGGATTTACATGGAAATCTAATATACAAATGTTTGCCTTGGGGATTCTGGCCGTTCGACCCCAAAATTTGCATTCCTAGGTCATTTTCCAACTCTCTAACGATCCATAGGTGCGGACTATTATCCTTAGGTGGCCGAGCACCAATTATAGTAGGAGTTTAATGATTTTGTTTGTTTGAGATGTTAAATTGAAGAATTTAGGGGAAACCTAAGAATGGTATGTTTGTTGGAATTGTATGAATTGCATGTTTAGTTCTCATTTGATGTTGATCTTTCCTCTCGCATGATTTAGTATATGGATGATTACATGCTCATGTTTGTTTGATTTCTTCTTATATGTGTTGCTTCATGTTGTGCATGATTCATTACTCTTGTGTATTTAATCCCCTGAGATGTAGGAAGTGCCTAACTTCCTCCCTAATCCATACCACTCACATGCACCTTGTTCATGATGATGTAGATTGCTTGTTAAGAGTATTTGAAATCGTATGAAAAGATGTATGCAAACATGATACTGTTATGCTAGTTGATAACTCGATGTTAGCATGTTATGAATCGTCCTCAAACCCTTGGGGTTGGTCAGGAACATGAGGAGAGACGGCAGTCCCATCAGTAGGACTATGCTAGGGCTAGACTCGTGGGTTTGTGCGGGTGTGTACGGGTGGTAGTAATTCAACTACATGGGTCCCTTATACCCGATGTCGCTCGTCACGTGGTCGCCTGACTCGTGCGGTCTAGCCTACTTATTGACCAACCTTGTTTGTTAACCCTGTTTACTCACACATGTATGGAACCTGGAACACCCTATAACCATTGCAGCCCATTATTAGCCAGATTAGAAATCGATGCACCGCCTCGTGAGCCATACATGATGGAATGGAACACTTTCTAAGTTGTCGGCCTATGCTGGGATGACGCGCCTCCCTATAGTGACCACGAGTGATCCCTCATTTCAGCACTCCCCTTGTGCTTGAAGTCGAGGACGGGGAACCAGACGGGATCACGGATCGCGGGGTCTTAGCCTCACACGTTGGAGAGTCTTGGCCTCGCAACCAGTTCAGGACATTGATACATGGAGTGTATCAGATTCCCCAACCTGCTATATGAATGAACTTAATTAAGAACTCGGCTAATACGATCGCATTGCATCGCACTAGTTAGGGTAGCGACTCGGCAGTCGAGGTGGCTCTAAGGGAGTGTTGTCATACGCGATCGTTAGATGGAGTCGTTCGAGGGAGAGTTGTAGCGAGGGTATGCATCATATCATCCGTCATCCATACGCATTAATAAGATTAGTTAGGTGTTTATGATTGATTACTTTTCATTAAATTCGTATTATGACTGATGCTAGTTACAACTTAAGACTAATAGCACCCATTGAGTTGATTACTCACTCCCACTCTGGGACGGTGTTTTAAAATACCAACCAGACTTTTTGATAGCTGCAGGTAGCGATGAGTTCGAGGAGCTTGATGACGCGAGTCTTGACGAGGAGGATGAGCTGTCTTACTTCCAGCTGATGAGCGGCTCTCCATCAGCTTAATAGGCAGGATTTGGATTGTTGAGCAGTGAGCTCAGCTCTATTCTTCTTAGACATATCATTCTTTTTGTGGTTTTGTTGGGCAACGCTTTGTCCGACCCATTTATTTTTTTAGACCCGTATATATACTAGATTTCCTTTATTTAAGTAGACTTGTGTGGTTGTGCTTCATGTTTCAGGAAATTTCAGGCTGCACATTTTAACCTGATTAAATGCATATTAATGAAAATCGGTTATAAATAATACTCGGAAACTTGCGAGTCGAGTGTATGCATGGCCCCACTTTTCAGGGCGTTACACACACCCATGTTTTTAGAGGTTTTAAGCATGGTTTACTCCACATAAGTTTT
Source organism: Magnolia changhungtana (assembly GCA_030180095.1). Taxonomy (NCBI): domain Eukaryota; kingdom Viridiplantae; phylum Streptophyta; class Magnoliopsida; order Magnoliales; family Magnoliaceae; genus Magnolia; species Magnolia changhungtana. The sequence goes on along the minus strand of JASAUF010000391.1, from coordinate 4,382,399 downwards.
GAATAGGCTTGATTTTGAAAGTCAAGGAGATGACGAAAAGTACATATGGCAAATGAATTAAACGTCAGACACACATCACAATGGGCACCACACATTGTGTTGTAGGTACAAAGGTTTGCCACGGATCTAGCCTAGGATGAGAGATACTCAACCAAACTTGGTTGTAATTAAAGAGTGGAATACAGTCCAACTCCATGGCCTAGTGGTAGACACATGTTGTTTCCACACTGAGACCATGGAGTTCGAGTGCCCATGCATGTGAGGTGTAGGTGGGAGTGGTGAAAGTGTGTAAAAGGAGGTGGAATAAATAGTTCTACCATAGAATGCCATAGATTGGGTATATACAAACATACATGCATACACACACAAATATATAAGTAATGACATATATATATATATATATGAAATAGTTCTATGCGGTAGAGCTCATGAGAACTTCCCACGAGGTCATGCTGTGTGGGCCCCACCGTTATGTATGCCGAACATCAACACCGTCAGTCAGATACAACATTCCATGGTGGGTCTCGTGCTTAAAAATCAAGTCAACCCATGACTTTTGTGGGCCACACCACATACAAAAGTTGAGAGGGGTTATCCTCCAATTAAAACATTCATAATCATTTTTTGGACCCAGCGAGGTGTGGTTCACAAATCCAGCCCATCCATTATGTGTGTCCCACTTGGATGAGGGGTCAGACCAAGTTTCAGACGCATCCAAATTTTAGGTGCGCCCTACCAAGTGTTTTTATATGTTTTAGGCATTTCTTCACATTATTTTAGATGGTATGGCCCACCTGAGTTCCTTATATAGCTGATTTTTGGGATATCCCATCATTTAAAGGGGACCAATGAGCTAGACTATATAGAACCATTTCCCACACACACACACGCGCGCGCGCATATATATATATATATATATATATATGTATATATATATATATATATATAAACATGCACCGTTGGTGGCGTGTGCAATATTAGTTGACTTCTAGACACCTGCGGGCTTACAAAGGCTCTAGTCTCCAAATTAAACTATAATCTATTTTAGGATAATCTTTCTTAAACAAGATAACATTATCTGTGCAATGCATGATGGTGCTTGGAAGGGGTTTGATAGGACACGACAATGCATGAATGTGCTTGGAAGGGGTTTGATAGGACACGGTGGCCTCATACTGTAGTATGGTATATTAGCTGGTTTTAATTGACTATCTGAACCATTCGTGTTCTAGTTCTATGATAGCTATTTAGGCAATAGTAAGAAACATTTGTTGAAGGTTGATTGCATAGGAAGATAAATATTCAATAGCTCATGTTTGGATCCAAGTTTTAAAGGCGCCAAGGATCATCAATGAAGCATGATTATAAGACTATAGCTAATATCTAATATGATAGTGCTTAGAACATGAATACTTTCTATCAATCTAAGGTCCCAATATGGCGCCGAAAATAGCCACTATAATAAAGTAGCAAAAACTATTTGGAGGTCTCTTGGGTTTTTTGCATCTACTATCATTTCTAAAATGGTGTAAGAACATTGGACTTGAATTGGATAATGCACCAAGCTCTGCATAAGTAAAATATGGTGAGATTTGATTGAAAGGCAGGCTGCTATCAAAGGTGGGACTGCATGTCGGACCAAACAACTTTCAAATCTAGGCAAATTAAATGGTGTGTGTTAACGCCACCAAATTGTTTGGGCCCCACTGATGTAAGTGTTATACCCATACAGTCCATCCACTTTGCAAGATCATTTTAGAGTATGATAATTTAAAAAATAAGGTAGATCCAAACTTGAAGTAGACTACACCATAGATAGCAGTGGGAATTGAACACCTACCAGTGAAAACTTCTTGTGGGCCACAAAAGTTTTGGATCAAGTTGATATTTATGTTTTCCCTTCATCAATGTCCGTAGTTTTATGAAGAAATTGGATAACAAATAAACATCATGGTCTGCCCCAGGAAAGTTTCAATAGGAATCAGATTGCGTACCGAGTTACTTAGTACGCTCTTATCGTACTAAGTAAACTTTGTTGGGCTCACCATGAATGGATGTGGTTCATCCACACCGTCCATCCATTTTCCTAGCTCATTTAAGTGGTTAAAACCAAAATTGAAGCAGATACAAAGCTCAAGTGGACTATAGCATTGGAATCAGTGGGAATAATGATTTCCACCGATGAAACCTTGCTAGGCCCCACAGTGATGTTTATTTATATATCATCCAACCTGTTCATAAGATTTTTTTTAAAAAAAAATACATGGATGAAGAGAAAACACAAATATAAGCTTAATCCAAAACTTCAGTGGCCCTTGAGAAATTTACAACGGTAGATATTCAATTCACACTGTTTCCATGGTGTGATCTATTTGAGCTTTTGATATGCTTCATTTTTGGGCTTAAGTCATAAAACTATATGGTAATATGAATGGAAGGAGTGGATAAAATATATAAATCACGGTGGACCCCAAAGATTTTACTCAGTATGGCTAACGTACCAAGTTACTACACAATCAGCTTTCGTTTCAACCGCGGCCATTATTGTCCCCATTGCTTCATGTGGCGTAGCCCCCTTAGGATCTGGACTTGCCTTGTTTTTAAAATCATGCCTTACAATTGATCTTGTAAGATGGATGAACATTATAGATATAACACATTTTTTTAACACACACCCACACACATAAAGGCTACCACTGCGTGCAACCAATTAAGCTTGGTGACATTCAGGGCATGGCCATTGGTACACCACACAATTTATTTCCCTTTAAAACATGTTTTGTACGAGCCTTATCTCTAACCGTAGCACACTATCCAATCAAATTATAAGACATCACTCACTTGGGTAAATAAAGGCATTACCCCATCATACGGGATTTCCTGCTAAGGCCTTTCACGGGGGAAGTTTCTGCGTAATGATCCAAAGTGGGGTCCACCATGATGTTGATTAGAAATCCAACCTGCCAATCCATTTTTCGAACTCATTTTAAGACACTCGGATATGAAACTCAAGTGGGCCATATGGGATAAAATAGTAAGGAAAGGAATGTGATACAAAACTCAAGTGGGCCATATGGGATAAAATAGTAAGGAAAGGAATGCTTACCAAAAACTTAGACAGATACAAAACTTTTGTGGCCATAGAAATGTTTCGGTGGTCACTAAATCCCCTCTGTTTCCTGTTTCCTCTCGTGTGGCTCATTTGAATTTTGGATATATTTTATTTTTAGTCTTATGACCTAAAATGAGATCAAAAAATGGATGGACGGGTTAAATTTCTTACAAAAATTTCAAGGGGCGAACCAGAATCCATGCGCAGGAACTTATTAATGAAGGCTTTCCCACGAAATCCGCGTCCTACCCATCCTAGTCGACGAACAAAGTAATCTTCGAAGGCGAGAGTTAGGAAACGGATTGGCTCCTCTGTGGGCCCACTATGATGTATTTGTTTCATCCATGCTGTCGATTTATTTTTATGGATCATTTTATGGTATGAGACCAACAATGAGGTATATCCCAATCTCAAGTAGACCACATTACAGGAAATAATGTTGAATGAACATCGACCATTAAAAACTTTTTAGGGGCCATACAAGTTTTGGATCAAGCTGATCTTTGTTTTTTTTCCTTCATATGGGTCTGTATGATGTAATCAACAGATTGGATGTCAAATAAACAGTACAGTTGGCCTTAGGAGGATTTAAATGGTGTATATCCAATCACTATTGTTTTCCTGTGGTGTGGTCCACCTGAGACTTATATCCCTCTCATTTTTTGGGATAAAGTCCTAAAATGATCTCTAAAAATAGATTGACGGCATGGATGAAACACATACATCATCGTGAGGCCCACAGATCACGGACCACCTGGCAGGGGAGTAGCCAATCCGTTTCTGAGTAAGGAAAGAAATTATGAGCCATGAATAAGATGGCCAACATCATAAAGATGACTAGACTGGTGCGGGAATTAGATTAATCCACGCATCTGTTGGCTGCAATTGTACTATGTTAATGAGCAGCTTATAAAAGTTAGCAGCCCACGATTGTACGTACATGTGTCACCTGATGAATGGACCACCTTGAATTTTTCGCTCCATCACATTCGTCTTGAAGTTATGCCGCAGCACGTGCTAGGTTGGTAAATGTTCTACGTGTCAAGCTGCATGTGGAGCTATCAAATGTTACAGATGCATTCCCCATAAATTTAGAATGTGGTTTGGTTGGTGACCAAACAACAGCCAGCTAGCTGGTGCCAAAGCTGTGAGGTCCATCATGATGTCCATGTTTCATCCAAAGCGTGAGTTAAGTGGACCACACCACATGAACAGTGGAGATTGATTGCTTACTATTGAAGTTTTGTATCAAGCTGACATATGTTGTTTCCAGGGCCCTAGGAAGATTTCAAGGGGGGATATCATTATCCCCATTGTTTTATGTGGTGTGGTCTACTTGAGCTTTAGATATGGTTCAATTTTGCACTTATGCCCTAAAATGAGCTAACAAAATAGATAAACAACATGGATAAAACACATACATCATGGTGCGGCCTATCAAGGTTTGACATCACATAGTTAGCTGCTGGTGCTGGGTCAGCAGCCAAACCGAGTCATTAAATTTAAGGGCACCACCATCTTCACCTACTCTTGACTGCTCAATAATACCCTTTTACGCACATTGCTTGCAACTCCATAAGTTAGGTAGAGCCCTTTTACGACGTTTGTGAGAAATTTATTCAATCCTATCATTTTGCCAGCTAAAGTATATGAGCTCAAAAACTGAAGTAGATCCAAAACCCAAGTGTGCCTCACAAGAGAAAATTATGGGAAGTGAAGGCCCAGTACTGTTGAAACATTCATGGGATGACATAAGTTTTGGACTTAACTAATATTTTACTATTGTCAATTCATAGATCCTTGGGAAATATCATGTATTTTTTTTTTCACCGTAAAAGTATCCTAGGTTTCTTAAAGAATAAGCCCCAATGGTCAATCCCATGTTGAACCTAAGCTTTAATGTTATCGTTTATATGAATGGTTGTAAATTCTCAAAATCGTTTTATATTGAGAACCTATCACACCCATAATTTTAATTTTTAAACCATATATCTAAATTATTTGAAATTTTAAACCTAAGTCCCTAACATATTCCCAAGACTCCAGGAAAAATTTTAAAGTAAGATTGTATAGTTTGGTGAGCCTTTCATCCTTGTAAGTTACAAAAAGAATTGATGTCCATCAGTATTTTTTGCCACATTTTGTTACTATTGAATTTTTCTAGAATTTTGTATAGATCCAATAAAGCTAAAATTTTAGATAAAGTTTCTGGAGACCTATTTTAGATACCAGAAAAGTTTCAAAATTTTCTAATAAGTCTACCTATTGAGACCAGCGAAAGTTTCTTAACATGTCAGTTTTCATCAAAGTGAGAAATTTTTTTAAAGAAAATTGAAAATTATTCAATTTCGGTTTGGGAAACTTATTTTTCTTACTTGGAAATACGTTTAAGGACAAATTTTAGTCCACGATAAATTTATTTGGAATTTTGAAAATTTATTCCGAATGTACCTAGATTCATAGTCTCTAAATTCCACATGCAACTTAATGTTTTCAATAAAGAACCCGAATATGAGTTTCTAATTCCCGAACTTCCTAGTTCCTTTGAAAATTCACTTCGGTATGTGTATCTAATTCATGATCATATCCTAGTTGCGTAAAGCTTATGATAGTTCATTCCCTCAGGCCTAGTTAATTTCGTTCTCATGCTCTGATACAAACTGTAACATCTCGAATTTTCGTAGCCCGAATATATACTCGTGCCTGATAATTCTGGGTGTTAATAATGTAAAATTTTGATGCTTCAAAATTGAACTTTATTTTTTTTTTTTCCCATTTATAAGACATTTAGTTACATTCATGAAGGTAAACATTCATGAGAGTAAAATCAACAGTATTTATTATTAGAGTAAAAAGTGTCTCACTAATCTTCAAACGCCCTCTCAATGGGAGCTTATTACATCATATTAAAGTAAACAGCGGAAAACAAATAAAATAAATAAATTTCAGTGCCATTCTTCTTCTTTATTCAAACGTATCTTCCACAGAATGAGTATCGTCCGCATCGTCAACCTATAATTCACCCGCAACATTTATATGGTTGGAGAGAGTCAATGCCCTACTCATAGTGATGATTATTATATAAGATTAACAATAATTCAAGAGATTAATAAGAATAATGTAAGGGTTCTGATACGTCTCGTACTCCACCACTACGAGTGGTATTAGTATGCACAACCAATATATGAATGCATTCCCAGTAAAGTGTGTGCGATCCATCATACATAATAATCATCACAATATGGAATATAATTCATAGAAAACCCGGCTCGTCCTGCATCCCTATAACACCCTAAAAATCGGGGTTCGAGCATAGGCCCGACTCCCGAGTTCCAACACATCACTTATGCAACATAAATAATGATGATTAAATGTTGTCCGTATTAGTGCATTAAACATGAATAGGATTATACCAAATCAGCATATCATACTCCAGAGACAAGCGAATTTCGCAAGCGGAAGACTGTAATAGATATATAAGATATATGAACTGTAGTAAGTCTCCGAAATGTAATCATGTTACCAGGTTAAATATATACATGTATACTCCCAAAATGTATAAAATGAATATACATGTGTGCTCCAAAATATAATCATAATGAGTGCAATGATATCTAGTCAGCATCCTTGTAAGCCCCGTCGATCAGAACACAGTCTATATAGACCCACCTGATAACTGCATGTAGGAGAATTCCTCCTCGTCATCATAAAAGTCTGGCTTTACCTCATGAACATTGTCATTACCTGCAGCTAAGATAAAGTCTGGTTGGTGTTTAAAATACCGTCCCATAACGTGGGAGTGAGTGATCAACTCAGTGGAGCTATAAGGCAAAGGTTAACATGTTATCAATTCAATCAAGCAGTAATGATAAAACAATACAATCAAACATCCATAAGTACTCTGGTTAATGTAAATATGATATATATTAATGATGCATGCCCTCGCCTGCACTCTCTCTGCGATCTTCCTCTTACGGTCGCGGCATGCACCCTTTCCTCTGTGCTCAACACCAATGCCAAAGGCACATGCAATGTGGTGCATGAGCGTGATTGCCGAGTTCTTATTAGACCTTTTCATACAGTAGGATTGGGAAGCTAAGGTACCTCCCTTATATCATTTCTCAAACAATGATCCATTCTAGGGTTGTCAGTCTTAGTTAATCTCATACGATGTTGCGGTTCGAAGTTGCTACGAAGGGCTCGTCACCTCAACGCAAGCCTAGCTTATACTCTAGTTGCTACGAAAAGGCTCATCGCCTCAGCACAGTCTCAGAGTATGCTCGAGGTCACTACGAACGGCTCGTCACCTAATCGTAGACCGACAACTCAAATACAGTGTCTCATACTACCGTACTCGACTCACGAGCTTAGGTTGCTCACTGGTCACTACGGGTGGGCTCGTCACCCCGGCGTAGGCCGACAGCTCGACCACAGTGTCCCATACCACCATGTCCGGCTCATAAGTCTTAGCGGATCGAGGTACCAAGGTTAACGAAATTTCCACCAGTGAGTTTGGTACCTTAGGTTCAAGCAGTAGCATCCATACATGTTGAACATACATCGGGTCAATCAGATTATTTGACGAGCTCGACTGGTATGAGCGCACATCGAGTGGATCACATGAAGTGCGTAAGCACTTCGTGTGGCCTAACCACTGTCGATAACCAAAGTACAGTTCGGATTCATCGAACACGTCCTGTGTGGCGAGACAACCTCAGCCACTAAACAGGGACCTATTACTGATTGCCTGGACTACATCATAACCCTCATCACACTCCAAACAAATAGCATTAACATGTAATAGCCAAGATAGCATGTGACAACCAAATCTAAACATAATCTTATTTGAGTATTTCTACAATCACATAATACATATGCTACCACACATAGGCATTTCATCCATAAATCACATAGTAATAGGATAGGTTACATAAAGGAACTGTAACCATAGATAAGAGAATTGATAATCCCATCTCAACACCCTCGTTACATACATGCAAATAAGTGTTTTCTCATTTAGGTATTTTATTAAACACTTACACTACACATATCACATACATGTAATAAATTAGTTTAAAACACATATTATGACAAGTCCTTTCATAAAGGAGTTGTCACACATATAACCATCATATATTTACATTCAATAAGTATGGCATGCACAAATCCAAATTCCACATTCATTCAGGCATTTCAACAAACACATGGAATGCATTTCAAAATCAACATAGTTACGTGTATGTGTATATACGGAAAACATCGTATCTAAGCATGTGAGATAGGAATCAAGTCAGACATAAATCATTTCTAACATTGAAAACCTTGAAAATCATAACCTAAACATTTATAGTCCGCACCTTTCGCCGATAAACAAGTGTCGAACTTAGTTTGTACGCCAAGCCTTGGTCTACGGCACGACGGCCACCTATAGTATGAAATAGGTTAGCTGTTTCATCACTTACACTATTTGAAACTCTAAAACAGATTAAGGTCAGGTTTTCTTACCTAAAAACGGAATCGGAATCACCCGTGTAGCGATACAGGAATGGTGGTTAAGTACGTGGAGTGTCAGGATCGAATCCTAGGAACGATCTCCTACTTTCTCTCACACTTTCTCTCTCTTTCCTCCTCTTTCTCTCTCTTTCCTCTTCTTTCTCTCTCTTAGGGTTACAAATTTGTATGGAATGAGAGAGAGAGAGGGGGTTTAAGGGGCTTATATAGGCCCAAAACTGATGGGAATAGCCCCAGGGCCATGGTATACTTAGGTTATAGCCAAATAATGGCTGTTTTAGTCCAACAGAGCACATTTGGAGGCCCATTTTCTACATACGATCGGATTTAAGCTCTCTAGCATTGGATCTAGGTTGAGTTAAGTTTTCGGTCCGATCGAATTTACAAATCAATCGAGGAGGACCAGTTTCAGTTCAACGGTCATCGTCGCTTGATCAGGGCCACGAGTACATGGACCTATGCTGGGAAATTTTCCTGATCTGAGGGTGTATTTGGGTCAGATTCTGACGGTCTGAATCCTTAGATTTGGCCTGCAAGTGAACGACTCAAATCGGAGTTCAATTTTCAAAGATATTCGCGTTTCTTACACACTTAGCTCCGAGCTCAAGTTGTGCATTTCTGGACACTATCTGGATTTGACTTCAGAGATGGTTGTCAAGCCCAGTAAGGCGGTCATAAGCATATAGTTTCGTGGTCATGAGACTTTCGACGCGTGGTCCAGGTCCAATACAAAGCTTCAAGGTGCTCCCTAGAGCAATTGGGTTTAGAGATTGATCCTAGATTTTAGGGTAATGTAGCGTTAATGATTCTGCTCATTTTGGATCTTATATATCGTATTTAAAGTGGTTTAAGCTAATTTCATAGCTAATTTAGTTTAGCACTTAGTTAGTTTCGTCTGATTTCTAAAAGATTTGGTCCTAAGTGATTTCTGCCTGAGGTGGTACTCAGGTGTTTGTACGAATTTTCCGAGGCATTACAATCCCATACTACGAAGATTCGTTGGCGTGTACAACACTATCGTGGATTTACGTGAACACATCAAGATGACATAATATACAGATCAAATGAATTACGTGACATGATTTGTTCATGGAGCAACTATTTACGACATCCAATCTTATAAGTGATGTAACACGCATTGCGAATTACTTATATCGATTTGTGCACCACTACCCAAAATCCATGGAATTACACATCGACCAAGAGGGTCACTACCCAGATTAGGTGATTCTGTAATTAGAAAAGGTGAGTGGAGTAAACTTTAAGGCTTCTGATTATAGTGGAGATCTCTGTCACTTTGTGCCGTAGTTTTTTCATGTAAAACTAGTGTATTATATATGTTTTTACTTGCTTAATAGTTTTGGTTACTCTAGTTATTTTGGTTGTTATATCTTCATTGAATATACTTCCGCAAAGCACACGGATTAATAATGATGTTAGATCAGAATTTCTAATATCCAAGGTTGATCTAAGTTTGTTACTATATCAAAGTGGTGTGATAGATGAGCCAGCTACTCCAACATGGACCATATTAGCATGTGTGCTTTGTGTATGGATGAGCAGGTTCCACCTATACTCGTTGTATTGCAAACTTGCAATTCAATCCACCTTTACCATGTATAAGTGAGTTGCGTTTGGCCAATTTTACTCAAGCAATTAATTTAAAGAATGGGTGTAAACTTATCATTTTAAAAGGAAATGGGGTGTACATGGCCCTTCAACCAAGGCATTTTATCATTCTTGCACATTCTTCCTCTTTGCATGTATCTCGAATAGTTGTAAACTATGTCATACTAGGGAGCCCTTGCAACAAAGTTTCTCTAATGTTGATCTTGTTAACATTATACATCTACTCCATTCATCTATTGCAAATGCTTGTATTAGGATATAAAAAAAGAAGGTAGATTTAAAACTAGAGTGGGCCACCGCACTGGAAAAAAAAGAAGTAGATTTAAAACAAGAGTGGGCCACCGCACCAGAGTAAGTGGGGATGAGTCGTCTATCCTTGAAACCATTTTAGGCCATTTTAGGCACCATTCTCTCTCTTTCTTCATGTGTGTAGTCACACTCTTTCCATCCATCAATCCCCCTCTCTCTACTACTACTACACATGTTATACCCTTTGTTCACATATATTTAAAGGGGTACTATGCAATGATCTATCCAATTGGTTGTAAGTTACAATTTGGATTTTTAATTTTCAGTCTACATGGGTGTAGCCCACCCTTTAGTGATTTGAACCACTAGTATTATAAGCTAAACTATAAATGATCATGCAACAAAACGCTTCCATATATGAAAAATCATAAACCTTTAAATAGGTGTCTAACAATAAGAAGGTCAATGGAGATGATACAACAATGTTTCCCATTCGACCCATGAAAGGCAAATATTCTACTACTTGGATCTTCAAATCTAGGAGATATATGGTGCATTCCACTATGAGTTCCCATGCAGTAAATCATGGGCCCCACTTGTACAAATGAAAAACCCTAACATGATGTACAATCTCCTGCCCAAGCACCAAATAGCTTATAATAAGTATTGCATCTACCTAGCATATTAGTTAGAGGTAATATTTATACAAAAAAAACTTCGAACATTAGTTAGAAGTAAACAGTGTGATATTTATACACGTGCCGTAGAAATAATTTAAATTAAACCACTCAAATTGGGAACATTATATTTGGTAGATTATGTATAAAAAAATTACTAATCCGATTATCAAAATAACTGATTAATGTAACAATTAAAAGTATCCTGTGGTCACAATTTACTAAAACCTCTATGCAAATATAACTATTTCGAACATTAGATTTATTTATTTATTTATTTTTTCGAGTGTCATGTGAAAACGCCACATATGAATGGATGGTGTGGATAAAACACATGCATCAACTTGGGGCCATGGATGTACTTGGATTTCAAAATCCACTCGAAGCCCAACCCATCCTCTTCTGCTAGGACTTGAAATTCAATTACCTTTAATAAACCAATCCTTCCCATGGATTCCAAGCGGGATTGAATATATATACACACACACACACACACACACACACCACCAAATGCAATTCCATACCACCTAATCCTATGTTCTAGACATTCTCTTAAGATTGCTTAGGCAAGAATAACATTCTTTGAATGATATTGAGCCATTCAAAACGATTTTTCCCTTCTAATTTAGATAAATTGAGTTGTATATGCATGCCACATGTACAAGCTCTAAATGCACGTGTATTAAGTAATATGCTTGAGTATTAAATAACTCCCTATTTATAATTGCTTTTCCTCCCTTCCCTAGGGTGCCTCAATACCAATTCCTGGCCACATGTTACACATGCTAATTTTCTAGTATTGTATGAACAACCTTGCGTCCAAATCACCCTACCTAACTTATAATAACATCAATAGGAGCCATCAATCTAATGATAGCCATCATGGATGGCTTATGTTTAAAAAAACCATTCATATTAGACAATCCCATCCATCAGTTTCATTCACTTGCATGCAATGAATTTTGACCGTTAATTTTTTTTATTTTTATTTTTTACCACTAAAGCATTGAAGTACAATGATTAGATGGCTAAGATCATCAGAAGAATGCATCGTTTGAATAATTTGCCATCCATAATGCCAAAAACTAGATGGACAACCTTGATTACATACATTACCAGCCATGTGTGGAATGGAGTGATGGTTGCACTGTATATTATCATTGCTACACGTACATTTGAAAATCCCATTATAGTTGCCATACTATAACATTTCCAAAACACCCACCATATTTCTAAATATCTACAAAAAGCACCACAACTTGGAGCATCGTACCATCTCTTCTGCCAACTTACTACTTTCGTATGACATAAGTGCCACTGGAATGTTAAGCCCTAACAAGATGATCACATAAGCCCTATGAAATCAAATTAGGTCGTTGATTACATGGGCTAGGCCATTGGAATCAATGCACTAACAATGATGGTTTGACTTGCTATACAGGTCTGGCCCATTTGGTGAGTGGATCAATATGATTTCAGAGAAGGGTGATCTATTAGGTTTTGTGCCCTAGAAATCCAATAGACACTTGTTTCAAAAAATGCAACATGAGCTATATTAGCTCTATACGTTCCATAAAAGTTGCATTAATCATGCATTATGTTTGGATCAAAACCATTATTAAGTCCTTCATGAATATTGTATTAATTAATTCTAGCATATAGATTTGCCAATGCCATATGAGAGATAAGACGTTGATTGCCTGGTCCATGAAACCGACTATTAGTATTTAGTGGTGCTGCTTCGTCTAGTGTACTATGAGTTGTGAACTTACATCAATACATGAATGTATTGAACCTGGCAAGGTTAATATGATGAATTTAATGTTATGTGAAGAATTCTTCTAAGTTTCATATTGGAGTATATATAGACTCATGAGCACCCATGCAAATCTTCCTAAACCTAAGGGTTAGTAATTTATTTTTATTATTTTCTTAATTAACTTAGACATGTTGTGATTCGTGATACCTAGGATAATATATGCTTATGATTGGGTTAATCATATAGAATGTGTAGGATATATGATAGTTTGACCATGGTTCTATACCATTTGATCTTATTGCATCAATTGCTTCATCATGGAAGGCCATTTTGATTGATAAGTCCAATTAATCATGAGCTCGTGCAAATCATGTTGAGCTAAGAAGTTTTTTTTTTTTTAATAGAAAATGTTTTTAAAAGAGGATGATATTGTTTTGTGTTTTAAGTATATGTGTTTTTTTAATAGTCGCTTGTCAAAAATCTAATTGTGTATCTTTATGGCTTTTTAAGTAAGAATATGTTTAAAATCAGGGCTCATATGATGGTAGGGTGATGATGATATGGAATGAGGTAAGTATTGAAGTCATAAAGTCCTTTAATATACATTGATACACCATACTCTGACAGCTTAAACTTTTGGCGTAAATGATTGTTTGACAATAAAATAGTCTATATGTAGGGCATAAAGTTCTTGTACAAGAAGACCACTCGATTAGGTTGATTAATCAAATTGAAGTTCGGACTTTTAGTTTAAAATAATATGTTCTACAATTTAATTTATTTTGATTTAACCACATGTACCATTCCAAAATGCATGCCCATCATGCTTCTATAGATTAACCACTTCTAGCCTTTTGGCCAATCAAATTAGAAATGAAGCATTTTCTAGTAACATGCACATGCCATTTTATGAGAGATGGAACACATGTTAGAAATCAATGAATGACATGTGTTAGAGAGCTTGGGCATTTACCAGGCAAGTTACATCATGAACATTTCATGGACCAAAAATTTAGTTGTTTTACTAATAAGAAGAATCAAATTGACGGTCTTAAAGAGCAGTGCAACAATCCATACTCTACATATATTTTGACTAACTTGGTGAATGTTTTAGCCTCATTTTTTTTATGTGACTTGTTCAAAGCGCGCCCATTTGGTGAATAAGTCAGACCTCTGTGATGAGGATTTTCTCCTCATTGTTGGTTTCGATGAAATCGAACTAGTTTCGATATCATTGATAATTGTCGGATTTTTCACTGCTGGTTGCTGGACAGTTTTGTCTTGTTTCAATATCATCGATGGACTTTAGATGATATCGAAGGCAGTCATCGAGAGACCATCGATGACATCGATAATTGTCAGAATTTTCACCCCTGGTCGTTTGACAGTTTTAGTCCTGCTTTGATATTATCGAAGGACCATCAATGATATCGAAGGTTGTCATCGAGAGACCTTCGATATTATTGAAGAGTTATGCAGATGCGATTGCAGAAACGCAGATTCTGTGGATTTTATTTCCTATTTGGATTCTACCTCTTTCTATTCTTATATAAAGGGGTGTATGCGGGATTGAGGTGTATTCAAGGGTATTCTAAGGTTTCCTAAAGGTTTTCTAGGAGGGCTTAGGGCTATCAAAGGTGAGAGAGAGAGAGAGAGAAAGAGAGAGAGAGAGGAAGCTTGTGGAAGGGAGGCTATGCTTGCAGAGGTGATCTACCATATCTCAGCGCTTCCATGTCCTCGTAATTAGTGAAATCTCACCATTTTCTTTGTTTCTCTTATTATTTATCCACTCCTGCATGAGTGGATGTAAGACCCATATCCTAGTTCGTACTGTTCCGATGAATCCTGCGATCCTTTTCGTCGAAGTCCGGCAATCTGCGACTGATAATCGACGTTGCGCACGACCGTAAGTCGTATCCTTTAGATTCCAGTTGGTTTAATTCGAGACCTGTATCATTGCGACCGCACCGTCGCCGCTGTTCCAACGCCGCGACTCACGCACCGATCCGATACCCTGACCAGAAGATGTGAGTCGGCATTTATTTCGAAGAAACGCCGCGCTTTCTTGATTCCAAGAGAATCTCTACACAATGTCAAATCAATCCCATCAATCAATCAATCACATCAATCAATCAATCACTTTAATGTCAAGTACAAGCAACCTATACTTTCTCTCTCCAAAGTCAACTCTTTCTCACCCTCTCTCTTACACACACATACCTAGTCAAGTACCACATCCATCACCTCACATCACTCACTCACATCTCTCCTTATAACTCTCTCTCTCCCTCTCATTTCCCAACATTCTCAAGTCAAGCAAGAGAACCCCCACGTCCAAGCTTCCAAGTGAGAAAAGAGAGAGTTTGTGTGGCCCATTTTTTCCATGCCAAGATCTCTCATCTTAGCCATCCATTTCTTATCTCCACCATTAAAGAGGAGCACAAGGAGGGTGGCGTTCCAACGGACCGAAGAGATCAACCGGTGGATGCTTCTATAGGCTAGATTTTTGTGTTTTTATGATTGACCAAGTGGGGCCTACCGATCAATGGTGTGGATCTCACTTTGGACCCTAAGATGTGGCCAATGGCCCACCTTGATTATCATTTGATGTATGATTGGATGCAAGGGAGGGCCCATAGTGTCGGGGTCTCTCCATCACATGTGTGTCCCACTTTTCTCCTTCTCTCTCTCTTTTAATTTTTTTTTCCTTTCATATGATTATATGGCCTTGTGGCCCACTCGGGTGGACCCCACCATGAAATAAGTATTTTATCCAAGCCATCCATGAGTGGGGCCCATCTTACATGTGTTGAACTCACACCGTCCATCATGTGGTGGCCCACCTAAATAGGGCCCACCTTAAATATGGTTGTTAAGCCTAAAAACGTCCAGCGTCTGGACGTTGCTGGAAAGAAAATACAAATATGAGCTTGGCTTTCCAAGCATTGGAGAAGGGGCCACTCATATAGGACCCACCTTGACGTATGTATTCAATCCACGCCGTCCATCTTATTTACCAACTCATTTTAGGCGTTGAGCCAAAAAGTGAAACTGATCCAACTTTCTGGTGGGCCAAACCCTTGAAATCAGTGATTTTCACCGTTTAAATGCACCCAAATTCTTCTACACGCCAAAAAATATCTGATATTGGACTTGTTGGGTCCATCTCAGGCCATGGAAATCAGTAGACGGAGTGGATTTGGCTGAAGCGGGCCCTACACGTGAAAAACTTTTGCAAAAGAAAATTTCAAAAAAAAAAAAAAACAAACAAACACAACAACAGCATTGCTGCTACTACTGTCAGATGCTGCCAGCGTCAGCGTGAAACGGGCAGGGTCCCACGGCTCCAGTTGTGGGCCCCACCATGATGTACATTTTGTATCCACACCGTCCATGAGGTGGGCCACTCTCTGAAGTGGGCCCCCTCCAAATTTCAGGCCTATCTAGATCTCAGGTGGCCCACACCACACGAAACAGTGGTGATTGAACTCTACCATTGAAACTCTTTTTTTGGGCCACGGAAGTTTTGAATCAATCTGATATTTGGTTTTTCCTATTCACCCAGGTCTGTGTGACCCTATCAACAGTTTGGATGTAAAATAAATGCTAGGGTGGGCCCCACATGGGACCCACAGTGATGTATGTGCCTTGCTGCCACCGTCCAGGCGGACGGTGGAAACCCACTATGATGTATGTGTTCAGTCGCACCATCCACCCTGGACGGTGGGACCCTCCTTGCTATGCATGTGTGTGTGTGCACATGTGTGCATGCGTGTGTGAGTGTGCATGTGTGTGTAAGTGTGCACGTGTGTGTGCGTGCATGTGTGTGCGTGTGTATATGTGTGTGTGTGTGTGTGTATAGTATTGTATTTATACACTATATATATATTATATACTAGATGGTGAGCCTCTATGGGCCCCACCATGATGCATGTGTTGCATCCAAGTCGTTCAACCAATTGGCCATTGTTGAGGCCCACTTTGATGTGTACTTGTGGCCGTTGTTGAGGCCGACCTTGATGTGTATTTATGGCCGTTGTTGAGGCCTACCTGGATGAGTACTTGTGGCCGTTGTTGAGGCCCACCTGGATGAGTACTTGTGGCTGTTGTTGAAGCCCACTTGAATGTGTATTTATGGCCGTTGTTGAGGCTCACCTGGATGTGTATTTGTGGCCGTTGTTGAGGCCCACCTTAATGTATATATGGCCCATATGTTTTGGCCCATTCAATATATTTATGGCCCATGTTACGAGGCCCATTGTGATGTTTTCAAAGGCCCATGGGTTATGGCCCATTGCAATGTACATAAGGCCCCTTTGATGCGGCCCACTTGATTTATAAAAGGCCCATTTGATGTATCTAAGGCCCATGGGTCGAGGCCGAACAGGATGTCCTTAGTGTCCATTGCAATGAGCAATTCTTCCATAGTGTGTGTAATAATGTTTGATGACAGGTCATGCCTTGGGAGCAATGTCGGTTTGACGTCCACATTGTAAGAATAATGTTGGTTAAATGTCTGCATTATAAATCTCCCTATGGCCCATTGATAGGCCCATACTGGTTATGTGTAGGCCGTCTAGGCCCATCTTCGGTGTAAGGATAGTTCATTACTTTATAACATGCTTAGTACACTTCCATGATTCATGCGTATACGCATCATTTGTATGCTTGATATGAGGAATGTTTGATCATAGCATAAGCCGTTGGGCTGAGACATTTACGGGACTCCTTATGAGACGGAGTGTCCCACATGATCTTGTGGTACGCGTGAGATTGCTGCATGATTGTACGGTATGACTCATGCATCTCGCATATGTGTGACTTGATCACTGCATGCCCTAGCGACATCAGGGCCGTGACCTCCACAGGCACATCGTGGATGGCCGTATCGGATACCGAAAATACTTTGTTCTAGCACTGTGGGCACTTAGGATGTCATTGGGTGAAAGTCCCAGAACCTTTTTGGTACCAGGTGATTCTCCAAAGTCTAGACCGAGTGAATACACGAGCGCCCAAGTGCCGAATACCAGTAGGCCGCATCTCCCACTGTGTCGTGGTTGGTTGGAAGGGGGTGTGGCCTTATCCGCCTGAGTGAGGGGGCTATAAGCTAGGCTGAGTTTGACCAGCTCGCAAATGTGTCCGCTATCGACGAGCCGGATAGGTATTGGCAGACTACTGGTCAGGCGGATAGTGTGGTCTCTTCCACTTGCTTGACTGTGCAGCTAGGGAGGAGGCAGTCAGTGTGAGGTGTATTAGACCCCAGTGATATCCAGAGAGGAACTGTACTGATATGTGTACTTGATGAGTACTAGCATGCTTGCTTTGCATTTCACATATGACATTTGGCTACATAGGCCTCGCATCGCATAGTCTTGGTATGGCCGATAGCATTCATATCTTGCATTACATAGTTTTGGTATAGCTGATAGCATTCATGGACTTACCGCATATTTCTGCATTACTCTGATATTGTACACTTGACACTCGCCTTACACACGCTTTCACCACCCTCTAAGCTTTTGTAAGCTTATGCACGATAGATGCGTGCAGGTGGCGTTAGGTTACATGAGCTCGGAGCGTGCAGCAGTCTTCTGGAGCTTTTGGAGTTTCTGTTACTTTTATTATATTGTATTTTCCTTTCATACACATTGTACTTAAAGTTTTTGATATAGTGGATATGTGGTGTTGTTGTTTTGTGACTTGGTTATGCTTGTGGTTATGCTCTATTACAAAAAAAAAAAAAATCATACTGAAAATCCTCCTTGTACGATCCCATGATCGGAGTCTGGCGTATGGGCGCTGGGAGCCGAGAATGGGGTACTACGGAGGCTGTCAGCGCCGGATTCAGCGATCGGCAATTTTGTGAGCCCGGTTTCCGAGTTTGGGGCGTGACAGTGGAGAAGGTTGTAAAGTTCTACTTCATAGTGGATTGTTGATCTGGACTAGGTCCCATGGTTTTTATCTCTTTGAGGGTTTTTCATGTAAAATTCCCTGGTGTCGTGTGGTTTATGCTTTGATTGTTTTTCATTGCTTTATTATTACATAATTCTAGTTTATTTCGGGAGGCTAGGTCTTAAGGTTTTGTGCAAGGCCCCTAACAAAGTGGTATCAAAGCTAAGTTCATTGAACGGGTAGGATCGGTTTTGAATTATTAAAGGTGGCTCATCAAGGATGATCAACCTCATTGGTTCTAACTGGACAATATGGAAGCCTAAGATGGAGGACTTGCTTTATCGCAAGGACCTATATTCTCCAATTTTAGGCATATCAGCAAAATCCAAGGATATGTCTGATGATAATTGGAAGAAGATGGACCGAAAGGTGGTGGGATTTATTAGAAATGGTTGGATGATTCCGTGTTTCACCATGTGTCTACAGAGACCTCAACCGCTAGTTTATGACTGAAATTACAAGGGCTGTATGAGAGGAAGACAACCGGTAATAAGATTTTTTTTGATAAGGCGACTTGTGAATCTCAAGTTCAAAGATGGTGGTTCTGTGGTCGAGCACATGAATGAGGTCAGTAATATAGTGAACCAGCTCTCCGCTATGAAGATGGTCCTAGATGATGAATTGCAGGCTTTGCTATTGCTTAGTTCATTGCCTGACAGTTAGGAAACACTGGTGGTGTCTCTAAGTAACTTCGCGCCAGACGGAAAGATATCCATGGAACAGGTTATTAACTGTCTCTTCAATGAGGAGACAAGGAGGAAGTCTCAGGGGTCTACTCAGCAAGAGGCCCTTGTGACACAGGAACGGGGAAGAAGAAAGAGCAAGAAGGGGGGAAGGCCCGAGATAAATTAAGAGGCAAGTCAAGTAACAGAAAGGATGTTGATTGCTGGAATTGTGGCAAGAAGGGTCATTACAAGTATGAATGTCATGGTAAGAAGAACAACAAAAAAGGAAAAAGGTAAAGAGAAGGAAGATGAATCAGATTCCATTGCGGTCGCTTTAAATGGCGACGTTGTAGTTATTCTTTTAGCAGATCACGATATATGTCTCACGGCTACAAGTCAGGACACCGACTGGGTGATAGACTCGAGAGCCTCGTTTGATGCGACTCCACGCAAGGACTTCTTCACAAGCTATAAGTCAGGTAACTATGGGACCGTGAAGATGAGAAATTCTGGCGTATCAAAGATCGTAGGAGTCGATGATATTTGTGTGAAGACCGATGTGGGCTGCACATTAGTTCTCAAGGATGTGAGGCATATCCCAGACCTTTGCCTCAACTTGATGTCGATGAGAAGGTTAGATGATGATAGCTATGAAAGCCGGTTTGCTGGTGGGTGCTGGAAGCTCATCAAGGGTTCGTTGATCACAGCTAGAGGAAAGAAGTGTTGCATCCTTTACAAGGCAAGTGTTAGTGTGTGAAAGGTTGAGTTGAATGCAGCAAAAGACTCAGCTATTGACATGTGGCATAGACATCTAGGCCACATGAGTGAAAAAGGGCTTCAGGTACTGCAAAGAAGCGGCTCCTTCCAGACATGACAGGTACACCTCTCAAAACTTGTCTTAATTGGTTATCAGGGAAATAACATAAAGTTTCATTCGTTAAACTGCTTCTCATGTTAATAAAGTGCATGCATTAGATTTGGTTTATTCTGATGTTTGTGGCCCTATGAGGACAAAAACCTTGCGTGGGGCATTATATTTTGTCACTTTTATAGATGATGCATCTAGGAGGGTTTAGGTTTATGCTTTAAAATCCAAAGACGAGGTCTTTGGTGTGTTTAAATTGTTTCATGTTATGGTCGAGAGAGAGACAGGTAGATCATTGAAGTGCAACCGCACTGACAATGGTGGTGAATACATTGACGACTTTCATGAGTATCGTAAGTCCCTGGGTATACTGCATGAACAGACAGTTCCCAAGACCCCTCAGCATAATGGTGTGGCTGAGCAAATGAATCGCACCATTATAGAGAGAATCAGATGCATGTTATCCCATGCAAAGTTGTCCAAGATATTCTGGGGAGAAGCAATGCACACAGCGGTGTATTTGATAAACAGGTCTCCATCAGCACCGTCGAATGGAGAAGTACTTGAGAAGGTGTGGACTGGACAGGATCCATCGTACAGTCATCTCAGGGTGTTTGGATTCAGGGCATCCATTCATGCACCAAAGGACGAGAGGTCTAAGTTCAAAATGAAGATTAGATAGTGTGTGTTCTCGGGGTAAGGTGATGAAAAATTCGGTTACAGATTGTGGTATCCGACCGAGAGGAAGCTCGTCAGGAGCAGAGATGTGGTTTTCTTTGAAGATCAGTGTATAAAAGACATTGGTAAGCTAGAGAAGAACCAGCTTAGTTCAGGTGAGTTAGAGGACATGGATCCGATTATTCCTCCTGTGGTGCCTGATGATGGGGGAGTACAGCAAGGTGTAGAGGAAGAGGGAGTTCCTTTAGAAGATGGACTAGGGGAGCAGGCCCCACTTGATCCACCTGTTGAGTCACAGGTGAGGAGGTCATCTAGGGACAGACAACCGTCTAAGAGGTACTCGCCGCGTGAGTACATTATGCTGACTGATGGGGGAGAGCCAGAAGATTATTCTGAGGCCCTAGCCGACGAGCATAAGGGAGAGTGGTTGAAAGCTATGCAAGAGGAGATAAAATCCTTACATAAGAACCACACCTATGATATGGTGAAATTGTCTAAGGGCAAGAAAGCTTTGAGCAACAAGTGGATGTTCAGAAAGAAGGTTGAGAAGAAGAATTCACAGACGAGGTTCAAGGCCAGACTTATGGTGAAAGGTTTTGGTCAGAGGAAAGGTATAGACTTCGAAGAGATATTCTCACCAGTGGTGAAGATGACATCCATACGAGTGTTGCTTGGGTTGGCGGCTAGCATAAATCTGGAGATAGAGCAGTTAGATGTTAAAACCGTCTTGCTCCATGATGACCTGGAAGAAGAGATCTACATGTACCAACCAGAGGGGTTCGAAGTCAAGGGCAAGGGACATATGGTGTGTAGGTTGAGGAATAGCTTATATAGGCTGAAACAAGCTCCACGGCAATGGTAAAAGAAGTTCGACTCATTTATGTTAAAACATGGGTATGACAGAACGGAGTCGGACCACTGTGTGTTCACGCGCAAGTTTTCAAATGGTGATTTCTTAGTTATGCTATTATATGTTAATGACATGCTCATCATGGGAAAAGACATCAAAAAGATCGACGGGCTGAAACAGGAGTTGGGCAAGTTGTTTGCGATGAAAGACTTGGGTCCAGCTAAATAGTTCCTAGGAATAGAGATAACTCGTGACAGAAGCAGCAGGAAGTTTTGGCTATCACAAGAGCGGTATATTGAGAAAGTCCTATAGCGGTTCAATATGAATGCAGCGAAGTCGGTCAGTACTCCACTGGATAGCCACTTCAGATTGAGCAACAGACAGTGTCCCAAGACGAAGGTAGAGGTGGAAGAGATGAGGAAGATACCCTAAGCATCAGCAGTAGGAAGTTTAATGTATGTTATGGTGTGTACACGCCCAAACATAGCATATGCGGTTGGTGTTGTCAGCCGGTATCTTGCCAATCCTGGCAAAGAGCATTGGGTAGCATTGAAATGGATATTGCGGTATCTAAGAGGCTCATCCAGGTTGAGCCTATGCTATGATGATGGAAAACCTGTGTTAGAGGGCTACATAGATACAGATATGGCAGACGATATAGACTCTAGGAAGTCTACATCGAGGTTCATGTTCACGTTTGCAGGGGGAGCGGTTTCTTGGCAAAGCAAGCTACAGAAGGTCGTAACATTGTCGACGACAAAGACTGAGTACATTGCAGTCACAGAGGCATGTAAAGAGATGCTTTGGATGAAGAGGTTCCTACAGGAACTTAGCCTAAAGCAGGAGCAGCACGTGGTTTATTGCTATAGCCAAAGTGCTATACACTTGAGCAAGAATCCAAGTCAATATTCCAAGTTGAAGCACATAGAGATTCGGTATCACTAGATCAGGGATACTTTGGAATAGAATGTGTTACAGCTTGAGAAGGTCCACATGGACGATAATGGGTCAGACATGATGACGAAGGCTTTGCTCAAGGGCAAGTTTGAGGTTTCTAGAAACCGAGCTGGCTTGAAGAAGGTGGATTCCTCCTGAGTCGAAAGGGAGAGATTTGATGAGAATTTTCTCCTCATTGCTGGTTTCGATAAAATCGAACCAGTTTTGATATCATCGATAATTGTCAGATTTTTCATTGTTGGTCGCTGGACAGTTTTGTCCTGTTTCGATATCATCGATAGACTTTAGATGATATCGAAGATTGTCATCGAGAGACCTTCAATGACATCGATAATTATCGGAATTTTCACCCTTGGTCGCTGGACAGTTTTGGTCTTGTTTCGATATCATCGAAGGAGTCAATGATATCAAAGGCTGTCATCGAGATACCTTTTGTCACGTCCCAAACTTGGAAATCGGGCTCATAAAATTTTTGATCACTGAATCCGGTGCCGACAGCCTTCGTAGTGCCCAATTCTCGGATCTCGGCACCCATAGGCCAGATTCCGATCTGGGATCCTACAAGGAGGATTTTCAGGATGATTTTTTTTGTAATGAAGCATAACTACAAGCATAACCAAGTCACAAAACAATATCACCACATATCCACTATATCAAAAACTTTTAAGTACAAAGCGGGAAAGGAAATACAAGGTGATCAAAAAGCTCCAAAATGTTCAGATGCTCGCTCCTGCCTCAGCGCTGCTGCGGTCCAACGACACTTGCACGCAACGGTGGTGCATAAGCTTACAAAAGCTTAGAGGGCGGTGTAAGTATGTGCGCAAGGCGAGCGTTAAGTGTATAATATCAGAGTAATGCGGAAAAATGCGGTAAGTCCATGAATGCTATCAGCTGTACCAAAGCTATGTGATGCAAGGTATGAATGTTATCGGCTATACTAAGGCTATGCGATGCGAGGCCTATGTAGCCAAATGTTATATGCACGATGCAAAGCAAGCATGCCAGTACTCATCAAGTACATATATCAATACAGTTCCTCACTTGATATCATCGGGGTCTAATACACTTCACAATGACTGTCTCCTCCCTAGCTGCACAGCCAAGCAAGTGGAATAGACCTCACTATCTGCCTGACCATTAGTCTGTCAATACCTACTCAGCTGGTCGATAGCGGACTCATTTGCGAGTTGGTCAAACTCAGCCTAGCTTATAGTTCCCTCACTCGGGCGGATAAGGTCACACCCCCATCCAACCGACCACGATACAGTGGGAGACTCGGCCTACTGGTATTCGGCACTCGGGGGCTCGTGTATTCACTTGGTCTAGACGTTGGAGCATCTCCTGGTACCAAAAAAGTTCTGGGATTTTCACCAAAGGATATCCTAAGTACCCACGATGCTAGAGCCAATATTTTTGGTATCCGATACGACCATTGTAACAACCCGGATCTTCAGGACCCGAGTACATGACCCGTTTCCCAAAAACCCGAGTGTTAACCTTAACTGATGGTCAAATTTGAGTATACATATTTCGTTTTATCAGAGTAAGCAGATGAGCGTAGAATGGACAAGTAAGCATAAGAGAAATTTTCATTTACGTTGAGAATATACAAGTGGTTGCCCATAATGACTTATACAAACCAATGTCTTGATATGACAATTACAAGAATCCATATGATTTAGTACATGAAAAATAACATAAGAATGTAAACATAAGTCGCAAGATCGCAAGACTCCTTGAGGTAGATACAACCATGGAACCTCGGCATTTGTACTCGGCTCCACATCACCAACCTCGAAAGTCACTTAAGCCACCAGTATACTGCACGTACGGTTATATATTTGATGGATGAGTGGCCAACTCAGTGTGAACTCCCCTCAAGATTACACACCGCCGCATTAGGTAAGAATAGTTATAAAATAGAGCATACAAAACAATACATGATGCAAATCTTATTATGTGCATGGATGCGTGAAGTATGCAATCATCGCCCGGGATGCTCATCCGTGCGATCATCGAACCTGGGAAACATCATCCGGTCGGGTCCCCATGCAATCGTCGACCCGGTAAAACATCCTGGACGGTCGGTGCCCCGGTAAAACATCCAGACAGCGATGTGATCGGGTCATCGCCGCAACATTCAAATAATCGCGGGGCATGAAGATCCGTGTCATCATCATAATCGAATGACTGGTCATAAGCGCAACATTCAACGTAATCGCAGGCAAAGTGATCCAAGTCATCGAGATATGCCATGTATGCATGCTTAGCCAATCCGTTATTAATTCAATTACAACCAAGCAGGTTTAATAAGCTCAAAGGTCACTACGGGAGCACAAGGCCCAAAGAGGCAAATGCCGACACCAGCATAGTGTCCCATTCCACCATCCCCTGCTCATGAGGCTACCACCTTAGGATGTTTAATGGAAACCCATCGACTAGTGGCCAATCATATTACAATACGTGAGGCTTACCATCGCATGGTTGCACAGTATAAAACATCGAACCCATGTAGGGAAAATATCAAATAAAACCACGTAGGGCGAGTATCAAAATATGCCACATAGGGCGAATATCAAAATCATACGATAAAGACCATCCTTAAAAATCATTGGGCACAACAACCCTGGATGGTAGGCCCACATCAATGATCCATCTAGACCACCACTCAAAACCACCGAGTCGAAGGTCCATTACGATCATAAAGAGTCAAGTTACATCCCAAGTATGGGTGTACATTCATACGTGGGAATTTCCCACTAATGTACCAATTTAGGTTCCGTAAGTAATCCACAAATAATCCACAAGCATGAACAATTATACAGATAATCATAAAGCATGTAAGACAAAGAATTTAATTTCTACCACCAACACATGTGATTATAAGGAGAGATATCAATTATGAATTTAAATAAAAACTATAACTTAAGCTAATGAGAAGATGGAAAGCTCAAGGGGAAGAATCATCACCCGAAACGACGTAGTTCTTTCCTCGATTTGAGTGATTGTGAGTCCCTTGTTGTCTGATATCGCGTAAGTAGCACCCTAAAGTTATTTCCAATATAATAGCTTGTGTTAGAAGGCATTTCGCCTTTTGACGAATAGGGCTAGCTAGGACTTGATGGTTAAGGGGATATGGGCCCGATTCAGGGTTGTCAGGCCCACCAATCATGACACAATCACTGGGGCCTGGGTTAGGCCATATATTACTACCCAAATGAGGTCTAAACTATATTACACTAGGGCCCCAAAGAGTTAGGCTCCATCCAAGCCCAAGGTGGAGCCGAGTTAGACCACCCCCGGCCCAACCTACCACAAATTTCATCAATGGGCCATTTTCAACCAAACGGGCCCACCAAACTTACATGGTGCGGCCCACCAACATTGTTGCATGAGAGCCTTCCGAGGTTCCCAAAAAAAAAACTTAAGTTTGGGCCGATTTCACCCATCACGTGGCCCAAACAAGAGACTGTTTTAGACCGATCACGACCCACCCCTTTCGTGCCATTTTTGGCCCTGTTCCAAAGATCCATATAGTGGCCCTATGTGTAGTCAAGTTTCCCGCCTCCCCACGTGGCCCGATTGCGTGTGCTATTTTGGGGCCCGATTATGGTCCTATGAAGGGCTTTTTCACCCAAGACGTGGCTAATTTCAGCCCTTGATTAAGCCCATGCAGGGACCAGCTGCAGTCCTACTAACGGCCCAACAGGTCGCTCCAGACATTGGCCACGCCATTCAAAACAACAGACAACCATCCATTCAAACAAACACACATGTGGACGTTGAAAATCAGGTGGGCCACGTATGTACATCAGATCCACCCCATCCACGAGGTGGGTCCTTCAACATTAGGTGGGCCCGAGCAGAAACTCATGTGCGGCCCATCCGGCATTTGAAATGGGCCCACCCGCAACGTGCGTGGTCCGGACACATGCCCATAGCTGATTTCACCGGCCTTTGGCTCCGTGCACGACCCACAAAGCCGAGCGAGGCGCACCTCACGAGATGTTCCTCAGTGCGGCCCACCTAGAGGTGGCAACAAGCAACAAAGAACCGCAACCTCACTTTCTTTCCCTTCCTTTTCTTCTTCTTTTCTTTCCATTACTCTCTCGGTAGAGAGACAGACGGATCCTAGACTTAGGCCGTGCTTGTAACTCGAACCATGACTCCTACGAGTGGTGCAAAGATGATGGCGCAACGCCGGACCCGACTCTCACTTTCTTCTTCTTTCTTTCTCCGTTGTTTCCTTCTCCTTTCTTCACCCTCTCTCTCTCCCCAATATTTTTGAAAACCAGACCCTCGGTCACCCCAACTCGCTATGAGTTTGGGTTAACCCGACGGCTTGGTGTGGTGCGCACTAGTCCGCCCGACCTTCTCTCTCTTTCCTCTCCTGTTTTCTCTCTTTTTCTCTCTCTATTTCTCTCTTTCCTTTCCTGATTGCTTGGTGGAAATCTCAAGGCGAAACGACTTCTATTTATAAACTTAGGGTTCGTTTGCACCGCCACAACGAATCTGGCCAAGATGGGGTGCGACCGCACTTACGCCTCCTCACCTCTCGATTTCGCATGCATGGGATAAATCTATAACGAGGGATGGATTCCACATATCGTGGCCCACCGGAAAAGTGATATGGATCGCGGATGGGGTCCACACGATCATGGTGGGTCCGGGTAGCCGGACGGGGGAAGATGACGAGGACATTAATGGTCGATTCTTATCTACGGCCTAACCAGACAATCTGGTCCGTTTGGACGGGCTGGATGGGGCCGATGATCACTGCGGGGCCCACTTTCTCTGGCCGTTCATCGGCATTTGCGTACACTTCATGATATTTTCCACCGCTTAAGGATTTCTCACGAGATGAGAAACTCCAAACTATCGAGCCATCGTCCGCCTTAGAGAGGACGGCCGAGATCCATCCTAAATGGAAGGCTAGGATTGGAGAATCCCACCTCACGCGACGCTCTAGGCAAGGTGAGAAATGTTTCTATTTTCGGAAGTGATGTGCTTTCGGTCCTACTTGTGTTGGAATCTGTGTGCTTATGTGGATGCTCCAACATGTGGAAATTATTGGGTTTTGTCAATTGAGGGCCTCACCTGATGGACGGTTCAGATCATGGGTGTGGTCCCTAGTTTGGGGGCCACAATCACAAACACGGACGTTCGTCCGTCTGCGTTTGAAAGACAGAAGCCTGGAAAACCCTCTGTTTTGAGAAGTTATCGTGCCAGCGCTGGTCGGCCTGGCTGGCACGTCCGATGCACTCCATGTGCACTACACCGTGGTGTACGTGCACAACACTATAGGGCCCACAGTGATATTTGTGACTAATCCATACCGTTCATCGTCTTGGCCAGGTCATGTAGTCCTATGTGTTCAGATATGGAGAGGATCTGAGCCTTTCAGTGGGACACAACATATTTGAACAGCAGATGTGCCCAACGTCTAATTGCCTATGGAACCTGATTGGCTGTTGCGTCGTGTGGGTCCCTTGTGATGTCGCTTAGGCAAATCCTCTCCCTTCATTTGCTTTGTATGATAATGGTAGGCCATGGGCCAAAATATGGGATGGATCTGAGTTTTGGATGAGCCACACTAGTAAACGTGTGGTGATAGTTCCGTCACTTCCCGTTTTACGTCCAGACAGTTTCATTTCTATGTTTTTGTTTAAAATAGATGGGATTCACCTGTGATGATCTTCCGGAAGATCCGCTCCATTCACCGTGTTTGGCACGCCGTGCAAACCCATGGTCTCAAATTTGAAGTAGATCCAAACTTCAGGTTGACCGCATGATCTACTAATGCATTGACCGTTAAACTTTAATTGTAACTTTTCTTCAACAGTGCCATGCACGTGGTCTTAACATATTTACAATTCTACCCATTTTCTTATCAAAACTTCTCTCACCGTCTGTAACTCATAAGTCTACCGTCTAAATGTGATGAAATTTGACAGGTGATCTTTATTTTTCACACTCTTTCTGTCGCCCAAATTCGAGCTATGATCACCCAAGGATGACTAAGATTCTCCTTTAATGGCTAATATATTTTAAAATTCTAAAATAATATTTGTACTCTCCCGATTGACAAGTTACCGGGCAGTTGGAACCTAAACCCTAAGATTTTCATGATGATCGGTTTGCCATGATGTTTACATGGCCCGTTTGGCGGATCCAAATATGATGGGTAGTCAGATGACTTGTTAAAAATGTGGGAACTTGATGGTATGCACTCCGGCCATGTATGTGAGTTGATGTACGGGTAGTTTCGTAAACGGATGGACATAAAATGTGTTTCTGGAGTGATTATGGGTATGACACATATACTGTTGGATTCGAGTGACTTGTTCACATGTGTAAGTTCCTTGGATTGAAATTTCAATGGTAGGTTAAGCATATCCATATGGGGTAAATAAGATGGACGGGTCAGAATCTTGATCTGATAAATGTATGAACGGATGTAGAGGTCAAGTAGCTGATTTACTATGATCTCAGGGCTGAAATTTGATGTGTACGGTTAATTTCTGATAATTAGGCATGATATAAAATTTCACATGAAACGGACCGTGGGAACCATGTGATCTAGTGTTCAGGAGTCTAGGTTAGTGGCAATTTCGTAATTACTGCCGATCTATGAGTTTTGGAAAATCTAATCACTCCATATGGTTATAAACACGTTTCTAAGCAGTTCTTACAAAAGAACGTATATCTAAATCATTATGGATAGGGAGTTATTCCTCACGTCATCTAAGGGAAAATACTTACGTCAAATTACGTGATGGGTGAGCTTGTCTTGAAATTCAACGATCAGATGGCTTGATTTATGAATGAAGATCACCCCCAACGGTTAAGCTAATGTCAGGGAAATGATGTAAGGCTAGAATAGTTGAATTGGTATTGTACACATGTATATGTCACGTTGAATCTTATGGTAACGCTCGAGGACTTTCGATGCCCGAGCATCGAAAAGTTCGGGGCGTTACAATCTACCCCCCTTAACCGAAATCTCGTCCCGAGATTTGTTAGGTGTACCCCTAAATGTTAACATTACAAGTAATAATTTCATTTCAATAATGGACCCTATTTATCATTTGTGGAATCACGTCCTTTACTGTTAATAAGCTATATTCAAACATTCCCCATCCCTTAAGAATCTAATCAAGCGTATCAATCTCTACTAATCGTTTGAAACTATTCTAACATTAACCAATACTAAGAATTTATTTAAAGGTTTGTCTTCATCCAGTATCCTATCACTTTTACTAAAATTACACGTTTGTTTAGGCGACTGCTATTAACGATATCTTGTCTTTTCCTTCCTTTTCTTCTACCCTTAATGATAATCCCCACTATCTAAAGTACCATACGATTTTCTGGTTTCCCGTGTTTGAGCTGTCACGGACAAATGGTTGTAGTGTGTTTGAATCCGATACATCGATCCTTCGCCTACGTAAAACAAAGGATTTCCTGTATCAATCCCTAATCCTAGTAAATCTCGATCTTCTGCCTGATCAGGGCATTGAGATCCTTGGAATATGCTAGGATATGGGGTTCGATCAAACCGCGTACATCGTCGCATACACATGATTGCATCACCCCATGATCCCAATTATTCTAGACTCATGGGGAGCATCCCGTAATCATCTAATGAAAGCACCTAAAATTTATGTGAATAGACGCGCGATCATCACGCTTCCAAATAAGACTCGATTATCTAAGTACTACTTGTAAGTCTCAAGACGAGGATTCCTACATGAAGTTTGAGTTGGCAATTTCTAAACTCATTTAGGATTCCAAATCTAATCCTAATATGTGCAGCCTAAGGTTGAAATTCCACCTAAGATCATGTAACTTCACCTCTAATTAATTCTGAGTGCTGAAATTTATGAAAGTCATCGTTTATATCTAATGAGATGCACTAGGGAATTCAAATTGCGATTCTTAGTACGATTCTCTTAAATTCATGAAGTTCCTATGTTTGTACAATACGGTGGGTAAGGATCTTACTACGATGACTAAGTCTGCTTCATATGTTGAAAGTATGACAATGTTACTTCTAACCAATGAAGTTTTAGGAAAAATTCAGATCCTAGATTTCTAGAAAATTTTTCTTTGGAAGTCGAATATAGGAAATGTGTTTGTGTAGCCTCGTGTACACTATAATGAGTACTTGGTACACCTATTAAATTTATAAGCCCAAACAACCATTTTGGTAGTCACAAGAGAACCAAAGTTTCTATCTCTAAGTTCAAATGACTAAGCTAAAAATGATCAAGGGAATAAAGTTTAATTCTAAATTCAATGACTAAATCTAAAATTCTCAAGGGAACCTAAATTCAACCTAATAATTTCTAAGGATTCCTACATGAGTTTAAAGTCTAAAGGTTTAGTTTCTAATTTCAATCAACTAATATGAAAACTTCAATGGATCCTAGGTTCTTTTCTAAGTCTTGTTCCTAAATTCAGACAACTATATTGATAGTTTACAAGGGAAACAAAATTTTGCTTCTAAGTTTCAAATACTTTTTCTAGTGACTTGTAGGGGAACCAAAATCTTTATCCCAAGTTCAAATGACTGATCCTAAAATTCCCAAGGGACTTAAGTCCAAATCGTGACTTCCAAGATCATCCAAACAACTCTCTTAGGAATTTGAAATATTGAGTATGTATGTTTTTCAAACCCAAGGTCATTTCTAAGTTCCAAAACCATCAAGACACAAATCTCTACGGGGCCTAAAATTTGAGTTTCTACATTCTCATTTCTTCTAAGTCTAAGGGAAGTTCACCTAAGTTCAAATTTCTAATTTCAAAACATCCTAACTTGAGACATTCAAAGCTTGTATAAGATCATTTCCCAAGGCCAAGTTGTCCGAACTATGCTCTGATACCAATCAGAATAACCCGGATCTTCGTGACCCGAGTACATGACCCGTTTCCCAAAAACCCGAGTGTTAACCTTAACCGATGGTCAAATTTGAGTATACATATTTCGTTTTATCAGAGTAAGCAGATGAGCGTAGAATGGACAAGTAAGCATAAGAGAAATTTTCATTTACGTTGAGAATATACAAGTGGTTGCCCATAATGACTTATACAAACCAATGTCTTGATATGACAATTACAAGAATCCATATGATTTAGTACATGAAAAATAACATAAGAATGTAAACATAAGTGCAGATCGAAACTCGCGCAGCTCTTTGAGGTAGATACAACCATGGAACCTCGCATTTGTACTCGGCCCACACATCACCTGAACACGAAAGTCACTTAAGCCACCTGTATACTCAGTACGGTTATATATTTGATGGATGAGTGGCCAACTCGGGTGAACTCCCTCAAGATTACACACCGCCGCATTAGGTAAGAATAGTTATAAAATAGAGCATACAAAACAATACATGATGCAAATCTTATTATGTGCATGGATGCGTGAAGTATGCAATCATCGCCCGGGATGCTCATCCGTGCGATCATCGAACCTGGGAAACATCATCCACGGGTCCCCATGCAATCGTCGACCCGGGTAAAACATCCTGACGGTCGGTGCCCGGTAAAACATCCAGACAGCGATGTGATCGGTCATCAGCCGCAACATTCAAGCGTAATCGCGGGGCATGAAGATCCAGTCATCATCATAATCGAATGACTGGTCATAAGCGCAACATTCAAAGTAATCGCAGGGCAAAGTGATCCAAGTCATCGAGATATGCCATGTATGCATGATTAGCCAATCCGTTATTAATTCAATTACAACCAAGAGGTTTAATAAGCTCAAAGGTCACTACGGGAGCACAAGGCCCAACGTAGGCCGACAACTGAGCATAGTGTCCCATTCCACCATCCCTGGCTCATGAGGCTACCACCTTAGGATGTTTAATGGAAACCCATCGACTAGTGGCCAATCATATTACAATATGTGAGGCTTACCATCGCATGGTTGCACAGTATAAAACATCGAACCCATGTAGGGAAAATATCAAATAAAACCACGTAGGGCGAGTATCAAAATATGCCACATAGGGTGAATATCAAAATCATACGATAAAGACCATCCTTAAAAATCATTGGGCACAACAACCCTGGATGGTAGGCCCACATCAATGATCCATCTAGACCACCACTCAAAAACCACCGAGTCGAAGGTCCATTACGATCATAAAGAGTCAAGTTACATCCCAAGTATGGGTGTACATTCATACGTGGGAATTTCCCACTAATGTACCAGTTTAGGTTCCGTAAGTAATCCACAAATAATCCACAAGCATGAACAATTATACAGGATAATCATAAAGCATGTAAGACAAAGAATTTAATTTCTACCAGCTAACACATGTGATTATAAGGAGAGATATCAATTATGAATTTAAATAAAAACTATAACTTAAGCTAATGAGAAGATGGAAAGCTCAAGGGGAAGAATCATCACCTGAAACGACGTAGTTCTTTCCTTGATTTGAGTGATTGTGAGTCCCTTGTTGCCTGATATCGCGTAGTAGCTCCCTAAAGTTATTTCTAATATAATAGCTTGTGTTAGAAGGCATTTCTGCCTTTTGGACGAATAGGGCTAGCTAGGACTTGATGGTTAAGGGGATATGGGCCCGATTCAGGGTTGTCAGGCCCACCAATCATGACACAATCACTGGGGCCTGGGTTAGGCCATATATTACTACCCAAATGAGGTCTAAACTATATTACACTAGGGCCCCAGTAGTTAGGCTCCATCCAAGCCCAAGGTGGAGCTGAGTTAGACCACCCCTGGCCCAACCTACCACAGCCCCAATGGGCCATTTTCAACCAAACGGGGCCCACCAAACTTTACATGGTGCGGCCCACCAACATTGTTGCATGAGAGCCTTACTGAGGTTCCCAAAAAAAAACTTAAGTTTGGGCTGATTTCAGCCCATCACGTGGCCCAAACAAGAGACTGGTTTTAGACCAGATCACGACCCAATTTCAGGCCATTTTTGGCCCGTTCCAAAGATCCATATAGTGGCCCTATGTGTAGCTGTTTCCAGCTCCCCACGTGGCCCGATTGCAGGCTATTTTTGGGCCTGATTAAGGGTCCTATGAAGGGCTTTTCTCAGCCCAAGACGTGGCTAATTTCAGCCCTTGATTGAAGCCCATGCAGGGACCAGCTGCAGTCCTACTAACGGCCCAACAGGTCGCTCCAGACATTGGCCACGCCATTCAAAACAACGGACAACCATCCATTCAAACAAACACACATGTGGACGTTGAAAATCAGGTGGGCCACGTATGTACATCAGATCCACCCCATCCACGAGGTGGGTCCTTCAACATTAGGTGGGCCCGAGCAGAAACTCAGGTGCGGCCCATCTGGCATTTGAAATGGGCCCACCTGCAACGTGCAGGGTCTGGACACATGCCCATAGCTTGATTTCAGCCTGGCCTTTGGCCTGTGCACGACCCACAAAGCCAGAGCGAGGCGCAGCCTACTGAGATGTTCCTCAGGTGCGGCCCACCTAGAGGTGGCAACGGCAACAGCAACCGCAACCTCACTTTCTTTCCCTTCCCTTTTCTTCTTCTTTTCTTTCCATTACTCTCTGGTAGAGAGACAGACGGGATCCTAGACTTAGGCCAGGCTTGTAACTCGAACCATGACTCGGCGAGTGGTGCAGCATAGATGGCGCAACGCTGGACCCGACTCTCACTTTCTTCTTCTTTCTTTCTCCGTTGTTTCCTTCTCCTTTCTTCACCCTCTCTCTCTCTCCCAATATTTTTGAAAACCAGGACCCTGGTCACCCCAACCTGCTATGAGTTTGGGTTAACCCGATCGGTTGGTGTGGTGCGGCACTAGTTGCCGCCCGACCTTCTCTCTCTTTCCTCTCCTCGTTTTCTCTCTTTTTCTCTCTCTATTTCTCTCTTTCCTTTCCTGATTGCTTGGTGGAAATCTCAAGGCGAAACGACTTCTATTTATAAACTTAGGGTTCGTTTGCACCGCCACAACGAACGGTCAAGATGGGGTGCGACCGCACTTACAGTCTCACCTCTGATTTCTGCATGCATGGGATAAATCTATAACGAGGGATGGATTCCACATATCGTGGCCCACTGGAAAAGTGATCTGGATCAGTGGATGGGGTCCACACGATCATGGTGGGTCTGGTAGCTGGACGGGGAAGATGACGAGGACATTAATGGCTGATTCTTATCTACGGCCTAACCAGACAATCTGGTCCGTTTGGACGGGCTGGATGGGGCCGATGATCACTGCGGGGCCCACTTTCTCTGGCCGTTCATCGGCATTTGCGTACACTTCATGATATTTTCCACCGCTTAAGGATTTCTCACGAGATGAGAAACTCCAAACTATCGAGCCATTGCGCCTTAGAGAGGACGGCCGAGATCCATCCTAAATGGAAGGCTAGGATTGGAGAATCCCACCTCACGCGGATCGCCTAGCTGGCGGTGAGAAATGTTTCTATTTTCTGAAGTGATGTGCTTTCGGGTCCTACTTGTGTTGGAATCGTGTGCTTATGTGGATGCTCCAACATGTGGAAATTATTGGGTTTTGTCGAATTGAGGGCCTCACCGATGGACTGTTCGGATCATGGGTGTGGTCCCTAGTTTGGGGGCCACATCACAAACACGGACGTTCGTCCGTCTGCTGTTGAAAGACAGAAGCCTGGAAAACCCTCTGTTTTGAGAAGTTATCGTGCCAGCGCTGGTCGGCCTGGCTGGCACGTCGATGCACTCCATGTGCACTACACCGTGGTGTACGTGCACAACACTATAGGGCCCACAGTGATATTTGTGACTAATCCATACCGTTCATCGTCTTGGCCAGGTCATGTAGTCCTATGTGTTCAGATATGGAGAGGATCTGAGCCTTTCAGTGGGACACAACATATTTGAACAGCAGATGTGCCCAACGTCTAATTGCCTATGGAACCTGATTGGCTGTTGCGTCGTGTGGGTCCCTTGTGATGTCGCTTAGGCAAATCCTCTCCCTTCATTTGCTTTGTATGATAATGGTAGGCCATGGGCCAAAATATGGGATGGATCTGAGTTTTGGATGAGCCACACTAGTAAACGTGTGGTGATAGTTCCGTCACTTCCCGTTTTACGTCCAGACAGTTTCATTTCTATGTTTTTGTTTAAAATAGATGGGATTCACCTGTGATGATCTTCCGGAAGATCCGCTCCATTCACCGTGTTTGGCACGCCGTGCAAACCCATGGTCTCAAATTTGAAGTAGATCCAAACTTCAGGTGGACCGCATGATCTACTAATGCATTGACCGTTAAACTTTAATTGTAACTTTTCTTCAACAGTGCCATGCACGTGGTCTTAACATATTTACAATTCTACCCATTTTCTTATCAAAACTTCTGCCGTCTGTAACTCATAAGTCTACCGTCTAAATGTGATGAAATTTGACAGGTGATCTTTATTTTTCACACTCTTTCTGTCGTCCAAATTCGAGCTATGATCACCCAAGGATGACTAAGATTCTCCTTTAATGGCTAATATATTTTAAAATTCTAAAATAATATTTGTACTCTCCCGATTGACAAGTTACCGGGCACTTGGAACCTAAACCCTAAGATTTTCATGATGATCAGTTTGCCA
The DNA here is from genome assembly GCA_030180095.1 of Magnolia changhungtana. Taxonomy (NCBI): domain Eukaryota; kingdom Viridiplantae; phylum Streptophyta; class Magnoliopsida; order Magnoliales; family Magnoliaceae; genus Magnolia; species Magnolia changhungtana. Next base: position 4,345,902 of record JASAUF010000391.1, on the reverse strand, counting down.
TGATGTTTACATGGCCCGTTTGGCGGATCCAAATATGATGGGTAGTCAGATGACTTGTTAAAAATGTGGGAACTTGATGGTATGCACTCCGGCCATGAATGTGAGTTGATGTACGGGTAGTTTCGTAAACGGATGGACATAAAATGTGTTTCTGGAGTGATTATGGGTATGACACATATACTGTTGGATTCGAGTGACTTGTTCACATGTGTAAGTTCCTTGGATTGAAATTTCAATGGTAGGTTAAGCATATCCATATGGGGTAAATAAGATGGACGGGTCAGAATCTTGATCTGATAAATGTATGAACGGATGTAGAGGTCAAGTAGCTGATTTACTATGATCTCAGGGCTGAAATTTGATGTGTACGGTTAATTTCTGATAATTAGGCATGATATAAAATTTCACATGAAACGGACCGTGGGAACCATGTGATCTAGTGTTCGAGTCTAGGTTAGTGGCAATTTCGTAATTACTGCCGATCTATGAGTTTTGGAAAATCTAATCACTCCATATGGTTATAAACACGTTTCTAAGCAGTTCTTACAAAAGAACGTATATCTAAATCATTATGGATAGGGAGTTATTCCTCACGTCATCTAAGGGAAAATACTTACGTCAAATTACGTGATGGGTGAGCTTGTCTTGAAATTCAACGATCAGATGGCTTGATTTATGAATGAAGATCACCCCCAACGGTTAAGCTAATGTCAGGGAAATGATGTAAGGCTAGAATAGTTGGATTGGTATTGTACACATGTATATGTCACGTTGAATCTTATGGTAACGCTCGAGGACTTTCGATGCCCGAGCATCGAAAAGTTCGGGGCGTTACAACCATCCACGATGTGCTTGTGGAGGTCACGACCCTGATGTCGCTAGGGTGTGCAATGATTACGACACACAATGCGAAATGCATGAGTCACACCGTTAGTCATGCAGCAATTCTGCACATACCGCGCGATCATGTGGGGGCACTCCTTCTCATAAGGAGTCCCGTAAATATCTTTGCCCAACGGCTTATGTTATGATCAAACATTCCTCATATCAAGCATACATATGATGCGTATGGGTATGAATCATGGAGCTATACTAAGTATGTTATAAAGTGATGAACTGTCCTCATAATGAAGATGGGCCTAGACGGCCTATATGTAACTAGTATGGGCCTATCAACGGGCCCAAGGGAGTGTCATAATGCGGACATTTAACCAATATTATTCTTACAATGTGGACGTCAAACCATCATTGCTCCCAAGGTATGACCCACCATAAAACATTATTACACAAACCATGGTGGAATCATACATTGAAATGGGCCTTATGTACATTCTATTGGGCCTCGACCCATGGGCCTTAGATACATCAAATGGGCCGCATAACATGGGCCTCATATATATCAAAGTGGGCCTCAACGGATGGGCCATAACTTCATCAAGATGGGCCTCTTTGAATGGGTCTCAACAACGGGCCACAAATACATCAAGATGGGCCTAATCACCTGGGCCTTATATGTATACCAAGGTGGGGTCCACTTGAACTATAGATCTGTCTTATTTTTAGTCTCAAGCCTGTAAGACAAGCTTGCCAAATGGTTGAGACGGTTTAGATGCAACACATACATTATGGTGATACATCCCATGAAGGCTCACCATCATGTATATATTATATAATCTATAATATATATATAGGGAAAAGGTACAATGCGCTCGAGCTCACGGCTCCATCCCATGAGGTCAAGCTGTGTGGGCCCCACCGTGATGCGTTTCGAACATCTACCCCATCAGTTAGATACATCATTCCATCGTCAGCATGGGTCCCAAAAATCAAGTCAATCCGTGACTTGTGTGGGCCACACCACATATAAAAGTGGAGAGGGGGCCGTACACTGTAAGACCCGTATCCTAGTTCGTACTGTTCCGATGAATCCTGCGATCATTTCCGTCGAAGTCCGGCAATCCGCGACTGATAATCGACGTTGCGATCGATCGTAAGTCGTATCCTTTAAATTCGAGTCGGTTTAATCCGAAACCTGTATCATTGCGACCGCACCGTCACCGCGGTTCCAACGCCGTGACTCATGCATCGATCCGATACCCTGACCAGAAGATGTGAGTCGGCGTTTATTTCGAAGAAACGTTGCACTTTCTCGATCCCAAGAGAATCTCTACACAATGTCAAATCAATCTCATCAATCAATCAATCACATCAACCAATCAATCACTTCAATGTCAAGTACAAGCAACCCATGCTTTCTCTCTCCAAAGTCAACTCTTTCTTACCCTCTCTCTTACACACCCATACCTAGTCAAGTACACTTCACATCCATCACCCATCACTTCTCTCAACCATCACACCTCTCTCTTTCTCAAATTCAAGAAAATCCCAAGCAACCAACAAGCTTCACACGTCCATAATTTTCCAAGGAGAGAAAAAGAGAAGTGAGTAGTGTGGCCCACTTTCCTTCCCAAAATCTTTCATCCTAGCCCTTGAATCTTCATCTCCCACCATCAAAGTGAAGCACAAGGAGGTCGGCTTTCCAACGGACTAAGAAGAACGGACGGTGGGTGCTTCTATAAGTGTAGATTTCTTGTTTTGATGATGGGCCAAATGAGGCCTATCGATCAATGGTATGGATCTCATTTTGGACCCTAAATGTAGCCAATGGTCCACTTTGATTTCAAGATCAATCCATGATGGGGCCATTTTCCATGGACCCCATCATGATGTTTACTTTCTTTGCATAACATGGTATTTAGACCATCCATTTTGGTGGAGAAAGGATCTCCACCGTTGATTTTGATCAATGGGGCCACATGAAATGGGACCCACTTAATGTATGTTGTAGATGATGCAAAGGAGGGCCCATAGTGGCGGGGTCCCTCCACCACACGTTTATCTTTCTCTTTCTCTCCCTCTTTCTTTCTTTTTCTGTGTGTATGAGATGATAAGGCCTTGTGGCCCACCTGGATGGACCCCACCATGAAATAAGTATTTTATCCAAGCCGATCGTGGGTGGGGCCCATCTTATATGTGTTGAACTCACACCATCCATCATGTGGTGGCCCACCTTAAATATATTGCTAAGCCCAAAAACGTCCAGCGTCTGGACGTTGCTGGAAAGGAAAACACAAATATAAGCCTTGTTTCAAGGCTATTTGGGTGAGCCGTTGGTGTAGGCCCCGCCTTGATGATTAGATTTAATCCAAGCCGTCCATCCCCTTTCCTACCTCATTTTAGGCGTTGAGCCAAAAAATGAGGTCAATCTGACTCTCAGGTGGACCATACCTTTGGAAAGAGTAATTTTTCACCGTTGAAAACTTCCCTGATATTTCTGTACATTGAAAAATATCCAATATTGGGCTCTATTAGATGGTGTCGGGCCATAGAATCCAATGGTTGGGTCCGATCTACCCGATGCGGGCCCTACCCATGAAAAAACCTCGAAAAAAACCTGGTTTTCAAAAAAATAAAAATAAATAAAAATAAACACCGCAAAGAAGAACGCTTCGCCGGCCGTTGTCGACGCGCCGTCGTCGGCGTCACGGCGGGGTCCCACGGCTCCAGCCGTGGGCCCCACCATGATGTATATTTTGTATCCACACCGCCCATTTGGTGGGCCACTGCCTGACGTGGGCCCCCTCCAAAAATCAGGCCAATCTAGATCTTGGGTGGCCCACATCACAAGAAACAGTGGGAATTGAACTCTACCGTTGAAACCCTTTCTGGGTCCACAGAAAGTTTCAGATCAAGCTGAAATTTGTTTTTCCCCTTCTTTCAGGTCTGTGTGACCTTATGAACGGAGTGGATGGAAGATAAACGCTATGGTGGGCCCCACATGGGACCCACAGTGATGTATGTATTTCTCCTCCATCGTCCGCCTGGACGGTGGAGCCCACCATGATATATGTGTTGTATTCCCACCGTCCAGGGACGGTGGGTGCGGCAATGTGTGCGCCCTGTGTGTGGATGTGTGTGTATGCGTGTGTGTGTGTGCGCGGGTGTGTGCATGTGTGTGTATATATATAATATAATATTATATTATATATATTGTATATAGCATTTGGTGGGCTTTCATGGGCCCCACCGTGATGCTTGTGTTGCATCCAAACTGTTCAACCATTTGGCCAGCTTGTCCTTACCCGAGTGTGACTAAAAATAAGGCAGATCCAAAGTTCAAGCGGACCCCTACCTTGGTATGTGGTTGAGGCCCATCTGTGAGGCCCACCTGGATGTGTATTTATGGCCGTTGTTGAGGCCCACCTTAATGTATATATGGCCCATGTGTCTAGGCCCATTCAATGTATTTATGACCCATGTTACGAGGCCCATCGTGATGTTTTCAAAGGCCCATGGGATATGGCCCATTGCAATGTACATATGGCCCACTAATGCGACCCACTTGATTTATGAAAGGCCCATATGAGGCAGCCCATTTGATATATTTGAGGACTTTGGGTCGAGGCCCAATGAGATGTATATTGGTCCATTGCAATGTGTAATTCCCTATGGTTGGTGTAATGATACTTTATAGTGAGATATGCCTTGGGAACAATGTTGGTTTGACGTCCACATTGTAAGGATAATGTTGGTTAAATGTCCGCATTGTCACACTCCTTAACGCCCACTGATAGGCCCATCTTCACTTCGAACAACCCCATTATCATACCATAAGTATAGTGCTGCCCCATGATTCATGATCATACGCATCATATGCATGCTTGAGATGAGGGGTGACTGATCATAGCATATGCCTTCGGGCAGACTGTTACGGGCTCCCTGATAGGCGGAGTTGCCCTGCATGAGCGCATGGTTTACGCAGGACTGTTGCATGACTGCTAGTGTGACTCATGCACTTGCATTGTGTGATTGTAGTTACTGTATGCCCTAGTGACACCAGGGCTATAGCCTCCACAGACACATCGTGGGTGGCTGGATTGGATACCGAAAATGTTTGGTTCTAGCATATGGGCGCCATAGATATCCCTGGGTGAAAATCTCTAAACCCGATGGTACCAGAGGATGACTCCAACGTCGAGACCGAGTGGATGTATGAGCGCATGAGGGCTGAATACCAGGAGGCCGCGTCTCCCACTGTGTCGTGGTCGGTTAGAAAGGGGTGTGACCTTACCCGCCTGAGTGAGGGAGCAATTTCTAGGTTGAGTTGACCAGCTTGAGGAATCGGTCCGCTATTGACGAGCCGGGCCCGATATTGGCAAGCGGATAGTGAGGTCTCTTTCGCTCTTCCAGTTGTGCGTCCGGATAGGGACAGCAAGCTGGCGTAGAGTGTACTAGACCCCGGTAATTATCCAGACTGAGAACTGTATTGACATAAGGATTTTGATGTGGATTAGCATGCTTGACTTGCATTATGCATCGCATGACATTGGCATGGCCGATAGTATTCTTATCTCACATTGCATAGCCTTGGTACGGCTGACTGTGTTCATGTATTCATCAGCATGTTTCCTCATTACTCTGACCATGCATTTTAAGCACGCTCATATTGTGCACACACTTACACCACCCTCTAAGCTTTCTATAAGCTTATGCACGATTGATGCGTGCAGGTGACGCCAAGACGCAGCCGTAGACTCGCCGCAGTTGGAGCGTGCAGCCGAGTTTTTGGAGTTTTTGTCATTTTCAGTATATTGTATTTTCCTTTCTTACGCCTTGTACTCAAAAGTTTTTTATCATAATGGATTTTGTGATGGAGTTTTTGGTTATTGTTCGTGGGTTATGCTTGTGGTTATGCTCATTACGAATCAATTGATTATTAGAAATCCTCCTTGTAGCATCCCAGGATCGGAACCTGGCGTATGGGCGCTAGGAGCCGAGAATGAGGTTCTACGGAGGCTGTCGGCGCCGGATTCGGCGATCGGGAATTTTGTGAGCCTGGTTTCCGAGTTCGGGGCGTGACATACACCATTAAAACATTCATAACCATTTTTGAGGGCCCACCGAGATGTGGTTTGCGAATCCACCCCATCCATTATGTGTCTCCTACTTGAATGAGGGCTCAGACCAAGTTTCAGGCGCATGCAAAACTCAAGTGGGCCCCACCAAGTGCTTTTATATGTTTTAACGGTGTCTTCACATAATTTTAGATGGTATGGCCCACCTGAGTTCCGTATACGGCTGATTTTTGGGATATCCCATAATTTAAAGGGTACCCATCAAATGCACGGTGTTGATGGTCGACACACATCACGGTGGGGCCCACACAGCTCGACCTCACGATAAGCTTATCGTTAGCTCGAGCGCATTGTACCTTTTCCCATACACACACACATCAGGTGCAGTCCCACACGTAGGGTGGGTCCCATATAGATGGACGGCATGGATGAAACATATACCTCATGGTGGGGTCCCCCTGCTGTCCAGCAGCCAGCTAAAATGGCTAGATGACAGATAAAACACATACATTTTAGTGGGGTCCACTAGCCATCCAACAGCCCTGCCGAATGACTGGACGACATTGATAAAACACATACATCTAGGTGGGTTCCACCGTCCACGGCAGTGGACAGTGTGAATAAAACACATATCATTGTGGGTCCCACGTGGGGCCCACCATAATGTTTATAAGCCATCCAATCCGTTCATAAGGTCACACGGACTTGGATGAAGAGTAAAAAACAAATTTCATATTGATTCAAAACTTCTGTGACCACAAAAATGGTTTCAATGACAAACGTTCAATCACGCTATTTCCTATGATGTGGGCCACCTGAGCTGTGTATACAGCTGGATTTTGGTGGGGGCCCCACTAGCCTAAGGGGCCTACCAATGCACGGTGTGGATGGTTGGGACAAATCATGATGGGGCCCACACATGGGACCGTGGTCCTTATCCGCCCTCCCATGGCGCAACAACGCCTGTTGCTCTGTCAGCGGTAGTAGGTGCTGCTACCTATTTATTTATTATTTTTTTAAATTGGTTTTCTTGAGGTTTTTCTGTGGTAGGGCCTGCATCAGGGGAATCCACCCCGTCTATTGGCTCCCATGGCTCAAAACAAGCCAAACAAGCCTAATATTTTAGGCGTTTTGACGTATAAAATCATCAGGTGATTTTTCAACGGTAAAAATCACAGTTTGCTATGTTATGACCCACCAGAAATTCGGATCAACTTCATTTTTCGGCTCAATGTCTAAAATGATCTAAGGAATGCAATGGACAGCTTGGATTAAAAACATACATCAAGGTGGGGTCTACATGGACAGTCCTTCCCCAAAGCTTTGAAACAAAGCTAATATTTGTGTTTTCATTTCACGTCCTGGGACGTCCCTGGACGCTGGACGATTCTGGGCAAGACAAATACATTTAAGGTGGACCCTGCTTAGGTGGGCCACCACATGGCTGGGTGGTGTGGAACAACATATATACAAAGTGGGCCCCACCTACAAATGACTTGGATCAAATATATGCTTCATGGTGGGGTCCATCCGAGTGGGCCACTCAACTACATTATCACACAAAAGAAAGAGAGAGAGAGAGAGAGAGAGAGAGAGAGAGAGAGAGAGAGAGATGGAGGGACCCCGGCACTATGGGCCCTCACTTCTGTACATACATCATGTGGGTCCCAATACATGTGGGCCCACCGATTAAAATCAACGGTGGAGATCCTTTCCCCACCAAAATGCACGGTCTAGATGACCCTATTTATGCAAGAAAAATAAACATCATAATTGGGTTCATAGAGAATGACCCCATCATGGAATGGTCATGAGGATTAAGGTGGGCCATCGACCACATCTTAGGGTCCAAAGTGAGATCCATACCATCGATCGGTAGGCCTCACTTGGCCCATCACAAAAATATGAAAACTAGCCTATAGAAGCACCCACCGTCCGATCTTCTTGGTCCGTTGGAAAGCCGATTTCCTTGTGTCTCACTTTGATGGATGGTGATGAGGTTTGAATGACTAGGATGATGGTTCTTGGGGTGGGAAGTGGGCGACACACACTCACTCTTTTCTCACATGAAAGAGCTTGGACGTGAGATTTTTCTTTGCTTGGGAATATGGGTTTGAGAAATGAGAGAGAGAGAGAGAGAGAGAGAGAGAGAGAGAGAGAGAGAAGCTTAAGTAGGTCATGATTACTTGTAAGAGAGGTATGGGTGGCTAGCAATAAATGCTTGTAAGAAGGGCTATGGGTAAGGTGGCTAGCCATAAGTGCTTGTAAGAAGGGCTATGGGTAGGTAGGATGACTATAGCTAAGGTAAGGTGGCTATAGCTATGGTAGGGTGGCTATAGATAGGGTGATGTCATTACTCTCATGATTTCCTAGGGATTGATGCCACATGGAGTAGGTGGGTCCCGCAATATGTAGTCCACGACCATTATAATGCATGGTCCACATCTTATGATCTAAGCGTCGGATTGGCACACGAGACGTAATATTGGAATCGCTGCGACGACACGGTCGCAATGGTACAAGTCTTGGATTAAGCCAACTCAGATTTACAGAATACAACTTAGGGTCGCGCACAAACGTCGATTATAGGTCACAAGTTACCAGAATTCATCGGAAATGATCGTGGGAGTCGACGGAACAGTACGGACGAGGATACGAGCCTTACACTTTTAATATTATCGAAGAGTTACACAGATGCGATTGCGGAAACGCAGATTCTGCGGATTTTATTTCCTATTTAGATTCTACCTCTTTCTATTCTTATATAAAGGGGTGTATGTGGGATTGGGGTGTATTCTAGGGTATTCTAAGGTTTCCTAAAGGTTTTCTAGGAGGGCTTAGGGCTATCAAATGTGTGAGAGAGAGAGAGAAAGAGAGAGAGGAAGCTTGTGGAAGGGAGACTATGCTCATAGAGGTGATCTACCATATCTCAACACTTTTACGTCTTCGTAATCGGTGAGATCTCTCCGTTTTCTTTGTTTCTCTTATTGTTTATCCACTCCTGCATGAGTGAAGAAGGTTGTAACGTTCTACTTCATAGTGGATTGTTGATATGAATGAGGTCCCGTGGTTTTTACCTCTTTGAGGGTTAATTTTCTACGTAAAATTCCCTGGTGTCGTGTGGTTTATGCTTTGATTGTTTTTCATTGCTTTATTATTCCATAATTTTGGTTTGTTTCGGGAGGCTAGATCCTAAGGTTTTGTGCAAGGCCCACAACACTCTGATGTGTGTCTTGTATACATGCATATTAAACATGTATAGCAGCTCTTCAAGCCCTTTTTATACAATTGCTTCTCAGAATTATCTCAAGGCCATTACCAAAAATGCATTATTATGGTAATTAATTTTCAACAATCAATTAATAAAATAAGCTAACAAAATGCATTAAAGTTGAATACGTAAAGTTAATAATCAAAGAAAGGATGTTATTCCTTTCCTTTCTATGTTATAAGAGAAAATTTGTTGGATCCTAGTATAGTTTACTGCTATTAAAAAAGAAGAAGATTATGACTCTTCAACCCCACTCACGAAATTGGAGGGGGACCACAGAAAAAGTGTTTTGATGAGATAATAGTATCCATCTAAATGTTTTCTTAGAATTTGGACCATTGATTATTGTTTTTAACATTTATTAGCTATACATCAATTGGATGGTAGGATTTCTTTTTATTTATTTATTTATTTATTTTTAAAAAATATTAATGTTAAAGTTGCCCTCCACTACCATGGAGGCTAATTGCATCCACTATAAGTATTATATGATGGGATTTGATTGGATGGCTTATCATTGTTTAATAGGACGTTACACGAAATATATTTGAAAGTTATTCGGTCATATACATATCCAGCAACGCTCTATCTTTAACAACAAAGTGCCACCCTATCAAATTTCTTCATATCAGGCCTGTATCAATGTTGGTGCAAGCCACGTTCACGTCGACGTCGATACAATTTTCATGGGAGCCGCTACTGTAAGGTTGGGACTTACCTAATTGGTTATGATTGTGGGACCCACCTTGATAAATATGTTGTGCATATTTACGCCATCCATCTAATTTTCCAGCTCATTTTAAGATGTCAGCCTAAAAATAAAGCAAATCTGGACGTAGGGAAATATAAACACCAGCTTCATCGAAAACTTTTGTGGTGCATTTAATCACCAATGTTTCATGTGGTGTAGTCCATCTAATATTTGGATCTGCTTTAGTTTTGGGCCTACATCCTAAAATAAGCTGAAAAAATGGATGAACGGCGTCGATGTACAACAAATGTATCAAGGTGGGCACCACGGTCACGACCTGACTGTATCCGTGCCCAATTTCCATTATTTGGATAGCCGTACACAAGGGCCAGGTTTGAGGAGAATGAGTCTGGTGGCAAACTGACAACAGTCTTACCTGTTCTAACGTCTTCCCGAAATTCGGTGTTGAGCTTTGCTATACATACACGCGTGTACAGTTCTTCCATCCACACGCAGGATCACGTGCCAGATAAAAGACACGTGCGAGAGATCCGAGCTTTCCATCTTGTTGGAAATAATGATAAGATATTTTGCGTCAGAAATCAGATGGTTATACTTTGTTCAGTTGGCACAAAGCAGTTTTTTTAGCTGTCCATTTGTTTTGTATGATGGGTCCACCGAAGGTGTAACATTGCTTAATTTTCGATCAGATGTGTTTTCCATGCTGGCACGTTTCTCTGCATTTGGATGGGCAAGCTCCCTCACACGTGCGGATCTTAATGAAAGGTGGTGACTCTGCAAACGTACATGAAACAGTTCGACGGCAATCCTGACCATCGAAATATCTGACTCAGCTACATACGTTGTAGATCATAATAGCTGCCCTCGGAATATAATGCTAGCGATCTGAATTTCCCATCCAATTTGGACTGATTACTAATTTACTTCTAACCATCCATACGATACCCATTGATTGAATGGTTAGGATCTCTTGGTAAGTGTTATTTAAGGCATATAATCTATGAACAACGGGACCCACAATTTGGATGGTCTGGATATCTGTAGATCATTGCCACATGCGAGGAAAATGAGTAGATACACAGTCTTAAGTGGTGTAAAACTAACATGATAGTTCAGCCAGTGAGCACGCCTATCCATATTTCGGTCATTTCGGTCACTAACTAGGACGCTCGGACACGTGATCAGTCACGAAGAGCGTGGATTACCTGCAATAGGGCGTTGGAGACGATTCCTGCAACCCCATGTACCGTGGGACTTATGTTGATATTTCTGTTATATCTAATCTGTCCATCCGTTTCTTCAAATCATTTGAGGGTATGATACAAAAAATGTTGAGAGATACACTTTAAAGTGGGCCACACCATGGGAAAAATGGCGATGAAATTATCTACCGTAGAAACATTTCCGTGGGCCAATGTAATTTTTATATGGAATCTGACCCGTTCAAAAGGTGATTCCCACATGGATGAAAGGAAAACATAAATATTAGCCTGATCTAAAAATAATTGGCTGACAAGAATGTTTCGACGGTAGATATTCAATCCTCTCTTGTTTCTTGTGTATGGCCTACTTTAGTTCACATCTCCCTACTGTTTCAGTCTATTCTTAAAAAAATGAGCTGGCGAAAAGGATAGACGGAGTGGATATAAACCAAGCATAACGGTGGGCCACACAATGCCTGCGGTTGCAGGAATGCCCTGCAACCCTTCTTACAACCCTCGGTTTCAGGCAATTCGTCTCTCCTCAGGAGTCATCCTGATTTTCTGACGTGTCAACCGAAATAGCATGTTAAAGCACGGGCAAAACCAAATTATCTCAACGTTCGTCTTCCACCACTTAGGAGCGGATTAGTTGCGGCCCCGGCCATACCCAAGACGGTGCGGCCCTTACCGTGGGGCCCACCTTCATGTATATATTCTATATCCACGCCGTCCATACGTTTTTACAGATCATTTTAGGTCATTTTCCAAAAAATGAAGCAGATCTAATCGAAGGTGGACCATACTATAGGAAACAGTAGTGATTAAAGGCACCATCATTAAAAACTTTCTAGGGCCTATATTAATGTTTATTTTCTATCCAACCCGTTGATAAGGTAAAAAAAACATGGATGAAGGAAATAAATAAATATCAGCTCGATCCAAAACTTTGTTTACCCACAAAAAGTTTTTAATGGTCAATTACCACTGTTTCTTATGGTATCGTCCACCTGAGATTTGGATCTGTTTCATTTTTTGCATCATGCCTTAAAATGATCAAACAAAACAGATGGACGGCTTGGATATATAATAAATACATCAAGGTGCCCCCCACGGTAAGGGCCCCACCGTCTTGGGCGAGGCCAGGGCCGCTCCAATCCGCTCCCGTCTGTAGCGCGAGATCTGGACCGCTCATCTATCCTTCCGATAATGGACGGAATAAGAGCTGGAAAGGTACCGAAGGTGCGAAATCAGCGCACTTTTGCTCTTTTACTGTTTCTCTTTAGGCGTGTACAATCGAACCTTAGTGTTGATGGTGGACCTCCATAGTGGGGCCCACTTGAGGAATGATCTACAGAATAACGGTTAAGATCATCCGGTCAGTTTTGCACTGAACGACGGACCCATCTTGGAGGTGCCGATGAACGGTTTAGATCTAATCCAAGTGGGCCATATCTACTTATCTTTCTAGATGCCTTATCTCCACTACCACAAAAAAAAAAAAAAAAAAAGCACCATTCCTGCCAATGTGGGACGTATGTGCTTTATCTGAGACGGTCAGGGGTCAAAACCTATAGTCGATGTCCGTATCCCAAAATCCAGTTGACTCATTTATATGGTGGACCACACACTACATGAACGGCTAGGAGGAAAACGTTAACCAAATGTTCGCATTTGATTGAATCTTTTCCTTTATCTGACAAGTGTGCCGGCTCTGTTTTAAAATAGGACAAACGGACCACCCTATGAATGTACTGGATCTTTCACACATGTGCAAGGTTGGCACGTGTAATGCGTTTGTGTTGGGCGTTTGTAGATTGTGCATGTCGAATCACCATCTCTTTAACGATAAAGATAATAGAATCTATCTTCTTTAATCGTCTTTTAATTACAAAATAAAACCCTAACAGCGTCTTGCAATAACAGAATCTCTCCTTAAATTAATCTTGTCCGTTTATTTTATCAACAGGCGGTCGAGATCTCTCCTTCTCTTCTGCATATCATCCCTGTTCTCACTTCCGTTTTCCTCTCTCTCACTCTCACTGTCGCCAAACCCAAAGCAGCAGCGGCTCTTACTCTAAAATGGCAGAGAAAATCGCCGATCAGCGGAAAAAATCGTCTCATTTCTCTCCGATCTTGTCCTCTCTAAACGTATACTAGCTCAGCCGAGGAAAATCTCTTGCGTGAAACTCTTTTTAGCTTAATCGGTAAAAAATCCCGTCCTGAGCTTCCGATTTTCAGTTTTTGATATGAAAACGATCCCAATCCTAGCTCAAATGCAAAAGGATCAGATTTTTCCAGCTCAGGAATCGTATTTCAGTAGGAAAATGGAAGAAAGCGCGTTTTGAAAGCTGGAGCTTGTTTCTAGTTTTCTTTTCGGAAGTTTCTGAAAATTAAGGTTTTGAAACGATCTGAATCGCAGAACAAATGCGGAAAGATCGATTTCCTTCTGCTCATAACAAGCATTTCAGGAGAAAAGGCGAAGAAAACGCGTTTTGAACGTTTGAGCTGATGTTTTCCTGCTTTTCCAGGGTTTCTGAATTTTAGGGTTTTGAAAACGATCTGAATCGCAGCTGGAATAGCTAAAGATCGGATTTTTTCAGCTCTGCAAATGACTTTACTCGTTCTCTAGGGCTTCTGCTGTAAAAAGATCTAAACGGCAGCCGGAACGGAAAAATATTGGATTTTTTCTTTCTTTCTTTCTTTCTTCCTCTATAAAAAAAAAATTATTTGGAGAAGGAAACTAATTTCGGTAGTGGAGTCAAAGGAATTGCTTCGTAGCAGCCGAAGCGGCTACTGTTTACTTCTCTTTGGGCTTTGGAATGGTCACTGAGAGTCCTGTGAAGATGCTGTCGATGCTTGGAAGCAGCGAGGGATCATATGGTGAGGATTTGGGGAAGGAGATTGGCTTGTTGCTCCAGCGGCGCCAAGAAGCGAGCGATCGGGAGCGGGAGCTGAATCTTTATCGAAGTGGTTCTGCCCCACCGACTGTCGAAGGATCCTTATCTGCTGTTGGAGGCCTCTTTGGCAATGGCGGTGGTGACCTATCGGAGGAGGAATTGCGATCTGATCCGGCATATTTGTCATATTACTATGCGAATGTGAATATGAACCCTCGGCTGCCGCCGCCTGTGTTGTCGAAGGAAGATATGAGGTTTGCGCAGAGGTTGCAGGCAGGTGGTTCGGGTTTGGGAGGTATTGGAGACAGGAGGAAGGTGAACCGGGTGGATGAAGGGGGGAGTAGATCGCTGTTCTCATTGCAGCCGGGTTTTAAGGAGTGTGATCCGGAGTCGAGGAATTCACAAGCGTCGTCGGAGTGGTTGGAGAGAGGAGGTGACGGGTTGATTGGGTTGTCAGGGTTGGGTCTGGGGGGCAGGCAGAAGAGCCTTGCTGATATCTTTCAGGTGATTTTTCCCCTTGCATATTCCCTTTCATGATTTCTCTCTGTTCTGTTTTTCTTGGTGCTCGTATATTCATTTTACTGATTTGTTTCCATGTGAATGGAGAATGCACTGGTCTGGTCCTCTAAATTCCATTTTTCACTGTACCTATAGAAAATCTTGTAAGAATAGTAGGAAATCTATTTCTTTTGTCTGTGGATGTCTTTTGCTCCTGTTCGTTTTCCAGTAGAGGAGGACACTTTACCTTCCAAAAAAAAAAAGAAAAAAAAGAAAAAAGAAAGAAAGAAAAGTAGAGGACACGTTGTACTACTAACCGATGTAATTCGTTAGAGCTCAAATGAATCTGTTATTCATCTATTGTTTATTTCTGTTGGTATGTGGGAATGTAGGCTGTTCTTCAGTTTTATATATGCTGTTCTTTCAGTTTTATATTGATGATTTAATACTTAACACTAAACACATCAATTTGTTACCTGTCCATGTTTGTTTCTGTTGGTATGTGGAAATGTATGTCTTTCTTTCTATCTTTATTACGTTCTTACAGTTTTATATTGATGATTTGATACTTACAACTTGCATTAAGCACATCCTTGAAAAGATTTAAGTGGAGTGATGCTTGGAAGGAGTTGAGTGATTTGTGCAGTATACATGTTACGGTGGTAGGACTGCTTTGCTGGAATATCTGTCTTGGATTCAGAGAGCTCCAGCTTTGGGTTTTTCCATCTCTGGATATGTATCTAGGTACTCATGTATGCACAAATGTCATGTAGTTGGTTTCACCTTCCCTTTTGTTTTAGCTCCCACCTCTTTGGCCTTGGGCATCCATGATAATCCATCTACCACTGATCGTTATGCCATCAGATCTACCCTTTCCATGTTGACCTCGTTTTCACCTATTGACCTGTCTAAATTTCCATTCTGTCCATTACCTTCGGCTTCTCAACATGCTCTTCTTTTGTTATTTCCTCTTCATCTTTGTTAAGTATTGTTTTACACCATTTGGTAGCGGCAGCTGCTTCCCCTTACCTTCTGTCGATCCTCAGCACTAGAATCCCAATTCCCATCTCCACATGTCTCTCACAAATCATTGATATCTAGAAAAAGGTGACAAGGTGAGTGGGGCCTAGGAGACCTTTTTGGGAAGCTGATTGACAGATAACAATGATAAGGGATCGACATTCTTGATGAATAGAAGACTGTCGATGCTTTGCAAGGATTTTAGAGAACTTTTATGGAGGATACTGTCATATTGCTCGATTTTGATCCATGCCATTCCTTCAATTGGATTCTTTTTGGGTACTTTTAATTATGAATTATCCAAGATGCAATCAGGAAGCTCATATTTGAAATGATTGAGAATATTCTTAAACCAAATCATGAGCGAATGAGGATGAAGATTTCTGCACGACTTCCCATATTACTAGTGTTATCTATTTGAAGGCACGAAATTTGAGATCCATTGTATCTGCTCTATTTTATAAGATACAAGGAAATCTCAGGAATTTGATTCCCCCCCCCCCCCCCCCAAAAAAAAAAAAAAAAAAAAAAATAATAATAAAAATAAAAAAATAAAATAAAAATAAATCTAATAGTATGATGGTTGCATTTCATCCCTCTCTCCCTCTCCCAAAAAAAAGATATAGATTTTCTTATCTTCCCATTTTTTCATACTAGTTTTATCAATTTGAAGGCATGCAATCCACTGTATCTTGGTCTTTTGATAAAGATAACAATCTCGGGAATCTGGTATCTTGTACTTTCTTCCCATCAAGAGGGCTGATTTAGAACTTTTTTCACATATTTGCTTTTGTCTTGTCCATCTTCATGTGTTCACTAACAGTTCAGGGTTTATTCCCTTCTCCATTTTGTTTCCTTTTGTTTTATACAAAATGTACTCTGTTTAGTTGCATTTTGCAGACTGTTGGTTGTAGAGTTGTTTCACTGAAATATGACTAGTTTTAACTGCAGGAGGATCTGGGTCGATCAACTCCCATCTCTGGTCATCCATCTCGTCCAGCAAGTCGTAACGCCTTCGATGACGGCATTGAAAAATTGGGTCCTGCTGAAGCGCAGCTAAATCATTTACATCATGAGATGCCCTCTGGTGCAAATGTTCAAAGCACGGCTGGGGTCCAAAGTATTGGACCATCAGCTTCTCACACATACGCATCTGCCTTGGGTCAATCCCTGTCAAGAAGCACCACTCCTGACCCTCAGCTTATAGCAAGGGCTCCTAGTCCTCGCCTTCTACCTGTGGGTGGGAGGTTTGGTGCTACAGAAAGGAAAAGTATCAATGGTCCAAGCTCATTCAATAGCCCATCAAGCATCAGTGAATCTGTGGATCTGGTTGCTGCTTTGTCAGGTATGAGCCTGTCAGCAAATGGCATGGTAGATGAGGAAAATCATCTTCAGTCACAGATTCATCAGGAAATCGACAATCACCAGAATTACCTTTTCGATCTGCCAGGTGGTCAGAATCATGCTAAGCAACACCTGTACTCAAAAAAATCTGAATCTGGGCATTTTCATCTTCCTTCTGTTCCTCAGTCTGTTAAACCATCATATCCTGATGTGAGTAAAAGCAATGGAGCTTTAATCGACCAAAGCAATTCTTCTTTAATGGTTGATGGTCCAGCTGAACTGCACAAGCCCATTGTTTCTTCTGCTAACTCATATTTGAAAGTACCCACATCACCTACTATTACTAGTCCGGGAGGTTCACCTGCTCATTATCAGAATCCAGATAGTCCAGCATTTTCAGGCTATGGTTTGGGTGGCTATTCCATCAATCCAGCACTGTCACCCATGATGACTGGTCATATTGGGACAGGTAATTTGCCTCCATTGTTTGAAAATGCTGCTGCATCTGCAATGGCGGCCCCGGGTATGGACTCGAGAGCATTGGGAGGTTTACACACTGGAGCAGCAGAAATGCAAAATCTCAATAGAATGGGTAATCACACTGCTGCAACTGGTCTTCAGGCGCCTCTCATGGATCCATTGTACATTCAGTACCTGAGGACAGCTGAATATGCTGCACAGGTTGCAGCTAGCTTTAATGATCCTTCCATGGATAGGAACTACATGGGCAATTCTTATGTGGATTTACTTGGACTTCAGAAGGCATATCTTGGGGCATTGCTTTCACCACAGAAATCACAGTATGGCATGCCTTTTCTAGGCAAAACCAGTTTGAATCATGGTTACTATGGAAATCCTACATTTGGTCTTGGCATGTCATATCCGGGAAGTCCATTGGCGAGTCCTGTTCTTCCTACATCTCCTGTTGGGCCTGGCAGTCCTATGAGGCACAATGATCGAAATATACGTTTTCCCTCCAGCATGAGAAACCTTGCTGGAGGAGTTATGGGGTCATGGCATTCTGATGTTGGCATTAACCTGGATGATAGTTTCGCATCCTCACTCTTGGAGGAATTTAAAAGCAATAAGACAAAAAGTTTTGAACTTTCAGAGATTGCTGGTCACGTTGTTGAGTTCAGGTACATACACAACTTGTAATTGTTCTCTTTCTATCTTATTTTTACCCAATCGTTTGAGTATATAATTGTTTCAACATCTTCGTGAGCAGCGCTGACCAGTATGGGAGCCGGTTCATTCAGCAAAAGCTTGAAACGGCCACCACGGAAGAGAAAAACATGGTTTTTGAAGAAATTATTTCTCAAGCACTTTCTTTGATGACTGATGTATTTGGAAATTATGTGATCCAAAAGGTATCATACATACCTTTGGAGAATGATTTCTCTCCCCCCCCTCCCCCCTTTTATTTTTCCCTGCATAACATGCGGCTAATTATTTGCTCGTCTTCAGTTTTTTGAGCATGGAACTGCAACCCAGAGGCGGGAGTTGGCCAACCAGCTTACTGGGCATGTATTGACACTTAGCCTTCAAATGTATGGTTGTCGAGTGATCCAGAAGGTACTTCATTCTTTGTGATTCAACTAGCATATTATTTTTAGTCAACAAAACTGTAACACACTGATGCAACTGTAGAGATGAGAATCAAATGAGAAAACAAAGATTAAATACACACCCTTTCAGTTGATTAATTCCAACTCCAGAAGTCACAGTAGAGCTCCATCCAATCCCATATCAGCAATAACGATAAGAAGAATGGGCTTCTAATGTAGATAAACTCAAGGGTTGTAATTTTCTTTTTATTGGTGCTTAGGCGGTTCGCTTTCTCTGCGACCCTGCTCCTTATGTTTTTTCCTCTCTCTTTTAATACAAATCAGTGATCTTTCAAAAATAAAAAATAAAAATAGTGTAGTGTTCACTTCTCTGATGCATGAGCTGTATGCTATGCACTGTGTAGTGTAAGGCTACACGCCACTTCTAGATTTTTAATTAAGATTGCGCTTTGTTGCACCCAATATAATGAAAATGAAATTTCATTATATTTTGCACTAAATTAAATTGATTGATAATGAAATTTTATGAAATTCATGATACTTGGAGCAACCAAACACAACCGAAAATAATAGGAAAGATAGGGCAAAGATTGAGTATTAACAAATCATTGAAAGCATTAATAAGTTTTAATATTTTAGTGTAGGCTACAAGCCTACAACTACATAGTGTGTAGCGTATGCTTATTAGCGTCTAGCATAGGCTACATGCAATTTAAGCTATTTTTATGAGTTATGTAACATGAAGGTTAAGCTACGCAACGTAGCGTAAGCTATTTAAAACAATGTTTTCAGCAACCATGCATACTATTTACCCCCCTCAAAAAAAAAAGAAAAAAGAAAAAAAAGTGCAACTGGTTACTGGTTAATATTCATTAAAAAATAGTTAATCTTTTCGGACATATTATACCACTACAAACTCTGATCTCAACCAAATCTCTTTATATGTTAGCCATACAACTCTGTTTTTTTTTCCTTCCCTTCGTGGATCAGTTCTATATGGCTCTTGTACACAGGTATATGGCTTTAGATTGTTTGCATACAAATCACAAATTGAACCACCTGTTGATGTTAGAGGCCTAAAATTCCATCTTGTACATAATTGTATGGAGTTGCGGTCTTTTTTATGTACGATGGATGAGAAAGAAGAATGGAAAAGAAAGAACTTTGCACACACCACACAATTCAAAGAGGTTGATTTTTTTTTTTTAAATAGGGTTTTCTCCCTTTGCAACAGAAGCTAACTCTTGGAAGGATGCTTTGGCTGAAGACATTGTGTAGATCTTTGCATATTAGTGGGTACTTAAGGCCTGTTTGCATGCAACAAAAGTTATGCCGTGCATGGCTTAGGTGGCACAACTAGCCATTGTGAGCTCTATCCTTAGTTTGTCAACAACCATAAATCATAATTTCATGGTTGCTGATAGAAACGAGGATATCCTATCTGAAAAGTGAGGATGGCCTATCCTTCAACAAAGGTGGTATAACATAATTTGGATGGTTGTTCTTTATAGTAGTGGTATACCTTGGTATGTGTGTTGTATACATGCATCACATGCCACCATAAACCTTCCACCACCCTACATGTGCCACACTCTACCTTCAAGCACCATTTGTGTCACATTTGTTGATATTTTTTTGGGATCCCGACTTCAATTTTGAAACACACTTTATCTACCGAGGCATGGGCTTGAACCCACGTGCCAATGTTTCAATGTGCACATGCACATTTGCCATTGTCCATCTTCAAAAGCATCCCACATGTTCCACATGTCCTACACCAATCTTCAAGCACCGCATATGTGCCACGTCTGCCCCCATCAATCTGCAATAGACACCTGTGCCACATGATCATTTCCTACCAATCGTGTTTGACAACCATATGGAGGACAAATTATCCGACACAGGCTATCTTGGATAGCCTATTTGAGACAACTTTTGTGCATCCAAATGGACCCTTATCCATTACCTTAAGGGGTCATTTGGCAGCGTGGATTTAGTGGTAATTGGTGTGAATCGCAAAAAGTTTTTGCATTTGGTAGCTTGTATGACGGTTGTAAATGGATTCCATTACCACCAATTCAGCCATCTTGAAGTCCCTGGGTGGAGGTCTGAATTCAACACTGATTAGCTATTACCATGGATTCCATGTGGTGACGTCAGTCATGAAATTCACCTAAAATCCACTTTAAGAATTAGTGGGCCCCATTGTGATGTGTAAGTGAAATCCACCCCGATCACCATGTACGTCACCCCATTTTAGTTGCAGGGCACAAAAAAAACTTGGTCTGTGATTCAAGTTGGCCATACGTAGGTAAACAATTGGGAGAGGGATGCTCACCCTTGATTTTTTTTTTTTTTTCCGGGGCTAATTATGATGATTATATGAAACCTACTCCAACCATTAGATGGCAAGCTAAAATTTAGGCCTCGAGACAAAAAATAAGCTCATCCGTGATTCAGGTGGGCCGCATGAAGGGAAAGAATTTGGAGGGTGAGTGTTGCTCCGTGTACTGTTTGCAATCGTGTGGTCCACTTGTATCACATACCGGGCTGATTTTTGGGCCTTGCGGCTAAAATGGGGTGACACTTGGTGATTAGGGTGAATTTCACATAAGCATCATGATGGGTCACGTGTGAGAATTTTTTAGTTGTGCACATGGTTGACACCAGTAAGCTTCTGAATGAAAATAGCTCAAAATCCACTTCAAGAATTAGTGGGCCTCACCAAGATGTTTAAGTGAAATCCACCCCGATCACGGGTGTGTCACCCTAGTTTAGCTTTAGGGCCTAAAAATCAGCTTGGTCCATATTCAGGTGGGCCATACGAAGGGAAACAGTATGGAGAGGGGTACATACCCTTGCTTTTTTTCAGGGCCCACTGTGATGATTATATGAAATCCACTCGAACCATTAGATGCCAAGCTGAAATTTAGGTCATGGGACTAAAAATCAGGCTCATTTGTGATTCAGGTGGACCACATGAAAGGAAACAGTTTGGAGGGTAAGCTTTGCTTCGTATACTGTTTCCAATCGTGTGGTCCACTTGAATGACGGACCAGACTGATTTTTGGGTCCTATGTTTAAAATGGGGTAACACAACTAGTGATCGTGGTGGATTTCACATAAACATCACAGTGGGCCATGTGCAAGAATTCATAGAATCCATCTGATGAATGTTTCAAAAATCACTTGGTTTCACTTCATTTACCAAACACATTTTTTATTCCACCAAATTCCATTTACATAGTGCCAAACACAATCGAGGATTCCAATTCACGTGGATTCAATGATAATTGTGATTTGGATTCCAATTCATGCCAAATACATGCTGCCAAATGATTCTAGTAATCATGAAGGCACTAGTATGCAGCCTTTTGGCATATTAGGGGCGCAAAGAAAATCCCAGATATGAGAAATTCTGAAGTTTTGGGTGATTAAAATAATACACATTCTAAAAAGGCTAAGTATATGATGCATCCAGGTCATACATCAAGCATGTCTGCACTAAGAGGTCCAAGGGTGGACCCCATGTACTATCAGATTAAAAAATTTGTCCCTGGATTGGCATCTGTTAGTACTGTGGGGTCCAGGAATCCAATTGACCAAATAGATAACCAGTTGGACTATGAGGCCGACTAGTCCAACCATGGTCTTTATGCGGCCTCTTTCTTTTTATAGGCAAAATTATTAAGAAACACAGAGGTCTATCCATTACATTCCAGTTTGGAACTAGTTGTTTGTAATGGTGACATTTATTTGAAGAATATTGTCAGTTCACTTCTATGCGGTGCTCTTCTGAAAAAATCTAAGCTGCAGTTGCACATGAGAATTTTCTTTTCCCAAAAACAATTTAAATGGGGGGCCTAGAAAAAGATAGAATTGAAACAACTGATCATTCTACACTGGTGCATGGATTTCCCTTGGGTGGTTAGTGGTTACAATTGGATGCTTAGTTGCACAAGTCTTCCTAGGTGCAGGTCCCGCTTCGAGTCATGCTTTGGAGTTGCACTTCTACTTCTTCTTCTTCTTTTTTTAAATTTTTTTAAATTTTTTAATTTTTTTTAATTTTATTTTTTATTTTTTAAATTTTTATAAAATACTTGAAAGCATTTCGAAACAGACGATTCCTGCTCCTGCATTCGAATCTGATGCTGCATTGTTTCATGTTTTGTGTAACTCTAATTCGATATTTAATGGCAGCTTGGTATTTGGAAAAGAAAAAAGTAGGCCCTGAGTTGCTTTGTAGGACAAGGAATTATCCTTTGAGTTGCTTTGTAGGACAAGGAATTATCCTTTCTTGTTGCCTTCATTAAGTGGTGTTACTATTTGTATTAGATTGTATCGAATTAGAACCAATTTACATGGACACAATCTAATTTACATACATCATACATGCAATCTAATAATTTCTGTCCTAGACATTTACAATAACTGGTCACTCAAAAATAGTTTCTTTATTTATTTAAATCCTTTACTCCAATCCCCTGAAGTATACAGCAAGATTGCTTTCTTCTACCTTCCTCTGTAATCCTGTGTGGAGTTATGAACCACAAGAAGGTAATTACTTAAGTTTTTTGGTGTAGTTACAGTCTGTGTGTGAACTGTTTGATGCAGGCAATAGAAGTTGTTGATTTGGACCAGCAGACTAAAATGGTTGCAGAGCTTGATGGTCATGTCATGAGATGTGTACGTGATCAAAATGGGAACCATGTCATCCAAAAGTGTATTGAATGCATCCCTCAGGATGCAATTTACTTTATAGTCTCATCATTCTATGATCAAGTTGTGACGTTATCCACACATCCATATGGCTGCCGTGTCATACAGGTTCTGTGTTGTCCTTTTCTTTTTCTTTATTTGAAGCTTTAAGAATTTAATTAAAGAAATGACTTGAAAACTTCAACTGATTGAGTTTCATGTCACAGAGAGTATTGGAGCACTGCGATGATCCAAAAACTCAACATATCATGATGGATGAGATTTTGCAAAGTGTTTGCATGTTGGCACAGGACCAGTATGGTAACTATGTTGTTCAGGTTTGTGATCTTATTTGAAATCTAATAGATCTGCTTCTCACCTACAGCTACATAAGTGATATGATTTTCATAACCATTTCCTTAAGAAGACGGTGCACTGTGTCTTTCCTCACTCATGAATTGACTGCATCAGAAGTACATTGTTCATGCACTTCACAATTCCATATGGAATCATCTTACATATTCTTTAGTCCGTTTACTTTGATGAGTTCCATTTCCACAGCCCTTCCTTGACTGGTCTAATTCAATGTTTTATTTGCCTCTGCCACATTCAGCTCATCAATTAACTGATCTATGAGCGTGTTACTTCCAGCAGGCATCCATGATCATCATTTTGCAGTTTTTGTTTGATAATAATATACTTATTTTATGCATCCTTTGTGTTGAATGATTGAACTTAGACCAACAAGTGACAGTCACATCGTCCTAACATTTTCCTGTGGAAGTTACAAGGAGTGAAGGATTTAAGCATAACAATTCATAAGCACTTTCAGATGTGTTATTCAATCAGCTAAATAGAAATCATTAATTTGTGGGACATCTATGGGAGTTTAAACTGTGCAGAAACCAATGCATTATGCTGCTAGGGCATTAGAGGTAAGCTTGCTCGAAGGCCCTATATAACTGAGTTGCTCCCCATATTAAGGACTTTCAATGTGCGTCTCCCTGCTTATCTGAAGACCTTTCAATAAGAAACTGGCCTTAAAACCATTTTGTTATATAATGTTTTTTGCAAACTCTGATGGTCCTATTCACATCACCTTATATATATATATATATATATATATATATATATATATATATATATATATATATATATGGTGCTCATTCTGGACACTACCATTTTCTGAATAAAAAATAGGTTATAGGGAGGTCATTAGCTTCCTAACTTTAATTTTCTCCAAATTTCCTTCTTGTGCTCCTCCAATAATATGGTATGAGAGCTATGGTTTCTTCAACCTTAGTTTTGCTACCTTCCCTCCATTAGGGGTGTCAATGGGCCGGGCTTGGGCCTTCTAAAATCAGAATTTTAAATAGGGCCAGCCTGACGGCCCGGCCCAAAACAGTTCAAAATCCGGACTGAGGCCAACCCCAGGCCTGGCCCGTTGACAGCCCTACCCTCTTTGCTGTTTTTTTTTTTTTTTTTTTTTAATAAAATTTCTTTTCCTTTTCTTCCTCCCATTTCAAGGGGCTCGTGGCCTTTCATTCGGTCAAGATTGTTCGAGTGCCAATGAGTTGAACACATCATGTCCATACCCATTACTTAAATGAAGCTATGCAACAACTTTTATGTGTTGCTCTTTGTAACTTCTTATTTGGAGCGACCTTTATTGCTTAAAATTTGTTAGCGGCAAGGTATTCCATAATGGTAATGGTGGCCATAACGGCCACCACCATTACTGTCACGAGACTCACGACTCGCGATATAGGTTGTAACGGCCTTGCGGCTTTTTCTTTCTTTCTTTCTTTCTTTCTCTTCTTCTTCTTCTTCTTCTTCTTCTTCTTCTTTTGAAAAAGGGGCCATTACGGGCCATTTTTTCCATAACAGCTGTTACAGCCTCATAACACGTAACGGTTACCATCAATACTATTATGTAATGGCCGCAATGGCTGTTACGTAACCGTTTGAGAATACCTTGGTCAACAAGCACATTATCTTGTTAAGGAAGGTGCATGTTTAATTCAAAAAATGAATGATTTCGTTGATCTTTGAGGTTGGCATAGTGAGCTTACTTGTTGGGTGCTTCCAAGTTCCAATCGGCATTAATGGAAACAAGATCTATTGAAATTCTTCTTGTCATGGTTATCTTTTATCTCCTACTTCAAAAGATTATTTGAAGGTCTCTATTAGTTCTAGTTGTATACTTCTGTCACGCACGCCCCGCAATTCAAGTACCCGAGTAGGGCTACTTAAGACTTGAATTTTGAGAACATGATCTGTTTTGTTTACTTTCCATCACATCACATCACATACATCCATTTAAATCAAATAAACATCCACATACGAACTAAATGAAAAATCATTATTAGATCATAATTAAATTAAATCTAACCAAATAAATATTCAATCCACACCATTATCTACTTAAGTCACCACTCAAATAAATATTCAATTACACTATGAACTTTTATGGCCTGTTTGGATTAATGGCCAGGATTGTTTTGCATTTTCTTAATTGTTAAATAAGTGCATTCGACTCGTTTGAATTCGAATTGAAATCCGGCGTGTGTTGTCCCCTCTAGTACATCGCCGAATAAATTAAAATATTCAATGCGTCAGTATAGTTGGTGAGAAAATCCTCAAGCAGTGCGAAGCTCTCATTGTACTGTATTGGAAAAGAATACCATTTTCGTTCTGTTTCTGTGGATTAGCATCTAGTCATACTCTCGCACTGCTCCATCTTCCTCAAGTCCTCTCTCATTTCACTACTCAGAGAGAAATCTCCCCATTCGGGCCATCGTCATTGGTGATTGAACTTCTAATTCGGAAGAGGAATACTTATTTCCCCGTTTCTCATATTTTCATCTATTAGCTCCTCCATCGAAACTATTTTATGTTGCCTTCACCTCCATCACTGTTTCAGCTTTGGGGGTAGAGCTCCATTTACCAAATAGAGAGACGCATGTAGAGTCCATGACTGCAAAAAGATCCCTATGACCACATCAATAGGGGAGTGCTTCTAGGTGAGATGATCGCAGTATCATATCGGTCGTCCTCCTTTTAAGCCATTTTTTATGTGTCACTCCAGGCCATTTTCTCCAAGAGGGTGTATACGATAGGGCGGTAGTAAAATCCCGTTTACTCATAATACTCCAACTTTGCACCCGAAACATTACCCAAGATGGAGTGAGCTTACACACGCTCAATGGGATTACTTCCTTACCCAAATTTGCAAATTCCATATTATATCAAATTTACATAAACAAAGGAAATACTTGAATTAAAGTATAGCGAGTAAAGGAATATGAATTGAAAATACCGGAATCGAAAAGATGCTATGAATGTAATGCTTTCCATGGATTCTCATAAATAATAATTTAAACAAATACATTTCTTACAATATCATACACAGTGGATGGCTACATTGCATTAACGCCCGCCCACACATTGGTGCCTTATGGTGAGGGGCCCATTCATACGTTAGCTGTACATCTAGTGTATGTCCGCATGCACACTTGCACTCATACACGGTACATGAAGGGGACTCCAAAGGATCCAATGATTTTTAGGGTTTTTCACTAAGGGTCACAATCACCTTACTTGCAGGCTTTAGGGACTTTCACCCAAAGGACATAATCGCCCTACCTATTTATATCTTTTAGGGACATCCCTACGGTAGCGCACCGTATACGTTTACGGATAACCCAGGGTAGTGTACTTGTAATCTATTACGGTTAACCTAGGGCAGAGCACCTACATAATTACCACAATTCTGTAAATAACTTAAGATGCATGCATGTCATGAATTATCATCTCATGATCATCAATTCTAAATAATAATTTTAAATATGCAATCTACCACAAGTTTAAGTTGGAAATATGCAATCTACCGCAATGTAACATCAACACGCTCTTTGTTATTCTTGAAACTTTGCTCATATTTTTTTTTATAAGGATCAATAATTGATGAAAATCATTAATTTGGTGATAGTTATAATTCAATAAATAATTAACATAAAACCCTATTTTCAGCAATATTAAATAATAATAATTTATTTTTTATAAATTAAAAACGGAAGAAAAGACAATTAAGCGGGAACCTCATAATGGAACAAATTTTAGATTTATAGTTATGTGAACATTAAATTTATGTATTTCCAACTAATAGTACTGGAGATAATTCAATCCAATTTTAATAATTAAATTTCCAAATTTAAGATTAAAATTAAACCCAAATTTGAATTATAATGGAAATTAAGGGATTTAGCATTGAAATTTGATAATGATCAAGAACACCTAAATTATTTAAGAACTTACGTTGAATCCTAAATCTACCGAGTTAAATTAAAATTTAATTTAAACTAAGGTGGCTTAAATCAATTTCAGTAATTAATTTCTAAAATAAAAAAATAATATCTAAACAAAACAAACAGAATAAATAAAGATAAGATTTTCATAATGAACGAACAAACATTCCATCTTGGAATCGAGGGGATCAACTGTCTTAGATGTAGACAAGGAAGCCATATGGAAATCCGAACAATGTTGAGAAAAAATCCAATCAACAAACTATAAAAAAGAGGGGAGATCTTATGGCCGAATCACTAAGATAAACTGTTAAATCAAGGGATTATATCAAAGAGATCCCTGTAAATCTGAAAAAAGGGCCCAGAAATCTGTTCAAAAATCTGTTCAAACATGAATGACCAGGAACAATAGAAGCAAACCAGTTTCAGAAAATCTAGATGAAAAGAATGCCAAAAAATCTTACTGAATATGAAAGTCCTGCAAAACCCAATCGCCACAAACCAGTTTTTGAAAAAAATTGGAAGAGGAAAAAGTCCAAAAACTTGATCAAGCCAGAATGTCCAACAATTCCTCCAACAGAACCACCAAAAAAGAATAGCTGAAAGATCCCTCACTTTAATCACATACAATTAATGATATGAAAAAAGAAGAAGACGAAAACACTGTGACACAACGAATGAAAAAACAAAAGGTGGGGGACTTTGCTAAAGATGACAACAATGGCCTTCAAGTAACAAAAGCAGGATCCTTAGCTTCATGCTTGATTGGAAAATCATTGACAATGGTAGTGAAATGTGTAAAAGTTGTATCAATGATAACTTGTTCATTGTTATGTACCCAAAATGCAATTTCTGTGTATGGAAGTCGAATCTAAGTTTCAAAGGACCTATCCTCTAAGTTTGGAGCATATTGGTATTTGATACAACTTTTACATTTTGGGTACGTGGGGGTCCCCATCCTTATATATGTAACTTTGCTAAAGATGACAACAATGGCCTTCAAGTAACAAAAGCAGGATCCTTAGCTTCATGCTTGATTAGAAAATCATTGACAATGGTAGTGAAATGTGTAAAAGTTGTATCAAATATAACTTGTTCATTGTTATGTACCCAAAATGCAATTTCAGTGTATGGAAGTCGAATCTAGGTTTCAAAGGACCTATCCTCTAAGTTTGGAGCATATTGGTATTATATTAAATTTGCATGTGTGTGTGAAAAATGTGCATTCAAAACTCAGTAGAATTGATGCAAGGATTATATCATATTTATCAATTGCATACAAAAAGCTGAAATAAAGGACAAGGGCAGATATGAAGAAATATAACAATTTGGCATCTGCTGCCAAATCTTGAAGAGATATGGTCAATACCTCAATTTAAGAGCATCTGCAATCAATGTTTTAAATATCGACGATATTGGTTGATGTATTCCACGATATATCTTGTATCCCACCTGTGCGATAGGAAACACACAGGTAGTGCCGATATATCCCACATGTTCGATTTGGTGAGCATTTTTAATTTTTTATCCTCTTTTATTTGTTGAAATTATGTTTAATCAGTGTCAAATGGTTACAAATCCATTGGTTCTTCATGTTTTCTATGAAAAATCATAGAGTTGGAGCTTCGATCTCGATATCCATTTGTTTTTCATATTCTCTATGTTTTTTTTTTTTTTTGAAATTTTCCTTCAATCAGCTTTCAATTAAGACTAATTAGTCTTTAGTAGTATTTGATGAAATGATCATCACATATACTCTAATTTCGAAATTTGAGTGTAGGTGGTCCGATTTGGGGAAAATTCAAAATTTCCCCAATTTCTCCCAAATTACTTGCAATGTTGTACTCCAAACATGAAATCAAGCATGTACGAGGGCTGATCTACTGATTTGTTAAGTCCTTGTCAATTTTCAGAAAATAAAAGTTATTTTTTAATTAAAAATTAATAAAAATTATTAAAATATTATTTTTTTCGAACTTTCCCTTCAACCAACTGTCAATTGAGACTAATTTCGAAGTATTTATGAGTGTTTGATGAAATGATCATCACATACACTCTAAATATTATGCATTCAATTTGAATATAGTTGCATTAGTTTAGTCAGACAACGCATAACTTAGGATCCTATTATGATTTAAAAGTGTGTATTAAGGTCTTTTTTAACAATCCCCGAAGTTACTGACAAATTCAACCATTTCCCCAACGTTTCCCAATGTTTTTCAAAAAGTGCGATAAATTACCTAATACAAATGATATATCCCGTGCGATAACCGATTCATATATGTATCCCAAGGATGCGATACATAACATGATACCAATATTTTGAACTCAGTTTGCAACCATATTTTGCAAGACAATTGACCATGAGGATTATTCAGTATAATGATCATGTCTTTGTTTTATTACCTGAACCAGACAATGGATTTGACCTGGCCTGACTTAATCACCAGGTTGATCTGTTTAGAATCTTTCCCATTTCCTAGTTTTGGGTGCCTTCTTGTCTCAGTTTTGCATGGAATGGCTGGATTATCGATTATATATATATATATATATATATATATATATATATATATATATATATATATATATATATATATATATATATATATATATATACTTTGCCTTCTACGCTCTTAATGAACCACTATGATCCTTTAATAGAGTATGAGAAAGAACATAAAGAAGCTCGAGAGAAGGTATGACCATCATCAGAAACTGAGGCCTTTGGCCTGTTTCACCAACAAGACTAATTGAAGGGATCTTGGTTACATGGCTCCAGATGTTGAAAGTTCTTTATGAAGTGAAGACCTCGATGTAAAGACTACATAAGTCCATAAGTTTTAAAATCTAAGGCTAAAATCCCTGAGAATGTTAAAGGAAAAAAAAGGAAAAGCATAAAATATGAAGGCATCCATTTCGGGCGTGGTTGGAGAGGGCAATACATAATAAGAAGGGTGGAGCTATTGTTGCTATTTTTATTAATTTGTATAGTTTCCAAGTAGTTGGTATTTGCAATTTGCAGTCGTCTAACGTGTGGCGTCATCTTTCTTCCATTTATTTAACAAATCTTTGAGTTTGATCTTCTGCCTTGGCATTGCCTGTTATGTTGTTTACTAGATATCATTGGCTGACTGGTCTGGATCGCTACATGTGTATGGGCTTGACCATCTGGTTTGGTTTCTGAAACACTGGCTTGATATTTGAACATTTTTTTTATTTATTTGAAAGATGACTTAAACACCCAAAAATACATTGTAGAAGAGAGCAGGTGGTGACCCTCTTGTCACCTCCCAGCTAATTCCAGCCAAGCAAGAGCAAACGATAAAAAGAACCCCCCTGAGCAGCACAAGCAGGACTATTGTGGCCTACTAAAAATCACTGCTCCAATTCCCTTCAGATTGTCAAACTGCCATCCCTTGAATTTCTGAGACGCAAGAGCACAATTAAAAGATGTATTCCTGAAGAGGACTGCGACCAAGGATTCTTTATTTTCAAAGATCCTGCTGTTCAGTTCCCTCCAAATCCCCCATAGAATCCCAAAAAATATGAGACTCCTTCTCCCTTTAAAAGGACCATGGATCCATTTACAAATTGCATCCCCCACCAACCCATTGAACATCCAACTGCGACCAAATCTTCCTAAAAGGAATGTCCAAACTGACTTGGCCATGTTACGATGCAAGAACACGTGTTTCCATTTCTCCTGTCCTGACTTTCGCATGACGCATTGATTGAGAATTGCCATGTCGCACTTTGAAGATTATCCACCGTCAGAATTTTATGGGCCACAGGCATCCACACAAAGGCTTTGACTCTCGGGGGAGCCGGGACTTTCCATGCCAGAGCGCAAGGAGGAGAATCATTTGGCCTTCCCAATAATCTTGTGAACATGGAGTCTGCGGAGAACTGACCATCTGATATCCATTACCAAGCCTTTCTGTCGGCCGCTGCACTATCAATGTGCACGGCCATGAGTCTGCTCAAGAGAGACTCGAACAGAGCCGCCACCTTGTTGTTCAGATTTCTTCTCATTCAAATGTTCCAAACAACATAATTACCCACATATTCATAGCAATCACGAAAATCTTCCTTGCTAGCTGTGATCTAGAACAGAATCTTGTATGTCACTGATAACAGTGTCTTCCAGCGACACAATCATCCTAAACCTGATTTTGTCACCTTTGCCCACTAAAAAACGCATGCCTCCAACAAATTCAACTCTCGTTCTTGTAGCTAAGCACCTATCCACATCTCTCACCTGTCTACCAATCTTGCTCACATCTTTCCATATCATTAATTCATTCAATGTTTTCAGTTTCGATGATATTGGCTGATATATCCCACGATATATCTTGTATCCCACCTGTGTGATACGAAATGCATAGGTAGTGCCGATATATTCCACCTGTTTGATTTGGTGAGTATTTTCAATTTTCAGTCTCTCTCTCTCTCTCTCTCTCTCTCTCTCTCTCTTTTGTGTGTGTGTGTGTGCGCGCGCGCGCTGTAAATCATGTTAAATCAGTGTCAAATGGTTACAAATCCATGATTCTTCATGTTTTGCATGAAAATCATGGATTTGGAGCTTCGGTTTTGAGATTTAGGGGAGATGGGCCAAGTTGCGAAAAATTGGAAACAATTGAAACTTCCTAATTTCTTGCAAATCGGTTGCAATCTTTGTGTCCAAACACAAAATCAAACATATATGTAACCTAACCTAGTGATTCTTCTTTTGTTTTTGAATGTATTGCTGTAATCTTAGATTTATAAATTATATGAATAGACTTTGAATATACTTGCATCAGTTCGGTCAGATAGCGTCATAGATTAGGACCCCATACAACGGAAACTATCATGTGCACTTGTTTGTTTGTTTGTTTGTTTTTTTTTTTTTTTTTTAATGTTTTGATTCTTAGGAGTGTATTGATGTCTTTTTTTTTTTTTATAACAATCCCTGAAGTTTCATTGAAAAAATCAACCAATTTCCCAATGCCTTCCCCACGTTTCCCTACAACAGCGATACATTACGTGATACAATCGATTTATCCCACGTGATAACCAATGGGTATCCATATCCCAAAGGATGCCATACATTACACGATAACGATACGGAAAACATTGGGTACATTCTTCCTATCCCCCAAACCTGGAAACCATCCATCATGCATCTCCCCATACTTTCCCCTTACTTTCCTCCAAACACTTGCAGTTCCTCCCTGAATCTCCACCGTCATTTGCTAAGTAAAGCCCAAATCTTTTCCTTGATGTTACCAATCCTGAGACTCCCATACTTCAATGGTTTTTACACCTCCTTCCGACCGACTAGATGGAGCCTGTGTTTCTCTTGGCAACCCTCCAACAAAAAATCCTTTTGGATGCGATCAATATTGGAAGCCACTGCCACAAGAATTTTGAAAAGAGAAAGTATGATACCTACTATGATACATACCATGATACCCATGCTCTATATGTCCTTGCATGTGAGAATGAGGAGAATAAGAAGAAACTCCTTATGTGCTCCCGCTCTTTGGCATTGGCATTGTCATTCTCCTGTTCTTTTTCTTACTTGTCCTGGCTTCTTAGGTGTGGTCTCCATGGTTTGCTTCTGTTCCTAGAATCGTACATTAGAATGTCCTAAGATTTCTATGGTTTACATGCTTTGCTGGATTCAGTATTTCCTGATTTTGATCTTTTCCCTGGACTTGTAACAGCATGTTCTTGAGCATGGAAAGCCACATGAACGTTCTGCCATAATCAAGAAATTAGCTGGACAAATAGTTCATATGAGTCAACAGAAGTTCGCTTCGAATGTTGTTGAGAAGTGTTTAACTTTTGGCGGTCCCGTGGAACGCCAAATTTTGGTGAATGAAATGCTTGGATCCACTGATGAAAATGAGCCCCTTCAGGTTTGTCAACTCTGTTCCTTTATTCATATGCACCTTTTCCTGAAACCCATCTATGCAAATGACTGATATGGGTGGTTGTTACTTGCTAGGAGATTACATATGCATATTATAACTTTGAATGGAAAGCTTGTTCTACTAATGTATTCTTTCAGTGTTTTATTTTTTGCTGGCGACCATATTCCTGGTGACATGTGCATTCTATATGAACAGTACAATCCTTTGCAATCTACTAGATGCAGTTTCCAAGTATTGTGGTTGTCGTTGATTGGTTATTTCATGATGGATACCTTGGACTTTAGGTCTCTCTCTCTCTCTCTCTCTCTTGGTTTGAAAATTTTTCTGTCATTCTGGAATGGTTCGAGCCTGGTGTGAAAATGCCTCTGCATTAATCACCCTCGGTGAGGAGTCTCGAACACGAGACCTCCCGCTCTAATACCAATTTGATGTAAGACAATTAACCACTTGCTCTAAAAGCTCGAACTGTTAGAGCATGACGAATTAATCTCTTTATCTCATAGCCCAGGCCCTACATCTCATGGATTAGGACCTCGGCCGAACCCCCCTCGTAGGCCCCAAATCACATGGGTACCGCCTCACGTTAGCTGCCCACCCCGAGTGTGCCCCTGCATCCCACAGGGTACCCCACTCGAGCCTGGTGTGAAATGCGCATTAATCACCCCCGATGAGGAGTCTCGAATACGAGACCTCCCCCGTGGGCCCCACCCACCCCGAGTGTGCCCCTGCATCCCACAGGCTACCCCACTCGAGCCTGGTATGAAAATGCCCATGCATTAATTTGTGTGCATGTAAGTACATATGTACATATTTACATACATGCATACATACAAGAATGGAATATTTGTGAGGTGTCTCATCATCTTGGTGGGACGACGCTATTGGACAGGTTGGACAGCATCTGTATATACCATGTAGGCCCCACAACTTGAATTTGGGGATTCTTGGGCGGTCCTATGGTGTGGTCCACCTGATGATTAGATTGACCGGATTTCTACAATGGATGCACGTCATGGTGCACTAAACCTGTTTGATGGTTGGATCTCATAAGCACACCATGTGGGCTCCATGTAGGAACTTGAAACGTTAACATGTGCCCTTTTAATGATATGTTTGGAACTCATTTTATGCATGATGCATCCTGACATTATTTTGTCCTATTTCATGGTAGGATTCTGGTTGTAAATAATTTTCAAGGTCTTAAACTCTAACACAAGAGCATGCCTGTGACGAAGTGTGGATGTTACACTTTTTTATTGATGAATGGTCTTTGGTGAATGGTCGAGTACTTGCTGATAGAGATCTTCATGAATGGCTGAGGATGCCATGCCTCTCTCTGGATCTTGCACTTTGAGTTGTCTCCTCTTTAACCGAGTGGCATGTTTGGATAGAGTTCAGCTGCTCAGAGTCCATTTAGTTTCTTCTGACACTTTTAGGTTCAATGTTGCTCTAGTCTAGATTAAAATATATTGAGGTTATTTATAATGCTTCTCATTTTTAGCTTCTCTTTTTGGTAGCTGTTGGCTCACTTGTTCTTTTGTATGTGATGGTCAGGCCATGATGAAAGACCAGTTTGCAAACTATGTTGTACAGAAAGTCCTTGAGACTTGCGATGACCAGCAACGTGAGCTGATTCTTTCGCGAATAAAGGTGCACTTGAATGCATTAAAGAAGTACACCTACGGAAAGCATATAGTAGCTCGTGTAGAGAAGCTTGTGGCAGCTGGGGGTACACCATCTCTTTCCTTTTGCTTTCTGAATATTTTTGGTCTTTTTTACACTTAGGAGGAATTTATTGCAGTTAACTTTAAAAAAGAATGAAAAACATATCTCAGTTAGTATTTTTGACGAAAAAGGCAGATGGATAAAGATTTTTTCAAGTAGGGTTGACTGGCATTTTGGAAATGAATTGTCGACTGAAAAGAAAACAATTTCAGAAGTCGAAAGTGTGGTGGGTCTTGGTTATGATGCCTACTCTCCCTTGGTGTGGCCAGGTTCGAGACTCCAAGGGCTTCCTACAAGGTGATGCCTTGAAGCCTAGACCAAAAAGGGGGGAAAAAAGAAAGAAAGAAGAGAAAGTATGACACTAAAGAAATGAATGGGTGGGACACTTTATGATCAAATAGTATAAACACTTACAAAATGAAATGAGTGGGGACATTTTGGGATAAACTAGTCTACATGATTAGGATCACGGGCTTGCAGTACAGGTGGCATTTGGTAAACAAGTGGCATGAATAGGATAACAAAGAAATATCTTTTTTATTTTTTATTTTTTATTTTTTATTTTTATTTATTGGATATGATACATCTACATACCATTATATACGAGTAACCCATATGGTTTTGGATGATGCCATCAAAGTATTGACATTACATGATATGTAGCTATCCATAAGGTGACACTTAGGAAATGGGTGTTATGACTAGGGTAACAGAGAACTTTATGCATTGTATAGGAAATGTCTACAGACTATTTACCAATAACTTGTATTTTTGGTTGAGGCCTCCTAAGCATGGTTTTAAGACTTGGACATGTCCCTTGCGACTTGTCCGAGTTGATTCCGACTCAAGACCTGATCCGATTTGACACCACGAGTTGCCTAGACAATTCACATCGAACTCAGATGAGTCCCCGACTAAGTTTGAAATGGAACGAGTTGGTTGCGAGTCTTTTTTAACCATGCTTCCAACAATTTGCATTTAATTTACTTTTCTTCATTGTATAGTTTTCATAATTCTGACCAAGGCCTTCCATTTGCAGAACGACGAATTGGAGTTCAGTCGCCTTACCTGTCTTAGATGTCACAAGAAAGAGAGTTGTTGTACAGCTAACTGAGGCTAGTGTGAGCTCCCTCTTATCTCTCTATCTATTCTAGTAATCTATCTATTTGGACTGGTACAAGCTGATTGGCAATAAGTATGTTGCTTGTGCTGAAAAATGTACATTGTGTAGTTTGAGGGTATAGTAGAATCAGGCCAAGTGCTGAGAGGCTCAGATGGTTGAATTCACCTGATGCCCATGAAGAGGAGATAAAATGACTGTACAAGTTTTCTTTTTTAAGGGTGTAAAGAGAAGAAAAATGCAGGTAGTGAATATGTTAACGTGACTGTACAAATGTCGCCATGTGGAGAGTCGTTGGTTGTTTCGAGATGAGGCGAGGATTTTTTTTTTTCTCTCCTTGGGATTTGATTATTTTAGTTCTTTTAAGTGCATTTTTCTAATGTGCCTAAGTCCCTTCTTTTGAGTATATCTCTAGATGTTGGCATGGTTATTTCGTATGAATTTGATTGCTCTTCTTCCATTCTCTGCTAGGATTGGGTCATAATTGAGTTTAAATTGCTAATTTAGACTCTGTTTGGCTGCATGATTGAATTGCTGTGATAGCTAGTTTGGTAAGTAGCTGTTGGATTGTTGTTATGTTCCTTTGGAGTCTCGACTGATGTGAAGAGATATAAGGGTGCGTTTGGCTGCAACAAATATTATGAAATATCATGATTAATCAAGTACTTTGGTGCAAAATATCATGAGATTTCATTATATTTGGTGCAACCAAACGCACCCTAAGGTAAGCAAATTACAGTAATTTCCATATTACCGAAACTGGTCATTGCAATTGAACTTGATGGGTGCCCCAATGCTGGCGTCAAGAGTCAGTTATGATTGCTTTTTTATTGCTTGGCTTGCTTCTGACATGATTAAGAGCTTCACCATTGCTATGGCATGCATGGAGCTCTAATGATCTGTGTTTATGAGCTCTAAGTTGAATTAGATACCCATTTGACAGAAATAGTATCCTTGTTTAAAAGTTTCAAGAGATCTCCTGGAATTTTCTATTGCTGGCATGTGGTGCTGTTTTGAGCTAGTAAAATTTTCATGCCGAAACATCTCTCACGGTTAGACTAGTATTTACAAGGGTCATGTTAGTGTCTTAAAACATTTACTGGAGAGTTCAATCAGTGTATCAGGTATCGTATCATGCATCCACCCATATCACCTTGTATTGGGCTCTTTCAGGCAGACACAGGCTAATGCAGATGATACTTTAAACCTTGATTGTTACAAGCTTCTCAAGTATGATTAGTTTTATGATTTACCTAAACTTGATTATACTAGTGACTTGCAACCGATGCCTGCCATACCTCATGTGCTGAGAATCTAGGGTAGCTGCGGTTGATAGATGTACCCATGCTTTGGTTTGGGTGAATTTAGAGTGTAAGGAAGAAAAGGAGGGAAGAGAATAGAAGGTGCTAAGTGAGAGAGTTTTTGTGAGAAAAAGCTTATTATATTGCGCAATATGCATACTCCTAGGAGAACATAACACTGAATGCAGACACCCATAAGGAACATAAACAAACTATATGCTGCTTGTATTTTTTTATTTTTAATACACCCCCCTTAAGTTGGAATATACAAGTCTCCTAGGAGAACATAACACTGTATGCAGACACCCAAAAGGAACATGAACAAACTATACGCTTGTATTTTATTTTTTTATATACCACCTTAAGTTGGAATATAGATATTGATCATGCCCAACTTGCTGGTGATACAAGGATGAGCATCCTGACTTGGAGATTTGGTAAGAACATCTTCCAATTGTCCTTTAGAGTGAATAAACAAAGTCGCAATTTCCTTGGTAGCAACATTTTTCTGAATGAAATGACAGTCAAGTTGGTTTAGGTGAATTTCCTTGTTATGATTATCAAGTTGGTTTAGGTGAATTTAGCGAGTGAAAGGAAGAAAGGAGAGGAGAATAGAGGAAGCAGGAGAAAAAGAGATTTGAGAGAAAAAAAAGAAGAAGATTTCTTTACATTCTACTCAGGAGAACATAACACTCTGCATACATGCACACACCCAAACGGAACATAAAACATGCTATGCACCACTTGCACCTTCTATAGCTTTCCGGTGATGAAATGTTGAGATAGTGGATAGCCTATTCGGTGGGCCACCTGGTTCCTCTTGGAAGCCATTGACGTTTACAGCGATGTCATGATGGTCCTTTACCCTGCAGAATGGATGTTGATCTTATTTTGATGGACTGCTCGAAAGGGCTTGTGCTGGGAATAGATGGATAGTACAGGAAGCAATATCTGATGCGGTTCCCTTGCGGTGGGACACCACGCACTCGTATACCACATCAACAAAGTCCACGTTAGTCGATCGTCCAATACATGGCCTGCAGAAGGGTTGGACACACCACACAGGTATACCCTATAAAAGAAGTCCACGTTAGGCGATTGTCCAATACATGGCCTGCAGAGAAGACGGTGGTTTGCTTAAAACAAGTGGCTGGTCAGAGTGGTCCAATCACGATGGTTTACGGCCTACATTCCATCCACCTGGTGTCCCACTGGATCAACAGCCTATTCACCACCTGTCCATTGCCATAACCCTCATATCAATGGTTTGGGTCACTGAATCATGCGCCTTGTCTAGACAATTATCATCCTGGAAATTCCTTTGATGAACATGTGTTATTGGGATAATCAGATCTGGGCCTTATCTGGAAAGGTTTGCTCTGTGGAATCCGCTGATTCCATACCAAAGGAGGGACCCAAAAAGAACGGTCTATATTGGACAATGCTAACCATTTGATCAATTGCTAAGAAAATGAACGGTCTATATTGACCATATTGGAAGGAGGTTTGCAGTTTCTTTTGTGATCTGGTCGTCCTTTATTTTTGTAAATTTATTTTCTGTGTTTGCAAACAGAGGAAATGTAATTTCATGCGGAAAGCAATTTTCCTATATATATATATATATATATATATATATATATATATATATATATATATATATATATATATATAGGGAATTTTATAAATAACTACCTAATTAATATGAGATTTACGTTCTTGTGACTTTTTCAAAAAAGGTTTAAAACAGCTACCTCATTAATAGGTGTTATTATCGGTCCACTGCCTTCGCTACTTGCATCAAATGGGTCTGCTGCTCGGGTGGGCTGTTTATTAAAATCTATCCTAACCACAAGGTGTGTCACCTCATGTAAGACTTGGGTCCAAAAGATCACTCCCATTTGACAGAAATAGTTTTGTAGGCGGGCCCACCATGATGTATCTGTTAATCCATGCCGTCCATCCCTACTCTCACATCATTTTGAGGCATGTGAACAAAAATGAGGCAGATCCAACGCTAAAGTGTACCACACCAAATAATAAACTTGGGTTGCATTAAATGCTCAAAACGTGATATGCAGGTTGCATTAAAGGCAAGAGTCATCTGTGGTGTGGTCCAGTTGAGCGTTGGATCTGCCTCATTTTTGTTTTTATTCCTTAAAATGATGTGAGAGAAGGAATGGACGGCGTGGATTTGCAGATACCTCACGGTGGGGCTGCCCACAGAACTGCACGTTCGTG
The DNA here is from genome assembly GCA_030180095.1 of Magnolia changhungtana. Lineage (NCBI taxonomy): Eukaryota > Viridiplantae > Streptophyta > Magnoliopsida > Magnoliales > Magnoliaceae > Magnolia > Magnolia changhungtana. The sequence continues at coordinate 4,306,168 of JASAUF010000391.1, read as the reverse complement.
GCTAGAGACTGGCGGGCGAAGGACGCAATCCGCGTCCCTGACTTTGAAGCTCTTGGCCTCACATGCAGCTGGTGGCGGGGAACATCATAGTGCGGCGCACCGTAGCCACTGACTCATTTGCGGAAGCAGACTGCATGCCGAGTAACTCAGTAAGCTTACGGTAAACTCTGTGGGGCCACTATGATTTATGTATTTTATCCACTCCGTCCATCCATTTTACCAGATAATTTTAGGTGTTAAGTCCAAAAATGGAGCACATTCAAATCTCAAACGAACCACACCAGAGGACAGTGTGAATTGGACATCTACCATTGAAGAATTCATAGGGGCCACAGAAGTTTTGGATCAATCTGATATTTGTGTTTTCACTTCATCCATGTCTGTGAACAGGTTGAATGACAAATAAACATCACTGCGAAGACATGCCTAAAATATATAAAAGCACCTGGTTGGGCCCACCTGCAATTTGGATGCGTCTGAAACTTTGTCTGAAACCTCATCCAAGTGGTACACACATAATGGATGGGCTGCATTTGTGAACCACATATCGGTGGGCCCAACAAATAATTATGAATGTTTTAATGGAAGGTAACCCCTCTCAACTTTTGTATGTGGTGTGACCCACAAAAGTCACGGATTGAATTGATTTTTAAGCCCTAAACCCACAATGGAATGGTGCATCTGACTGATGGGATAGATATCTGACATACATTACGGTGGGGCATGGGAAGTTCCCATGAGCTCGATCGCACGTAACCTTTTCCCTGTAAGACTGATATTTGTGCTTTCCCTTCTTCCGCATCTTTATGATCTTATGAACACGGTGGATGGCAAAGAAATATCGCTCTCGGCCCTAGGATGATTTCAACGGTGGAGGTTATTATACTCACCGTTTCATGTGTTGTTGTCCACTCGAGCTTTGGATATGCTTCGATTTTGGAATTATGCCATAAAATCAGCCGATAAAATGGATGGACGGCGTGGATAAGACACATGCATCACGGTGGGCCCCATCGAATTTACTTACTCAGCTCGCACCTCAGTTTCGTGCATGTGCAGCACACCTCAGTTGACCAGCTCACTTGCTGGTACGCATCATCCCACGGTGACCTATACACAGTCCAGATGTCTTACACAAGTGTCATTTTGCCACGTGTGTCCACGTAACGGGGCGCGGATTAGATATTGTCAAGTTCAGTAGCCAAATCGCTACTGAAGTGATGTCACCAAGCACCGTGGACCCCACCATGATGCATGTGTTGTATCCATACCGTCCAACCATTTTAAGATATTGTTTTATGGCATTAGAAAAAGAATGAGATAGATCTAAAGTTCAAGTGGACCCCACCATAGAAAACAGTGGGTACAGTGACATCGACCGTTCAAAACTTCTTAGGGGCCGTAGAAATTTCCCACCTCAACAAATCACAAGACACCTCAATCATTAAATGCAATCAAATCGCACGTCGCAACGCGACTAACCCAATCCATCGTACATCTCCTCCTCCAGACGAAATACGACGTCGTACTTTAATGCATGCAGGATGTCACGTTTTATATGTATCCTACTCTCACGGCTTACGTTAGTAATGCCAAAGAGCATTTAGTCACCGGTAGGCGCATCCTTAGGTGAAGGCGTGGAAGAGTAAGGAGTAGATTAGAGGAAGTAGTTGAAGTTAAGTAAGCAAACGCAGGAGTTTTTGACCGTTGGCGTGACGTGATAGCCATCCATTCCTTCCATTTTAGGGTTACTTCCCCTGTGCCAAACTTCTCCAAATGGCGGTGACTCCTACACCATCAATGACCCAGATCTTCCAAATCATGGGTCCCACCTCCCCAAAATTACAATACCTGAACAATCTTGACAATCCATTCAATTTGTAACCAACGGTTAGGATTGTTTCGGTGATCATCATCAAGTCATGGGCCCCACCACACTAAAATTACACAGACTGGACAAGCTTGATCCTCTATTGAATTTGTACCCCACGGTTAGGATCGTTTCGAGGATCATCAAATCATAGGCCCCACCACATCAAAATCAGTCTGGGTGAACAATCTTGACCGTCCATTAACAATCTTAACCATCGATTGAACTTATACCTGGTTAGGATTGCTTGATGATCATCAAATCATGGGCCCCACCTTCCATAACAATCTCAACTATCAAATGAACTTATACCCGGTTGGGATTGCTTGATGATCATCAAAATCGTGGACCCCACCTTTACATAACAATCTCAACCATCAATCGAACTTATCCCCGGTTAGGATTGCTCGATGATCATTAAATCATGGGCCCCACCGCATCAAAATAACTGACTGAACAATCTTAACCATTCATTGAATTTTTACCAGACGGTTAGGATCGTTTTCATGGTCATACAATACAAATAACTGACTGAACAATCTTAACCATCCATCCAAATCGTACTCACTGGTTAAGGTCATTAATCACTATCGATGTGGGTTTTCGGATATGTTCCATCCTGGGCAAAACGCAAATCGGACGGTCTAAATTGATGCACATGAATGGCACGTGTGTGGTGGGTGAATCGCCACCATATAAGAACTGACGGTCCAAAATAATAGTAAAAAATAATCCATTGAGGTGGTTGTGAACTGTTGAACTGCCTCATTCCCAAATGAGTTTTGGTCATAGGTTAGCTTTAAAAAGCAAAATTCCCTCATATTCCCACTACTTCTATAAGAACTTCATCAATTTGAAACAACCCCTACAAAGGAAATATCACATGGACGGTCCACATTCCAACATGGCCCACCCAAAATCCGTCACGTCGGAGCTTGAAGGAACGCTCCTGATGGACCCGGACCCGTTCTCCTACTTCATGCTCGTTGCATTTGAAGCGTCGGGTCTGATCCGATTCGCATTGCTACTTATCATGTGGCCCATCATACGTTTGCTAGATGTGGTTGGCATGGGTGACGCTGGTTTCAGGCTAATGATCTTTTTGGCCGTGGCCGGAGTTCGGACGGTGGAGATTGAGTCTGTGGCACGTGCAGTGCTACCCAAGTTCTATATGGATGATATTGATATTGATGCATGGAGGGAGTTTAGCACGTATGATAAAAGAGTCGTAGTGACCAGGTTTCCTAGGGTGATGGTGGAGAGGTTTGCCAAGGATCATTTAAGGGCTGATGAGGTGATCGGAGGTGAGCTCGTGGTTAGCCGGTTCGGGTTCGCTACTGGGTTCTTGAGGGACACAAATGGGTCCATGGCCGATCATGTGAAGGCACTGTTCGAAAATGATGGGTCGGATGTAGGGTTATGCAGGAGTACATCTGCACCGTCATTCTTATCATGTTGCAAGGTGAGCAATCTAGGCCATAGATCATGAAAGCATGTCATGGGCTATCAATACCGTGTCTTTCATTTTATTTATGAAGAGAAGATTAGCTAGGGCTTAAGTACTTCAAATCCACGTTAAAATGGAATATATATGCTCCTTATGTAGAGATTTGATCTCTTTGAGCTCTAGTGGATATACTCGTGAGTAGAGGCATGCATCAAGTCGTGTCAGACTGAGTTAGGGCTGATCCGACTTGATCGGGTTTTGAAATAGGTTTGACCCAATCTCGATCCAACTCGGTATCGAGTCCAGCATGCCTCACCTGATCCGAGTTGGCTTGGACTAATCTGGACAAAGTCCGACCCGGTCACAAATACCATGTCGAGTCGAATTGGCACTGAGTTGAGTTAGGTGCAGCAGGTATACACGGGCTGAAATCATAACTCAAAACCTAAATTCATTTGCCTGAATTGCAGCCTCTCCATCAGCTACACCACATTTCAGATATGTGTTTCAAATTTGACTTTTTTATTTTATATTTATATTTATTATTATTATTAGTTTTATACAAGTTAAGTTTCAGATCGAGTCGAGTCAGTACTGAGTTGGATTTTGAGTCAAGTTATTCGGTGACTCGAACTCGACTCGAATTAACTTCAGATTGTGCGAGTCAACTCAATTCGGATCGACTCACCCATTCAATTCCGATCAAGTCGGATCTAAACGAGTCAAGTTTGCCAAGTCAAGTCGAGTCATCCCGTGCTCGGCTCTACCCAAGATTAGCAGAGAATATGGAATATTGGGAGGAATCCACCTTTGATTTCACATAACCCACAGTTAAACATGATTGGATGGTCACAATCATATGATCAAGGGTATGGAAAATCGATGCCAAGAGTACTAGAACTAGTCTTACAGTCCATTTTGCCAGTCCTTGTTTGAATGGCTATGATCATCCGACCATGTTGACAATGGAACCATGTCAATCTATGCCAATGGTTCGGCAAGATCATAGGTAGGTCCACTTAGGTCTGGTGTATGAATTTGCATAATAAGCTAAGAAGATTTTGTCCTAGGTCATAATCTATAGAAATTAGCTTTGATAAGCTCTTTTCACAGCCTTACATTTGTTTTACAAACTGTGGCCCACCTGACCATTGGATCAATCTGATTCTTGGGTTAATGAATCAATATCGTTCTACACTTCTGATGGACGGATTGGATTTCAGACCTAACATTCCATGCTTCCACACATGTGCCTCGTACATGAGCTTTATTACACACGAGGTTGTACGTAATTGGCCTTTCTAAAATAGCCCTTTCTCAAAATGGGCCATCCATAAATTTCCAAAATTCGCACGTGCAAATCTTTCACACGTGCATATTGACACCAACCATCACGTACATTTACCATGTGTGCATGCAGGAGGTCCACCATCAACCATTTTTCGCAGACATGAAAGGTGAACGCCAGCTCAACCGTCCACTTCCAGTCATATTCCACGACGGCCGTCTAGTCCGTCGCCCCACTCCATCAACGGCTCTCCTCATTCTCCTCTGGCTCCCAATCGGCATCCTACTCGCAATAGTACGTATCACGATGGGCCTGATACAACCCCTCTGGCTAATCCCTTACACCGCTAAAATCTTCGGCGGAGCAGTCACCGTTCGAGGCCGGCCACCCCCGCCGGCATCTGACACCGCGAGCGGCTTCCTCTTCGTATGCACCCACCGCACGTTAATGGACCCAGTCGTCCTCGCCACCGTCCTCGGCCGCAAGGTTCCTGCGGTCACGTACTCCATCTCCCGCCTATCAGAAATACTATCTCCAATCCCAACCGTCCGATTGACGAGAGACCGCCAGGTGGATGCAGAGCGGATAAAGCACGAGCTATCGAGAGGCGATCTCGTCGTTTGCCCTGAGGGGACCACTTGCCGTGAGCCGTTTCTGTTGAGATTTAGTGCGCTTTTTGCTGAGCTGACTGACCGGATAGTGCCGGTTGCTATGAACTACCGAGTCGGGTTCTTTCATGCGACTACAGCTAGGGGTTGGAAGGCATTGGACCCGATCTTCTTCTTCATGAACCCGCGGCCTATCTATGAAGTTACCTTCTTGAACCAGTTGCCGGTAGAGGCGACCTGCTCAGCAGGTAAGAACCCATATGATGTGGCGAACTACGTGCAGAGGATCTTGGCTGCGACGTTAGGGTTTGAGTGCACCAATTTCACTAGGAAAGATAAGTATAGGGTGCTTGCTGGCAATGATGGGACCGTATCTTCTACGTCGTATTTATACGGTATAAAGAAGGTGGTGGGGGCATTTATACACTAGTATTGGTTGGGTGATGTTATGTATCATATGCACCCGTTGTAGATAGGTGATTGTGATTTTTTAAGATTTTTGTTTTTGATTTTTTTTTTTTTTTTTGAATGGTTTTGGAGGATGATTTGTTTTCCTAAAAGAATATTATGATTGTATAATCAATATTATTAGTATGGTAATTGGATTTTTTTTTTTTGTTAAGTTGTCCACATTTTTTTAGTAAATAATTTAAAAGAACATTTATTAGTAATCAGATGATGGTTTTTGTGTTTCCTGGAATTGATGTTGTTGGATAGGTTCACTTCAAGGGGATTAGGTTTGGTAGTTTGATTTTGGTGGTATGGTCTGATTTATGCAGCTTGTGGTGGGGCCACCTTTTGTAAGGCTTGGATGTTATACAGAAATGGAACGTTTGTTGGACATGGTTACCGTGGGACCCACTTTTGAATAGACGAGTAGATAAGCTCCACGATATATGGGCGAGCTGGCCAATTTCCAGACGGGTAATATGACTCAGGGTCTCCCTTTTTAGGCAAGCACTCAAAGAGATAGAACTTACAGGTTTTTATTTTTTATTTTTTATTTTTATTTTTTTAGAGTAGCAATAGAAGTTTAGCTTTGGATGGCCAATCTAGACAGGTTTTGATCTTACCTGGTCCATCGTTATTTCTAAAATTAATAATTTTTATATTGTTCATCAAACACCTACAATAAGGATCATTCAACACATGACTGATGTTGTTGTTACATGCTTAATGCGCTATATAAAGGACACAAAACAGTAAATGTGGCATATTTGTATGTATTTGGATTCGATAGTGACCCCTCCTGCATCTAGCGGTACTGGTCTGTGTTGGAAAAAGCTTTGTGGCCCCTCATGATGTATGTTTTTATTTTATTTTATTTTCTTTAAAAAAATATAAATCCATTTTGTTCATCCATTTTGTGAGCTCTTATTAAGGGATGGTTTAGAAAATGAGGCAGATCCAAATCTCAAGTGGACCACACCATAGGAAATAGTGGGGATTGAACTGTCACCAGTAAAAACTTCTTAAGGGCCAAAATAGTTTTAGATCAATATGATATTTGGGTTTTCCCTTCTCCTAGGTCTGTATGAACTAATCAATTAATGGGTTGGATGGAAAATAAACATTACATTGAGCCCCCATAAGTTTTTTAACGGTGGGTGTTCAATCACCACCGTTTTGTGGTGGGGCCCACTTAGGATTTGGATTTGCCTCATTTTTTAGTTCACGCCGTAGTATGAGCTCCAAAAATGAATAGACAGTATGAATATATGGATAAGACACACACGTACACCGTGGTTATACCCACAAAGCTTTTCCAGTACCAACCCATTAAAACCGACCTCGATCGGAACAGTTAATATCAGAACCTAGTCCTATTTTCATAAAATCCAGACCATCTGCAAATTCTTGGTTGTTGCTATATGATTGGGCCATGTCATCACACTGCATTGAATGCTAAGTGCTAATAACATCAATGATAACGACCAATCACATGCAGAGGATACCAGTACTTCATTTACCAGAGGATACCAGTACTTCATTTACCAGTACTGGTAAATAAGAGTTTTTTTTTGTTTATGTGAAGCAGAGGATACCAGTACTTCATTTACCAGTACTGCTTCCCATAAACAAAATAAGAGTTTTTTGTTTATCGGAAGCGGAGGATACCAGTACTTCATTTACATATTAGTAGCCTTGACGCTTGACACCTATCATACATATCTACTAGGGTTGAAAGTCCGTCGGGTTGGGTCGGGTTGGTGTACAACCCTAGCTCAACCCAAGGTTCCTATAACCCAACCCAACCCAACCCAACCCAACATCGAGTTAAAAATTTTCAACCCAAGTCCAACCCAGGCAGGCTCGGTTGAGTTGGTCAGGTTGATAGATGCTAGTATTTTTGTTATTAAATTAGTTTGTTATATTTTCAATACACCTATTATTTTTTGTACTTATAATTTTATTAATTATTATATAGTTATTTATCATGAAGAACTTCATTTTTCATAAACAAACAAGATAAAATATAGGACGACTACTCCTTTAAAAGTTGTATTGCATAGCACACAATCTATTTAGAAGAGAGAAATCCAGCGTATCTTGTTAGCTTGAGTCATCAGAAATTATGTGGGCCAATGAATCCCGACAGCATTGAAATTTCTTGTGCCTTCAACATAGATTATCTACACTCAATTATAATTTATAAGTAACTTATATATTGATGGGGTTCGGGTTGGGTCCTACAACTCTTGACTTCAACCCAAGCCCAACCCAAGTTTTATTTGGTTGGTGTTTGTAGCCCAAGCTCGAGACCGAACCAGATACATCCTGCCCGAGCCCAACCCAATGTCGGGTTGAACCCGCCCGACTTTCAGCCCTAATATCTACAAAAGTGAATGGTCGGTCATTTACACTATTAAAGATGAGCTAAGTTTTTTTTTTTTTTTTTTTACAAGAAAAGCCTTACAATAATTTAAAATAAATTAAAATTCACCTTATTCTATTTTTTTTTAAAAAATTTATATAAATAAATAATAGTTAAACTGTAGACAAGTACTGTGCTACCATCTTTCATCAGTCTAGGTATAAATAAGGTGCCCTTTTGCAAGGGGTCGAGCACTCGAGCTCCATGGCTAGGTGGTAGATGGTCAGTGTTCAACATTGAGATTATGGAATCAAGTGCCTATGTAGTGTTGGTGTGAATAGGGGTGGCAATGGTCCGGGCTTGGGCTTGAAAAATCAGAATTTTGAATTGGCAGTTCACCTCATTTATTAGGAATTAAAATATATAAAGATAAAAGAGGAAAGCTGAGTGGGTTTGACTGCTAACCGATATAATCTTCTCCATTGATCAAGGGTGATATTTTTTTGTTGCCAACCACGCATTCTGATATGAGGGTTGAAAATTATTTCTCCTTGTTGTAGCCATTGGATATAGGATTGCCAAAACTATTCTTTCTAACTAATGATATGTGGAGGTTGATTCACCCTTTTAAAGTCGCACGAATATTGCTATATTTTTAATATGAGATGTATCTTTCCAACGACACGTGTCTTATAGGATTCACCGTGATGTTTTGTGAAATCCACTCCATTCATCATTTTAACCACCTCATTTTGGGACCTAATACAAAAAATTAGACTAATCCAACAGTCAACTGGGCCACACCACAGGAACAGTGAGAGAGGAGACGTCCACCATTGAAACCTTACTGAGGCCCATGGTAACGTCCATATCGGATCCAGCTCATCCATAGGATGAAGGAAAACCCCAGATACAAGAATCATCCAGAACTTTCGTGATCCCAAGCAAGTTTCAAAGACATTCGATTTTATCCTTGCTTTTCTATGTGATGTGGCCCAATTGAGTTTTGGATAGGCTTGATTTTTAGCTTCATATCTTAACACAAGCTGACGGAAATAATGAACGAAGTGGATTTCACATAAATATCATGGTGGGTCCCACATTACACGTGTTTTCTGTTACATGTCCCTTTAAAGATTTCATCTCACATGCAGCAGGACACGTGTGGTGCAGCATTACTCAACTATTCCACCGTTTCAGCTAAATGATGTCATTTTCAATATTGTTGTAGCCACACGCAATAAGTAGGGATATACGTGAGATTGCTCCGCTCAGCAACTCTACAGATGGGGCCCACCTTTCGTTAATCAAAACCGTTCATCAGATGGTTTAACCACGAATGGACCTGCTCCAGCAATCACCTCCATCAGATGATGCCAAAACACTCAGATTGATGGCCTTCATACACGCAATTGCCAAGAAGAAGATTCGCATTCGTGGGATCTCATGAGCACGGCTGTACGGAAAGTGGGCCATTTCTTAATCGGTTTTCTGGGCCTACAGGTGGGCCCAAACATATCCAGGCCCATCCGGCCCTGAGATATGAAAGCTGATTTATGGAACACTTTCCAACGTGTCACACACGTGAGAGATCTAGGACGTTCATTAAATGGGGTCCACCATGAACATGTCCTAGCCCAAAAATCAGGTTGGTCCGTTCGTTGTCCTGATGGATTGGATTTATTTTAGTCACAAACGTTACTGACCTCTGATCTGGCAGCCTTGGACCATCAATTTGTGTAAGGTGGGCCATGAGCAATGGCCCACCTTATTGAACTTCTCTATGATCTGTCTAGTCTTGAGATGGGGAGGTTCCTTAATCTAGCCTTGCATTTGGGGCGTGGACTCGCGATTAGGGCTGTACGCGAGTCAAGCTAGCTCGAAAAGCTCGCTCGACTCGGCTCGACTCAGCTCGGATTGACTCGGCTTGAAAGGCCGACTCAAAGGCAAGTCAAGCTTGTTTACTAAAGCTCGAGTTGAGTTCAAGCCAAGTTCGACCATGGTGTATTTTAACTCAACTCGACTCAAAGCTCAAGCTCGAGCGCAACTCGACTCGAGTAATATATTTTAATAATATATATTATATATTTTATATTAATATAAAATATAATATATATACATATGTAAAAAAAAGAAGTTAAACTTAAAACTTTTTACTAAAAAACTTTACCCGACCCTACTCGTCCCCATTTCCTCTTTTTCTTTCCCTTACCCTACCGAGGTAAACTCTAGTCGACTCCAGATAAACTTGACTCGACTTGAACCACTAGCTTGACTCAAAATCGACTCAAAAGCTTTGGCAAACAAGCCAAGCTTCAATGTTGAGTTCGACGGCAAGCTCGAGCTCAAACTTGAGTATAGCATGGACGAGTCAAGCCGAGCATGGCCCACCTCGACTCGACTCGGCTCGATGTACAGCCCTACTCGCGATGGTCCACTGCCCTGGACTGGGTTACTTTGGGCCAGCGCCCGATCTTGGTTGGGCCCACCCACTCTAGTCTATTGATCAGGACCACTCATTCACTCCAACCCATTATACAACGGGCAACTTAAAGCTGATCTGATCATCAACCTTACCAAATTGATCTCAATTTTGTTATAGACGTTGGTTCTTCAACCCTCAGAATTGGATGGTTGGGATCTACTTATCAAAGTAACCAAAGGGGTGGCCTACTTAATGAATAGTTCAGATTGATGAACATCTTTTTTATGAATATCTACCGCCGTTGATTTGTGGCAATTGATCCGATTAATGATTGTAGCTCTATTTAGGACAATCTCAACCATCAATTTTGTTACCGGCGAGATACAGCACATCCATCGTACAAGTAGCATACGTTCAAGCTTACCCTAATAGCGTTGGAGCATAGCTAAAAACACTTCACTGATGAAACAATCTTAGCCATTCAATTGGTGACCATAAAATGGATGGTTGAATAGAAAATAGACAAGCATGAATTCTTGCCACGTGTTCCGTCAGCGATGGGACCCACAATTTGAAAAGTTCAAAATCCTATGAATTCTCGCCACGTGTACAATGGATGCGTTGCAGCAATCTAGTGAGATATAGAGTAGGGCTAAAAGTTGGGCGCAACCCGACTGACCGTGACCGACCCGACATTGGGTTGGGTTCGGGCAACATATATCAGGTCCGATCTCAAGCTTGGGCTATACAAACATGAACCTGACATTAGGTTGGGTTCAGGCAAGATATATCAGGTCTGATCTCAAGCTTGGGCTATACGAACACCAACCCGATAAAACTTGGGTTGGGCTTAGGTTGAGGTCTCGGGTTGCCCAACCCAACCCAACCCGAACCCGATCAATAGATAAGTTACTTATAAATTATAATTGAGTGTGTACCGTTTATGTAGAAGGCACACTAGTGATGTCGGGTCTCATTTGTCCACGTCATTTCCAATGACTCAAGCTAACAAGATATGCCGGATTTCTCTCTCCCAAATAGATTGCTTACTATGCTACATGACTTTTTAAAGGAGTAGTTGTCCTATATTTTAGCTTGTTTTTTTAAAGAAAAAAAATGAAGTTCTTTATGACAAATAATCACATATATAATTATTAAAATTATAGATACAAAAAATAAATCCTATATTGAAATATAATAAACTAATGATAATGAAAATATTAATACGTATACCTGACCAACCTGATCAACCCGACTGAGCCCGCTTGGGTTGGGCTTGTGTTGAGAATTCTCAACTTGAAGTTAGGTTGGGTTGGGGTATAGGAACCTTGGGTTGGGTTAGGGTTGAGCACCAACCTGCCCCACTTTCAGCCCTAATATAGAGGGCAGTCAACGGGCTGGGCCGAGCTCGGTCCAAGCCCATATTGGCCAGTAAATCTAAGTCCCGATCCCAGCCCCGGCCTGTGGTGTGCAAAGAAAACATGCCCAAGCCCAAGCCCAAGCCAGGTGGGCCCACCTGATGGATGGATTAGACCGTACATACATGATCTAGGTACCCATTTACATCCCTACCGAGCATTCATGATATGAAAGATCAGGTCCATTCATTATGTGGGGCCCACAGCGAACGTGATCTCGACCAATAATCAGGACGGTCCAAAGGCTGCAAGTGTAGGCTGAGTGTTGGCCTTTTGGTAATTTTTTATTCCGTGTGTGCTGCACGTGACGAGTTGTAGCAGCCTGATTTTCAGGTCGGACCTATTTACTGTAGGCCCCACCTGATGACGGCCTAAATCTTACACACGTTTCACATCCGCACGGGCGAAGTCTGTAACCAGTACTTCAGTCTCTCAGGTGATTCAGGTTAGCATTTGGCTAAACTCCACATGCATGTATAACATATAGAGCTAGTAAAAGAGTCCATCAGCTTTTTACAAGCACAATGTGGGGCAGATGGACTGGTGATCCAGACCGTTGATCTTGTACTAACCTCCATGGATGGAGTATTCCTGAAACTCTCCCAAGTGGAGCAGTCACATCCGTCCGATCAATGTCAGCAAACAGACACTTATCAAGAAAATAGAGTGACGGCTCCAATCAAGTGAGTGTTTGGGACTCGTGCAAATAAGATAATTACAATCACGCAAACACGTTTAACAAAAGACAATCTAAATTTACGTGGAAAATTCCTTTCAGAACGAACCATAGTACAAAACAATAATACACTAGGAACAAAAGGCAATCTGAATTTACTTGAAAAAATCATCTGAGGAAGATACCATATCACAAAACAATAATACACTAGGAACAAAAGGCAATCTGAATTTACTTGAAAAAATCATCTGAGGAAGATACCATATCACAAAACAATAATATATTGCGAAAATGAAGTTACATGGTACGAAAACCTTATCGGCCAAAGCCCTATTAAGAAAAGTTAAAATTCCTCTCAAGCTCTTAAACACATTTAGATAATTATAATTCACACCTAATCCTGATTACACCAAATATATATACTACCGTAATTGAAATAAGAAACAAATCGCCCAATTTCACAATTTTGTGTGTGACTTCGATGGTACCTTTGATGGCATCGATATATATTGAAGATCAGTCGATGACATCGAAGAACCTTTGATACCATCGAGTAGCAACCGCCAAACTGTCCACTAATTAATAGGATTTTTTTTTTTTTTTTTTGAATTTTCTTAATAAAATTGAGCATCCGTCGATAGCATTCATGTCTGCTTGATGGAATTGAGTAGCATGTCGAAGCCATCGACAAACCTTGTTACAAACAAATTTAAGACATTAGGCAATGGTGAAAAAGGCCAAAGATAGGATGTCTAAAATCTTTGAGATGTTTTAGATGCCCCCCATACCAGATTGATCAGCAAACTGGATCACAGATAAATGGCCATCACTGTTCAACTGCCTTGTTGACTCATAGAGGCACCATCAATGCATATGAAAAAATACTTTCTTGACTCTAATAATTTTATTAGCTTTGACCAAGTTAAGTAATTAATCCATAAAGAAAAATAGTGGCTATAACAAGACTCGAATGTTGGTTTAAAAGACCCGCCCTACCTGACAATAGTCCCCCAAGACCACTCATCTCAAAGACGACAATCTATTACAGCCACAACTTGAAAAAAGACACCCTGGATGAGTCCAAAAAAAAAAAAGAAAACAAAAACAAAAACCCTTGATGCAACGATTTCAAATCTTGCTGTAAATCATCGAATCCAAGAAAACTAGGTAATGGATTGGACAACTCAAATCATGATACGTGAAGAAAGGAGCAATCAATCTAGTGTAGGGTAGCTGCCATAACCCTATTGTTGCATAAGAGAATAAAGGAAGAAGAGAGAAGAAGAAAGAAAAGAACAACAAAGGATAGACAATTAAGGAAAAACAGTAAAAGAGAAAAAGAGAAGATGAAATGAATAGCTGTTGTTTTCTCTACTCTAATATCATATTAATTTTATAAAAGAGAAATTAAAGAGAAAATTCTCTATTCCCCATTTTTATTAAAGCTCTAATATCTGACCTATGGGCCTTACCCCAAACAATAAAAGTCCATATAAACCCACAAGAATCTAACACATGAAAATGGACAATTACAACTAATGGTCCACATTTGATTGTGGCCAAACATGACCAATTGGCATATCTGATGAAGAATTTTGAAGGTAACTCCACCCTTAATGGGACCCACTTCATGACTTGATTCATCATAAGATGAGCCCCACAGGAGCATTTCAATAGACCAACAAAACTCTTTCAAGGGCTGAATGTTTCATCTAGATAAGTGATGTTCAAAGGAATCTCCTTCTTTAGATGCTTGAAGCATCTAAAGTTACAATCAAAGTCTCCATTTAAAGGAAAGAAAAAGGTGGGCCACGTGATACATTCCATGATCATGTCCACCGTCCACAGATGTGGCTTATGCATCTTTTCTCACAGCATCTCCTACGAAGTTTCATCTTACCTTATCATACGTCTTTTCAATCTCAAGCAACTTTACTATGAGATGTAGAAAACCAAGGAAAGTATCATATGCCACCTATCAAAGAAGCTACAAAGAAAGCTCAAAAAGAGGCCGTGTAGACTGGAAATAGCACCATGAATAAAAGGAATCCTTTCCCAACTTTTATCTTGACATAGATGCAACACGGAAAAAAAAAAAGAAAAGAGGTGGGCCCCAGTTTTTAGATGACATGGCCCAAAAGTCAAGTCTCCACTCATCAGGTGGGCCACACATGAAATTGAATGGCATACAATTAGTGGATTCTCTCAGAATTTTCATTGTTTCCATATGTTCGCTAAACCCAGACCAGACACATCCACCTTTTTTTTTTGGGTGGTCGGGTCGAAATGGTCGCATGTTGATCCAACCGGGTTCTCCCATATAATCACAATAATCTGAAGTTAAATTAATTAAAACTACTTAAAAAATAAAAATCATGATGGCTGAGTGTTCATATATATCCGAACCGTGGAGCCCGAATGGGTTCGATGGTAGGACAGAAAAACCCATGTGACCCAGGTCGTCCAATTCCAAAATGGGCTCCTAATAGAGACCTGGCTGGAATAGGACACCATCCTAACCCAAATGGGCCCACTAGATAATTGTTTGGATTTTAAAACATTGATATGACATGTGACCATGCAGGGGGCAGTTCATCTACAAGTACTTATTCGAAGCTTTTTCACTAGTTATTCACCTGTCTAAAATTTATTCACTTGGTCTTTTTATACTCCATTGCCTGTGTGGGGTCCACCGTGTTGTTTGTATGCCACCCATCCTCTTATTAGCTGTACCCCACCATGATGGGATGCCCTAGACATCAACGCTATCCAATCATTAAGTGGGAAGTGAATTGCATGGTGTGCCACACACCTCCCACGTCTATGGTGTGTTGACATCACCAAGTTCTGTGAGTCCTGCCATAATGTATTATTTGTTATATCTATACTGTCCATCAATTTTGCAAGGCATGGCCCAAAAAATGATACAGATACGAAGCTCAAATAGACCACACCACAAGAAGCCATGGGGATTGAATGCTTACAACTGAAAACTTTTTGAAGCCACATAAGTTTTGGATCAAGCTGATATTTGCGTTTTCTCTTCATTTAAGTCTATGTGACCTTATGAGCAGGGAGATGGAGGATAAGCATCATGGTCCGCCTTAGGAAGGGTTCAATGGTGGATGTCATTGTCCCTACTGCTTTCAATGGTGTGGTCCACTTGAGCTTTAGATCTACCTCATTTATAGGCCCATGACCTAAAATGATCTCAAAAAATGGATGAATAGTGTGGATATAACACATACATCATGGTGGGACCCACAAAACTTGGTGACATCAACACACCGCCGAGTCGGTGGGGTGTGGCACACCATGCAATCCACTTCCCATTAAGTGGGCCACATCACGTAAAACAATTGTCATCACCCAGAAACCTCCAACTTTAGGTGATGGCCCATACGATAGTTGGGTAACTTAGATTTTTGAGGCATCCAAATTTCACGGTGAGTCGACTGTGGTGGATAGGTTGGTTTCTGTACGCACGATGGTAGGCCAACGCACAATCCTCGTAAAGTAGTTTATTTTACAAGGATTTGTAGAGGAAACGGCCTCCCACCCGATTTTCCCCTCACAAGCTTTAAAATTCAACTCCAACAAACACCGCTTTAAATAACATTTTAATCTTTTTTAAAAATAAATAAATTTCTAATCCATATCTTAGGAGAGATGCCGTGGAAGTTGGGATTTTGAGTTATATCACGGGGATTTTATATTAAAATAATTTAGATTTATTTATGCTTCTAGGATAGTCAAAATCAAGGAAACATTGACTTTTTTTCTTTTGTTTTTTTTTTTTTTAATTACTTTAAATTTGTGGGTGAAATTTGAATTAGAAATGAGAAAGCTTAGGATACAAGGAAGAGAAACTTCCAAGATTTTTCTCTTCAAATAGGTCCACTGGACCAAGGGTTAAAAAATGAAGAATTTGTGTGGGCTTCCACGGATTGTTTGAAGCATGTGTATTAATTGAGTCATTGTGCATCTGGATGTGAATATGTCACGATGGGAACATTTCTTGGAAGAAAAGATTTCTTTTTTATCACACATACAGGAAAATTAGAATTATAAGAAAGTAGAAAAAAGATGTAAATTACAACATAGAAATGAACTTTCCTTATACATGTCCATGGATTCACGCCAATCAATTATGCTCAAATGCAAAAGAGTAATGAGAGTGTAGGCTGGATGAACAATGCATCTTTGATGATCAGTCCTCATAGATCCTAACACCATTATATATAGCTAGAGCCACTACCTTGATTGATCCGAACCGTTAATTTTTGCTGTTCTTTTGTGGTGGGGATGAAACAAAAATCTCCTAGGTAAAAAGATTCTTACTATGATAAAGGAATACATAATCAGTCCGCCAGCCAACAGTCGGATCATTAATATACCGGTTAACTGTGTTTTGAAAATAAATAATAGCATGATGAATAAGATATAGTGGGGATTGCCCAAGCTTACCACAAGTAAGCTTGGATCATGAGGGCCTTAGGCCAATGATCCACCTAACCATATAAGAGGTAGAAATGTGGGGATGTCATTGTAAACAAAGAGATTATAACCATTATCTTTTCACATCAAGCTTGCAAATGCATACAACCCAGCGTTTTAAAAAGCCAACTTAAGGGCCGGTCCAACTTGGTTCGACAGTGCGACATAATCCATTGGAAGTTGACCGTCCAAAGTAGCTTGAACCAGTATGAGTTGAGCTGGGGGTAGAATCCTATTTGAACTGAGCCCACAACTCACCAGTTAGATCGATGGGCTGTTGGATTTTTTAAACATTTTATGTAAGACTCTTATCAGGTAGGCCACACATGATCTTCGGTTTAAATCGACCGTTGAATTATTCAAATTGAGCGATTCAGTGGGTCCCACTACAGTTATGATAATTGTAAATAGGTTTGGGACGGGACGCTTGAACTGTGGTCCTTATATATGATTATTAAGCTGGATATGAAAACTTGCGGTGTGAAGACCTTAGAGGTAAGAAGTGTGATGGGTAAACTTCTTGACATTTTTCCTATAAATAGATATCTTGGTCCCCTCACTAACACAAGAAAGAAAATTCTACTCCCATTGAAGGTTTTCCTAAAGGTGTGAGGTGTGGAAGATCAAGATTTCTCTCAGCGACATCGAGACATTGAGAATATTTTTCCAATCAAGTACACTTTTAAGTTATGGTATTGAATCTCTATTATTGATGCATAGATGATTCGTCAATTCTACGATATAGATTTATTATTTTATACAACCTACTTAAAAACCATAGTTTCATGGGCTTGTAGAGTCACATACACACATACACGCTGAGCATTGGATGCGTAAAATGATTCGTAATGTGACTTGTTCATGGATCGAAACTAGTAAAACTCGACCCATTCTAACTCAGTCCATTTCAATTGGTTTTGATTTATTTCTGTCATGTTTTGATTTCGATTATGTTGGTTCAAATCAATGTGGGCCCAAACCATGGCAGGATTTGATTAGTTGGGGTCGAGATTTTAGTAATTTCATAGTTTTCAACGCGGGAAGAAACCATGTCAGAGATGGGCCTGAGTCTTTTCTAAGTTTTCGGCCACGTAAGTATCCCGCTCATCTTTGATTGCATGCAACATACACAATCAAATCTCGTCACGTCATCACACTACAACTTTGGAGTCATGATAGGTTACAGCCAGAGTCAAATCTGAACTTTTGATCGCTATCTAGTGCTAATCATAACAATCTTTTCAATTTCTTGGAAATTCAGGTACTTCAGATCAACGGTCTAGATCTACATGCCATGGACCCCACTTGTGTGAAATCAAGAACGGAGAACACAGTTCAGTGTGCAAATCTTGTAGTCGAGGTTCACGTAATTCCACGTTTATTTTTTTTTTGGGGGGACTTTGTCGAGCCAATCCACTAAAGCAGCTCTTAATGAGGTTTTCTGAACTATTCCGTACATGGTCGTACATGAAACAGGCCAACGACTTTGGCCTTGTCTAGATTAGGAATCAAAACCGTTGATTTTCTTTTCAAAACCAGGGGCCTTTTGTAGTGTTTTCAAAACCAGGACTTGAACCTAACCAGCCACGATGCATGGAACCAGAATCCTCCGCAACACCTGTTTTAAAACAAACATGATTGTGGGTCGCCATGTTGTATGTGTAAAATCCACTCTGTCCATCAGGTTCAATCCTCGATGCCAGTGCCTGGAAAAAATAATCAGCTAGATGCACAACTCATGTGGGCCACACCACAAGGAGTAATGGAGATAGGATGCCAACCATAGGTTTGCATGTGGGGCTACCATAGTACGTATCTTTCATCAGACCCCTTAATAAGGTGTAACTCAGGATAAATTTAAAATAAAAATCATCATGACCAAACATTAGGCGGACCACACTTTCTGAATTCAAAGGTCTTAGGAATATTTTTACAGCCTTCCCGTTGGTGTGGTCCATCAGAGTTTTTTTTATAGGTTGATAGTTTTAATATTTAGTTAAAATGATGGTTCTCACCTGATGGACGGATTGGATATATATATATATATATATATATATATATATATATATATATATATATATATATATATATAAAAGGTGGGTCTCACCGAGCTTGGGCGTTTTACGCAGATGCTTAAAACACGTGTTGCAGACGACATGCTTGAAGGCAGGAGGGAGGAATCCTATCTAGTCTCTCCCTCATTGTAAATGTGGCAAAGAGCATGGTGATCGGGACTGTTGATGTGGTAGGCCACCACATGGATGGACTATATGTCAAAATTCACATTGATTGGACACCACATAGCTGTGATTTCGGCCTTTTTTCCAGTCAACGGATAGGATGTCAAACCAGTCCAGTATCCTTTAATTTTGGCATAGAGGGCACGTGGGGTACCATCAAACCAATGGTCCACACGTCTCCATGAATCATGTTGCGCGCACGTGACTCGAATGGCACACATGTGTAAGGTTCGTTTCCTTCAAGACGTAAGGCATGTCATGGGCGTTACCTTCCCAAACGTCACCTCAAGTCATCAATTGGATAATGGGAGACTAAGAGAAGTGGACGGCTAGGATATAATAGTTAAAGGTCCATATTCAAAGTAGACGCGTGGTCCACAACATAGACCTTGTGCATGTCCTCATCTCTAGTGTAAGCATGATCGTGTTCCTTACGTCAGCTGCATAGGTGCATAGAGAGAAGTGAGCAACGTCCAGAATAGCCGTTGAGTCCAAAAGGAAGAAAAAAACGTCTATGAAACAAAAATACTATCAATATTAGTTGAAAATGTAATAATACTCCTGGGTAGATGGTACTTGGAAATCTAACATCAATTCAAGTTGGACCATGGTTCAAAAAGTTTAAACCATGTGTCAAAATGAGCTCCATGCGAAGTGCGTAATAAAGCGCCTATGCCGCGTGTAAGCACTTCGGACCATTGTTAAAGAGATTTGAACCCTAATTGCAGAGATAATAACTTTTTCTCTTAACAATCAGCTATACACACATTTCATGAAAACTTTAATTAATTAATATATTTATTTACTTACTAAAAATAATTTTTATTTTTCAATTTTATTTTTATTATAAAAACAGAATATTACTGACTATGTATCCCATGATCTTTTTGTAAAGAAAATAGGCCCTGGATATTAAATAGTCCTTTTAAAAAATAATAATAATTAGAATAGTATAATCTATTAAAAATATGCCAATAATCTCTTAAATGACCAAAGTGAAGTATCATAGACCATAATTGGCCTTTCAAACCCTTAAAAGTAGTTTTGAAAAAATTGATAAATTTTAGCTTAAATTTCTAATTTAAATCTTAAATGTTAAAATTTGAAAAGTCTTTAATTAGGAGGAAAAAAAAAAAAAAAACTATGGTATTTCAAATCAGCATAATGGTAAATAATATAACAATTACTACATTTGCATAAAAAAATGAACCCTAATACCCCACAACTAGGGGTGTACACAAACCGGGCTAGCCCGGTTAGCTCGCTCGACCCGGTCCGAAAAAGCCCGACTCGGCCTGACCCGGAACTGAGTTCGGGTTAGGATGGGCCAATTTTCTAGGCCCGAAAGTGAGTTCAGGCCGAGTTCGGATACCTTCCAGTTCGGCCCGACTCGGTCCGAAATCCAACTCACCCTGGCCCGGCCCGGCCCGGCCCGACCTGTGTATGACTGTATTTAATTTGAATAAAACATTTTATTTTATGCTTTATCAAATGTATGTAAATGTATGTAAATGTCCTGACTAGTTAGATTTTTTGTGGAGTCTATAGTTCAACTAAACCGTTGATCGAGGGCCTTGTAATGGGACGCGGATTACCTGCCGAAGCCCTTCCCATGAACTTATTGTAAGGTTCGAAACTGGCCTGAACTTAGATTCGAAACTGGCCCGAACTCGAAGGTTTGAAACTGGCCCGAACTCTCACCGGGCCCGGTTCGGACTGGAGATGTTGGCCCGGTGACCAAGCCTGGTCGGGTTCGGGCCTTGTGTGGCTGTTGAACGGGCCTGGACGGGCTGAGGCCAGTTCGACTCGGCCCGACCCGTGTACACCCCTACCTACAACCACAACAATTCAAAGAAAAATGAAAAGAGTTATATAATAGCTATCGGAGGTCTTAGCGACTACCACGAGGGTGTCTTGTAATGTAATAATAATGGCAATAGTCATAATGGCCACCGTTATAGTTATGGAAAACCTTACTAGTAGCCTTGGATAATTAACTAAGGGAGGGAATTAGTCAATAGCTTTCCAACAACATACAATATGTGAGAAACGGCTACCCAATCAATAAGTTAGGAAGATTTTTTTTTTTTTTGGTTAGCTTGTTAGTACACCCATTGTCAGTTCACACTTCACCGTTAGCCACCCCCACTAGAGAATCGATACCAAGACCTTAGTGTTGAAAAGAGGTATCTTTCACTCAGTCTACCACTTGAGTTGGGAGGCTATAGTGCATGTTTAGGTCATTTTTGGCTAATCCGGCCCATCATCAACCTAAATTTGTGCCATATATCCTAGCCCTCCATTGAGTCATCCTTTGTCTATCATATACCATGTACACACACCCAATACATGGACCATCTATCATTACACCACAATAAATCGAGCATGGCCTGAGAAATTGAATCAGTTGAACGCTTGCAGCCATTTATCATTAGACCTATTTTTTTAATTTTTTATTTCCAATGGATGTTAGAAAGGAGAGTTATACCATTGTCATCGACATTTAGTGGGCAATTCATATGAGTGTGTACTCTGGCCCATCTATGATGGTAAATACAATCTAATCTTTTATTCAGTTACTTGACTTTTGCCTCAAGTTAGCGGGTAGGCCAAGATGTACAAAGTAGACTGTTGGTTAAAACGTTCTTTTCCTAGCCATCTATTTCTTTCATATCTGTGGCCCACCTGATGTATGAAGTGCCTTGAATGTAAACCATTGACTGTTCTATGATTTCTTGTTACTTTGGGAGGAAGTCACCTCACCTTTTCAACGATATATTGATCTAGAGATACTCCCAGCGCAACGTGAAGTCCATGACCTTTACAGCTTCATGTTTTAAGAAAAAAAGGGGTGACTCGGTCGAACTGAGCCGAGTCACACCAACCCGTTTAGAACAGATTGACTCAGGAGACAAATGCATTGGTCTAAGTCTCTGAGTCTTAAAATCATGTTTTCAATAGAGAGAAACGTCTGTGCTTTTGTTTGACAGATTTTAAGACCGGATGAGTCGAATCGACTCACCCGGTCTCAAGTCAAGTTGCAATTCAGCTTGACTCGCCCATGTGAGAGATGACTCGTCTAGGTGACTCATGGTGTCTAACTGGAAAAAGTTCGACCGAATCTGAATAGAGAACAAGTCGCATATAACTCGTTCGAGTCTAAAAACGATCTTTCACATGGAACTCACCTTTAGCAACCCAAGCAGTTGATTTTGTGGGACCATCATGAGATGATCCATGGCCCCATCTATCATCTATTAGAAGATCCTAGTTATCCAGTGGAAATAGACATTTACAACTAAAGGTTCACATCTAACCGTTGGTAAGTGTGGATGATGAAGGATTTTGGGACCAACTTCATCCATCATGTGGTCCACTAGCACATGGCAATTATGTTGGACCAAACAAAAGAGTGGTCATGAAATGAAGTTCATCTTGATTAGTGATAGCTACTTGGCATATTCTTCTTTAGATCCTTGGAGCATCTAAAACGCCCATCAAAGTCTCCGTCCAAACGAAAGCAAAAGGTGGACCCGGTAACACATTCCATAATAATGTTCACCTGCTATCGTTGTAACCTAAGCTTTTGAACTGAGGCAAGATCCAAGACAAATCCTTGTTCATTAAGGTTAGGGTGCAGAAGTGCGGAGTGCATTCAAACATAGTTATAAATTTGCAAACTCACTTGAAAGTCGGCTGAGTCAACTCAACTCGATGAAATTTCAAGCTTGGTATGTATGGAACTCGGTCCCTATTCTGCAAGACTCATTGAGTTGTCAACAACTCAGCTGACTCTACGTGACTGGGAGTGTTGTTGACACTTACCAGAATCTAACCCTCAACCTTGTAGCCAAAACACGACCCCACCCACAAGCTTCAAATGGGTTTCTCTTTGGGAACTTCCCATGAGGTCAAGCTATGTGGGCCCCACCATGATGCGTGTCGAATATCAACACCATCAGTCAGATACACCATTCCTTGGTAGGCCACTTAAAAATCAACTCAATCCATGACTTGTGTGGGCCACACCACATACAAAAGTTGACAGAGGTTACCCTCCCATTAAAACATTCAAAATTATTTGTTGGGCCTACTGAGATGTGGTTCACCAATCCAGCCCATCCATTATGTGTGTCCCACTTGGATGAGGGGTTAGACCAAGTTTCAGACACATCCAAATTTCAGGTGGGCCTCACCAAGTGCTTTTATATGTTTTAGGCAAGTCTTCATATGATTTTAGATGGTATGGCCCACCTGAGTTCCATATATGGCTGATTTTTGGGATGTCCTATAATTTAAAGGGGACCCATCAAATGCACGGTGTTGATGTTTGACACACATCATGGTGGGACCCACATAGCCCGACCTCATGGGAAGTTCCCATGAGGTCAACCGCATAGAACCATTTACCACACATGTGCACGCGCGAGCGCGCGCGCACACACACACACACACACACACATATATATATATATATATATATATATATATATATATATCAGTTCTAAATATTAATTATAAGTAAATTTGTTTATAAAAAAAAATAAATTATAAGCTAGAATTTTACAATACTATAAAAAAATTAGGCACAAATATGTAATTTTGGAGATACGAATGGAAAAATTGAAGCCGATGCCTGGTCAATTAGTATAAGTATAGATCCATGCCCTACCTATTGAGGAAAATATGTACATGATCCCATATTAATTAAACAAAAAGGACGTACGCTTACTCCAGAAAGGACCCAAGAATTTAAGTCATATAAGTGATTCAAGCACGGAAGTCACTATGTCGCCCTTATAAGTTTCAAATCATTGGATTCTTCATCCATCAAGGATCTATGAGGATTCATGTATCCCTTACGAGGATTGATGGTAGAAGAAGAATGTGGAGTCATGTAAAGGGAGGATACCCATTTTGATGGGGTGTGTTACGTTGGGGCCTTTGGACAACCACAACCCGAGTAATACAGAAGTAGGTCATAGCCTACTCTCCTTCCTTGCCAACATCCATATACTGACTACTCTCAGCTATATGATGGTTGCCCCCTCTTGACGTCATCCATAACTGTAAGCTGGCTAACAATCTCCTCCATAACTGTAGGCTAAACATCAACCTCATCCAATATTGCGGGCTAAACAATAGCCACATCCAGTATTGTGGGCTGAACAACAGCTTCATCCATAACAGATTCACTCACAGCCACAAGGTCCCCTCTCCCATCCTTCATAATAGACCGATGAGCAGCCTCATCTACAATTGTAGGTGAACATCAGCCACATCTATAGTTGTGGGTTGCTGACCCACCTTATCCATATCTATGGGTTGGCTAGCATCCTCATCTAGTATTGCGAGCTGAACAATAGCCTCATCCACAACAGCTTCGCTCACAGCTGCAATGCGCACTCCTTCAGCCTCCATTACAGGTTGACGAGCAGCCTCATGATCCATATCTGTAGGCTGACCAACAGCCGCATTTGTGTTTATGGGTAGCCTCAGAGTGTCATCCACGGATCGCGTTGATGTGCTGATAGCTTATATTGGAATAGCATATTAGATATGTAATTCATAATATGTTATTGAAAATCAAATCAAATGCAATTTCATATACATTACTAGCTTGAAACTCCTCCCTCACGGGATATAACTCTACACGTAATGAAGCATTCTCTTCCTTGAGATGTTTCATTTCCTCTCTTTATTCATCGATGTGCTTCATCTCCTCTCTTTATTCTTGTACATTTTTCACGATGTTTTCAAGTTTCTGGTTAAACTTCTTTAGAGTGAATCTTGTTTTCTTATTTTGATGGAATAATTTTGTCAACAGTTCCTCGATTGAGGTACAAAAATCCACCTCTAGTTTCGATGTTTCACTTTCTTAACTTCTTTCTCTCTCATTTTCTATCTCTCCTATAAAATACTAACAATTCAATAGAAAGATGAATACAGAGGATATCTTTGGTTTGGCTAACACACCAGAGCCGTGTAGTTTTCCATTATATTTATAGCTATACAAATGAGCTGTAAAGCGTATAATAAGGAAACAAATATGAGCAAAATAAGGAAACAAACTAATACAATCAATTACACGTTTGTAGGAGAAAGTTACGCCAACAGCTGGATTATTTTGAATTAGTAACAAAATGGATGGAGTGAAGAATTGGTGCAGATGCTCCTGGATTTTCTGCTGAAGATTCTGATAGTCTAACATCTCCCTCTCTCACATCTTCTCTCATTTCCTCTCCCAAGTCCCTACCATCTCTCACTTCCTCAACTTCTTCTTCTCTTATTTCTTATCTCTCTCCCTCTCTCACATCCTCTCCCAAGTCCCTACCATCTCTCACTTCCTCTCTAACTTCATCTCTCAACTCCTCTCCCACTTTCTTTTCCTTCTTTTTCACCGACCTTTTTAGTTCATTTTTTACTTCTTCTCTTACTTCTCTTCTCTCCAACTTCTTCCTGGTGACATATTTCTAGATAACCTTATCCATCAACTCATATGCCCTAACTTTCAATGGTAGAGCCTTCTCCTTTGTATAAGATTCATCTTCGAGGGATTTAACGACCTAGGTCTGTTCTTCCTCCTCTGTCGGTATAAGTTCTGGAGCAATCACCACCTGTAGGAGCAACGGTAGTCTATTAGTTATAATGTATAACCACAATACATTCCTATAACGCAATAATAATGAATCACCCTTACTGGTATAGTCTTGAAGACCGTTGAGATGGATTCATACTGGCTTACTTTGTAATGATTCTAGTTGAAAAATCTAGGAATTCGGACGGAGAATCTTCTTAGGACCCACCCTCTATTGGCCGATAGCTTGGATAATCACTTGTATGCCCGTTTCTGTTTAACTGACAATATAATGCATTAAACATCAATTAATACACGTATTGAATATTTTAAAAAGAAGAAACATCTAACAAAACACTCTTTGAATAAGCACAATAATAAGTTACTTGTATCGCATAGGTGCATCCACATATGTTATATGGAGGGTAGTCACCATTCTCATCAACATTTCTAATTGCATGATTAGCTACATCCCTTACATGTTCGTATCTCACACTACCACAAGGGTAATTATTGAATTGATTTAAGTTATTAACCATTTTAATGTACTTATCTACACAACTATTTTTCTGTGGAGATGCAAGTAACAGATTCTCCAAGCAAATCAAAAGTGTCAACTTCACTACATCCTCGTGTTTTTTTTTTTCCCATGGAGTGAGGGATAAGTTTCATTCAAATAATCCTTTATCACACTTCCTTCTTTTAAATAAGTCTCTCTTATTTTTTTTTCTTTTCCCTATTGTTTGACCTTCTCCGGACTCATTTGATCTAACAGGTCAAAACCCCATATCCGTAATAAAAGCAAAGTCCAGTTCGGTCAAATGGTGCCCTAAATGTCGAAAGTCAGGTCACCAATATGCCTCTGTATAAGACAATTGATTACTTGACTATGAGCCTTCCACTCAGACACAAGGAAATCCAATAGATGTTCAATATAAGTTCTCTGAAACATATATTTTCTAATAGGAGTGTTATTAAAATCATATAACAAGTATTCATTTAAAAATTGAATAGAACACTTTGGAGAGATTCTTGCCTTCTCGTAATCCAAGCAGATGTTCCTTCTTAATTATTTTCGACCTGCATTCCACTGAGGGTCGGGTTGTCATCCACTAAGGGTCGAGATTGATAGTGGGACGGTACGGGTCGAGATGATCATCCAATAAGGGTTGATATTAACAATTTTCCGTTAAGGATCGTGGTTGTCATACTGATAAGCTTAACCCATATTGTATGCTAAATTCAACCATGCTAAATATTGACAACCTCAATTCTTATTGGATAACAACTACATCCCCTACACCATATACTGAACCAAGAGTGCAAAATGGGTCGGGATTTCCATTCTAAAGTGATTCAAGCTGTCATAGTTACTGAAACACATCATTTTCACATTCACAACCCATAACAACCAAAACAATTACGATAATAATATCCACCCACAAAAATCACCGTATTCACAGTCAAAATCACTTCTCCCTACAATATTTCATTTCAAGCCTCAATGGCTTCGAAATATTATCCGACAATAGCAAAAAAAAAAAAAAAAAAAAAGCATTTCAAATTTGTCCGCATACATTATATATATTGCCATTTATATGATTTTCGGTTGAGAAAGAAGGCGTTTTATGGAAATGAAAGAAGTTGGAGCCGGAGAAGCTGATGCTGGAGACAATCAGGCTAAAAAAACAGCGCTAAAAGGGGTGGAGATGGGTCACATAGAAGAAACTTTAAAAGAAAGAGGGGGTTGAGGTCGATTCTAAATATGGCGGTCATTTTTTACATTATAAACATATTTTCGTATAACATCTATAAGTTTCATCTTCTAACTTTTGGTCAAATCTCCTCTATCCATTTTCTTTAGAATTCTAAGATAACAATATAGAGAATAACCGGCCGGCATCTTCAGATTTAGTAGCCGGCAACACAACAAGATAATAGGTATTGTCTGAGCAACCGTTAGTTAAGCGTTTCTTCTCATCGTGGGTCACTGATAACACAGCATAGTGATGGTAAACATTCTCTTGAAAACCTTAAACCACATACATTATCAACAAATTGGATATAACTTCTGATTGGCCTCGTTATCAAATGGATACAACTTGTTACATCGGGCAGCCTCACCGTTGAAACGTCCTGCTTTTTTATTGTTTTGCTGTAACAACTTGAGACGAACCGAGTACCATACAAACTAAGCTCTATGGGGCCCACAATGAAATTTATATGTCATCCAACCTGTTCATAATATCACATATACATGAATGAAGAGAAAACATAAATATCATATTTATACAAAATATTTTTGGCCCACCAATGAATTTTCAACGGTAGCATACAACTCACATTGCTTCTTGTGGTGTGGTCCACTTCATTTATAAATATGCTTCAAAATTTAGGATCGTATATAAAAATGAGTTCATACAGTGGATGAACTGTGTAGATCAAAACCAAGAATCACAATGAACCCCCACTGCGAGGAGCGTTACCTTACAACGCACGACCTCACTTTCACATCATTACCTGCCAGCTGCCTGCAGACACAAGGATCCATGTTGGGAAATTTCGTCCAATTTTTTTTTTTTTAAAATACTGTCAGGGGCTACTTATGGAATATAGAAAACTGGCATACATAAGAAAAATAAACAATGACACGAACTTTAGAAATCCAACAAACCAAGGACAAGAAAAAAAACAGCAAAGAAATGAAAATATAAACTGGTGAACTGCTTACATGATTAATACTTTTATGGCACAAATGCTTTCATTAAAAAGTACTTTGTCATAAACCATTTGCAAATGTCAATGTCGTGCCAAAGAGCATACCCTATATGAAAGTGCTCGTCAGAATAAGTGTCATGAATTCATTGTCAAGAAATAAATTTCCAATTAAAGGATTCCATCTCTTGAAAGCTATTTTCAAGAATCTACTTTGTGTGTTTGAATACTGGGAAGAGTTAATTAGAAGTCTCTTATCATTTTTAAAAGTATAACCCTAACAAATTTATTTCCCAAATTTACAATCTATCTTAAAAATAAGAATCATAAAATGAAAAAAATTTAAAAATTAGATACTCTTGATAATTAATGTCCCACTATTTCCCAGGACCCAAATCACCCCTTA
This sequence comes from Magnolia changhungtana, assembly GCA_030180095.1. NCBI lineage: Eukaryota > Viridiplantae > Streptophyta > Magnoliopsida > Magnoliales > Magnoliaceae > Magnolia > Magnolia changhungtana. The sequence continues at coordinate 4,277,186 of JASAUF010000391.1, read as the reverse complement.
AAAATTAGAACCGTTTCTATCTAAACAGCAAACCAAATAGCTTGATGGTTGGACCAAAAACCCCACATGGTCAAGGCGGTCTTAATCCAAAATAGACCCTTATAGCGACCCGGCCCAGATAGGACGGTCTTTTGGTCCAAATGGGTCCCACCAGATTGTGCAATTTGGATTTTAAAACATTGGATTTGACCTATGATCACCATGATTAGCTCTAACAGTCTTTCACATTCACGGTTCCTTCTAAAACCGTGTTTTCCATTTACAAGTTTTAAAATTCACCTCCATGAAAAGGACACAATATCCCAAATCCCAAACATTTTTATAGTTTCTAATCTACATCGAAGGGAAGATGCCATGGAAGTCTTTTGGGGTTTGAGTGATATCCCAAGGATTTTATATTGAGAGATGTTCTTGTGGGCTAAGTGTATGGGAACTTTCCCATGCACCCAGTTGGATTGGGAGATTGTACAACTATACCATCAATCTGTCCGTTTGGGTTGAGCCACTCTTCATAGGCTGCCTGAAAAAATCTAGACAATCCAAATTGTCCAGCTATAGAGGCTTGCTAAAATGGATGGATAAGATCATTGGTAGAATATAGGTCTAGCGAGTCGAGTAGCAGATGTTTTAGACCATTCAATTTCTGTAATTTTGCACAGTAGTGGGCGAAGGGTAGATTGAAACTAATGGACGGTCCCGATGAGTATATATGCAACTAAGTGCATGGAAAGGTTTCCATACACTTATATCCACTATTTCTTAGATTTGTTTTTTCTTTTTTGTTCAACGGTCAAAATAAGGAAAACATTGACTTTGTTATTTGTTTCAAGTTCATTGGTGCAATTTGACTTTGAAAATGAGAAATATTAGCATACGAGGAAGACAAACATCTGTGGTTGTGGACCATCCAAACGGGTCCATCATAGCAGGGGAGGAAAAAAGGAAGATTTCTAGGCTTCTAGAGTCTTTGAATCATGTCTGTTAATGGGGTCTTTGTGCATTAGGATGTGAACAGTGTCATGATGGGATCATTACGTATCGTTGGAACCAATGTATGGGTTGATCCGAACCGTATAGTTGATTGGCGTCGTTGTGGATGGTATATGACATAAAAATCTGCTAGATCGAAAGACTCTTACTCTTAGATTGGTTGGCTGCAAATAGACGGTTCCGGACATAAGGACAACGAACAGATGGCTGGGAACTTCTGATGAGGAAGAATTCAAATGGGTGTCTCCATCTGTTGCAGAGCCAACTGATAAACGGTCTGGATCACAGAACCACGGAATCCACTTATATCAAATGAGTGGGACATGATACTATATTAACATCCTGATGCATCAGGCCCTTTGGATTCCACTTGAACGATTGAAAATCCAATAGGGTAAAGGACTTTGACCTAGTTATTATATTCAAGGGAACTGTTTGTAAGTGCGGTTTCCAATACCATCTAAACTAGTCAATGACTATATTTTAAGGGTGCTAATGCTATCAGCAAGCTGGGCCCTACACACATCCAACCACTCATCAACCGCACAACTGACACATACGGAATTTTGAGCCACAAGATTGTGGGGGTCTATGGTTGATAAAACACAACCTGAAGATCGCACTGATTAGACAATCTCAGCCATCTATGAGTGCCATTAAAAACCATGATCCATCCGTGCTGGGGCCCATGATTTGGACGATCCAAACCAACATGCATGCGTGCTATTTGTCCGGTAGATGAGTTGGTGGACCTGAGCTAGGTCCAGCTTTCCCATATTTAAAATTAGGTTTGGCATAATCCACGAAGAACATGTCCCCAAGACAGTCGGATGATGCCATCATGGCCTTTGATGCTGCTTTCTTTTCAACTACAGATGTGACACCTGGAGCTATAATCACACGCCACGTGGTACCATGTACAACAACAGGCAGCCACGCCCTATAGTGGCATTGAGGTAGAAGTTGAACTTGATATTTTTAGAGATGCGTGTATGACTTGGTCATGATATGCTGCTTGCTGGCATCACGTATCAAAGCCATGGTCATTCGCACCGAGACACATGCACAAAAGACATGCAATCTGTAGCATGGAGATGCTACGTGCATTCATATCTTAGTGGACTTTTTGAAATTGGAAGTTTGGAACGATGTTGGATTCCCGCCAACCATCTTTCTTTGGTTATTTGATGGATAGAGACCGTCCATGTTCAGGGAAAAAGGGTCAAACCGATCTAAAAGTGTTTGCTTTTTTTTCTTGCCTACGGTCCAATATGGTGGCCATCATATAAATGATTTTGAATAATTGGGACAGCTAAAATCCCAATGTATCCTATGACAATGTGTTGAGATGTATTTGAGTTGATATGATCACAGTCAAATTTCATGATGGTAAGAAAAATGTATTTTTCAAAATGTGGGTGATGATAATTAAAGAAAATATTTTTGAGGTGGTCTTACTTAATTAAGTGAAAACAAGAGTGTCATTTCATAAAATTCTCAAATAAAAAATGAGTGTAAGTAAAGAGGTTTGCTAGAATTCATCTCTATGTCTAGCTTATTGTCACGCCCCAAAATTCGGTATCCGAGTTGGCCAGGCCTGAACCTGAATTCCGGGACTGTGAGTTGTACTTAAACAAATTATACATCGCAACCCACATTATTTTCATGCATTTTCAAGGCAATCAGAGCAACTACAAGGATAATAATCATTGTCATTAAATAACGTTCACTAATCAATTCTTAGAATTTTACTTACATTAATATCCAAAAAAATAATTAATAACAAAATACATTAAAATTTAATTAATATTCAAATAAATAAAAGGAAATGTCTTCAATCTTGCCCAATTGGCTCTTTATACACAAACCCTGCAAAACAATCTATAAGGGTGTGAGCGTGACGACTCGTGGGGTCACATCCTTCCCAAAATTGAAAATTCTACGTTAACACAAATACAACTTAATAAAACAAATAGGGTTAATTACGAGTATTGAATCATCATTTTACGTAACAACAATAACAATTTATTTTCCACAATAACAAAATAAGACAATACAGTCATTTAAAATCCTTTTTAGTTCAATCCAGGGCAGAGCACTCGTATGTGTTAATCCTTTTAGGGAATGAACCTTGGCAGAGCACCGATGTTGATCATTTTAGAGAACGACCCTCGGCAGAGCACTTGATAAATAGACTTTTAGGGTAAATACTCAGGGCAGAGCACCCATGTGTGTTGATCCTTTTAGGGAATCACCCAGGGCAGAGCACCCGTGCAGATCCTTTCGGGAATGACCCTGAGCAGAGCACCCGTACCGTACGGATCCTTTCGAAAATGACCCTGGGCAAAGCACTCGTACCGTGCGGATCCTTTCGGGAATGACCCTGAGTAGAGTACCCATAAAAATAACATGGTGATCCTTTTGAGGCAGAACACCCATAAATTGAAATACATTCTTCATCACGTAATAGTAAGGAAATAATTGTAATTTAAGCACGCCAGGATAATAAAATGAAGTCGATCAATTAATAACTCAAATAAATTTTCTCTATAATATGTAACCAAGAAATAAAATAAAATAATATGCAATTGATGACAATGATCAAATAAATTTAATACATAATAAATAATCAAATCAATTTATATGTTAAACTAAAATTTTCAATAGGGAAGATCACCTACTTGATTTAGTGTTTTATATCTGATATGATGTTTTGTCTAATCACCATTAGAGTTACAATGTAATTGGGTAATCCCTTAAAGATTCAATTTGGTGTTTTGATGACGATAACAATGTATCAATCGGTTGATTTATGACCTGGATAGATCGGCTTTCCTGCAATTGACAACAAGATAATCTGACGGTGCTTAATGCATTGGATATATGAACCTATACCTGGAGGTAACTCGCACGCTGGCTCACTGAGTTGACTCAGTGAGTCGTTGTGCAATAGAAGAGCTAATGCAACAGTGTAATGGAGGAATTATATGTTGAAGTGGTGTAAAAGAGAAGTTGATCAATAGTGCGGAGATCACTTACCTAAAGGTCTAATGTGGGATGCTTTCTGAAGTGATTCGGGGTCAACCCAAGATCAACAACACGAAGACGGAAACATTGGACAGGCTCGCTGGAACACTAGCTGATGCAGTTGAGCTCTCTTTCTCCTTTTATTCTTTGGTGTTAGGTTTCTCTCTGGCAACGACTTACTGTACTTTGGGTCGGATGGTGAAGATTTCATTAATAACAGTTGGGATCAGAAGAAAATCCAAGGTTTCCGTAACCTGACTGGAACGATTTGAGGATTGGTTGGGTTTCCAAGTCGAGAAAACATATTAGAATAAGAGTTGATAGCGGAAGGCATGTAGAAGTTCACGGAGTTTAGTTGTAAGACGGAAGCTAAGTGGGATCCACCATGATGTGTAGTGAGAAATCTACGTCGTTCATTGGTTTGCAAGACTGATCAAAGGTAAGGCCGAGAAATAAAATAGATTGAAAGATCAAGTGGGCTGCACAAGCAGATCTAATGTAAGAGACAATAATGGCTACCGTTTCTACCAACTCCGGTCTGGATGAATGGTTCAAATCGGCGGGCTAGTCCTATTTGGATGGTGGGTTGGAGGGTTTAGATGAGTCTAGCACCCTCTATTGCGGACAAAGAAGACGAAGTGGAGAGAGAAATTTGGGGTTGGGCTGTTAGTGTGGTGACATGCTTACTCACGTCACGCAGTTTTTTTTTCAAAAACAATGGTGGGCCCCACATAGATGTTGTGATAAATCTAATCCGTCTATCAGTCTTGCCCGTCTATATTAGAGCATGGGCCAAAAAAATGAGGTTGATCCAAAACTCAGGTGGACCACACCATGAGAAACAGTGGGGTTCAGAACACCTACCGTAAAAAAAATGGGACGTTACATAAATACATTAGGACTTTAGCCTTTGAATAGTGGATTATCTTTCAATAATCCAAATTGCTCATATGAAAGTTCCTTGAGCAATGTTTACACGTCCATTTGACAATGAATCACTAATAGAATGAATTCTCAGTACTATAAAAAAGTAGTTTTGGTGACAAACTGTTGGTAGAATGAATTCTTAGTGTAAAAAGGTAGTTTTTTGTTGGGGGATTAATGCTCATCCTGTGTGTATGTGTTTGCATTTATTCATGGCTGCTCAATTTAAAGAGTTTGGGATTATAACCGTTTAGTGATCTTTTATCTCCATCAAAAAAGTCATTTTTGTGCATTCATTGAATCCGTTATGAGAGGAGATGAGATGGTTTCATTTGTTTTAGAAGTGAGAGAGATCCTTTATGGGATGAGGCCATTGATAACCATATTTTCCAACACATGCGTTAAGGTATAGGCTTTTTAAATTATTGGGTCATAACATTCTACCACGCTCTGCAACAGATGTCTATAATGGCCTACTCTGCGGCATTGCTCATTCTGGCTTCTATTTCAGGTAGCCATCTTCGGGGCATGACAGCTTCACTTTGATTATTCAAGTAGCTCTCTTCATGCCGTGGCAGCTTTCACTCTGGTCTAAGTCACTCTTTGTTCTGATTATTCCTTTCGTGACTTGAATATAAGATGTAATGTTGGCTCTTACACTAATTATTAAGAACCTAACCAGTACGCCAAAAGTACTACAATAAGCTTAAAACATGTAAGTGCTAACAATAAACTCTCACATCGGAATGTTTTATCACTTTGTCCTTTTAACCCTTTTCTCTTTGGCAAACGGATAAATTGTGAAATATTGGAATATATGGCAGGTGGATCATCTCTTTAAAAGTCACACTGGTCAATAAATCCTGCCCATCCAATTGATAGCCACTCAATGAATACACCGAAGAAAAATAATGGGTCGTCCAAATTTTAATAGCAACATCACATTCGGCCTAACGTAGTTAGTGATATGCTCTATCCTAATTGGGACAGTAATTAGGGTGGTTTGTCTGCCTCATGACTATGCCATATATATAGTTGAAGATCCACCTCCATCTCTTGAAATGGGCCCACTTAGTAAAGAAAGGCATCATGTGGTCTGATGCAAGAAAGGCATCATGCGGTCATGCAAGAAAGCACGAGGTACGAAAGGGTTCGCTTTTTATTTGAAACAACACAATGACTAAAGCTAGTTTTTCACTTTTACTTGACACGCATGCAAAGCTGAAAAAAGTATAGAGAGGTTTCCTGGGATGGTCCCCTCTTTCCATCCCACCAAGTTTGGTGATCTAGACCGTTCATCTAGAAATATGGCCGCTTCATCAAGGACCCTTTATCCTCCAACATGTATCGATCGATATTGGTATCGTTGTTACTCACTCAACTTTATCTATGTAGAGTAAGGGTCTCTTATCAGTGACATCTTTCTCTTTCATTCTTTCTTTAAATATTTCTTTCTTTTTTATGTGGTCCGTCTGTAGTGGGGCCTTTCAAATGGACAGCCTCGATCACCTAAAGATGAAATGGTACGTTTTAAAGCAGTGGTATGACGCAGGAAGGACGTGAGGATGAGCACCGTCTATCCAGGGATAATTGTTCGGAATCCACGGAATTTCTTTGGACTCTTCACAGAGACTCTTTGAATCCACGAGAAAAAAACAAGAAAATAAAAAAAATAATTTCTATAAAATTCGAAATTAATTGATAAATAAAATAAACAACTTCATTAGTACACTTTAAACAGAGATGAGAGAAATCAGAATCAAACTACAACTAAAACTCCTAGAATTCGCAAGTTATTATTTATAAACTGTCCTAACGTTTACTAGTGCGCACGGTTTTTGGCCAAAAATAGTAAGTGTCCTATTTGGCTTCACCAAGCTGTTCTCCTAATCATTCTAAGCACTTTTCATGTTTACCACAATGGCTTGAAGCCCAATAGACGAAGAGTTATAATTAAACTGAAACTTATTATTTATAATAAAAACAGAATTAAAAAAGGGAAATGAGGGGCATAGCAGGGTTGGGTGGCTAAAGTAGCTAGTTTTACCCCACAATCATATATTTTATGTTAAATAACTCATTTCGGATTGCGAGATACGTTTGATTTAAAGTCTGACTGTCTGGATCACTTCTATCGTCGACCAAGCCTTTTCTGATCCATCTTGGTTTTGAATTTGTCTGCGACCAAGCTTTTTCTGATCCATCATGGTAGCTTGTGGCAGACATGCACGGGAAAACAACGATGCATGAAATCCACGCTGTCCATCAGCTACACCATTCCTTGCTTGGCCTCAACCCCAAAAATCAGGTTGATTCACACTCTGGTGGGCCATCCAAAAAAAATTAATCTAAAACATCTAAATTCACATGATATGGCCCACCTGAGATTTTGAATAATATGATTTTTGGGTAATTCTTTTGTCCTGATAAGGCACATTGGATAAATGGATTGGATGGCTTACAAACACCACCGTGGGTGCCACACAAAACTAAGGGTGGGCTTTCCACCCCAACTGTTTGTATGTTGCGGTCTACTTGAGTTTAAGATTATTAGGTTTTTTTTTTTCATTGATAAAAATGAAGTGGCCTACCTGATGGACGGAGCGGATCTTATTGAAATTCCATTCATATGGCTCTTGTTTTGTGAAATTAACCACGGTAGGTAGCTAGGTAGGCAACTCATGCAGAGAGCTGTGGACAAAAGGGACCATGATTCATTCATCTAGAGCGTTGATCTTCTAGCTTGCAGTGTGGATGGGAATTGCTTAAAAATCTCCTAGACTGGAGGCTATTAACCCTTTGATTATGGCCCTAAGAAATTAAAAAAAAATGCAACGGTTTAGAAAAGAAGGTCAGAGATTCAATGGCTAGAATCTTCTAATTTGGAATATTTTTGGTTCATCCCCTGCGATAGTCCCATGAAATCAACGATCTGGATCGATGATCCTTGGGCCCCACTTGTACAAAATGGGCCCATCCAGCATGCCATTCACATTCTGATTCATCATGAGTTATATAGTTGGGGGAGTGCGCTAGCGTGAGCAGATGGCGCATGGAATTAGCTATCATACGCCAACGTGCTTGCACAGAGATATTTATGGGGGAGGGAGATGGTGCACGTGCAAGCTATAGTCAACCAGCATTAGAATGATGAAGGGTGTATCTATCAAAATAAAGGGTGTAAAATGTCAGATCGTGGGCCCACCTCTCTCATTGCTGCCTACCTTGTAACATGTTAACTGAGTCATCTAAGACCTATATTCGGTGTATATGATATGTCTACCGTTCAATTGGTAAATTTGCTAACCAATCCAAACCGTCCATTCAAAAGGTCTCGTCTTACATGGACGTGGCCTTAAAGAAACGGATGTAAATCCTGACAATGTCATTGCATCCTACGTTTGAATAGTTAAGAACCTTCGATGGAGTATTCGTAGATGGGACGGTTAGAATACTCTGATTTGTACAGAGTTTCCGTGTATGGCCCACCGAAGAGGTGAGGATCCATTCTAAGCCGTTGATCAAAGGGACACCTAATGATAGGATTGCTATCCGTACATGCAGCCACTGATGCCAGTGTATGCATTCGAGGAGGTAATCAGGATCAAGCCAGTGACTATCAGGTTGACCAACATGTATGAAAGCAATGAACGGTGCAAAACAGATTTGTAAATTTTTTATTTTTATTTTTTTCATCTAATCGTGAATAGGCCTTTTTTTTTTTTCCTGAATCATCAAAGCTGTGGTTGTAACGTCTTTAAATTTTGAGCCACATAAAATCTTGAATTAATTAAATTTAAAATTAATAACTATACAAAACACTTAGCAAACTAATAAGAGAACCCGTACGTGGACGAAGGAAAGTTTAGAGGACTGATTTTTGTTCATGCGAAAGGAAACTCTCATTGGTTAGTTCTTTTTTTTGTCTTTTTTTTTTTTTACGCACGCACACACACCCCCACACACTCACACTTCAGTGGAATTTCACCACCTATGGATTCTCGATCCTTGGCCGGGTGTTGAAACTCCTGAGAGTCTACCACCTCATTGGTTAGTTCTTAATTAAACTCTCATTGGCCTCCGGTTTGTGGTGTTAATTTATGAGAGATTTTGAGAATTGACAAAGGCTTTGAGTGAGATTTGTTGTAGTAGAAAATAAAATGAAACCGTCTAGTGGTGTCACTTTTGGATCATGTGTTTCTTAAAACAAAATACACTTAGGGCCCAAATTCTAAAGTGATCTGATCACCAGGTGGGCTACACTGATCAGAGTTAATCTCAATCACTATATGTTTTTGGCAATTTGTTAGCTTGTTCGATGTATCAGATTGATCTACACTAGTCATATTGATTCTGAGTTAGACCTGGGATGTTAACCAAGATTTTGGATGTATATGACCGTTGGATTATCCATAGCGATCAACGGATAGTATAAATAATAAATTATGCCATATGATATTGATTGAAGATCTTGAATAACTCATATCTGAACAAACATTTGGCTTTTTCCAAACTTGATATTGTGGAAATCAATGGATGGTTTGGATTCAAACCATGAGTGTGGAAAACATATAATAACCTTTAAAAAGTCTCAAAAAATTGCAAAATCGGATCATATAGCAAGAGCTCGTCCGACTTTGGTTGATCGATCAATAACAGGTTTTCAATTTATCAAATAGGCCAATTTTTATCCAACAAACAAAAAGTTAATTTTTGGCACTTTCTCGATTGATCGACGATGGATTTCATTCAATTGAAGGAGCATCGATCGAGTCAAAGGGATTGATTAAAAATGTTGAAAATAGTTCATTGACCAAACCAAATTAATTATGATTTTTCTCGATTGATCGAAACAGACAAAAGTGTTTAGAGACTTAATCTGCGAAAATCAGAACTCTTTGATTTATATTCGATCAATCAATAGACGGACTCCTAAGCTGATCTTCAGATTATGAATTGTGATATTTGGATTAATAAGTTTATAATATACCCTTAGATTAATTATAAATGAATGAAAGTTGGTCATCTTGAGTTGATTAAAGGTGGGCCCATTGGATAGAATGATTGGATCAATTCATGATTTTGTTCATGTTATTCATTAGGGATTCTAGATTCGAACATGTATGACTGTTCAACGGATTTATCTCTACTAAGTACATGTGAGTAAATTACAACATGTTTCATTTTTGTGCGAGTAAGATGAATTTAATTGTCATGGCTATTACATTATGATGCTAGATCGATATATCGATATATAAACGGTTATTTTTGTAAATTGTTTACATGGATATGGATATTATTACAATCACACAAATCATAGTTTTCTCTTATATGAAGAGACGTATATGACAACTTGCATATGTTGATGTATTGTGTATTGAGCATGCAATACATGTATTGCATAACGCTCTTGCGATGATTCCTAAAGGCATGCTCTAGATTACATGTATGGATATCTCATGCCTGTGTTCCTGAGGAATCTCCCTAGATGGTTTCCTAAGAAAATTTTTAACGGATATTCACTACTAGTGGAAGCTTACTTAAGAATTAGATGTGGGCCTTGCCCATGCCTACCTAATATGGTATAAGCCTGACAGTTGTAGATGTAGGTTGATGGATATTCAACCCATGCAAGTGGATGATTATCCTACTTAATGCATTCATTTCATTACCGTATTCATATACATTTCTGCATTCATGTACTTTAAATTTTGTTCTATACTATTTTAATTATACTGTACATGAATCATGATGGGTTCAGTCATTAAACCCGGTTACTGATATTTGTTGAATGACAACTGTAAATAGGTGATCAAGACAGGAAATGTAAATTAGATGCCAGAGAATGATGCAAAGATGGCAAATGACCTATATGATCAATGGCCATATTTATTTAAAGACAAACTTGCTGTGATAAATTGATTAGATGAATTATTTAACATTATTACTAATTAAGAGATTTTATTGCTTTATTTTAACAATTGACCGTTAGACTTTATTATAATACTTGTTAATAGACATTTTCACTGGATGGTTGGTGATATTATAATGGAATAAAATCTCAAATGGGTAGACATTGTTGAGTTATCGGACTAACAGTGTAATTGATGAATGTGATAATCGTAGTTAATGGAAATGTGTGGAATTGCATTATATACATAGATGCATGAATGTTAGAACCTAGAATAAACTTAGAATACATGAAACCATGCCTCCAAGCAACTGTATAAACGATCGATTTAAGTACATTTAGTGTACAAATAATGTACTATAACTAATACGAGGGTACACATTTTGTATCCAAATAACGGAACGTGACAATAATCCTACTTGATAGACAGATTAGATGTCCTACAAAACTACCAAATTGGCGAACTACATTCCAAGCCTGGTTCCCACTTCTGATGCCACACGTGGCAGTTAAGCAAGCCATTCATCAGGTAAGGTGCATTGCGATGAATATGCAATGTACCAGAACTCAAGGTAGTACACTCTTCAAGTGACCCACCATATACGTTTCATTTGGAATGTTGCACTTCTTTTCTGACGGTCCATTTTTATCATGCAACTTTCACCAGCCTGATTAGCGACCCTACATTATATATATATATATTACACACGCACTCACGCCACACGCACACACACCCCACACACACACACACCGTGGAATTTCACCACTATGGGTACTCGAGCCCTTAACCTGGTGGTGAAACTCTAAGGAGTCTACCACTCTGGTAAGAGTAAGGACCCACCCTACATTATATTTGATTTACCACTTGTCTATAGTTTATGCTATGTGATGAATGGCCTGGATCTCTTGCTTTTGTTCCATCCGATGATGGAAACCAGCATTATATATATATATATATATATATATATATATATATATATATATATATATATGGGAAAAGGTACAATGCGCTTGAGCTGACGATAAGCTCCCGTGAGGTCGAGCTGTGTGTCAACCATCAACCATCGTGATGCGTGTCGACCATCAACACCGTGCATTTGATGGGTCCCCTTTAAATTATGGGATATCCCAAAAATCAACCGTATACGGAACTCAGGTGGGCCATACCATCTAAAATTATGTAAAGACACCGTTAAAACATATAAAAATACTTGGTGGGGCCCACCTGAGTTTTGCATACGCCTGAAACTTGGTCTGAACCCTCATTCAAGTGGGACACACATAATGGATGGACTGGATTTGCAAACCACATCTCGATGGGCCCTCAAAAATGGTTATGAATGTTTTAATGGTGCACGGCCCCTCTCCACTTCTGTATATGGTGTGGCCCACACTAGTCACGGATTGACTTGAGTTTTGAGACCTAGGCCCACGATGGAATGGTGCATCTGACTGATGGGGTAGATGTTCGAAACGCATCACAGTGAGGCCCACACAACTCGACCTCAGGGGACGGACTCGTGAGGTCGAGCGCATAGTACCTTTTCTATATATATATATATATATATATATATATATATATATATATATATATATATATATATATATACAGCCCAGCGAGTGACCGGACAGATAAAGATTAGAAAAAGTAGGGGTATTTTTGTTTTTATTGGTTTGACCGGACAGATAAAGATCTAATTTGGTAAAGAAGATTTTGTTCAAGTCGAATAAAACAGGTGGATGGTATGCATTCCCGGGCCTATACTAAAAAATTATCCTTCCTTTCTAGCTCATTATAGGGCATGAACGGAGAGAACGAAGCTTCCTTTCTAGCTCATTTTAGGGCATGAATGGAGAGAATGAAGCAAATCTAGAGCCATACCTCGTGAAGAAGTGGTGATTGACGGTTAAAAATTTCTTGTATGCCACCAAAGTAGTTTTAGATCAAGCTGATATGTGTTTTGTCCCATCATCGATGGTCAGTGTGACCTTATCAACATGTTGGATGGTAAATAAACAATATGGTGGGCTCTAGTAAGTTTTTTTTAATGATTAGCGTTCAATCACTATCGTATAGTGTGGTCCACCTGTGATCTGGATCTACTTCGAGCTGAAAAACGGATAGACGGCGTGGATATGCAATACAAAGATACGCAACATAAGGTCTGCTCCTAATTATCTGCTCCCATTGCAGCCATGCCAGGCACGCGTTTCAAGAAAATCCGAAGACTAGTGAAAAACTTTATGTTCTGGCGGATTGTGATGGATGATACGCAGGCACTTGGAAATCCTTACGAATTGCACACGTGGCATAGTAGTAAGTCAAATTAAACTGTCCAAATTATTTTTTCTCATTTTAGTTTTACGAATAACTTAAAAATACTCTTACTTTATTGTCTGGTTAACGGATTAGTAAACATTTATTGGATGGTTAAATGAAAACAATCCAATAGTTCTATTTCCACATAAATGTATCCATAAATCAGAGGATATGACGCTTCTAAAAATCTGATCTTCAGCTATTTTACATACAGAAACTTATTTCACAATTTAATCGGTTTAGATTTAGTTACTTTTTTCCATGTATACAATTTCTGAGTGCCTGCGTATCAACCGTCTTACGCAGGCTGAGTAACATATATGACGGGGAAATTTCCTATTTTAGGACCCATTTATGGCCCATTCCCAAAAATATGCCCAGTTATTTTGAGCTCCCAAGAGTATGCCCCAATTGTACGGCCCCCGTTCCTCAAGTCGAAAACCCATGGTGTTAAAGCTTGGGCTCCCTTTGACTACGGATTATAACCGTAGCTATAATCGTAACTATAACCAAGCCATAACCCGCCGATTGCAAGAGGGTGGACAGCGAGTTGGGGGACCCAGTTGATCCCGACTCGCTGTCCCACCTGTTTGTTTGTTTTTTTTTTTTTTTTTTTTGAATTTTTAAATTACAAGGAGAACTTTTTCTCCTACATTTTTCACTAATACATATTTATATAAATATGTATATATAAGTATATAAATTTTTTTTCTCTCTCTTTTTATTCATTTCTTTCTTTATTCATTTAATAAATATATCTCTTAAACCAGAATGAGTTACTTGATGTACCGTATAGGATTTTGGGGTAGGAGATGCTACTTTAGCTAACCAGCCTACTTATTTTTCAAGATTCCATCAGGTCGATGGTCAAAAATCCATTTCATTTACTTTGTGGTCAATTTCAATCAGTTCGCGATCAATTTCATTCACTTCGCGGTCAATTTCAATCAGTTCGCGGTGAATTTCATTCATTTCATTTCACGGTCAATTCCTTTCACTTTCACAATTCCAGCGATTCCCCTTCACTTCACGGCGGTCAATTCCATGCATTTCATAGTTAATTTCCTTTACTTCACGGTCAATTCAATGCATTTCATGGTCAATTTCCTTCACTTCACGGTCAATTCCATTCACTTCATGGTCAATTTCATGCATTTCACGGTCAATTCCCTTCACTTCACAGTCATTTCCATTCATTTTACGGTCAATTCCGACGATTCCCCTTCACTTCACGGTCAATTCTATGCATTTCAAAGTCAATTCCCTTTAGGGCCCGTTTGGCCGGTTGGATTGGAAGGGATTAGATGGTAGTGGAAGGGATTGGATGGTAAATCCTTGGAATGGCCGGGCGTGCCAAACAGGGCAGGTGATCTGATCCAAATCCGATGGATCTTCCGACAATCCACCGACAACACCATCATTACCTTAAATCCCATCCAATCCATCCCAATCCGTCCAAATTAGCTCGCGACGTGTTTGGTTCGTGGGATTGGAAAGGATCCGGCTTTAATCTTCGGATTGGTAGGCGTGCCAAACGGATTTGGATGTATCAATCCAGGGATATAGCAATCCCATGGATCTCAAGACAATCCGCTGACAACACCATCATTACCTAGAAATCCACGCCATCCACCCTAATACCGTTCACTCCCTTCCAATCCACCCGGCCAAACGGGCCCTTAGGGCCTGTTTGGTTTTCCCAAATAACAGTATTCGGCCTGCAATGGGCAATTATGACTTTTCACATATGTTTGATTTTTAATGGTATTCAAAAGGAAATTAAAGAAGGTTGCAGTTGGTGGGAAACGACGGTAGATCAAACGCCATATCCTGCTGAAATGCAGGTACTTGAATGTAATCGTCTGACGACCGTCTATCAGACTGAAATGGTGATGTAGAACGTGTCACAGAGATATTCCCAGCATGGTTGAGCCAAAAGGAGGTGGACCGTAAATTGACCATAACTTTTGATCCGCGTATCGTTACGGGGCGTACAACCTATCAATCTTTACTGAAACGGGTCATCCGAGGTGAACTAACCCATAAAGTGGGTCTCATCTGTCCGTTTCGTCAGAAAACGCGCGCTTTCAGCTCAAAAACGAATTTTTAGAAAATTTTTGCTATTTTTAGTAATTTCAATTTTTTAATATTTTTTAGAGTTCTAGATTTTCTTTCCTTGTAGGAATAACTTTTAGTTATACTAGGACTCTTCTAGAGAAAGTTTATTTGCAATTTTTATTTTTAGAAATTAGGCCTTAGAAGAGTTTTATTAGAATTAGGATTTTTATTAGAGTTAGAATTTTGCTATTTTTGGTAATTACGAATTTTAGTTTTTTTTCTATATTACTGGTGTAAGGAGACACATTAGGGAATTATCAATAATCAATTAATCAAGTTCAAATTTATTAGAATTTATTTATATTTCCTGCTTTCTTTCCTCATGGATTCGAGAAGTCTCTGTGAGGAGTCCAGAGAAGCTCCGTGGATTCGGAGTAGTTATCTTCATTACGTTCATCCCTGCGTCAAACGGGTATGGTGGTTCGCGGGACACTATACCATTTAAATCATTCATAATACAAAACACACATATACACTTCGGTATTTCATTTTCGCACAGAGAACCTCTCCCTTCCCTCCCTTTGCAGTGAGAGCGGATTGATAGACGGCAACCCACATGCAAGGTAGGATCGGGGCCTTTCGAGTTCCCTTTGCATGAATCCTTCCCGGACGTCGTCCATACTAACCATTCTTCTCTCTCTCTCTCTCTCTCTCTCTCTCTCTCTCTCTCTCTCTCTCTCTCTCGTTTTCAGTCTAGGGTGATTAGATCTTACTGGAACCCTATCAAATACTGTCTTCATGGCTGCGTTGGTGACTGAAACACAGTGCATAGGTAATGATCTGATTGCTGTTATCTTCTATGGATTTCCAGCGATTTTTTTCTTTTTTAGTTTTTTCAGATAAACCTTCTGTTTACTGGCAACTGTGTTGTCACTGTTGAGGGGTTTACTTTGAGTATGTTGGAATCTGCTAGCCCGGAGCTGCAAATGAGGGTTCAGCAACATGTGCATGGAAGGGGATAGCAGTGCGGGCCCCTAAAAAGAAGTTTCTACAAAGAAAAATACCTTTTTACGGCCGTTTGGATGTCCAGCATTTGGTGGATGTGGCGGAATGGGGTGGTTCGATCTACTGTCTTCATCTTGTCCGATTTTACAGTGCATGGACTATTTTTTTGGATTTGAAAATGAACGGGTCCCACTCCATAACATGTTACCCTCTGTTTTGTTGAATTTTTGAGATATCTCACATGTTTACTCTCTGTTTACCTTCTTTCTTACATTATCTTTTTCACAGTAATCTAAATCCTCACTTTACCTTCTGTATAATCGATGTTGAATGGCTTTTTGAGCAGATGCATCTAAACAGCGTGGCATGTTCTGAAGAATGGCTTGCCTCTCATACATTTGGGCCGCATTGCCACATGGGTTGGCCTTTAGATGGGCTGGCATACATGCATGCGTTAACTATTCTAATAAATTGAAAGAGTTAGGCTGTATATGGGTTGGCCTGAAGGCAGTTGTTTGATAGAGTTCATTTGAAAAATATATAATAGGAAAATCAGTTCCTTCTGGCTGTGTTTCAGTTGTTACTGAGGCTTGCTGATGGTTGGCGTATAAACTTTTACACTACTTTTAACTTGCAAAGCAGAGCCAGGTTGGAGATCTGTATATTGGTGTGGATAGTTGACATTGATGATGGGAGATATATCCAGGGGTTGAAGGTATGTGACATTCTACCATTGACATGAATCCCAAAACTTTTCAAGCGCCTGGATAGCAGTTTGGTCATTTCTTATACAATGGAATGTTGGAAATACGTGAAAGATTTCTAGTCGTTCCTTCATTTGTTTTGATGAGCTGGCATAAAAAACAGGCTACATAACTCATTGGGAGTTTATTAATTTATGTGCAGGTAATGAAAAATTCCAACCATGCACATTCATTGCACTCCTGTGCAACCACATCATCTGATCGGTCTAATTTTTTAACCAAGTCATTTGTACAGTGGGGCCCAGCAAATGAAAACTCTAAAACATATAATGGACATCTCACTTTTTATTTTTCTATTTTGGTAACCATTTGCTTTTTCAACTGTTCAATCTGGGAGGATCTTCAGCTCTAAACTGGCATGCATGCACACTATCAGTCTTCAGCTCATCTGATTAGTTTGCCTTTCATTGCATATTTATGAGAACCAGTCGTCTATGGCTCATGCCTTTTGGAGCTTGTATACAGTTTTCTAGCTACTTCTTTTCTTATAGGCTTGGTGGTGCTATCAAAAGGTAGCATGATATGTTATTATAGAGATAGTTTTGTTCCCAGCTTCCATTTTAAAAATTCTTTGGTCATTGTATATAGGCAGAGACTCTCTTCCAAATAATCCTGGCATACACGTCCGTGATTGAGGTATGTGTGATTTTACTGTTTATTAAAGACTATTTATCTTTTATATCAACTTAATTTTATTTTTGATAACTGCTTTCTATCAGTGGAATTCAAAATCGAATCATCACAAGGGCTGAGATGTTATTACACCTGCAATATTATATACATGCATTAGGTCTTGTGAATCTTAGTGGTGATTTTCTCTACCAAAGTGGTTTGAAGAATAGCACAATGTTTTTGCACTCTAACAGCTTTAAAAATTAATAATTCGATAGTCAAAGAGACTCATGCTGATTTCAACAATGTGGGAATCTACTTGCTCAATATATGTTATATCCACATCATCCATTCATATTTGTAGTATCATATGCATATTACTTTACAGATAATGAATAAAATATTTTTTCTTCAGAAGTATTTATTTTTATCTGTTGTAATTGTATGATCAGACAAAAGGTTCATCATTGGCTAGTCCCGTTGTACGAGTGGTCTGGATGCAGTAACTGCAGACCAAGATGAGCAATACACATGACTACAATGGTGCATGTGTAATGCTCGTATGTAAATTTCAATTTTTGGTTTGAGTATCCCAATTATGTAGAAGACTGAAAATTCATAAAATATTTAAATTGTAACCAACAAAGAATAGGGCCTGAAGTTGGATTATAATCAACCATGTAACTTATTCAGTTACCAATGTAACCGACAAGGTTGTAAAACTAGTTAAAGCCGAAGCAGTAGGAGCAGTCAACAGCATCCACATACTGGTTTTTTCAATTAACAGAAAAAAAAGAAACAAAACTGATATAAATTTGAATCCATATTACCTGGTAAATAAGGAGCTGAAGTTAGAAGTGAAGTGTGAACTGACAGTGCGGTATTACATGATGATGTTGTCGCAGTACAAAGAAAATATTTTATTCTTTATTTTTTTGTGGAGTGTGTTCTTCTTTGTCTGTTGTGAAGGTATCATCAGTAATGACCAGTGCATACTCCATATTGTCTTGTTTTAATAATTTGAGTTTGTTTATATCAAGAAGATGGCATAACTGCTAGTATGAGAGGAATTTTGACTAAATGCTCTGTAGGTTGTGCTGTCATTTTATGAACGTTATGGGACGTATTTTTTTAATACCAATTCGTTGTTATATCTGAACAAACAGAGTTACAAATGGAACTGGTGCGGTATTACACCTACTAGTGGATACTGACTTAATTTTATACGTTTGTTGTACAAGTGCATATAATAATATGGAAGGACATAGATGGACGGAAGAGGAGCTGGCTGCCTTTGCAGCTTCAGTTGCAGCGGCAACTACAGTGATTGCGATTGGGAAATTTTGCAATAGTCTCTTTCTTAGGACACCCTGGAGAGTTGGTGATTATAAAAGAAGCAAGATAATTAATGGGATAATTAGAACCAGAGATAATGAGTGTCTGGCACAACTTCGAATGAAAACAGATATTTTCTTTCACCTATGGTCATTTCTCAGGGCTAGGAATCTGCTATCGGATTGGAAACATGTAACTATGGAGGAACAACTTGTCATGTTCCTCCAAATAGTAGGACATAATGTACGAAATTGTGTCATTAGGCATCACTTTATACGGTCTGGATAAACCGTAAGCCAATATTTTTCTAAAGCATTGGATGCAAATGTGGGACTATATCCTGAGTTTGTAAAACTCCCCAGTGCAGAAATACCTACGGAGATTTCAGCCAATCCCAATTGGAGGACGTATTTTCAAGTATGGATCATGCTAATCACTGCTATTTAAGAACATCATTGTTATAAGATTATGTCTCTTACTATTTCTTTTCCTGATAAACCACTTTCAAATTAGGATTGTATTGGTGCAATTGATGGAACCCATATACCCGCTT
Organism: Magnolia changhungtana; assembly: GCA_030180095.1. Taxonomy (NCBI): domain Eukaryota; kingdom Viridiplantae; phylum Streptophyta; class Magnoliopsida; order Magnoliales; family Magnoliaceae; genus Magnolia; species Magnolia changhungtana. The sequence goes on along the minus strand of JASAUF010000391.1, from coordinate 4,257,687 downwards.
ATATTCCTACGATGGACAATTTCACCTATCGTAATCGAAAAGGGTTTCTCTCGCAGAATGTAATGGCTGCTTGTACGTTTGATATGAAGTTCGTATATGTGTTGGCCGGATGGGAAGGTTCGGCCTCCGACGCACGCATGTTATAGAGTGCGTTGATACATTCACATGATCGTTTTACAATCCCAGAGGGTATTTAACTATGGAATGGAAGTTATTTTTTAAATAAATGAATGTTAAATTACATATTGATAATTAGTCGTAATTAATTGTAGGTAAGTACTACGTAGTTGATGCTGGTTATGCGCATTCGTCAGGATTCATGGCTCCGTACCGAGGCGTACGGTACCACCTCAATGAATATCGCGCGGGTCGCAAGCCTTGCAACAAGAAAGAATTATTCAACTATAGATATGCTCAACTATGAAATGTTGTAGAGCGGATTTTTGGAGTACTGAAAGCTCGATTTTCAATCCTCAAGGCAGCTTCACCATATAACCTTTTAACCTAACTGAAGATAGTTATCGCATGTTATGTTTTACACAACTTTATCCCAGGATTTGGGGGAGATGGTATTGATGCGAATGAGAACTCATCAACGGTTGTAGCGGATGGTATAAACCCCTCTCCAGTTGAGATATGTTCTCAAGAAGATGGCCTGTTGGTTACAAATGCCACACAACGTGAGAGAGACGAATGGAACAAGTTTCGAGAGAATATTGCTACTAGGATGTGGAATAATTACCATCCTGTGCGTCGTAGTTTATAAAAATGTCTCTTTTTATTTTTATTTTTTTTATATAAGGGAGAAAGGGATATTTGTCCTTGTTTTCCGCCACTCAATTGTCTATAGTATACATTTCCCTGTTGGTTTAACAAAACACCCTTTTGCTACTCCATGTCAACTAATATTTAGAAATATAAATGTGTTAGCCCGTATGTTGCAAAATATTATTCAATTGTGCATGACAGTCTGGGATTTTTGTGCTTATTTTAAAATGTTCATTTCAATCTATGTAGATATCTGAAGATTCGGATGGAGATATGTCACCTAACAAGAGTAGCCAACAATCGACGCCTACGAAACCATCCAGTCAGGAGCCAAGTGTGTAACGCCCTGAAAATCGGGGGTCGAGTAAATGCTCAACTCCCGAGTTTCCGGTGTCACATATCATGCATTTTATGGCTTATTGATTAGTCGATTTAAATTGCGCAATTTGGAACAACCTAGAACATGAAGCACAACCACAAGTCTACTGAAATGGAAGGAGATAACATAAATATCTATATACATGTCCAAAAGAATGAAGGGGCGCACATAGCGCCACATAACCAAAATCATAAAAAAAAAATATCAAGTCCAAAAGAATAGGGTTGAGCTCCCAGCTCAGCAACCCCTCGACTCATCTACAGATCCGAAGCAGCTCCCCCCATCAACTGAAAATAGGAGCACTCATTGTAACGCCCTGAAAATCGGGGGCCGAGTAATTACTCAACGCCCGAGTTCCCGGTGTCACCTATCACACCTTTTTATGGTTTATGGTTTATCAATTTAAAAATTTGCGCGAGCTGGAACAACCTGGAACATGAATCACAACCACACATCCACTGAAATGAAAGGATATAACACAAAGCACTATATACAGGTCCAAAAGAATGAAGGGGCGCCCATGGCGCCATACAACTAAATCACAAAAATAAACAAGTCCAAAAGAATATAGCTGAGCTCCCGGCCCGCGACTCCCCGATACATCTACGGGTCCGATGCAGCACCGCCCATCAACTGAAAGTAGGAGTACTCCTCCTCCTCCTCCAGACTCGTACTGCCGGGCTCCTCCTGATCATCGCCACCTGCATCTATGGAAGCGTCTGGTTGGTGTTTTAAAACACCGTCCCAGAGTGGGAGTGAGTGATCAACTCAGTGTGAACTATTAACCTTAAGTTATAACAGGCATCAATTTGAACATGAAGTTAATGAAAAACAACCAATCAACAACACCTACAACTCTTATTAAATGCGTATGCAATGCAATGATATGATGCATGCCCTCGCCGCAACGCTCCCTCGAGCGACTCCATCTAACGATCGCATATGGCAACACTCCCTCAGAGGACCTCGACTGCCGAGTCGCCACCCTAACTAATGCGATGCAATGCGATCGTGTTAGCCAAGTTTTTTAGTTAAGTCCTTTCATCCATCAGGTTGGGGATTCTGATTCACCCTACCACATCACACGCCCTAATCAGTCAGTTGCGAGGCCAAGACCCCAAAGAATGCGTGAGGCCGAGTCCCCGCGGTCCGTGATCCCGTCGAGGTCCTCATTCCCGACTCCCAAACACATGAGGCGTGCCGATAGGGAGAGGATCGCTCGCGGTCACTACGGGAGGCGCGGTACCCCAGGCGTAGGCCGACACTCGCACACGTGTCCCATTCCACCATGGCCGGCTCACGAGACTGTGGACCAATTTCTTTGTCTTGTTATCAATGGGCCACCAAGGGTCGTAGGGTGCATCAGGTTCCATACATAAGTGGGCAAACATGGTTAACAAACGGGGATGATCAGGTAGTAGGCTGGTCTGCACAACTAGGCGGGCATGAGACGAATGGCCTCGGGAACAAGGGTCCCATGTAGTCGAACTACAGCCACCCGAACACTTCCGCCCAATCTGCCAGACTAGCCTTAGAGTAGCCCTACCAATGGGGCTACCCTCTCTCGTCCATTTCTAACCATCCCCAAGAGAGTAAAGGAGATCTACCGCATGCTACAATTCATGTTATCATTCATCACATCCATATCACATTCTCATGCATCCCAATCATACCAATCAAATACCTTTAACAACTAGCAATTCTCATTTAGAATTAAAGTGCATGTGAGTGTGTGAGTGGGGTGAGAAAGTTTTCACTTCCTCCATCTTGGAAATCATGAGTGTTCCAACAATTATTCACACATGCCATGAAGCATCACACATGAAGGCAATGAATCACATGCTATTCACACATACCATGAAGCACCACACATGAAGGCAACGAATCACATGATATTCACATTTGGAAATTAGACATGCATATTCCAACAAATCCAACAAATCATGAAAAACCCCTAAAGTTCTCTCTAGAGTTCCCATCAAGACATCCAAGCACTCAAAATCATTATATCCATGCTAAAATTGGTGCTAGGCCACCTAAGAGCAATAGTCCGCACCTTAAAGTCGGTGGAGGCTCGGAAACGACCTAAAGGCGAGGGTTTCGAAGGTTGGGCCGGAGTCCCTAAAACGATCCAAGCATGAGAGGAATCTACCCCATTTCTCCTTCAAGACAAGGATTTCAAAGAAAATAGTAAGGGATCTTACCAAGGTGACCCACAAACAAATTTCCTGGAGTGGCGGTGGAGAGTTTCCTTTTCGGAAGGGATAAAGTGTTGAGAGATCGGTTCTCTTGAGCCCCAACTCGGTTTAGGGTCCACCACAACCTTCTCGCCTTCTCTTCCTTCCTTCTACACTTGCCTTGGCCGTTGGAGAAGGGTGGAAGCTACAAGGAGGGCTTTGTTGTTGTAAGGTGGTGAGGATGATGAAGGAGAGGTTGATTGTTGGAGATCGGGGAAATCAAGAAGGAAAAGGGATGGGTTGTTGAGAGTTGAAGGGAGAGATAGGAGGGAGAGAGAGTTGTTGTTGAGAGAGTGAAGGGTTTGTGAGAAGGGGTTAGGGCTTATTTCCTAGAGTTGGGTCCTTTGGCCCCAAGCTCCCAAGTCTTCCTAAAATAGACTTATGAGACACCTATTGGTGTTGAGGTGGGCCCGACACTCCACAGGCCACCAAATTCGGCGTGGAGGTGTCTTATGACCCAACTAGGGTCCATGCAAAAATTGAGGGTGAACGGATGAACAGATATATGATCGAGCAGGTACTTTCGTCCCAAAATGGCCCCGTGGGGACCGATCTGGTGATTGGGGCAGTTCTAGCGGCCCTCCTCCATGAAATTTGTAGGGTAAGTGCTCCATGGCCCGATGAAGGACCCTGCAAAATTTGGAGGCAAACGGATGCGCGGTTTGGTCGTACGGGTCCAATTTGCGATCAACGGTCACCGTTCCACGATCGGGTCCCGATTTGGTGGACGGGCGTAGAAAAATAATTTAAACCACCACCACAAATTTGGAGAAAATCCGACGGCTGGATCGCCCCGGAATCCCGGTTTCATTGTATGTGCCGGCTCCACTTTGGCATTGGTGGGGTGTATTCGGCTAGCGCCGCATCCTAGTTCGGGTGTCCACCGGGTCCACCGTCCGCGATGGCCCACAAGCCCAAAGTGATATATGAATTCGAAATTTTTAGATTTTTCTCGACCATCCTTGATCATCGGGTGGCCCACACGGCCGTTGACGAATGTACACGGCCATCGTGCTTGGCGGGCCACGCCAGTTCCATCGTGGTCGGCTGGATCGTTCTAACGGGTTGATCCTAGCCTAATCCTATAATTACTGGTGGTACCCCACCCAGAGCAGCTTAAACGGACGGTCCTGCGGCAATTCCGATGTGGACGCCCCAGGATACAGTGCTGGTTGGACGGGACGTTACAATCTACCCCCCTTATAAATAAATTTCGTCCTCGAAATTTGTACCTGTTCATATTGCTGAAGCAGGCTCGGGTAATGCTTGCGGACTTCTGCTTCTGTCTCCCAGGTGGCCTCTTCTTCATCGTGATGGGTCCATAGGACCTTGACCAATGGGATGACTTTGTTGCGTAGAACTTGTTCCTTCCTATCCAATATTCTAGTGGGCCGAAGAATGTATGTGGCATCATCCTTGAGTTCCACATGTTCCCACTTGATAATGTGCGAAGGGTCGGGGACGTACTTCTTCAACATGGACACATGGAAGACGTTATGCACTCCAGCAAGTGGCGTAGGTAGGGCCAAGCGATAAGCAACTGCACCTACCCGGTCCAAAATCTGGAAAGGCCCGATGAATCGGGCGTAGCTTCCCCTTCCTGCCGAATCGCAGGACACCCTTCATTGGGGAGATTTTGAGGAATACATGGTCCCCAGCTTCAAATTCCAAGTCTCTTCGCCTTGTGTCGGCATAGCTTTTCTGCCTGCTTTGAGCCGTTAAGAGGCGACGCCGGATAATTTCAATCTTCTCAGTCGTGACCCGCACCAAATCCGGCCCTAACAAGCTCTTCTCGCCAATTTCTTCCCAACAATGCGGGGCTCGGCATGGACGCCCATACAAAGCCTCATAAGGCGCCATGCCGATGCTAGCCTAAAGCTATTGTTGTAGGCGAACTCCGGCATATGGGAGACAATCGTCCCAGCTCTCCCGAAAGTCTAGAACACAAGCCCGTAACATGTCTTCCAAAATCTGGTTCACCCGTTCGGTGGCTGTCCATCACGTACTGCGGGTGGAAGGCGGTGCTAAACTTCGCTTTACTCCCATAGCTTCCTGAATGCGGGTCCAGAAAATCGACGTGAAGCGAGTATCCCGGTCCGACACAATCTCCAATGGGACGCCATGGAGCCGCACTATTTCCTTGATATACAACTTAGCCAAATCATCGGCGGAGCTTGAAGTCTTGATTGGCAGAAAATGGGCTGATTTGGTTAGCCTGTCCACAATCACCCATATCGAGTCATGCCCCTTCCTAGTCTTGGGCAAACCGGAAATAAAATCCATTGATATGAAGTCCCATTTCCATTCTGCTATGGGCATGGGTTGCAAAGGCCCGGTGGTCGGCGGTGCTCAGCCTTGACTTGTTGACATGTGAGGCATCGGGACACATACTCCGCTATTTCTTTCTTCATGTTGTCCCACCAATAGTTCCGCTTCAAATCCCGGTACATCTTTGTACTACCAGGGTGCATCGCCAACTTAGAGTTGTGAGCAGCATTTAGGACCTCTTCTCGCAGTCCCAGTAGGTTAGGAACACAAAGGCGGCCTCGGTAGCGCAATCCCCTATCCTTTCCAACCCTCCATTCAGACTTCCTATCATTCCTCGCTCTTTCCCTCATCTTCTGCAATAGCTCATCGTCCTCTTGGGCTTCTATGATTTTGTTATCAATCATTGGCTGAGCCTGAAGGTGGGCTACTACTGCATACGGCTCCTCCACGGTTAGCTTCATGTCGAAATCCCGTATGAATTCTACCATGTCCCACTCTCTCACCATCAGCGGGGCCGCAAATTCAATTGTTTTCTTGCGGCTCAATGCGTCCGCCACCAGATTGGCCTTGCCAGGGTGGTATGAGACATCGAACTTGAAATCCTTCAACGTCTCCATCCAGCGACGTTGTCTCATGTTCAGGTCCTTCTGGGTGAAGATGTATTTGAGGCTCTTATGATCAGTAAAGAGCTCAAATTCCTCACCATAAAGATAGTGTCGCCATATCTTCAACGCGAATACTACCGCCGCAAGTTCGAGGTCGTGGGTAGGATAATTCTCCTCATGTTTCCTCAATTGCCGGGATGCATAAGCAATTACCCTGTCCCTTTGCATAAGCACACAACCCAAGCCCACATGGGAAGCGTCTGTATAGACAGTGTACTTGATCCCTTGCTCAGGAAGCACAAGCACAGGTGCTGAAGTCAATTTATCTTTCAGCTCTAGGAAAGCCGCCTCCGCCTTCTCATTCCAGGCAAACTTGAGGTCCTTCCGAGTCAGTTGGGATAGTGGCCGAGCTATCTTTGAAAAGTCCTTAATGAACCTTCGATAATAGCCAGCGAGACCGAGAAAACTCCTCACTTCCGTGACCGATTTCGGTTGCTTCCAATCTTGCACGGCCGCAACCTTGGCGAGAGATCTACCGATATGCCCTCCTTGGACACTACATGGCCCAGAAATTTGACCTCCTCTTTCCAGAAGTCGCACTTCCTAAACTGTGCATACAATCGATTTTTCTCAAGAGTTCCAAGGACCGCCCTTAGATGTTCTTCGTGCTCCTCGCGGCTCTTTGAGTATATCAATATGTCATCTATGAATACCACAACGAATCTGTATATGAACGGCCTGAAGATTCTGTTCATGAGATCCATGAATACCGCTGGGGCATTGGTGAGCCCGAACGACATAACTAGGAACTCATAGTGGCCAAAGCAGGTTCTAAAGGCCGTTTTCTGTATATCCTCGTCCCTGACTCGCAGCTGATGGTACCCTGATTGTAGATCGATCTTGGAGAAGTACTTGGCACCCCTCAGCTGATCAAACAAGTCGTCAATTCTGGGCAATGGGTACTTATTCCGAACCGTCACTTGGTTCAATCTCCTGTAATCCACACACAATCGCAATGAGCCGTCCTTCTTTGTCACAAATAGGACTGGGGCTCCCCACGGCGAGACACTGGGCCGGATAAAGCCTTTTTCTAGCAAGCTGTCGATCTGAGTCCGTAGCTCTTCCATCTCACATGGGGGCATGCGGTAACTAGGCAAGGAGATGGGCTTAGCGCCCGGAGTCAGATCGATGGTGAAGTCTATTTCCCGTCGAGGAGGGAGTCCAGGGATGGGTTTAAACACTTCATCGAAGTCTCGGACTACGGGAGTGCATGTATGCGAGGGCCCATCATACCCGTCCTCCAAAGAAGCATAACATAGAATCCTACGATCGTGGCTAACCTGGACTGGAAACGTGAGAGAAGCGCCGTCGTCTTCAAATATTTTCACTGTCAGGGTCTCGCAGTCAATCTCGGCCTTCATCGTGGTCAACCAATCCATACCCAGGATAACATCATAGTGAAAGATCTTAGTCACTATCAAGTCCACAAAAGCCACCTTGCATCCCAAATCGATGGGGCAATCTCGGCATATCTTCGTCGCTTCTGAGACAGTACCGGCGGCGGCAATGATCCTCACCCCGGTAAAGGGGGTAGCGTGCAATCCTAGACGCTTGATGGTAGCATGCGCTATGAGAGAAGTAGTGGACCCTGTGTCCACCAACAAAAAGATGGGGGTACCTTCAATGTGTGTCGTCATCTTGAAGGCCGTGGGAGTGGGGATGACAGCATCTTGGCCTTCTGCCGCCAGTGCGTGGACTCGCGCCTGCTGTGGAAAATTCGGTCGTTGCATAGGCCGTTGTGGCGGCCTGACCTGAGGTGCAGGGGGGCGACGGAACTGCGGGCTAGGCCCCATCGTCCGTAGGGGCGGAATCTGTAATGCCTGTTGCGGAGGCCTGTTGTTGCGTTGAGGCGGCGTGAAACCGAGATCCCTCATCCGAGTAAAGCAGTATGGCTCGGAATGGCCCGGTCTCCGACAGTAACTGCAAGTCTGGGTAGGTCGTGTAGGAGGTGCCGGTGCAACAGCTGACCGCGGTGGAGAATTCGGGCGCGGTCTCTTCCCCGTAAAAGAAGAGGACGGTCCTTCAGTCCGGTTTCGTGGCCCCAACTGTGTACGGCCCCGTGAGACACGCTCTTCATCCTGTTCAGCTCGAGTAGACAGCTCAACGAGCTCCGCATAAGTCCCGATGTTCATGCAACACAGTTTGGAGCGAATGCCACTCCTCAGCCCTGCCGTATACCGCCTCATTTTGATCGCCTCGTTGGCGATCATTTCCGAAGCGTAGCGAGATAGTTCTGTGAACCGGTTCTCATACTGCGCCACGCTCATTCCCCCTTGTTGGAGGCGGAGGAATTCATTTTCCCTTTCATGCTGGTAGGATTGGGGAATGTACTTCCCGTTGAAACGGGCCTCAAATGCTTCCCATGTCCATATGTGGCCCTCAGGAAGAGACCTGAGGACACTCTCCCACCATAAATCTGCCTCTTTCTCAAAGAGGTAAGAGGCGAGCTCCACATTCTCCGCTTCAGAACAGTGGAGAGGCCGCAACAACTTGGTAACTCGATTGAGCCAGTACTCCGCTTCCTCTGGGCGGTGGGTACCGGCAAAGGTAGGCGGCCTATGCCGTTGGAATTGTTGAAACAGGTTGCTCGAGCTAGTCGCGGGAGCAGCCATGGCGGGTAGCTCTGGTTGCGGCGTGCCCAAATTCTGGGCCAAGGCCCCCACCACAGTGGCCAACATGTTTTGTTGTTGTTGCATATTTGTGGCCATCATCTGCTGTTGTTGTTGCATGTTTGTGGCCATCATCTGTTGTTGTTCTGCATGAGAAGCAGCATTTGACTCATCTGATCCATGGACGGTGGCGGAGGGGGGTATAGGTGCGCGGCTTGTGGCGGCGGAGCATTTGGGGCCGCCTCCTGGGTAGTACTACCCGTATTCTGGGAACCATCCGCACCTTGTGGCCCTTGTTGCTCAACAGGGACCTGGTCCCGATCAACCAAGCCACCGTGGGGAAGGCGGACAAATCGACCCTCTTGTCGTGGAGGCATTTCCTGGAAGAGTGTCTCAGAATAGGTTAGAACATTTATCATGCCCAGGTTATGCGTACATATGCGAGATTTAATACAATTCATTCGTGGACACAAGCAATGCACATTCAAGCACATTAAGACGACAAAAGGTCTCCCGAGACAATCCACACATTCACATTGATTTCAAAATGCCATTGACATGGCCAGCTACATGTTACAGTATGGATTACAAGCACACTAAACAGAAAGAAAATACATGTTACTGAAGCAAAATCCTAAGCATCCACCCATACATAGTGTTAGACCTAAACAACTTAAAGTAAGCTACTAATTATCAGTCTAGTAGTACTACTACTCGTCCGAGTCAGGCGAGAGCGGAGGCGCTTCCTCTCCCTTCTGCAGCAGATCAGGGCTTTTATGGCCCGATACATCTTCTTGTTCCACTTCTCCTGCTTCGCTTGATTTGCCTCAATTCTTGCCTGGCTCTCCTCGATCCTGGCCATCCTTGAATCGAGAGCGTCCAAATGCCCAATCAAATCTGGAGTGATAGGTGGCCCCGCACCGACTCCTTCAGTTTCCTCGGCTTCCTCTGCTCCCTCAGCTTCCTCGGGACTTCCAGGCGCTTCGGCCTCACCTTCACTCTCACTTCCTTCCTCTTCGTCCTCGTCGCTGTCGTCCTCTTCATCGTCAGGGTCCCCATATTTGTCAATGTGGGCTTCTCGCTTGCTTGGGACCTATCTTCATCTTATTTAGTACTTCATCACCCAAGAGCTCTACTGGTACTGGAGTTCCATCCGGTACGCGCATACCACATTCATCGGCCAATCGGCAGACCAGGCGACCGAACGGGAGGCATGCACTCTTCCTCGTGCTCCTCGCGGCCCGTACAATCTGGTGGAGCACCACGCTGGGAAGGCATACATCCTCTCCATTTCCCACTTGATACAAAAACTCCACCATATAGCGGGAGCACTCTGAGCGATTTTCCAGCCTCGGATACACGTTATGGGTGCAAATGCGGTGAAGTACCCGGTACTCTGCAGTAAGTTTAGTCGAGCTTAGACCTTGCCCTTGCTCCCCTCGCTTCCACTGGGAGGCCCGCCCACACAAGAACCGAGTCCGTTCATCGCGTGCCTGGCTCGTATCCAAATTCCCTTCGTTGATCTGAACCTCGCCCTCCGCCACTCCAAGTACGTCGGCAATATCCGCCACCCCGATCGGAAATCTCTCGTTTCCCACCACCAAATCAAAGCCCAGGGGTTTAAATTGGGGATTCCGAATCCTTGGTAGAAAGCCCTAGCCTGAGCTACACTCGCCTTGTAGTTCCCATAAAACATCGGACCCCAATCCTTCTTCATAAGCCGACTGAGTATGGGGAATTGATCAAACAGGTGCTCTTCCACCGAAGCCTCAAAAGCAACGCGGCGTACTAGAAAGTTTCCCATATCTTCTACTGGACATGGGGAGTCTATGGTCTTGCCCTTCCTCGTAGAATCGTTGCGGCGCTTGGATCGGACCTCTGCAACCGCCTTCCCTCTTGAAGCGGCCCTTTGCTTGGTCTTCCTATCTTGGCTCGGCCCCGGCTCGGCGGTGGCCGGTCTCTTCTTCCCCATGAGCGCAAGGATCATCGAGATGGAGAAGAACGAGGCAATGGTTGCTAGGAGAGCCATGCTTCGGCGAGGTGATGGGAGGTGTTTTAGGATGAGTTGAGGGAGAGTGGATTGAGGAGAGGGAAATGAGAATGAAAGAAAAATGGGTTTTGTGAAGATGGTTGGAATGAAGGAGAGATGATGGAGGTTGTAGAGGGTTATGGATCTAAGGAGGATTGGAGGAATGGGGTTTAGGAAGATTGGGGATGGGTTTTCAAGAAGGTGTTGAGAGAGGAGAAAGACAAGATTTTGGGGTGAGGTGGGTGAAGGAGATGGTGGTTATGGAAGAAGAAGAATGGAGTTGGGTTTGGAGTTGAGAAATGGAGATGGGAAGGCTTATCAAGGGTTTAGAGGCAATGGAGTGAAGTGAAATGGGAAGGAAAGAGGCTCATTGGGTTTTATTTGCAAGGGAAGGTGGGCCCCACACGTTTTAAGTGGTGGGATTTCCGGTTTGGGCCGGCGTGGCGGCAGCCGGCTGGGCGTGCGACGCCGGGACGCGCAGTGTGGGCGCGGCGACGCCGGGCGGGCGTTGCGACGCCGAGACTCTGGCCGCGTGGGCGCGGCGACGCCGGGCGGGCGTTGCGACGCCGAATCTCTGGCCGCGTGGGCGTGGCGACGCCGGGCGGGCGTTGCGACGCCGAATCTCTGGAATGGTGGGCGCGGCGACGCCGGGCGGGCGTTGCGACGCCGGATCGCTGGCAGCGTGGGCGTGGGCACGCCGAGTCCGGGCGTGGGCACGCCGAGCTCGGGTATGGTCAAATTGCGAAGGCCTTTTCTCGCAAACCGGAAGGAGTTATCTGACGTGCCATATATGATTTTGGGGTAGGAGAAGCTGATCTACGCAATGAACCTAATAGTTTTACAAAATTTCTCCTAGTTAAGGATCAAAACCTAATTTATTTCGATTTCTACTAATTTCAGAAATTTTTTTCATTTACCCTTAGACTTCTACCCCCGATTAGGTCGGGACTATCGAGTTTGGGCCCGATATTCGCTCATTTATTCTAGGGCGATGGTTTTGACCTTTAATCACTCAAATTCTGGGTTGTTCCTATTAGCGGGCCGATATATAGTGTAAGATTTTCGGACCCGATTCCTAACGACGCTACCCACTCTCGCTCAGCCATCCTAACTCGCTGGAAGTCTTAACTCTCATCTAAGACTTGTTGATTCAGATGTCTGTGGTGGTTCCCATCGTTTCAGTATTGCTATTGCGTCCCTCTCTAAGTCAGCGGGTGCGTTAGTGAGTTCATAACCCATGGCCCAATTAATTCCAAACCATTGCTCTGATACCAACTTGTAACGCCCTGAAAATCGGGGGCCGAGTAATTACTCAACGCCCGAGTTCCCGGTGTCACCTATCACACCTTTTTATGGTTTATGGTTTATCAATTTAAAAATTTACGCGAGCTGGAACAACCTGGAACATGAATCACAACCACACATCCACTGAAATGAAAGGATATAACACAAAGCACTATATACAGGTCCAAAAGAATGAAGGGCGCCCATGGCGCCATACAACTAAATCACAAAAATAAACAAGTCCAAAAGAATATAGGCGAGCTCCCGCCCAACGACTCCCGACATCTACGGGTCCGATGCAAAGACCGCCCATCAACCCAAAGTAGGAGTACTCCTCCTCCTCCTCCCGGACTCGTCTTCTTAGGGCTCCTCCTGATCATCGCCACCGCATCTACGGAAGCGTCTGGTTGGTGTTTTAAAACACCGTCCCAGAGTGGGAGTGAGTGATCAACTCAGTGTGAACTATTAACCTTAAGTTATAACAGGCATCAATTTGAACATGAAGTTAATGAAAAACAGCCAATCAACAACACCTACAACTCTTATTAAATGCGTATGCAATGCAATGATATGATGCATGCCCTCGCCGCAACGCTCCCTCGAGCGACTCCATCTAACGATCGCATATGGCAACACTCCCTCAGAGCGACCTCGACTGCCGAGTCGCCACCCTAACTAATGCGATGCAATGCGATCGTGTTAGCCAAGTTTTTAGTTAAGTCCTTTCATCCATCAGGTTGGGGATTCTGATTCACCCTACTCACATCGCCTTAATAATCGGGTTGCGAGGCCAAGACCCCGGAATGCGTGGTAGGCCGAGTCCCCCGCGGTCCGTGATCTGTCGAGGTCCTCATTCCCGACTCCCAAACACATGAGGTGTGCCGATAGGGAGAGGATCGCTCGCGGTCACTACGGGGAGGCGCGGTACCCGGCGTAGGCCGACAGCTCGGTCACAGTGTCCCATTCCACCATGGCCGGCTCACGAGACTGTGGACCAATTTCTTTGTCTTGTTATCAATGGGCCACCAAGGGTCGTAGGGTGCATCAGGTTCCATACATAAGTGGGCAAACATGGTTAACAAACGGGGATGATCAGGTAGTAGGCTGGTCTGCACAACTAGGCGGGCATGAGACGAATGGCCTCGGGAACAAGGGTCCCATGTAGTCGAACTACAGCCACCCGAACACTTCCGCCCAATCGCCGGATTAGCCTTAGAGTAGCCCTACCAATGGGGCTACCCTCTCTCGTCCATTTCTAACCATCCCCGAGAGAGTAAAGGAGATCTACCGCATGCTACAATTCATGTTATCATTCATCACATCCATATCACATTCTCATGCATCCCAATCATACCAATCAAATACCTTTAACAACTAGCAATTCTCATTTAGAATTAAAGTGCATGTGAGTGTGTGAGTGGGGTGAGAAAGTTTTCACTTCCTCCATCTTGGAAATCATGAGTGTTCCAACAATTATTCACACATGCCATGAAGCATCACACATGAAGGCAATGAATCACATGCTATTCACATACATGCTATTCACATACATGAAGCACCACACATGAAGGCAACGAATCACATGATATTCACATTTGGAAATTAGACATGCATATTCCAACAAATCCAACAAATCATGAAAAACCCCTAAAGTTCTCTCTAGAGTTCCCATCAAGACATCCAAGCACTCAAAATCATTATATCCATGCTAAAATTGGTGCTAGGCCACCTAAGAGCAATAGTCCACACCTTAAAGTCGGTGGAGGCTCGAAACGACCTAAAGGCGAGGGTTTCGAAGGTTGGCCGGCCGGAGTCCCTAAAACGATCCAAGCATGAGAGGAATCTACCCCATTTCTCCTTCAAGACAAGGATTTCAAAGAAAATAGTAAGGGATCTTACCAAGGTGACCCACAAACGAATTTCCGGAGTGGCGGTGGAGAGTTTCCCTTTTCGGAAGGGATAAAGTGTTGAGAGATCGGTTCTCTTGAGCCCCAACTCGGTTTAGGGTCCACCACAACCTTCTCGCCTTCTCTTCCTTCCTTCTACACTTGCCTTGGCCGTTGGAGAAGGGTGGAAGCTACAAGGGAGGGCTTTGTTGTTGTAAGGTGGTGAGGATGATGAAGGAGAGGTTGATTGTTGGAGATTGGGGGAAATCAAGAAGGAAAAGGGATGGGTTGTTGAGAGTTGAAGGGAGAGATAGGAGGGAGAGAGAGTTGTTGTTGAGAGAGTGAAGGGTTTGTGAGAAGGGGGTTAGGGCTTATTTCCCTAGAGTTGGGTCCTTTGGCCCCAAGCTCCCAAGTCTTCCTAAAATAGACTTATGAGACACCTATTGGTGTTGAGGTGGGCCCGACACTCCACAGGCCACCAAATTCGGCGTGGAGGTGTCTTATGACCCAACTAGGGTCCATGCAAAAATTGAGGGTGAACGGATGAACGGATATATGATCCGAGCAGTACTTTCGTCCCAAAATGGCCCCGTGGGGACCGATCTGGTGATTGGGGCAGTTCTAGCGGCCCTCTCGGCCATGAAATTTGTAGGGTAAGTGCTCCATGGCCCGATGAAGGACCCCGCAAAATTTGGAGGCAAACGGATGCGCGGTTTGGTCGTGCGGGTCCAATTTGCGATCAACGGTCACCGTTCCACGATCGAGTCCCAGATTTGGTGGACGGGCGTAGAAAAATAATTTAAACCACCACCACAAATTTGGAGAAAATCCGACGGCTGGATCGCCCGAATCCCTGTTTCATTGTATGTGCCGTGCTCCACTTTACATTTTGGCATTGGTGGGGTGTATTCGGCTAGCGCGCGATCCTGGTTCGGGGTGTCCACCGGGTCCACCGTCCGCGATGGCCCACAAGCCTGGTGTGATATATGAATTCGAAATTTTTAGATTTTTCTCGACCATCCTTGATCACTTTGGGTGGCCCACACGGCCGTTGACGAATGTACACGGCCATCGGGCTTGGCGGGCCACGCCAGTTCCATCGTGGTCGGCTGACTGTTCTAACGGGTTGATCCTAGCCTAATCCTATAATTACTTGGTGGTACCCCACCCAGGCAAACCTTAAACGGACGGTCCCGCGGCAATTCCGATGTGGACGCCCAGATACAATCTTCCGGTTGGACGACGCGTTACACTCATCCTCCTCCTCCTCCCGGACTCACGCCGCCAGGGCTCCCGATCATCACCACCGCATCTATGGAAGCGTACGGTTGGTGTTTTAAAACACCGTCCCAGTGGGAGTGAGTGATCAACTCAGTGTGAACTATTAATCTTAAGTTATAACAGGCATCAATTATAACATGAATTTAATGAAAAACAGTCAATCAGCAACACCTACAACTCTTATTAAATGCGTATGCAATACGATGATATGATGCATGCCCTCGCCGCAACGCTCCCTCGAGCGACTCCGTCTAACGATCGCATATAGCAACACTCCCTCAGAGCGACCTCGACTGCCGAGTCGCCACCCTAACTAATGCGATGCGATCATGTTAGCCAAGTTTGTTTAGTTAAGTCCATTCATCCAGCAGGTTGGGGATTCTGATTCACCCTACCTGTCACTGCCCTAATCTGGTTGCGAGGCCAAGGCCCCATCAACGCGTGAGGCCGAGTCCCCGCGGTCCGTGATCCCGTCGGGGTCCTCATTCCCGACTCTGAGCACATGAGGAGTGACGATAAGGAGGGGATCGCTCGCGGTCACTACGGGGAGGCGCGCATACCCGACCGTACAGGCGAGCGGCGGCTCGGACACAGTGTCCCATTCCACCATGCCCGACTCACGAGACTGTGGACTAGTTATAATCTAGTTATCAATGGGCCACAAAGGTTGTAGGGTGCATCAGGTTCCATACATATATGTGCAAACATGGTTAACAAACAGGGATGATCAGGTATTAGGCTAGTCCGCACAAACCAGGCGAGCATGAGACGAATGACCTCGGGCACAAGGGTCCCATGTAGTCGAACTACAGCCACCCGAACACTCCCGCCCAATCCGCGAGTCTAGCCTTAGCGTAGCCCTACCGATGGGACTACCCTCTCTCGTCAGGTTCCTGACCATCCCAAGAGAGTATAAAGGGGATCTACCGCATGCCTACGACTCATATTATCATCTAGCACATCCATATCGTATTCTCATGCATCCTAACCATACAAATCAAATATCTTTAACAAGTAAGCAAGTATCATCATAAAATTTAAGTGCATGTGCGTGTGTGGGTTGTGTGAGGAAGTTATCACTTCCTCCATCTTGAGAAATCAGGGGCATAATGGCAATTAATCACACATGCAATGCAGCACCACATAAGAGGGAAATGAATCAACCATCCCAAGCATGTTATCATCCAACATAATATCATATGAAGGCACAATATATATCACATCGAGAATTAAACATGCATGTTCTAACAAATCCAACAAACATGAAGATTCCTAGGGTTCTCTCTAGAATTCCAAACATGACATCCAAACACTCAAAATCATTAAATCCATGATAAAGTTGGTGCTAGGCCACCTAAGAGCAATAGTCCGCACCTTAAATTTGATGGAGGCTCGGAAACGACCTAGAGGCGAGGGTTTTGAAGGTTGGTCGGCCGGAATCCCTAAAACGATTCAAGCATGAGAGAAATCTACACCATTTCTTCTTCAATACGAGGATTTCAAGGGAAAATAGTGAGGGATCTTACCAAGATGGCCCACGAACAAATTTCGGAGTGGCGGTGGAGAGTTTTCCCTTTTTGGAAGGGATAGGATGTTGAAGGATCCATTCTCTTGGGCCCCAACTCGGTTTAGGGTCCACCACAACTTCTTTGCCTTCTTTTCCTTCCTTCTTCACTCTCCTTGGTCGTTGGAGAAGGGTGGATGTTACAAGGGAGAGCCTTGTCGTTGTAAGGTGGTGAGGGTTTTGAGAGAGAGATCGATCGTTGGAGATTGAGGGGAAATCAAGAAGAAAAAGGAATGGGTTGTTGGGAGTTGAAGGGAGAGTAGGAGGGAGAGAGGGTTGTTGTTGAGAGAGTGAAGGGGTTTATGAGAAAAAGGGTTAGGGCTTATTTCCCTAGAGTTGGGTCCCTTCGCCTCATGTTCCCAAGTCTTCCCAAAATAGACTTATGGGACTCCTATTGGTGTTGAGGTGGCCCTAATACCCCTCAGGCCACCAAATTCGGCGTGGAGGTGTCTTATGACCCAACTAGGGCCCATGCAAAAATTGAGGGCGAACGGATGAACGGATATATGATCTGAGCAGGCACTTTCGTCCCAAAAATGGCCTTGTGGGGGCCAATCTGGTGATTGGGGTAGTTCTGGCAGCCCTCTAGCCATGAAACTTGTAGGGTAGGTGCTCCATGGCCCAATGAAGGGCCTTGCAAAATTTGAGAACAAACGGATGCGGGGTTTGGTCGTACGGGTCCGATTCGCGATCAACGGTCACCGTTCCACGATCAGGTCCCAGATTTAGTGGACGGGCGTAGAAAAATATATTAAACCACCACCACAAATTTGAAGGGAATCCGACAGCTGGAACGCCCAGAATCCCGATTTCATTTGTAAGAGCCGATTCCAATTTTGGCATTGGTGGGGTGCATTCGGCTAGTGCCAGATCCCAGTTCTGGGTGTCCACTGGGTCCGCTGTCCGCGATGGACCACAAGCCCAGTGAGATATATGATTTTCGGAAGTTTTAGATTTTTCTGACCATCCTCGGTCACTGGGTGGCCCACACGGGGCGATGACAGTGCAACGGCCATCGGCCATCGAAGTGGCGGGCCACGCCGGGTCCCATCATGGCCACCGGTCTGTTCTAATGGGCTGATCCTAGTTTAATTTTATTGGTGGTACCTCACCCTAAGCAGTTTAAACTGATGGTCCTGCGGTAAATCCGACGTGGACGCCCCAGATACTTGTCTTTGGTTGGGGCCGGGACGACGTTACAATCTACCCCCCTTATAAATAAATTTCATCTTCGAAATTTGTACCTGTTCGTATTGCTGAAGCAGGCTCGGGTAATGCTTGCGGACTTCTGCTTCTGTCTCCTAAGTGGCCTCTTCTTCATCGTGATGGGTCCATAGAACTTTGACCAATGGGATGACTTTATTGCGTAGGACCTGTTCCTTCCTATCCAATATTCTAGTGGGCCGAAGAATGTATGTGGCGTTATCCTTGAGTTCCACATGTTCCCACCTGATGATATGCGAAGGATCGGGGACGTACTTCTTCAACATGGATACATGGAAGACGTTATGCACTCCAGCAAGCGGCTTAGGTAGGGCCAAGCGATAGGCAACTGCACCTATCCGGTCCAAAATATGGCAAGGCCTGATGAATCGGGGCGTGAGCTTCCCTTTCTTGCCGAAGCGCAGGACACCCTTCATTGGGGAGATTTTGAGAAATACATGGTCCCCAGCTTCAAACTCCAAGTCTCTTCGCCTTGTGTCGGCATAGCTTTTCTGCCTGCTTTGAGCCGTTAAGAGGCGACGCCGGATAATTTCAATCTTCTCAGTCGTGACCCGCACCAAATCCGGTCCTAGCAAGCTCTTCTCGCCAATTTCTTCTCAGCAATGCGGGGCTCGGCATGGACGCCCATACAAAGCCTCGTAAGGCGCCATACCGATGCTAGCCTGTAAGCTATTGTTGTAGGCGAACTCGGCATATGGGAGACAATCGTCCCAACTCTCCTGAAAGTCTAGGACACAAGCCCGCAACATGTCCTCCAAAATCTGGTTCACCCGCTCGGTCTGTCCATCTGTCTGCGGGTGGAAGGCGGTGCTAAACTTCAGTTTCACTCCCATAGCTTCTTGAATGCGGGTCCAGAAAATTAACGTGAAGCGAGTATCCCGGTCCGACACAATCTCCAATGGGACGCCATGGAGTCGCACTATTTCCTTGATATATAACTTAGCCAAATCATCGGCGGAGCTTGAAGTCTTGATTGGCAGGAAATGGGATGATTTGGTTAGCCTGTCCACAATCACCCATATCGAGTCATGCCCCTTCCTAGTCCTGGGCAAACCGAAAATAAAATCCATTGATATGAAGTCTCATTTCCATTCCGCTATGGGCATGGGTTGCAGAAGGCCCGGTGGTCGGCAGTGTTCAGCCTTGACTTGTTGACATGTGAGGCATCGGGACACATACTCCGCTATTTCCTTCTTCATGTTATCCCACCAATAGTTCCGCTTCAAATCCCGATACATCTTCGTACTACCAGGGTGCATCGCCATCTTAGAGTTGTGAGCAGCATTTAGGACTTCCTCTCGCAGCCCCAGAAGGTTAGGAACACAAAGGAGGCCTCGGTAGCGCAATCCCCTATCTTTCCCAACTCTCCATTCGGACTTCACATCATTCCTCGCTCTTTCCCTCATCTTCTGGAATAGCTCATCGCCCTCTTGGGCTTCAATGATTTTGCTATCAATCATTGGCTGAGCCTGAAGGTGGGCTACTACCTCATACGGCTCCTCCACGGTTAGCTTCATGTCGAAGTCCCGTATGAATTCTACCATGTCCCACTCTCTCACCATCAGCGGGGCTGCAAATTCAATTGTTTTCTTGCGACTCAATGCGTCCGCCACCAGATTGGCCTTGCCAGGGTGGTACGAGACATCAAACTTGAAGTCCTTCAACGTCTCCATCTAGCGACGTTGCCTTATGTTCAGGTCCTTCTGGGTGAAGATGTATTTGAGGCTCTTGTGATCAGAAAAGAGCTCAAATTTCTCACCATAAAGATAGTGTCGCCATATCTTCAACGCGAATACTACCGCCGCAAGTTCGAGGTCATGGGTAGGATAATTCTCCTCATGTTTCCTTAATTGCCGAGATGCATAAGCAATTGCCCTGTCCCTCTACATGAGCACACAACCCAAGCCCACATGAGAGGCGTCTGTGTAGACAGTGTACTTGACCCCTTGCTCAGGAAGCACAAGCACAAGTGCCGAAGTCAATTTATCTTTCAACTCTTGGAAGGCCGCCTCCGCCTTCTCGTCCCAGGCAAATTTGAGGTCCTTCCGACTCAGCTGGGATAGCGGCCGAGCTATTTTTGAAAAGTCCTTAATGAACCTTCGATAATAGCCAGCGAGACCGAGAAAACTCCTTACTTCCATGACCGACTTCGGTTGCTTCCAATCTTGCACAGCCGCAGCCTTGGCAAGGTCTACCGATATGCCCTCCTTGGACACTACATGACCCAAAAATTTGACCTCCTCCTTCCAGAAGTCGCACTTCCTAAATTGCGCAAATAACCGATTTTTCTCAAGAGTTCCAAGAACCGCCCTGAGATGCTCTTCATGCTCCTCGCGGCTCTTTGAGTAAATCAATATGTCGTCGATAAACACCACGACGAATCTGTATATGAACGGCCTGAAGATTCTGTTCATGAGATCCATGAATACCGCTGGGGCATTGGTGAGCCCAAACGACATAACTAGGAACTCATAATGGCCAAAGCAGGTTCTGAAGGCCGTTTTCTGTATATCCTCGTCCCTAACTCGCAGCTGATGGTACCCTGATTGTAGATCGATCTTTGAGAAATATTTGGCACCCCTCAGCTGGTCGAACAAGTCGTCAATCCTGGGCAATGGGTATTTGTTCCGAACTGTCACCTGGTTCAGTCTTCTGTAATCTACACACAAACGTAATGAGCCGTCCTTCTTCCTCACAAATAGGACTGGGGCTCCCCAAGGCGAAACGCTGGGTCGGATGAAGCCTTTCTCTAGCAAATTGTCAATCTGAGACCGTAGCTCTTCCATCTCACATGGGGGCATGCGGTAAGTAGGCAAGGAGATGGGCTTAGCACCCGGAGTCAGATCGATAGTGAAGTCTATTTCCCGTCGAGGAGGAAGTCCAGGTATGGCTCTAAACACATCATCGAAATCTCAGACTACGGGAGTGCATGTATGCGAGGGGCCATCATACCCGTCCTCCAAAGAAGCATAACATAAAATCCTACGATCGTGGCTAACCTGGACTGGAAACGTGAGAGAAGTGCCGTCGTCTTCGAATATTTTCACCGTCAGGGTCTCACAGTCAATCTCGGCCTTCATTGTGGTCAACCAATCCATGCCCAGGATGACATCATAGTGGAAGATCTTTGTCACTATTAGGTCCACAAATGCCACCTTGCATCCCAAATCGATGGGGCAATCACGGCATATCTTCGTCGCTTCTGAGACAGTACCGGCGGCGGCAATGATCCTCACCCCAGTAAAGGGGGTAGCGTGCAATCCTAGACGCTTGACAGTAGCATGTGTTATGAGAGAAGTAGTGGATCCCGTGTCCACCAACAAAAAGATGGGGGTACCTTCAATGTGTGCCGTCACCTCGAAGGCCGTAGGAGTGGGGATGGTAGCATCTTGGCCTTCTGCCGCCAATGCATGGACTCGCGCCTGTTGAGGGAAGTTCGGTCGTTGCATAGGCCGTTGTGGCGGCCTAACTTGAGGTGCACGGGGGCGACGAAATTGTGGGTTAGGCCCCATTGTCCGTAGGGGCGGAATCTGTAATGCCTGTTGTGGAGGCCTGTTGTTACGCTGAGGTGGCGTGAAGCTGAGGTCCCTCATCCGGGTAAAGCAGTATGGCTCGGAATGGCCCGGCCTCCGACAATATCTGCACGTCTGAGTAGGTCGCGTAGGAGGTGCCGGTGCAGCAGCTAACCGTGGCGGAGAATTTGGGCGCGGCCTCTTTCCCGTGAATGAAGAGGACTGTCCTTCAGTCCGGTTTCGTGGCCCCAGCTGTGTACGGGCCCGTGAGACACGCTCCTCATCCTGTTCAGCCCGAGTAGACATCTCAACGAGCTCCGCATATGTCTCGATGTTCATGCAACACAGTTTGGAGCGAATGCCACTCCTCAGCCCTGCCGTATATCGCCTCATTTTGATCGCCTCGTTGGCGATCATTTCGGAAGCGTAGCGAGACAGTTCGGTGAACTGGTTCTCATATTGCGCCATGCTCATTTCCCCCTGTTGGAGGCGGAGGAATTCATTCTCCCGCTCATACTGGTAGGATTGAGGAATATACTTCCCGTTGGAACGGGTTTCGAATGCCTCCCACGTCCATACGTGGCCCTCGGGAAGGGACCTGAGGACGCTCTCCCACCATAGATCCGCCTCTTTCTCAAAGAGGTAAGAGGCGAGCTCCACATTTTCCACTTCAGAACAGTGGAGAAGCCGTAGCAGCTTGGTGACTCGATTGAGCCAATACTCCGCTTCCTCTGGGCGGTGGGTGCCGGCAAACGTAGGCGGCCTATGCCGTTGGAATTGCTGAAATAGGTTGCTCGTGCTGGTCGTGGGAGCAGCCATGGCGGGTGGCTCTGGTTGCGGCGTGCCCAAATTCTGGGCCAAGGCCCCCATCACAGTGGCCAACATGTGTTGTTGTTGTTGCATATTTGTGGCCATCATCTGCTGTTGCTGTTGCATACTCGCGGCCATCATCTGTTGTTGTTGCTGCATAAGAAGCAGCATTTGGCCCATCTGGTCCATGGACGGTGGCGGAGGGGGTACAGGTGCCGCGGCTTGTGGCGGCGGAGCATTTGGGGCCCCCTCCTGTGTGGTACTACCCGTATTTTGGGAACCATCCGCACCTTGTGGGCCTTGTTGCTCGACAGGGACCTGGTCCCGATCGACCAAGCCACCGTGAGGGAGGCGGACAAATCGACCCTCTTGTCGCGGAGGCATTTCCTGGAAGAATGTCCCAAAATAGGTTAGGTACTAGAACATTTCTCATGCCCAGGTTATGCGTACATATGCGAGATTTTATACAATCCATTCGTGAACACAGGCAATGTACATACAAGCACGTTAAGATGACAAAAGATCTGCCGAGGCAATCCACACATTCACATTGATTTCAAAATGCCATTAACATGGCCAGTTACATGTTATAGCGTGGATTACAAACACCAATAAACATACTAAACAGAAAGGAAATACAAGTTACTGAAGCAAAGTCCTAAGCATCCACCCATACATGGAGTTAGATCTAAACAACTTAAAGCAAACTACTAATTATCAGTCAGGTGGTATTGTTACTCGTCTGAGTCAGGCGAAAGGGGAGGCGCCTCTTCCCCCTTGCTGCAGCAGATCAGGGCCTTTATGGCCCGATATATCTTCTTGTTCCACTTCTCCTGCTTGGCTTGGTTCGCCTCAATCCTTGCTTGGCTCTCCTTGATCCCAGCTACCTCTGCTGGAGAGCGCGTCCAAGCGCTCGTGTATACCTGGGACGGTAAGAGGCTCCTGACTAACCACCCTGATCTCCTCAGCCTCAGTTGCCTCTTCGGCTTCATCCTCATCATCATGCTCGCTCTCGCCACTTTCCTCATCTTCCCCTTCCTCTTCATCCTCATCCCCATACTGATCAATGTGGGCCTGCCTTTGCCTGGGTCCCACACCCATAGAGTTTAGCACTTTGTCCCCCAGGATTTTAACCGGTATGTGATCCCCGTCTGATCCGCCAATCCCATACTGGTCGGCTATATAGCAGGCTAGGCGGCCAAATGGGAGAGCTATGTCCTTCCGAGTCGACCTCGCGGCCTTCACGATCTGGTAGAGCACTGTGCTAGGGGCGCACACATTTGCTCCCTGGCCCACCTGATACAAGAACTCCACCATGTAGCGAGAGCATTCAGTACGGTTCTTCAACCTCGGGTATACATTGTGGGTGGCAATGCGGTGAAGCACCCGATACTTGGGGATCATGTGGGTTGCGTACAGACCGACATCCCGGATCCAAGGGGCAACTGTGAAGGGTGCGCGAGACTGTGAAGGGTGCTATAAGGATATCACTATAGGAGAAATATGTTGGGAATCGCCTCCGTACGCTGAAGAGGCTGTATTTTGAAGTGCGCGAGACTTTGAGTGCTTCTGGTTTTGGATGGGATGACGACTTGAAGGTAGTCACTGCTCTAAATGACGTATGGGAAGATTACATATGGGTGAGAATGACATCGATCCAAGTTTTAATACATTTAATGTTGTTGTTTTTATTTATATTTAGTAAATGTGATATATCCAAAAGTAACATTGTATTGACACATTCATCCTTATTGTCAATAGTCACATCCTTATGCACAATATGTACGGGGCAAAGAGGTGCGGAGGTATGACAACTTGACCTTCCTGTTTGGGAATGACCGTGCTAGTGGACGTCGTTCAAGTACAGGCAACATTCCAGATTCTATGGCTTCTAGACGGTCTAAGGATACTGATATTTCTCCGAGAACGTCTGTTGATTTGAATGACGATACGCTCGTGCTATCGAGTGACGATATACGGGACAGTGCAGGTGACATCCATTGGTCGTATCATAGTCGTGACGGCAGCCACAGGGTTCACCGAAGTCTAGACGGAAATGGAAACAGCTTTGTGAACACCGGCAACACTTCGACGTTAAGGAAGAGAGCAAAACAGAGTCGTCCTTGTGACGTAATTGGGTAAGGAATGAGTGAGGTTGTCGAAGCAGTGAAATCACTAGCTATAACCATTCACCAAGGAAAGGACATGGTATGCATGTTGCAGATTGTTCCCGCCTTGAAGTAGATTGAAGGGCTGATATAACATGAGATCCTTCGTGCTACAAAGATTCTATCAAAAGATGAACAACAATTTGCCTCCTTCCTTTCACTCCCCAAACACAGGAGGTTGGACTTTGTATTGATGCTGCTTGCACTGGACCACTCCTCCGACTGAGTGTAGTTGGACATATATGGACTTTTATATTTGGGATGGATGTTTTTTTAGACATTTTCTGTTGGGATAATTTTTTTTTCTTCTTATTTTGAGTAACTTTTGGTGACAATATGTGGATGAATGTGCTTGTTTAGAACAGGTAGTGGATATACCTGTATAGAACAGGCTTTGTAGGTTGTGCTTGCTACTAGATGATTGGCAGTGTTAGACAACCTGCTAACTATCTGATTTTTTCATGATTGTTTTTCTTTTTTGAACTTGGTGACTATAGTTTGTTTGGACGTTTTTCTTATACACTGCATCACATGTTATTATTTTTGGTTGACTCTGTTAGTGATCTTCTGAAGTCCGGTTCAGGTATGTGAGATGAAATACTTCAATACCTTGTAATATAATGATTTCAACAGCAATATTTTACGTAATTTTCTTCCGGTTTCTGAACATGTAATGATGTTTGAAATTGTTCACCTATTTTTTAGTATATTCCACTCAGATATTGTTTCATTATTTGACAATGTACAAATGGCAAAAAAGGCTTACGTTGTCTTCAACGACCGACGCTCTAGAATATATTATGACTGGGAGGAGTGTCGGGTGCAAGTGGAGGGATTTTCGCGGGCACGTTTCCCTGGATACACTTCCCCGGTCGAGGCATTTCTTGAATGGTCTGAGAAAATGGGGCTTCCAGCTGTCCCATGGGACGAGATTGTCAATGACCATGAGAGTGTTAGGTCACAGCCTAGAGAGCGCCGCAGTGCCATCTGCATGAGTCGTACATATGGACGGACCTCGGCAATGACCTCCTGTGCCCCATATGAATTTGTCACAACCACACAGGGAGAAGGTGTCCCGACAATGACCTTTTCTGCCCCATATGAATTTGGCATAAACAGACGGGGAGAAGGTGTCTCAAATGTTGGAGAATGTGGGGCACTGCTAAGATTCATCTTTGGAATCTTGGTAATGGTTACTGTCATTCAGCTTATATTAAAGCTGAAGTAGTGATATATAGTTGTGTTTGTATGGACATTATTGGGGATGTTTTGGACAACTTTCTGTTTACCTTTGTAGTAGGACAGTGTTACGTATTTTGATAATTGTTGTTTGACATGGAATTTTTGGTTTATGTAGTTTTGTATTGTAGTGTATCTTTTCAACCCCTCTGATTGTTTTCTTCTAATAGATAATATTGGACTAATTAGGTACCCATATACTATTTTTAAATCAGTGGTGATATTTTTGGCATCCACATACAGTGGTGGAACCGGCTTTGTTACATTATATTTTTGTGAACCATTTCCAAATATCTTCACGACCTATATCATGAAGGTCGGTTGGTATATGGAACCTAACGTCTATGGCCAGTGGGCCCCACGAATGAACGGCGTGGATAAAACAACTATAGCAAGTGGGGACCAAAAATGAACTGCGTGAATACTACAACTTCAAATAGTTGTGCCCACAGATGAACGACGTGGATATAACACCGTCAGAAACTGGGGCCCGAAGATGAATGGCGTGGATGAATCAAAGAGCAAAGGTGTGGTGCACTAATGCACAACGTTTTAGAAAGATGTGCAGCAAGTGGGGCCCATATACCGAGACAGGGAGGAACATGCATCAAAGGTGGGGCCCACAACAAATTGACCAGAGACCGTCAGTCACTCTTATGTATGACAATGCAATGGAAACAAACGAAATCAAACAACCATTGCAGTGAAGTTAGAAATGAGGTGATGGACACCATAACACTGCAGCCGATGTGATGCATGTAATACTCCTATAAACCAAACACAAGATTGCTAATTTGGTATAGAGTCCACACAAAAGTTTGTAGAAAATAAACATGTGACTGTAGTCAAACGAAATATCAGCAATCATTAGAAATACAAGTAAAACATTACTTATTTACTTCCAAATACCATGGTAATTGGAAAACCAAATAAGCCCTTACTTCACGATCAATTCAATGCATTTCACGGTCAATTCTCTTTACTTCACGATTAATTCAATGCATTTCACGGTCAATTCCCTTCACCTTATGGTCAATTGCATGCATTTCACGGTCAATTTCGGTGATTCCCCTTCACTTCACGATCAATTCAATGCATGTCACTGTCAATTCCCTTTACTTTACCGTCAATTCAATGCATTTCATGGTCAATTCCCTTCACTTTATGGTCAATTGCATGCATTTCACGGTCAATTCCGGTGATTCCCCTTCACTTCACAGTCAATTCAATGCATTTCACGGTCAATTCCCTTTACTTCACGGTCAATTCCATGCATTTCATGGTCAATTCCCTTTACTTCACTATCAATGCCATGCATTTCATGGTCAATTCCGTCAATTCCCTTTACTTCATGGTCAATTCAATGCATTTCACGGTCAATTCACTTTACTTCATGGTCAATTCCGGTAATTCCCCTTCACTTCACGGTCATTTCAATGCATTTCACGGTCAATTCCCTTTACTTCATGGTCAATTCCATGCATTTCACGGTCAATTCCCTTCACTTCACGGTCAATTCCATGCATTTCACGGTCAATTCCCTTTACTTCACGGTCAATTCAATGCATTTCACGTTCAATTCCCTTCACTTCATGGTCAATTTCATGCATTTCATGGTCAATTCCCTTCACTTCACGGTCATTTCCATTCATTTCACAGTAAATTCCGGCGATTCCCCTTCACTTCATGGTCAATTCAATGCATTTCACGGTCAATTCCCTTTACTTCACGGTCAATTCAATGCATTTCACGGCCAATTAGTCAATTCCATGCATTTCACCGAAATTGACCATGAAGTGAAGGGAATTGATCGTGAAATGAATTGAATTGACCGTGAAGTGAAAGGGAATCGTCGGAATTGACAGTGAAATGAATGGAAATGACTACGAAATGAAGGGAATTGATCGTGAAGTGAAGGGAATTGATCGTGAAATGAATTGAAATGACCGTGAAGTAAAGGGGAATCACGGAATTGACCATGAAATGCATTGAAATCAACGTGAAGTGAAGGGAATTGACCGTGAAGTGCATGGAAATGAAGGTGAAGAAAATGTAGGAGAGAAAAAGTTCTTCTAAAAAAAATTAAAAACTTACACAAGTGGGACAGCGAGTCGGGGTTGATCGGGTTTTGGACCTGGTCGACTGGGTCAGGCTATTTTTTTTTTCCCTGTTGTAATCCCACCGCTTTTTATGTGTCCCATTATGATTGATGGATGTGTTATATCCAAGCCGTCCATCTATTTGGGGAACTTGTATTAAGGCTTGAGACGAAAAATAAGACAAATCTAGCCATCAAGTGGACCACACTGTAAAAGGAAGTGGAGGATTTAACGTCTACCATTGATACCCTTTTAGGGGTCAAAGAAGTTTTAGATCAATATGAAATTTGTTTTTCCTCTCCATCCCGGTCGATGGAAAATATATGTTATGGTGGGCCCTAAGAAAATTTTAACAGTGAAAATCAAGTTTCCCGCTGCTGTTTGTGGTGTGGTCCAGTTGATCTTTGGATATAAATTTTTTTTTCCGTTAATGCTCTGAAATGATCTCGAAATATGGATGAACGGTGTGGATATCATAAATACATCTGTGGGGCCGATGTCGAGGAGCGTCAGCGCTCGTCTTCGTACACCAGCCAATCGGCTTCCGGAAGGAATGACTGACGGGGGTATTTTGGTCCCTTCAAAAGTCGGCCGTACACAGGGGAGTATTCTTGGAAGCCTAAAAAGAGGTGGGCTTAAAATGGCTGGTGGGCCATAAATGGGTCGTACAGTAGGAAATTTCCCTATAAGACGCGGCAGAGATGACACTGTAGATCAGGTAGAACCGGAATAAAGTAGAGCTATCTCATTACAGCATACGTCGCATCATAAATTATAAATCCGGACCGCCCATCTAGTTTCTCCAGCTGTAGAGGTCAAAAATTTCAAAATAAACCCTACTTGAATGATCTTCGCCATCAAATCAGTGGCCTATAATTAACGATAGAACGAAAAAGTAGTGGGAGGCCCAAGTTAAATGTGTCAAAGCTAATAACTTGACATCTAGAATTCTCCTAAACGTGTAATTTTTTAAATACATTCCCTCTATCATAGGGCCCACTAGATAGACTGTCCAGATTGATAAGTGGTCCAGAATCATGTACTGTGGAGAGATCGCTCCTGAAGGGGGCACTACTAACTATATCCTGCACTACCAAAAGATATTATGAAATCCATGGACGGTCAACTTTGGCAAAAGAAAAGAAAAAAGGCCCATCAACATTAGGTGGGCCCCACATATATTCTCCTTTTTATTTATGACCTAACTAGAGAGTGGATTCCAGGACATGGAATGGCATCCAAAGAAGAAATACTAATTCCACTCGGTGGTGTGAACTTTCAGATTTCACTCACCTTGTACCGGAAAATGATGACACTTGTACGAGATCTGACCGTCTACTCATGCGATCTCCACCGTACAAAATCTATGCATTTAAAATGAGGGAAATAAAATAATTAAATGGGCCACACTGGCACCAACCGTTCATATGTTTTGTAATATTTGCAGCCCATCTGATGAACATGCTAGCCTGGGTCTTTTAGAATGTAGCATCTACAGTGTTGGGATTGCTAGATGGACAGTCCTAGTCATGTATAGTGTGGTTTGTTCGTACGTGTGAGGCAAGTGCACTCGAGCGAGGGCGATGGACGGTCTACGGCATCCGAAAATAAAGGGATCTTCTTTTCTTCTAGTTTCTACTCCATGAATGAAAGTAACATGTGTGTCTCATGTGGTTTCCTGGAAATAGAAGAATCCCACATCGATAGAGAAAGAGAGAGAAGCAGATGCTTTGCTTTTGGATTTCGGATCGGTGGTCGTGATGGATGTATTTCTCTCCATGGACACGTGTGAAACATCCTAGCCATCCCTAATGAGTAATGCGTCGCACTCTCATCTGTGAGCTAATGAGCAGATCTAAATCTCAGGTGGACCACACCACATTAAACAGTAGTGATTGAATGCCTTGATAAGGTCAACCAGACCTGGATGAAGGGAAACTTCTGTGGCCTATGAAAGATTTTAATGGTCATTCACCGCTTTTTTCAGTGGTGTGGTACAACCGAGATTTGGATCTACTTAATTTTTAGTATGAATTCCTATAATGGACTGAAAAAAATGATGTACGGTGTGGATATACAATATATTCATCAAGTGGGCCCTATACGGTAAGAGTAACACCAACTAAGTTGTTACTCGAGTAACACCTAATTGGCTCCCGAGCTTTACTTACGCGGTTGGAAAGTAAGCGTAGAACGGTCAACGTTCAACGTATGAATGTGGAGTATCTAATGCTATTTTTAGGGTGGTGCGTGTTCGTGATGGGCCCACCTTATCCTTGACTAGAAATAATAGTCGTGGCACATGAGGATATTATTCAAACCGTTCATCAATTGGATAATTGTCCACTGCTAAAAAAATGTCTGTTTGGTAGCAACTGTCTGTTAAGTAGGGAGCCTGCTCTCTATGGGGCCCACCTTGTTGTGGATGTGGTCACATCCACTCTGTCCATCGTTTACAACATCTCATGTTTGAATGTGGGCCCAACAGATTGATCTAAAACTCAAGTGAACCAAATCACAGGAAAAAGTGGGGATGACAGCTTCAACCGTTAAACCTTCCTCAGGCCCAGCGTGTTTACTTGCCATCCAATCCAAGCCGTTCATAAGCTGATTCCAATCAGGAAGAATAAAAAAATAAAATACAAGCCTGATAAAAAACTTGGGTGGGCCCAGATAATGTTGAAGTGGTAGGCGTCTCATCACACACAAGTCCCGGTGGGCGTGCGGGGATTCGCATTCATTGTTGGGACTCGGATTGCATAGTATATCACACAGCACCGATGTAGGTAGTGTGTGCTATGGAAATGCTCTGCGGGCCCACCATGATGTAAGATTTTATTTATCTATACCGTTCATCCGTTTTTCCACCTCATTTTAGATCAGATGCCAGAAAAGGAAACAGATAAAAATATTAAGTGGACCACACCATGGGAAACAGTGTTGATTGAATGTCCACCATTAAAAACTTGTTTCGGGCTAATGACTGCGAATTTCTCCAGTACGCTGGGGCTCTACAATTTGTAGTTTGTACGAATGGCTAATATGACTAGATGCGCATTGGATGGTCCATACACCAAAAGTGTCCCAAATGGAAAAATCCTAGCCATTCATTACGTGTCCAAAAATAGACGATTCAGAAAGAAAACACATCAGCGGTCTACATTCAACCCAAGAAAGGTGATAGATTCAGTCGATAAGATCTTCCAATCTGTGGAATTTTTGGGACATCAACCATCCATGGTGGGACCCATGATCTCAACGGTAAGGATTAGTGAACCAGAGGCCCCACTTGTACAAACTGAAATCCAAGTGTTTCTCAAGTCGTAATGATCTACATTCAACGGGTGATAGGCCTCTCATCGGACCGTTCAGATAAGTTTAAACTATGATCTTCGTGAGGCCCACCAAAGGACGGTCCCAATCTCATATGAGCAGCGTCCTATGCTGACACAGGTCACATGGCTTCGTATGCCAATCTCTCACAAGGAGGGACGCGGATTTGCTTTCGCAGGAAGTTCCTGCACTGGGATCTTAGGTGGGGCCCACCGTGATGTTTTCCAGGAATCCACTCCGTCCATCCGTTTTTTGAGATCAATTTAGGACACAAAATAAAAGTGAACCATATCCACTGCTCAAGTGGGCCGAAAACGTGATAATTGAACGTCCACATTTGAAATATTCGCGGGACCAAAGAAGTTTTAAATCATGCCAATATTTCTGTTTTCAGTTCATCCCAGTAGGAATGACGTTATTAACGATATGGATGTCACGTAAACATCACTGTCGAACCGAGGAAGGTTTCAAGGGTTGAAATTTCCCTAACCACCTTTTCCTTTAATACGGCCCACTTAAATCTTGGATCCTGTTCAATTTTGGTCTCATACTCTAAAATGATCTTAAAAAAACGGATGGACGGAGTGGATTCCTAACAAACATCACGGTGGGCCCCACCTAAGATCCCAGCGCAGGAACTTCCTTTCGCAGGAAATCCGCGTCCCACAAGGAGACAGCCATCCATACTAATGGGCAGAAAAGTAAACGAGAGAATAGTAGGGTCCGGTTTCCCAAGTGGCTGACGTGGAGACAACTGGGCCATACAGCTTGCCAGAGTGAAAGGAGGGTTATTTAATACTCTGAATGTGTATGAAGCTTGATACGCAGGCACTAATAAATATTAGACTTAGCATATTTTTTACGAAACCAAACCGACTAAATTGTGGAACTCACTGCCTCTAAGTCATAATCCAAAAACTATATTGGTTGAATAATCCTACCCTCGGATTCGTGGACACTTGTTTGTTGAACTAAGACCATTGGATATTTTTCATTTATAACCGTCAAATAAGTGTCCATCAATCTAATACTCAGATATTCAATTAAGTATAACGTATCGTTCTTGATACATATAACCTGGTGCACATCATTTTCATGGTTTAATTTGAGTTACTTTTATGGACCGTATACAAATTAAAAGTAGCGTGCCTGCGTACCGTTCATCACCAACCGCCAGAGTATTTAAAGGTTTTCTCCGAAACGAAAGAGTTCGTTTTGCTACTGCTGCGATCTAGATTCCAGTGTGTGTCGCCTGCCACTGGCCCTCACATACTGAGGTGTCCGATGATCAGAACCGTCCATGTAAAACGGACTTAAAAAAAATTTCACTGAACAGTTGATTAGGAACAATTAAAAGAAATATTTCAATGGTTTGCGTTGAAATCTAAAAATCAATGGTTTTGATGACAAATGAACAGTAATTGTTATAAAAATAACTTATCTACGAGAGTTATGAGGACATGGACGGTTCAAATAATCAGACCAACTCAGCATGTGTGCCCCACTAGTTGGCGACACACTCTGGATAATATGTCGCGACAGAGGCAAAACGAATTCCCGCTAAAATGTACCGGAGGAGAAGAGCGCTTCGGCAGTGGCAGGTCATCCATCCCGGAATTTGTGGGGATTGAATTCCCAAAAAAGGACGGGAGATCTTTCGCTGCGATCATGTGCGAAAAGATACTAAATACTATACACCCGGTGCATGTTAGCTTAGTTGTATTTTGAGTAATTGTCGGTTTTACTTTATTAGTTTTGGATTGCGAAACTTCACCTGTATTTAAAATGAGCGCTCATATGCACCTTGGCATTTGTTCCAGCGTGTCATATATTACCACATCTGAGCCGTCCAAAAGGTAGAATTCACATGAAGATCATTAGGTGGATAGTTATGATCTGTGTGGTCCACCTAATAATTGGACCAACCTGATTCTTGAGTTTAGTTATCTTCAAGGGCCCCAGAACGAATCCGGACAGTTTATTCAGCAGATACAATAGTTAATGGACCTCAAACAAACAATCACACTTTTTAGACAATCCTAACCGTTTGATAATGAACATATTTAGTTAGTGGCCTATCAATGATGGATCTCACTGGATGAATGGTCCAGATGTCCACCATATACGCCATGTGCACTGGTCAATGATATTGATCTACGTTAGTTCTGGTGGGTCACGCCTGTAACTGCTTACAGTTGGCTAGGCTCATCTGATCGGTGAGATCTTCTAAACCAAGTAGGCAGAACTGAATCAACGGTCTGGATTCTTGATTAGACTGCCGTTGCGTACAAATGCAAGTAGTTGTAGCTTAGGCTACGTTGCTGCAACTATTTCAATGTGATTAACTGATTATCTCTCTTCTATTATCAGCCACTAAAAATCGCAATGAACTTCTTGGAATATGGTGGCCCACCAGATAAGTGGTTGTGAACCGTCCACGGTGCACCGGTACCGTTGTCCATTATAACAGCACTTGGAATATTTTTAAATTGTAAATGATAATATTTCTCAAGAGGAATTAATTATACTACTCATACGTTACTGGGGCCCAGCTTTTGGTCATCCAGACCATTGATCTGATGGGCCCCAGATGGGATGGAGGATGCCCCGAAGAACCCCAAAAATTGAAAGGCTAGGATTTCGATAGGTCCTTTATCCATGGTTGGGGCTAAATATTGGACGGGTAGGAATTTTGGGGAATATTCATGCAAGTTGGGGCCCATCTAATGACCGGTCCCGATCATGTATTCATGGCAACCACTCGTGGAGGCTCCGATGCCGTGCATATCATGCCTCGACACATTAATGTTGGATAATAAATTTGAAAAATGGTTTCAATTGGGACGTTTGGACAGTCGAACCAGTCAATGTGGGCCGTCAATTAGGTCTAATGGACGCTTTCGTGGGTCCCTTTGCAAAAACACAGATCAGACGATTCCAACCATCCAATCAATAACTTACAAAAATGAACGGCGGATAATCCATTTAGCGGGAGTCTTTTCTTGGTTGCAAAGAATAACTTTGATCTAAAGATCCTCAGTGTCCCATCAGGCTTTAAAAACGGATGGCTTTAAAGAGCAGGACCAACGGTTAGATGGATTGTATCATCAGATCATTGTAGCTTTTTAACGGCGACCTTTGATGGATGGGATGGGTCTGATGGACAGTCCAGATGGACGGATTTGATTTGATTTGAGGGCATTATGGTCATTATCAGTTATAAGAGTTCCTTTTAAATCGAAATCTGTAGAATGAGGCGTGTCAGTATATCTGTTAATTAGAGCAGTAATCAGACCTTAATTCTTTCTTTAAACAGGTTAACGAGGACGTATGGTTACTACCATACATTCGAACTGTGCCTAGCCCACTATGAGTTGTGAACGCCATCCAGACCGTCCATTAGATGAGAATCATGTGTTAGGCTCATATACAAAAACTCATCTCGTTCCACGACTTAAGTGGGCCACGCCGAATGGAGAAATGAACGGTACTGGGCAGGGGACGTGTACCGTAGAAGCTTCCAGATGGAATGTGGGGTCCATCTTTCATGTATTTGTCATCGAACATATTCATATGGTGAATCCCATCAGGATGAAGCTACAGAAAAGAAATGAAATCTATTTGCAAAGTAAGATGGACCACAAAAGAGTGAAAATAAATGTTTTAGGCATGATTTTCATTTCTCCATGTGTTATGTCATATCTTTATTTTGGATCGGAATATTGATATGAACGGTGAAGATGAATATTTTCATCATTCTCACGGTTCAGATTCTATTAACATCACTTGTGGGCCCCACACAAACTATGGTAATCACCATACAACCCAACCTAGGGTCGCAGCATTTGGTCGCCAACGTCTTGACCCGCTCCCCATTCTCCGTTACTTCGTTTGTCCGCATCTAACGTCGTTACATATTAACCAATAAAAGCTCGCCACGTGTCATGTCCGCTAACTTTCCACCATCCTCCCACCTGCTGTAAGAAAACGAGTAGGCGGTGGCTACTTGCAGACGCTCATCAGAAAATGAGAAGCACAAGCGCCACTACATATGTCTTATGGAAATAAATTTAATCTATCCAGTCCGTTCATCATGTGGGCCCACTCATATAATATTTATTGGACTAAAAATATACCGTACAAAGATAGAAAATTTCTGTTTTGGAGATCATCAATAATCGAATATTGAAACCTACATGCTTATGGGATCCAACTGATGCACAAAACAAACCATATCAACATCAGGACGTTAAAATATAGTGGACCGTATGATGAACGTCCAACGTCTCATATGAGTATTACGTGTCATCATGTACGGTCGACTGCATTTGGCGCATGGGGAAAGGGCGCCTGCCAATGACATTCGTTAGTGGGTAAGCGTTTCTTACACGCAGCCATCACACGCGTTTCCGCCATTGAAAAAAGGCTCCCCCTTTAAAACCCTCGTATCGCTTCTCCTTCATTTCCCTGACCTTCCCAAATCGCAGAAAATCGCCGATCTACTCGGCGGTTCTAGGATTTCTACCCTATTTTTTCACGATCCTTGGATTTCTTCTTCTTCTCTCTGATCTGCCCCGGATTCGAAGGAATAGAGCAAGGATTTTCAGCGATTTCGCTCGATTTCTTTCCAATTCGCGGTTTACATCGGGATTCGAGACTCGGATTGGGTTCTCGATCTGCGATCCGTCAGGGATTTGAAGAAAAAGGGGTATTTTTTGTTTTTTGTTTTTCTTCTTCTGGAATTCGAAGAAATCAAGCGATTTTAGGATTTTCTTTCTGGAATCATCCGATTCGCGAGGGAAAAAGCAGTTTTTTTTAAAAAATAAATTTAGAGAGGATTTTTCTGTTTCTTTTCTCCAAAGGAGGAGATTTCTAGGGTTCGAAATTCTCAGTCGGAGAAAAAGAGGGATTTTTAGGGTTTTTTAATTGGAAGATGTCTTCGACGGCGATGTCGTCTTCTTCCTACTGGTGCTACCGCTGCAGCCGATTCGTCCGTGTGTGGGACCGAGATGCCGTCGTCTGCCCCGACTGCGACGGTGGATTCATCGAAGAGGTGGACCACCCGCCACGGCCCACCCCACGCCGCCGATTCCCCTCCGCAGCCATGTACATGCTCGGCAACCGCCCCAATTCCGATCAGACTGCCGGTCTCGGCTTCCGCCGCAGCCGTCGCAACGGTGGTGATCGTTCGCCGTTCAATCCCGTGATCGTTCTCCGCGGCCCAGCTGATGGGGGTGGAGCGGAGGCTGGCGGTGGTGGTGTCGGTGGCGCTGAGCGAGGAAGCTTCGAGCTCTATTACGATGATGGTGCGGGGTCTGGCCTCCGGCCGCTGCCCACAAGCATCTCGGACTTCTTGATGGGGTCCGGATTCGATCGGCTGCTGGATCAGTTGGCTCAGATTGAAATCAATGGTGTTGGGCGCTGCGAGCACCCCCCGGCGTCG
The DNA here is from genome assembly GCA_030180095.1 of Magnolia changhungtana. Taxonomy (NCBI): domain Eukaryota; kingdom Viridiplantae; phylum Streptophyta; class Magnoliopsida; order Magnoliales; family Magnoliaceae; genus Magnolia; species Magnolia changhungtana. Next base: position 4,220,889 of record JASAUF010000391.1, on the reverse strand, counting down.
AAAGCTGCTGTTGAATCAATGCCCACGATTGAGATCGTCGATAGCCATGTCGTCACAGAATCGCACTGTGCCGTCTGCAAGGAACCGTTCGAGCTTGGATCAGAGGCCCGCGAGATGCCTTGCAAGCACATCTACCACTCGGATTGCATCCTCCCCTGGCTTTCACTCCGTAATTCATGCCCTGTCTGCCGCCATGAATTGCCAACAGATGTCCGCGGCCGGAGCTCGCCAGACTTGGATAGATCACCAGAACAGCAATCACCAACTGCTGCTGAGGAAGAGACAGTGGGGCTGACGATATGGAGGCTGCCAGGCGGTGGGTTCGCCGTCGGGAGGTTTTCAGGTGGTCGTCAAGCTGGGGAACGGGAACTTCCCGTTGTGTATACAGAAATGGATGGTGGTTTCAACACGGGCGGTGCCCCGAGGAGGATCTCATGGGCTTCAAGAGGGAACCGGTCGAGAGAGAGTGGTAGATTTAGACGGGCTTTCCGTGATTTCTTCTCCTTTTTTGGGTGGTTACGGCCCTCATCTTCGAATACAGAATCTGGGTCTTCCCGCAGATCGCGAAGTTTGGTTTTCAGTAGAGCCTCGAGGAGGCGTTCTGGCACTTGGGCATTGGAAGACGGCAATGGGATCTCCAGATGGTGATAAGAAGGGGAAGACAGTGGAAAAAGCTTATGTTTTTTCATATGGATTTCTTGTTTGATCGTCGATCATGGTAGTTGTTTGCTTTTGTCTTCAATCAGAAAAAAAGAAGAAAAGATCTGTAAAAGTTATGTTTTTTAATTTCTGCTGTAAATAGCAACAACGGCGTCAAATGCAATGCATGAAGCAAGAAGAATTGAGAAATTTCATGGTTGGGTTGGAGCCCTTAATAATTCAAGAAGTGGAATTAGAGATGATGATAAATGATGACAAAGACTGCGTATGGAAAGTAGGAAGGTACATGCCTCTCATGTACTGTCTTCTGTATGCCTATTTGCAATCATATGTTTTGAAATTCATTTGATTCTACTATTACTTTTGCATGAATCCTTATTTCATTTCCTATAATCTTCTGTGATAACTTCAATTTAAGGACATCAGTTCTTCCCTTTTTAAGAAAAGATGTTGATTTTGTTGAGGTCATGTTATGAAGCATGTGGGATGAATGGTGCCCCATCTCAAATGGGTTGTGGCTAGAATCTTGTTAGAATCTATGTTTGATCTCAAAATTTCAGACTAGTGTTGGTGGGGTGTTTTGTATTAGCTCGAGATTAGGTATTAGGAACAGGTATTCTGAGCTTTGATGCCCGTATGGATTATGGAATTGGCGTTTCCATTACCTTTGGCCATGAGAATTCCACATTAAGCAGTCACAGAAAAGGGTCTTTGATAACTCGTATTAGGTATTTCATAGTCAATGACCGATACTTGATATTTATCAGACAATTAGGCTAAAAACCATCCAGAAAACCTCAAGAAATGCTTTGAAACATGTTAATAAACATTGCTAAATGCTTCTCCCTCGAAAGGTATGATTTTAACGAGTGAATCACAAGGGTATATGCGGGACATGGACTTGAACAATATTAACGAGGAGCTGAACGGGCCCTGCCTAGGGCCGCCTCACTGTGTGAGTTTGTCGATGTCTTAATTCCGTGGGGTGGACCAAAATATACAAAGATTGGTTACAAATGCATGAACAGAGGGACTGGTTACCCCTCGCATTGGAGTTGTGGGCCACTGTAGCCCAGTGGGCCGTGGGCGGGTACTTACCTGACCAATGACAGTGTGAGCAGGTGATGTTTTTCCTGGTTGCATTACTTACCTGACCAATGACAGTGTGAGCAGGTGATGTTTTACCTGGTTGCATTACTTAGCAGTCCTAAATTAACACAAGCAAGCAAATATTTGCACACCCAACATAAAATTCTGTGGATTAGACGTGTGCTTGCCTAATCTTCTATATCTGCAATGATACTGATTCGGGAATGGAATTGTAGTTTTCTGCTATGAGCTAACCTTTGCTAAGATTCTCTTAGGGCGTGTTTGGACGGGCCCATCCCATGGGATTGGATTGTATTAGGGTGGATGGTAAGTAATGATGGCTGTGTCAGTGGATTGCTGGGATTGCTATATCCAGGGAATTCACCACCGAGTATGTTTGGCTCGCCTGGCCAATTCCGGGATTACGTCAGCCAATCCCGGGATTGCTCCGTCTAACCAAACATGTCCCAAGCAAAATAGATGGGATTAAGAAACTATTGCGTGTTTTCCTTTGTTTTCCCACAACGTATTTTCAGGGTAATCCATTTCTCAAACACCTATATCTGCAATCTGCTCTAGGTAAACCATATCACCTGTCTGATCAAGATCTTGACTGTGGATGGGAAGTGGGCTCACTCCCATTTTAGCTCATCATGTCCACGAGTAATCATATTGGGGGCCTCTCCTTTCAGACGCTCAATCTGGATGAGAATAGCTGGTATTGTTGCGGAAATTTCTATTTTTTGAGTTGTCTTATGGATCCGTACAGTCTGTCTAATGGGGTATTAGTGGGTGATTGGCCTAGACGGTGGACTTCAAATGGAGTTTGAGATGTGATGGCTTGGATCCTCTCTGTGCTATGATTTTCAACCAAATGCAGTAGAAGTTCAACTAGACAGGTCCAACTGAATGGATGGTTCAGATCCACCACCCAATCTGCCATGCGTCTGTTATCGGGCCACGCGACATATCCAAGTGGCCTATTCCCTTTTTTTCTTCCTTGATTGGTGATTGTTTGGTTTCTTCTGGATACCTCACTGTGTCAATTCATGCATCTCCACATGTCTTAAAATATCAATGGGTGACCAAATCACGTGAAGATTATGGAGAGAGAGAGAGAGAGAGAGAGAGAGAGAGAGAGAGAGAGAGAGAGTTCTCGTTTGGCTGCGACCATGAATTTGAAGTCTTATATGAGTCTTCCACGTGGTTAAGATGTGGGAGATCCTGGCCATTCATCCATCAGTCCCAATTCGGTTTGGGAATGTCTATTCACCCAATGGAAGCTTTATGTATGTTGATTGCAGGACGTTTAAAAGAATTTTCAACTGTCCATATTTTGAGTAGATTAGTATAATAAAGCTAGATTCAGAATCTTGTAAATATGTTAGTATGTTATAGATAAAATAGATATTACTATCTTGGAGATATGATCATCAAAAGCTTCGTAGTGGATTTTTTTGTCCCTTATTGCGGGCCCCTAAGCATGGTGGGGGTTTGGTTGATGAACAACCTGGATTTTTCTGGTGCTGGTGCCGAAATTTTGTGAGTGGGTTCGTCAGCAGTGACTTCAACTTACTGCAATTGAGATTTGTGAATATTTTAGTCTTTATACAGACAATAGCATATAAACTCCACGATTCTACAAACTCTGCAGGTGGGGCCCACTGTTGGGTGTGTATGGCACCGAACGCTCCCTCAAGGGTCGCCAATCTAAAAGTAGGACGCTCCAAAAATAGCCTACGCATGATTTGGGCGAATTTGAAGGTCTTTTTTTATTTTTTTTCCACGCTGAGGGTGGCTATTGCTTTCTATGGTGTGGCCCACCTGATGATTGTACAGGGTTGATTTCTTTTAAATACCATCATTATGGTGGGGCTCACTTGATGAGTAGTTTGGATCGAATAAAAACAACAGGTGGGCTACACGGTAGATGACAATAGACGAACGGCTCAAAAACCTCAGATTCTGTCATGGCCCACATGATGGTTGGATCGGTCTAATCGTTTAGGCATCTGAATTTCATACCTGGACAGCCCTTATTAACGGCTTAGATGCCATGAAATCATTGTGGTGGGCCCCATTCACAAGAGGTGTAGAATAAGCCTGTTCCACGAAGGTCCTCTACGCTCCTGAGGGAATATTCTGACAAGTGGGACACGGTACCGATTTACAGTTCTGAGGAGGGTGGCCCATGGTTTGATTATCTAAACCGTTAACTGTTTATATTAGAACCTTCAGTTGAACATGGACCGTTGTGTTAACTTTATATCTGTTGGACACAAGGTGAAAACTGAAAAGTCAAGGTTGTCTCATGAGGATTTTTTTTGAGCCGTTGTTCATCTACAGTAAGGTACAACAGACCAACGGTCAGATTACCGGACCATGAACCAAACTTGTCAAATCGAGGTGGGCCACAAAGAGGTGGAGGATGCATCATATAAGTTCCTTTTGGATACCGTATAAACAACTTGAGATAAAGAAACCTTGTTTGGAACCGTTCATCTTGTTGTAGCCTGTAATTTGGACGGACAGTAAGCACGAAGAAAGATAATGGACTGTTTACAGGCTAGATTTTTGTTTTTATTTTTATTTTTTAAAAATCCATCAATGAAAGGGCCCACTAGATGGACGGAACAGATTGGCAAATTACCCTGCCACGTGTATTGTTTGTTTGGTGACCACGATACTTTACATTCAGTTCCACCACGTCACCTCCCTTGAATTGATGTCTCAGGCCTGTCCTTTGGTTTTGACCTACAACAGTCTGTAAAGCTGAGGCCCACATCACTGGAGCTAGAATTTTCAGCTGGTGGGCCACAGCATCGATAAGGACTTCCACCAAAATCTCCTACAGCCCAGCCGTCCAACATAACCCATCGTATGGTTTTAATTTTCCAAGTGGCCCACCATGTGAACAGTCCCTATCTTGAATAGGTGGGGCCCACCCACCCAAATTCTGTTTTGCCCAAACCGAACGTTGTAATTGTATGCATCTGAGAGGGGGAGTTGTTTGATACTCTGGCAGAATGAAACACTTGATACACAGGCACTCAGGAATTGTACATGTGGCCTCCATTAACTCAACTTGAACGGACTAAACTGCAGGACCCACTGTCACTGGGTCACAGCCCCAGAATCAATTTATTGAAGAATCTGAACCACCCATCCACGGACACCTGTTTGTCGAAATAGGAGCACCGTCCAATAAACATCCACCAATCCAATACTCAGATAATCGAACAACCCTAAGTTTTGGTCACTGATACATCTAAACTGGGACCCATAATTTGGACAGTTTAATTTGAATTAATATATTCCAAATATCCAAATTCTACACAATTTCTAAGCGCCTGTGTATCATCAACCATACTACGCAAGAGTATAAATTTTTCTCATGTTACTGAAAGAATCTTTTTAAAAGTCACTGGACGATGATGATGATGGCCCACCAACGTGTTGGATGAGAGGATTGCTCAGTGTACTGGATGGCTCACAATCGTTTTCCCCAAGGACGTTGGTCCCTCTCTATTGCTATATATTTCAGAAGGACAGACTGCAGTTTTTCAAAAGTAAAGCTGTAAAATTTCTGGTGAGAAAGGGATGCTTGGAATACAGCTTTTTTTGGGCTGTGCTTTGGATGCTCCTGAGAATCCCATACCATCTCATATGCAACAAATAGAGAAAGCCACTGACACTATCCACCGTACATCCATCCATGGCATATATGGATGGACTATATCTATCCCATGGAGGATTTTGTTCTTACTGTAAGACTCTTATTAATTAGGTGGCCCACACATGATCGCGGGTTTAGATATAACCGCTGGATTATTTAGATTAAGTGATTCAGTAGGTCCCACTACAGTTGTGATAATTATAAATAGGCTTTGGGCGGGACGCTTAAACCGTGGTCCTTATACATAGTTATTAAGCTGAATATAAAAACTTATGGTGTGAAGACCCTAGAGGAGTATAAAGACTAGAGCTGGGCATGTCTGACCCGATCCGGTGGATCCGACCCGTTCCGAACCGAATTGACAGCCTGGATCGGTTTGGATCGAGTAGGCCATTCAGATCTGATGGATTTTTCAGATCGAGATCGTGTCGTGGTCAATCCGGACCGATCCGATCTGAAAACTCGATTCGAATGGATCCGGACCGATTCGATCCGGAATGATTCTTATCAATTCTTCTACATTTTTCCTATGATATGGTCCACTTGAGCTTTGGATATGCATTAATTTTGGGTTCAACCACTAAAATGATCGGAAAAAATGAATGAATGGTGTGGATAAACCATATGCATTCATGGTGGGCCCCAACAGAATTTGCTCAGTACGATAAGAAGCGCATTCACGGTGTACCACACGCCAGCTATATAGTAATATAGATGTAGCTCGTAGCTAATGTGTCGTGCGAAGACAAGCACTGACGCTCCTTGAGCTCCGAGTTGTACGAACGTTCAAAGGAGATCAAAGTTATATGGACCCTACAATGATGTATTTATTATATCTACACCATTCATATATTTTTAGAGATCATTATAGTGCATTATCCAAAAAATGAATCATATCCAAAGATCATCTGGACCACCCCACAAATAGTAGCAGAGATAATGATTTTCATCGTTAAACAATTCATAGGCCCATCATAACATTTATTTTCCATCCAATCTGTTCATAAGGTCACAAAGACCTGAATTAAGAGGAAAAACAAAATTTAAATTGATCCAAATTTTCTATGAGACTGTGACCCTAAAAAGGGTTTCAATGGTAGATGTTCAATCCAAACTTCTTTTTTCATTGTGGTCCACTTGATAGTTAGATTTGTCTTATTTTTTTGTCTCAAGCCTTAAAACGAGCTCTCCAAATGAATGGATGGTTTGGATATAGCACATACCCCATGATCAGACCTACCGAACTTGCTAACGCCAATACAGCAATGGCACTTTCGTGCACTCCATGTGTAACACCTCGGATTTTCACTGTTTTGGATTTCCAAAAAAAAATCATTGATTATTTTTTTTAATTAATTAACTTATAATATCACTTAATGACCATTAACACTCAATGCTAGCTTATACACAGTAGTTACGTCATTCACGATCGGACCATGTGCGGCCGTCAAGCAAGCCCGAGTTACACTTAGTGATTACCGTGTGGGGCCAGCCCACTCCGAGGAAGGTTAGAAAAATCTAAAAATTTAGGAAATCTTAGATCTCCTTGGGCTTGTGGTCCATCGCGGACTACGGACCCAATGGACACCTGAGCGGGATCGGGATCCGCACTGGCCGAATGCACCTCACCAATGCCGGATTGGAATCGCACTTACAAATAAAATCGGGATACCAGCGTTCCAGCCGTCGGTTTCTTCTAAATTTACAGTGGAGGTTTAATATATTTTTCTACGCCCGTCCACCAAATGGGGGCCCGATCGTGGCACGATGATCATGATCGCGAATCGGACCCGTACGACCAAACCCCGCATCCGTTCGTTCCCAAATTTTGTAAGACCCCTCATCGGGCCATGGACCACTTATCCTATAAATTTCATGGCCAAAGGGCCATCATCCAATCACCAAAATGGCCCCCACAGACCACTTAAAGGTCGGAAACACTTTCTCGGATCATATATCCATTCATCCGTTCGTCCTCAATTTTTGCATGGGCCTAATCGGGCCATAAAGCATTACATAAATTTGGTGGCCAGAGGGGTGATAGGGCCCTAGATCCTAGAAAGACCCTCCCATAAGTCTAAGTATAGTAAAAACCTAGCCCTTGGGGCCATTTACACCAAATGGAATTATAAAAGGGCCTCTTTTGGGCACCCCTCTCCCCATACGAATTTTGCCCTAGAAGAGAAAAGGGAGAAGAGAAAGAAGAGAATGGAGAAGAAAGAGAGAGGGATGAAGGCATGGTGGACTCTCAATCAAGGTGGGGCCCAAGAGGATCAAACCCACAACCTCCTACACCTTCTCCAAGGGAAAACCCATCCGAAAATCATCATCTTCATCTCGTGGGTCGTTTAGGTAAGATCCAACCCTCTTTTCCTTTGAAAACCCTTGTAATGAATGAGATTTGCATGAGAATCTAACATGTGATGGTTGCTCCTAGGATTACGGCCGTTCTACACCAAGATCCACATCTTCTAGGTCATTCCCAAGTCTTCAACAAACCCGAAGGTGCGGACTATTGTTCTTAGGTGACCTAGCACCAATTTTACTATGGGTTTAATGATTTTGATTGTTTGGATGTTATGATTGGAGAAACTAGAGAAACCCTAGGAATTACATGATTGTTGAAATTCGTATGGGATGCATGTTGATTCTCCTTTGGTGTTGTTATTGACTCTCACATGATTGGGTATTTGGATGATTAGGTGCTCATGCCTTGTTGGTTTTTTCCTACATTGTTGTTTCATAGAATGTATGATGATCGTATGCATATGATTCTTGCAATGGTGGAAGTGCTTAACTTCCTCCCACACACACACACACCTCACTTGCACTTGCATTATGATATTGTTGGCCTTGCTTGGTATGAGAATATGAATTGTATGTTGAAAAGCTTGAGAACATGAAGGTTGAATATGTTAGATGACGCATTGGTAGGCGGCATGCTAGGGATTGCTACTCGTACCCTTGGGTTGGTCGGAAACATGAGGAGAGCGAAGGTGGCTCCATTGGTAGGACCACCTGAGGCTAAACCGTGGGTTTTGGGCGGTGTGCTCGAGCGGCCGTAGTTCGACTACATGGGACCCTTGTGCCCAAAGTCACTCGTCTCACACTCGCCCGACTCATGCGGTCTAGCCTCTTGACCGATCAACCTGTTTGTTAACCACGTGTGCTCATATATGTATTGGAATCGAACCACCCCTGCAACCATTGTAGCCCATCGATAATCCACCTGAAACTGGTCCACACCTCGTGAGCCGGGCATGGTGGAATGGGACACTATGTCCGAGCAGCTGTCGGCCTGTTGGGGTACAACGCCTCCCGTAGTGACCGCGAGCGATCCCTTCCTTTCGGCACTCCTCATGTGCTTGGAGTCGGGGATGAGGAACCTGACGGGATCACAGACCGTGAGGTCTCGGCCTCACGCATTGATGGGGTCTTGGCCTCACAACCAGCTTAGGGCAGTGATACGTAGGGTGAATCAGAATCCCCAACCTGCTGGATGAATGGACTTAACTAATAACTCGGCTAACACGATCGCATTGCACGCATTAGTTAGGGTGGTGACTCGTAAGTCGAGGTCGCTCTGAGGGAGTGTTGTCATGCGATCGTTAGATGGAGTCGCTTGAGGGAGTGTTGTGGCGAGGGCATGCATCATATCATCCCGCATGCATGCATTTTAAATAAGAGTTATTAGGTGTTGATGAATGTCTGCTTTTCATTAACTTCATATTACAATTGATGCTGTTGTAACTTGAGACCGATAGTTCACACTTGAGTTGATCACTCACTCCCACTCGGGACGGTGTTTTAAAACACCAACCGGACCCATTCATAGATGCAAAACTTAGGGCATGAGGAGCTCATCGAGGTGAGCTTGGACGAGGAGGACGGACTCTCTTACTTGACGGATGGGCGGCTCTCCATCGGCTTGATCGGGTGAATTTAGATTTGCTTGAGCCGCGGGCTCGGGCCTTTACTCTTTTGGACTAGCCTTCTTTTGTTATTCTGTTGGGTAACGCCTTGGGCGACCCTTTATTATTTTGGACCTGTATATTTGTGGGATATCCTTCATTTCAGTAGACTGGTGTGATTGTGCTTCGTGCCTCAGGTAATTCCAAATTATGCCGTTAAATTTGATTAATCATTAAAAAAAACCATAACTGCATGATAAGTGACACTCGGGAACTCGGGAGTCGAGTCTATACACGACCCCCAATTTTCCGGGGCGTTACACCATGTAAACACAACTGCACCACGCCTGCACTTCCTTTTGCAGGACGTCAACACAGACATTTGCCTGTACACGCCTCGAGCTCCGGGTTGTACAAACAACTCAAATGAGATCAACGTGCCTCATAATGGTGTATTTATTATATCTATATTGTTTATCCATTTTTCCTGATTATTTTAATTTGAATTTTTTTTTATAAAAACCATATCTAAAGCTCAAATGGACCACATCGAAAATAGAAGCAAGGATGATGATTTTTACCATTAAAAAAAAAAAATCGACCCGAATTGTACCCAACTCGATCTGACTCGGTTTCCCTAACCGAGTCGGACTCGGTTCGGGTCAAGTCAACTGTGTATCGAATCGGATCGAGTCAGGTGTCTCGGACTCGGTCCCGGTTCGGATCAGTTTCGGGTCAGCCCATGTGGGTATCGGACCGAATCGAGTTGGACCCAATCCGATCCGACTTGGTCCGATGCCCAGCTCTAATAAAGACCCTAGAAGGAAGAAGTGTGATAGGTAAGTTTGTAGCCCTCTTTCCTATAAATACATGTGTTGGTCCTCTCACTAATACAAGAGATAAAATCCTAGTTTCATTGAAATGTTGTCCCAAGGTGTAAGGTTCGAAAGATTAGGAATAGAATTCCTGGTAGCTACATTGAGAAGCTGGGAACGTCTTGTTAAGGAAGACTGCCGTGATTCACAGCAACAATCAAGCGATGGACAAATGGGCGTTCATTTAGGGATTCACCAACCACAGAATAATTGAAATTGATATCATTCTCCTACGCTCCATTCCATATGTTTATCAATCTCATTTAATGCTTTGTCTCACCAATACATGTATAAATAGCACTATATAGATCCTTACAAAATACACAAACGAAAACACATTTTTCTTATATCTCTCCTTCTCTCTTTTGATTTTTCTCTCTGTTTTTGTCATGTCTTCCCAACCAGGTACACTTTAATGTTATGGCATTGCATCTCTAATATTGATGCATAGACAATCCGTCAATTCCGTAATTCAAATCTATAATATACACCGCCACTGATGTAGCAATCCAATTTGTTAATTTCATGAGAAGGTTGGGATTAGGCCTAGATCAGCCCTAGTCCCTAAGCTCCCATCCATCCAACAAGGAGAGGAATTAAATGACCGAAGGCCAAATATTGTTCAATTTGAGAATTTTATCACATGCATTTTTCATCAACGAGTAGTCCCATAATATGAACGGTTTGGATCACTAAAATTTTACTTTAAATTACAAATATAGATTGAATGGAACAGATTATATATAAGCATCTTTTAAGTCCTTTCTTTTTGTACAATGGTGGCCCCCACTTCATGAATGGGCCCGGCTGGACCATTCATCATTGTCCCAGCCCTGCTCATTGACAACCCTAATGAATGGAGATGGCTGCCGGAGAATTTTAGATTGGACGATTAAAACCCTTTTATAGAATCTGTGTCCCATTTAATGGAGTAAAGGCCAAATGTTGAACGATCTGGATCACCCAATCAGAAGATGGCCCTTCTGTGGGCCCAATACGTGAATGAACAAAATACTTCCAATAGACTATATTTTGATACTTAATATAGATAATTACAAGTATTGATTTTTTACAATATTCTAATGCATAATATAGATATAATTATAATTAGGGATAATGACTAAATATCCCCTCAGTTATATTTTTGGGACCAACCGTCTTGACCTTCTATTTTCGGTTCCTGTCTAATCCCATGTTTAACAAGCAATCTCATATACTTTGGCTAGTGACTCCAACACCAGACAGCTAGCTGTGTCACAAAGCTTTGTGGGCCCACCATGATGTATTTATCCATGCTCTCTATCCATTTTTCCATTTTATTTTAGGGCATGAGGCTAAAAATGAAGCAGTTCTAAATCACAGGGTGACCACACCACAGGAAAACAATATTGAATGATTGTCCACCATTAAAAACTTTCTAGGGCTCACTGTAATGTTTATTTACCATCCAACTTGTTAATAAAGTCACATGGACCTGTACGCCGGGAAAACACAAATATCAGCTTGATCCAAAACTTATGTGGCTCCCAAAAAGTTTTCACAGGTAAGTATTCAATTCTCACCATCTCCAATGTAGTTCACCCGGGACTTGGAATTGCTTATTTTTAGGACCATGTCCTACAATGAGCTGTAAAAATGAATGTATGGCTTGGATAAAACAAATATATCATAATGGGGCCCACAGAGCTTTGACATCGGCTATCTGGCTAGTGTTGGGATCACTAGTCAAAACGGCGGGTAGTATGCACAAGTGATCAGCCTAATAAAAAACACCAGGCTGGCCCTCCTAAGTTTTGAATCAAGCAGATCTTTTATCTTCCCTTTATCCTTGTTAGTCACACCGGATGAACGGGTTGGAGGAAAGAGACTCATAATGGTGGTTCCACGAAAAAAAATCTTTGGTTCTCTCCCTCCCATTGTTCATTGTAGTGCATGTGACCCACTTGAGTTGTCGATATGGCTGAATTTTAGATCTTGAGTATAGCATCGTTGGCTCACCTTATGAATGGATTAGATTTTAGAGATTTTTCCTAACATAAATTTCACATTTCTCCCACCGTCTTTTCTAAATGCTCCCAAACTTTACTTTTCAAGACTAAACTGTTATATTTTTCTGGATGAAAATACCCCTGGAATGTAAACCTATTTTCTATAATCTTCTCTTCTCTTCGGTTCTGTAAAAATCTATTTTTTGGAATCTTCTTTCCTCATCATACAACAATATTCATCTACCTAAAATCCATTTTCTGGAATCTTCTATCCCCTTCATACAACAATACTCATTTACCTAATTAAAATCCATTTTCTGAAATCTTCTCTTCTTTATATAAGAATACTCTTCCACCAATTCGTTATGTTTTTTTTTTCTTCATTTTATTTTGTCAAGAAAGGATGAAAATAGTGCCTCCATCGAAGAAATAAAGCACTCGCTATAGATATATTTGAACAAATTGCCCTAAACCCTAAACTGAAAAAATTTCTCGTGGGCCATAAAAGTTTTGGATCAAGCTTATATTTGTGTTTTCCGTTCATCCAGATCTACATGATCCTATGAATAAGCTGGATGACAAATAAACATCACTTAGGGCTTAAGAAGGTTTCAACAGTAGAAATCATTATCCCCACTGTTTCCTATGGTATGATCCACTTGATCTTTGGATATGCTTTGATTTTGGGTTGAACACTTGAATTATATGGAAAAACAGATGGACGGCGTGGATAAACCACATACATTCAAGGTGAGCCCAACTCGGTTTACTTAGTAGAATAAGAGCTCGGTCAATTTCCTGTGAGGCTTGGTTAATTTCATGTGAGGTTCGGTCAATTTCATGTTAGGATCGGTTAATTTCTTGTGAAGCTCGGTTAATTTCATAAGAAACATACGAGGATCGGTCAATTTCATGTTAAGCTTGGTCAATTTCATGTTAAGCTCGGTCAATTTCACAAGAAACTCGATCAATTTCATGTGAAGCTTGGTCGATTTCATGTTAGGCTCGGTCAATTTCATATTAGGCTTGATCAATTTCACGAAGTGCTCGATCAAGTTTGAGTTGAGAAGAATGTGGGGGCATCCCGATCTCGCTTTGAGTAGGGAGACTTGTTACTGAAGTGACGTCACCAAGTTACGTGGATCTCACCATGATGTATGTTTTGTATCAACAACGTCCATTCATTTGGAGAAATCATTTTAGGGCATTAGCCAAAGAATAAGTCAGATCCAAGGCTCAAGTGGACCCCACCACAGAAAATAATGGAGAGAGTGACGCCCACCATAAAAAACTTTTAAGGGTTACAAAAGTTTTCGATCAAGGCGATATTTGTGTTTTTCCTTATTTTATGTCTGTGTTGACTTATGGATAAGTTGGATCTCAAATAAACATCATGTGGACCTTATGAAGGTTTCAATGGTAGGTGTCACTCTCCGAATGGATGGACAGTGTGGATACAAAACATACATCATGGTGGGACCCATGTACTTGAAAGGTAGAAAGACGGGGTCGACTGGGTGTGGACCCGATCGACTTAGTTTGACAAGCAGTTGGAAGGGTATTTTCGTCTGCAAATGGAAAATTTTTACAACAGTGGTTTATTTATGGAAAGTAAAGTTTGAGTGGTTCTGAAAAGCCAGTAGGTAAAAGGTGAGATTTACATTTGTAAAAACCTCTTGTTTGAAAGGGTCTACAATCAAAATGACAAGTCCAAAGCTTTGTTAGATATGCGACTCCTCCTACTTATAGCCACGCCTAGATCAAAAAAGCTCTAATACTTTGGCAGTGTAGCGTGCTTCATACTAATTCACTCACAAAAAAGACACGTCGAAGACAGATAATAGAACGAGATCATTAACTGAAAATTACACTGATTCAATCTTTTCGGAATGTTCGATCCATATAGGTGGATCATGTGAAGCTCACTCAATTTCATGTGAGGCTCGGTCAATATCATGTGAGGCTCGTTGAATTTCACATGAGGCTCGTTCAATTTCATGTGAAGCTTTGTCAATTTTATTTGAAGCTCGCTCAATTTCATTTGAAGCGAGGTCAATTTCATGTGAGGCTCAGTCAATTTCTTGTGAAGCTCATTGAATTCCATGGGATGCTCGCTCAATTTCATGTGAGGCTGCATGGGCCTCACCATGATGTATCTCTTTCATCCATTATGTTCATCCATTTTTACAGATCATTTTAGGGCTTGATGCAAAAAATGAGAGGGATATAAATCTCAGGTGGACCACACCACAGGAAAATAATAGTGATTGGATATCTACAATTAAAATCTTCCTAAGGCCCATTATACTATTTATTTGACATCCAATCTGTTGATTAGGTCATACAGACCCAGATGAAGGAAAAAAAGAAAGATCAGATTGATCCAAAATTTTTATGGCCCCCAAAAAGTTTTTAATTGTCAATGTGCATTCAACATTGTTTCCAGCATTTATGTGATACTATAAAATGATCTAAAAAATTAGATGGACAACATGGATAAAACACATGCATCATGGTGGGGGCGCATAGAACACCAACCACCAGCCATTGGACGGTGGCATGGGGAGTAGCCAATTCATTTCAGGTTGGATGGGCAGTAAGGGTTCAAAGGGTCCCCAATGCTGTTATGTAAAGCAGTGGTTTAGTTGAGTAAAGTTTGGATGGTTTGAAAAAGCTGGTGGGTAAAAAGTAAGATATACCATGGGAAAAATCAAGATTTTACATGTGAAATGTAATGGACCTTGATTTGTTAGGTGTCTTATGCGCTGCCCTAAACCCTGAACCCTAAACAGTATTTTGCGTAAGATGCTGGTCTTGAATGTACGATGTGTGGTTTGCATATTTCCCATACATACATGTGGAGTGTCTCCATACACATACAAGCACGCATGCTAATATAAAACATGTGTGGGAGATCTAAACTTTCCAAGTAGTTGGAAACAATGGTTGGGTCGTGTAAGGTAAAAATAAGGTAACATTACTTCTTGAGTGGGCCACCATGTACAACGAAATCCTTGGTGGACATTCATTTTCTTTTGGGTATGGTGACTTACCTGAGCAGTGAAATAGTTTTATGTCATGGATTGGGTAATGCCCTTGCTCAAAGGGAAGCTTCTCGTGACCGTGACATGACAAGATTTGATGGGACATAGGCTGAAGTTATAGATAATAAGGCCAACAAAAGCATGTTTAAAAGTTGTTTAGTTGAATTTTTAACACTAACCTACCTTTCAATCAAAGCCGGTTACAACAAGGTATCGGGAGTTTTGTCGAAATAAGAGGAATACTCAATCTATATTCCTATATTTAGGTTAAAATATGTTAATTAGTCTATTAAATGAAAAGCTCATGTATAGTACATAGACTTTACATCGGTACCTATGCAGCCCGTAGATGTAGGGATCTTTAAACTCCTCTTACAAAAGGGTAATATGAAAATGACCGAAGTATAAATATCTTATTACAATTATTTGTTCAAATGATTAGGATATTCTAAAATATAAAGAGTAGTTTTTTTTTTTTTCCTTAAATTACATTTTCATATTTTGTGCTGAAGTTTAGTCTTATATTGAATAGGAAGAATAATTCTAAAATATTTATAAAATTTTATCTCCCTAATATTTTGAATCTGGGCTGAAAACCTTTAACTGAATGTGTACACCATAAGATGGCCTATCTAATCCCTATGTTTGACAAGTTGCAGGTGGGCCGCACATAATCTTCTCTCACCTCATCTACCCACTTGGCAGGTCGTACAGATGAGTGGTCAGCTTGACGGAAAAAAAAAAAACATTTAAATGAGTTAAACCGGTAAAAAATAATGTAAAATTACAAATAAAATCTTTTTAAATTAATGAATTCTGGGCTTTTTAAGTTCTGGATGGAGTATTAGATTTTTTTATTTTTTATTTTTTATTATTTTTAAATCTTCCCTTCATCCTTGTAAGTCACGCCCTAATGAATAGGTTTTATGAAAAATACTTGTAACGATGGTTTCACAAATATACCCATGGTTGTCATATATTCCCCATTGTTCACTGTACAGTGACCCACCTGATTCATGGATGTGGTTGATTTTTGGCGTCTAGACATCATATCTAGGAGCTCACCTGATGGACGGATTAAATTTTACATGGACAGCATAGGGGTGCGAAATTGTTGGGTGTTTTATGTGCCATATACCTAAAGAAATATTATGTAAGACTGCTGATTTCCTATGCATGTGGAGTCTTTCCTTAGTAATGCAAGCACGTGCCAATATGAAACATGTGTGAAAGATATGAGCTTTTTATCTGGTTGGAAACAATGCTTAGATCTTAATACCTATAGCTGACACAATTTTATATATAAGCATTCATTTCCTTTGGTGTGTTGTGAACCACTTGATGTATTAGATGGTCTTATTAGGAGTAGCTGCTATGGAAACATCAATGGGTGGCACTTGTATTTTTGCTATTTATCAATGGTTAGAAAATATATTTTATATCGTGGCCCACCTGATGAGTAGATGGGACTAATTTTTGCACGAGGTGATCCTTATGGTTGGATCAACCTATTGGAAGGATTAGATGTTGCAATCACTTAGTAGGTTGGAAGTTATCCACTGAGTGGACTGTATCTCGTGCAGTCTACTTTGGACTTCCAACCGAGGGAGATGTTGGGGCGTGGGCCCATCAGATCAACGGTCTGAATGGTCGAACCTTGGGCCCACATGTACCCAATGCATCAGAAGTACTACATGGTTTATTAATGATCAGGATCTTGTAATGCATCCATCAGCCATTATAGATACCATGATGAGAGTATCTTTACTTTCCTCGTTTTTCATTGGTTGGATCAGAACCCGTGACCCGATCTTCGGTCAGTTACGACTGTCCATTGCACTCAGGAGATTTAAATACGTGGGGACACATGTTCCCATGTTACCTTGACTCGCGCGCTTGGATTGAGTTGCCTGTAGGACAAAGGAAAGCTTCCCTACAATACATATGAAACTTGCTTACAATCATCAGGACCGTTAATTTAGTTGGTCACCACATGGATCAGCACGTGGATGTTTTTTTTTTTTTTTTTGGTGGCATTCATTAGTTTAAAAATGTGCAAGAAGGCCCAGTCAACAGGGAAAAAATTTGCACCGGTCCAATGGTTGGAGTTCACCATTCGCTTTGCCAGCCCGCTTGATTAACGGTCCTGATCATAACAGGATTTTCCAAGCATGCGGTGGGGATGGGACTACCCAAATGGGGATTTAAGAGGAATCATGTGGTATGTTCGTTTTGTTGAAAAGGCCATGTGGGTTGGCTGAGGCATGACTAGACCAAGTGTGCCAATCTCGATTGAAGGGATTGTAGGTTGTAAGGTGGGGCCCATTTATTAATTTCAGTGGCAGGTCTGGTGTTCTATCATGGTCACACTGCCCTGTCATGGTCGGACCACCGATGTGGGCCGTTGGATTTGGGTTGTTGGTGTGATGGGTGGAGCCTGGAATTGCCTGGCCAGGGCGCGGATTGGGTGCTACCCCACCAGGACCTAGATAGAGACGGATATGGTCCTGGCAGAGGGTCTGTGGGGCTCACTGTTATGCATATGTTTCATCCGTGTTGTCCATCCATTTTAAAAGAATCTTTTTATAACGTGAGCCTAAAACTGTCCATCCATTCAAAAAAAATCTTTTTATAACGTGAGCCTAAAACTATCCATCCATTAAAAAAAAATCTTTTTATAACGGGAGCCTAAGACGGAGGCACATCGAAGGCTCAAGTGAACCACACTACAGGAAGTAGTGGGGATTGAAAGCACACCTTTGAAAATTTCTTAAGGGTTAGGAAGTTTTGGATTGAGCTGATATTTATGTTTTCTCTTAGTACGGGTCCACGTGACCTTATGATTTTAGATGACAAATAATCATCATGGTGGGCCTTAGGAAGTTTTCAATGATAGGAATTCAATTCTCATTGCTTTCTTAGGTGTGGTCCACTTGAGCCTTCAATCTATCACCTAAGCTCATAACCTAAAATGATATGTGAAAATAGATGGATGACATGGATGAAACATATACCTCACCATGGGCCCCACAGATCTCTTGACAGGGCCATCGGCTCCAGCTAGGTCCTCGTGGGATGGGGATTGCATCATAACCCTGCCTGTCTCTGGCCACAAACAAACAGCATTGGCAGGCCAACCGATGTATCTGTGTATCCATCCTTTCCCTCCCTTTTCTGGTGTCATTTTAAATTATGAAATCACTTACTGTGGCAGATAAAACTCTCAAGTGGACCACACCATATAAATCTTGCATTCAATGTAACTGACATTTAATACTTTGTGCATTTAATGCAACCAGCTTATTATTTGGTGTAGTCTACATGAGCTTTGGAAGTGACTCATTTTTGCGCGCATACCTTAAATTGATATGAGAGAAGGGATGGATGACATGAACAGACAGATACACCATGGTGGGTCCGCCCACAGAACTGCCCGTTCATGATAGCGATGGGTACAGGTAGGATGCAATCCTCGTCCATCCTTGTGGGGATAGTACTCAATCCATGCCCCACTGGCAGCTGGTGGGCCCTGGCAGGGAAGCATGCCTGGAGGGCACATGAATTCCAGCAATGTTGTTGGTTGTGGTCCATGTCAGGTACATGGGTTTGAGAATGTAGGCCGGTTTGGCAGGTCACGCCGGTAGTGGCATATCGGCAACGGTCATCATTAAATGCAAAATGCAAAATGCGGGTCATGTTAAAAAGTTAGAAAGAAAGCAACCTAAACCATCATATATGTCATTCTTAACATATGAAAGGCATAAGTTTATCTAAGTGCATTTAAGCTTGTCCAATTAAGTTCCAAGTAAATAATGTATAGACCATGCTAGTATTAGGATTTTTAAAATGCAGTGGAAAGTATAAGTTTTTAAAAGCACAAATTTTATTTTATTAAGTATATAGTTATATAGATTCTCATTCATATATTGTTAAGTATCTAGAAAGTGGAAAGCTCATGTCCTATGACTAGGATTACCTTGAACAAGTCATCATCGATTTTACAAACACGTCAGTCTTTAAAATAATGCAAGAAAGGCACATAAAGCTGTTTACAAGTGGACCTCATATGTCATGAAATGTGTAATAGAGGGAAGAAAATAATAATTTTTTTTTGTTAAATTGTCGATGCTAATCCTTCTAACATGACGGTCTCCATCTGAGCTATCCTAAATGAAGTAAAAGTTAAGAGACAAACACATCAATTCTTAAAAAAATGCAAGAAAGACACGTAAAGTTAACTTGTTTACAAGTGGACCTCATATGTCATTAAATGTGTAATTGAGGGAAGAAGAGAATAGAAAAAACTATGTTAAATTGTCGATGCCAATCCTTTTAACATGAAGGTCTCCCTCCAACATATCCTAAATGAAGGAGAGGTTAGAGCCAAACAAGTCAATCCTTTAAAAAAATGCAAGAAAGATGCATAAAATTGTTTACACCCCCCCATAGGTAGAGCCGAGCTTTGCCCTGCTCAGCTCGATTCAGCTCGACCTTCGAGCTCAAAACGCTAACTCAGCTCGGCTTGACTCTTCAAGTTGAGTTTTGTCTTTCCTTTTTTCATTTCGAAAAATGAAAAGGTAAGTATATGGTAAAGTAGTGAAGTATATAACAAATTTACAATAGTAAAAGTTAATGTATTTATAGTCTACAAACTTAGTACATCTTTCATCAATTTAATATTCTCCATAAGATGAATGCCTTTTTAGCATAATTTCATAGTCACGGTCGCTGCATCCATAATACTCATCTCCTTTATCTGAATCGAGGACAGATCCATTATTTTTGTTGTCCATGCCTAAGCTGGTATCTTTTTTAAGATGCTCGTTAACCTCTCCATAATTAGAAGATGAACAGACTTTTCTATACTGTTCTTATATAGTTTCAACTAGCTTTTTCAAACTTTAAATTATATTTTTTTTTTATGAGATGATTTTTATCGAGTACCTAAGATCTTATAAAATGAGGTGAGTCTCGAGATAAACTTCAATGGCTTGTTACTTTTCATGCTCAAATCTATTTTGGCATCATATCATCGATGAGGACATTGTTTATATTTAGATGTCTCTGCCTCTTCCTTAACTTCAAGGTAATTTTTAATTTCTCTTCTTCTAAAACTTTTAATCTAGCTTCCTTTTCCTTATATTCTCTACTAATTCTTTTCACTTTCTTTATTTTAGGTTTTTCATTGATTACAATAGGTCTGTTATGGTATCTCTTGTAGCTACTTATATGCAGTGTGGGGGAAGGGTGAAAGGCTTGTTGTTGGAGTTTATGTACGAGAGCCTAGACTAAAACTTGTACCTCCCTTAATGCTCCGAGACACGGTTTTGTGTATCCCTTTGACCTGATAAGTGTAGTTTAAGTCGATTTATTTTGTTTTCAAATCTAGCCCCACACGCGTTGCATTGAATCTTCATTTTTTAGAGTATGAGTAAACTTGGGAACTGTAATGCAGATGAATCATTTGAAGACACGTACAATTTTTTGTTGTAAGAGAATTATTTTTTTAGAAAAAATAAAGAAATAAACATAATTACACAAATTACAAAAAATAATAATTTAACATAACAGTTAAAGAATATATAATCCATACGTATAATTCATAATATCAATTCATGATTCAACACCACCGTCAATAATATAATCCAAATGTTAAATTGTTCAACAATACCAATAATAATATGAAAAATTAACTTCCTTTAAACAGATGGAAGTGCAGTCTCTCCTAGACCCTTGTTGTTGTTCTATTCATCATCCTCAATTTCAAAACTGCTACTACCCCAAATCGGCCCCAAACATAGCCAACCAAGTATTAGAAACCGGTGCAAACATCTACTCCATACATATATATGTTTTCTTGCTTAAGTTAGGATTTCAGCTCAAAATAGATGCAGATTTAAAGCACCAAAAATCTACACAGTAGAATAAATGGGGATGGATCCCACCGTTTGAAACCATTCCATTAGTCTTCGCTTTTATTTCTTTGTGTAGCTGCTCTCTCTCTCTCTCTCCTACTTTCTTTCCCATATTCTCACCTCGTGCGTTAACTTGTACAAACCATAATTTAACAGTTGTATCTTGTTATGTAATTTAAAAAAATAAATGAAGTGACCGTTTTGTTATAATGGCATGTTTTTCCACATCATGGGGCAAGCTTGGAGACACTGCAAGACTTGGGTGCAATGTAGCAAGATAGAGTGCGATCTCTTCAACTCCAGGACTAGTCTTTGAGCAGGCACGATCATCAGGTAGGCCAGACTATTCATTCATGTACAAGTGTCGCCCGCCTGTTAATAGATCATCCTGATTCATGGTTGGAGACATTCTATAGTGCATTGTACTTAATGAATGGTCTAGATCTCAAGCATGTGTGCTATTTTAGCATGTGTGTGGTTAGCATTATGTCCTATGATTTCATCAGGCGTTCATGTACTTTTGATATGTTTTCTTGTATATATGACCTGCACCAGTAACATAGAGGAACTAGAACCTTGTTGTACCCAAGTGTTATTAATTAATTAAGTCTTGGCCAGTCTAGTTGAATTTCATCATGCTTTATTGAGTTTTAAGGAGTATGGAAATCAAGTTTTCCTCAAGTCTTTATGAAATCTGGTCAATTTGAGTCGACTCAGTCCCTTTCAGCTTGAAGGTTTTATTATTATTATTATTATTATTATTATTATTATTATTATTATTTTTCATTCAAGATTTTTAGATGATATGACCATGATTAGTCTGCTATTCAGCTCGGGGTAAGTCACATGTCCACTGATTATTTATGCATGCATGGTACACACAATGGTCCCTAAATAGGGTTAGGGACACAAACAAACCATAATTCAAACACCCAAAAATGCGATTAGACTCGATGTTATGTCAGGTTGACTTAAAGACTCGACCCAAACCGACTAGAAGTTTAATGATTATAATATTAAAAATAAGTGAATTGGTACTTTTATTAAGAATTTTATATTGTACAAGTAATGTAAAATACCAAATTCACAATGTCAGCGACTAAGTTTGAGCTGTGTCCAGTTGACTGAGTCTGAAACACATCCCTCCCGGATGAAATTCCCTGATGACTCGGCTCGGGAATCAGTTAGTTTTAGAAGTATGGAACAAACAGGGTGGGGCCCTCACCCAAAATACAAAATACAAGGATGTTGCTTGCATGTAGAGCTGGAAGGCATTTTTATAGTCTACAAATAATTAAATAAATAAACTTATGGATGGTATGCTGGTGTTGTTTGGGATTCCAAGTCAGTATTTAAAGAGTGAAAAAGTTAGTTGGAAGGTTGCTATTATAAAGCAAGTGGCACGTCAACTTCCACATTATGATAATTTAGGATAGAAAAATGACTAATCAAAGGCACCTAATCAAGGATTCTCTCTCTCTCTCTCTCTCTCTCTCTCTCTCTCTCTCTCTCTCTCTCTCTCTCTCTCTCTCTCAAGCACATAGGTTCCGTATAATTCTCTCTCACATGCATACGTGCGACTTATTATGGGAGTTCTCTCTCTCTCTCTCTTCTCTCTCTCTCTCTCTCTCTCTCTCTCTCTCTCACACACACACACACACACACGTGCACATGCCATGCCACTCATTGCTCACACATGCACATGCCACTGCAACAATGTGGTCCACAGTTCTGTGGTGTGGGGCCACTGCGTTCGTGCCTAACTTTGGCTTAGTTCATTTGCTGTGATTTCTCATTTTTTAACTAGACAGTCCAAAAAAGCACCGGAAAAAAAAAATAAAAAAAAATCAGGTGAGCCATACTATGCGAGAAAATGTAAAATAAGGCCTAAAGCCTAATCTATGTGTTTTGTTGTTGTTGTTGTGGTTGTTGTTTACACATTCACACTCGCACACACAATTACACCCAACACCCTCTCATGCACTTGCACCACAAGGGGTGCTTGAAACCATGACCTTGTGTTGAAACTCCAGAGAATCTACCACCAAGGCATTGCATACGGTGTTGAGACTATTGAGACGTGGCTGACGTCTCCCATTCGGAGATGCCTCTCCCTCTTTCCCCTCTCCTTGCAATAGCATGAAACCTAATTCTATTTGGATTTTAGCACATGCCTACTTTATATGAGGACCAGATAAAGAGAAGTATTACATTCATTCTTATGAATATTCTTCGATAAAAAATTCTTGTATAGAAGAAAAATAAGAAAGAGTTAAGTACTGTATTTTTAATTTCTTTTCTTTTAGTGAAGAAAAAAAAAATTCTATATTACTATCCTATAAATGTATGAATATTATCAAATTAAGTAAATTTCCACACCCTTTATTTATTATTTTAATTTGACTACATTTTAATTTATTTTTATTTTCTGCTTTTTTATTCATTGATCATATGAAGATGTTTTTCTACAACACTATGCTGATGGAATGTTAACCTAACTGAGTTTCTGAGTTGGAGTGTCTTTTTCATGTTAGTAAAGAAGACCTATGAAATGATTGATAGAACATACACAAACATGCTGCACTGAAAACCCATACATTTGTCACGTATGCTTACAACCTATCTCTCCACAGGAAATGTGGTAGGGTGTTGTATCATCAGTTGGGTCCACCCATATACTGCTACAACCGAAACGGGTGGCTTACATTTAAAAACTAGAATCCATGAGATGATATACTACCCATCACTTCTTCTACAGTTCATCCCACTGCGTGTTTGACTGTTGATTGTTTTTGTCTTCTATTGTTTGTTTGATGGCCATATATTAAACGAATATGATTGTCTAATAGGTCTATTTTTTTTAAAAAATTTTTTTATTTTAAAAAGACGTACACCATTCATTTTAGGTCTTTGCTGATTAGACGTTTTTTTCTGTAAGTCCATATTAAATACAGCCAGGGACACTTTAACTTATAGTGCTCTGAGAGCACTGGAGCATTTCTCTTTGTTTCTTTTCTATGCACTAGTGCTCACTGACATGTAAGCTTGGGAGATTTTTGTTATAGGAAATCATCCACCATGGCCCACCTGATCTACATTTAGATATTGCGTACGTACGTTACAGTAGCATTTTCAATGGAGTGTAGATGGACAGGTGTGCTGTAGAGGTGGCAATGGGCTAGGTTTGGCTCGGCCTGCTAGCCCAGGGCCGGCTTGAACTTTAGGCCCAATTCCCCTAGGCCCAAACTCAACATGGGCCGAGTTTGATAAGCCCAAGCCCGAGCATTGGTTGGACCCGGACGGTGTGCCCTGGCCCGGACTGAAAATTGATAAAATCATTATTTCCCCTTAAATTTCATAATCTGTCTGTTGATAAAGTGGGCTACACATGCAAAAAGAAAAAGAAATAGACAGTTGGAGGAATGAAAACCAACGGTGCACATTCAAGATGCATAGGTTGCCAAAGACAATTCAATTCATTTATGAGAAAATGTCTCATCATGGATCTGATCTAGACGTTAATAATGTGGGTCCCACCTCTGAATCTTTGCGCTTTTATGAATTGCTTTGTTCTGATGATCCTAACCATTTGATCAATGGACAAGAAAATGAATGGTCCAGATCATTTATGATAACAAAGGTCTTAATATGGATCTGGACTCTCCATAAACGGGCCTCGATCAGCTGCCACCATACTCCAATTGAAAATGTAGACCAACGGGCCTGGGCTTTGACTGGTAATTGTTGGACGTGAAAATAGGCCCAGGCCCAGATCAAGGGCCTAAATAAGAAGCAGGGCCCATGTGGCTCCGTCCATGTGAGATCAATCTAGAGGTGAATGGGATGGAATAAGACACGGTATCCGTGGGACCCACCATTTTTTAATGTGGAAAATCCACTCCGTCCATCAGGTGCAACCCTCGATTTCATTATCTGAAAAGAAAATTCATCCTGATCAACGACTCAGGTTGGCCACTCCACAGGGAACAATGGGAACGACACACTATCATTATGTGGGGCCTGCCATGCAGTTCATATTCAATCCAATACGTTCATCAGATGCTCCTCATTAGGATGAATTGAAAATCCAGCAATCATATATTAATCCAAAACTCAGAATGGCCACACAGCTTGAGCTTAGAGGTTTTAGCCGTGATTTTACATTATTTCCACGGTGTGGCCCACCTTAGCTTTTCATCGAGCTGATTTTTTAGGGTGTACGGTGAATATGAGAAGGATCACCAGATGGAGAGAGTTGATGCCATACACACAACACTGTGGCGAATCATCCACCGAACATGTAACATACAAGCACATCAATCCAGGGTTTCCAAATTGCAAGGGTCTTATGTGGAAAAATGCCCAAAAATCCTTTGGCTTATGTCAATCGGACGGGTAGGATTGTCTGATTAGATCAACGTTGTATCATGGTCCATTTGCCGAGCCGATGGATTGAACACAAATAACACTTTCTTTCCCTTTCCTTTTTTCCCGCTCACATTAATCCACCACCTCTATCCCCAGATGGACCTGCATGATTAGATGGTCCAACAATCCATCAGGTGGACCTCTGAGAGTCCATACCAATCCACAAATTTAGTAAACCAATTAGTGGACCTCTGAGAGTAAAATGTGGCCATCATGGGTTGAAATTTGGGATTTTAATATATGAGGAAAAACAGAAGTTTTCAAAAACCCAATTTCAAGTTTATGGCTTCACCATGCATTTAGATATTTCTAAATTTCTAGAGAAATATTCAAATCTTATTGTTAAGATTTACCTAATGAATGTCATGGATGGGCCGTTGATTCATCGATGTCGTTCATTCAACTAGAATATCTCTTTTATCATTGAGAGCATACATCAACACTTTGGAATAAGACTAAGGAAAAAGTTAGAGCTATCTACACAAATGAACTACTCCACGTGTAAATAAGGTTGGCTGGGATTAAGGTTGGCTTTGGCCAGAATTTTAAATTATTCAGGTAAGGCCTATTAAAATTTTGTTCTTGCCAAGTTTGAGTGAAGTCTATTGATAGCTTTACATGTAAAACGTGTGATAGATGAACGGAGAGTTGAGAATATTCTTTCTCTATATAAAGGAACGCCAACTTACTTTGGATGATATGAGCTCAAAAACTAAGTCATCTACCTAATGTAGCACCCCATGAAACTCTTGGGGTCCAACTTCTATCCAGATCCAAAACTCTAGTAGGCCATGGAAAAAGGAAATAATTTTTTTCTCTTGGTTTGCCTCTCTTTCGACATGGCCCACTAAAGTTGTGGATCATGGTAAAAGTTGGGCCCTGTTAGTTTCATGAAGTGCTGCTTTAGGTGGATGGTTCAAATTTTGGGCTTATATCATTGGAAATGAGTTTTCAAAATATTCTCACGGGAACTTGTGAGAGCTAGTGCCAGTTGAGCATTCCTCTCTCTTTATATATATATATATATATATAGGAAAAGGTACTATGCGGAGCGTAAAGCGGTCGTCCGTGAGGTCGAGTTGGGTAGACCCCACCGTGATGCCTTTCGAACATCAACACCATCCACCAAATGCACCATTCCATGGTGGGCCTGGACGGCCCAAAATCAGGTCAATCCGTGACTCAGGTGGACCACACCATCCAAAACCATAAGTATACATGCTAAAAACATATAAATGCACTGGTGGGACCCACATGAGTTTTCCATGCACCTGAAACTTGTTCTGAACCCTCATTCAAGTGAGACACACATAATGGATGGTCCGGATTTGCAAAAAACATCTCGGTAGGCCCTCAAAAATGGTTATGAATGTTTTAATGGTGCACGGCCCCTCTGCACTTCTGTACGTGGTGTGGCCCACTAAAGTCACGGATTGACTTGATTTTGGGCCGTACAGGCCCACCATGGAATGGTACATCTGTGGATCGGTGTTGATGTTCGAAGGCATCACGGTGGGGCCCACCCAGCTCAACCTCACAGACGACTGCTTTACGCTCGAGTGCATAGTACCTTTTCCCTATATATATATATATATATATATATATATATATATATATATATATATATATAGGGAAAAGGTACAATGCGCTCGAGCTGACGATAAGCTCCCATGAGGTCGAGTTGTGTGGGCACCACCGTGATGCGTGTTGACCATTAACACCGTGCATTTGATGAGTCCCTTTTAAATTATGGGATATCCCAAAAATCAGTCGTATACGGAACTCAGGTGGGCCATACCATCTAAAATTATGTCAAGACACTGTTAAAACATATAAAAGCACTTGGTGGGGCCCACATGAGTTTTGTATGCGCCTGAAACTTGGTCCGAACCCTCATTCAAGTGGGACACACATAATGGATCGGCTGGATTTACAAACCACATCTCGGTGGGCCCTCAAAAATGGTTTTGAATGTTTTAATGGTGCATGGCCCCTCTCCACTTCTGTATGTGGTGTGGCCCACACAAGTCATGGATTGACTTGATTTTTGAGACCTAGGCCCACAATGGAATGGTGCATCTGACTGATGGGGTAGATGTTCGAAACGCATCACGGTGGGGCCCACACAGCTCGACCTCATGGGACGAACTCGTGAGCTCGAGTGCATAGTACCTTTTCCCTATATATATATATATATATATATATATATATATATATATATATGGAAAAGGTACAATGCGCTCGAGCTGATGATAAGCTCCCATGAGGTCGAGTTGTGTGGGCACCACCGTGATGCGTGTTGACCATTAACACCGTGCATTTGATGAGTCCCCTTTAAATTATGAGATATCTCAAAAATCAACCGTATACGGAACTCAGGTGGGCCATACCATCTAAAATTATGTCAAGACACTATTAAAACATATAAAAGCACTTGGTGGGGCCCACATGAGTTTTGCATGCGCCTGAAACTTGGTCCGAACCCTCATTCAAGTGGGATACACATAATGGATCGGCTGGATTTGCAAACCACATCTCGGTGGGCCCTCAAAAATGGTTTTGAATGTTTTAATGGTGCATGGCCCCTCTCCACTTCTGTATGTGGTGTGGCCCACACAAGTCATGGATTGACTTGATTTTTGAGACCTAGGCCCACAATGGAATGGTGCATCTGACTAATGGGGTAGATGTTCAAAACACATCACGGTGGGGCCCACGCAGTTCGACCTCATGGGATGGACTCGTGAAGTCGAGTGCATAGTACCTTTTCCCTATATATATATATATATTTATATATATATATATATATATATATATATATATATATATATATATATATATATATATATATATAAAAAAGGTACAATGCGCTCGAGCTGATGATAAGCTCCCATGAGGTCGAGTTGTGTGGGCACCACCGTGATGCGTGTTGACCATTAACACCGTGCATTTGATGAGTCCCCTTTAAATTATGAGATATCTCAAAAATCAACCGTATACGGAACTCAGGTGGGCCATACCACCTAAAATTATGTCAAGACACTATTAAAACATATAAAAGCACTTGGTGGGGCCCACATGAGTTTTGCATGCGCCTGAAACTTGGTCCGAACCCTCATTCAAGTGGGATACACATAATGGATCGGCTGGATTTGCAAACCACATCTCGGTGGGCCCTCAAAAATGGTTTTGAATGTTTTAATGGTGCATGGCCCCTCTCCACTTCTGTATGTGGTGTGGCCCACACAAGTCACGAATTGACTTGATTTTTGAGACCTAGGCCCACAATGGAATGGTGCATCTGACTGATGGGGTAGATGTTCGAAACGCATCACGGTGGGGCCCACACAGCTCGACCTCATGGGATGGACTTGTGCGCTCGAGCTCATTGTACCTTTTTCCTATATATATATATATATATATATATATGTATGAAAAAGGTACCATGCGCTCTACCTCACGATAAGCTCCCATGAGGTCAAGCTGTGTGCACCCCACCGTGATGCGTGTCGACCATCAACACCGTGCATTTGATGGGTCCCCTTTAAATTATGGGATATCCTAAAAATCAGCTGTATACGGAACTCAGGTGGGCCATACGATCTAAAATCATGTGAAGACATGCCAAAACATATAAAAGCACTTGGTGGGGCCCACCTGAAATTTGCATGCGTTTGAAACTTGGTCTGAACCCTCATCCAAGTGGGACACACATAATGGATGGGCTGGATTTGCAAACCACATCTCGGTGGGCCCAAAAAATGATTATGAATGTTTTAATGGTGCATGACCCTTTTCAACTTTTGTATATAGTGTGGCCCACAAAAGTAACGTATTGACTTGATTTTTGAGACTTAGTCCCACGATAGAATGGTGCATCTAACTGGTGGGGTAGATGTTCGAAATGCATCACGGTGGGGCCCACACAGCTCAACCTCCTGGGACGTTCCCATCAGCTCAAGTGCATAGTCCCTTTTCCCATACACACACACACACACACACACACACTTTATGCGGGTGACACTTAAGTGCATATGTCCAACGTCCTTTCTATCTATGATCTCTAATGCTCATCTCCCTTTGTGATATGATCTATATATAATAAGAAATTAGGATTTTAAAGAGATTGTTACACTTAGCACTTTATAATCTTCTATATTCTCCACCATATTGAAAGTTTGTGATCCTATCTTAACTCATGTATGAGAATATTCACTCCCTCCAACTTCATGGCCACGTATCATTATCTTATAAACATGCAAATGATATGACAATTGGATATATTAAATTCAAGCATCTAGATTATCATGAAATGCAAAAAAAATATATTTTAAGTGATTAAAATAAAAGTTTAATGATAACAAATATTTATAAAACGTTTTAAATGCTTTAGCATGACAGAAAAACTATATATTTGATGATCATGCAAACCTCCAAATGATTTAGTAGAGCGAGTCAAAAAACATATAATCAAAGTTAATAAATCCTCAAGTAAATAATCCATAAGAAAATATAATGGCTATATTTTGATTGTTTAAGTAGGATTGCTAACAAGGCAGGGTCGAGCAAGATATTTAGATGCTCGTTTGAAAGACCTGACACGTTTCAAAGTGAGTTGGCCAGCGACTCGATGGCCGATTCGTGGAAAAGGTGAGGATGGGTCCGTTTTTGTTATTGGTTTTTTGTTTTTGACTCGATGGTTCATCCTGAATTGTAACTCATGGTTTAGGGTTTAAGATTTATAGTCGACTACTGAAACTGAGTCAACTCGCTCAAGCGGCATATGACTTTTTTTTTTTTTTTTTGGGTTAGCTGGTAAGTACACACCATGTCAGTACGCACTCTATGTTAGCCACCCCCGCTAGGGATCGATACCAAGACCTCAAGTGTTGAAACGAGGTATCTCCACTCAGTCTGAAGCGGCATATGACTTGGACCATCATCAAATAATGAGATAGGGTCCATTGAGCCTTATGGCTTTTAGACTTAGACTGAGTCAGTGAGTTCGGCTGGATTTAATTTTGAGGCCTGGGCCTGATCCAAATCTCGGGCTCCATAGACGAGCTCAAGGCCGGATCAGACCAAAGTGGGCTAGGCCCAAAAGACCATCCAGCTAGTCAGGCTTGTTAAGAAGGACGCGGATTAGATACTGATAGGTTGAGTAGCGGGACTCGATACTGAAGTGACGTCACCAAGTTCTGTGGGCCCCACCATGTTGTATGTGTTGTATCCACAACGTCCATTCATTTGGAGATATTATTTTAAGGCATGATACAGAGAATGATACAGATCCAAAGTTTTAATGGACCCCACCAAAGAAAACAGCCGGAAGATTGATGCCCACCGTTGAAACCTTCCTAAAGCCCATCATGATGTTTTTTCGAAATCCAACTTGTTCAAAAGTTAACAAAGACATTAAAGAAGGGAAAACACAAATATCAGCTTGATCAAAAACTTTTGTGGCCTTTAAAAGTTTTTAACGGTGGTGTCACTCTCCCTACTGTTTTCTGTGGTGGGGTCCACTTGAGCTTTGAATGTGACTCATTCTTTGGATATTACCCTAAAATGATCTCTCCAGATGGATGGACGGCATGGATACAAAACATACATCATGGTGGGGCCCACAAACTTGGTGACGTCACTTTAGTAGCAGTCTCGCTACTCAACCAGTCAGTAGCCAATCCACGCCGTGTTAAGAACCCTCGTCGTGCATGGAATGATCCCATACGTTCGAATATATAAGGGCCACCATGATGTTTGCGTGCCATCCTACCCTCCCATTAGATGTACCCCCTATCTACAGCTTAGATTCAAAAGTCCAGCCTGATCCAGAAATCAGATGGGCCACACCAAGGGAAACGATGGGGGAAATTAGGTGGGGGACACCCACAATACAAACTTCCAGATAGAATGTGGGGTCCAGTGTGTTGTCTATATCTCATCCAACCCATTCAACAGGTGGTCCCCACTTGGATGAAGTGACACACCAAAAATTACAGGATTCAAAATCTCAAGTGGGCCACAATAAGTGAATACATACATCTTGTGTTTGAGTGTAGATTGCTCCCAGTGGTGTGTCCCACTTCAATTTTGAATCGTGAGAATTATTGGGTTCTTTTCCCCATTGAACATGAGGTGGACAACATATGCACGGACGGTTTGGATTCCACATGAACATCACGTGTGAGCCCCGAAAAGCTCGAACGTGTGACTATTCCCATGCGTTCGAGCGTATGTGATGTGTGATCACTCCTCCACTGGTGGGCCCTTTCTTATCCAAAGGAACCCAAAAAATCCCAGTGCTGACGTGGCCTTATCCAGTATAACAAAACCTATATAGCCAAACGTGTTATTTCTACATCATCAGGTCGAAGAAACACAGAAATAAGAAATCCCATCTCTGCCAAACATGCATATGGCCTCCTCATCTCCCTTGCCGGTTTCCGTCCCCCCAACTTCTCCTGCACGACCTGTTACTGCCGGTCGCCCTTCCAATTCCTGCTTCCCAGCGCGACCGACACCTGTCAGTCTTGTGACTTCAAAGAGATCTACCACAGCGGTTTCCGCTGTGGGCGACGTATCGTCCGAGGGCACAACGTATCTGATCGCTGGCGCTGCTGCTGTAGCGCTTTTCGGAACCGCATTTCCCATTCTCTTCTCCCGCAAAGACACGTAATTACCCTTTTACCCCTTTCACTCATGCACGCACGCACGCACTGCCCTCTCTTATAGGGGCATTTTCGTCATTTCATTAAGGGTCATGCCCTGTCATCCAGACCGTTGACCTTATCTTTAGTACTGATGATAGTGATTTTATTATAAATATTCCCGATTAGAGGTTCCTAACCTTTTGATCAGTTGTCCGAATAATCAACGTTCTGGATGTGTGAATCATGGGTCCCACTTGTACGAAATGGGCGCATGAAAAAATATGCCCTTTGTGCATCGCGACTCTACATGCTATAATCACAAACTTTGATACTCTGAAAGAACACGTTGGTTGATACGTAGGCAATTTGAAATTTTATACGTGGCATTCAGACAACTCCGAATTAGACCGTCCAAACAATGTGCCCCATTTCAGATGGCTAGTAAACTGAGAATCAGACTGATTTGGTTTTCCAGCTGGCTGATTGGTGGACATTTGATGTGTTCTATCCTACGGATTTGCCATTCTAAACTACCCAACACATACATCTTGAATCTAGACCGTTGATTTGGTTCCTCCAAGTGCTTGTGTCTTTGTGCATGCGTGGCCCACTTAATCAACGGATAGATTAGGAACATTCATGTGAGAAAGAGGGATTCTATCAATTTTGTCGCAATGTACTGAGGGTATATTTGTCATTCTGATGGGATGATGTGTGTGGTCCAGATGCCCAGAATGCGACGGTGCAGGTTTCGTCAGAAAATCAGGCGCGACTCTGCGGGCGAATGCAGCAAGGAAGGACCAGGCTCAGATCGTGTGCCCTACATGCAACGGTCTTGGTAAGCTAGGGCAGATAGATAAGTAAGACCAAAATACCCTTCCTCTTGACAGACATTTACCAAAACATCTCACTAAGTTTTGGGTTGGATCTTAAGCTGCAGGATAAACTGTTGTAAAATTGTATTTATTTATGCAATTTTCTTTCTTAGCCGTCTACTTTGTGGCCACCAAATGAAGGGTTAGTTTTATTCCATCTTAGATATTTTTTTGTTCACGTGTCATCCAAAGTGGGGCCCATAAAATCATTGGTTTGGATCATAGTTATACAGCGTAAAATCTGAGCCAGTGTTGCAATTTGGTGATGGATCTGGACCATCCCTTATGTGGATATCCTTTAGATGGGCCATAACCAAAAGATCTTGTTGATTGGAAGTTCAAGATGAAAGATGGTCCAGACTATGATCACGAAACGTGATCACGAAACGTGAATCCTGATCGTCCATCTTGTGGGTTTTTGTATGGACGGTTCATAAAAGAAGTGCACAACAACAAATGGACTATCCTCAGCCATTACCTTTTTGTGTTGGGTCATTCGTTTTGTCCATGATATCACGATGAAAGATGATCTCGACCATTAATTGATTCGTGGAGTTGAATTTCCAAAAAGAATTTTGTTTTGAAAGATCCACATGCAGCGACATAGACGGCTCCGATCATGGGACCATCTCTAAATGGGCAACAAGTGTTCAGGGGCGGCTCAACATTTTTGGGGGCCCCAGGCAAGTCATAAAATGGAGGCTTCTTAGTTTAAAAAATAAAAAATTAATAAATTCAAAATTAAACCATAAAAATTAATAAACTTTTGTATTCAAGCTTATCCTATAAATCAATTTCGATAGATAAAATTACTAAACCGTTCATAAGGTGAATCCTAGATGGATGAAATGAAAACATAAATATCAGCTTATCCAAAATTTCTGCCACCTGTAGAAAAGTTTGTAATGGTGAGCATTCAATATCCACTTTTTTTATGTGTTGTAGTCCACTTGAGCTTTGGTTCTGCTTCATGTTTTTTCTAATAATCTAAAATGGGATGAAGAAACGGATCAACGGAATAGATATAACACATACAATAATGTGGACCCCACAAAGCTCAGGGCTACAGGAATCCCTAAAGTGGTCCATTCTAAATTGTATAGTACTCTAGCAGTGTTATGGTTAATAAATAGGCATTCCTAGATTGTTAATATAGCATATTTTGACTCCATCCAAACCGTCTAAATTAGGTGATCCATTCTAAATCCATTGATTTTACTATTCTATCTTCCAATTAGTGGGAATTTGTATGTTGAATTCAAATAATTTGTTTAGTGTACAAGAATCAACCAATTAGGAGATCCAGCCATTGTGTGTTTTTGTTTTTGGTTTTCATGAACCATCTAAACCGGGACCCACTTTTATATCTTTTTAATTTAATTTAAAAATATTCAAAGGTTGCAATTTCTCAGTGCATGTGTATAGATTACTAGACGCTGTCAGAGTATTAAAAGCCTGTTCCTATGATATAGGGCCTTCATAAATAGGGGGCCTTAGGCGATTGCCTCACCTGCTTACCCCTTAGAGCCGCCCCTGCAAGTGTTTGGATCATATCTAAAGAGTGCCCCACGTTGGATAAATTCCTAACCGTTCAATGGGTAGACATGGTTAAGAAGTAAAACACCATATTGGTTCTTTAAATGTTTGGTGCGTGGGCCATCCATCGTGAGGTGAGACCCGTCTTACCAACGGTTTGGATCAAAGAATGTTCGAGTGTTGTATCATACCTTAAAGTAGTGAGGCTTGCATGCCATCTGGTGGGCCACCTTAAAATTGTTGCAGTGTTGAAGATGGCCACACTTCAAATTTAAAATTCAGGCTGGTCCATTCATCTAATTGGCCATCTCTGTATAGAAAGAATGGACGGTTGATCAGAAATTGCTGACGGTCCACATCATCCTGCATGTGTAGCATGCTAGATTCATGGACTGGCTGATACTCATCTCAACTGTAGGGTCCACCTCATACAGCACTTGAATGTTAGACACATGTGGGGCCTAGGTTTTACTTTGCTGGATGGGCGTGGACAGACCTCGGCCTGGCCCATTGACGGCTGTTGATGAACGAGCTACACCAGAGCATTCTCCACCACAAAGCATTCTTTTGGCAACCCATCGATCGTCAACGTGGCACTCCTTCACGCCAATCTGGACCGTCAAAATCATAGGGCCCCACTGGGGATAATCATCGCTTGAAAATCAGACTGATCACAAAACTAACTTACTATATTTGATTTTATTGGGACCCTTGGCCTTATTTCATTTAATCCTGCCTCTTCATAGGAACATATGATCAAGTGCAAGGCCCCACTGTGATGTGTTGATCACATCCACTCGGTCCATCTTGCACGCCATCTGGCCCTAGACCCTAGGACCAAAAAATTAGGTTAATCCATGACTCAGGTGGGCCACATGAGCTGGAAAGATGAGAGAACAACCTCACCCTTGATTCTCATAGAGGGCCCACCATGTTGTATATATGTCATCAAATTCATTGGTATGAAACAGGCAATTTTGAAACTAAGGTAGGGCTCAGCACAATGGTCGCGTCCCCTTCAACTGTTCCTGCTTGTGTGGCCCACATAAGTAATGGATTGGCCTGATTTTTGGGTTCCTTTCCAAACGATGGATGGTCTGCATGATGGTCGGAATGGATGTCATGAACACATCACGGTGGGGCCTACACAGCTCATTTGCAGTATAATAATGGTGCAAGCATTTCAGTTAGATCATGGACACATTTGAAGAAATCATTTGAATATCACATTGTTGAAAAAATAAGTTTGTATTTGAGATTTTATGTGCTAGGAAGTTGCTAAGTACGTATGAAAGGTTAGAATTGTCCTGATCACCATCTTTGTATCTATAACCTTTGCATATGGTGGCCCACCAGATCAATGGCTTCGATCATAGTGGATGATGGTCACTCATCATGAGGGCCTCACATGTACCTTTGATGTCAACCATCCATTGGTTATTATTTGTAACCATCCATTTTTTTCCCCTAGTATATGTGGCCATCCTTTGAGTGGCCAGTAGGCTATTCTTTTTACCCATCCATTTTACTGTCAAAGGGCATTCATGACCAGCAAGCCCACTTGTTGAATGGCACAGATCTCACTTACTTGTGCCATTTTGGTACATGTGGGGTACATCCATTTGGTATTTCTATAACATAGGAGACTAGCTATAATTCAAATGTACTAACTCAGGCCTCTTACACAAATGAACAATTGGAACCCCATCATAATCCGACCGTTGATCTGATGGTCTCTATAATGGACGGGAGATTCCCCACTACTTATGCTGATTTAACAATACAAATCCTTCACTAAGTGTTCAAAATAGTAAGTTTAGGATAAGAATGCAAGAATGGCCCACTTTCAACAGAAAGGAAATTAAGCAAAGGCTGGATTGAAGTAGGCATTTGGTTTTATGTAGCATATGTTGAGTGAAGCCCTCCATCCCAAGAAATTATTTTCAAGGATTTTGATAGAAGCATTCCTCATCAAAGAATATTAGTTAATTATTGCATTCAAAATCACATCCATTGCTTTCTTGATCATGTTTATGGTTAATCATGCTTATGCATTAATACGGCTTCCATGGATGCATGCATTGTTAAATGGTCAACACAATTTCATCTTGAGTGTCCCACAATGGGTGGTTATCGATGAAAAAATTAAGTTGGTATTTGATAACTGTTAAGGTATTTATGAATTACACTGATTAGGAGCGAGTTGTCTCAAGTTGAAAGCTTTAATAGACGAAGAAAATAATCCAAACAAACATAGACAGAGGTAGTAAGAAGAAAAAAGAATTGATAACCTATGAATTAACAAAAGCTATAGCTCTTGATAGAGTGACGATAGTGGAATATGATTTGTGCAACAATAGTTGTGATAAAGCTTAGATGATGATAATGATGTTTTAGGGCTTACTTAGGAAAATGGGCTATCTAAGTAATGTGTGGCTTTTGGTTCATAATGCATTTTTTGTCAGATCACCACGTGAATGCTTCTCACTAGATTAGCAATGGTATCCATTGCATGTTATGTGTTGGTGGAAGTATGCCTTTTCAATACAAATAAACGGAGTTTTTCTTTATTTAAAAATTTTGTTTTTTTTTTTTTTTTTTAATATTTTTTAAAAATATTTATTATTATTATTATTATTATTATTTAAAATATGCACACGGCTTCCGGTTGGAAATGGCAGAAAAGTATTTTCAGTGCAATTTGACATCACTCGCCCAAATGGGCCACTAGTAATACAACTAACAATATTCTCCCATTGAATTGAGATGGCTATAGGCATTATAGCATTGATGTTAGATTCGATAAAGCTGCTGCACTCCAGATTTGGCATCACTCAGGTCGATTGGGCAGTTATATATTTGACAAATGCAGATTATCCTAGTGAATGTGGACTGTTATGATAGTTGTTTTGTCGAATATTGAAAATGGAAAAGCTCCTCAATGCCATATCTGGAAGCAAAAACAGCCCGTTTGTCATCTGACCATTGGATATTCCATCATCAAATGTGGAGGATTACGAATAACATGCGATTGCATGCCGGATGAGTAAAAAGTGCTCTACTGATGATTTGGCATCATTGTCCAAGTATTATCATGAGTGTCATATCATTAAATGTCAAATGTGAAAAAGTTGCCCTCTTCATATTTGGTACTACCTGCATAATAATGGCCGGTAACCATCCCTTGAGGTTGTTACCAGCCGGTATTTACCAATCCAATATAAATTCTTGTATTGGATTTGCCAAATTTATATTCTTGTTCTCTTGATCCCAAAGGCCTTAAGCAATTGTGGATTAATCTATACAGATTGGTGTAATTTCTGTATAATATGGAAACCAAAAATCACGATAATAAAAATTAAGGACAGGCTGAAGCACGTCTGAAAAACGCTGTCCTTAAAGCGTTATTTGCCCCTACTCAATTTAATTGAGTGAGCTGATAGGTTACAGGCAAATAGCTTCTAGGATACGACGAGCCTGGTGTGGGTCTGCGTTCAGCAAACACGAAGACCCACCAATTGGAACTCAATTACACAATTTCTGGCGGAAATACAATAAAGAAAAAATCCCAGAAGAAAAGAAAAGAAGAAGAAAATTTGGTTTTAGACCACTG
This sequence comes from Magnolia changhungtana, assembly GCA_030180095.1. NCBI lineage: Eukaryota > Viridiplantae > Streptophyta > Magnoliopsida > Magnoliales > Magnoliaceae > Magnolia > Magnolia changhungtana. The sequence continues at coordinate 4,182,629 of JASAUF010000391.1, read as the reverse complement.
CTTTGGTCAAGTCTTCAGCCACTGGTTCAGTTGAACCGTCCTAGACCACACATTTGGTCTGTTCTTCTTGCAATAGTTAAACCCTTGCTGTTTTGTTGCTGGAATTACAGGAGTATTAGAGAGGATTAGTGGGCTTTCTCAATTCGTATGGTAGTGCTGGATTGACTTTTGAGATGGTTTGGAAACCTATCCAGGCCCTCCTTTTATAGGCAATGGTGGCTAGGGGGTTATGGTCTAGAGACTTAATTTCCATTAAGCCATTTCTGGCTGTTGAAAAACTAGCCGTTTTATGGCCGTTTTCTGACTGTTGTGCATGGACCATTAACTGTCTTGCATCTTGTTGTTGTGAGAGCAATGACTAGCCGTTTTCTCGATGTTGGGCTAGCCATGCGACGATTCTGTTGGGCCTCGCAAGTGCGCTTACTAGCGCCTCTCTGACCCACACCCTCACATGCCCACGCCCTCGCACCGAGCCCGAGACCAAGACCAAGTCCGAGTCCGAGTCCGAGCCCGAGCCCGAGCCCGAGCCCAAGCCCAGCGCGAAGCCTTGTGTGTGCGTGTTCAGGTCTTCGCCTTTGGAACATGCAAGGTCCATAGTCCACGGACTACGAAGGTAAATATTATAATACTTCACATCTTTCATATAAACCACATTTTCTTCTCTTCCCTTTCCCATGTGGGACTATTCCCAAAAACCCGTAAAAAGGTGTTTTCCAAAACAACTTTTATATATTATATATTATTTTATTATTAAAATATTTTTATTAAAATCAATATTTTGCAACAATCCCCCACTTGATTTTATAAAAATATTTTATCGGTTAAACAATTCTGCCAGAATAATCAGCTTATATACATAAAGAAAGATATCTTTCGATTTTAATCTTTCCTTAGTGTAAGTATCTCAAAACTCTATCGAAATTACTTGTAGCCGCGGCTTTGAACCAGTTATTCCTAGATAATAGAGTTGGAAAAACTACACACATATTCACTATGTGTTTGTTAGAGTTCCCACAATCTTGCTCAACACATTTAATGGCCATGTGCTTATCCTAATTCGTGAACGATCCCGAGAGAAAACTCCTAACTCTCATGAGAGACGGCACCATCTCTACGTTCATATAGGTGAAATCCTTCCAGTGTCTCTATTACTATAAGACACTTGTCCTATAGACTGGATTTCATTAAGAGTTCTCAGACTCAACCCTCTTACGTAACGCTCAGCACTTATCTATTATGGATGAGGTTTTATAATTTAGTGCTGAAAAACTTTCCACATATCAGTGACTTGTTTTTACCCATTAAACCCAAATTTAGAGATTTTCTAACTTCAGGTTGGGTTACCATCACTGGCGAAACTTTGGTTGAAGAGTTTCAACCCCATCCCTCTAGATGTAGCCTTTACTACCTCTCTCGGTAGAGGTTTAGTGAAAGGATCTGCCAGGTTATTGCTTGATTTCACATAGGAAATAGCAATGATTCCATCTCGAATCAATTGTCTGACATAATCATGTCGAAGACTAATATATCTAGATTTACCATTATAAGTGCCGCTATAGGCTCTAGCTAATGTGGCTTCACTATCACAATGTAATGACATAGCCGATATAGGCTTTACACAGAAAGGAATTTCTAATAGAAGATCCCTTAACCACTCAGCCTCTTTGCCTGTTACAGCCAGGGCTATGAATTCAGACTCCATAGTCGAATGTGTTATGCGGTCAGTTTCTTGGATCCCAAATACAATGTTTGCCTCCTCCTGGGTGAATACCCACCCTGTAGTAGACTTGTTGTCCCCTGCACTCGATATCCAGTTCGCATCGGTATATCCTTCCAATACGGCCGGAAACTCTGAATAAAATAGACCTAAGTCTTTGGTTGCTTTTAAGTAACCAAGGACTCTACTAATTGCATTCCAGTGTTCAGCACTGGGGTTACTAGTAAACCTACTAAGTTTACTTACAGCATATGCGATATCAGGTCTAGTGCATTGTATAACATACATAAGACTCCCTATGACACTCGCATATTCTAATTGTGTAACGGTTCTTTCAGTATTTTCTTTTAGCTTGATACTTGGATCAAATGGGGTCTTTGCTTCTTTTATATTTAGATGATTAAACTTGTTTAGTATCTTCTCAATATAATGAGATTGACACAAAGCATAACCCCCACAATGTTTTTTAACTTTGATACCCAGGATGGTATCAACTTGTCCAAGATCCTTCATTTTGAATACTGAAGATAGAAACTTCTTTGTTTCAGTTACACCTTCCATTTTATTACTTATTATTAACATGTCATCAACATACAGACAAATAATAACGATACAACTACCATATACTTTAGAATATATGCATTTGTCAGCTACATTATGCATGAAACCATGAGATAGTATTTTGGAATCAAACTTCTCATGCCATTGTTTTGGTGCTTGTTTTAATCCATACAATGATTTGACTAATCTACATACTTTGTTTACATTTCCTGGTAGAACGAATCCTTCAGGTTGTTCCATGTATACCTCCTCATTGAGGTCACCATTCAGGAAAGCGGTCTTTATATCCATTTGGTGGATGTGAAGATGATGTATAGAAGCTAGCCCAAATAATATCCTAATGGATGTTATCCTAACTACAGGAGAGTATGTGTCAAAATAATCTATCCCTTCTTTTTGTCTAAAACCCTTAGCTACTAGTCGAGCTTTAAAGGTTTGGATTGTTCCATCAGTGTGATATTTCTTCCTAAATACCCACTTATATCCTATGGGTCTAGAATCTAGAGGTAAGTTAACTAGCTCCCATGTTTGATTTGACATTATGGATTCCATTTCATCGTTTATAACTTCTTTCCAGAAAGCTGCGTCTCTAGAGGATATAACTTCTTTATATGATTTAGGATCATCTTCTATAGTCATCATGTGACGCCCCAAACCCAGAAATCGGATTCACAGGAATCCAAATCGCCGAATTCGGTGCCGATAGCCTCCGTAGTACCCCATTCTTGGCTCCTAGCGTCCATATGCCAGATTCCAATCTTGGGATCCTACAAGGAGGATTTTTTTTTTGTACATTTAACTCGTAATAAGCATAACCACAAGATTACCCATTCACAAAGGCAACATCATCATCACATATCCACTAATATAATCATTTGAGTACAATACTGAAAGGGAAATACATAAATCGAAAATCGAACTCCAGAAGACCGCTGTACGCTCCAAGCCCAACAATGCTGCAACCTAACATCACTGCACGCATTTATCGTGCATAAGCTTATAGAAAGCTTAGAGGGTGGTGTAAGTGTGTGCACAAGGTAAGTGCCAAGTAAGCAATAACAGAGTAATCAGAGTAAGCGGGAATACTAGCAAGCCCATAAATTATACAATATTAGAAATAAGCAGAATTACTAACAAGATCATGAATTACTAGAGTAAGTAGAAATACTGACAAGAGCAGGAATTATCAGAGTAAACAAAAATACTGACAAGATCATAAATTATACGATAACAGGGTAAGCGGAAATATGAGCAAGTCCATGAGTCAATCAATATCGGAATACGCAATGTAGGACAGCTACGCAAATGAGGAGTCATAAATAATCAAATATTGGATGCCAAAAATATAATACAATATTCAATTCGGAAGAGCTAACAAATACCATCACTCTCATCTAAGTCATAGGAATACAGAAACATAGCAACCCGAAATGCTATATGCCGAGGGTGTAATGCAATATGCAATATGTGGTGCCAATGGAATGACCATGCTGGAGTGTGAAGTCGGGATGATAGTACGTAGTATCGCAGGCTACGGGATCCACCACAAGGGACTTCTATCCAAACCAGTCCCATACCTAAATTTGGATAGTCAGACTCAATGTGGTAAACTCCTGATCTCAGGTTAGTCGCGCGCCCCAACCGAAATCCTTGCCATAACGAAGGCACACAACAATTAGTTGCGCACCACCAGCCCGAGTGGATAATGAATGAATGAATGAATGAACATGCAACTCCTACTCAATAAGTCCACATATCAATACAATTCATCTCTGGGATCATCACCGGGGTTTAGTACACTCCAAATGGCACTGTCTCTCTCCAAGCAGCACAGTCCAAGTAAGCGTAAGAAACCTCACTATCCGCATTGGCCAATAGTCGGCCAATACCTATCCGAGCACGTCGATAGCGAACCCATTTCCGAGGCCGGTCAAACTCAGCCCTAGTAATGCCCCCTGCTCTCGGGCGAGTAAGGCCACCACTCCTTTCCAACCGACCACGACACAGTGGGAGACGCGGCCTCCTGGTATTCGGCCCTCGTGCGCTCATATATCCACTCGGTCTCGACATTGGAGTCATCTCCTGGCCACGGAGGTTTAGGGATTTTCACCCAGGGACATCTATGGTGCCCGTATGCTAGAACCAAATATTTCCGGTGTCTCGTCTGGCCATCCACGATATGCCTGTGGAGGCTACGACCCTGATATCGCTAGGGAGTACAGTAATCATAATGCAAGATGCATGAATCATACAATCTAGTCATGCATCAATCCTGCACATACCATGCGCTCATGTGAGATAACCTCTGCCTATCAGGGAATCTCATAACAACATGCTCAATGACATATGCAATGATTAACCACGTCTCATAACAAACATGCAGATGATGCGTATGGGCATGTATCATGATGCTATGCTGTCACATACTCATAATCAATACCAATAACCGTCATCAACAATCAACCTCTATAATGTGGACATTTAACCAACATTGCTCCCAAGGATTGGCCCTCATAGGGCCAAACATATAGTGAACCCACGGCCTCACACAAGGGCCTAATATACAACATAATGGCCTTACTCAAGGGCCACATATACACAACATGTGGTCCTTGCTCATTGGGCCTCATAGTGGGCCTTGCTCATAGGCCATGAATACATCACAATGAGCCTTATCCATGGGCAATGAATACATCACAATGGGCCTTGCCCATGGGCCTCAATTACACGACTTGTGGGCCCTACACATGGGTCTTGAATACATCAGATGGGCCATGCCCCATGAGCCTAATATATATCACAATAGGCCTTGCCCATAGGCCACGAATACATCACAATGAACCCCAACTACGGGTCGCATATGCATCATATAGGGCCTCAACAATCGGAATCAGCAATCGGTCACAAAAAACGGCCTCGATCACTAATCGGCAATCGGCCACGACAAACAGAATCGGTCAATAATCAGAATCAGCAAATCGGTCACGATAAACGGCCTTGATCGGTAAGAATGGGCCTAACACGGCTTTTAAGGGAAGGTCACAATGAAGACATCTAACCATCATTGCCCATCAATGTGGACATCTAACCAACATTGCTCCCAAGGAGTGGCCCACATAAGGGACTCATACGCAACGTAACAGCCACACATACATCATGCCGGGCCTTGCCCATGGACCTCAAATACATCATAATGGGCCACAACCCATGGGCCTCGAATACAAAATAGGTGGCCCCTACACATGGGTCTCATATGCATCAAATGGGCCACGCATCTGGGTATCGAATACATCAAATGGGTCACGCATCATGGGCCTAATACATATCACAATGGGCTTTACCCATAGGCCACGAATACATCACAATGGGCCTTGCCCATGGGCCTCAAATTCAAGCAAGTGGACCCCATCATATGGGCCTTAAATACAAGGCAGGTGGGCCCCACGCATGGGCCAGAAATACATCATGATGGGCCTCATAGTTAGGCAGCACCAATGGGCCTCAAGTGGGTCACATCAATGGGCCGCACAGATATATATCAAGGTGGGCCTCAGGGATGGGCCACAAAGATATCAAGGTGGGCCATAAAAAAAAACATCATATTGGACCTTGACAAAGGCCACAGATACATAACAGGTGGGTCCTGCTCATGGGCCCTCAAATACACCACATAAATGGCCATAAATATACCAAAGTGGACCTTATCATATGGGCTGCACCAAGAATCATTCAAGAGTTGTAGGTGTAACATGTGTATCACTGCACACATGGGCCACGTATGGTGATCAGCACTGCCCAAACATTGTGGACGGTGTGGATATGGAACATACATCAAAGTGGGGGTCCACAACACCGTCCAAACATGATCCAGCACTGTCCAACAATATCTAGACGGTGTGAATTAAACTATACATCATGATGTAGCCACGTCAAAATGGATGGGCAGTGGATATACAAAACACACATGAAGGTGGGCCCCACCTCCACACTCGTTGTTGAAAACTCATCAACTATACAGCTGAGTGCGGTACACGAACCAACCTATTCACAACAAGTGGGTCCCACATGGGTGTGGCCCACAAATATAATATTATAATATATATTATTCTATATAACATTATATAGAAATGCATCTAACGTCCATCGTCCAAAGATGGATGGACGGCCTGGACGTAGAATACATACTTGCAAGGTGGGCTCCACACTAATGGACGGTCTCGTTCATCGACCCCCTACTGGAGTGAGGGTTGCTGATCCACTGTTCAGGCGATGGACAGTATGGATATAACACACATCATGATAGACCCCTCCTACTGCCATATGGATGGCCAGACATACATCAAGGTGAGTTTACGTCTCACATCACGGTGGAGTCCACACGTGTGTGGATCCCACGCTACTGGGCAGAAGGATTAAAACATATATAGATTATAATACATATAATATAATACTATATATTGTATATAATATATATTACATATAATACATGCCAGCGCCGTCCGTGCCACAGGGCGGCCGATGCATCTGCATGCTACTCAGGTGGGACCCACCGTCCTTACTGCCAGACGGTGAGGGTGCCACACATACACGTCAAGTTGGGCCCACACCATCTGAATGGTCCAGATCTCACACATACTATCGTGTGGCCCCATGTGGTAGCTGCCAAAATAAACGGACGGCATGGAGAAATATACACATCAGGTGGAGTCCCACACGTGGGGTGGGTCCTACCGAACTTGCTGACATCCGTCAGCCAACAGATGGACGCGTGGATATTAAATAAATGCACAGGTGGGTCCCACCGTCTGAGAATAAGGCCCATACATCACCTGGACTCCACGTGCACCATCAGAGTGGACGGTGTAGATTCATACCTCCATGTGGGGTCCACAGAATTTGCTGGTGTCATTACACCGCTGATGGGAGGTGGGGTCCACATAAATGGACGGTCTGGGTGATCAGACCCAGATGGCGTCATTACACCAGCTAGTACAGCTGGTACGCTGTACGCCAGCTAATCTACTTCATACAAGTGGGTCCCACGTGGGGCCCACATAAGGTTTATCTGCCATCCAAGCCCTTGATAAGATCACACGGACCTGAGTCAAGGGAAAAAAAACAAATTTCATAATGATCTAAAACTTCTGGGCCCAGAAAGGGCTCCAATGGTAGACGTTCAATCAACACTGTTTCCTGCGACGTGGGCCACCTGAGATCTAAATACAGATGATTTTAGGGGTGGCCCACCGTCAGAAGGAGGGCCACCCAATGCACGGTGTGGATATAAATCAGACCTCACGGTGGGGCCTACAAATGGGACCCGTGGTCCCTGCCCAATCAGCGTCCACGGCTGGCGTTCCTGTGCTGTCAGCGGCAACAGCATCTGCTGCTGCTGCTTGTGGTTTTTTTTTTTTTTTTTCTAAGGATTTTGAAAGGTGGGGCCCACATCAGGAAAATCCACGCCGACTACTGGTCTCCCTGTCTCGTAACAGACCTAACAAGTCCAAGATGCAATATTTTCGGTGTATAAAAACATCACAGCGGGCCTTGACAGTCAAAATCGCCCAAAACCACTGTTTCCTACATTGTGGCCCACCAGAGATTCGAATTACCCTCAATTTTTTGTTCAACGTCTAAAATCATCTGGGAAATGGAATGGACGGTGTGGATTAAATTAATACATCAAAATGGGGCCTATATAAGAGGTCCACCCTAAAAACATAATTATATGTACATCTTTTGTACACCCACTGGCAGTTCACTTTTCACGTCTCAGCAACGTCCAGCGTCCAGGGACGCTGGACGGTTTCCATACAACGCATGGATAAGGTGGGTCCCACATGTGGGGACTATGGCTAATGGGTCCCACGTGGATGTGGCCCACTTGATTTGGACCATCTTGATATTTTTGTTTTCCCATCTCCCTAAGGTAGGGCCCAAATAGTTTTTACGGCTGGATAAGACATACATCAAGTGGGGTACATCCAGATGGGCCACACCGCCACATCGTCACACACAATAAAAGTGGAAGAGAGAGAGAAAGCAAGAGAGAAGAATAGAGGCACCCACCTTTGATCTCCTCTTCCTTCTTCCACATGTGCAATCTAGAGCTCCAAGGGGACAACTTTGACGGTTGGGATGATGATCCAAGGGTTGGATTGGGTGGTAGGATGGTGGGCCACACTTAGCTCCTCTCATGGAGAACTTAGACGTTTCCTCTCCTTTGGAGTTGCTTGGGAGAGTGAGAAATGAGAGAGAGAGAGAGAGAGAGAGAGGAGTGGTGATGGAGTGGAAAGGATGGGTTCTTTTGACTTTTGTAAGAAAAGAATGGGCTAAGCATGTGTTGCATTGACTTTGGGTAAGGAGAGGTAAGGTGAGTGATGGCTTGTGATGGGATGTACTTGACCCATGATTGACGTGATTGATGGGACATATCGTAGAGATTCTATCGGAATTCACAAAGCGCGGCGTTTTCCTCGAATTGAACGCTGGCCCACATCTCCTGGCCCGGGCATCGCCTCACTGCGCGAGATGCGGCGTCGGAACCGCGGCGACGGTGCGGTCGCCAAGGTATAGGTTTCGGGTCGAGCCGACTTTGGCATGCAAGTCTCGTCTTAGGATCGTGCGCAACGTTGGCTTTAGGTTGAGGATTGCCGGAATTCGACCGGAAGGATCGCGGAAGCCTTCGGAACAGTACGGACTAGGTTACGGGTCTTACACATCACTATAGGTATTTGTCCTGTAACATTTTCTCTATATGCTTCTACAAGATGGAAAATAATGCGTTGTGAGTCTATGTAGTCATCTCCTAGACTCTTCTCTATTCTTGTTCTTTGACTCCTACGAGGTTCAATAGGAGCTTCCACTATATGTGGAGTTGTGCTATCTGGTTCTCTATTAGGAGTTTGGATTTCATTATCCTTAGACTCCAAGGATAGTGAGTTATCAAAGAACTCAACGTCTCTTGACTCTATTATTGTATTAGACTCCATGTCTAGAAGTCTATAAGCTTTAGTATTTTGTGCATACCCTACGAAGGCGCACTTAATAGCTCTTGGTCCTAACTTAGTTCTTTTTGGGTCAGGGGTTCTGCAGTATGCAAGACACCCCCACACTTTTAGATATCCTAGGTTAGGTTTTCTACCTCTCCATGTTTCATATGGAGATATTTTATACTTTTTAGACGGTATTCTATTTAGAATATGGCATGCTGCAAGCAGTGCCTCACCCCATAGACTTAGTGGTAACTTTGCTCTTATCAGCATTGAGTTGACCATTTCTACTAATGTCCTATTCTTCCTTTCAGCTATTCCGTTTTGTTGAGGTGTGTATGGAGCAGTACATTGATGTATCAGTCCATGTTGTTCACAGAAGTTATCGAATTCATTTGAGAAGTATTCTCCTCCTCTATCGCTACAGAGAATTTTTATCTTCTTATTTAGTTGATTCTCTACTTCTGCTTTATATACTTTAAACATGTTCAATGCTTCATCTTTGCTCTTTAATAGGTACACATACACATATCTAGAGCAATCATCTATAAAGGTTATGAAGTACCGTTTACCTCCACGAGTAAGAATACCGTTTAACTCACAGATATCACTGTACACAAGATCCAACACTTGAGACGATCTTTCAACACTTGGAAAAGGTTTCTTCGTCATTTTGGATCTTATGCACACTTCACATTTTTCGGTTTCATTATCTGTGTATGAGATTAAACCATTATTAGCCATGAACTTCAAGGTACTATACCCTATATGGGCTAGTCTATCATACCACAGTCCAGCGGATTCAACCATATACGCAGAAGTGCTACTTTCATTCAGAGAAAACTTGACCATCCCGTTACAAGCATATCCCTTTCCGACAAAATTTCCATTCTTAGATAGAATCAATTTACCTGATTCGTACACCACTCTTATCCCTGGTTTTCCCAGAAGATCCCCAGAAACTAAGTTTCGCCTCATGTCTGGGACGTGCAGTACATTAGTCAGAATCACTTTCTTCCCAGAGGTGAATATCAGTTCGACAGTTCCTTTGTCGACAACCTTCGATCGGACTTCATTTCCCATTTGGACTTCTTGACCATCGGTCAATTCCTCATAGGTTTTGAAGGCAGATTTGTCGTAGCACACATGTACAGTAGCGGCAGTATCATACCACCAACCTGAAACTTTGCCTTGGATGGCATTCACCTCAGTGATCATGACCACTATATCGCCTTCTTCTACTGCACTTGCCTCTTGTTTAGACTTGCGATATCGGCATACTCGAGCATAGTGCCCGGTTTTCCCACAGACATGGCATGGGCCTTTGAACTTTCCGTTCTTCTTTTGGGTGTTTTTCTTGAATTTCCCTTTATTGAGTTTCAGAGAATTGTCCTTCTCGGGATGTTTGTTATTAGAGTTATTTATTGCATGTACCTTGGACGAGGTATTCCCGTTATCATTCTTTTTGTCACGGTTACGGGATTCTTCCTCAATTCTAAGGTGTTTCTGGATTTGTTCCAGTGTGTAGTCCTCAGTTTTATGCAGCAACTTCTTTCTATAGTCTTTCCACATCGGTGGCAATTTGGCGATTATAGCCCCGACTTGGAATGATTCAGGAAGATCTATTTTTATCGCTTTGATTTTGTTTACTATTAGTTCGCAATTCTTGGATTTGGGGTAGCGGTTTGTTATCTACCATGTTGAAGTCAAAATACCCGCGATGAGAAACTTGTTGGTACCTTCTTCTTGACCTTGTATTTGAACTCCGAGCGGCCCCAGGATCTCCTTTCTTGATGGCGTCTGTTGAGTACGGTCGTAGAGAGACGGTCGGAGAGTGCATTGAGAATGTGTCCTCGACACAAGAGTTCATCTTCGGCTCGTTTGGTGCGGGCGGCCACCTGTTCAGGTGTGTCGTCGTCGGTTGCTTCAGGTAGCGCTTGCAAATTTGGATTTAATATATAGTAGATCTTTAGCGCCGTTAGGAGAAACTTCAGCTTGTCTTGCCATCTCGTAAAATTGGTTCCATCGAACCGATCAAGACGTATCAAGTCTTGATTTATCAACTTGATGGATGAAACACTGTTGGCTTCCATTATCAAATAACACTTTAAGATTGTTGAGAAAATTTATACAGATTAGTGTAATTTCTGTATAATATGGAAACCAAAAATCACGATAATAAAAATTAAGGACAGGCTGAAGCACGTCTGAAAAACGCTGTCCTTAAAGCGTTATTTGTCCCTACTCAATTGAATTGAGTGAGCTGATAGGTTACAGGCAAATAGCTTCTAGGATACGACGAGCCTGGTGTGGGTCTGCGTTTAGCAAACATGAAGACCCACCAATTGGAACTCAATTACACAATTTCTGGCAGAAATACAATAAAGAAAAAATCCCAGAAGAAAAGAAAAGAAGAAGAAAATTTGGTTTTAGACCACTGCTTTGGTCAAGTCTTCAGCCACTGGTTCAGTTGAACCGTCCTAGACCACACCTTTGGTCTGTTCTTCTTGCAATAGTTAAACCCTTGCTGTTTTGTTGTTAGAATTACAGGAGTATTAGAGAGGATTAGTGGGCTTTCTCAATTAGCATGGTAGTGCTGGATTGGCTTTTGAGATGGTTTGGAAACATATCCAGGCCCTCCTTTTATAGGCAATGGTGGCTAGGGGGTTATGGTCCAGAGACTTAATTTCCATTAAGCCATTTCTGGCTGTTGGAAAATTAGCCGTTTTATGGCCGTTTTCTGACTGTTGTGCATGGACCATTAACCTGCTGCATGCTGACTGTTGTGAGATAGCAGCTAGCCGTTTTCTGACTGTTGGGCTAGCCATGCGTGATTCTGGTGAGCCACTGCACTAATGGCTCACCATTACGATTCAACTGCTGTGACTCTTTTCGATCGATCTATATATATTGAGAGTTCTCTCTCTCAGTTCTCTAGTCTCTCTGCCAACCAGCCACCCGCCTAAGCCACATAGTCGCACCGCGACTCGCACACGTCTCACTCAAGGTCGCGAAGGAGCGACCCTCTGCGACACGATGCGGACGTGCAAAGTGCGCCACTAGCGCCTCTACAGCCACACTGCCTCACATGCTCAGGCCCTCGCACCGAGATCAAGACCAAGACCAAGACCGAGCCACACTGCCTCACATGCCCACGCCCTCGCACCGAGACCAAGACCGAGCCCGAGTCCGTGCCCGAGCCCGAGCCCGAGCGGCAGCGCGCGCGCGGGTGTTCCAGTGCTTCGCATTGGAATACGCAAGGTCCATAGTCCACGGACTACGAAGGTAAATATTATAATACTCCACATCTTTCATATAAACCACATTTTCTTCTCTTCCCTTTCCCATGTGGGACTATTCCCAAAAACCCGCAAAAAGGTGTTTTCCAAAACAACTTTTATATATTATATATTATTTTATTATTAAAATATTTTTATTAAAATCAATATTTTGCAACATTTTCAAGTTTAGTTCTATATCTTTGCGAGTATTGGCGAAAATACTAAATGAAATTAAATGTTAGAATAAAGAAAAGTTAATTTACTTAAATTGGTTTCAGGTATTGATGTAACATGCTTTTAGAATGGCATTTTTATATTTTTCTAGGGTCCTACTCATGATGGCTTAGTGGTAGATTCACATGAATTTCAACACAAAGGTAATGGGTTCAAGTGCCCATTGTGGTGTGTGTGGGTGTGTGAGGAAGTGTGCAAAAAAAAGGGGAAAAGAGATTAGTTTGGTTTTATGTAGTATAGATTGAGTGAAACCCTCAATCACAAGAAATTAGTTTCAAGCTACACTACAAGAAATAAGGTTTTTAGCGACGAAACTTTTGGCAACGAAATTTTATTTCGTCGCTAAAAGTTACTTTTATCGACGAAATAAACTTTCGTCGCCAAAAGTGTAGTTTTAGCAACGAAACTTTTAGCGGCGAAACTTTTCACAGCTAAAAATTGTGGATGAGACTTTTAGCGACAAAAATTTTCGTCGCTAAAGGCTACACACAAAATTTCAAAAAAATGAATCAAATTACTTTTAGCTACGAAAATTTTCGTAGTTAAAAATCGAAAAATTTGCCTTGACTTTTAGCGGCGAACCAAAACCGTCGCCAATAATATTTTTAGCGACGAACATTTTCGTCGCTAAAAGTGTTATGCATTCTACCTTGCCAAAACCGTCGCTAATAATATTTTTAGCGACGAAAATATTCGTCGCCAAAAGTGTTGTGAATTAATATTTTGAGCGACGAAATCGTTTGTCGCCAAAAGGATTATCTCAAAAATTTCGCACCGACTTTTAGCGACGAACCAAAACCGTCGCCAATAATATTTTTAGCGAAATTTGGTCGCCAAAAGTGTTATAAATTGGAAATTAAAAAGTTTCACCCTAACTTTTAGCGACGAAAGTTATCGTCGCCAAAAGTGTTTTGCCCTCACTTTTAGCGACGAAAATAGTCGTCGCTAAAGGCTATTTTGGATTTTTCCACATCGCGCTCTGTTGCGAATGTTGGCGGTAAAACTTTTAGTGACAAAAATTTTTGTCGCAAAAAGTGTTTTTTTAAAAATATTTTCCAATGATGTAAAAATGTTTTAGTTTTTAAAGGGTGTTTTAAATAATGTAAAAATGTTATACTTTTAAAAATTTTAAATCGGTGTGTGTGTGTGTGTATATATATATATATATATATATATATATATATATTTTTATATCATATAGTGGAAATTTTTATATCATATATATATATATATATATATATATATATATATATATATATATATATATATATATATATATATATATATAGAAAACTCACTGCTTTATTTGGTTAAATACGTTGTACCGTCTGAACTTTTTTGATGACCCATCATACGTGATGAATCTTGCAAATCTGAACGGTTCACATGAAGCGAACCTCATGAAACCTTATGGTATGAATTTTTACTTTGATCTGAAACTTTGGTGGACCGTGAAAAATGTAAACATTTTCTTTCCTTGATTTGAATTTCTCTTTGCTATGGACGGTATGGATAAAAGTTTTAGATAAAAGTAAAACTTGGTCCTGGGGGTTTTCACTAGGTCTTTGCTTCACATGAACGGTTGATTTTGGATCAACATCACGTATGATGGGTCATAAAAAAGTTCGTACATACTACGTCTGAAACCAGTTCATAGTGAGTGCCTCTCTATATATATATATATATATATATATATATATATATATATATATATATATATATATATACTTAAAAGGTAATATTTAAATGATTTGTAATATCACATGAAAAATAATATTGAGAAGTTTAGAAATTTTAACAATGTTTGAGAAAAATTTTGAGAACAAAATGATGCTTTTGAAGAAAATATCGGTAATTTGAAATTTTTGAAAAATTAAAATATAAGAAAATTATTGTGATTTTGTGAATAAAAAATCAGAATTTGTATTTTAACTATTTTTTGAAATAATTTTTAATAAAAATGATATTTTGTAAAAAGAAAAAATATACATTTTGAAAAAAATATCGTTGTTTTTAAAAGGCAATTGAAATTTATCTGTCAAAAATAAAATTAATAAATTATTATGCACATCTACTAATTGAACCTTTAATTGTTTTTTAACAATCCGATCAGTCTAGAGTGAAGAGTAAATAACTTCATACATTTAAATCAAAATTCACTCAAATTGTTGATCAATTTTGTTTATCTAATATCTTTCTCATGTGTAACATGATCGAGGCGAGTAACTAGTCAAAGTTCACATATCCACCGTGATGCATGTCACTTATCCACATTGTTCATCCATTATGCCAGATGAATTTATGGCATGAGCCAAAAAATGAGGCATATCCAAAGCTCTAGTGGACCATGCCCAAAAAAAAAAAAAAAAGTGAATCAAGTACTTGTCGTTAAAAACTTCTTAGGGCCATTGTTTCTTTTTGTGTGGGCCACTTGAATGTTGGATCTACATAATTTTTCAGCTCATGTCTCAAAATATTGTGGTAAAACAGATGGATGGAACAAATATGTTATATATGTCACAGTGAGGTCCAAAAATTCCAACTAGCACTTTTGAACGATTTCCAAGGCAGGAAATTCCAAACTGGTGAAAGGGTCATAATTATCCATTCACCCGATATTTACACTTGCAATGAGAAATCAAACAGGCCGTTAGGTGAGTTACTCATTACCCTTATTAGAGTAAACTCTGTGGGGTCCACCATTTTTTTTACTAGAGTAAACAGATAATTTGAGGTATAAATATGAAATAGAAAGCATATCAAAAGCCCAAGTGGACCACACCACAGGAAATAGTGTGATTGAACATCTACCATTGAAAATTCTTAGAGGCCATATAAGTTTTAGATCAAGCTGATGTGTTTGTGTTTTCTCTTCATTCATATCTTTTTTATATTATGAACATGTTGGATGTCAAATAAAATTATTGTGGACCCATGGAAGGTATCAACAGTTGAAATCATTATTCCACACTGTTTCAAGTGGCATGGTCCACTTTACTTTCGGATTTATCGAAAATATTTTTGAAATATTTTTAACTAAAAATGATATTTTAAGGAAATAAAAATGATATTTTTTGAATCACATTTAGGCAGGCCCAATATATGATTATGAATGTTTTAAGGAAACCCCTCTCCACTATATGATGTGGTATAGCCCACCCAAGTCATGGATTGACTTTCTCCATATCGTTCAACGCCTTTATCGAATCATTTTAAGATATTAACTAAAAAATGGGGTGGGTCCAAGGCTTAAGCGGATGTCCAAGGCTAAAATGGACCATTGGCTACCCCCCCCCCCCGACACCATCCAATGACTGGTAGTTGGTGCTTTGCAGGCCCCACCATGATGTATGTGTTTAATCCATGTTATTCATCTATTTTTAAAGATCATCTTATGGCATGAGACAAAAAATGAGGCATATCTTAATATGAAATAGACCACATTACAAGAAACAGTGTTGAATGAGCGTCAACTGTTTAAAACATTTTGGGGGCCATAAAAGTTTTGGATCGAGATGATTTTTGTTTTTCCCCTTCATTTATGCCTGTATGACCTAATAAACAAACTGGATGTCAAATAAACAGTATAGTTGGCCTTACGACGATTTTAATGATGGATAACCAATCACTATTGTTTTCATGTGGTGTGGTCCACCTGATATTTGAATACCATTCATTTTTGGGCTCATATCCTGCAATGAGTTGGCAAAACAAATGGATCATATGGATATACAATATATAAATCAAATTGGGCCCACATCTACTCCATCAGTCAAATGCATCATTCCATGGTGGGCCCAGGGCTTAAAAATCAAGTCAATCCGTGACTTTTTTGGGCCACACCACATACAAAAGTTGAGAGGGGTTACCCTCCATTAAAATATTCATAATCATTTGTTAGGCCCACCGAGATGTGGTTCACAAATCTAGCCCATCCATCATGTGTGTCCCATTTGGATGAGGAGTTAGACCAAGTTTCATATGCATAAAAATTTCAAGTGGACCCCACCAAGTGCTTTTATATGTTTTAGATGGTATGGCCCACCCAAGTTCTTCACATGATTTTAGATGGTATGGCCCACCCAAGTTCCATATAAGGCTGATTTTTAGGATATCCCATAATTTAAAGGGTGCCCATCAAATGCACGGTGTTGATGTTTGACACACATCATGGTGGGGCTCACACAGCTTGACCTTTGTGTTTAATCCATGTCGTCCCCTTGAGGTCAAGCTGTGTGGGCCCCACCGTGACATGTGTCAAACATCAACACCATGCATTTGATGGGTCCCATTTAAATTATGGGATATGCCAAAAATCAGCCGTATATGTAACTCCGGTGGGCCATACCATCTAAAATCATGTGAAGACATGCCTAAAACATATAAAAGCACTTGGTGGGCCCCACATGAAATTTGGATGCATCTGAAACGTGGTATGATCCCTCATCCAAGTGGCACACACATAATGGATGGTGGGATGGATTTGTGGACCACATCTCGGTTGGGCCAAAAAATAATTATGAATGTTTTAATGGAGGGTAACCCCTCTCAACTTTTGTATGTGGGGTGGCTCACACAAGCCTCAGAATTGATTTGATTTTTAATCCCTAGGCCCACCATGGGATGGTGCATCTGACTGATGGGGTAGATGTTTGACACGCATCATGGTGGGGCCCACAGAGCCACACCAGAACCCGGCCTAAATTTGGCCGCGCGCTAAAAAACAAAGCCGCGCCCAAAAATAACCCAGTCCCAAATCTGGTCTCTCTCTCTCTCTCTCTCTCTCTCTCTCTCTTCCCTAACCCAGATCTGGTCTGTCTTCTCCTCCTCTCAGCAGCTGTTTGAATCCATGGCCATCATCGTCGTCCCAGCACAACAGCGGCTTCATCTGATCCGCCTCCAACTCGGGTCCCATTCCACCCAAACCGTCCAATTCCGGTCCACTCCCGCCTTATATACAATGCTCGTCTAATTCCCTCAGCGACGAAAGAAGAGAGAGAAGAGAAGAAGGATAGAGAGAGAGAAGAGAAAAAGGATAGAGAGAGAGTAGAGATGCCAAGGTTTGATCCGTGGCCCGTCTTCTTCAAGCGCGAGTGGAAACGCAACTGGCCGTTCCTTATCGGCTTTGCTGTCACCGGCACTCTCATTACCAAATTCACCCTCAGCCTCACCGGTACGTATTTTCCCCTTTTACCCCTCTCTCTCTTTCTTTATATTAGCTTTTACCCTCATCTAACCCTCTCTTCCCTTTCAATTCCCTTTTCCCAGACGAGGATGCCAAGAACTCCCCCTTCATGCAGAGGCACAAGAGGTAAAAGAAAAAATCTCTTTAGTTTTCCCAACTACCCTTGTAACCCTACAATCGAGATCTCTTGCTGTTTGATTCTCATTTCATCGCGTATCTTTTTCGATTGGATTCGTAGGAAGCTACGATTGGAGACCGTGATTCTGAACCGTAATTAATTTCGATTGATGTTGCTTGAATGGAAATGTTGAGTAATTTTTGGTGTTTTTAGAGGCGTAGATAGTAGCTTGGATCTTGAGAATCCATATAGGTGGGCTGGTTCAGTTAACCAGACCGTTGATCTGGTGGCCCATTTGCAGAAAGTTTGACTATTTGCTTGGCCTGGATGGTTGATGGAAAAAAGGGCCAAAGATTGGAAAGGTTGGATTTCTGGTCCAGGATATCTTTTAGGGCATGGTCTGTCCATGTGGTACCTGTCAGATCGATGGTCTGGATCACAGCTATGGGTCCCACCTGGATGTTCTCGATGACTGAGGATCATGTAATTCTTCAAATACTAGGGTATTAAGGAGGTTGTATATTATTGGGATAATGGAAATTGCTATGTATGCTGTCTAGACTTGAAATAAATGGAGTTGAAATGTTACTTTATTTTTCTATAATTCTGTTTGCTAATGATTTTCTTTGACGGTTGTCTTTATAGAATTTTTACGGTATTATTAGTCTTTGGCTGAATATACTTTATTTTATATTTTGTTGAGGTTTTGGTGCATCACAATAACTATTGTTTGTGTCAATCCGAGGAAAAAGAACCCTTGTATTCTCATTCATCTACCATCTATGTATACAACACTATGTAAGCATTGTAAATTATCTTGTTTTTCAAGACCAGATCCTCCCTTTGTAACTCAAAGAATCCCAACTCGAGACACTTTCCATAGGTTGCTGCACCATGACTTGTCATGTAGGTCACTCATTCCTACTAACATGCTGCAAATGAGTAATCCTCATCTTGAAAATTAGTCTGATCCACTCAGTAGTGGACCACAACTGATGCTTACACAAGATGACCGTTGAAAGCTTTATTCGAGTTTTGGTTCATTGTAAGTTTTTCAAGTGATCACCTTTTTCTTGCATTTTTGGCTTGGAATTACTCAACTAAGTTCCTGCTATAGCTGATAGATGGTGTGTTCATGGCTATAGCTAATAGATGGTGTGTTTGTGCCTCATAGGTATCCATTTGGTCATGAGGAACTTGTGGACTCCAGATTTTGCCTTTCGTAGAAATTGTGGGTTTGGATGCAAACTACATTTATCAAATGCAAATCGTAGCAGAAGAGT
This sequence comes from Magnolia changhungtana, assembly GCA_030180095.1. Taxonomy (NCBI): domain Eukaryota; kingdom Viridiplantae; phylum Streptophyta; class Magnoliopsida; order Magnoliales; family Magnoliaceae; genus Magnolia; species Magnolia changhungtana. Next base: position 4,163,258 of record JASAUF010000391.1, on the reverse strand, counting down.
GCATTTTTCATGTATTGATTACAATTTGTTCCTTTCTCTAGTTTCCATCTAGGTTGCTGAGTTGTACATCCAAACACACCCTAGGTTTCTTTTGTTCATGCTCATGTTATGTATGATCATCTTTGTGTATTGGGAGTTCCATTCCACTTTAGTGATTTTTGGTTTATCACATGCAATGGTCACGGGCGGGAGATTTGTAATCTATGCTACTGTCTTTCAACAACGACTAGCGTCAGGTGAGTGTGATGTTTGGGCTATAAACCTTAGTGGGGCCCATTGATTTGGATGGATCGGATTTACTTGCTTGTATGTCATGTTTTCCGTGTATGTGCTTACATCAGTGCAATATACTCCGTTGGATTATTATACAAGAGAAGGTCCCAAGTCTAGCTGTCTGGACTCTAAATTACAGTCCACCCAGTGGATAAAATCTAACCTTTCACATGTGTGAGAGGGTTTTCTTTGTAACGTGGATTAGGTTGTGCAAAAATCAGCCAAATAGTCATGGATGGACCCCACTTCAAATTTGATATTTATCAATGGCTTCACATTACTTTACATGGTGTGGCCCACCTGGTAAAGTAATTAGGCTGATTTTTGCAGTAGGTGATCCTTGAATGTCTGATAATTGATGTTTTCTATGAGGTAAGTGATTGGATGCATTTTTATTAAATTTCATGCTTTTAACTTAAGCTACATTTGGATGTGCAGTTGATTTAAATTAAATTCCAACAAGCAAGATATCCAAAATTGGATTACTCCCACTTTATTTAGTGAGTGATAGGTTCCAAGTTGCAATTGCATTTATTTTAAGTTGAACTTGAAACAAAAACAATTGCAGCAATGTTGAGAGAAAACTGCATCTATAATCAGAAAGTTGTTGCGATTGTTTATTTCTACTCTGTTGCATCTTATTAACTTAGTTGAAGTTTGTATGTCCAACCTTATTAATTGTAGTTTTGCTTTGAAGAAAACTATGCTTGCATTGCAGTGTTTTAGATATTTTTTCCCTTTTCCTTTTTCGAAGTTGGATGTTGTATCTTGGATACCATTTCTCATTTTGGTTATTGGATTGGCATTATGAATGCAGATGGAAGGACAATCCAGTAATACAAGATTCGTGAATTCCCAGTATGTTTGTTATCCTTGGGTTTTCATATTGCTTTATGGGAAGCTGTGCAGGCATTAAAATTAATTTGCAAGATCCATGTTTGTAGTTTAAACTTTCTTGAAGAATTGGATTGTTTTGAGAGCTTATATAATCATCCATGTTTGTAGTTGGGAATGATCACTTTCATGCTCAAATTGACACGTGTGATCATTGGATGTTAATATCTTGGTCCTAGTAGGTATCGTTAATGGTAGTATGTTCTCTCTTAAATCAAAAAGGTGGGGTCGCAGGTTAGCTTCTAATAGCCAACTGTATGATCTCACAGTAACACGTTTAAAATGAAAATTTTGGTTCCATTAAAATGTGGAAAACCATGTTCTTACACAGCTGTTTGATGTTGAGTAGGATGCCTCAATCAATCTTTTATTTGATATCTAATTTTCCATGTGTTTTGTAGGGTCCTTATAGAAATCAGTCAACTGTTTGCAAGGCCCAGGTTAATGAAGCATGTTACTGGAAGCAATTCATTGTTGTCATCATTATTTTTTATTTGAAATGTTGCTGTTGGCCTTTACTGCGCTTGTTTTCTACATCAAAGGTTTCTGTGGAGAAATCATCGAATTCCACCTCAATGCCCCCAAATCAAGTTGGAAGTCCCGTCATCTGATAGTAAAGATGTTGAGCCAGCAACTGAACCCAGTCTTACTCATGTCTCCATCTCTGCATTCATGACTGAAGTGGCAAGCCTGGTTAAGTAAGCACATCACTTTTGTTGAACTGCATTTGGTTACCAGTTGTTCTTTAGAGGCGTTGAACTGTTTAGCTTAGTTTATGAATTAAAGCTGATGTTGAAAATTCTTTAATTTCTGGTTCAAACCCTACAATGATTTGGATCTCACAGGAAAATCACTCGCAAATGATTTTTGAAGTTCTTTTATGTTGAATGATGAAAGGTGAAAAATAACCAGTGTTTTAGAAACTGGAATGGATTGGCTGTTTTGACTTGTGGGGCTGAACTTGGCGGGTTGTGCGCTCTAGTTTCTTCCCTCAAACCAGTTCTTTTTTTTTTTTTAATTATTTTTTAAAAATGTAAATATTATAACATTTTGATTGCATTGCCTGGTCAGTTGCATTCATTTACGCGACTTGAAACCAAATCAGTCATGTTCACAACCTGTATTTCAACTAAAACAAAATTGTCTGTTAGTACTGTTGGCACAGGTTTTTTAAATAAACAAAAGCAAAGCATATTATTGAATTGAGTTGTCCAACATGTCTAAATGCCTTGACACATTTCAGTATGGTACCCATGTCCAAGACCAGCCCGACCATTGGTCAGCTCTACCATGTGGATTGCTTGGCCAAAAAAATTGAACTACAAACATGTATGTCCAAGACCTTTTTTTTTTTCCTTTATTTATTTATTTATTTATTTATTTTTGTTGCTATATTGCATATGATTTGTTGCCTGTATTTGTAATGGATTGATTTATTGAGGGTTGAAGGGAATCAAAATTTGCAACAATCTTGGAAACTCATGCTATGTCGCCATTTCTATACTGATAGCTGTTAGTCTTTCTGGTTGGTTATTTTATTTCAGTTTAGTGTTGATTCATTTGACATGGGTTGTGATAGGGAAGATAGCATGGGGAGTTGTGTTCATTTGACACATGGACAGTCGCACATAAAATTATTGCTAATGGCGAGTTCTTCTTTGCAGATGCTTTCAGACAACCGTCAGCCAAGCAAAAGTCATACCTAAATTGTGACTTTGTATTATTTGTGGAACCTAATGTTGTGTAATAGTTTGATTGAGTTTGTTTTGAAAACTTTCAATAGTAAACAAGTGAGATTGATTGTTCGATTGAGTTGTTAACTATTTTATTAGTATTATGGCTTTCATGATTGATTGTTTCATGAGTGGATTGAATGAATGGATTAGTAGTTTAAATAAATATTTAAAAAATTAAACATTTTTAGCCTCAATTTGTAACCGAGGCTTGGATGGATTTACTAGTTTGGGTTTAGCTGGATGTGAATGTGAATATGATGAAATATATTATATAACAGGTGTATATTAGGATGAATATGATGAAATATATTGTTAACAGGTGTATATCAGGAATTTTGTGCGGAATTTTGAGTTGTATATTAAATTAAAAAAGAGACTTTTAGCAACGAAAATTTTTGTTGCTAAAAGTCGAACGAATTGAAAATTTTCGCTGCTAAAAAATCTTGGAAATTTTTTTGGCGGTGAAAATTTTCGCTGCTAAAAGTCTTGGTATTTTTTGCAGCTCTTGAAAAATATTTTTGGTAGCGAAAATTTTTGCTGCTAAAAGTCTTGTAAAAATTTTTTTGCAGCGAAACTTTTCGCTGCTAAAAAGTCTTGGATATTTTTTTTGCGGCGAAAATTTTCGCTGCTAAAAATTTTGGAAGTTTTTTTGGCCGCGAAAAGTTTCGCTGCTAAAAGTCTTGGATATTTTTTAGCAGCGAAAATTTTTACTGCTAAAAGTCTTAGTAGTTTTTTTGGCAGCGAAAAGTTTTGTTGTTAATAGTCTTGAAAATTTTTTTGGCCGCGAAAATTTTCGTTGCCAAAGGACTTGGAAAATTGTTTTAAGCGACGAAAATTTTCGTCGCTAAAAAGCTTGCATTTAGCGACGATTTAAGTTTTTCGCTGATAAAAGCCTTTTAGCGACGAAAATTTTTGTCGTTAAAATCTTTTAGCTGCGAAAATTTGACTTTTAGCGACGAAAATTTTCGTTGCTAAAAGTGGTGTTTCTTGTAGTGCTATTTTGATAGAAGCATTCCTCATCAAAAAATATTAGTTATTGCATTCAAAACCACATCCATTCCTTTCTTGATCATGTTTATGGTTAACGATAAGCATTAATGCGGCCTACATGGATGCATTAATGTTAAATGGTCCACACAATCCATTTTCAAGGCCCTACAATGGGCAGTTATTGATAGAAAAATCAAGTTGGTATTTGAAAGTGTTAAGATATTTAGGAACTGCATTGGCTAGGAATGAGTTGGTGCTAGTTGAAGGCTCTAATAAACAAAAGAAATGATTTGGCATCTCTAATCCAACTTGACATCACTCACCCAAACGGGCTAGTAGTCATCTTACTCGCGTTCTCCCATCGAATTGAGATCGATAAAGATCCTCCACTCTTGATTTGGCGTCACTTGATCGTTATGGCCGCTATTTTGTTGAATGTTGAAAACCTGAAAGCTCCTGATCAGTGCTATATTTGGCATCATCGGCAAAAACAACCCATTTGTCAGCTGACCATTGGATATTCCATTGCAGATGTGAAGAATTACGAACATCCCATGATTGCATGCCGGATAAGTCAAAGGTGCTCTAATGATTTGGCATCATCATGTTAAATGTCGAATGTGAAAAAGTTGCTCCACTCCCGATTTGGCGCTACCCACCTAATACTGGCCGATTACCACCCATCAAGGTAGACATTATCCCATGGAATATACACTTATGTGGATATTATTCCACTGAATATTGAAATTGGAAAAAACTTCCCCACCCTACTTGACAAATCTCTAATTGAATGTGGACCTTTATGGACATTATACTGTTAAAATTCCCGATGTGGGAAAGCTTCTCCACCCCATGTTTAGCATCATGAATTAGTAGTCGTCCAACTAATGGACTCTGGTTGAATGTGGACTATCATGAATATCCTATCATTAAATGTCGAATGTAGAAAAGCTGCTCCACGTCATGTTCGGCATCTTCAGTTGGTAGCCATCAACTGATGAACTCTATTTGAATGATAGGCATCGTCCTCTCAATTGTGGAACGTGGAAAAGCTGCTCTACTCCACGTTTGGCATCATACGCTGGTACCCATCTAATTGATGGACTCCAGTTGAAATGTGGACCATTATAAACATCATAACATTAACCGTTAATTATTAATGTGGACCATTATAGATATTATAACATTATTAAATATCGAAGATGACTGTGGACCATCATAGACATCATAACATTTGTTGGTCATCTTGGCCAATGGACATTCTCCCATCGAATGTGGACCATTTGGCAACCCTCACTAGCCATTAATCATCATAGTATTAGATGGTCCTCCCAAATGTGGACCACTACCAGCCATCAAGTCGATGTATATTTTGGACCATAGCCCATCCATGGTGAGGCCCACCAGATGGACAGTCGGGATGATCTGATTCCACATCTATTTGTGTCCCCATTCATTCATAGGTGTCTAAGCACTGAAACACATGGCTGTCACTACTGAAAAAAACGTCCACATCATGGGCACTGCATGGCTCAGTTCAGTCTTTGCAGAAACTCCAAAATCATATCCATCGTTTAGAGAAAGAATTTTGATCTCTGGTAGATTGTGATAGTTGTACCCATGCTACGTGGAAAATTTGTAATTGCAACTAACCGTTCAATCAGTGGGTCTCAATTTAATGGATCATAAAACCCAGAAATTACACTGGTCTAGATATCTGAAGGAGTGATTGGTGGACATTTAATGCACGGTCGAGATGAAAATTTTTCAAGGCTTTGATTTCAGAAAAATGGTCTAAAAGAATCAGGGATTATGATTGTTCAAACAATCTAATTTGTGACAGCGAACCATCGACAGTGGATCACACAATTTGGATGGTTTATTTTTGAGCTCATCTTTTCTACACATGTATAATTTAATTATGAGAGCCTGCATATCAACCATCACACTCGGCCAGAGTACCAAATAACTCCCACGTCGTTTACCGCAACGGCCCACTCTGCAGTTCTACCTACCACCAACAGGAAATTGTGCGTTTCTCACAAGTCACTAAGCTGTGACAACTCAATCACCAAAAAAGATGCATGCCAATCCAGACCGTCCAAGTTATAGGCCCTCGTATAGATCGTCCCTAAGCTAAAACTCACACGTCCGGTGGATTGAAACAACCTATTTAGAGACCACCAAATATACGGTTGATAAGAGACCACTTAGGATCTCAAGTTCAACTCGAAAAATCAGACAGTTGAGATCATCTGATCAACCAAAATTAAGGCGACGATCCATCCATAAAGAGGCCCACAACTTGTACGTGTTAAAATCGGCATGCACGAACCGCACGTGCACATGCGACGATCTGTCACAAGTTGGTGCCTCAAAATCAGATGGTTCACAGCGGTATATGGACGGGATTGTTGGTTGAGATGTGGCCAACACCTAGGACAGTCCAAAACTTTTCTGCATGGTTGACACGTGTACGGTAGATTCCTGCCACAGGTCAGTAAGATGTGAGAAACGCACACTGGATCCTACAACTATATAAACCCCACCCACTCGCGGTTCATTCCCAGGTCCATTCCACGGTACATCCACTTTCTTTCTCATCCCGTCCGACGCCCATTCAGCGCTCTCTCCTCGACCCAGAGGCAATCCTCAAAATACCCCTCATCCCCGTCAGAGAACCCCGCAGGCTACTCGGGGCACTCTCGTCATTTGCTCAGAGTAAGGAGGAGAAACGGCGCGACCAATGAGACGTACGTACATCTCGCTTCGTATGCGTGTGGCCCTGACCAGCATCTTCTTTTTCTATTACATGGTGGTTTTCTTTATATTTGATGAATGGCTGCGATTGAAGAGGTCCCCCAGCTCTCACGACCATCTTCTTGCGCATGTACTCGTTGTCTTGCATGTATGCCACGTGTCTGGGCGGATGCATAACGTGGCCCACCCCTTCGTTTAAGAGAAGTGAGAGTAGTACTGCTTTTGATACTCTGGCGTGTGTGATGGTTCATGTGCATGCACTAGGAAATGAATGCTTATTACACCCTCTTGTTTCACACGTGGAGAAGAGGCCCACGTGGTCGGACCGCTCGTCTGGCGGTCCCAACAATGGAGATCCCACGTCAGAAAACTAGACCAATATGATCATCAGGTGGACCCCACTTATACAAAATAAATGAACGGTTTATGGTTCGGATTATTTGCATTTCCAACCCGCCTGATGATAAATAACATCCAGATTTTAGATGCATGCAAGAAATCTTCACCATGAGATCGCTTGACTAGCCGATTTAATCTTAGACACGTGTGACTTGTGTGAGCATGTAATGCAAGTGAGTGATTAGCTTTTCTCCTCGCAAGTTTCTCTTTTAGAAGTGGAATACAGGTAACTCAAGATAAACCGTCAAATGGGCCCCATGTTATGGCTCACGTACGTCCTAGCTCACAGATCGAGTGGACATCTAACTGATGGTTACGATGAAAAATCTAGCGAACCTAATTCAACTGATAAACGTCCATTGATCAAGGGTTAGGACAGCTCAATCAATCTGATTCAGGACTCGTGATATATCTACCGTGGGTCCCACTATTTGGACGGTCTACTTTAAGTAACGTATGGCATAGATGTATGTTTTCTGACAGTATGCACATGAAAGTATATGCATGCTACGTGTACAGTTTCTAGCTGCATGCATATGAACCATCACTCTGCCCAAGTCCGGACGAGCCGAGAGAACGTTCTATACATGCCAATTTTGATAACGTCCAATCCTTTTAAATGGCACAAGGGGTGAGATATTGTTGATCTGAACCGTTCATTCCTACAACTAGAGGTGCAAATATCAACCTTTCATCATCTTGAAACATCTACTAGATAAGATCCCACTTTGTATTTTTATGACTCCTCTGAGTTGATGATTCCAGCCGGGGTTAGGATTATCCACCCCATAGCTTTCTCTTGCTCTTGAATGAAGGGTTAGGATTGTTGGTTCTAATTTTCAAATCCCCTTTTTTTCCTTATTTATTTATTTATTTTTATTTTTAAATTCTAACAAGGACCATCCAATTGGGGGTGATTCTTGCATCATTGCTTGCTCCTAGTTGTTAGTTGTGTGAATGAAAGAATAGTTGATATTGATGATAGATCATCCTATGGGCCCTTTAAAAGGTTTGGGGAAGGTGGGGATGTTAGCAAAATCATATATATATAAATGAAATAGTTATTGGGACGGATGAGGGTTGGAAAACTCCAACCCAATGTTAAATTGGGTTTGATCCGGGTTGAGCAAATTCAGTCGGGTTGGTAATAATCACATGTATTTGGGTCAAGCTGGGTTGGGTTGGTTTAGGGTTGAGTACAAAGGAATTCTGGTCTTGCTTGGGTTGGGAACCATGGGCTGGGTTGGTTCCCATTAAGGAAGTTGGGATTGCCTCGACCCTCGAACTGACCCGACGAGTTGCACCCCTACCTCGTAGCCAGGGAACCAAATAACACATCATGCCGATTAGTATGGGCCAATGTTACTTAGATGGTCAAATCCAACCCTTTATTTTTTATTTTTTTTTGAAGCATGCAATTGGGATTATGTGTCATTTGCTATATTGCTATTTATACTGTTCCAAAATTCCAATGTTTCGTTTCTCTTAGTATTATCATTGATTATGATGCCATGCAATGAAAAACTTATATATTGAGAATGTAGAGATATATTATTTAATGTATGCAATAGATAGAATGCATGTGATAATATGCATGTTGCAGGATGTCTAGTTATAATATTTATCATTGCATATATACATAGATTATGATATCAAAATACTAGTTTGTATGTATAGCTATAATGCATTTACTTCATATTTTATAATCTGTGTTGGATCCTACTGTAAAAGATTTTTGGATCTTCCATACAATGAACCAAGGGCGAGGAGGATAGGTGGATGATGTGTACCTGCATTCGCTATTAGACACGGTGTTGAAGCTTGCCAAATGAAAGAGTGATGCACCGCAGCAGCAGTGCTTCTGCTCCTACCTCTCCCTTTTTTTACCAGGCTTTTGATCCTTCAGATGAGAGCAAGAAAGGAGACTGCAACCTTTAATTTTATAACCTTGATTAGACTCCTATTTACGGACTTGTATGGTACACTGGTTGTGTATGTAGCATATGGTCTTTGCACCATATTCCTATGGGCTCCACCTAAAGACACATTAACATGATCCAAACCATTCACGATTTTATCCGGAGGGCTAATATATACCATGTGTGAGACACTGATTTCTAACACCTACGCCTAGTGTACCATGCATTGAAGAAAGTAGCGTACTGTATACAAGTCCCCTTCCCATACTAGGTACTATACTAACCCACAATCCAAGTTACCTTAGTGTGTACATATGCATGATGATGATTCTATATCTATAATGAGATAATATCACTTGTGACCGTTGTTGCTGATGTCTCAAATCTTTCAGCAACAGGGTCTGTTAATGCTATCGACAGACCGTTCGATGCCATTGAGAGCTGTTCGATGCTATCAAGAAAATCCGAATATCCCATGTTGGCTACTGGACACTTTTGTGGTGTTCTACTCGATGCCATCGACGAGCCATCAATGCCATCGAAGTCCCATCGAGGTGCCATTAGAAAAATTTGAAAAATTCATATTTTATTGCTAGAATGATTTGGTGTTTAGTTCGATAACATCGAAGGTGTTCGATGCCATCACCAGTCCGTCGATGCCATCGAAGTAACATCGAAGTGTCATCCAACGATTGCGCTGAGTTACACAAAGTTGCATAAGTGCGGGATTTGTTTCCTATTTCAATTGTGATTCTCATAGAGGCTATATATATGGGTGTAATCGGGAATATGGCATATATTAGGGCTATCTCAAGGCTTTCTAATTCGTTCCTAAAGGTATGACTAGGGTGGAGGTTGAATCAGACTCTCAGGTTGTGGTGAACGTCTTGTGCGGGAAATCCAACCTTGGATGGAAATGGGGTTACTGGTTAGCCAGGATTTTCGGATATCTTCGGGGAGGGGAATGGGGCTGCAGATGCAATGACTCGTTAGGGAAGTAAAGAGCAAGCGTCCACGTCGTGGGGCAACTTGGTGAATCTGCCGGCCCAAGTTAGAAGGATCATTTTCCTTGACAAGGTTGGGTTGGGGGCCATTAGGGAAGGGCCGTAGAGGGCTAGGAGATGATAGGTTTTGCTGTTGGATTGGGCTACCTCCGCGGTTTTTTTGTCTTTTTTGTCTTTTGGAGGTTTTTCTTAGGTAGCTTTATGATAGGCTTCCCCTGGGGTCTTTTATTCCTAGGGGTTCCTCGAATGTAATTGGTTTTCTGTGATATATGACAAGCCCTTGAGGCAAGGGTTTTTTTTTTTTTTTTTTTTTTTTTTTTTTTTTTTTTTTTAATTCGTTTCTAAAAAGGTTTTAGGGCTTGTAAGGGGAAATTCGAGGCTTGTTCGATAGGGTAATTTCGTATCTTATAATTTTCTGCTTTCATAGTGCATTATTGTTACTTTGTGCCGTGTTTTTTTTTTTTTTTTTTTCTGAAAGGATTTTTTCACATTGAATTTGGTTTGTTTGTGTTTGAACTTGGTTGTGCGATTTGAGTACTTTGTTTGATTCATCTCTACGTGCTTCCGTGGTTCCCCAACAACCGTCATACATCCTCATCTTTCCAACCAAAGTGACACTTGTGTAGGACATCCTCACCATGTAAGTAGTAGCCTAATCGTGGAGATCACCTGCCTTGAAAATAGTGTTATTCACTCATTAGATGAGTCATACCTATATATTGAATGAAGCCGTCCACTATCCTTTGATTTTAACAGTGTGACCCACCTAATTAGGCCACTCTAATATACATTTAGAAGATAAGGGCACATAGGTATTGAGGATTTGATATAGATATATCCTCTTAATCTAAATTATCATGGTACACAAGCATGGGAATGATAGGTAGCTATTTGAAGGTTTCATTTTGTTAAAATACTTTTAGAGAACGATCAAATGACACTTGAATCTCCCGCATAAAATCTCGCTGCTCGCCTGAAAAATCATGAGAAAGGCGATCCCTGTGGATGACAGAATGCAGGCCAAAGGTATTTCCTTGGCATCTAAGTGCTCCTGCTGCCCCTTCCCCCTATCTCTAGGTATCGAGACTGTCGATCACGTCTTCTCATCTGGCGCACTGGCTTCAAAGGTGTGGGACTACTTTGGTCCAAGCTTTAGCATTCCCTCTCGGCTCTAATGCTCGGCTCTTGGGAGGGCCTTCACTTGGTGGTCTGCTACATCCGAGTCGAACTGGATGCTCTCCCTTAGGGGCATCACCCCGTCCCTTATATTCTCACGTTCTTTCCTGAGAATGTTATCTTCAGGGTGATCCGTTGGATCCAGAAGCTCGCCCCCCTACTCCCTCTCTCGAGAGTGGTTCAACGTACTACTACTTCTGCCCTTGTAAGCATGGGCCTTGATGGGGAGGCAACAATCCGAAGACAAGTCCATATGGTCAAATGGGTTCGCCCTCGTTCAGGGTGGATCAAAGTCAATGTGGACGGATCAACTTTAGGCAATCCGGGCAACTCTGGGGGTGGCGAAATAGGAAGGGACAATGCCGAAGATTTCATCTTTGCTTTCTCTTCGGGCTATGGGTTTGGCTCAAACGGTTTGACCGAAGCGAAGGCGATATGAGAGGGCCTGTCCCTTTGTAGGGAGTTGGGCTTCACCAAGGTGGAGCTGGTCAGTGACTCCAAAGTGGTGGTGGATGCCATTAACAAGCAGAGCGCCATCTCTTGGGCCTTGTGGTACTGGTGAGTTAGAATCAGAGCCCTCATGGCCAATATGGAGGTTTCTATCTCCTACTCTCCTAGAGAGGCAAATGCGGTGGCTGACGGTCTTGCTCACAGGGGTAGTAGCTGACAGATCCACCGCATTTTCCGTTACATGATGGAGCTGCCCACCCTCATCAAAGGCCTTATTTTCCTGGATAAAGTCGGTTTAGGTTATTTGCGTGAATCTTAAGGGGGTTTTGTCGCCTCTTTTCTTTTCGTGGGCCTGTTTCTCCTTTTTGTCAGCAGGTCCACCCATACGGTGTATAGCTCTTCTTTGCAAATATATATGAAAAGACAGTACATTTAAAAAAAGAAGTTGTAGAGGTTCAACAGTGATGCATTATGTATTACATCCACTCACCTCGTCCCTTCACTTTTGATATTGAGCCCAAAAAAGAATCTGATTCAAAACTCAAGTTGGTCACACCATAGCTAGGGAATTAAAGGGAGGAGGATGTCTTGTTGTGTACATGCCATTGGACCTGTTCAGTGGGAGTGTCCTTGTAGGACGAAGGTGCTAGGATTTTTGAAATGCAGGAAAATATAAAAGTTCTAGAAAACCCAAATTTTAGATTTATAGTCTCAAGGATCCTCATTAGATTTTGTCAAGTTTCTAGAATGGAAAAATAAATTCTAAGAAGTAAAATTATCTCAAATTGATGTCGTTGAAAAATTGTCGATTTGTTGATGCCAATCCTTCAATAAGAAGGTCTCTTTAAAGAAGGTGAATAGAGCCATCTAATGTGGACCCCATACATTTGGAGAATTTGTGCTGGAAAGAGAGAGAAAGCAATGGAATCTCTCTCTCTCTCTCTCTCTCTCTCTCTCTCTCTCTCTCTCTCTCTCTCTCTTGCGGTTTGATGATGCTCGATGGTGGTGGGGCATCCAAAGCTCTCTCTTTGCTCCTCTCTCTATGGGATAAGATTTATAATGAGGATCTAGGGTTTAGAAAAACGCCAGTTATGGTACTTCATTTCCTTACTGTCTTTTATATGCCCTCTTATATTGAAAGTAAATGATCTTGCCTTATTCATTTACCCAATATCGTATCTATAGTTGTCTCTCTGGTTTAACAGTATCCAATTCTTCCATTATCATGGGAATCCACCCTTAATTCATACCTATGCAAGCCAAGTGGTGACTCTCATATCTAAACCATTTAAGAGTATTATCAACTGCGATTAAAACCTTTTTAACTGTTAAAAATATTTATTGAACCTTTTGAGTGTTGGCCCTAGCAAAAATGTCACTTGATGAATATATGATCCCATGATCTAAGCCAAAAAATATTTCTTAGAAAATTAGTGCATCCGATTAAAACCTTTTTAACTGTTAAAAATATTTATTGAACCTTTTGAGTGTTGGCCCTAGCAAAAATGTCACTTGATGAATATATGATCCCATGATCTAAGCCAAAAAATATTTCTTAGAAAATTAGTGCATCCCTTATTTGAATCATGCGAGCCTTCATGGACCTAATGCATGTGCCTAGTAACATCTATTTTGTTGGCCACATGATAACCTCGTAAACTAAGCCAAAACACCTATAATCAAGATCTTGAACTCTTTACCAATCTTTAGTTTTAAAGATTAATTAAATCTAGAATATCCTTAAGTCAATCACAATTCAGGCATGATGGGGCTGATGATCGAAACATTTCATCATGACTCATCACCAATCCCCTTGCAGAAGATGACCAATAATAATGGCAACCATAAGTCTGTCATACAACTTGCAAGGTGGTCATAGAATAACACGGTATTGAGATTTATGGCCTACAACTCTTCCTTGGTTAGTGATTGTTGTATCCAATATCTCTTGACTCATCATTAGTACCCTTACACAAGATGACTAATCACATATCTGTCCAATAACTTGCTAGATGATCATGAAATAATTAGATATTGAGATTCATGCCCATGACTCTCTTTGTTAGTAACTGTTGTGTGCAATCTCTTCTAGCTCGTTATTAGTCCTCTTAGGATGATCATATGATAATAATAGTATCCACAAGTCTATCCTACAACCTACAAATGGTCATGGAATAATAGGCTATTGAGATCCATGGCTCATGACTCTCTTGGTCAATGATGGTTGTGTCTAATCTCAAGTTTTCAAGGACAACTAGAAGAATCTCTCCTTTAACCCAGGTTTACTTATGTTTAAAGTACTCCCAAATATTAGTTATGGAACCATGACATGTTGACCCCTGATTATCATGACCTGTAGACAAGACCACCTGTGGTTTTCACGAGTGGTTTTCCATGGCACAATTCCAATAGATCAGGCGCATCTAAAAAATCAGGAATATCCAAAATTCAGCTGGGCTACACAATATGAGTTTAAGATTTGAGGTGTGATTTATTGTTCCCCACTTGAGTTGTCAATCATTCAATTTTTTAGGCTTCCTAATTTTTGGACTTTATGGTGAACATGCATGAGGGGTCACACCAGATGGATGCCATGGAAGTCATACACACATCACAATGGGACCATCATAGCTCAACACCATGGTAACTTACTAGGGAGCCAGAGCCATACTCCATTCGATCATTCCCTATGCTTCTCCAACAATATCACAAGTGAATTTGTAGCTCAATTTGTACAATTCATACTATATTCTAAATGAGCAGTAGTTCTAATATAAAAAAATCCTAGTAATATAGAATTCAAGTCTTAGTAGGATCATCTCTTATTTTTCCCACACAGAAATTTCTGAGTATCGACTTTTACAAACCGTGTAGTTTTTTTTTTCATCTCACAGAGTAGGAATTTCGTTGTTTTTTTTTTTTTTTTCAAATTTTTTTTTAATGTTTTTTTTCCTCTGCAGTTCTTTGATAGATTTTTAACTTGAAGAAACTTACTACTCATTAAGTTCGTAAACGTGTGCATCACCATATTGATGTATGTTCTTTTCTTATCATCTGTTTCACATGTTCTACAACTTTTACAGTTTGAATATAAACCTAATAAGAAAAACAAGCTAGTCCCAAAGATAGCAACCAGGGCAAACAAATTCCAGAGAGACTTCAGTTTATTTGATTTCCATATAGCAAGGGAGATCTCTTCTAATTCCAGGAGCCATGAATTTCATTTTCGGAGGAAATTGAACAGACGCGGAAAGCGGAATTCCAGAAAGTGTCCCTGAGAGGCTTGTGATAGTAACCTTTTGCTTGCATTTGGTTTTATTTATTAGGGTTTGTGAGACCCAAATGGCTATTTTGCAGAAGGAAAGGTTGTGCCCGCCCAGTGTGCGCACATCTCCCACCATCCAACAATGGTGGGCAGGAATCTTATTGTGTATTTTGAAATGGACCTTTAAATATTCAAATTTCATGATTCCCGCCAATTGTCTTTAGGTAGTGGGAAATAATGTGTGCACCAATTAATTTTCGGTTATTTAGTACTAGTTCTATCTAATCTAATCTTTGTTTTTCCATCCTTTCGTCTCAGCGTTCAAGGTAACCTCCAGTGGTTGGCAGTCGTCGATGACTGATGTCAACTCGATGGGCTTCATCGCTACTTGTATTTATTTATTTATTATTATTTTTTAATTGCTTGATTATTGTGTTTTTGCTCTGTTGCTTTTGTATTCACTCCCAACTTCTAATGCTTGCACATGCTCTTTTTTTTTTTTTTTTTTTTTTTTGCATCGCAATGTTTATCTATACGATGGTATACTCGACCCAGACCTCAACAAACTTTCTGGTATTTTCTTGCATCATAACCATCTTGTTTTCAAGAATTAGTGGACTTCCATTGAGTCGCATCCACCGCCTCTCCGGCTATTTTGATGACCTTACCCATAAATAGGACCAGGCCTAGTCGTGGGCACATTCCTATATTGGATATGTGGATTTACATCTTGTCCACACTCCAATACATGTGTGACCAGCCTGATGAGTTGGTTGGCCTTATTTTTGAGCCAGACCATCTCCACGACGAAGCCCACATGATGGACAGTTCAACTGTATCATGATGAAATATTACTTATGGTAGATGGAACTGAAAATATATAAATTTTACTCTTTTTCACTTTGAGTTTTGTGTTTGTAGACGGGGTTGGGGATCGTCGCACTTGTGACGATAACAGTTCTTAAGATATATGTGATTTGTCATGGATTTTTGGGCCTTGGCAATGCTCCAGCGGATGGTGATAGAGAGTTTCAATTGAACGTTCCGCCTTCCATAATGACAGGAGGCCGTTTACAACGCCTCAGGCTCCAGCTTGATCTTGTTGATCAGGAAATTGATGATTATGGTATAGATTTTGTTCTTCTATTGCATGCAAGATAGATCCGATTGTCGAGCAATCCTCACCGTATAGATTCCAGCTGTCTCACATGGGGCATATATTATGACCATTGGGTGGGCCACATATGTTTCTTTCATCTAGCTGTTCATTAGTTTTGTATAGGTGTGACCTGCCTGATACATAAGCCCGATTTCCTACATGTGGTATCTACATTGTTGCCATTGCATGATGAAAGGCTCTGATCTCACACAGGTTTGGCTTGTTACCATGTGTTAGGTGAGTACTCTTTTCAAAGTGTACTTCAGTACAATGGGGATGATTATTGGCAATTGTGCTGGAAACATGATTCAGTACTGCTGGAGGCTTAATGTGATGTGTGAGGCCCATTGTGATGTGTGCATGACATCCAATCCATCCATCACGTGTAATCCTTCATATTCTCCTTGTTTTCCTAAAATATTGCTGTCCCAAAATTCAGGTTGGCCTCATCAGGCAAAGTCATGTGGCATGGCCTACTAGAGTCTGGGAATGGCCTGAATTTTGGAGTGTCTGTTCATCTTGAAGGTCGCATCATATGATTGGAATGGGTGGCCTATGCAAAAAAAATAAAATAAAATAATGTGAGCCCCATACAATTTGGAAAGTTTTTAATGGCGGACGACCCCATCCCAGCCACAGATTAGATAATTATGCATCATTATTGGACCGATGGATGGACTCTTTGTAGGAGTGGTTTTTGTAAATCTCAAAAGTCCATCATTTATCCTCTTAAGGATGAAACATGGGCCATTGATTAGCTGAGCATGACATGTCATGCTGATCCACATATGGTGTGGGCCTCATCATAGGAGAATGAACACTTTGAATTAAAATTAGCCAACCACCTGTATTCAATGTGCAGGTGTGGCACTTCTAATAAGTGGATCAGCCTACTTTATGGGATTGGATTTTCTTGCTGAGGCCCACCGGCAAATGGCCTGGATCTTGCACATATGTGCCGCATTTCACGTCTTCAATCTCTCATGTGAATCGTTTGAGCATTTCTCATGTGAATTTAGATATTCAATTATTCTATGGTTTATATGTAATTTTCATTTCTTTGCAGATTATGAAGAAGTTGACGTTTTTTCTGGTTTGACTGACCAAGAGCTTAATGCCCTTCCTGTTCTCCAGTATAGAATTCCATCCGACCATCCATCTCCGGTGGACCCACAAAGGCAAGTGAGCTTATGGTGGTGAACTTTTCTTTTCTTTTTTTCCCCCCCAAAAAATAGGGCCCAGCACTCCTGATAATCCAATCAACGAGTATACAATTTTTCTGAGGCTCCCAACTGCACAAATGTTGGGCTCATGGTTTGATAATCAAGACTGTTGATTCAATGGCACATCACAGAAGCACGCTTATAAGCCAGATTTACAGTTCTAAATCTTTGATTGTTAGTCTGTTTTACCATTGAATTAGATGGTTACTTTATTTTCTTACTTCTCTGGGCCACCTATTGAAGGGTTAGGATTTTCTGATCTGCCATATGCAGTTGGGCAGAAGTTAGGAAATATTATAGAGAACATGAAAAATCCCTGAAAAGGTCTGATAGAGTCTGGTTTTGTTAACAGCGGGAGCTCGTCGCTGCACCAGGAATCATCTTCCATGCAGGATCGAGCATCATCTTCCACCTCCATGACGTCCACGATCGTGATAGAGGTTAGTTTCTTGTGCACTTCTTGCTGATTTGGGTTAGCCCCACAACCACCTGTGTGCGGCCCACTTCGGGCCGGATCTAGATTGAGGCTAAGGGTTCGTTTGTACAATCTCGGCAACCTTCATTTCATGCATGGTCCATCCATTAACGGTCGCTGCAACAGACCAATGGTCTGGATTGCCAAAACATGTGCGCCACTTGTCAGAACTGAAATACTGTGGAAATTCCTTGGAAAGACGCTTGCATTGAATCCCACTTCCACAGTTTCAACTGCATTCATACTTCCATTAGTGAAGGCATAGTTTGTTAAAATTGTTAATTTGTTGGGGATGCGACAAGCCTAACATGACTTGCCCAATGCGGAAGCAACCTCAGGTGGAATCACACAACGCAATAGGGAAAGAAAAATTCAAGCAACTATAGAGAACACATGAATTTTACATGGAAAAGCCTTTAAAGGAAAAAACCACAGTACCAAGCAACGAATAATCCACCATAATAAGAAAGTTATAAGAGATAGAACAACTTAAAGATTATAAACCCTCTTCTTTACAGATGAACTCCCTTCAAAACTCTCTCTGCGTCAAGCACTCGCGAGATTAACCCTAATCCCGTATTACAAAGGTATATATATACTTCCGTATGAAATTAGAAACAAAACTTTGCACTTATGCATTTCCCTCAGTCGCACCTTCGATTGACTGAGACATCAACAGTCTTTTAGTCAACCGAAATAGATCGCGGTCGACTCGGACATCACAACGTGCTTCGATCGACCCAAGAATTCATCAGTCGTCCAAAAGCAATGCACCATATTAAAGGTACTCTATCAACAATCTCCATCGTGGTTTAAATCTTCTAACTCTAGTGTTCTAAGTTGTTATCACCATCTCCACTCTCCTTCATAGTAGCACCATCATCATTGCCTCTCGTGCACACTCTGTCTTCATTCATTCTTTGCTAAGCTTAAAGAAATCGAGCAAAACCTGAACTTCTTTGCAGGAACATTCGTAAGCATGTTCGACAGATTTTCATTAGTGTGAATCTTCTTAAAAGTAATACCACATTCCTCTAACATTTATCGGATAAAATGATGATGAACATCAATGTGTTTAGTCCAGGAATGGTATATTGAGTTCTACATCAAATTGATCACGCTTTCGCTGTCACAATATACATGCACGACATCTGCTGAAGCCTTAATTCATTTATCATCCCTTTCAACCAAACTGTATCCTTGAATGTTTCCGTCACTGCCATATATTTCATTTCAGTTGTGGAAAGAGCAACTGCAGATTGAAGCTTTGACATCCAACTTATCGCTTCACCCACTAACACAAGCAAGTAACTGAAAGTTGACCTTCTATTATCCACATTACCAATATAATCTGAAGTAGTCCGTCGTACCTCATACGTAATGAAGTAGTTTGTCGTACCTCCCATGTAATGAAGTAACCATTTCATTGCTTCACTACCAGAAAAAAGGGCAAAGGCTACGGATTTAATCCGTAGCCATTGACATATGGCTACGGATTAAATCCGTAGCACGACCATCGTCGTAGATGCCGAAACAATATGTCTAAAACCTATGGCTACGGATTTAATCCGTAGCTATATGTTAAAATAGTTACGGATATAATCCGTAGCAAATATTTCTGTAGCCAAAAGAACCTACAGCTACGGATATTATTGGTAGCTAAAAGTAGTGTTGGATCCGTGGCAATATGCCGAATTTATAACAGCTACGGTTAATATCCGTAGCTATAGCCTACATTAAAAAAAATTATAATCATTCATTCAATCAATTACCACCTGCATAATCATTAATTCATTCATTCAATTACCACCTACATAATCATTCATTCATTCAATTACCACCTGCATAATCATTCATTCATTCATTCAATTACAATCATTCATTCATTTAATTACAATCACATGGTGTCATTGGATGGATCTGAGTCGAAAGATCCCGCAGTAATCAATCAGTTCCTGGAGCTGGAAGATCTTTCAGCGGATAATGAAGCTTCATGTACTAATGGTGAAGAGTTACAAGACCATTCAGCAGGGTGGTCCTATTTGTGTGGCAGATTTGAATGAAGCTGAGGTCTGGGAACTTTGGCTTGGACTCGAGCAGTTGAGAAGCAAAATGCTCCACCATAGATTGTTGAATGTGACTCCTCAGCAATCAATCGGGAAATTCATCATCCATCTATCCATGGCGCCTCGCAAGATGGTCGATGAGATTAGAGAACTCAAAGGAAATATCTCAGTTTATTTGTTCATATTAAGAGAGAGGCTAATGATGTAGCTGATGAGTTGGCTAGGACTAGGAGAGGAAGAGATGTGCTTGATTTCGTAATCAGGGACTCATTTCCTCTCCTGTAGTTCTCTTTCCCATTGGGCTTTTAATAAATCTATTTACCCTTTGGGGGGAAAAAAAAAAAGCATCTCTATTTAAAACAGGGAAAGATGCCTTAAAACTTACCTGTTCACCCATGCTAATAAACTTCAATGTGATCTCTTCAAATGATAATTTATAGTTCATCTGCAGAAAAAACAAAATGCCATGTTATTTACCAACAGTCCCATGGAAAGAAAGCATTTAAATCCATAGGGGAATTACTTTCAGATGGCTCCTATATGATATGTGGGAGCCATCAAATATCCAAGAATATAATTCCTTCAAGCGGAAAGCAGTTCTCCATAAGGAAATCACATTCTATATCTCAACTATTTCCACCAGAATTTTGCTAGCATCGTACGCCACCACTGTTCTCCATCATTGGCCACAACTTGTGTCTTGCCACCTGCGGATCCAGACTATTGATCTAGCAGGCCCACCAGGGATGAGTAAATGCAATTGATAGGAGATCCTTGCTGCCCACAGAGAGGTGTGGAGAGTTGGGCCATCATTTGTAACCATCCTTTGTATGACAGGAGCTCACCTAGATGGATGGTCTGGAATGTGGTGAGGAACAAGAGACAATGAATGTGGGAGAACAATGCTAGCAGGCCTTGAATAACAAAACCTCGTGGTTTTCTCGTGAAAAAAGAGAAACATTGATATTCTGGATGAGACTCCATATGCATGCACAGAAAGCCAAAGCATGGCAATCAAAAATTTTAAACTGCAGCAAGTAAACTTGTTTAAGACCAAAGCAGAGATGATAACTTGACTAAGAAATGTTCCATATATTTAGAAAGGTTCCGTATACTGTCGTGCAAACATAGAAAACTTAAGAAATAGGTTCCTCACCTTTGCATAAAAGGATGCTGCTCTGACAAAATCTTTTGCTGAGAAAGCAGCTTCAGCCTGCAATATACTCATTTTAATCATATGATGCCACAAAAACTCAATGTATCTATGCCAGCATGTGCAACCAAAATGGGCAGATCTAATCTTAAACTTTAACAACTTCTTGTCAACAAATCTACTAGAGAAGAGGCCACTTGCATGATGTGCATCTCCCGATACCTAACTGAGATTAGCTGCATGTGCTACCATGCTCACAAGTGTGCAAGATATAGTTTGTACATCAGGCAGCCCCATAGTTATCATGTGCCCTGACCAAAAAAAAAAAAAAAAGGGACTAAAAGAAATAGTATCACAACATTCTACATTCAATTTATCTGTCCCTACTTATGACTGGACTGGCCTTATTTTTAGGGGCAGGGCATATTAAAAGTCAGGCCCACCTGGCAAGCAGCCCAAATCTCTTAAATGTGTGCCATGTTGGCAGGGTGGGCATCTGGTTTTAGCAACTACAGATGCACGTCTGCAAGTAGCATTCTCCAGTTATGGAATGGAGAAAAAAATATATGAAATCATGCACATGCATTTTAATTAGTACCTGTACTAAATATACTTGGTCTCTCTGGAACGGATCCCGACAATTTGCTAAAGCAGAAGTATATTCCTTCATGTCCAAATAAACCTTCCACATATCTCGCCCTTCATCATTAACAGACACCTGCAGTTTCCTTAACATCAGCATCTTGAACATTTTTGATGGGGCTTCATTTGCTTCATTTGCTTCATATGCCTGGGATGAACAGTGATTTCTGTCACTGTAAGATCGTGATCAGAATGTCCAGAAAACAGATTTGATGCAGCTCCATCAGCATCCCTGGTACTTCGAGAGCTGGACATGTATGTCCTTGTACTCTTTAAACCCTTCTCATTACCACTCAAAAGTGAGACCTTTTTGTCAAGCATGTTGGCTTTAAAATTAAAGGAGAAAACCCAAGAAATGTAAACTCATAAATCTGAGCTTTCTTAACTTTTTGTGGAACACATGCTGCGAAAGAAACTCGTTGCAATTGAGTTGGAGTCTTTTGCATAATTTTTTTTCCCCGAAACATATATCAAGAACCCAACTCCTTGTGGTGGTTGTTTTCGTTTTTCACAACACCATACTCAAATTGCATACTAGAGTTTATGAATTGAAAGTAGCAATATCCTAAGCATAGCCAAGTTATTGTTCGGAGGTGACCACTTATAGCTATAAAATCCCTACAAAATCTCACATTATCTTTAGAAGTTTCACCTAAAAATTGATGAAAAAAATTTGAAAATGAAAATGAAAATACTTGTACCTTTTTATTGACAAGCAAGGTACCCTTCACAGCACAACCATTGTAGAACAACCTGACCTGGATAAGTAAAGGCTAGAGGATAGAGAAACAAAAACAGAAGTTCCATCAAGAACGATTGATTATGAAGGGGATTTGGACTAGCATTAAAGAAAAGACATAGACATAATGTACATATTGGATCCCCAGTGACAGATTTGTGTAGTGTCTCCACAACTTCAGCCTGATCCAGCATTCTCTAAAGGAAGAAAGACAATAATAAAATATTTCCATGATTTTAATGGATGATAAATGAAGCAAATCAAAGGGGAGAGAGAGTCATACTACCAGTGGGTACGAATCAGGGGATTTACATACAATCCAATAGTTCTCTTCTTCTGACTTCCAAAAATGCAGCACTTCCCATGTACAAAGGAGTTAGACAGATCATGAACATGTATGGCTATTCTAACTGCTTGTTGCAGCACAAGTTTTCCCAATTCCAAACAACACCATAGACTGTAATAAATCACAATAGCAATAGCATCCTGAGTGACCATTTCATATAAGTGGGACCAATATTTCATTGATCTAGACCATCGGTGTTATTTAATGCGGAGTGGATCAGGGATAAGCAAAAAAAATCTTACAGATTATGAGATTCCAACCATCATATATTTTCTCTTAGTATGGCCCCTTATTCTATTATTTATTAACCATAAGTTTAAAAAGTCAAAAGGTCATTTCTTCTGAGGAACCTCCATAAATATTGCTGAAGGGTTAGGATTACCACAAATTGTAATAGATAAAGCACAGGAACTATTTGGAACTGCAAGTGCAAATTACAATTCCAAACATTAACTTATGATTTTGATGACAATTTGTGTGTCAATGGACGAATATGCAGTTACCTGCATACGCTTGCTTGAGATCTGATTTCAGCCATTCCCCTATCACTCCCACATTGGACCTGCTTTCCCCCAAGCCGCTGCAATGTATCCTTGCTCGTGTGGCGGTCGGTGGCGCTGAAAAATCAGGGTTCTTCTTAGCTCCATTGCAGTACCGGAACAAGTTCAAATCCCAACTCAGGTGTGCACAACTACATCCGAGGCTGGGACCAGAACAGTTATAAACATAGGACCGAATCTCCTAAGCCTGATAATCCAAACAGGGGCTAAGCCCAACCCACATCAAGATGCAACTGTACAGGACAAGCTAACCCATGCCATTGACAAATTCATTTCAAGCCACATCAAGATCCCACATGTGTACAGATCCATTGTCACCTGCTGTCACCAAAACGTGCCGGCTAATTTGAGAATAATTAAGCACTCTTAATACCTGACTTTAAAGAATTGAAACAACTAGATTAAACGAAAACCAATAAATCTGTACCTAGAAACAAATATTAAGGTTGCATCAGAATGTTCGAATGATATACTCTATACAAAAACATTTGAAAGGTCCTGATCAGAAAATCAAGAAGTGAGGCCCAAAACTAGGCAGTGTTTCCCTCAGTAGATAATTTGAGTAGACCTGCAGGCAAGAAAAATGAAAAATAAACACCCACTGCTTCACTCCTTCAGATTTTCATTATCTTCATCTCATTACTCTCAAGCTTTCAACAGCAAGCTTGAATTAGAACCCCAGTAATGTTTTCATCTGCTCATCCAATTGTTTCTAACCGTTTAATGTATAATGGTTTCTCCCTAACAAAATACACCCAAAAGAGTCTCCTAATGATGAACTAAATTATCTGTTGAGAAACAGTTAGTGTTTACGAGTTTTTATGATACTAGTGAATACTTAATGTTTTAACCCTTGTGATCATACCTCTACAAATCCATCCCCAAAGTTGACACCATTTCCCAAGTTATGAGCAAGGAGGCGATTGAGCGAAGCAGAGTTGAACTGGGTGAGGATGAATATCTTGTTTATGCCACTGTTGATGCAATTGCTCATAGGAACATCAATAAGCCGATAGCATCCTCCAATAGGAACCTAAAAGTGACATAAGATTGTGTTAGAATGCATTCTGAATTTTCAAAAAATTGCAAAGTGAGATTTTTAATTTAAACAAGTTAGGGTTAGTTTTCATCATTTGTCATGAACATCAACCCTGGTGACCTTTAAATCAACGCTTTCACCCATATTGGAGGTCATTGATGATCTTAACCATCTAATCAATGACCTCCAATATGGATGGTCAAGATCATTTGTACAAAAATAGGTCCAACTAACATTTCAATCCATCAATTTGATAGTTCTCATAATGGATTGCTCCTAAAGAATCACTGCTGTTAGGCAATCCTAACAATCCCATCCATGGGTTGGAAAAAGGAAGCTACAAAAAATAACCCTTGAAATGTGTCTAGAATGGATTTGATCATCTGATCACTCTTTTTTCACATTTTAACCCTTGAAATGTGTCCCATACTTGATGGACAGTTTAGATCGATCTATTGGACTATCCAAGTTAACCGATGCAACTACGAGCACTATAACTTATAGTGCTCTGACAGCATTGGAGCATTTCTCATTAAAATAAATAGAAAATGCATATAGAATGAAGATAAGTCACCAGAGTTTGGACTGCACGATGGACAGATTCAACATCAACGCTAAATCCCCTCAAGTCACCGTGCAGTTCGGAAACCTATAAAAGAACAAACATAAATGAACTTCGACAAATAATTTGAACCAAACCCAGGAAAAAGAAAAGGAACAAATGAAAGAAAGCAATGAAGAATCTTGATTGCTTCACCAAGCTAACTGATCTCACCTCATCTCTGGTCGTAGCAGTAAGCTCTTTACACTCATCTAAATTACTATCCACATGATTAATTATGGCAGATAGCTGTTTCCTAGCATCCTGCAATCAAAAGATATGGTTTCCAGAAGAGGATTAATGTATTAGTTCAATACAGGGGATTATCTAAGAACTACTAAAGCAGCAAATAAGACTACCTGGTGTGGCTCCGGGTAGGTTATGATATCAATAAAGTAGTCTTAAAGCCAAGCAAATTCGCCATTTAGAATACAAGCCTGGTTTTATTAAAAAGATGCATGTCCATTGAAATGGGTGTTGCTATCTGCTCCAATACCAAATCAGTGGTTTAACTGAATGACTAAACAACATAGAAAGACCTTTCGCTTCGTCTCAGGTAGATGGGTCTTATCAATTGGAAGATCTCCTATATGGCGAATACACGTTCCAGTTGACCAAGCTTAATTTTAATTACTTTGGTATAAAGCCATAGGTGCAGGAGATGGCCATTTCTGCCATGCTGAGACACAAGCCAAGAGTCTCCTCTTCAGTCTATCCATATGCAAATTGCCTAAGAATTTCTCCTTTGCAGATCAAATTTCCTGAGCAGACAATCTAAATCAATAGAGAAGGGCTGAAAAGGCAAAGCAGAACAATGCATTCACAAACAAGGCTGGCAAGCAGAAATTTTTTTTTTCTATTACATTACTTTTTAACTGATTAACAGATGACCACCATGCAAAAACAAAAACAAAAAGAAAAAAGAAAAAAGAGGGGGAAGTGCTATCATGCAAACTCTTATGAACATATATCTGCATACAGTTATTTGTATGCCTTACAAACTACAAGAGAATTCAATCAATGTTTCTAAAGAAGAATACTGAAATGCCAAGGGCCAATTTATTAATGCTAAGAAAACAAAGTTGATAAGAAGCTCTGAAGTCAGTTAATATGCTAGGGGCCATTTCTATGGATACTTAATGGTGGATCTTTCTTCTCTATAGCCAGGTGGGCTTTTTGAACAAAATTTTGTTATCAATAAAAAAGAAAGCATTGAAGGATAAAATGGGAAACTTGCTGATATAGATGAATAAACAATTATGAAGGGGATTTGGACTAGCATTAAAGAAAAGACTTGTAGAACAACCTGACCTGGATAAGTAAAGGCTAGAGGATAGAGAAACAAAAACAGAAGTTCCATCAAGAACAATTGATTATGAAGGGGATTTGGACTAGCATTAAAGAAAAGACAGAGACATAATGTACCTAATTAACAGTTTAAATGATCTATGGACCTAATTAACAGTTTAAATCAATGGATTGAACTGTCCAAGTGTCCAACTATGAGCACTGGAGCATTTCTCTTCTATGAATAAATCAAAAGTTCAAAACCTCAGTCATTCCCATGGACTGACAATTCATCCGACATGTGGCTCAGAGTCAGCTAAGTGTAGTCCTGTTCAGCACTAGAAGTTAGCATTGAAAAATGAATCTGGATCCTCTGCTCGCCACAAGTAGAAAATTCAGTTTTTCTGCATCGTGATTGGTCCACGTGATGGCCCACCATAGGCTTGGAATTACCTCAATTTTATCCAAGTTGTGCTTTGATGGGCTTATTATAATGACCAATATCCATAAGGCATTGTAGTTGCAGGATGTAAAACACGATTAAGAATTTATTACATCTACAGAAGTACATGGAAAGTGATGGATGTGCATGACATGCTGTGAAAGAGTTGCATATTCATTCCTTTTTCTTCTTCTTCTTCTTCTTTTTTTGTTTTTTTTTTTTTTTGTTGTGGGGTGTGATTGTTTCGTAATGGTCATGCTTTATGAGAGAGTAAGACACACACACACACCCTTTCTAAGGGAAAAAGGAGAAGACAATGTAACACCTTATTTTTAAGTTTTATAGGTCCCAAGTTAGTTACCTACCAAAAAGCAAAGTCAAACAGGTTTAATAGTCACCAAGGTTGGAAGTTGAAGAACAATAGACTCATTAGAGCCATCAAGTCCAACCGATTATGCACAAGGTCAAGGGCTAATGATATATATATATATATATATATATATATATATATATATATATATATATATATATATATATATATGGAGGGAAGGTTTAAAAAAATAAGGTTTTCCAGCTGGAGAAAGTCCTGGGGCATGACCGATATGCAATGGTGCCAATCCAGGCAATGATCCTATGGCAAGGTAAATTTTCTTCTATATACAATCTGTGGGATTTGCTAATTAATACAATTCTAGATACTATGGCAAGGTAAATTTTCTTCTACACTATCATTTGGAAGTTCTTTTATTGATGCTTGGGACTAGCAATAACTATAAAACTGAGGCTTTTTCAATTCACAATCCACTATTTCTTCCAACTTTTGAAGATAATGAGATGAGCGTGGTAATTACATGGAGCAGAAATGAACTGGAAAGATAAGGAGAAATCTCCAAAAACAAACCTCTTGTACAAGATGAGGTAGTTTTTGTTGCAAAAGGTTAACAAACAGAAACATTAAGGCTCTCAATCTCTCCATACTTGCTCAGCTCCTCAAATAGATCCTCATAGGAATCCTGCAGTTTCAAAGTCATTTAAACCAAAAAAAAAAAAACTTAGAAGGATTAATCCAATCCTTTTTGTATATGAATTAGTATCCTTATCAACAGTGAAAATCACAAAGAAAAAAAGAAAAAGAGGGAACAGAAAAATGAGAAATCTTGTTATGGAAGCAAGATATTCAAACAATCAATGCTACCAAATGAGAAATTGCAAAATCTGTTACCAATTAGAAGGCACCTAACGACTCTGTAAGCTGGAAGAAGCTTGAAAAATCAGTAATGTTTTATGAGATTGAAAACAAACCAAGAGGAGTTATATGATCCTTTATCTAATGACATGTAGAGTGAGCTCATGTTCTAATTTGAAAGCCATGAATACATCATAATTAAGCTCAATTGCATAAAAGTGGAACTGATCTACTAATTTATCTTTATTTCAAAATCAGCAAAAGATCATATATCTATAACAGATTTCATCACACAATATTTCAACAAAAAATAATAATAATAATAGGACATGAAACGACAAGCTGCTACCATAATTTTCTAATCCGAAACAAGCAAAGATAGCAACTAATTCACATCATTTTTTAGCACTAAAAATTAAATCAAGAAAGAAAAAAAAAAAAAAAAAAAAAACAGCAAGACAGTGAAGAAACTAGCTAAAATCACATCCAAGCATCAAATCAACCAAAAAAACTAGTAAAACAGAGCAGAAATGCAGAACGATCTGAAGGAAAGATGAGAAAGAAAGCTAATCTGTTACCATAAAAACAGATCAGAGGCAATCAGAGAGATAAGTCTCAAGAAAATCCAATGCACTAGGGCTTTATTTGAGGATATTTGACGTGGATAAAAAGGGATGGGTGATAGGGACTGTTGAAAGGGACTGTTGAAAGAGTTTTGAAAGCTTTCCAGGGCCAAGTGACTGTTTGACTGTGCATATGCATGCCAGTGAATATCACCCAGAAGACTGACTGTGGAACAAATGAATATAAATAGAAATTATGTTAGAGAGACTCACTTGAGGGAGACAAGATGCAAGCTCTCCAAGTACCCAGTTTGTAGTTGCAACCAAGTAAGGTAGATAGGGAGATGACAAACATAATGGTAGCAATCAAGTCCAAAGGTACCATTTCTACTCTCCAAACGAGACGATCCTGTTTGGGTGCCCACTTAAAAATGAGTACTCATTTGAGTGTGCATTTGAAAATTCCTGATATTTGGTGCAACCAAACACACCCTCAATCATAATTATGCATTAGAAATCATGATTGTTTGTCATCAAAATTACTTTTAATCTGTACATATAAGATTAACTCTAATGAGATTGGCTCATTTTTAAGTGGCATCCAAACAGGCACTATTTTTTCTATTTTGTGTTTTTATATTTTGGTAATAGTGTAGTGGATCATACTCATGCAAAATCCAACATGGATCATGCATGCATGCTTGTCAATGCAGATTGTATAAATCATGGGTCCCACCAGGTGAGGTTAGCACAAAAAAGTATGATTAAGTTAGATTCATCCAATTTGTGTGATTTCTAAAACATGCCCCCATCTAGAGTCGGCCTGATTTTCAATGGTCTGGATATACATATTCCAACAATTTTATGATTTCAACTTCAAATTTCTTTTTGTGCATGGTATAATAATTGAAAAAGAATCCCTGTAAATACATCTTATTTGTTTGAAAAAAAAAAAAGACTTGGCATATTTTGAGCTTTCCGGACATGTGACAAATGGCCATCCATCACTTATGTAGAGGCGGAAGCTACGAGGGGCCCACCAAGATGTCCGTAAGGAATCTACCTCTCCCATCACTTTTGCCATCCAGCTCATGCTCTAGTACATGATTTGAAAAATGAGGTAGATCCAAAACTCAAGTGGGACACACTACACGAAACATTGAGAATGAATGGAAACACCCACCATTGAAAACTTCCTGGGTGCTTACCATGATGTTTGTATGCCATCCAAACAGGGGCTGTTTCGCTACCCATCCCCTTCCTATTTCTTCCCCCCAACAACTTTTTGATATTCACCAGTTTGATTGGTCGCACCAAAATTTCATGGTATTTCTTGCAACCTAAAACAAATATGAAATTATGAGAAGAGAAATGTCTCTGTGGTAGAGAGAGCTGAATCAAAAACCAGTAAGATTAGAGCTGAATCAAGCTTAAGCACTTCTGCTCAGTCCTTTTGTGCACACCAATACGTCAAAACTCAAACCAGTAGTTGACTGACAGAAAGAAAGGCTAGGATTGACTAAACTGCCGTTTGGATTCAAATTTCCAGTAATGTGAATGAGCATTGGGCATAGCTGGCACTCAACCTACCAAAATCCCAATTTTTCAAGATCCCTTTTACCCAAACAGATACTTGTATGTATCCGCTCACAGCATTTGTCAGATTGAAATAGATAGTCTATTCCTCACATTTAAAATGAATATGCATTACAATTACTACGGCGTTACTATCCTTTCATAATCATATACATGAAATCCTTCTTATATACTACAAAAAAGATTTGAAGTACTGCATCAGACAGGCCTAAAACACAAAGAGGACGAACAACATTGATAGATTTCAAGAAATTGGCACAAAACCCAAAATACACCACTTGCAGAGCTAAACTCGGACAATGCAAATCCCCAACTTGGGATTTGACAATACACATCCCTAATTAGGGATTTGTTATACAAATCTCTAATTAGGGATTCAACAATGCGTATCCCTAATTAGATATTCTAAATTGCAGAAAGCAACAGTGAGAAGGGGAAAACCTTACCTCAAACCTGAGAATCCGAGATTTACGAGCAGCAGAGGGCCGATGAGATAGGGAGATAGAGGACTAGGGTTTTGAGAGAGAGAGAGAGAGAGAGAGAGAGAGAGAGAGAGAGAGAGAGGGGAAGCGAGTGAAAGCGCGATGGAGAGCTAGGGCTTTGAGACGAGAGAGAGAGAGAGAGAGAGAGAGAGAGAGAGAGAGTGCGCGGAGAGGGAGAGGGATAGGCGAGAGAGAGAGAGTGCGGAGAGGGAGAGGGATCGGCAGAGAGAGAGAGAGAGAGAGAGAGAGAGAGAGAGAGAGAGAGAGAGAGAGTGCGGAGAGGGAGAGGGATAGGTAGCGCGAGAGAGAGAGTGCGGAGAGGGAGAGGGAATGAGGGATGTGGGCGCTGGATGTGGGCGCGAATGAAATTTGGTGGTTTTTTTTTGCGCGCGCGGGCGACCACTTGAGACGGTGATGTGTTAGGGGCTACGTGTGGCCCACCATAATGTATTTCATTTATCTGTGCCATCCAATAAATTCAAATAATTTTTTAGAGCTTTATCCCAAAAAATTTTGAAAATAGAAGGCTCACATGGACCACACCAGAAATCAACAAAAGGCACTTAATCTCCATTGTTTCCGATGGTGTGGTCCACTTGAGATTTAAATTTACCTAATTTTTGGGTATAATCCATTAAAATTAATTTTAAAAAGGATGGACGGCTTAGATTAAATAAAAAAAATTATGGTGGGCCACATAGAAGTTCTAACAGATGTACCTTGGCCGTGGTGAGGTACGGCTATTTAGCTACGGATTAAATCCGTAGTAATATAGCTACGGTTTATATTCGTAGCTAAAACATCCCCTAGTCCGCAGCCATTACTCGTTTTTTTGGTAGTGCTTCCCAGTGTTACTTGCCGGTGTTTGACATATATCTGCTCATAACACCCACCGTATTGAAATATTAGGTATAGTACAGATCATGGCGTATATAAGACCACCAACTGCGTTCGAGTATAGCATACGAGACATATACTGCTTTTCTTCATTTGACGTAAAACATTGTTTCGAAGAAAGCTAAAAATGAGAAGCGTGGGGTGTGTTAATTGGTTTATCCTTTTTTAAGCTCGAACTTAAGCAAGTCATTCTCAAGATACTCTTCATAAGACAACATATTATATTCCTTTCCCTGTCTCTGTGTAAATCGATGCCGAGAATCCTTTTTGCCGCCCCTAGATCTTTCATTTTAAATATCCTAAAAAACTGAGCATTCAATAGTTGATTTCAATATGCTATGGCTGTCGATAAGCATATTATCAACATACAATACTAAAATAATGAATTCCCCATTACTCAGTGATATAAGGTGGACACAATGATTGAATTCACTTATGATAAATCATTGGCTCGACATGAAAGAATCAAACTTTTTGTACACTTCTTATGCGACTATTTCAGGCCATACAACGACCTCTTTAACTTGCAAGCATTATTCTCTACTCCCTGCACCTCGAAGCCTTCAAGTTGTTTCATGTAGATCTGCTCTTCTAGTTTTTCATGTAAGAACGCAATCTTCACATCCAACTGTTCTAATTTCAGATTGTATTTGGGCAACCAATGCCAATATGAGTCTAATAAATACTTACTTGACTATAGGTGAAAATATCTCACCGAAGTTGATGCCTTCTTTTTAAGCATAACCCTTCATAACTGTTCACTCCCCAAGTATAG
Source organism: Magnolia changhungtana (assembly GCA_030180095.1). Taxonomy (NCBI): domain Eukaryota; kingdom Viridiplantae; phylum Streptophyta; class Magnoliopsida; order Magnoliales; family Magnoliaceae; genus Magnolia; species Magnolia changhungtana. Next base: position 4,131,161 of record JASAUF010000391.1, on the reverse strand, counting down.
GGTTGTAATGTAGTAAGAAAACTCGGTGAGACTGAGGTCAAATCCACAAGGACTGAAACCTGTACGTTATCTGAAAATAACTAGATCTAGAACTAGACTAAGATGAAATCTAAACCGATTGTAATTTGAGGAATAATTATGAAATATTAATCTAAACTTAATGAATTTAAAGGTAGGAAAGTAAGGATTCAGAGGATTCACTTGTAGAGATCAGGGAGATCTTATGCCTGCTTCATGGATATTAAACTGAACTTACTTGATGTAGTTTCAAGAGATGAAAGGTATATGAATTAAAATGGATTCCATCACTAAACCATGCCCAGTAGACAAAGTAAACAACATAATTAAACTAATTACCAACCAATCAACATGCTATGATGGTTAGGAAGGGTACCAACATCCAACCATGCCCAGGAGATGATGGTGAACAACAGGGTTTCCTGACGTCATAAACATAAAAAGGGAAAAGAAATACTCAAAGCCATCGCAGACCCATTGTAATTTTAGTCACAACAGACTATTAAGAACTACAGGCATTCCATATAAACGACTAGAATAAAGTAAAGTTCATAATTCGAAGCTAAATCAAAAGTATAAAATTACTCCCATCCTGCTACAAGCTTGTTCACTCCCCAAGTGCAGGGTTGTGATGTAGTAATAAACTCGGTAAGACCGAGGTCGAATCCACAGGGACTGAAACCTATACGTTATCTGAAGCTAATCAGATCTAAAACTAAAATGAGATGAAATTTAAACCAATTGTGAATTGAGGAATAATGGTGAAATAATTATCTAAAAACTTAAGAAAATTCAGAGAAGGGGAACTAGGGATGCAGAGGATCCACTTGTAGAGATCAGGGAGATCTACGCTTGATTCACGAACTCAATCTGAACTCCCTTTTGATCTAGTTTTCAAAGAGATGAAAGATATAAGAATTAGGTATGATTCCATCACAAATCCATGCCTAAGAGACAAGGTAAACAACAGAACTTAGACCAATCCATAACCAATCAAAAGATGTATGAGTGTTAGGAAGGATTTCGTCATCCAACCATGCCTAGGAGACGATGGTGGACAACAAGGCTTCCTAACCCCATAATTAGAATAAGAAAAAGGAAAACTCAAGCCATCACAGATCTAATGTAATATAAGTCACACTAAATCATTAAAAACTAAAAATCTTCCTTAAAATCAAACCAATTAAAACGAGTTCAACGAACATAATCCAAGCCGCAGAATCCTCCCATCTCGCTACAAGCTTCACCTCTTAGCCCTAGCTAAGAGGTTTAGCCAACCATGATTGGTTGGATCTCTCAACAATAATGAAAGGAAAACAGCAAAACAAAACAAAAACCAATTCTCTCTCTCTCTCTCTGTCTTTCTCTGTCTCTCTAGCTTTTCTCTAGCCGTGGGATCCTTCTCCCCTCTGCGTCTCTCAACCTCTTTATAGCTACGGAAGTCGTGGACCGGCTGGGGTCAGTGGCTTGTGTAACCTCACGCAACAAGGAGTAGTGTTTCCATTTTACACAGTAACAAACGTTACGTAGTTGGAACCGCAAGCAGTTCCGCGTTTGGGGCAGATTTTTGGGGAGGATTCATCTATGCCTTTCATTCAGTCACCATGGTTGGGGTCAATGGTCCCTTTCTAATCTTGTGGACGGTTTGGATTGTGCATCCGGACGCCCCTTTGATCACCGAACGGCCCTACAGCGCCGGTTTTCACGGACGCGGAAACAGAGCTGTGGATCCCATTTGCTGTGGCGATGATGGGGTCCACCTCTTTATTATTTTGAGAAATCCACTCCGTTCATTGATTTCAGGACGAAAAACAAACCTGGAAGTAGTATTTTCAGAGCAAAATAGGTGTGGCCCACCGAAGTTCCCATTCCATCGTCGAACAGTGTTTGATCAGTATTCCTCCACGTGTGTATGCATGGGTATGAAAAATACCCCCTTGTACGGTCGGTTCTGCCTGCTGGAACTAATGGATGGTCCGGATTATTTACCTGACTGATGGGTGGGGCCCACTGACATCATCCGCAGCCTCTGCTGCGAAGCAGAGGCTACGTATATCGACTCCGGATTTACGGTGGCCCACTGTTGATCACGAGATGAAAATCCACACCGTCCCGTGGCTTCAGGACAAAAAAAATTCGGAGATCCCAAAACCCGGTTAATTTCAGTGTGGCCCTCAAGCTGCTTTAGTCCACCGTCCATCTTGCGTTTGATAACAATCTACGCATGCCCCCCGTGCATGGGCCAAAATTCCACCATGGATAGGGTATTTTGGCCCTCCTAAGACATTTAAACGGTTCAGATCATCAATTAGGAAGCTGAATGGGCCCTACTACTCAAAACCTGCGGACGTCCGTCCGTCCGCTGGTTTGATCGCGCAGAGGAGAGAGAGAGTTCGGGTAGGAGTCGGTCAGCGCACGCTGACCGACTAGTTGTCGTGCGTTGCACGTCCAGTGCATGTACTCTGTGCACGCACACGTTGTGGAGTGGGTCCCATCTGGATGTATACGATGAATCCGCTCCGTCCATTCCTTTCCTCATCTTATTTTAGATGTTGAGCCCAAAATTTAAGCGTATCCAGATATCACGTGGGCCCTAAATCACTGATATGTAGGCTGATCTGTCAGTTTAGCTACTTCCACAGGGATTTAAGAGCTGAAATTTGACGTGTACGGTTCGTTTATAGTCTCCATGCCATGTATGAAGTTTTGAGCCGAACGGATGATGGAAACCCTGTGATCTTACACTCTGAGCATCTTTTAGGCCACATGAGCTTTAGTTCCTTGATTTTCTTGGATCTTTGGTGTGCATGTCCGTTGATCTCGGTCCCCTGGGGTCCGTCCCTTGCCTTGGTGTCTTCAGATCATTAATTCCATGCTTTTAACAACCTTTTGCCGTCCATGCTCTCAAATACACCCTGCATCACAAACACGATTATATTAGGATTTTAAACGGTGGCATGTTCATAAATCCGGTAATAACTGGGGTCTAATATGCAATATTTGACCCTCAACAAAGCTTCACCCCTTAGCCCTAGCTAAGGGGTTTAGCCTAGCATGGATAAACCAAAATCCAGAAGATCCATAGAAAAAAAAGAAAAGAAATAAATTAAAATTAAGATTCAAACTCTTTCTCTCCTTCTCTCTCGTCCACATCCAGCCCCAGCTTCCGATCCCCCTCCCCTGGCCTTTCTTCTCTCTCTTATATAAAAAAAACAAAAGTGGGAGTGCGTAAGAAGTCACGCACTCCTTGTTGCAGCAGGAGACAACTGACGTTATGCTGATACTCTCTAGGGCCCAATCTTGGATACAAAAAGGGAATCCACTCCGTTCACTAGCTTCTCCTCGAAATATAAAGGGAGACAACCGGTTTTGGCTGTCAGTCGATGCAGCTCAGGGAAGAATTCATTTCGCCGTCCATCCTTCTGTTGATCACGATTAACACATGCTCGCACGCATGGAGAGAAAAGGACACCTAGGCTTAAACGATAGGCCCCCTAGGCTCCTAATGGACAGTCTAGATCGGACCATTAATGCATGTTGGTGGCCCACAAAAATCCTTCGCAGGCTCTGTTGCGAAACAGAGCCTACGCAAACGGCACTGTGAGATTTGGTGGTCCACTGATCGATGTCAAGTGGAAGATCTATGCCGTCCATTGAAGTCAGGAAGAAAAACCGTCCAGGAAGGAGAATTTGGGTTTGATTTAGTGTAGCCCACAAGCTGCTTTAGTCCACCGTCCATCTTGCATTTGATAATAATCTACGCATGCTCCCCGTGCATGGACCAAAATTCCACCATGGATAGGGTATTTTGGCCCTCCTGAGTTCATTAGACGGTCCAGATTATTGTTACAGATGATGTGTGGGGCCCAGGATCAAAATCAGCGGACGCTGGAGCGTTCGCTGTCGCTGCGGATGAAAGAAGACGGGTCAGCCCGTCTTTGACCGGGCTGACCGTCCGGTGCGCGTCCAGTGCACGTATGCACAGTGCACATGCGTCGCATGTGTGGGTCCCATAGTGATCTTTGTGAGAAATCCGCTCCGTCCATCCATTTTATCATATCTTTTTAGATGTTGAGGCCAAAAGTGAAGTAGATCCAGATATCAGCTGGGCCCCACTTTACCATTTTATAGGCTGAGTTGTCCGTTGGGTCACTTCCAGAGGGATCCAACAGATGATTTTTGACTTGTACGGTTAATATATGGCCCTCAGGCCATGTATAAAGTTTCGAGCGAACGGATGGTGGAAACCCTGTGATCCTGCATTCTAGACCAATTTTGGGCCACTTGAGCTTCAGTTTCTCGATTTTCGCGGATCACTGGCGTGTAAATTCCTTGATCTTGGTCCCTTAGAGTCCGTCCCTTGCTCTGGTGACTTCAGAACGTTAAATCCATGCTTTAAGCTCCATTTTTCAGTCCATGCTTGCAAATACACTCTGCATCACAACACGATTAAAGCGAGCCATTAAACGGCATCATGTTCATAAATCCAGGCAATAATTAGGGTCTGATATGCAATATTTGACCCTCAACAGTAACCAGTCTCGCCTTGTATCTATCCAATTTCTTATGAAAATATCACTTGCACCGGATTGCTTTTCACCAAATGAGTAGCTCCACCAGCTCTTACATTTCATTCTTGTACAGAGAATCCATCTTATAACGCATTACCCCCATCCACTTCTTAGCATCTATTTTATCCAATGCTTTCTGAAAGGTAGATGGATCTGCCTCATCCGTAGTGATAGAAAATGCAACATTTGACTCATCCATATATTTCAATTGTACTTTGTGATTTCTTGGTGGATTTCTCCTGACGGGTGGTGGCTCTACCTCTTTATGTACCTCTTCCTTTGGCTTAGCTTATTCAAGTGTTTCAAGTTTATCTATGTTATCCAATGCCTTCTGAAAGGTAGATGGATCTGCCTCATCCGTAGTGATAGAAAATGCAACATTTGACTCATCCCTATATTTCAATTGTACTCTATGATTTTTTGGTGAATTTCTCCTGATAGGTGGTGGCTTCACCTCTTTATGTACCTCTTCCTTTGGCTTAGCTTATTCAAGTGTTTCAAGTTTATTTGTCTCATCATCAATCATCAATTTTTCTGTTTCCTTGTGCTCATCCTTGCGGAATAAGGAACCCCTATTGAACTTGACGTCTTGGTTAAATATGATCTCATGTGAAATCCGGTCATACAGTCTGTATCCTTTCATACCATCACCAAACCAACAAAAGTACACTTTTTCACCATTTGGTATAGCTTATCTCTCTTAATTGATGGTATATGAGAATAAGCATTACAACCAAATATGCATGATCCAGAATAATCAACTTCATGATCACTCCATACATCCTCTGGAATTTTACAATCAATTGGTATAGACGAAAATCTATTTACTAAATAGAAAACCGTATTAATGGCCTCAGCTCATAGCTCCTTGCCTAACCCAGCATTACTCAATATACTTCGAACTCTTTCCAAAAGAGTCTGAACCAATATTTTATCAGAGTACACTCCACAACATCAAATATTATAATGCGAACCGAACTAATTCCTATCATCTTACAGGCATGATTGTTGCTCATAAGAACCAGACCACTATCATACTCGTTGTACGTGGCGAACCAAATCTGATGATGACACGTGTGATACGATGCCCACATATCTAAAATCCACTTGTTACACAAGTAACTGACCTTGGACACATACAATACATCATAACCACTCGTCCCCTTGCTGGATTTTGCTAAAGTGGTCTCCTTCGACGAATCATTTGACTTCTCATCCTTTTAGGTTTTGAGATTATATAGTCCTTCATATGTCTCGTCCTACCATAATTCCAATACTCCAACTTTACTTTTCCCTTCGACTTAGACCTCGATCACGACTTCTCCTTCTCTCGCTTAAAAGATCTTCCCTTAGCAATTAGTGCGCACCCATAGAAATACATTCCCCACCATTATTCCTTAATTCTCAATTGCTTCGATTGAAGATATGTGTCAATTCCTCTTTGCCTTTTCCTTGGGGTTCGGTGTCGGCACAAACTCCTACTCTGAGTGGCGAGCGGTGTATGATGGGCTGAAGTTGGGTCTAGACAAAGGCTATAAGCAGATTATCATTGAATCTGATCCTCTGCTCATTGTTAAAATTCTTAATGGGATCTCTCAGGCGGGCTGGAAATGGAGCTACTAGTTAAACCGTATAAACAGGTTAAAGAATAGAGGAAGGATAGAGTTCACTCACATATTCAGGGAAGGCAACGCCCCAGTAGATGCTTTGGCCAGGCAAGGGAGTGACTCTCAGATATCATATGTTTTTGAGCATTTGGCGGATTTACCTCCCAAGATCCGAGGGTTGGTGTTTCTAGACAAGATGGGGCTAAGAGCAGTTAGAGAGTGTCGGCGAGTGTAGTTAGCCTCTTGTAGATGGTTTGGGTTTTCTTTGTTTGGTTAGATACGATAGGCTTCCTCGGGTTCTTTTTCTCCCGTGGATTCCTGAATCTATTTTGTAACTACGGTTATATTTTTTAATGAAAAAAAATTGCTTCGATTGAATGGATAAAATGATGATATCAAGGTCCAATGTATCCCTATCATGGCATAAAGTATCCATTAGGGCTTTGTCTTCTTTATCAATCTTCACCTCAACACTTGTCAGTTTACAAATCAGTTTATTGAAGGTATTGATGTGCTCAGAGATATCTGACCCTTCCGCTATCTTCAGATTGTACGACTGTATGTCTCTTTAGATATAGATGATTAGAGAACGATTTTGTCATGTAGACGCTCTCCAACTTCGCTCATAGGCCCGCGGTAGTCATCTCATTAATGAAGGACTTCGTGAGCCAAGCATAATTGAATTGTGCTAATTGCCATGATCAAGTTCATCCCAATAATCTTCTTTCATTGATTCAAGATGTTTCACTTTATCAAAGAGTATTTGCTCAACTTTTATTGAATTAGGATGACTTTCATTTTTAACCATTATAATTCAAAATTATTTTTACCCATGAATTTTTGTCTCGACCTTCACATTTTATCCCTTGATGCCATGTCTCAGATTCTATCAAACAACTCAATGTTTGCTCCCACTTGTTAGGGACGTGGCATCCCTAACACGACTTACCCAACATGGAAGCAACCTTAGACAAAATCATACAACTTAAAAAGGAAAGAAAAATTCATGCAACTATAGAGAACACACAAATTTTATGCAAAAAAACCCTTATGGGAAAAAACCATGGCACTAAGCAATGAACAATCTACTATAATCAGAAAGTTATAAGATATGGAACAACTTACAGATCAGAAACCCTCGTATCTATAGATGAACTCCCTTCAAAACCCTTTCTTTGTGTCAAGCACTCGTAAGATTAACCATAATCCCGCATTACAAATGTATATATACACTTCCGTATGAAATTAGAAACAAAAACCCGTAGTTACGCATTCCACTCAGTCGCACCTTTAGTTGACTGAGACATCAAGTCTCTCAGTCAACCGAAACAGTTCTCAGTTGACCGAAAATATCACAACATGCTTCAATCAACCTAAGAATTCTTCAGTCAACTGAACAACACTACACCATATTAAAGGCACTTTATCAACATAATTCTTAAGGGATTTTGGAGTGAAATTCCAAACCCAGAACTATCATTGTTGAAAAATTGGCTTTTCCACATGGCTGCTAATGTGGGTGTTGTTATTTTCAAACTCTTTTTTTTTTTTTTTTAAATTTATTTTTTATTATTTTATTTTAAAGGAAAGGAGGGTGTATATTAAAAACAAAAAAGATATACAGGCACAAGGGTCTCCTGGGGACAAAAAGGGACCAGGAGAGCCTGGTCAACCTTGTCCAGAAAACCACAAAAGAGAACCTAGCCCTTAGCTAGATCTCCCTTAACGAGCCCAGACCCATCTCATCTAGTCTATAAAGACCCCTTACACTAAACGGGAGCTCTAAAATAGAAAGGTACGTCGATGGTAGTTGGGACGTTGCAGCTTCCTTAGCCAACTCATCAGTAGGGCCATTACCTTCTCTCAGGAAAATCACAAAACTGGCCCTATTTCTCAAATTTCTGATTCTCGTCCACCAATATCTCCATTTCTATGTTGGGGAAGATTTTCCAATGAAAGCGTCTGCCACACATTTAGAATCAGATTCCAGAATAATCTGATTATAACCCTGGCTAACAGAAATAAACATAGCATCGTGAAGGGCCCAGAGCTCCGCTCTATTGTTTGTGCCTATTCCATAACCAAAGGAGAAAGCAAAGAGCAGGGAGCCGGAGGAGTCCCTGCCAATCCCGCCTCCCCCAGATGAGCCGGGATTACCCATTGTTTGTTATTTTCAAACTTACAGGTGTTATTTTGCTACGAACGATTCCACTACATTACAACTACTTCTACACTGATCCCGACAATCTCTTATTTTACCTTGATCTCCTCTGCTTCCTCCATATGACTAACTTTAATTTTCAAATGTTTGCAAGTGTAACTTATTTACCCGAGACTTCTACATATAGCAGGTGGGCCTTGTAATTTTGTGTAATCAGAAAGTACATTTTTCATCATGGTGTATATGTTTACATATTTAACATGGCATTTTCATTAGGTGACACAACTGAGAGTGATTATTCCCATTACTACTACATGTTTTATGACCATTTTTTCAAACCCTCTCTATCATTTTGATATTACCATGATTCAATGAAGAAGATTCCGTCTTGTTTGCTTAGTCTCATCAGTTTTACTTTTCTTAAGCAGAAAAAGGACTCTCCTTTTAAGAAATATGGCAAAGATGAGCTGACGTGCAGCATTGCTTGGAGGACGTTGAATCGGGAGAGCTTGTCCGTCACTTGCCGTGTTTGCATCAGGTAACTACTACTCTTAGCATGATATCTGATAAAAGCAACCCAAAAGAGGATCTTATTATTGTGAAGAGCCGTCTAATATCTTTCTCCTTCTTGGATTAATTGAATCTTATTTTAAATTGTGGAAATTAAATCTATCTCCATATGATGAGGAAACATGATGTTTTCTCTTATTTGCAAAAACAAGTTTATCTATGGAGAACGATTTCCATTTTTTCGTCGAAAAACAGCAACGTCCATTTCCTTAAGAAGAAAGGACCAAATAGGCCATGTTTGGACACTGATTTTGAATTATTCTAATTCAATTTATAGAAATGATTATAAGGGACTACCCCTGGGTTTGAAATTAAAATCATTTCATATCCAACTTGTAATTCATGGAATAGCAGTTTGGGGTTTTGTTGTCATACAGGAAATCTCCCTATCCCCACTTTGGTAATTTCTTCTAATATCAAATTGGATTGTTGCAATTCAGTTGAATTGGTCATCCAAACACATTCTTGAAATCTCAAATAGTGGGATCCTTACTCTTGCTCCGGTGGTAGACTACCAGGAGTTTCAACACCCGGTCAAGGGTTCGAGTATCCATAGGTGGTGAAATCCCACTATGGTGTGAGTGTGTGGGGGTGTGTGCGTGTGTAAAAAAAAATAAAAAAAATCTCAAATAGTGGCTCTTTGAAGCTTTAAAGAACCACAAAACAATAGTTAGCAGCAAGTTGCCATTAGTTCATGGGGCCACCAATGTGCTCCACACACAGCCATGTGAGACCTACCTCCTGAAATCAGACTGGCCAGCTCATTGGGTGGGCCTGTTGAATGCCGACAGTAGGTGCTAGCTCACCAGGTGAGCCAAACTTGCTCTTGAATGTGGACAGGTTGCCATAGCCAACTCTTGAGTGGGCCATTGACCATTGTTCCTAAACCATCCATTGTCATAGTACATCTCTAGCCCACCTAGCCAATTGACTGACCTGATTCTCAGACCAGGTCATTTTCATGGTGAGGCCCACCTGATGGGCTCCTCATGTCCCACAAAATGTGGGTTGGTATGTCTATTTCCATCAGCTAAGATTTTGTTTCACATCGCATGTGTTTTTGTTCCATCCATGAAGAAATCTAGTGCTATCTTTCAAGACTCTTTGCATGTTTGAGCATTTGATTTTGAAGTCACTTGATCGGATCTCTAACTCTGGAATCTGATTGCAGTTTCATGTGGGCTGTATTGATATGTGGTTGAGGCAAAAAGCTGTCTGTCCCATTTGTAAATCTTTAGTGAGATACTACACCGCACCAACAGAGGAATGGCGCGTTTGGATGTGTAAAGCATTAAATTTCTCCAGAGCCAAACTGACATTGGGTGATCCAAACCGCTTATTTGGAAGGCCCCACTAGTCTAGACGGGCTGGATGGCGAATCTATCACTGATCAGAGATCCTCATCTATCCATACAATGGTACATATTTCAACACGTGTAGTTGATAATCTCTAATGAGTGGGGACATTGGCAAGTAGGCCATCTACACAACAGAGGTACCTACTGGCTGGATGGTCTGGATCGTCATCTGGTGGGCCAGATGGGGGGAGTCTCCATAGAAACTCTTTTGTTAATGGGATATTATGAACGAATGTAGATGATTGCGTGAATTTCTACATTGTATGGTTATGTAAATAAATTTCATAAGCTCTGAAAATCGAGAGCATCGAATGGACTGTAACACCCTCATTATGGGTGAAGTAGTTTTATATAGGAGTTACCGTGCACGTGGGGCCCACCTTATTGGTCCCTCATTTGATGGGGCCCACAGTGGATGAGGCATGTCCCAAAAAATCTTCAAGATCAATAATTTGTAATCGGATCTTTGGTTTACAGCTAGATCCTTGAGTCAAAAAATAAATAATAACAGGGCAATGGTCCACATTAAAATAGATGAAATAGGCTGATCAGTAAAGGTTGCAGTGGGCCAACCAATTGACCTATTTGGTCCCTCGTGTCTATTTATCTGTGCATGTGTGATGTACGGATGAATGTGATGACGTTGATCACCTTATTCCTCAAGGATAACTACTCCAAATCCATGGAGATTCTCTGGAGTTCTCACAGAGACTTTTCGTATTCATGAAAAAAAAAAAAAGCAAATTAGAAATAAATTCTATAAAATTTGTAATTTAATTGATGAATGAAATAAATGAGTTTAGAACCTGGTAAATAGGGATACTAAGAAATGGAACAAATTTTAGAATCAATCTGCAACTAAAACTTTTAGAATTCGCGACTTAATATAAATAGTAAACTATTTATATAAACGGTGGTGATGTATACTAGTACGCAAGGTTTTTTGGCCAAAAATAATTAGCATCCTGTTTGGCTTCACCATGTTGTTTTCCTAAATATTTTAAGCACCTTTCACATTGGGCGCAACTCCTAGCCTAATCAAACTAAAACTTAATATTTATAGTCAAAACGGAATTAAAGCGAGATTTCGACTGCCGATCTGGTGGTATTTCGCAAATTTGGTGCAGGAAACCCAGCATAATGGGGTTGGGTGGCTAAAGTAGCTCGTCGTATCCCAAAATCATATATAGTTCGTTGAATAACTCATTCTAGATTGCGAGATACGCCCAGTTTAAGGTCTGATGGTCCGGATCACTTCTATCATTGACCGGGTCTTTTCTGATCCATCTTGGCCATGAAACTGTCCGCGACCCACTCTAAATCAATGCGTGGGCCCACTTAATCAACTGATAGATTAGGAACATCCATGTGGAAGCAGGGATTTTATCAATTTTAGCCAGACCACGGCCAGCCAAAATTTTCAGGCTCAGTCGGGGGCCTGCTGTGTTAGGTTCATTCCAGGGATGGGTGGCCCATGAAGCTTAAGTATAGGGCCAGGCTCGGCCTTAGTGTAGCCTGGCCCATTTCCACCCATAAAGTGATGTGTAGGATGTTGTTTATTTCGTATCATGGTTTGGTGATCCAAGCCATTGATGCGATAGGTCCTGCAAGTGATGAGGAATGACTTGAAAATCTTCATGTGTAAGTCACCGTATGGGAGTGTGGATTTTGGATGTATGCCACTTGCAGTAACCTGAAGTCCTTTGAGTATATCCACTCCACCCATCTATTTCACGAGGTCATTTGAGTAGTTGAATAAAATAAAAGGGAGATATAGAATTCTAGTGGGCCACACCACAAGAAATAGTGGGATTTGAACGCTCCCACCATTGAAACCTTCGTGGGAGCCAGAGAAATTTGGAATCGGCTGATATTTGTGTGGGTCCACCGTGTTTTATATATGCCATCAAAATAAATAGACACTATGGGTGGGTCCCACATAAACTACAATCTCTCCAAGCTTTTGAAAAAATCAAAAGTCAAGATATTATTAAACTAATGTTAATTACTTACAATGTCATTCTGGTGAAGGTAGGATGTATTTTCTCAGCAGTGCAATCGTCAGCGCACACCCAAGCTCTTAGGATCCATCAAGTCTTATATGTAAATCTGCTCCGTCCATCATGAGGCAAACCTTATTGGAACCGTAAATTCAAAAGATTAACCTGATAAAAATTTCATATGGCCCCACAAATCCAAAAAATGTAAAAATACTCCTAAAAGCCCTAAGTTTCCATGGTGTGGCCGGGTTATTATTATTAAAAAATTTTAATCCTGATTTCATCCTCGTGTGTTATTCCTGATTGACTGGTTTAATGAAAGATACAAACCGCGGTGACTCCACACCCAAACCCATGGTTGGCATACTATCTACATTGTTCATCTTGGTGTGGCCCACTTTTGTCATGGATCTGGCTAATTTTTAATCTAAAGAGCTATAATGAAGGATAGATCCGGATGGACAGAGGGGATTTCACATATATTAACTGGTGGGTCACACAGAACTTGGGTATTTTAGTGGCCGCGTAAAACAGGGGTTGCTGAGGATTCCAGTCCAAATAATCACCTGAGGGATAGGGCCAACAGATTGCGATGGGCCTCACCATGGATGGCCCATCTGGTGGAAATTGTGCACCTGGCATGTATTAAATCTAATGAAACCCAGTAAGTAAAGGTCCCAAAAAAAAACTGTTGGACTGATCTTATCCATTGGATACTCTTCATTTGTAATGTTCAGATTATCAAAGAAGCGTGAATTTTCAGTTAATGATACATCTAAATTGGGAACTATAGTTTGGAAATTTTAGTTTGACTCACCGCATGCCACGTATGCCATTTCTAAGTGCCTGCGTATCATCCATCACACTCCGCCAGAGTATCAAAAGTTTCTCGTAAGATTGTAAATATCTCAGCATTTATTAATCTTAACCACAATGAGCGGTGTAGTACAGGTTTTAAAGTCAACACTGTACAGTTTGTACTGCAAAACATTGCATTGAAAAGTCCAACAATGCACCATGAATATACCTCCGGAACACCTTAAGCTATGCTCCAACGAATTTTAGGTTACGCGTACGATGATCAGAACCAATCAACAGGTAGGCCCCACAAAGAAAATCATTCAATGACCACTCAAATGAACAAACAGTAAAAAACAAAGAAGTTTACTATTCACCTCAAAAGTTTGTGAGGCCGGCCGCACTATAAAGCTTTGTAGGTTAAGCTTCACCTACAATACAACTCCACGTGTGGGAGCCACAGTGATGTTTTCATGACATCCAATCCGTCCATCGTGCTCTTCTCATCTTTTTCTCCTTTTGGGAAAAATCAGGCTGATCCATAACTAGGGTGGGTCACATCACAGTGAACAATTGGGATGAAGAGGACCACCATTGAAAAGCTTCCAGACTGTGTGGGGTCCACGAGTTGTGTATATTCAATCCAATCCAACTCTGAAGATTTCTGACCATAATGAATGTAAACCCTTAAAATCAGACCATTCAAAAACTCAAGTGGTTACCAAATCACCTGATCTTAGAGATTTTAGGCATAATTTAAATGGTGTGGCCCACCTGATTTTTTAAACGTCCGGATTTTTTATATTTAAGAATAGATTGATGAGTCTTACATGTTGGAAGGATCTGATGTCGTGAATATATCCCTGTTTAGCTTTAGCTTAACCAACAAAATCTGCACTGGATCCGACCTCAAACTTTTAATTGTGCACCCAACTTTCCATAGCATGTATAGATATCACACCCTTCCTAATTCAGTATTATCACACCCCTTCCATGGCTTCATTTTCTATCAAAGCTCTCAAACCATCTTCTCTAACCCTAATTCTCCTACTCTCTCTCCAATGCTATCATGCACTGGGCCACGGAGGCGACGAACACACCACTGATCATAAGGTGGACCTACGATCAAAGGGCCTGATTCTCGTGAAAATATGGTGCCTCATCATACTTCTAGTGAGCACATTCGCCGGCGGCGTATCGCCGTACTTCTACCGATGGAACGAGAGCTTCCTTCTCTTGGGCACGCAATTCGCCGGCGGAGTCTTCTTGGGCACTTCTCTGATGCACTTCTTAAGTGATTCTAATGAGACGTTCGGCAATCTAACGGATAAAACCTATCCGTTCGCTTTCATGCTTGCATCGGCAGGATACCTTCTTACGATGTTTGGCGATTGTATTGTGATCTTGGTTACTAAAGGTGGTCCAAGAGAAGCTAAGGTGGAGGTGGAAGATGGAAGGGAAGCTGCACCGGTGGAGCTCCATCCGGATTTTCTCAAGACGACGTCGGTGGGAGATACAGTGCTGCTTATCCTAGCTTTGTGTTTTCATTCTGTGTTTGAGGGAATAGCCATTGGAGTTGCAGGTTAGATTTCTAATGCTCTCATCTGACCTTCCTAGGGTAGTGAGATCCAAGTCTCTCGTGCAATCGGTCCCACCATTTAGATGAGGCGTGGAGATTGAGATCATCTGATCATTTGGTTGCTCATGTACATCAAACAGATGGCTATGAATATTGATCTGGGGTCAACATTTAACATGCATGTGTGGCCCACCAGATGAATTTATCAGCCTGATCACTTATTTTTCGGGCGTCTAAACTTTGGGGATTGCCTATGAGTGGCTTGGATCCTACTCATGTGTGAGATCTAAGCTATACACAAAGTCAATGCGAATACAGCCTGTACTACTTTCAATTGATTTGGATAATCTAATATCTATGCACACGCCTTCCAATATCAATCTTGATTAATTAATTAATCAAATAGTCAGGTTAGTTTCATACCTGAATGGTCTGCCAAGGAAGTTACTTTTCTACTTAGATAAGGAAGAAAGCGAGAAAAAAAAAAAAGGGAAGGATCTCTACATCCCCTTTATTAACTTAGTGAAAAGAAAAAAAGAAAAGAAAAAGAGGATAGGATCTCCAGAGAGTTAATCTAGTGGGTGTTTAAAAATAAAGGAATTCCAAAAGCATTTATTAAAATGATTAAGGATGTGTAGGAGTAACGGGTAACAAAACAAAAGGACTACCAGTGAAGAAAGAATTGAGTTTTCAAGTACTGTAGACTTTCGTCAGCATTGAGTCTATACCTTTTGTTGTTGGTTATGAACGAGTCAACTAAGCATTTGCTGAAAAAGATCCCAAGTGTGTATTGTTTGCCAATGCCATAGTTTTGATCTATAAGATGAGGGAGGATATAAATCTAAAGCTAAATTTATAAGGTTGAATATAAAAGATTTAAAATTATTTGGATTCAAATAGAGTATCTAGAGTCCATTAGAAATGATAAGAGTGAAAATGAGGACTTAATTAAGATTGCTGACTAAGAAATTTCTTAAAATTGTCAGCAATTTGTGTCACGCCTCGAAATTCGAGTACAGAGTGTGCACCCTCAGACTCGAGTTTCGGCCCATGACACGTACACTAAGTGTACTAATTTCATTTAATTATACAATTATTTATCTACCTACTAGCTCTACCGTAGATTTACATTCCATTCATACTCAACAACATCTCAAAAATAAGAAACGATCATTTATTCTAATAATTAATCATAAACATAACTAAGGACCCTCTCAATTGGGATCTTACAAAATGAAATAAACATGTCCAACAACTTGAAAGAATTAATTAACAATCTAAGAAAATTAAATATAATAAAAACAAATCATGTCTACTCTAAGGCAGTAATTTCTTCCTCTGTCAAGTAGGGCCACGTGTCCCTTAAATCCTCCTCCGGCTCGGCCACGTATTCCTGTTCTTGAGCCATCGGCTCACCCTCATTCACATCTGTACGGTTTTTCCATCAATAAAAAGGATAAGCTGGCCAGGCCTAGTGAGAATTCCCGACATGGTTCTTTACATCAAATTATAATAGAATGTCCAATAAACATACATGGTATAAAATTAAATAAAAAAAATGTAAATGCAATGTAATAATGCATCAAGTGGGAATCCGTCCACTTGCTTAAGTTGGAAACTCGTCAACCCGCATCTGCCCCTTGGCAGGCTTCTACCATTTAGTAGGCATAGGCAAGGCCCGCATCTACTCCTTGAGTAGGCTTCCACTAGTATAGTGGGCTTCTGGTAACGATTCTACCAGGATATACCGTCCAGGGAGGTCCCCCAGGAATCTGGCACGTGTTGTGCATGCAATTGTTAGATGCACCATGAAGTCATGAATCATGTATTGCATAGGCTATTTATCACATTTGAATCAATATAGTTTAACACCTTAATCAAATCATATCATTATTAATACAGAAATCATAGTCCTTTCAGTCAACTAAAAGTACACGACAATTAAATCATGGCAATTAAATCATGTCAATTTAAATCAGAAATATAATACAACACAACAAATAATCTATCTATTTTTAACTTGATGGATGAGAAACACATCGGGATCACTCACCTGAATCTGGTAGTGTAGAATCCACAGGGTAATTAGGTTGGTTTGAATTCAGAAATCCTATCAGTTATATCAACAACATTATTATTCATATATTTTTATTACATGGTGGGGCCCACCTCTGATTAACATCCTAGGTGGCCAGATCCAAAATAATCAAATAATTAAAATTTCTATTCTATTTTTTTTCCTTTTTAAGATTATAAAATTGAATGATAATTACTTGATCGGGGTGGTCCATCGGATGGTCAGATCATTCAGATTCTTGAGGTCTTGTCATGTTTTACCTCTATGCATTTGAGGAGTGGTGTGGATCTAACCACACATTCGCCAATGGCCCATCTCGACCTTCTACATCAAGTGATAGCAACACTTGCGCAAAATATCTAAGATTCCTTATTAAACATTTATAGATTTCATAATGTAGTCCATCTGATGGTTAGATTGATCTGAAAATTAGGGCCTTTATATATTTTGACCATAGGGATCATATGATCCGTACAGATCTATCTTAATACATCAAATTACAACCATTCAATTTATTCATAAAATTTTACTAACCAGATCTGAAATCATAAAAACATCACTTTATTAAAATAGACTCTTTATACCTATACGATGATCGTGTGGATGATCCACACCACCCATTGTATAGATCGGGAAGAAATTCATAACATAGTAAAAAATTAAAAAGATCAAACGATTAGAACTTACCTGATCGAGCCTTCTTAGAATTTCCTCTTCCTTTTACTTTAGGGCTTCCTATCTCCTTTTTATTTTTAAATGCAGAAACTTTCCCTTTCGTATCCTTTTTAAAGAAATTCTGATAAGATAGGATGAGCACATCCTCCCTTATCTTGAATTTGAATTTTTTTATGACATTTGATAAAAATTTTACTATTACTAATTCAAGAATCGATCCCTAAACCTCTCTCTCAATTAAGAATGTCTCTACCAACACAACTATTGACTTGTTTTTATTTTTTATTGAAAAATAAAAATTTTAAATATTTATTTTAATGCACCAAAATTTAGGGTTGTTACATTCTACCCCCCTTAAAATAAAATCTCATCCTCGAGATTTAGAAATAAACATCTCAAAATTTTCTGATTTTAATGGTGTTGGTCACGCTTATGTTATGAATAGTTTTAGATACTGGATTGGTCTTTTATTATTAATTTTTTTCTAGCAGTGAATTTATAAGTATGTGAAATTTTGTCAAAAAATAAAGTTTAGAGAAAATTCAAAAATTCAGACAGTAAGGGTTGTTTAGAAATAAATGTTTTTTTTTTTTTTAAAAAAAAGTTAAAAATAAAACTAAATTTGATTGAAATTTTATTTTATTTTAATTATTTTAATTTTTAGTTTCTTAATTATTTTCTTTTGAACTCGATTTATCAATCTACGATGTGGCATTTAAATCACCTTAATTGGACTCATACTTAATTAGTTATAAGTTTATCAAATCAGATGATTTTATTATTTAACAAAATATGAGGGGCAAATTTATTTATTTATTTATTTATTTATTTTTTTAATATCATGGGGTCCTAGGTTGGGTTTCTAAGTTTCAAATATCATAACAATCAATGATCTTATGTATTGCATCTCTCGTAATAATCAACGAAATATTTTAAATTTAGATTCACATACGCAATGTTATTTACGGAATTTTTAACATTTGAATCAAAAGTCAGAATGACTTGAAATTTGAAAAGTATGCCATTAATTATATAGTAAAAAAAAAATCAGATTAAAATTATTACTTTTACTAAGGTTTTCATCACTGCTAATGAGAAAAAAATCCTATTGTCCAACAGTCGTTTCTATCATTTACAGCTCAGTGCTTAAATGTTTATAATTTTTTTGTTTTACAATTCGAATAAAATTTTATGGAGTTGTTTAGGGGTATGTACATGACTCAAAAAAAAAAAATATTTGAGAATTATTTTGAGAATTTTTTTTTATCTGATTTGATCAGGGATACTAAACTGCTCCAAATTTTCACTATATAATTTTGAAATTTGTTAGAAAATTAGAAATAATTTTTCTATACCTTGAAATTTGGGGAAAATGTTGTCCTATACCTGAAAAAGGTTCGAGTGAGTTTGATATTAAATTTTTATTTTTTTTCTCTTCTTCTTATTATTATTTTTAAGTAAATTTTTTTTCCACCAAATATGGACTTATGATCCTATAAAAAGGAACTTTTAAAATTTAATAGAGATTATGGTTTTATTTTATTTTATACTTAATATATTTTTTTTAAAATAAAGTACTTCAAATAAAAATATTTATTTAACCAAAGGTAATTATCAAAATGAAAATTCTGCTAATTAAATCTATATAAAGCCAGTATGGGCATATAAATTTAGGTTTTGATGATTGTTGTTCATATTACATTTTATTATACTTTAAAATTACAGATTAAGTTAAAATTTTAAATGGAGATCTTATTATAAGTTTACTATGTCTCTGTAAAATCTTATACAAAGATTCTAATTAAATTTTTTTTTTTTAAAATTCTTGCAGTCAGTCATGTCCAAAATTTGATGATTTATGATCAGCCCGTACTAACTCACTGGATCAGTATATTTACTATGAGATTCAAATTTTATTATTATTTTTATCTTTAATATAGACTTATCTATCTTCGATCAGGCTTTTCAATTGCCTCAATCGGAGTAGTACTTTTATAGTTATGAATTTTATAAGTTGGGTAATTCTTACTGCCCATTGTTGTCCAGCAGAATTTTGTGAATTAAAATATCTTTAAAATTTATTTTCGTTCTATTAATCCATTTTAATCTAAATTATATTCAAATAAGAGTATACAGAAACTAAATTCTTATTTCTACATTCAATAAAAATAAATAGGAACTTAGTTTTTTTTTTTTAGCAAATTTAATTTCTTTCTAATGGATGTGGTCATAATCACTATTTAAATACTTAGGAACATCAAATTATATTTTATTTTTATTTTAATTAATTAATTAATTATTTATTTATTTTGGGATTCCATGACAAGTATACAGTCCTCTTATAAAATTTTAGCTTAGTCAGCAATTCACATGAATTTCTAAAATTCTCACAGTATGACCTATCCAAAATTTGATGAATTTTGACAAGTCTACACTAAGTCCCTAAATCAGTATAATGACTATCTAATTTTTATTTTTATTTTAATTTAGACTTGTCTATCATCGATCAGGATTTTGAATCGCATCGATCAGAGTTATACTTTTATAGTTATGAATTTTACAAGTTGTGGATGATTCATACTGTCCAACGCAACTTGTCGACTAAATATCTTTAAAATTTATATTTGAATCAGAATAACTTATTTTAATGTAAAACACATGCAATTTGAGTGCATGGAACCTAGATTTTTTTTTTCTTTATAATAAAATTTAATCCAAACTTTACAACCTACAATTAAGTTTTTTTTTTTTTTTTTTTTGAATCACTACCATTAAAATTGTATATATATATATATATATATATATATATATATATATATATATATATATATATATATATATATAGTTACGATTTTTTACAATCAGAGTGACTACTGTTGTCCATTTCTGTATAGCAGGATTTTGAGAAATTTAATATTTTTAATAAAATTTTACGGTTCAAATAACATTAAATTAGAATATAGGGAAACATCTTAACGTTGTTTTATACATTCATTTTAAAAAAATATATAATAATAATACATCAATGAATATGGAACATTTATTTATTTATTTATTTATTTTTCTATGTTTTTTTTTCCTAATATACAATAGTCAAATAGGGAATCCTAAGTGTACAATTTCTAATTAAAGGGGATCTACCAATTATGTATGTGTGTGGGATCATAACTTACAGGTCACACTAAATTTAGAACGAACAGCTCTGATACCATTCTGTCACGCCCCGAAATTCGAGTACAGAGTGTGCACCCTCAGACCCGAGTTTCGACCCATGACACGTACACCAAGTGTACTAATTTCGTTCAATTATACAATTATTTATCTACCTACTAGCTCTACCGTAGATTTACATTCCATTCATACTCAACAACATCTCAAAAATAAGAAACGATCATTTATTCTAATAATTAATCATAAACATAACTAAGGACCCTCTCAATTGGGATCTTACAAAATGAAATAAACATGTCCAACAACTTGAAAGAATTAATTAACAATCTAAGAAAATTAAATATAATAAAAACAAATTATGTCTACTCTAAGGCAGTAATTTCTTCCTCTGTCAAGTAGGGCCACGTATCCCTTAAATCCTCCTCCGGCTCGGCCACGTATTCCTGTTCTTGAGCCATCGGCTCACCCTCATTCACATCTGTACGGTTTTTCCATCAATAAAAAGGATAAGCTGGCCAGGCCTAGTGAGAATTCTCGACATGGTTCTTTACATCAAATTATAATAGAATGTCCAATAAACATACACGGTATAAAATTAAATAAAAAAAATGTAAATGCAATGTAATAATGCATCAAGTGGGAATCCGTCCACTTGCTTAAGTTGGAAACCCGTCAACCCGCATCTGCCCCTTGGCAGGCTTCTACCATTTAGTAGGCATAGGCAAGGCCCGCATCTACTCCTTGAGTAGGCTTCCACTAGTATAGTGGGCTTCTGGTAACGATTCTACCAGGATATACCGTCCAAGGAGGTCCCCCAGGAATCTGGCACGTGTTGTGCATGCAATTGTTAGATGCACCATGAAGTCATGAATCATGTATTGCATAGGCTATTTATCACATTTGAATCAATATAGTTTAACACCTTAATCAAATCATATCATTATTAATACAGAAATTATAGTCCTTTCAGTCAACTAAAAGTACACGACAATTAAATCATGTCAATTTAAATCAGAAATATAATACAACACAACAAATAATCTATCTATTTTTAACTTGATGGATGAGAAACACATCGGGATCACTCACCTGAATCTGGTAGTGTAGAATCCACAATTAATTAGGTTGGTTTGAATTGAAAATCCTATCAGTTATATCAACAACATTATTATTCATATATTTTTATTACATGGTGGGGCCCACCTCTGATTAACATCCTAGGTGGCCAGATCCAAAATAATCAAATAATTAAAATTTCTATTCTATTTTTTTTCCTTTTTAAGATTATAAAATTGAATGATAATTACTTGATCGGGGTGGTCCATCGGATGGTCAGATCATTCAGATTCTTGAGGTCTTGTCATGTTTTACCTCTATGCATTTGAGGAGTGGTGTGGATCTAACCACACATTCGCCAATGGCCCATCTCGACCTTCTACATCAAGTGATAGCAACACTTGCGCAAAATATCTAAGATTCCTTATTAAACATTTATAAATTTCATAATGTAGTCCATCTAATGGTTAGATTGATCTGAAAATTAGGGCCTTTATATATTTTGACCATAGGAATCATATGATCCGTACAGATCTATCTTAATACATCAAATTACAACCATTCAATTTATTCATAAAATTTTACTAACCAGATCTGAAATCATAAAAACATCACTTTATTAAAATAGACTCTTTATACCTATACGATGATCGTGTGGATGATCCACACCACCCATTGTATAGATCGGGAAGAAATTCATAACATAGTAAAAAATTAAAAAGATCAAACGATTAGAACTTACCTACTTTAGGGCTTCCTATCTCCTTTTTATTTTTAAATGCAGAAACCTACCCTTCCGTATCCTTTTTAAAGAAATTCTGATAAGATAGGATGAGCACATCCTCCCTTATCTTGAATTTGAATTTTTTTATGACATTTGATAAAAATTTTATTATTACTACTTCAAGAATCGATCCCTAAACCTCTCTCTCAATTAAGAATGTCTCTACCAACACAACTATTGACTTGTTTTTATTTTTTATTGAAAAATAAAAATTTTAAATATTTATTTTAATGCACCAAAATTTAGGGTTGTTACAATTTGGGTTGATAGTTCTTGGGAATGGAGAGATTAAGAAAGAGATTGCCCATAAAATGCAAGCTGTGTAGAAGAAATGGATCAGATATGCTTATGAAGTTTTATGTGATCATTGTGTATCTTTTTTTTTTTTTTTTTAAAATGATCATTGTGTATCATTTAAAATTAAAGGAAGAATTTTAAGACAACTAGAAGACCACTGCCGTAAAGGATAAAAGATTGGGCGGTGAAGGAACAAACATGTTCACAAGATCATTGTAGTTGAAAGAATATGGACGAATGACAAGATGGCAGATTATAAATCAGCAATGAATAGATTTCAGAAATCTTAGGAATACCATCATGGGTTATATACCATCACGGGTTATAAGAAGAGGGAAAGTAGACTTGCATGATTTGCTCATATATAATGGAGACCACAAACGACCATGCTTCTTTTTCTTTTTTCCTTTTACACACAC
Source organism: Magnolia changhungtana (assembly GCA_030180095.1). Lineage (NCBI taxonomy): Eukaryota > Viridiplantae > Streptophyta > Magnoliopsida > Magnoliales > Magnoliaceae > Magnolia > Magnolia changhungtana. The sequence goes on along the minus strand of JASAUF010000391.1, from coordinate 4,108,020 downwards.
ACTTACACTCTACACATACCTAGGCATCTAGGCACCCAAACCACAATGGGTACTTAAATCCATGATCTTGTGCCAAAACTCTTGTGAGTGTACCACCAGGGCATGAGTAAGGACCTAGTGGCCATGCTAAGTTGAAGTGAGTTGATACAAGTTGAAGGTTGAAGCGGGGGGAAAGCCCAAAAGGACATTGATAAATATACTAAAAAAAGAGTGAAATAGTGATGTAGGGATGGACGTGATGGGGTTGATCACAGTCTTCCTCAGGGATAACTACTCGGAATCCATAAAGCTTCCCTAGACTCCTCAAATCCACAAGGAAAAATAGAAAAATAGAAATAATTCTAATAAATTAGAAAATAAATTGATTGATGATTATCTCTGTTACACCATTAATTAAGGAAAAAAATCAAAATTCATAATTACCAAAAATAGTAAAATTCTAACTCTAATAAAAATCTTAATTCTAGTAAAACTCTTCTTAAGCCTAATTTCTAAAAATAAAAATTTTAAATAAAATTTTGCTAGAAGACTCCTAGCATGATTATAAGTTATTTCAAAAACAGGAAAAAAAAATCTAAAACTCTAAAAATAAGAAAATATTACAAAAATCGAAATTACTAAAAATAGTATTCTTTTCTTAAATTTTCATTTTTGAGATGAAAGAGCGCGTTTTATGGTGAAACAGACAATCATGACCCACATAGTATGTCGATTCACCTCGAATGGCCCATTACAGTAAATATTGATAGGTTATGCGTCCTGTAACGACACCCGGATCAAAAGTTATGGCCAATTTACAATTCACCTTCTTTTGGTAAAACCATGCCAGGAATGTATCTATACCACATCTTACATTAGACCCCTCCACTTGGAAAAAACTCATCATCGAGTTACTCAAGGTACTTCGCTCATGATACTCAAACAATTTATGACACCGATGTTTATCAGCCATTTTCTTGTACTTTGCATCAGGCTCTTGAACTGACACAATACATGTACTTTTTTTTTCCAAAGGAAGTGGGCTCTTGCCACGATTTCATTAATCATAGGAAATATACATAACTTTGGGTGTGCCCTAACAAAAAGAAAAGAGGCCACACCTATCTTGTGAAAACAAAAAAACTAACTACAAAACAGAGCAGCAACGAGACATTGAACAACCCCCCAATAAAGGAACCATGCCGGCCCAAAGGTCCACAATTATTTAGGTCTAATCGATCCCAAGCCCAACTTGTCTAAGAAGATAAGACCCCTGGACTGAGAGGGAAGGCTATCGGTATCATCAAAAAGAAAGAAGGCCTGGTTCCCATTGCCAAGGTGGGCCATCGAGTTCGCGGGCGCGTTACCTTCACGATAAATGTGGGCCCACTCCACTTGGGCACCTGAGATGAGGGCGTTAATCTTGTAGAGCCATGCTCTCCACTTCCATCCTGGAGATGCCTTCTCGGAAATGAAATTAATGATAAGCCGGGAGTCAGATTCCACAATTATCTTCCTCAAACCTCTAGTCAGACATAAAAGCAACCCATCATGGAAGGCCCTCAGTTCTGCATAGACGTTAGAGCCGTGGCCGTATCCAGCTGCAAACGCAAAAATGAAATCACCTCTCTCACCGCGACATACACGCCCTCATCCAGATAATCCTAGGTTGCCAAGGGCCGAGCCATCGACATTAATCTTCACCCATCTGGCCCTTGGCCGATACCATCTCACAACCTCGACGCGAACATAAGAGAGAGGAGAACGAGCAGGTAGGTTGCTCTGCAAATGGGCCACATTTGGTGGTTAAGGCTTGCTGTTTGTATTAGAAGGATCTTGGACGAGAGAGCTTGAACCTCGGGAGAAAATGGAGAAGAGTGAGCACCTGAGCCATGGCTTGAAACACATTTGGACCACTAGTAAATAATCTTAGGGAGAGAAGGGTTCACAATACATGTACTCATGCTCTCTTTGACTTGACTAGTATGGATCAATTCCTTCACTTGTTCCTATAAGATCTCACATTCTTTCTGATAATGTGGGCAATTAGGCAGACTTACCCATGAGACAAGATCAATGTAGTTTTGTATATCTAGTATGGGAGGCAATTCCTTAAGGAGTTCATCAAGCACAATCTCTTTAAATTCCTGCGACACTGGTTTCAAATCCTCTATGATGTTCACAGGCTCCATATATTTTTTCTTTTCGACTAATGCATTTACATCTCTCGTCTCCTCAAATTGTTTAACGAAATCATGTTTATTTATGAGAGTCGACTATCCCTCTTCTTAAAAAGTCTTAGGTTGGTTCTTCGTTTCCATAGGGACAAGGATAATCTTTCTACCATCTTTAATAAATATAAATATGTTATCACAACCTCTATGCATAGCATCAATATTATATTTCTATAGTCGACCAAGTAACATGTGACAAGCTTCCATGTCAACTATGTCACATATTAATTCGTCCTTATAATATTTACCAATGGAAAAGTATATACGACATCATTTGGTTACCTTTGTTTCGTTGACCTCCTTGATCCATCCAATCATGTACAGAGATGGATGCTTTTCTATTTTTAGTTGCAGTTTTTCCACCATTATTTCGACACGAGATTCGTACTACTCTTGACATTGATGATCACATTATAGACTTTTTGGCTTATAGTGCACCTCGTTTGAAAGATGTTGTGCCACTGTAAATCTATCTCTACCTTTGGTATCAACAACGAATTCTTCACGATCAAAGTGGTGCCTTTCGATTCACCATCAACGGGTGGTGGCCTACGATTCATTATTAGTGTTACACCATAAGCATGATGACCACAGGCTACATCGCCAATCTCATATTTCTTATTATTATGAACATGGATTTGTCCTACAACATTTGTTAAATAGTTAATTGATGTCTACAGTCCTTGCATGGCTTGCCGATTCTCTCGATGCGCTGCTTCAAAAACCACCACTATTAAAGGATAATTCCCTGGAGCACTGTCCATGGGATTATTGCTTGCACCTTCATTAGATGTCATCATTCTAAGGAAAAGCCTCGTTCTGATACCATTTGACGCAGGGTGGACGTGATAAGGTCGATCATCGTCTTCCTCAGTGATAACTAATCCGAATCCATGGAGTTTCTCTGTACTTCTCACAGAGATTCCTCAAATCCATAGGGAAAATACGGAAATAGAAATAATTCTAATAAATTCAAAAATAGATTGATTGATGATTGTCTCTGTTATGCCATTAATAAAGAAAAAAAATTCATAATTACCAAAAATAGTAAAATTCTAATTCTAATAAAAATCTTAATTCTAATAAAACTCTTTTAAAGCCTAATTTCTAAAAAGAAAAATTCCAAATAAAATTTTGCTAGAAGACTCCTAGCATAATTACAAGTTATTTCAAAATAATAATAATAATAATAATAATTTAAAACTCTAAAATAAGAAAATATTACAAAAATCAGAATTACTAAAAATAATAATTTTTTCTTAAATTTTCATTTTTGAGCTGAAAGTGCGCATTTTCTGGCAAAAATGGATAAACACGACTCATATAATGAGTTGGTTCAACTCAGATGGCCCATTACAATAAATATTGATATGTTATACATCCCATAACGATATCTCGATCAAAAGTTATGACCAATTTATGAATTACCTTCTTTTGATAAAATCATGCTAAAAATATGTTTATGCAACGTCCTACATCAAATAGTATAATAGTAAAACTCACGTAGATGGTGATTGTTCACAGCCCTAACTTGATGAGACCGAAGTCGAATCCACAGGGACTTATATGTGTGTCTTTCTGAAATAAACTAGAACTAGATTAAACTAATAATCTGAAAAATTGAGAGATCAATAATGATTAACAATCAATAACAAGGGGAAACTAGAGTGCCAAAGATCCACATGTAGCTATTAAGATGATAACTTACTTGATTTAAAGAGCTATAATTAGAATTAGAGTCCTATCCTATCCAGTTGGATGATAGAGCAGTAAAAATTCAAAAATCTGAACTTTCCATTAACATAGTTCTCTCATGAAGCATCCATGCGATAATCGTAGGGAATTCAACCATCCACCATGCCTATAGATAGGGCTGAAAGTTGGGTGGGTTCAACCCGACCGACCCGTGACCGACCCGACATTGGGTTGGGCTCGGGCAGGATATATCGGGTCCGATCTCAAGCTTGGGCTATAAAACACCAACCCAATAAAACTTGGGTTGGGCTCGGGTTGAGGTCTCGGGTTGCCCGACCCGACCCGAACCCGAACCCAATCAATATATAAGTTACTTATAAAATATAATTGAGTGTGGATCGTTTGTGTCGAAGGCACACTAGTGATGTCAGGTCTCATTTGTCCATGTCATTTCTAAGGACTCAAGTTAACAAGGTATGCCAGATTTCTCTCCCAAATAGATTGTGTGCTATGCTACATGACTTTTAAAGGAGTAGTTGTCCTATATTTTAGCTTATTTTTTAAAAGAAAAAAAATGAAGTTCTTTATGATGAAAATCACATATATAATTAATAAAATCATAGATACAAAAAATAAATCCTATATTGAAATATAATAAACTAATGTGATAACGAAAATATTAGCACGTATGCACCCTACCAACCTGATCAACCCGACCGAGCCAGCTAGGGTTGGGCTTGGGTTGAGAATTCCCAACCTGAGGTTGGGTTGGGTTGGGTTAGGGTTGAGGTATAGGAACCTTGGGTTGGGTTAGGATTGAGGTATAGGAACCTTGGGTTGGGTTAGGGTTAAGCACAAACCCGACCCAACCCACTCGACTTTCAGCCCTACCTATAGTTTACAGATCACACACTTCTCAAAACAGATTAAGAAGATATTCAAAGCTATCACAACATCTATTATAATTTTAGTCACAATAAACCATAAAAAACTGAAAATATTCCTTTATTCAAACTATAAATCAATAGAAATTTATCATATACTTAAATCAAAGCAAACAAAACATCAAAATAAACTACAGCTTCACCTCTTAGCCATAGCTAAGATATTAACTAGTCATAGCTTACTTAAAAACAAAAGAAAAACTAAAAGATCTATTAGAACCATGAAGAAATTGAAGTGTAAGAACGTTGTCGGCACTCCACCTAGGTTTTCTCTTCCTTTTCAAACCCTAAAAGATGATTTGGAATAGCTTAGAAACTCATTTAAATAGTTTTGTAACTTAAACTTTTGCACCGCCTCGAAAAAGTTCGCAAACTTCCTCAAATTTACGCACCTTCGATGTCATCGAAAATCATTCAGAACTGTCCAGCGAGTTGAGCCCGAAATTCCTGAATTTATTGATGTCATTGAAGCCAGTTCGATGTCATCGAAGTCTATTTTGGGAATTATTTCAGGACTATGTTTTTCTGTCCTCGAAATTCCAGAATATATTTTTTCAGGCCAATTTTCAAGATTCATTTTCTTCACTTCAAACCTTCGATTCTCCTCATTCCTCACTTAGTTTTCTTGGATCTTTGGCATGTGAATTCTTCATTAATAACTTCTAAATCTCCAATCCATCATTATCTTCTTTTGAGCTCTAAATTCATTCTTTTAAGCGTATATTTATCATAAGCTTCCGAATAATCTCGCATGACAAAAACGTATATAATTAAATCAAATTATCAATTAAATGTCAGGAAAACAAATGTAATTGAAGAGATAAATATGCAATATTTAAGTCTCAACAGTGACGAGGAATATCTATTCACAATCACAAACTAAAGCATAAAATGTGCATGTATTTGGAGGCGTGGGTAAATAGTTATTAGGAAGGTAGGGTACACATCCATTCTTTCTTTCCATCTTTTTAAAACATAAACCTTTTATTCACATAGAGGAAGCCTCTCAGGGAAAAAATTCCCAAGGGCAGCCTATCGTATAGTCCTGTCCAAAAGAAGAAAGAAAAACCTGTAAAAAAAAAAAAAAGAAAAAAGAAAAAAAGAAGAAGAAGGAAACTATAGACTGCATCTCTTGGAATCTAGGCTGGGACAAAGCAACTTAACTTTCCTTAATCGTCTCTAGCCCCATCCTGTCTAGGACAATTTCCCTTTGAGAATGAAAGATCATAGATGGTAATGAAGACCTTGTCCGATTGGTTGGTTCTGCCCAGGCGAGCCACACCGTCCGCCACTTTGTTTACCTCTCTCGGGATGCGGATCAACAACACGTTGGCGTTGCTCTGAATAAAATTAAACTATTTCTTCTAGTAATAGCTGTTCCAGGGGACTCGCCCTCCTGTGGAGAATAAGGCCACCACCGCAGACAAGTCGCTTTCCACTTCTACCCTATTGAGACCTCGGTCCAACATAGGTTTAGCTCGTCCACCATTGCTCTAGCTTTGGCGTGGAAGTTGGATCTAGTACCATACCCTTTGGAGAATGCGAAGATGAATTTGCCTCTGTCATCTCTGCAGACTCCCCCGCGGGCAGATGGGCCTAGTTTTCTCCGAGATGACCCATCCACATTCATCTCTGTCCATCCCATGTTATGCCTTTTTCCATTTAACAAGAGAGAATGTCTACGTCCTGATGGGAGAGTCAGCCTCCATGATAATTTGAAAGAGAATTTCCCAGACTGCTCCTTAGTCTAGGTGACATCATCTGCTTCTGGTTGAGTGGTGATCCCCTCTGAGAGGATGTGTTGAAGGACAAAGGAGGGGAGGGGGGACGGGATTGGAGTGTTTGACAAGATGTCATTACTCGTAAGGATGTCTTTAACCTTCAGATTGTGCAGTTCTAGGGGGATTTGCCCCAATATCCAGCCGTGTAGGGGGCCCAAACCCATCCAATTGGAAGTTCAGAAGTTGTTGCCTCCCTCCACAAGAAGTAGACGTGAGTTATCCTCTACTAAATGAAGCAAATTTCTCACTTCTTTCCAGCATGGGGAATCAAATGAACGATGGGTTGGAGTACTTGAGATACGGTCGATGATCTCGTACTTAGAACGCATGAAGTTGCCCCACAGACTATTTTTGAACCCATACAGAATCATCCAAGCCCTTTTTAGTCTCATTGCCTCCATGATGTCCCTCATGGCCTTGATACCCAGGCCTCCCTCTGGCTTGGGAGATGTTATCCTGTTCCATCTAACCCTATGGAGATTCCTTTTCCCCTCTGTCCACCCCTAGAGGAAATTAGCGAGACCCTTTCCCAATGAAGATAGCGTCCATTTTAGCACTTCTGCAGTGGCTAGTGTATGGATCGGGACACTGCATAGAACATATTGAATGAGGGTCACTACCCGTCGGGTTAAGGTATCTCCCTTTCCATCATGAGATACGGTTCAGGATCTTGTCTATTAATGGCTGGAAGGACGTAGACTTGATTTTCTGTTTCAACAAGGGGATCTCGAGATAAATGAAGGGCGTTGTTGCTCTCGCAATTCCTAATAGTCTCTCCACTATCCTTATTCGGCCTTCTATCATCTTAGAGGGCAATGGGATGTTACTTTTACCTTTGTCAAATTTTAGGCCCGAAATTGCTAGGAATTTGTTCAGGAATTTCAGCATAGCCGAGAGGGAGTTTCTGCTACCATTAGATGGGAGATATAGAGGTTCCCATAGGTGGTCTTGAAAGGCATGAATTGGTTGCGTTCTGTAAGAGTTTGAAGGCCCTTGTTGATGGCCTCCATCACCAGGATGAAGAGGCTTGGGGAGAGGGGGTCTCCTCGCGAAGACCCCTTTCAGATTTAAAGAAATCACTAGGTTCGCCATTGAAGATCACCAAGAACCAAACACATGACCAGCATTTCTCTGCCAAGGAGATCCATTGCTAACTAAAGCCGAACCTAAGTAGCACCGCCTTGAGGAAGTTCCAGTCCTTCGTAAGCTTTTTCTATCTTCATGATAATATTACTATCTCGCACCTTCTTATCAATGTCTCGGAGAAGTTCTTAGGCTAGGGCGATGCTTTCCGCAATTGACCTCCTTTGTACGAACGCCATTTGCTCATTAGAGATTAGATTTGGCAGGAGAGAGTTGAGCTTAGCTGCAATTACCTCAGAGAACTCTTTGTATACACATTTGCATAAGCTTATGGGGTGAAAATATGAGAATGTTTTAGGAGAGGAATTTTTCAGGATTTGACATAAAAGGGAGGCAGAAAAGGCCTGGGGGATATTACCTCATTAGAAGAGATATTTCACCACTAGGAGAAGGTCAGGGGCCGCAGTATCCCAGCAGGAAGCAAAGAAGGCTCTGGAGAAGCCATCTGGCCCTGACGCACCATCAGCAGGTAAGTCTGAAACTGAAACTGCCTGTTTGATTTCCTCCATTGAAGGATCTGATAGGAGAAAGGGGTTGTCCTTTGAGGTCACAGACTAGGGAATCGGCAAGAGGAGGTTAGGGTACACATCTCATGCATCATGTAATGGTGTAAATCCCCATGGATTAGACACGAGGATAGTCAGATTACAAACATTGAACATACTTCCAGTGGACCCCACTGTAAATCCACCATTCAGCTCTATCGGTCACACAATCAACCATCCACATTTACAATTCTTGGAATATGTACTGCTATGGGGAAATATGGTCCGACTGCCCTCAGGGTTAGCTCAGGCTGATGAGCATACACTCCTGCACCACCTCATCCAGAGAAGCTAGAATTCGCATCCCCAAGCGTAGTCCTCGGCAATGCAAGTTCCTGAGCTTCCACCTATGTACCTCACAAAGATTGTCCTGAAGTCCCCGGTCGGAACAGGCCCAAGGGATTGATCAGCTCAGTGTAGTTAAGGAAGAGCTCATCAAGAATAGATGGGATCGACGAGAAGATAGGTCCAACCCTATACTCGGAAAAACCAATAGCCCAGACGACCAATGCAGAACTTCTGAACTCCTCATAGCAATCCCTGGCCGGTTGATCGATTGGTTCAGCTTGGTTCAGTTCAGGTTGGCTCCATCTAGTTAATCAATGGGTTTAACCCAACTTCAACACAAATAAGCGAAGATTTAGTTTGGGTCTTTGTGATGTCCAATTTCTGTAGCCTTTAACTTCTTCAAGAGTCCTGATATATAGCCTCCTTGGATCATTCATATATAGGTTCACCTCAGGCGAAATAAGAAGTCCAGACCGTGTCGACCCTAGATTGCTCGGTGCCGACGTATGATACTTTGTGCCGACTTATGATGCTCCAATCAGAGCAGTGCCAACTTACCTCAGGTATGTGTGACTCTAGGGTAACCGTACGACATCCATCGCCTGCGCGTAACCATCCACCATGTAATTCCAGGGTAATTGCCCATATTCACCACCCACATACATCTCGCCTAACGGCTAAGATTGTGCCTGACATTGTGGACTACCCTGTCCTACATACACTATAAATAAAGGATCTACCCACATTGAAAAGGTACACAAAATCTTTCACCCTAAACCCTTCACCACGACCAGACCCAGATTCCTCGCCTAACTTTGGCATCAGAGGGTCCCCTGCTCTAGCCAGGGTTTCCTTTGCTCTTCTCTTGTGTAGGTGCTCGGAGATATGAAGAGGGCAACCCAGATTCTTGCATCAACATGTACCATAATATGGTACATGATGAACGCTCTTCACATGAAACTCGCTTGGAATGTGAAGTTTGGTAAGAACAGAGGGCCGTGGGTTCAGCTGATGCACACCAAGCACCACAGGGATCTGCAAGATGTTTATTCAGCCTCCATGCAGAGTAACGCCTCAACTTGTTGGAAGAAGGTAAGGAATCACCTTCCGACTGTCCAAGACAATACCCTTTGGTCGGTAGGAAGGGGTGAAGCCAACATATGGTCAGATAACTAGAGTGGAATGGGTCCTCTCCAGTAGCTTGTTACTATCCCTATCCCCTCTGAATTACGGCAGCTCCAATTGAAGGATATTCTTGGAAAATTAGGACTGTTGCCTCCTTCCAGGTTCCTTTGAATTTCTGCCTCAGCCGATCATTGATGATCAGATTTTCTCTAGGGGATTCACTACCACAGATGAACCAACGGAATGTTTATGGCCTCACGACCCGACTAGGATTTTCACCCTCAAGTCTGCTTGGAAGCTTAGCAGGGACCCTTGTGAGCACGTCTCAAGGGGAAAATGGATCTGGTTTGGAAAAATTCTGCCAAAAGTTTTAGTTTTCATTTGGAGGCTACTCCAAAACGCCATCCCTGTTGATAGCGCTGTTCAATCTAAAGGGATTGCCCTCGTCTCTAAATGTAGATGCTGTCAGTTTGGTAATGATGCTTAGCCAAGTACGGAAACAATAAACCATTTATTCCTATTTGGAAATCAGGCGGTCCAGATATGGAATCATTTTGAAGGACTGTGTGGAGTAACCTCAGTCTATCAGAACTCAGTTTTCGATAGAATACAACAATGAAGAAATGCAGCAGCGCCGGGCTCCGCCTCCAAGCATGTCAGATTTTCCCTACCTCTGCTCATCCTTTGGGAGTTTTGGCAAGCTAGGAATGAAGCAACCTTCGAAGATAAGAAGATGAATGTACATATGTCCATCGCTCCGATCAAATGGTGGGCCACTTAGATGATCCAAAACTATCAGGTTATCAATCCTTCTCCTACTCATCTCAGGAATTCCCCCCCCCCCCCCCCCAAGATACCCAATAAAATCAGACCTTCGGTGGTTAAATGGCTCCAACCCACCCCGGGTTGGGTGAAATTAAATGTTGACAGGTCTGCCAGGGGCAACCCGGGTAGCTCGGGTGGCAGGGGGATTTGCCGAAAGGATGATGGATCCTTCGTTTTTGCCTTCTCCGCCGGTTATAGACATGGGACGAATAACCTAGAGGAATTATGGGCTAGAAGTCTATCTTACTAAAGGGCTGAACAAGATTATTGTAGAATTTGACTCCAGGTTGGCAACGGACATTCTTGTGGGTAAAGCTAATTACCCCTGGAATTGGAAACCTTGGGTGAACAGGATTAACAATCTGAGGCAATATGGAATGTGTACTTTTAAGCACATCTTTCGTGAAGGTAATGGCCTGACAAATAGTTTGGCAAGAGTGGGTAGCGACTCGCACGAAAAGACCTATCATCATCATATTCATTCCCTTCCCAGGCAAACCAAGGGCTTGGTTTTCCTGGATAAGGTGGGGCTAGGTGCGATCTGATCAATCAGCTAGCTAGTTGGATTTCGCCTTTTTCCTTTCTTTCTGTTGTACAGTGGTTGTATACGATAGGCGGCCCACCCCTTTTTGTTGAGGGGCCGTCCTGAATTGTAGGCTGTTCGCCTTTGTTCATTTTGTGATTAATGAAATCGTTATCCTTAAAAAAAAAAAAAAAGATTCTACTAAAAAATAAAAATAAAAAAATGTACCATAATATGGTAATATTTACTAGAAATAATGCACTTGGTGGCATTGCTATTTTTCATTGCTCTATAGTTGCTGAATAAGTGGTCATGTTGCAATGATCTGACCATTGGAAAATCCTGCTAATGCCGCACTAAACAACGGTTAAAAGGAAAAATAGTTCATAATTGATGAACTGAAACTGTCTTTTCTTGCTTACCCCCATCCAGGTGAGCCCCATTATATCAACTGTTTGGATCATGGAAACATGACCGCAGATCCAAATTTTGGATGGGCCTTTCTTTTCTTTTTTTTGGTATATATGGTTTACTTTGGATGGGCCATTTGTTATTATCCATTCATCGGAGAACTCACACATTTTTCAGATACTAAGGGCGATGCATGGAGAAACCTGTGGACCATATCCTTGCACAAAATATTCGCTGCAATCGCGATGGGGATTGCACTGCTGAGGATGATCCCTGATCGTCCACTCCTGATGACCGCGGCCTACTCATTTGCGTTCGCAATTTCAAGCCCAATTGGAGTAGGTATCGGGATTGCCATTGATGCCACGACCCAAGGAGCAGTGGCTGATTGGATCTACGCCATCTCAATGGGCCTTGCATGTGGGATCTTCATTTATGTGGCCATCAACCATCTTATTGCTAAAGGGTTCAAACCACAAGCATCAAGCCCGGTAGATACACCATTTTTCAAGTTTTTCGCAGTTCTTGTTGGGGTGGGAGTTATTGCAGTTGTCATGATCTGGGATTAGTGAAGTTGATCTTCTTTGCTTGAATGGGAATGATCACATATATTCGAACGTATGTGAGTTCCATATAGTCAAGCTTTGTGGGGCCCACAGTAATGTGGCTGTGCCATACAACCCGTCCATTAGAGACCAAAAATAAATCGAATACAAAACTCAGTGGGTCACCAAAGAATCTTCTAGATTGTGTGGAGCCCAACTTTTTTTTTTTTTTTTTATGCCATCCAATCCATTCATCAGAGGTGACCCACCAGGATGAAGGTAAAAGTCTAATATTAGGCCATTCCATAACTCAGGTAGGCCACCCCATCTAAATTTAGAGGTTTGAAGTGTGATTTTACATTATTGCACATTTGAGTTTTTCATGATCAGTCTAGTTTTTGGTCTGTGCCGTGAACATGAGGTGGGTCACCTGATGAACGGTTTGGAATGCAGTGCCCCCCGCCCCCCCCCCCCCCCCCCCAAAGCTCGATATTATGGGAACTCACACATGTCGAACCTATTTGATCATTCCCCTTGCTTGAATGCTACATATATATATATGTTTGCAGTGTGAATTTCCGGAGTGTGTACTCTAATTATAGTGAACTTATCTTTGAATTGTAATCTTCTTTAATATGGACCATTGATGGATTGTCGATTATGTTATCTTAATGTTTCAATGTTCCAATGGGCTAGGTCAATCTCAGTTGGGGTGCACAAGTGTAGATGAAATAGACCATTTATATGTGAGATTTAATCCACACATTGAGATGCGCCTGCTCATGTAAGTGTTTTTATGAGACCCTAATTCACACAGGGACATCTATTTAAAGACCTGATGATTGAATGCATGTCCTGTTCTTCGCTTGCCTTTTCTTTATTTCTCACCTTTAAGTGTGTTCTAGCAGCCATTAGTCCCACGTGTTTTCTAACATACGAAGAAGAGCTATAGTTCTTTATTTATAGGTTTTTCATGCTTCTCTTCTTTCATAGAAATAAAATCTTACTGTGACTTACTTTTCACTTTTAGATTAGTTCTTAATTTGATTTTAACTATTAGATTGGTTCTTAAGTTGATTTTTCTGAAATAATTGAATTTGATAGCTTAGATTCCAGATTATTTAAGATACAAAGAGAGTGTTTTTTTTTTTTTTTTTTTTTTTTTTTTGAGAAATGGACTGATGCCATGATTTCATTACTCACAAAATATTACAGACCGGGTGGGCCCAACAAAAAGGGCAGGCCCCACCTATCATGAGACATGGACAGGACTAGATACATCAGAGAAATAAATGCAACAAAAAGTGAAATTAAGATGAGCACTGCTGGCCTGATCATGAAGAATCTAAGCGGACCACCCCGAGTCCAGCTTGTCGAGGAAAACACTGCCCCTGACCTTGACGGGGAGGAGCGAAACGTTCGTGATCAGTGAGTTGGTCTGAAAGCAGCTAGCCAAGCGAGCCATACCATCCGCCGGCTCATTACCTTCCCTGTAGATATGCGAGAAAATAACTCGGGCCAAAGCTTTGAATCTAGAAATCATGGCAATCTAGTATTTCCATTTCCAACTGGGGGTAGAGGACCCGTTCAAAAAATCAACGACCTGACTAGAATCCAATTCCACCATAATTTGATGGAAGCTATGTTGAACACATAGTTCTAGGCCGTCATGAATAGCCCTGAGCTCAGCGTTGATATTGGAGGCGATACCGAAAGCCGAGGAGAACGCAAAGACAAACTTACCCATATCATCTCTACAAATACCGCCGCCACCTGGTGGACCCGGATTCCCTCGGGCAGAGCCGTCGACATTCAGCTTGATCCAACCAAGACTCGGCCTCTGCCACCTAGCCACCTGAGAAGGCCTGCACCGAAGAACTGACGGCTGAAGACCCAACTCTTCCACGAAGAAACGGCCAGGCGAGGGGTGCATAAGAGTCGGATAGTGAGAGGTTAGAGAAATGAGCCACGTAGATATATTTTGGCGGAGGGCAGAAAGAGAGAGGCTGATGTTCTCAAATCTAGCAGCATTCCAGCCTTTCCAGATTTCCCAAAAAATAATACATGGAGTTATTTGGAACAGAGGGGAGGGTCAGTTTGGGCCGTCCCACCAGGCCAATAACATACTATTAATGGACAAAATAGAACTAAAAATCAAACCAAACATGCCCCCAAAAAAATTCCAAATGCACCTGGCGAGAGGGCTAGTGATAAAGAGGTGGTTCAACATGATTCCACCGAACGACTTGAGTCCTGAAGATAGGAACAACACTCACAGCTCGAAGCCAACGAGATGCCCCATTTTTGAATCTCCATGTCAACCGGGACAACTTTGTTTATCAGACGCCAGACGAAGAGAGATATTCGGGGAGGTAGGCTGGCATGCCAAATGTAGATGGTCCAAGCTTTACGAGGATTTCTCCTCCTACATAGATCCCAAGCAGAGCTAACAAAGAGCAAACCAGATGAGGTTAGCGGCTAGAACCTGCAGTCTGGTGCATCAGAGAGACAGAACTCGGCCTGAAATATGAAATCAATAATGTGTTGTGGAAGGAAACCAAACACGGAAGAGGGAGGGAGAGGACCCAACTGACACAGAACCTAATTAACTTGGATGGAGAGGAGATTGGTTGGAACTGGGGAGGACGCATATTGTAACAAGCTGCCCATACCTGACCAATTGGCGGTCTAAAAATTGCAGTTACCCCACCCGATCATCCATTGAGTTGCCTATTCACGGAGGGGATGAGATCATTAATCTTCTCCCACATTGGGGATGCGGCAATTGTAGGGTTGATGACATTGTGCTGACGACGGACTGGTGAATACTTTGAAGACATGAAATTCTTCCATAGACTAGTCTCAGAGTCAGATAAGAGGAACCAACTAAGCTTCATCCGGAGGGCAGACATGAAGTCTTGCAAGAATCTGATGCCCAAGCCACCTTCAGATTTAGGGAAGCCGATAGACATCCACTTCACCCAGTGTAGCTTTCTTTTCCCTTCTGACCAACCCCAAAGGAAATCTGCACAACGACGCTCGATAGCTGAAATGACTTTGATAGGGATATGGGTGGCAACTAAAGAGTGCACAGGAATGCTACCAAGAACATGCTTCAGGAGGACAAGTCTGCCCGCCTGCGACAAGAAACGGGCCTGCCAGCTGTTAATTCTAGTTGCAATCTTGTTGATGAGAGGTTGGAAGGAGGACGAAAGAATCCTGTCAAAGGAGATAGAGACACCCAGATACACTAGAGAGGAACGAATGGCAGGAATGCCCAATGATCTCTCTGTAATTCTAATTTTGTCAGGGAGATCTTGTTGGAGCAGATAAGGGCACTCTTGGTTCGGTTGATCTTTTGATCGGACGCTTGTTGATATATATCTAGGAATGCAGATAGCGCACGGAGAGATTTTCGACCCCTGTTGGTGAAAAGGAGAGTATCGTCCGCGTACAAAAGATGGGATACTGTGATGTAACCTCTCTTGAGTTTGTAGGGGGTACATTCACCCGAAAGAACTAAACGACTAATCCCTCTACTAAGCACCTCCGCCGTAAGGATGAAGAGGCTTAAAGATAGGGGGTCCCCCTGACGAATGCCTCTTGAAGATTTGAAAAAGCTTGACGCTTCACCGTTGATAATCACCGAGAAACATGCACTGCTCCAGCATTTTTCCGTCATAAGAACCCAAGGCGAAGCAAAACCAAACCGAATAAGGACTTGTTTGAGAAAGGACCAGTCTAAACAGTCGTAAGCCTTAGTCATATCCAATTTGAGAATCAAGTTCCCGCCCCGAACTTTCCTACTGATGTCCTTAGCTAACTCTTGAGCAAGGGCGATGCTCTCCACCATAGACCGGCCCTTAACAAAGACACCCTGTTCTTGTGAAATGAGATCCGGGAGGACAGTTTCAGTCTGGAAGAAATGATGATAGAGATGATCTTGTAGAGGCAGTTGCACAAATTGATAGGACAGAAGTCTAAGAAAGTCCTGGGATTCAGAGATTTCAGGATGAGGCATAATGGGGTAGACGAGACTGCGTGCGGAAACTCTCCACCCTAAAAGATGTACACTGCCGCCTTGAGTAAATCAACCTTAATAATATCCCAACACGCAGAGTAGAAGCTGGCAGCGAAACCATCGGGGCCTGGGGCAGCGTCTTTAGGGATGCCTTTGACAATAGTCAGGACTTCATGGATAGAAGGTGGGGCCATTAACATCTCATTTTGATTAGGCCGGATCTTATGTGGGATCGAATCCAGCAATTGCGAATGAGGAAAGGATTCCTCAGCCGCGAAAGAGGAAGAGAAAAAGTTGACTGTTGCAGCCTTGATATCAAACATATTTTCCAGAACAAGGCCATTATCCGGTCGAATAGAAGAAATAAATGCTCTTCGCTGACGTTCAATTGCGGAGGCATGGAATATCTTTGTGTTGCGGTCTCCTTCATCCATCCAATTAATCCTAGCCTTCTGTTTCCTATAAATTTCCTCTTTCAATTCAAGCTCCTTAAGTTCTACCATAGTCTACTCAAAGGAGGCTTGGTAGTCAGCAGGAGAGGAGGACTGATAAGAGTCAGATTGTAGCTGGGATTCCAGTGCACAGAGCTTGGATTCAGTCGCTTTAATTTGTTGGAAAATGTTATCAAAGCTGTCTCTGTTCCAGTGCTTGAGGGATCTTTTCACGGCCTTCAGCTTGAGTAGAAAATTGAACATGGGGTGGGCAGCACCGCATTCCTGCCATGCTTCCGAAATAGCCTGGCGGAAACCATCATGGAGCACCCACATTCACTAAAATCTAAACGGCCTTGGAGCCAAAATTTGCTGTGGAGGGGCTAAGAGAAGAAGAGGGGCGTGATCGGAGTTCACCCACCGTAAGTGATGAATCGAGAAGGAAGGGAGGGCTGCTAGAAGAGAGGTGTTGATGAGAACCTGATCTAGTCTTGCCCACAATCTTGCCGCGCCCGCTTGGTTATTGCATCACATGAATATGGGGCTAGAGAAACCCACGTCGAAGAGGTTAGCCCTGCTGATAGCCTCCTCAAACTCCTCAGAACTGCAAGTGGGCGGCTGCCTTCTACCTCTTCTTTCATCAACAGAAACGACAACGTTAAAGTCACCACCAATCGCCCACAGGCCTTGTAATGAGGAAGCAAGATTAGCCATATCCTACCATGGAATTCTTCTGATTCGACTATCACAGCTAGCGTATACAACGGTTAAATAAATGGGAGTAGACATATTGCAAAATTGAAATAAGACAGTGATGAACTGGGAGGTGTTAGAGTGAATAAAAAGGGAAATAGCCTGTTTAAAGAAAATCCAAATCTTCCCGCCTTCGGCAGCTTTGGAGACGGAGGCGTGGAAACCTAGCTTTAGACCTGTGTGGACGCGTTTTGCCTCGTAGAGCATGGGTTCCATAATAGCTAGAATGTAGGGATCATGGGAGGCCAATAAATGTTTGGTTGTCCTAATAGTCCTTGCATTACCAATGCCACGAACATTCCAAATGAGGATTTTATCTATCATTTAAACCTGCTTCGATCTCGACTCTGTTCCTGATTCTGCGCTTCCTGGCATTGTCACTGTGGGAGCCTGGGGAAGGCTGGGTGAGAAGGGCGATGCGATTAGCTGAAACTTCATTTTCTTTGCCCTTGGAGCTTCCACTAATAGCCAAAGGTAACATGAATATTTGGTTTAATCTGAGAGGGACTGAGGTGGTCTTCAAGATGGGAGAAACTTGAGGAAGAGCCTCTTCTCTCTCCAAAAGAGGATATTGCGTGGCGTCTGATTCATCCTTAGAAGCATATCTGGCCCGGTTGAAATACGATGAAAGGTCTACCTAGAAGCTATTACTATGGTCTCTGGGGTAGGACGAGGTGATTCTGGGTGAGGAGTGGGGTTGTATGGGTGGAGGAGTTGTAGCTGCGGAAAGCGGGTGCCAGGGTGGAGGGGGAGGCGAGTAGGTTGTAAAGGAGCAGTAAGGGTTGGGTGGCGAGCTACCTATTGATTTGGGTCTATGCTGAGGAATGCAGGGCAAAGGCAGCGCAATAGCTCCAGAAGCAGGGCCTACCGAAGAAGTTGAAGACACATTAGAGGGAGGTGGGTCAGGGAGGGGTTGGGGACTGACGAGGTCTGGCTGCAAGGTGGGGCTATTGGAGGCAGGCGGGTTAAGGGATGGGGGGGAGGGGTGGGAAGGCAATAGTAGAGGGATCTAAGGGAGGGGGGGAATGGCTGGGGCTTTAGAACAAACATGAGCATTTAGGTCCGTCTCATGGGACTTTGAGCGAGTAGATGCCGGGCACTCCTCAGATGGACTAGGCAGGTCAGGGAAGGAAGACAGAACCCAGGCTTTTGTGGACTGGGCATTCTGTTGGGGCCTTCTGAGAGGAGGCTTGAGAGGTTTAAACATGATCTGATGCGAAGTCACAGGCTTCTCAAGCTCAACATGAATGGGGAAGGTCCTATCCAAAGCTTTCAGGTCGATAACTTGGGTGAGATCAATACTATCTTTGAGGATAAGCTTGATCCTAACAAACATCATGAAACTACCGTCCTTAGAAAGGGGGCCAATATCAATCACCTCTCCTACCTCGCTGCCAATATCCAAAAGAACTGAATCTATCCACGCATGAATTGAGATGCCAAAAATTCTAATCCATGATCTGGATCCAGCGGGATCCAAGTCCAAGGACCAAAGAGACACTGCTGAAATCTCCATTTGCACCTGGAGATGTCTGTCTTCCATGAAGGACGTCCTGGCCAGCTTAAATTGGAAAGAGATGAGAAAAGAAACAGGGGAGATTCTCACCACATTTACTGACGAATTAGGGAGGGGAGATTTTTTAATGGCATCCGTTAGACGGAGGATAGATGTGCTTGGGTTGGTTACTTCAACGATTATAGCCAATTGCGACTGATGGAGCCTCCGATTCACCTTGAGAGGGTCCACCTCGATTGCAGAGAGGAACGACTAGGGTGGATGACTGTAGGGAACTGGGGATGTGCCATAGTCGCAAAGGAAAGACGAGGGGTGTTGGGGTTGGGAATAGGTTTCGGAGCTGGAGTGGTTATGGGTAAGGGAGGTGCTACAAATGTTGGTCTGGCTGTGGATTTGCGCATTGGATTAGCCGATTAAACTGTGATGATCCGGCTGTCTACTCGCCGACCGTCTAGGGTTCCCTTTGCATTATAAGCCTCCTGTTCATACTGAAATTGAACCAAGCCAAAACCCTTGTGGTGGATTACATTCGGAGCATGAGGGATGTAAACCTCAATGATTTTACCAAACTTGCCAAATATGTTCCATAGATCTAGGGAGGAAGTATCGTAAGTGATGTTACCACAAACAAAGAGAAACCCTCCTGAACAGGGAGTTTAGTAGCTGTTTCCCGGGCGTGAGAAAGCTTAGAGGCTGCAACATTCTCTAGAGGCTGGAGATGTGGAGAGGGAGAGACCGATCTTCAACGATGATCCTTGTCTTTGCGGCGAGGAAAACTCTTTGACGGTTGCCACATTAAAAGATGGAGTTATCTGAAAAAGAGGGGTAGTGTCATAGTTATACAATGAGAGGTTACATAGAAAGAAACCAATTCCTACTAGGACTTCCTGAATTTAAGAACTTATGGAGCCCATACTTTCTTAAGATACAAACAAGGTCTACACACATTAAATATGCATGTGTGTGCATGTGTGTAACGCCCTGAATTTTTTAAACTCGAGTATATGACTTGTTCCCTAAAAACCCGAGTGTTAACCTTTAAAGATAGTTGAATTCGGATTTTTTTTTTCTTTTTTTCTTTCAGAGTTAGCAGTTTAGTGGAAGATGGACAAATCAAACATAAATAAAAATTTGCACTTACATTCAGAATATACGAGCGGATGCCCATAATGACTTGTACAAACCAATGTCTATATATTAATAAATACATGAATTACACAATTTTCACATGAGAAATAATAAAATGCATATAAACTTGAGCCGCAAGATCATGCAACTTCTCTTGGCAGATACAGCCATGCATCCTTGATAATTGTACTCTGCTCTTTATCAAACTGAACATGAATATCTTTTAACCCACCTGTATTACCGATACGGTTATATATTCGATGAATGAGTGACCAACTCAGTGTGAATTTCTCTTAAGATTACACACCGCCGCCTTAGTTAAGCATAGTTAAAAATAACAAGACATTCAAAATAATACATGATATAATCTTATTTAAATGTATGGATGCATGAATACATATCGACCAGGGGATGCTCATCCAGTCGGACTTGGGCTTGTCACCCATACATATGACTGGTCACCAGCATAGCACATCACGTGCGTACATCATGTACAACATAATGACCAAGTCATCGTATATCACGTACGTGGGTTAATAGTCGATGGTATAGGAGCTAGCGAAACGATACCACACTAGGCCTAAAGGTACATGCTAGAACATCCAGAATTAGCCACCCGTCATTGCCCGCATGCTATGAATGCATGATTAGCCAAACTATTATTATTTCAATCACAATCAGCCAATTTAAGTAACTCAAAGGTCACTATGGGGGGCTCGTCAACCAGCGTAGGCCGATAGCTCAGGTATAGTGTCCATAACCACCATCCCCAGCTGACGAGGCTACCACCTTAGAATGTTTAATAGACGCCCATCGACTAGTGACCTATCAAATTCATTACATGGGAATTAACATTGCATGGTTATATGGAAATGAACCGTCGAAGCCACGCAGGGCAAATATCGAATCATGAGACAAATACTAAATTGAAGTGGTAAAAGGTCGCACGAAATAAATGTTAAATCGAAACGGTAAAGAGGTTATGTAGGACAGCGTTAAATCAAAGCTGTAAAGAGTCATCCCCAAAGCCATGTAGGCAAGACAACCTATGGATGGTAAACCCACATTGGTATTCCACATCCCAGATAACCTCCAAGTCAAAGGTCCATCTCTAACATGTTCTATCTCGTTACATCCTAAGTGTGGGCTCACATACACAAGTGGAATTTTTCCACTATTAGGTATAGTGAAATGAGTTCTAAGCGACTTACAACAATTCATTAACATATGAAAATGTGCGGATACAACATGTTAGATATATTCTCAACATTAAATTCATAACTATCGCAATAAGTCATGATTCAAATATATAATATATAAATTGGAATTTTAAAGGAAGCTGTTAAGTAGCTATTGCATGTGATTATAGTTCACAAACTACCATTTGTAATCCAAATATAAGTCATGTCTTAAGAGTTGATAACTAATGTAAGTGACCATATGTTATAATATAACATTTGAGATTCTAATGAAAATTATCCTTTAAACTAAATTGAAAATGGAAAGCTCAAGGGGAAGAAGTCATCACCTTATGTGTTGAATCACCTATACTAATGTTGGTAGAAAGCGTATGCACCCTTAAGATTGAGTCCTCAACGGAAGTTGGATACGGCCCAACTCAATGTCTAGTAAGTTAATTCGAGAGGACGAGTAAAGACAACAACCCGATTCTACCGAGTCAACCACAACTCACCTCTCTCTCCCCCTCTTCTTGTTCCTCATGCAAGTCCAGCCCTATCTGGACTCGGCCCAGACTCGATCTAGACTCCACCAAACATGGTTCGAGGTCGAATTGAGTCGACTCAGTGCCGACATGATGACAACCCCACTCTCACTCTTCTCCTTCTTCTCCTTCCTGTTTTTCTTTTCTTTCTTTCTTCCTTTCCTACGATAACCCAGATCAGACCAGGTCTAACTCGACCTAGCTGGTCTCAATTCCAGCTGAGTTGACTTAGCAACTACTAAGGCTCAACCTCCCTCTCTCTCTCTCTCTCTCTCTCGTTTCTCTTTTTCCCTCTTCTTTCTTTCTCTCACTCTCTTACTGAATCAGACAGAGCTAGAGCTCGATCCAAACAAACCCAACTTGGTTGGCTTGACCCAACAACTCGGGCAGTTACACCAGTGACTCGGTTGGGCCGACGAGTTTAGTGTAACACGCACACACACACACACACACACACTCTCTCTCTCTCTCTCTCTCTCTCTCTCTTCTTCTTCTTCTTCTTCTTCTTCTCCCTATTTTTCTTTTCTTCCTTTTCTTTCTTTCTATCTTCTCCTTCATTCTTCTACTAGACTTCTAACAATCCCTTGGCTAGGACAAGCTGGACTAAAAGTGCCCAGACGCACCACTCCCAACTACGACTTGGTCTAGTTGTAGTAGACTCGGTGCCACATGTGACACCCCGACACTGTAGCACATGTGGGCTGACGCTGATGTGGGTGGGGCCTAATGGCCTGGGTGACCTACCAGTGGTTAGTAGGCTACTGTGTTGGTAGTGGGGTGGAAACTTGTCCCACATCGGAAGTGTCGTCTGAAGTTGTAGTGGTTATATGTGACGCCCCGTCACTTTGGTCACATGTGGGTGGGGCCTGGTGCCTGGGCGAGTTACCATTGGCTGGTAGGCTACTGTATACCCAGTGAGAGGCGGAACCTTGTCCCACATCGGAAGCGCTATCCGAAGTAATGGTGGTTATATGTGAGATCTAGCTTTCAATAGTATTACGCGTTTTGGGGCAACCCTGAGAACAAAGTCGTGCGCCCTCGGGTAAAGTGGAGAATATTATACTGTTGGGGCCTTTACAAATGGTATCAGAGCTGAGGATGGCTCTGCCCTCGGTGGGGGATATTGTGACGCCCCGTCACTGTAGCACATGTGTGCGGACACTGATGTGGGCGGGGCCTAATGGCTCGGGTGAGCTACCAGTGGTTGGAAAGCTACTGTGCTGGCAGTGGGGTGGAACCTTGTCCCACATCGAAAGAGTTTTTTGAAGTAATGGCAGTTATATGTGTGGTTCGGACCTTCCTTGTATGAGTCTTTTTGGGGACGACCTTGAGAACAAAACTGTGCAGGCCCAGTGGGACCCAGAGCAGACAATATCGTACAGTGTTGGTCAAACTGTTATAAATGGTATCAGAGCCGAGGATGGCTCTGCCCTCGGTGGGAGATATTGTGACACCCCGTCACTGTAGCACATGTAGGCGGATGCTGATGTGGGCGGGGCCTAATGACCTGGGCGAGCTACTAGTGGTTGGCAGGCTACTGTGGTGGCAGTGGGGTGGAACCTTGTCCCACTTCAAAAGTATCATCTAAAGTTGTGGTGGTTATATGTGTGGTTTAGACCTTCCTTGTACGAGGCCTTTTGGGGGCGACCCCAAGAACAAAACCATGCGGACCCAGTGGGACCCATAGCGAACAATATCGTACAGTGCTGGTCGGACCGTTACACCACACCATTTGATTCCTTCTCTCCTTCCTTTTTATGTTTTTCTCCTACTTCTGTGGAGGTGCAGCAGAGCCCTTGGCTTGAACCAGACCCGGTGAAACTCACCGAGTCAACACGGTCATGACCAGCCAGCAACACAGCCCGGTGAACAGACCAGCACTCTAACGCCAGCCAGCCTCCCATCTATCTCAGTTTCTCCTCTCCTCTGAGGAGGATTTGTTTATGTTTGGGCAATAACTCAGCCTAACTCGAGTAAGACCGAGTCACGCCAACGTGTCTCGACCCGACAGATCGGTGCGACTTTGAAACAACAAGGTGCGGACATTGTTTCAGCTTGCATCGTTGTTTCCCTTCAATGGTCGAGCCACAACGGAGTCCTTATGCTTAGGATGAACTCAGCTGGCTTGCATGGTGGATGAAACAAAGCTGGAATCCACGGATCACCTGACCATTTTCTAACGAGGAAGAAGACATGACTTTCATAGAAGATAGCAAACGGAGGGGCATCCTTTAGATCCAATTCTTGTGGATGCTTAGGTTTAGTCATGGGGAGCTCCTGGAATGGAGGGGTCGAATCTTGGAGGTGTTTTGGCTGGTGATTTCAAGCAAATAGGAAAACGGTCATTTTCTATTGTTTTTGTAAAAGGATAGGAGGAGGCATTTTCTCTTCCTTCTTATAGAAAAATCTAATTTTCCTAGGCTGTTAGATGATCAAATAAATGGCCCAGATGCTTTGTTTCACGTTAGACTTCGAAGACCGCTGGTAAGAGAGAAAACCAGCCATTGTTTTCTCTTTGTTATGTTAGAGACCCTAATCCTTAAGGTTTGGTTGAAGGGTTGGGATTCTCCCAGACTTACGGTCAAGATAGAAGGAGGGACGCGCATGCGTACTGCTATCCTAGCAACTGCAGGACATAATTCCCATTTTTGGAAAAATCCATTGTATGTCATTCCTTTACTCGTGTTGCTGTGAGCACGCGTGCATACATGAATGCAAATAGATGACATGGTTTTGGTTAGACTGAGCTTCTTGATATGATGGAGGGTTTGGATCATGAAGGTGGGCTCCGATTTATGGGCCATGATAAAAAATTACGAACGTCTGTCTGTTTGCTGGCAGAAAACCATAAAAAGAGAGAGTCCTTCCTCTTTGCAAGAATTCTTGGGTCAAACCTAGTTTGACCAAGGTCGTGGTCCAATGCACCTCGAGTGCACCTCCTCTGGTGCACACACGAAACGTTTGTGGTGCCCACCGAGATGTTTTTGAGAAATCCACTCCGTCCATGATGCTCCATGGGCTTAACTAGGCCATCCTGACCGGAGGTGTGGCAAATCAAATGCTTAGGTGAGCCATAATAGTCGAAACACGGTCTTTAGGTGTCAATTACATCGATCCAACGATTAAATCAATTCCAATCTGACCATCAATGGTCGGAAGGTCCTAATGGATCACTTATATGCTCCAGACTTGTTACTACTCAAATAATAATATTAATTTTAATTCTATTATATATATATATATTCATTTTGTGGGCCACTCTGTAGGTTATTAGGACTATCCATCTCATGATTTTATATTATTAAATATTTAAATATTATTATTATTATTATTATTATTATATGTACATTGTTATTTATTTATCTTTTTATTATACCTACATGAAAGATGTGGGACAACTCATTATGTGCCATTTAGCTACCTATCCTAATGTTAGGATTACTTTGCATCAAAGTGAGCCCAGCCACATGAATTTCTAGTTACTAAATGACGGTTTATTGAGCATCCAAACAATCCAGTTATTGAATAGACCAACATTTAATTATCAATAACCCTTGGGATCTTAAAGAATGTTTAGGTGTGATCTGGGAGTTAGATATGAAACCAGATAATCCGATCCATGTTTTCAAATGATGGATCATCCTACGAGACATTGTAAACTTGGTGAACGGTGGATTTTATGATTTAGGATTGTAAATCCATAATGGTCGGCTAGATTTGTTCATCAATAAAGTTATGATCCTAAGAAAATAGGTCTCTTTAGTGGTATGATGATCTATCTTAGAAATCGACGGATAGATAGTTTGATGTATGGATTGGGACTGCTTTTAATGGTCGGATTTGGGCTAGAATGCACGTGAATGTTTACTTAATCTAGATTTGCATTTATACCAAATTTGGTTATAACACCCAAGTACTAAAAAGTATGAGGTGTTACAATGTGGTCCACCAAAAATAGTAGATATTCTAACATTAGGCCATGTAATTGTTTTTTTTTTTTTTTTTTTTTTTTTTTTTTTTGTTTTTCAAAAAGTGGGTACTAGTCCCCTGTATCTTCGTTAATTTGAAATAAGGATGTACAAATTGAACTTTCGAGTGGGCTCCACAATTACATTGGGCCTCACCTATCATTTCGCCTAATTGGCAAATGGAAAAAGGAGAAAAAGGAAAGAAGAAACTGGAGGAGAGGGAACTGCTTCAGGCGAGGAACATCTGGATTTCGCTGAAGTCAAGGGACCCACAACTGTCCCATATTAGCATCAATAGAAGGGACTCATGCAACTAGTTGGCCTTGCCGAATAGCAGACAACCACATGCCTACATGCTGCTAGTTGCAAAGCTTCATCCCAACTCAATCTTCAGCCCCAACCAAACTACCATCAACCATCAGCCTTGTAGCACACCCCCAGTCAAGCATCAGTCCTTTTAGAATATTGTTGCAGCCAGTCATCCACAACAATGGTGTTTCAGACAAACAATCTTGAATCATGTGCAGAAAAATAGGGGCCCATCTGTAGAAAAAATTGAAAGATTCTCAACCCACTCCCTTCTTAGTTATCTTACCCCTAATCAATGTTACACCCGCTTTATCCAGCATTAGAGAGCCTCTAATGCTTTTTGGAAGGTCAGCTTAATTTGTTACGATAAAGCTTGTTTGGGTACCTGTCACTTGCGTTCTTCGCCAGACCATTCGCAACCGAATTACCTTCTTGGAGGGTGTGAGAAAAAAATAGGTTGAGAGGCCAAATCAATCTTTGAATGATGCCCATACGGTACCATATGCTCCAGCATCCCGTGACTCGGGATTTTGTGGCCGCTTTTGTAATGATTTAGGAGTCAGTTTTAACTATGATGTCGGATAAACCCATCGCTTTGTAGTACTTTAGCCCGTCCACCATTGCTTGAGCTTTTGCGACGGTGTTAGTGACCGGGCCATAATTATTGTGAAAGGCAAGAATGAATCGCCCCAGATGGTCTTTACACACTCCCCCTCCTCCACCTTCCCCCAAGTTGCCCTTAGCTGACCCATCAATATTTAATTTCAGCCATCTCTTATTTGTTTCATCCTTTTCACGATCTGAGTCTTGCCACCTATATTTGTTGTGTTAGCGTTAATCCCTAGGGATTGCAAGGTGAGAACATGGAGAAAGGAAATTTTTTCCAAGTTTGTCAGGAGGTTTCCTACTTCTTTTAGCTAGCTTGATACTTTGTAGATCACCTGAGCCTCCGAAAGTTGCTGCTTATCATATTTTACCGCATTTTGGCCTAGCCAAATCTCTCAAACTATGAAAGAGGGTGCCAACCCTTGGAGGTGATGCCATCTCGAGGAGCAGTTGGTGAGAGAGCTCCATTGGTTAACTCGACACTCAATAGATTGATCATGTATAAGTAGAACATGAAATAATCAAGCAAAGTGAGTCCAAACCTTTATTATAGTGTTTCCATGGCATAAGAGGTGGTCCACATCCTCAACATTCTTGACTTGCAGCTAGTGCACCTGGTGAGTTCTTGGATCGTCCTAGGGCTCGGTTCGTCAATGATGTTGGTCGTCCTCCTGATGGGGGTTGTGGAGGCTAGCATGGGAGCGATAATCTATAGGGTAATTTGGCATTTCATTTCCAATGATCTCAGTTTGCTGGTGAGGGAGGGACGTTGCTGATTAGATATTGGCTTCCATCTAGTCCAGGTGTTGGGTTCTTCCACTCCTATAGCTGTAGTGTTTGGTTGGACTGGGGCTAGTCTATAGCTGCTGGAGATGCTTTTTTTCTCCTGAGTTCAGCTGACCACTATTAGCTAGTAAGTGGTTGGTGGTGAGATGGTGTGCAAGGGGGGAGGCAGTCTGGTGGAAATTGGGGTGTGTGGGTGCATGTCCAATTGCAATAGAGTTATTGTTGATCCCCACGTCCAAGTCGGGAATGGTTGGGCTTGCATCTTTGCAGCAGACACATTTGGAAGTCAAGCTAATGCCTACCTTTTAAATGGCGGTGTCAACAGGGACAGCTCTATGCATGACCTTCCATAGGAAAATAGCTATCTTGGGTGGCACAAATTTATTCCATGTCCAAATAGTCCATCGAAGCTTGGGTTGTTAGGGTCGAGTAGCGTTCCATGAGGACTCAAGAGAAAATTTGCCTGATAACGTTAGTTTCCAGACTAGGCGGTCTTCTCTGTTTAAGAGCATGACTTCACTCTCTTGTATGGATTTGATAGCTGCTGGTGGAATCATTCCTACAATCTCTAATAGGTTCCATGTCCCAGAGTGATCCAAGAAATCTTTCATTAAAACTTTGCGGCAATGATTTGGTATGGGGTTTGAAGTTGCGCCCATAAGCAGCCCCCCCATCGGTCCAATTTTGAGTCCAAAATTTTGTGTTACCTTCACCGATCATCCATCTTGAGTTATGTATGGGAAATAACAGTTTTTCTCTAGGTCTTTCCATAGTGTCGAGCTTCCTACACTGGTGGTCCCATTTCTGTCGATGAATTTCTACATGTACTTTGCCCAAAATAGCTTGGCCCAAAGGGATTTTTCAAACAGCAATCTCTAGGCCATCTTGCATCAAAAGGCTTGCATGACGTCTATTATCCATTTGAATCTAAGACCTCCTTCCGCTGCAGGATAGTAGATATCGGACCATTTAACCCAATGTTGTTTGTTGCCTACCTCTGTGCTCCCCCAGAAGAACCTTGCAAATTCTTTCTCTATTTGATGGCAAGCTTTTCTAGGAATGTTGATAGCTGACAGCAGATGTATTGGGAAGCTGGGTAGCATGTGCTTTATGAGAACTAGCTTAGCGGTCTGGTTGAGGAGTTTCACCTTCCATCCCGCTACTTTGTTTTCAAATTTTTGGATGAGGGGGATAAGATGTGAAATACGGATTCTGCCCTTTGTTAGCGGAATGCCCAAGTAGAGTAACGAGAAAGATGCTTATTAGAAGCTTGATATCTGGTCAATTAGACGAGCCCTAGCCACAATAGATTTCTTAGGCAAAAGGAAGGAACTTTTGGACGCATTAACTCTCTGTCCCGATTCTCCTTCATAAGATTTGATGAATTTCAGCACCTTACGAATAGAAGAGAGCCTACCATTCAAAAAGATAATGATGTCGTCAGCAAACAAAGGTGAGATATGATGGGGCAATTCCTGGGTAGTTTGTAAGCCTGACATGTTCCTGAAAGGAAGAGCTGCTTCAATCCTTTGCTGAGTACCTCTACCGCAATAATGAAGATTGAAGGAAATACTGGGTCTCCTTGGCTAAAAGCCACAATAATGAAGATTGAAGGAGATAGTGGGTCTCCTTAGCTAAGCCTTGGGATGATTGGAAGAACCCACAAGGTCTTCCATTAATAAGAACTGAAAACCAGTATTCTTGCCAGCATCGTTGCATTAAGAATATCCATTTCGGGTTAAAGCCATACTTCAATAGGACTTGGTTAATGAAACTCTATTCCAAGTGATCATATGCCTTTTCCATATCCAGCTTGAGAATGAAGTTGCCCCCATGGATGTTTCTATCGATTTCGAAGGCCATTTCATTGGCAATGGAGACACTTTCAACTATCTTTCTATCACAAAGGCGCATTGTTCTTCAGAGATGATAATTGGGAGGATCCTTGATAGCATAATTGCTTTAATTTTAGAGAATATCCTTTGGATACAGTTACACAAGCTGATCGACCTAAAGTCCCTGAAGGATTCAAAGTTTGTCTTTTGGGGAATAAGGTATATCCATGGGCAACAGAATGCCCTAGGGATAACTCCTCCCTCAAAGAATTTGTAAGCAGCTTCAAAAATGTCTTCCCTAATAATTTCCTAGTAAGAGGAGAAGAATGCCCCAGAGAAGCCATCCGGGCGTGGAGCACTATCGACTGGAATCGCAAAGATTGCTTCTTTGATCTCCTCCAAATTTGGTAGCCTTAAGAGGTCTTGGTTCCTCGTATTCGTGACTAGACTTGGGATGCAATCTAGGAGACCGTCATTAATTAACTTGGCTGGCCTTGGACGAGAATAGATCTTTGTAGTACCTTTCCGATTTTGGTCCCACATCTTCGGTTGTGTGAATGGTATCACCCATTAGGAGTTTAATCGATTTAATTTTTACTCTCCTCCTTTTTTCCATAAATGAATTGTGGAAGAATTTTGTGTTTCGATTACCCTCCATTAGCCATGTGTTCCTAGACTTCTTGAGCATTGACCTGGACCATACTAGAGATTGATTCCAGGGGAATTTGGGTTGTGCTCTCATGAATCTCATCCCAATACTTCTCAGCTTCCAATTCAGTGCAGTACACACTTGAGATGGGGTTACTTTCCTTACATTCTAAATTCGGTTGAGGTTCGAATAAACTAACCTCAACCTCATCATTGAGATCCTGTGTATCATGTAAGGAAAGTGTGTCATCATCACTGTATTTGAAAGACACCCATGTATCTCCATCATTCTTTTGAACAGTCATTGAGATCGGCTCATTGGGAAATTGAACCATGTGCTCGTTAATGGAATCCAACTCCTCATTCCAAATTCCAGATTTCGTCAAAAGCGAGTGAGGATCACTTTCCTGGCATTGTATTTCGGATTGGATTGTAGTTGGGATGCACGAGCTTCTTCTATCCTTTCAAGGCGCGAATTCAGTGCTTCCATTGTTTTTCTTATTTCCGTAAGGCACTCCATGGTATACTGAATTTCATCTTCTTGGATCGTTTCTGGTAGGTTCTCAACGGTGGGGTATCCAAGAGAATAATCATTACATGTTGTTGGTTCATCTTCCCAGTTTGATGGTTCCACTGGTTATAGTCATACGGGTCATCGGTCGGGAGTTGATACGCGTTATCATTCCAATAATCACGTACTGTTTCCTTAACTCGTGGAATGCAATTATTTTCCCGTAGATAATCACCGAAGGACTTCTTAATCGGTGGAGCATCATGTTTTGATTGGTTGAAGTAATTTTCAGAAAATATTTGAGGCATAGGCTGTTTTCCATTATTATCATCATACATCAAAAATTTTTCCCAAGATTCCTTAGCTATCTCAGCATATATACGATCCAACTCTTGCATAGTAAAACCCTAATTCTGAATCTAATCCTAAGAAAGAAAATGAAAATCTAGAAAGAAAGAGAAAGTTGGAAGGAGATTACCAACTTAAAGTCCCTAAGCTAAAGACACAAAAAATAAAACAAAATAAGTTAGTTTCTAAATAGAAGAAATTTCTAAAGTAAATCAAATCTAAAGAGTTAGAGAATCTAGAAAATCAGAAAGAGTTTACCAAATTAGAAGTTCTATCTTAACAACCTACAGAATAAAAAATATGTTAGTTCTATGAAAAATAGAAGACAAAATTAAAAATTAAAATTAGTAAAATCCTAATCTTAAACTAACTCTAAATCCAATTAATTTCAGAAAATCGTAGCCGTCAGTCCCCGGCAACGGCGCCAAAAACTTGTTCACTCCCCAAGTATAGGGTTGTGATGTAGTAATAAACTCGGTAAGACCGAGGTCGAATCCACAGGGACTGAAACCTGTACGCTTTCTAAAAATAACCAGATCTAGAACTAGGCTAAGATGAAATCTAAACCAATTATGATTTGAGGAATAATGGTGAAATAATTAATCTAAAACTTTGGGAAAAATCAAAGAAGGGAAACTAGGGATTCAGAGGATCCACTTGTAGGGATCAGGGAGATCTTATGCCTGTATTACAATTTAGGAAATTAACTGAACTGCCTTTAATGTAATTTTGATAAGATGAAAGGTATATGAATTAGAATGGATTCCATCACCAAACCATGCCCAGGAGACAAAGCAAACAACAGAATTAAACTAATTACCAACCAATCAATGTATGAAGGTTAGGAAGGGTACCGACATCCAACCATGCCCAGGAGACGATGGTGAACAACAGGGCTTCCTGACGTCATAAACATAAAAGAAAAAGAACATGCTCAAAGCCATTGCAGACCCATTGTAATTTCAGTCACAACAGACCATTAAAGACTGAAAACATTCCCTTAATTAAATCAAAATCAGATCAGTCTTAAACAAAGGCACAAGCAAAGAGACCTCCCATCACGCTACAAGCTTTACCTCTTAGCCCTAGCTAAGAGGTTTAGCCACACATAGACATGGTGGACTAAATCTCAAAAGAAAAGGAAGAACAGAAAACGAAAATAAAAATAAAAAGTAAAACAAACTTGCTCCTCAGCTCCACGTCCTCGCTCCACGTCCCAGCCCTGTCGCTCTCTCGCTCACGTCCTCTCTCTGTATTCCTTTTATAGAGCTTAAAAAAAATAGTTCCCGTACGCAGCAAGGAAATCAGCCACGTATTATTGAAAGCCAACTTGCGCTGAAGCAATGGTGGGGTCCATTTCAGTTGCCAGGCAGGAAATCCACTCCATCCATCAGCTTCTCCTCATAAAAACGGTCAGACCTGGTTAGTTTTAGATCAGATTTGTAGTGGCCCACCGGATTTTCACCCAGCCGTCCATCTTGAAGTTGAACGGATCTTTCTGTGATTAGATGCATGGGACCAAAAGGTCACCTAGGCATTATTTTTGGACATCTTCTGAGACAATTTAATGGTCCAGATTAGCGAAACGGGTGGAGAGTGGGGCCCACAACGTCCGTGAAATTCCGGTTTTCCCGGATGTTCGCGAGACAGGGACGGCGTAAGAATTACGTTCGATCTTAGTAGGAGCCCCGATCAAACTCTGATGAGAAATCCACGCCGTTCATCGAATTCCCCTCGGAAAACCGGTCGACCACGATCAGTTTTGGGTCAACTTCATTGAGACTCAACGCATTTTTCTTGTGACCATCCATCCTACGTTGAAGCCGTTATCTTCCTGTAACATTCACGGAAATCCGGAATTTCGTAGGAGTGTGGTCGGTTTGACCTTCTGATTACAACGAGCAGCTTAGATCTTCACTTTGTGTGATAATGGTGGCCCACTGCGCTTCGTCCGCAACTCCCTGTTGCGAAACAGAAATCGCACACCCGTGCGCGGTGACATTAGAAAACCATGGGTTGATGTTATCTGTGAAATCCACTCCGTCCATTGTCTTCAGGACGAAAAACCGTCTGGGAAGGAGTAGATTTAATTGATTTCGGTGTGGCCCACGAAACTTTGCACTGTACCGTCCATCTTCCGTTCGGCTGAGATCGTCACACGATTGCTTGAAAGATGACAAAAGGACACCTACACGTTGGTCTTGTCTTTCCTACGAATCGAATGAACGGTCCAGATCTTCCTTTTGAACAGCGTATGGACCCCACAACTCGAAACCGATCGGACGCTGTCCGTCCGCTGTTTAAGCTGCAAAAGGCTCGGGTCAAACGTGGTTTGACCCAGCCCATGTATTCGGTGCAGCGCAGGAGCGCACCGTGTGGTACACGCTCACCTTGTACATGGGGTCCACTGTAATGAATATGTAAAATCTGCTCCGTCCATCCTTCCCATCATATCATTTTATGCGTTGAATCCAAAATAGAGGCGAATCCAGAGAGCAGGTGGACCCCAAACCAAGAAATTACGGGCTGATCCATCCGTTGGGCCACTTCTGCAGGGATCCGAGGGTTAAGACTTGACGTGTACGGTTCATTTATGGTCCTCAGGCCACGTATGGAGTTTCGAGCAGAACGGATGGTGGAAACCTTCTGATCTTGCATTCTGGACCAATTTCGGGCCATCTGAGCTTCAGTTTCTCGATTTTCTCAGGTCTTTGGCGTGTAATTCTGTTGATCTCCGTACCCTGGGGTCCGTCCCTTAACTTGGCATCATCAGAACGTTAAATTCAGGCTTTAAGCATCATTTTCAGTCCCCGCTTGTAAATACATCCTGCATCACAAACACGATTAAATCGGCCTGTTTAAACAATATCATGCTCTTAAATCCAGGTAATAAATAGGGTCTAATATGCAATATTTGACCCTCAACACAACCCCCAACCAGCATTTTGCTAGTCCCGAGCAAAATATGCGAAAATTAATTTGAGAATTATGAGACAATTCTTACGGAGCCGAGTGATGTTTTGAAAAACAATCCAGATATGAGAAATCTTAAGATCCATGAATGTTGATTATCAATTTCCCCTGGCCTCTCATGCACGGTGAATTTCATAATCAAGTTCAAATATTAATCCATAAACTAGAATAATTCTAAACATTTGAGTTTCATGGGTGTATAGTGAAATCTCGGCTTACCATCATTAAGAGATTCAATTCTTTATTTCAGGATTTCGTTGGTAATCAACAAGAAAATTCATGATAACTGAAACTTACCTCACAGATCATTCTTTCATTTTTCTTTTTTTTTCTTTTTTTTTTTTTTTTTTTTTTTTTTTTTTTTTTTTTTTTTTTCAAGATGGGAATCAAATTTTCACTTATAGGAGCAAACCTATGGTGAAAATAATCACCCAAATTGCCTAATCTAAGCTGTTAATCATAGAAAATCAAATCCACACCTATAGGGAGCAAACCTATGGCGCAATTCGTTTTTATACCCTGATGGCCAAATCCTTTAGGCTGGTTTCTTTCATACTCAGTGATTACCAAGTTAATCATTCAATATCACTGAAATCTCAATGTGTAAGCGAGCTGTGACATGTGAAATCATGACTCAATCAATGTTTACAACTTCTAATCATAGATTAATAATTCAAACTTAACTATGAAATCTAACAAATACTGAATCCAAGAGTTATAACTTTCCAACATCACGTATCTTGAAATTCTAAATCCAGGATATCTGTCAAAATCACTTTGACTTCACAAGAAAGTCCAGAAAAAATTTAAAAATTTTCACAATTTTTGCTCAAGATTAAGAAAAACACTGATTAGGTTACCTAATCTCCCACCCCCAACCTAAAATCTACATTGTCCTCAATGTAAAAGATATGAGCATGGAATGCACATGGGACAACAAAAGTAAATGTGAAGTGATGGGAAGATAGTACCTGGATGATGAATCGTAAGGGACTTTCCAAGAGATCGCAGAATGGAATCCAGGCAGCACGAGAGAAAAAGTAACACAAAAATAACAAGAAATAAAATCCTACCTATACCACTTTCGCAGGTGCTCTCGATTGCATTTAGCGCATGCAACAAGCCTTTAAACCCCTAGGTTGCCCCTAGTGGACGAGTTGTAGTCTCGTGAGGGTTTGCAGTAATGTTACCCACAAACATTGAACTATCTACTCATGCTGCAAGGTTCATCTTCTGGCCAGTATCTTGATAAGTTCCTCAGTAAGTTCCTCAACAAGATCATCCAAAAGCCCTTTTTGCAAAAGGCTTGGGCGCCCTGGAGCATGACTTTCCAGAGAGACTTATGTACCTCATAAGAAATTTTCCATTGCATTGCTTGAGGTAACCAGAGTATGTACGATTCACCTGTGACAGAAGAAGTTTCAACGTTAGTATCCCATGGTGAATCAGAGACTACAAGTAGATAAAGTTTAGAAAACTTCGCAAAAAATGATGTAGCCTCAACACATTTCGAAGTGTCAATCTTTGGTTCAATTTTCAGCTCCTCCTCCTTTAATGGTAGACGGTTAGGATCAGGGGAAGAAGGGGCTTCAAAATAAGGGTTCTCTCGGTCAGTGATAACTACCGAGATGTTGTCTTGCAAGGAATCCACTTTGTCTTTTGACATGGGATCGTTTGACTTTGAAAAGTAGTGTGCCCAGCAATTATTAAAAGAGTCGGAAATTTCAGCTGAGAGTGACTTATTTTCCTCATGGAAATCTGTAATGAGATGCTCAAGGACTCCCTCGCCCTTAAAAGTATATGAAGATATGTTCTCTTGCTCCAACCCACACAAACATATTGAAGATCAATAGGGAAGCATCGATGGGATCACTTTGTTCATTGAAACTACTCAATCGAGGCGTTGAACTGTCGAGACGTGTACAAATTTTTAGATGGTGGTCTTAATTGAGTGGTTTCAAATTCTAGAGTCGTAGCGAGCAGCTCGTCCTTCTCCCGAATCACATTATCATTCAATTCAAGAGAGTGGTCCAAACATGTCTCACAGAAGTTGGAAGGGTCGGTTTTAATGAGCTCATCTTCCACTTTTAAATCAGATATCTTAGGTGAGTGGAGTAGCTCAGTATGACCGATCACTTCGTGTGCTTCTTGAGCATTGACCTGGACCATACTAGAGATTGATTCCAGGGGAATTTGGGTTGTGCTCTCATGAATCTCATCCCAATACTTCTCAGCTTCCAATTCAGTGCAGTACACACTTGAGATGGGGTTACTTTCCTTACATTCTAAATTCGGTTGAGGTTCGAATAAACTAACCTCAACCTCATCATTGAGATCCTGTGTATCATGTAAGGAAAGTGTGTCATCATCACTGTATTTGAAAGACACCCATGTATCTCCATCATTCTTTTGAACAGTCATTGAGATCGGCTCATTGGGAAATTGAACCACGTGCTCGTTAATGGAATCCAACTCCTCATTCCAAATTCCAGATTTCGTCAAAAGCGAGTGAGGATCACTTTCCTGGCATTGTATTTCTGGATTGGATTGTAGTTGGGATGCACGAGCTTCTTCTATCCTTTCAAGGCGCGAATTCAGTGCTTCCATTGTTTTTCTTATTTCCGTAAGGCACTCCATGGTATACTGAATTTCATCTTCTTGGATCGTTTCTGGTAGGTTCTCAACGGTGGGGTATCCAAGAGAATAATCATTACATGTTGTTGGTTCATCTTCCCAGTTTTGATGGTTCCACTGGTTATAGTCATACGGGTCATCGGTCGGGAGTTGATACGCGTTATCATTCCAATAATCACGTACTGTTTCCTTAACTCGTGGAATGCAATTATTTTCCCGTAGATAATCACCGAAGGACTTCTTAATCGGTGGAGCATCATGTTTTGATTGGTTGAAGTAATTTTCAGAAAATATTTGAGGCATAGCCTGTTTTCCATTATTATCATCATACACAAAAATTTTTCCCAAGATTCCTTAGCTATCTCAGATATATACGATCCAACTCTTGCATAGTAAAACCCTAATTCTGAATCTAATCCTAAGAAAGAAAATGAAAATCTAGAAAGAAAGAGAAAGTTGGAAGGAGATTACCAACTTAAAGTCCCTAAGCTAAAGACCTGCAAAATAAAACAAAATAAGTTAGTTTCTAAATAGAAGAAATTTCTAAAGTAAATCAAATCTAAAGAGTTAGAGAATCTAGAAAATCAGAAAGAGTTTACCAAATTAGAAGTTCTATCTTAACAACCTACAGAATAAAAAATATGTTAGTTCTATGAAAAATAGAAGACAAAATTAAAAATTAAAATTAGTAAAATCCTAATCTTAAACTAACTCTAAATCCAATTAATTTCAGAAAATCGTAGCCGTCAGTCCCAAGAACGGCCTTAAAACTTGTTCACTCCCCAAGTATAGGGTTGTGATGTAGTAATAAACTCGGTAAGACCGAGGTCGAATCCACAGGGACTGAAACCTGTACGCTTTCTAAAAATAACCAGATCTAGAACTAGGCTAAGATGAAATCTAAACCAATTATGATTTGAGGAATAATGGTGAAATAATTAATCTAAAACTTTAGGAAAAATCAAAGAAGGGAAACTAGGGATTCAGAGGATCCACTTGTAGGGATCAGGGAGATCTTATGCCTGTATTACAATTTAGGAAATTAACTGAACTGCCTTTAATGTAATTTTGATAAGATGAAAGGTATATGAATTAGAATGGATTCCATCACCAAACCATGCCCGGAGACAAAGCAAACAAATGTAATTAAACTAATTACCAACCAATCAATGTATGAAGGTTAGGAAGGGTACGACATCCAACCATGCCCAGAGACGATGGTGAACAATAGGGCTTCTGACGTCATAAACATAAAAGAAAAAGAACATGCTCAAAGCCATTGCAGACCCATTGTAATTTCAGTCACAACAGACCATTAAAGACTGAAAACATTCCCTTAATTAAATCAAAATCAGATCAGTCTTAAACAAAGGCACAAGCAAAGAGACCTCCCATCACGCTACAAGCTTTACCTCTTAGCCCTAGCTAAGAGGTTTAGCCACACATAGACATGGTGGACTAAATCTCAAAAGAAAAGGAAGAACAGAAAACGAAAATAAAAATAAAAAGTAAAACAAACTTGCTCCTCAGCTCCACGTCCCTGCTCCACGTCCAGCCCCAAGCCTGCTCTCTCGCTCACGTCCTCTCTCTGTATTCCTTTTATAGAGCTTAAAAAAAATAGTTCCCGTACGCAGCAAGGAAATCAGCCACGTATTATTGAAAGCCAACTTGCGCTGAAGCAATGGTGGGGTCCATTTCAGTTGCCAGGCAGGAAATCCACTCCATCCATCAGCTTCTCCTCATAAAAACGGTCAGACCTGGTTAGTTTTAGATCAGATTTGTAGTGGCCCACCGGATTTTCACCCAGCCGTCCATCTTGAAGTTGAACGGATCTTTCTGTGATTAGATGCATGGGACCAAAAGGTCACCTAGGCATTATTTTTGGACATCTTCTGAGACAATTTAATGGTCCAGATTAGCGAAACGGGTGGAGAGTGGGGCCCACAACGTCCGTGAAATTCCGGTTTTCCCGGATGTTCGCGAGACAGGGACGGCGTAAGAATTACGTTCGATCTTAGTAGGAGCCCCGATCAAACTCTGATGAGAAATCCACGCCGTTCATCGAATTCCCCTCGGAAAACCGGTCGACCACGATCAGTTTTGGGTCAACTTCATTGAGACTCAACGCATTTTTCTTGTGACCATCCATCCTACGTTGAAGCCGCTATCTTCCTGTAACATTCACGGAAATCCGGAATTTCGTAGGAGTGTGGTCGGTTTGACCTTCTGATTACAACGAGCGGCTTGGATCTTCACTTTGTGTGATGATGGTGGCCCATCTGCGCTTCGTCCGCAACTCCCTGCGAACAAATCGCACACCACAATCATCCGTCTTGCTGTGACATTAGAAAACCATGGGTTGATGTTATCTGTGAAATCCACTCCGTCCATTGTCTTCAGGACGAAAAACCGTCCGGGAAGGAGTAGATTTAATTGATTTCGGTGTGGCCCACGAAACTTTACACTGTACCGTCCATCTTCCGTTCGGCTGAGATCGTCACACGATTGCTTGAAAGATGACAAAGGACACCTACACGTTGGTCTTGTCTTTCCTACGAATCGAATGAACGGTCCAGATCTTCCTTTTGAACAACAGTATGGACCCCACAACTCGAAACCGACGGACGCCGTCCGTCCGTTTGCTTTTTAAAACAAAGGCTCGGGTCAAACGTGGTTTGACCCAGCCTATGTATTCGGTGCAGCGCAGGAGCGCACCGTGTGGTACACGCTCACCTTGTACATGGGGTCCACTGTAATGAATATGTAAAATCTGCTCCGTCCATCCTTCCCATCATATCATTTTATGCGTTGAATCCAAAATAGAGGCGAATCCAGAGAGCAGGTGGACCCCAAACCAAGAAATTACGGGCTGATCCATCCGTTGGGCCACTTCTGCAGGGATCCGAGGGTTAAGACTTGACGTGTACGGTTCATTTATGGTCCTCAGGCCACGTATGGAGTTTCGAGCAGAACGGATGGTGGAAACCTTCTGATCTTGCATTCTGGACCAATTTCGGGCCATCTGAGCTTCAGTTTCTCGATTTTCTCAGGTCTTTGGCGTGTAATTCTGTTGATCTCCGTACCCTGGGGTCCGTCCCTTAACTTGGCATCATCAGAACGTTAAATTCAGGCTTTAAGCATCATTTTCAGTCCCCGCTTGTAAATACATCCTGCATCACAAACACGATTAAATCGGCCTGTTTAAACAATATCATGCTCTTAAATCCAGGTAATAAATAGGGTCTAATATGCAATATTTGACCCTCAACAGACAACATTGAGAAATTCTTTGTGAAGAGTCCACATTCGCTAGAATTTGAAGGGTCTGGGCACTTTGGTAGGTTCTTCTTCAAAGTTGAGAAGCAACGGAGAGTGGTCTGAGTGCACATGGGTCAGATGCTCCACTTTGCTATGGGAGAAGGACTATAACCAGTTCATGTTGACCAACATTATGTCTAGTTTTGCCTAGCGGTGACTACGACCTGCTCTGTTGTTGCACCAATTGAAGATTGAGCCAGCGAATCCCACATCAATCAAGTTTGCATCATGGATAGCATTCCAAAACTCTTCCATGCTTCTATCATATATTGCCACACTGCCGATTCTTTCGTCAGTGTTAATTGTGGTGTTGAAATCCCCACACACCAGCCATGGCCTAGTGGCTAATCTGGACATGTGCCTCATTTCTTCCCATAACATCGCTTTATTGCTTCTATTACAGGAAGCATGCACCATAGGAATTAAATATATCTGAGAATAGTCTTTTACTGATACTTGGAGTTGTAACGCCCTGAAAATCGGGGGTCGAGTATAACTCAACTCCCAAGTTCCAATGCATCACTTATGCAACATAAATAATAATGACTAAATGTTGTTTGTGTTAGAGCAATAAACATGAGTGAGATTATACCAAAACAGTAATTCATACTCCAGATCAATTGTATCAAGGCAAGTGGAAGACTGAACTGTATATATATGTATGTAAAGAAACAAAATCATTTCATTCTCCAGAGTATGAACCCATCTGAGTTGCCATATACATATGTTTGTTCTATGAACAAAATGTAAAAAATTAAACTGAGTAATCCCCGCAAGTCCCATCGATCCTGGCAGCCTAGTCGAAGCCGCCAGAGTACTGCATGTATGAGAACTCGTCCTGGTCCTCATCGTAGTCTGGCTCCGCCTCCTGAGTCGTTGGCTCATCTAAACCTGAGACAGAGTCTGGTTGGTGTGTGCAACACCGTCCCGTAACGTGGGAGTGAGTAGTTAACTTAGTGGAACAATATAGCATAGGTTAACATGTTTTCAATACAGGTAAGCAGTAATGATAAAGCAGTAAAATCAAACACTCCTAATTACTCTTATTAATGCAAGTATGAATATAGTCATGATGGATGCCCTCACCACACCCTCCCTCGTGCGACACCATCTTACGTTCGCGGCATGCTTTCATCCCTCAGTGCTCCACATCTTCCAGGCACATGTAATGCATGATGAGCATGATTACCGAGTTTTTATTAGTCCATTTCAAACAGCAAGATTGGGAAACTAAGGTACCTCCCTTGTATCATTCCCAAATATGATCCATTCTAGGGTCGTCAGTCCAGTTAATCTCAGACGATGGTGTGTTTTCTAGGTCACTGTAAAGGCTGTCAGGGCTGTTACGCACAAAAGTTACACCACTCCCCCATCACCTCCTTAACGATTCATCACTATACAGAAACAGGCCTAGTTCATACTCTATATACCGCGGAAAAACTCTAAGGCTCACTGCGATTTCAGAGTATGCTCGAGGTCACTACAAAGGGCTGTCAAGGCTGTTACGCACAAAGGTTACACCGCTCCCACATCACCTTATCAATGTAAGCCGACAACACGAATATAGTGTCCCATACCACCATAATCAACTCACGATTCTAGTTTCTCATTGGTCACTACGGGGAGGCACGTGGCCCTAGCGTAGGCCGATAGCTCGACCACAGTGTCCCATACCACTATGCCCAGCTCATGAGTCTTAGCGGATCGAAGTACCATGGTTAATGGGATTCTACTAGTAAGTTTGGTACCCTAGGTTCAAGCAGTAGCGACCAAACATGGTGAACATACATTAGACACATCGGGTTACTTGATAAGCCTGACTAGCTCGAGCGCACAATCAATTGGATGACATGAAGTGCATAAGCACTTCGCGTGGCCTAACCACTGTCGCCAACTGACGTACGACTCGGGTTCGTCAAACACATCTTACGTGGCGACAAGAATCTCAACCACGATCTCAAGTCTGGTACCGATTGTCTGGACTGTAGACATAGTCCCAAACTCAATCAATCCTTATTCATAGTATGTGCAGTAAAGTATAATAAACAAAGTAATTCAAGCATGTTAGTAAGCATGTCATAAAGCATGTTATAAAGCATGTTGTAAAGCATTACTTAAATAGGAATACAAACACATATATTGTACAAGTAAGCGGTTTAAGTAAACAACCTCACAGAGGAAATCGTACATGTCTCTAAGGTAGTTGAGAATCCTATCTCAACACCCTCCTAAGGTATCAACATCCAAACACTTACTCACACAAGCATTTTCACAAACACTTAACATACACTATTTCAACATACTTAGTGTATGTTAGCAAACATGTATTAGGGCAAGTCCTTTCGCTGAGTAAGCATTTTATGCATATATAATATATTTATACAACAAATAATCATGGCAAACACATCTCTAAAATATATATGTATACGGTACTTTCTACAATACAGTATTTCTACATACATAGTGTATATTAGTAAAACATGTATTTGGGCGAATCCTTTCACCAAATAAGTATTTTATCCATATATCGTATATTCATACAATAAATAATCATGTC
The DNA here is from genome assembly GCA_030180095.1 of Magnolia changhungtana. Classification (NCBI taxonomy): domain Eukaryota; kingdom Viridiplantae; phylum Streptophyta; class Magnoliopsida; order Magnoliales; family Magnoliaceae; genus Magnolia; species Magnolia changhungtana. The sequence goes on along the minus strand of JASAUF010000391.1, from coordinate 4,065,917 downwards.
AAATATATTTCCAAAATTTATACGTATACGGTATTTTCTACGAATACCTAGAATATGTAAAATTTCATAATCTACATCTTTAATCGAAACAGAAAACAGAAAGCACTTTGTACATGTGCAATTGCATGCAGATCATGAATCTATCATTATCTGACATTGAAAGCATTGAAAACTGTAACCTATACACCTAAAGTCCTCACCTTATACCGTGGAATCGCAACGGATCAGCTAGGTTTTTCAAGCTTCCGTATTCGGTAGTTTGGTAGCCTAAAGAATAAAATAGGTTAGCTATTTCATAACCTACAACCAACACACCCCAAAACAGATTTAGGGTTAGGGTTTCTTACCTTAAAATGAAGTCGGTATCGCCGGAAAAGCGACAAGAACGGAGTGGTGGAGCTAGGGTAGGGGTAGGAAACAGTAACAGGGAGATTCTCCCACTTCTCTCACTCTTTCTCTCTCTTTTCTCACTTCTCTCTCTCTCTAGGGTTTTTGTCAAATTCGTATGGCTGTGAGAGAGGGTGTTCTAAGGTCCTTATATAGCCTAAAACCTCTCCAAACTAGACTTGAGGACAAGGTATACTTAGGTTATAACCAAAGCAGCGTTATTTCAACTCAACGGAGGATTTCTGGCAGGCCTCCTTGAGCCAAAAGTCAGACTTAAGCTCACTAACCTTAGATCTACGTGGAGTTAAGTTTTCACCTCAGTCGGATCCCCAGATCACGCGTGGCTGACTAGTTTCAGTTCAACGGTCAGCGGGTCTCGATCAGAAATTCCAAGTACATGTAAATGTTTATGAAAATTTTCTTGATCCGAGGGTGTATTTGGGTCAAATTCTGATGGTCTGGTTGTTTACAAATTGACCGCCAGTATCAAGTCTTATATCACTATTCCAGATATTTATTTTGTAAAGGAAACATGAGTTTTCACACTCCTTCGCTCCGGACTCAAGCGAACAGCCGTGGGACACTGCCTGGGTCTGATTTCCGAGATGGTTGTCAAGCCCAGCAAGGCAGTCCTAAGTCCTTAACCTCGTATTATTCAGACTCCCGATGTGCCATCCAGACCTGATACGGAGTTTCAATGTGTTCCCGAGAGCAGTCGGGTAATGAGTTTGATCCTAGATTTTAGGGTAACCTAGCTTCAATGATTCTACAAGTTTTGGGTCTTGTAGATCGTATTTAAAGCGATTCAAATGGATTTCATAGCTAATTTGGTTTAGTACTTAGTTAACTTTGTCAAATTTCTAAAGGATTTAATCCTAAGTGATTTCTGGTCGAGGTGGTACTTGAGCCATTGTACGGAAATTTACGAGTCGTTACAAGAGTGTAAGACATTGCTTGGAGCCTGCAGTAGTTGAGATTTAGAATGACCTATTGAAAAGGATCCAAATCTTGCCTTCTACTGATTCTTCGTCGATCGAGCATTTGAACCCTAGCTTGGCTACCACATCTTATCTTTTGGATTATCTAATCATTGGCTCCTAAAGGAGTAAAATAGCCACCTTCTTACTTTTCACCAAGGTTTTTAGGTGCCTTAATGTAGGCGTATTTCCTACGCCTCACACATTTCAGGAAAGGATACTAGACATCAATTTCCCATCCTTCGATGATTGCCATTTTTTTAGGTCTCGTTTGTTGGAGACTCCTCCTTGGAATTGATTTTCTTCTCGATCGACCTACTGCTGAGATATCATATGCTTGTGTTCTTGAGTCTGTAGAGGATGGGGAGGTGTTGTGGTCCAGATCATCCCTGCTATCTACCCACAGTTGCAGACCTTCCTTGGTTGTTTGGTTAGTTCCGCTTGGAGTGAAGATTTTTGGTTTTGGTTCAGTCGCCGAATCAGCTAGCATAACATTGTCCTGAGACAGCTGCAAATCTCACCATTGAGTATCTACATCTCCTGGCTAGCTCCATCTGTCCACGTTGTAATTATGGTTGTCTTTAGATTTAATAATTTGGGCTGTAACATCCTCTGAGTGGGTAGGGTTCCTATACTCTTGCATCTCAGCATCCTTGTTAGGCAAGGTCTCCTGAAGAAGAGACCGAACTAGTGTGGTGCACAAATTATCTTGGTGTAGTGTAGGAATTGAAAAGGTTTGAGTCTTCGGAACATAGGATGTGTCGCCTTGATCTTGTGAAAGACGGTGATGGCCGTTGGCGTCTTTTGGCAGCGCGGAAGGTGTGATATATTGGGGCTCGTTGCGTTGCATTTCTCCATCTAGGGCATTATGGAAGGTGTGGTTGATATCCTTGTCCTCTAGTTCAACTGTCTCAGAAATGACTTCATGTCGAGCATCTGTTTCACAGTGGCGAATCTCCTCCCCCGACTACTTGAGAGTTTTCAATGGGGCATTTTGTCGAGCATAATTGGTCTAGCCTTCACTGTCATGGCGGATCATGCATCTCTTAGATTCATTCTATCGAAAATCTGATATGCATAGATTCATAGTCCTAGCTGATTGCATCTCCAAGGTAGATTCTAAGTATTCTGCTACTCTCCCAAGGGAAACTGTTGGTTGAAAGGTTCTGTCAACCCACTGTCTGGTTCCCTCACCAGACTGAGGGATTTGTTGAGGACGCTTCACCAGTCGCTTGCTCGCTTGTATCGTGGATGCTAGTTCGATGTGTGTTATGATTGGGAATGAGAGTCTGTCGACTTCTAAATCGAGGACAGAGTTCAGGGCTACCGCTGGGTGGGGGATTATCTTTAGGGCTGAAATTCGGGCGGGTCGGGTCAAGTTGGTGCTCAACCCTAGCCCAACCCAAGGTTCCTATACCTCAACCCCAACCCAACCCAACCTCGGGTTGGGAATTCTCAACCCAAGCCCAACCTAAGCGGGTTGGTCTAGTTGATCGGGTGGATACGTGCTAATATTTTCATGATTACATTAGTTTATTATATTTCAATACACATCTTACTTTTTATATCTATGATTTTATTAATTATATATGTAGTTATTTATTGTAAAGAACTTTATTTTTTTCTAAACAAACAAGCTAAAATATAGGATAACTACTCATTTAAAAGTCGTGTTGTGTAGCACCCAATCTATTTGGGAGAGAGAAATCTAGCATATCTTGTTAGCTTGAGTCATCAGAAATGATGTGGACTAACGAGACCCGACAGCACTAGAATTACACTTAATTATAGTTTATAGGTAACTTATATATTGATCAGGTTCGGGTTGGGTCGGGCAACCCAAGACCCCAACCCGAGCCCAACCCAAGTTTTATCGGGTTGGTGTCTGTATAGCCCAAGCTTGAGACCGGACTCGATACATCTTGACCAAGCCCAACCCAATGTCGGGTCGGTCACGGGTTGGTTGGGTTGAACCCGCCCAACTTTCAGCCCTAATTATCTTTGCTCTCACAAACATTAAGAAGGAACCGTTTAGCGTGTTCTCTTTTATTTCCACTAGCGATGCAAAGATTCCTGCAATTTGCCCAATCGTGTGTTCATAGCAAGCATGGAACGGGATTCCTTCTATGCGAATCTAGGTCCCTCTGTTCATGGCCACCATCGATGGTCCCCAAGGCCAAACAGAGGTGAGGTTCATTTTCTGTTGGATGAGTGAGTCTCTTACAAATGCCACAACTTTCTCTTTGGACTGGAAGGTGAGCAGGAAGGCTCTATTAGCTATTATGGCTATCTCAACTTGAGAGGCACTGAATGGTGAAGATTAGAGAGTTTCATTCAGACTAATAACTGAGTAGTCGGGATTTGGGACTTCAACTACGATTGCATTAGCTAGTTCTTTTCTTCTTCTGTCAAAGATCGATTTCGGAATGACCAATGAGTGCACATTCTGATTAGAGGGTCGTCCATGTCGGACAGCTATGACATAATCATATTTAGTAGATGCACCTCCTTCCATAGGCTTACCGGTTAATATATCTTGGGGCGGTTTGGTTGGAGCTACTACTGATGGTTCTTTTTTTTTTTTTTTTTTTTTTTTTTCCGATGGAGGTTGAGGGTTCTTCCCGTATCCGATCATGGGCTTCGTTGCACCCCCCCCCCCCCCCCAGTTTTCTTCCCTGCAGTTTATCCATGGCAGACATAACGTCTTCCTTGTGTTTGAAGCGGATGAAATCATAGCCCTTGCTCCTCTCCATGTCAGTCAGGGTGGGAATGTATACATCTACAATTTCCCCAAATTTGCTTAACTTTGCCCTAATTTCGTCGGGCTTACAATGAAAGGGGATGTTCTCCACGAATAAGGAGAATGTTGGTTGACAGCAGCGACGTCCGTGAGCTCTGGTCCAGTCGTTGGCATTTTCGTTGGGTCCCTGTCATCTTCTTCGGCGTCCATGGCATGGGTGTTCAAACAAACCAAAAATCTAGCCCATTACCAGATCTTCTTCATCTCCAGCCCTACCTTGTATGAAACAGACACTGAAGATACTACCCTGAACTCATGGAAGAAGGTGGCCGACTGCAATCTCGTAAAAGAGTAACTTATGTAATGGTTGTTAAAGTCCCTTCATATACGTTGATACACCATCCTCTGACAGCTCGAGCTTTTAGATCAAATGGTTATTTTACATGGTATTAAAGCGGAAGCTCCCTTGATATACATTGATATGACATCCTCTACAGCTCGAGCTTTTAGAGAAAGCGTATGTTTTACAATGGTGAGGAAAGTGGAGAGAGAGAGAGAGAGTTGAAACCCTCGGCAAGGCATGAGATAAAGTCATTATCCATGGAAGCCCGCGTCTTAACTTTTTCTTCATATGCCGACTGCCCCTTTGCAGAGGTAAAGTTCACAGGTAGTAGCATCAATTCATTATGAAAGAGTCATCCAAACACTGTAACTTGGCAACTTTCATGGCAGAGTACTACTTTCAGAATGCCAACTTCACACAGCTAACACATTTGACACCTTAATTCACTAATACCATGCAAATAATGCAAAATATACACATAAAAGCATATAAATGTAGATTTATATTTATACATTTGTTATTTTTTGTAACAAGGTTTTAGACAAGGATATCATATCATGTTTATATATATATATATGGAAAAAGGTACTATGCACTCGAGCTGATTTTAACGTCCCATGAGGTCGAGCTGTGTGGGCCCCACCGTGATGCATTTTGAAAATCTACCCCATCAGTCAGATGCACCATTCCATCGTGGGCCTAGGTCTCAAAAATCAAGACAATCTGTGACTTGTGTGGGCCACACCACATACAGAAGTGGAGAGGGGCCGTGCACCATTAAAACATTCATGGGACGTTTTTCGGGCCCACCGAGATGTGGTTTGTAAATCCAGCCCATCCATTATGTGTGTCCCACTTGGATGAGGGTTCAGACCAAGTTTCAAAGAAGATTCAAAACTCATGTGGGCCCCACCAAGTGCTTTTATATGTTTTTGTCATGTCTTCACATGATTTTAGATGGTATGGCCCACCTGAGTTCCGTATACGGCTGATTTTTGGGATATCCCATAATTTAAAGGGAACCCATCAAATGCATGGTGTTGATGGTCTACATGCATCACGGTGGGGCTCACACAGCTCAACCTCACGGACCCTTATCGTGAGCTGAGCGCATAGTACCTAAACCCTATATATATATATATATATATATATATATATATATATATATATATATATATATAGAGAAGCGCTCACCTGCGAACCGGTTAGAGGTAGTACGTCGAACTTTTTAACAACCTATCATACGTGATGAATCTCGCAAATCTGAACCGTTCATGTGAAGCAAAGACTTCTAGTGAAACCCCCAGACCAAGTTTCACTTTTATCTAAGACTTTTATCCATACCGTCCATAGCAAAGAGAAATTCAAATCAAGGAAAGAAACTGTTTACATTTTTCATACCACCAAAGTTTCGAATCAAAGTAAAATTTTATACTATAAGGTTTCATGAGGTTCTCGCTTCATGTGGACGGTTGATTTATGAGATTCCTCACGTATGATGGGTTGTTAAAAAGTTCGTACGTACCACGTGCACTGAACCGGTTCGCAGTGAGCGTTTTCCTATATATATATATATATATATATATATATATATATATAGAGAGAGAGAGAGAGAGAGAGAGAGAGAGAGAGAGAGTCATGCTCCCCTGCCCACCTACGCACATGCGCACCTTTGCACACGTGCCATGGGTGTCTAATCTGAATGGTCCATGTGATGCGGAATCCCATAAAACCCTATGTGACAAATTTTCACCCCGATCTAAAATTCTAGTGGGCCATAGCAAAGAGAAATGCAAATCAAGGGAGGAAACGGTTTTCATTTTTCATGGCCCATCAAAGTTTTAGATCAAAGTAAAACTTAGGCCCGGGGGGTTTCACGAGGTGTTGCTTCATATGAGCGGTTCGGATTTTGGATCCACATCATGTATGATGGGTTCTCGAAAAAGTTTGTACGTAGTATGTATGAACTGGTTTGTAGGTGAGCGTTTTCACACACACACACACACACACGAAATGCTCACTTGCGAACCACTTCGTACGTACTATGTATGAACTTTTTTGAGAACCCATCATACGTGATGGGGATCCAAAATCTGAACCGTTCATGTGAAGCAGCACCTCGTGAAACCCCCCGAGCCCAAGTTTTACTTTGATCTAAAACTTTGATGGGCCATGAAAAATGAAAACAGTTTCCTCCCTTGATTTGTATTTCTTTTTGCTATGGCCCACCAGAATTTTAGATTGGGGTGAAGATTTGTCACGTAGGGTTTCATGGGATTCCGCATCACATGGACCATTCAGATTAGACACCCATGACACGTGTACAAAGATGCGCACGTGTGTGGGTGCGCAGGGGAGTATGACTATATATATATACATACACACACACGGAAACGCTCATCTGCGAACCAGTTCGTACGTACTGTATACGAACTTTTTTGAGAACTCGTCATATATATAATATATATAAAGCATGTTAATTACATAACGGCCCTTATATGACAATATAACAGTATTTTACATATAAAATCCATTTTTCTAAATCATGCCAACTTTATATTACAGATTATTGTGGTCTTTTTAAAATACATTCATAATTTCCGATGAGTTGGGTTTTTTCATTTTTCATGTTAATCTGTTTCACGAGAGCGGATACCGTTACTTTGCAGCAACACCAGTTGGCATTTCAAACGGCCCACATTCAAATAAGAATTTAAATAAAAAAAAAAAAAGGAATGGTGTGTGTGTGTGTGTATATATATATATATATATATATATATATATATATATATATATATATATATATATATATGCGTATACATGCAGGGGAGGAAGTAGGTGCATTGACAAGAGTAGCCTGTAAGAAGAGCAGTTGGTACAACCTAATGGTGCAAGTCCTGTCATCCTCACGCCCGTGTGAATACCAAACGCGTATGCTTGCACGTGCCAATTTCATTATCTCTCTTTTTTTTCTTTTTCTTTTTTTTTTCTCCTGAATTGGACTATGGTGTGCATTTGCCACATGCTAAGTAGACGGTGGCAACCCATCCACCATGAAAGCGACATGCATATACGCATGAATAGAGCCCGACCAAATCATTGTCCCACTGTGGACAGTAATCTACGTTGATGCAACGGTCCGATCACGTGAAATCATCCAACGGATCCAAATTCAACTGGCTACTTCAAATGGTAGAGATCGTTGGATATTTGATAAATTTTCTCCATTCTACATTCCACAATGTGGTTGACAATCTGGACGGTCCGGATTGACATATGTATGGTGGATGAGTATGTGGCAAAAGCACATATACTATTGACCTAAAATCCCATTAGGGTGGTTAGGGAAAACAAGGAGATAGTTTGCTTCAAGGGAAGTGATGTGGGGCCTCTTGGTAGGAGCTTTGAATTGGGTGTGATGTCATTTATCGAGTTTGGACCATATCATATCGTGGAAAACCAAAAACCATCAGTAAGTACAGGTCCATGAACCTTCTCAATCTCTTTCTACAGTGAAAAACGACCTAATAGCAACTGACATGATAAACACATATCAGAATAGCCTACACCACCTGCTTTACCCACTAAGTAGGACAATCTGTGTTTGTTGGGGCCCACCGTGTTTTATATGTGAAATCCACTCCATCCATCAGGTAATAACCCTTTTGTTAATTATACATGCTAAAGATGGGGGTGATAATAAACTAATACGGGTCACAACAATGGGAAGAGTTTAAAATTGCACTTAAAGCCATTTAGCTCATGCACTGCAGGCTGCCTGAGTTTTGGAAAGCTTTGGTTTTTGTATCTTCCCTTCATCCTGGTAAGTCAAACCTGATGAATGGATTTGATGAAAGATAAGCATCGTGGTGGCCACACACACAAGTCTATTGTTTTCGCCCAATCACTATTTTGTACTATGTTGTGGCCCAACTGAGTTGTGAAACTGGCTGATTTTTGGCCCCAGGAGCTAACATCACAGACTCCACCTAATGGATTGAACGGATTTCCCTTGTACAATAAGATGAACCCCAAACAGCTTGGGTGTTCTTGGCCTTGCATAAAACTAGTGTTGTAGAGGATTCCCATCCGATAATTGCCATATGTTTTGCCGTGACCACCAAGATTATTAACGGTTGGGGTTAAAGGAAGACGAATGATAACTCTAACATCCAACTAAATATATGTAACAACTCCTCATTATGGTCCAAACCGCTAGCATGGTGGGCCTCACCTCACAAAGGATGGCGGATGGACCAACAATCCAGTTTGGAAGATCCTGGCTACAGAATATTTGGCCTTCTTCAGTTAAACCCGTATTTACTTCATTAAATGTCAATTTGTCAGCACCTGTCAAAGGGCTTAAATTCTCCAGGCATTTGTGATACGTGGACCATCCACAGTGTGGTTCATAATATCAACGGTTTGTATATATCACTGATCCATGGGCCAACACATTGTACAAATAGAGGAAGGATCCGATGGAAGAGAACACATGGCAAAAGATCTTATTGCACCGATATATGGTATCACGTCCAATCAATATCTTATAACCATACCTATTTTAGGGCCGACCCTCCGAGATGGGCCCGCCTAATGTACGTAATTCAGTCTACAAAATCTAGGAAGCAACCATAGCTCCTCTTTTTGGTGGTCGTTGTAGCGTCGGGATTGCCATGCATGCACCCTAAAAATTTGGAAGGCTTAAACAAATGCCATAATTAGTTGCCTGACACCTTTTCAACAAATTTTGGCACTTGAACTGTTTTTGCGTTGAGACTAGTGTGATGATGGCAAGAGGGATTCGGATGCGATAAACATTGTGGGCGCTCACTATAATGTTTGTGAGGAATCTATATTATTCACATGTTTTGCCAAAACATTTTATGACATGAGCCCAAAATGAGATAGATACAAAGTTCAAGTGAGCCATACAAGGAAATAGTGGAAATCATACTTCCATGGTTGAAACATTTACGAGGCTAAGAAGCTTTGGAATAGATTAATATTTTTATTCTTCCTGTTCATCCTTGTGATAAGGACTTTTTAGCATTTGAGCCATTTTATGAATGATTTGGATTGCATATAAACATCATAGTGGAGCTTAGAAAGGTTTGAATGGTAAGCAATTCCTTTTCTAATGTTTCTAGTCATATGGTTCACTTAGTTTCAAATCTATTTAATTTTTTGTACCATACCATCTTTTAAAATGGATGAACAAAATAGATTTCCAACAAATATTATGGTGGGCCTAACATAAATTACAGTGGCACGAACTTGAAATCCACGTCAATGTGATGCAAATTAGGTAGCAGAACCTAATTAGAGATGGATGATCCTATGGGGCCCACTATGATGTATGTATTTTATCCACATCGTTCATCCATTTTGAAAGATCATTCCAAGTCATAAGCTTGAAAACAAGGCATATCAAGGCTCAAGTGGACCACACCACAAAAAGTCCGATTGAAAACCTACCATTGATATTAAATTAAATTCTAAATTTAATTAATAGAGTAGATTTGACACATATCCCAAGGTTGGCCCCACAACCCTTAACACATGACAAGCCCGACCCTTAACATATAACAACCATGACGTGGACCCTTAACACATGACAGCCACGGCCTAAAACATGACAACATCAGTCCTTATTACATGACAACCTTAACTCTTAGTACGTGACAACCTCAACCCCTAACATACTTATTACATGACAACCTTAACTCTTAGTATGTGACAACCTCAACCCCTAACATACGACAACCATGACCAAGATTACATTGACTCTTATCACATGACAATCATGACCTAGACCCTTAACACAACCTCATTCCTTAATAAATAATATAAGTTTATTGTCTTCCAATGGAATACATTATAAAATTCAAATTCTATTTCATTCATTATATTTCATGTGACAATCACATCCATCCATCTCCACCTTAAATTTTTTTTGGACAATCACTTCTCTCCATGGCAACAACCATGGTGAATCCTCTTTATTCACCATCAAAAGTGACTTTCATATTTAAGAAAATGTTATTATGTACATTTTTTTAAAAAAAATCATTTAAAATATCTTTCACCTATGAATAATTTCTATCTATAAGAAGTGTGGTCGTCATAGCAAGAACAAAATTCATTTTTAATGTTATAAAAGTTGTTTGTGGCGCCCGTACCGTAGAAGTTGTTAGTGGTGACTGTACACCAAAAAATGCAGTCAAAGGTGCTGGTGGTGGTGGTGCGCCCCCGAAAGACATGCTTCAAAAGTGAGAAAATGAGTTTAAAAATAGTACTTTTGTCCCAATTATTATTATTAATTAATTTATTATTATTATTTCAAGGTGTTGAGGGGCTATCCTGGGCATTTGTGCATTCTAACTTTTGGTCAAAATTCCTTTATTATTATTATTCTTCTTTTGGCATAATAGCTAGCCTTTTACTATCCTAGATATTTATAATGCCAAAAGTAGAAAAGAGGGGTGTGCGCTTAAAAAATGATGTGTCCCAAAATCAAATGTTGGAAAAGCCAAGTTATTTGATACTCCAGTAGATCATGATGCGTGATACGCAGGCACTGAGAAATGGTACAAGAGGAGTCTATTATCCAAGTTAAACGGAGTAGTTTGTGGAACCAACTGTTGATTAGTTACAGTGATCCCAAAATCTGATTGTTTGTAAAATTCTAACCACTGATTCGTGGATAGTTGTTTGATAAAATAGGACCGTTGGATACTTTTCATTTTTAACCATATCCAATAAATGTCGTCCAACGTGATGGTTAGAAAATCAAATGGAAAGCGGTACATCTAAATCGAGCCGGTAATTTGATTGGTTTAATTTGATTTCCTTTTACGTCACTTATGCAATTTCTAAGTAATTTGAAAGTGCCCGAGCATCATCCATCACACTTTGCCAGAGTATCAAATTTCTTCTGGTTAAAAAAAAAAAAGAGTCAAATAAATGACTTCACTTCGTCAACACTCTACAGTTAAGGTCGACCAGCACATGTACCATCCGTCCATGGTTTGGGTATTTTAGGTAACTCAACTCTGGAAGAGCTTTATGATAAATGGCCCATATATTGAACAGTACACAGGAGTTTTTGATTCTGACATGCGGGCCCCATTGTTCGATAATCCAGGCCGTTGGTCTGTTGAGTCCCACAGTGGATGAACTATTCCTTAAAGTTATTCTAGATAGGATAAGCTTAATATTGTCATCTGCCCGTCTACAATAGTCGGTTAACACGAGAGAAACACAACAACCGTTGACTGAGAAAGGTCTAAATGTTGGCGGCTGAATCTTCCGATCTTGGTAATTTTGAGGGCATTCTCCATCCACGGTGGGACTCAACAGACCAATGGATTGGATTACCGGTAATAGGCCTCATTTGTCAGAATTGAAAACCCATTAATATTGTGTGGGCCACCTATCGTATAATTCATGACCATGAAAATGAATTCCATAATCTCATCACCTAATCAACCAAACGCTCTCTATATAAACATCCAGACTCCACCAGTAGCAACACCAAACTCTTTAGAGAGAGAGAGAGAGAGAGAGAGAGAGAGATGGCTCTTCTTCAAGCATCAGGTCCCATGGCTGCATTGCTTCTTGTATTGAGTACCATGTTCCTCTTCCCTGAGCTCGGACATGCCGAGCTTGCAGGCGTTACCAGGCACTACAAGTTCGACGTATGTTCTACCCCGTTACCCGCCATGCATGTTCAGCTAATTGCATTTATTATGTTCTTCTCTGATGTTTTTGAACTGTTTGTTGCCAGATTCGGTTGCAGAATGTGACGCGGCTGTGCCACTCGAAGAGTATCGTGACTGTCAATGGCCAGTTTCCAGGGCCGAAGATCGTAGCGAGAGAAGGTGATAGGGTCGTTGTTAAGGTGGTTAACCATGTTCAGAAAAATATCACCCTGCATTGGTATGGAACCATCTTACAACTTTAATAGCTGCTTTCTTATGGGAAATGATATGATAGGATGCCCAACAAATGATGTGGGGGCCACGTTTGTTAGAAACCCTTCTGGTATTGGTGATATATATAGAGCCTACCTTTGTTAGTCACCTTCTTATGTTGGGCCCACCTACATGCCAACCTCCCTTGAGATTATCCCATGGATGTGCATCGACCATTCTCTTATAATTCATGAAAATAGAAGCCATTGATGAGGTGTAACAATGCAAGGGGAATGAGACAATGGACTAGTCTCTAATCCAGACCATTCATCTACCTTGTCACACAACACATTAGAAATAGCCTGTAAATCCACGTGGGCCCCACCATGTTATGACCAACATGATCTACCACAAGTAGGAAAAACACATAACTCTATAACCATTAGGAGATTACAATTAGAATATATACTTGTGTATTAATCCAAAATGCATTTGATTTGGATTGTTTGATACGGTGGATTTGAGAACAGGCATGGAGTTCGACAACTCAGGAGTGGATGGGCAGATGGACCTGCATACGTGACCCAGTGCCCCATTCAAACTGGCCAAACCTACGTCTACAACTTCACCATTATTGGCCAACGGGGTACCCTCTTTTGGCATGCACACATCTCATGGATGAGATCGACCCTCTATGGTCCCATAGTGATCCTCCCCAAGCGCGGCGTCCCTTACCCATTCATCAAACCATACAAGGAAGTCCCGATCATCTTCGGTAATCACAACCACAAAATCTTAAGATTAAACAGCATAAATACAATAAATCAAGATAATTAAAACAAACATGAATCCGAATTGCAGGTGAGTGGTTTAATGCAGACACTGAGGCCATCATCACCCAAGCTTTACAGATGGGAGGCGGCCCGAACGTATCGGATGCATACACTATCAACGGCCTCCCTGGTCCCTTGTACAACTGCTCAGCAAAAGGTAGTTCTACTTCCCATGTGGCCCATTTACAATTCCAGCTCAACCCAATCTCATGCTAACCCATTTCTCTCACTTTTCTTCTGGTTGCATGGTGTGGTGCAGATACATTTATGCTAAGTGTGAAGCCTGGGAAGACGTATCTTCTCCGTCTGATCAACGCTGCACTCAATGATGAGCTCTTCTTCAGCATCGCCAACCACACCCTCACCATCGTTGACGTCGATGCCATCTATGTTAAGCCGTTTGACACTGACATCCTCCTCATCACACCAGGCCAAACCACAAACGTCCTCCTCAAGACCAAACCCCATTACCCAAATGCTACTTTCTTAATGTCGGCCCGGCCATACGCGACAGGCAACGGTACATTTGACAACACCACCACCGTCGGAATACTCGAATACCAAAAATCCAATTCATCTCATCCATCCAATGTTACCGGCATTGGAAACATCCCAGTCTTTAAGCCATCCCTTCCAGCACTAAATGACACAGCCTTCGCCACTAACTACACCAATAGACTGCGTAGCCTGGCCAATGCACAATTCCCCGCCAATGTCCCTCAGACCGTTGATAGGCGGTTCTTCTTCACGGTCGGCCTTGGGACCCAGCCATGCCCCAAGAACCAAACCTGCCAAGGGCCCAACGGCACCAAGTTTGCCGCATCTGTCAACAACGTCTCGTTTGTCCAGCCCACCACAGCCCTCCTCCAGGCCCACTTCTTCGGGCAATCCAACGGCGTGTACAACACTAACTTCCCAAATAACCCTCTAATCCCATTTAATTACACGGGTACCCCTCCGAACAACACGATGGTCAGCAATGGCACTAAGGTGGTGGTGCTTCCATTCAATGCGAGCATTGAGCTAGTGATGCAGGACACTAGCATTCTCGGAGCGGAGAGTCACCCTCTCCATCTCCATGGATTCAATTTCTTCGTTGTCGGGCAAGGCTTCGGAAACTACAACCCCAACAAGGATCCCTCTAACTTCAATCTCATCGACCCTGTCGAGAGAAACACCGTGGGAGTTCCGTCGGGCGGTTGGGTCGCCATCCGCTTCCAAGCAGACAATCCAGGTCAGTAATGTATCTAAAACGCACCTGGTCAGTAATTTTGAAATGGGCTTTCGGAATTTCTCATTTTCAAATGCTCGCTTGATTCCCGCCAAATGTGCGCACCAACTCTCAGTACTCACTGTCTGTATTGATTTTGTATTCTCACGAATCATGGCTTATTGTATCTCATCAATAAGGGTGTCCTTATGTGGTGATTCTTGCAAGTGGAGCCCAGGTTTACTCGATCCAAACCGTCCAATCTGGTATTACCATTGTGGATACGTAATCCATAGAGAATATCCGAAATTAGAAGATCCTGACCCTTTGATCAGTGACCTACAAATAGACGGTTGATTAAAATACAGCAAAGGTCCAGAAAGAAAGCCAGATTTTATATGATTTGTTTCTACGAAGCAGGAGTATTTTTACGAATATCCACCATGCATGGCGGGGCCCACGAATTTGACGGTTCTGATCATCTATCCGAGGGCTCCACTTGAACCAAATGGACGCATCATGGCACTCTTCACGTTCAGATACTTTCTTTCATATAAGGATAATCTAATATGTAATTTTATGCTGACATGGCATGATGGTTGACGTGGCAACAGGAGTATGGTTCATGCACTGCCACCTGGAAGTCCACACCAGCTGGGGCCTGAAGATGGCGTGGGTCGTTTTGGACGGGAAGCTACCCAATCAGAAGTTGCCACCTCCACCTTCCGATCTTCCCAAGTGTTGACCTTGGACGTCTGCCGTGGCGGGCTTCATTTCGTTTTGGAGTGTGGCCCACTTTCTTCGATTTCATATTTAATTTCATTCTGATTTTTTTTTTTTTTTGAAAGATCGATGGAGTAGTTTTGTATTATCAGAATTGAGTTTCTATAGGTGGCATCAATAAGATCAACGGTTTCGATTTCATCATCAGCTAATCATCATGCTACATTTTGCATTTATAGCCGTTTAAAAATGAGTTGGTAATCCATGGTCTCTGGATGCATGGAATTCTAGTTCGCTGTACTGTACGTGTGGACGTGTGCATGATAATACGAACCGTTTATCCTGTGGGGTCCACTATTGATAGTCCACTAACAAGAAATAGCCTCGATCAGACCGTCCAAACCATATAATAAATGACCTGTTTCTACTTGTGGACACACAGAATGAACGGTTCGAATCGTCACACCCAGATCCATAGCACAGTGGTATACTTAGTGAAAGATACCTCATTTCAACACTGAGGACTTGGCATCGATTTCGTAGTGGAGGTGGCTGGCAGCGAAGTGTGATATGACAGTGTGTGTACTGACAAGCTAAAAAAAAAATGGTTCGAATCGTCCATTTATTATTCATGAATTTCGAGGTATAATCCATCAATAATAGGACTCCTGGTTTGGATGGTTGGAATTGCAGAACGTGTTCGATCTGTTCAATGATACAAGTAGTCTCACACGCATTTAAGGGCCTGTTTGGATTTGTGTATAAGGGTGTATTGTATTATATTAAGCTCTTTATTATTTTATGAATTTTCGAGGTATTCAATCCATCAATTAATAACTTTAGATAGGATGGTTGTTCGAATATACAATTTCTTATACGTGTTCGAATGTTTAGAATGATATAAGTAGTCTCACATTGCATTATGTAAAATATTAATAGCACGTGTTTGGATTTGGCCCTTTATTCTCAAGGGTTTTGTTCTTGTATTGTTTTGTAATCCTACCCGTTCATCATGTTCATTGAATAATCCTAGATTCATCCATTGTGACCAACTTGGATTGACATGTTTAATGGTATGAATGACATCTAAAATGGCCCTAAAATGTTCTCACGGATAAACGAGAGAATCATTCACATCGTCACTGCATGTGGGCCCCACAGGTTACCAAGGTTTCAGGAACTTCCTACGAAAGGCATCGGTTGTTGTCACACGCACCCTATCCAAAGAGGTGATGTGGGTCCCACGATGGGTATGGCGCTCATCTACGTCGTCCATCCGGTTGCGAATATGATTAACTGCGACGTGGTAAGAAGTGTATCGTGCCCACTATATTTTAAAATTAGCCTTCTGCAAGGGAAGCTTCTCAGCTGAATGCCCACATGCAGAAAGTCAGAGATGATCTATGCAGCTGCTGACGTAGAAATCTTACGTCCTCCTCAT
The DNA here is from genome assembly GCA_030180095.1 of Magnolia changhungtana. Taxonomy (NCBI): domain Eukaryota; kingdom Viridiplantae; phylum Streptophyta; class Magnoliopsida; order Magnoliales; family Magnoliaceae; genus Magnolia; species Magnolia changhungtana. Next base: position 4,049,347 of record JASAUF010000391.1, on the reverse strand, counting down.
ATAGAAAACTCTCTACCACGATTGTCTATCGAGTATTCTAATTGAATAGGTCATTGACGACAACATTCATCCATAATACACTACGATTCTTTGCGAATTTTTAAATTAATGATGTATTCACGCGCGTGGTGTTCCACTGATCCCAACTCCTAACTAAACACCATATGTATTTTAAGCCCTTTAATACGATACAATACACCCTTATACGCGAATCCAAAAATCGTGATCGAGTACCATGTCTAGCATATTTGAAGGCTGTTAAGCTTACGTAAATGGAGGATGTATTCTCTGTACTGACATCGTATGTGGCATGTGGCAAGCATGGGAGGCATCCCAGCCTAAATAATATTTATAGTTTCACAACGTGCACAAATGTTCTTAAAGTCTACTTATTCATTGTACTAGCATCAATGGACGTTGTTTCAAATTAATGGGACATGGAAAGGTGTACGAGTCATTCTAAGTCATTGAAATAAGTGTCTCACTAGGAGATTTAGACACAACCATCTTATGATCAGACATGTTGATTAACGAGAAAGGCCCTAACTCATATTAATGGTCACCGAGCATCGATCGAGTCTGCAACTATACGGATATGAGTAGGGTAATTATCTCGATCAGTGTCCTAAATTTGGTTATCATTGTCTAAAAGCTTTAACTTTTTTTTTTTCCCAAAAAACAGCCAACCAACAGCCCTGGATGTATTAAGATTGCAAAGGAAGATTTACAATTCGGGGAGGCCCAGAGAAAAAGGACTGGGCCCGCCTATCATTAAAGAGCTAAAACGAAAGACACAGAACTGACCGACTGAAGAAGCTTATCTAGGCTAGGAAATCGCCCTTACGAAGAGCCGGCTCCCCACTAGTTGTAAAGATCCGAGGTAGATTGAACAACCGTTGTTGCTTGATTTGAGCTACCCCATCGGGCAGGCTATCATGCATATTCGATTGCCTAGGGATATGTTTAATCGAAATGCAAAGAGTCATCGAAAATTGTCAAACCGGTTTTTCCAAGAAAAGGAGATCCAGGGCAAGACCTTATTAGAGAATAGATCCACAACGGCGATTGCGTCACTCTCCACCTCAATGTTGGTGAAGCTGAATTCCTTACAATGCTTGAATCCATCAATGACTGCCTTGACAAAGAGTGAATGGTGCAAATTTCACTTAAATTCATGTTATCACTTAAGGTGCAAATTTGATACAGCTGGAGGTTCTGTACATCTTCTTAGGAGGGGGTAAATGATGGGTGAGGCATCGTCATTTTTGTGATGTCCGCCTGAAATACATGTAAATCCCTATTTTGTCTAAATGAAAAGCTCTATGAGTAAATTTTTTTTTTTTTTTTTTTTTTTTTTTTTAAATGTTATCACTTAAGGTACTTGCACATTCCATGCACTCGACTTGCAGGCTAAAGTTGAGCTATCCTAAACACTATCTTTGCTTAATATCTATGATAGATCTCAAGCCTGACAAGACAGACGTTATTCTATAGCTTCAAGTCTAATGGACCATCAATGTGTAGTTTGGACTTAATTTGGTTAATATGAGCATTTTTGGGATAAGTTAACCCTCGGGATTTCTCGTGGGCACCAGTTAGTGTCAGAATTAGCTAAGTTCACGATGCTACATATACGCAATTAGCAGAAATGGGCATCCGACTCTAATTATCCTTTTTTTTTTAAAAAAAAGAAGGGAGTATATTAAAATGAACATGATTTACAGCCCTAACAGGACTCTTAGGGACAAAAAGGAGCCAGGAGGCCAGAACTACCCTGCAAATAAGACACGAAACAAAAAAGGTAGCTCTCACTTTACTCTCACAGTGCCAAGACCCAACGAATCCATATTGCAAATACCTTTGATGCCAAAAGGGAGCTCGGAGAAGAGAGAATACGACGAGTGATGTTGAGACAAGTGTCTTGGCGAGATTTCGTACAACCATTTCTTCTCTCGAATAAGGAAGATGATGAAAATGCCCTTGGATTTTAATTCTCTCGATTCGCGACCACCAAGATTTCCATTTCCGACTCTAATTATCCTAAATTAGTAATCTTTCGACCTAATTAGTTAGTTGGACTAGTGCGACTCTCTAACTATTCCGACCTAATTTTATAAGACGCTACAAAATTTATCTTGAGTATAGTGTAGTACTCTTATTATTCATTCCATTGTCAAATCTCATACCAAAATCCCTATTAGAATGAGGAATTGCACAACTTTCTAGTATGACACTTGTCTTGGAGAGAGTAGTCTCATGGAGAGATATGGAAAACATTCTGTGGAGGATTTGGGAATGGAGCAAATAAAAGCGAGCACGTTTATTCAAAATAATGAGTGGCAAGTCTCTCATTAGCTAATTGTGAAATTTTTCCAATATAAATTTGATATTGTTTTAACTACTAAGGATGAAATTATATGGACCCTTTTTCCAAATGGCTTTATTTAATCTCAACATGCAATAATTGTTTATTGGGGAGAAGCTTTCTCCTGACTTATCACTTAAAGGAAACATCCCCAACTACTTTATAACGACTTGGATGTTTTTTTCAAACGGCTTATATCCAAGGATATGCTAATAAGATTGAATAACATCTCTAATAGCTAATGTCATTAATTTGCATTTGCTCCTTGAAAATCATTTAACATATTTCCTTTTTATGCCCTTATGTCTCATGGATTTGGCCATGCACCATAGTTTTTTCATTTCTACCATCTCTTCTCCTACTATTATTCAAGCCATTGCTAATCTTGTTCAAAATAGTATAAAATTTGTTACCAATTTTATGAGTAGGTTTTTCTGCCTTACCCTTGCTTAGCATATCTAGAAGGAAAGAAATAACTAGATCTTCAAAAAATTATCTCTTCCAAAAGAGATCACTATTAGATATATTCTAGAGGAGGTGAGATCTTGACGCAGGGGAGGGCGTGAGGTGGAGCACCGTCTTCCTCAAGAGGATAACTATTCCGAATCCACGGAACTTCTCTGGACTCCTCACAGAGACTTTCTCGAATCCATAAAAAGAGAGAGTAAATAGAAATAAATTCTAAATAAATTGAAATAGATTAATGAATCATTGATAATTGCCTAATGCGTCTCCTTACACCATTAATATAGAAAAAAAAAAACTAAAATTCACGATAATTACCAAAAATAGTAAAATTCTAACTCTAATAAAATCCTAATTCTAATAAAACTCTTCTAAGGCCTAGTTTCTAAAAATAAAAATTGCAAATAAACTTTCTAAGAGTCCTAGTATAACTAAAAGTTATTTCTAAAAGGAAAGAAAATCTAAAACTCTAAAAATATTAAAAAATTCGAATTACTAAAAATAGTAAAATTTTCCTAAAAATTCGTTTTTGAGCTCTCACGGACGAAACGGATAGATGGGACCCACCTTGTGAGTCGGTTCACCTCGGATCCATATTAAAAATAGACCTTGTGCACCCCAAACGATAGCTTGGAGAAAAGTTAGGTCAATTTACGATCCATCTTCTTTTGGCCCAACCATGCTAGGAACGTATTCGTGACATCTTCGCTCCTCCACTTGAAAAAAACTTCCTTCTCGAGTTACGCAATGAGGAAGATGATGAAAACTGCCCTTGATGATTTCTTTTTATGTACTTGACATTAAGCTCTTAAGTTGACACAATACATGTACTCATTTTCCTACTCTACTATATCGATTAGTTCCTAAATCTCCTTCAAGATCTCATATTTTTTCGATAATGTGGGCAATTAGGCGGATTAGATGGATCAAGTGTGACTTTCTAATCTATGTGAGGTAATTTATTAGAGAGTTCATCGACACAACCCTTTTGAACTCCCGCGATTTCCATCTCTAAGATATTCAGTGTAGTCCACATATTTTTTTCTTTTCAACTAATGGATTATATTTCATTGTCAAATCTCATACCAAAATCCCTCCACTTGGTCTTGGGTTGGTTCTCTAATGAGGTCACATGTTCGCACAACTTTCTAGTATGACACTTGTCTTTGATGAGAGTAGTCTCATGGAGAATATAGGATTTTTTCTCGCAAACCTTTATGGAGGATTTGGGAATGGAGCAAATAAAAATACCGATCGTAATCATGATGGAGGAATTATTCATAATAATTCTTCATCCGCGTGGCAAGTCTCTCATTAGCTAATTGTGAAAATTGTTTCCACCAATCACGCTGCGCCCATCAATTTGTAGGCCACGACTTTAACTTTTTTTGTTTTAACTAACTAAGGTCCTTGATGAAATTGACATGAAAGACCCTTTTTCTTGAAATGGTTCATTGATATTTACTTTATCTTGCATCACCACCATGAACACGAGTTGCCTTAGGTTTTCTTGGGGAGAGCTTTCTCCTTGACTTGTCGATTCTCTCTTTAAAGGAAACATCCCCAACTACTTTTGCCCGATAACGAAGTCATCGATCCGGATGTTTTTTGAGGTCAAGCACCGCTTCCTCAAGAGGATAACTATTCGATCCACGATCCTCACAGAGACTTTCTCGAATCCATGAGAAAGATATGCTAATAAATAGAAATAAATTCTAAATAGATTAATGAATCATTGATAATTGCATTTGCTCCTTGAAAATATTTAACATATTTCCTTTTTATGCCCTTATGTCTCATGGGTTTGGCCATAAAACACTTCTATAGTTTTTAATTTAAATAAACTTTCTCTTCTCCTAGTATATTCAAATTTAATCTTGTTCAAAATATTAAAAAATTTAGTAAAATTTTCCAAAAATTTTTTGAGTAGGTTTTTCTGATGAAACGGACAAATACCCCTTGGCCCGTTTAGCATATCTAGAAGGAAAGAAATAACGATCCCAGATCAAAAATTATTTACGATCTCTTCCAAAATGCTAGATCACTATTAGATATATTCTAGGAGGTGAGATCTCAAGCTCTATTCCTTTTTTGCCCTTCTATTTTTACAATCGCTATAGCCTGTATTTCAGCCACCTGAAATTTCCCAACATCTCTTCTTCCTATTCCCAAGCATAACCCAACCCCTCAGTTGAAGGCCTTGCCAAATCACCATGGACCTACTTGGTCAATATCATACGATGAAGTTAGAGAATCTAAGATTAGTTTCATGTGGTTTTCTCCTTCCTCCAAGGTTGTCTAGGGCATTATTTTGAACGTGGACAGTCCAGGATTTGGTGATAAGAGCTTGCTTATCATTCTTTTTTCACCTAGAATTATTTCTCTTATTTTAAGATTTCTGATTAAAGTGCATAATAAGGACTGCACCCATGCGATTTTGAAGCCTAAGTCGTCCCTTTGGAGCATTAGACTCTTCTCTCAAAATATGAGATCCCTAATTAATGAGCGTTAAGGTGAGGTGACGATAATTAATAAGCAGAGGAAAGCGCATATTGTTAAGCATGCTAATGACCTGTCCAGTCCGTTCGCTCGCATTATCTCGGAGATCAAGTTTACCTCAATGCTTTAAGCTTGGTTGCTCTTTTTCTCATGCTCTTATTTTTCTCCTTGGCCTCGAGTGTTGGGCTCTTTCCCTCACTCAATGTGTTGGCTTCTTCCTAACCCGAAGTATGGGCATTCTTTTTCTTTTCTTTTTTAATCCCTAACCTGAAGTGTGGGCCACCTCTTGTAATTTTGGATTACATGCCCATTTTAGAGAAAATAAAGAGCTCTTATCATTAGAAAAAAAAAACAGAGAGAGAGAGAGAGAGAGAGAGAGAGAGAGAGAGAGAGAGAGAGAGAGAGAGAGAGAGAGATGGGATTGCTCACATATCTTGAACCATAAACAGATCTAATAATGCATGACACTCATCCAAGAGATAGGATCATACTAGATGATAAATTACTTTAATCATTTCTACATGCTTCACTACATAGTGTTGTATTTGATGTCTTTAATCAAGTTTGATGTTTCCTTTTTTCGTTTGGGATTCTTCTCAGTTTTTCTATTTGAGATTCTTCCCAAGGCTATATATATGGGTGTACAGGAGATTAAAAAATAATTCGTAGGAGTTTTCAAATTCGTCCAAGGGGCTCAAAGGGTGTAGCAAGGGTGAGATTCGAGGTTGTTCGAATCGGGTAAGCTCTTTCTCTTTGTAATTTTTACTTTCATAATGTTCATTTGTTGCTTTATGATGTGGTTTTTTTACCGCAAGGGTTTTTTTCCACGTTAAAATTATTGTGTTCTCTTGGTGCTTGGTTTGAGTGATTAGATTACTTTCTAAGATTCATCTCTGTGCTTCAGCGGTCCCTAACAAGTGGTATCAGAGGCATCATTGGGGCGCAAACTTGAATCTGAAAGTGAGTATCAGTGGTTGACAATCCTAAGTTTGATGTTGAGAAATACTCCGGGAAAAATAATTTTGAATTATGGAAGGTCAAGACCTTAAACCCTATTGAATCAGCAAGGATTGGATGAGGTTCTTGAGAAGCGATTCGAATCTATGGATGATGATGAATGGAAGAAACTGGATAAGAAAATGAAATCCTCAATCCATTTATACTTAACAGATGACGTTCTCTATAATGTCTTGAGGAAGAAACTGCAACAATTTTGTGGGCGAAGTTAGAGGACATTTATAGTAATAAGTCTCTTGAAAATCATTTACACTTAAAGCTACAACTGTTCAACTTTAAGATAACAATGGGAGGAGATGTTGAAGCCCACATTAGTAATTTTAACAAGATGATGCAAATTGCTAGATGTGGAGGTAACGGTCGATGAAGAAGATCAGGCATGTATTTTGTTGAATTCTCTCCCTGCTTTATATGAGTCTTTTAAAGATACCTTGTGTACCGATAACATGACCATTAGTGTTGATACCGTTATCTCAGCCCTTCAGGGAAAGGTAATGAGAAAGAAAAACGGTAGCATGATGGCCTCTACCGATAATTTATTTACGAGATGTATAAATTCTGAGCGGGACATAGGATCTTCTAGATCAAAATCCAAATCCAAGGGCAAGGGCAAGTTAAAGTGTTGGAATTGTGGGATGTCAAGGCACATGAAGAAGGATTATACAAATCCTAAAGCAAATAAAGAGAATACAGAGTCTTCTTCCAAAGAGGTCAATACTGTCATGTCTGATGAAGAGACAAGTGGAGGTGATGTGTTGTCTGTGTCTATGATCAGACACATATACGATGATCGTAGAGACAAGTGGATTCTTGACACGGGAGCTTCATGTCACATGACTCCTCATCGGAGTTGGTTTGTCAGTTATAGGGAGTGCGATGGTGGACAGGTATTTATGGGAAATAACAATGCTTGTAACGTTGTGGCTATTAGTACTGTCTATATCAAGATGTTTGATGGAATGGAGCGTACCTTAACTGAGGTGAGGTACGTTCCTGACATGAATAAGAATTTGATTTCTCTCGGTGAACTCAAAGCAATAGGGTGCAAGTTTATCGGTTTTAATGCAGTCCTAAAGGTTTCAAAAGGGGAGCTAGTAGTCGTAAGAGCACAGAGGCATGAAAATCTTTACAAGCTGATCAGGAGCACTTCAATAAGTGGAGCTACTGCAGCTATGACAGATTCCACGTTTGCATGTATGTGGCATGCACGTCTGGACCACATGAGCGAGCTAGGCATGAAGTACTTTCTGATCGTTGTTTAATTCATAGTTTTAAAAGTCTTGATTTGAATATATGCGAGCATTGTATATATGGTAAATAATATAGGTTATCTTTCAAATTTGAAAAACATGCGTGTAAGGGTGTGCTTGACTATATGCATTCTGATGTACGGGGGCTGTCACATGTGGTTTCCGTTTGAGGGTCATCATGCTTTGTTACATTCATTTACCACTACTCCCAGAAAGTTTGGATTTATTTCATGAAACATAAATTCAAGGTTTTCACCAATTTCAAATAATGGAAGGCCATAGTTGAAAAACATCCAGGGTGAAAGGTAAAGGTATTAAGTGTATCTAATGACGGTGATTTTACTTTAGGTGAATTTAATCAATTTCGTAAGGATGAAGGGATCATTATGCACAACACAGTGGGCCACACACTTGAGCAAAACGGTGCAGCTGAGCGGATGAATTGGACTCTCTTGGAGAGAGCCCGATGCATGAGTAGTAATGCTGGGTTGGGCAAGGACCTATGGAGTGAGGCTGTTAACACGGCTTGCAATTTGGTGAATCGGTCTCCTTTTACATCTATTGAATGTAAATTCTAGAGGAAGTATGAAGTGGTCATAAAGTGGACTACTCAAATTTACGTATTTTTTATTGTGAAGCTTACTCTCATGTGCCGTCGGTTGAGAGAGATAAGTTATACCATAGAGCCAAAAAGTACATCTTTTGTCAACTATGGTAATGGTGTGAAGGGATACGGGCTGTATGACCGAGTCACATGGAAAATCGTTATTAGTAGGGATATCAAAATCGACGAAGGCTCCCTATTACACAAGAATGATCAAGATGAGTAACAAGAACAGGAAAGGTTGGTCGTAGATGTTCAGATTGACATAGGTGATACTCAAGTTGAGACAGATGCGTAGATAGAGGTACATGAAGAGGTAGAGTAGCTACCTAGGAGAAATTCGCCCCGAGTTCGCAGGCTACTGGCAAGATATAGGGATGACTTTAATATTGCATATGCCCTCATTTCATAAGGATGAAGGGATCATTATGCACAACACAGTGGGCCACACATTTGAGCAAAACGGTGTGGCTGAGCGGATGAATTGGACTCTCTTGGAGAGAGCTCGATGCATGAGTAGTAATGCTGGGTTAGGCAATGACCTATGGAGTGAGGTTGTTATCACGGCCTGCTATTTGGTGAACCGGTCTCCTTTTACATCTATTGAATATAAATTCCAGAGGAAGTATGAAGTGGTCATAAAGTGGACTACTCAAATTTACGTATTTTTTTTATTGTGAAGCTTACTCTCATGTACCGTCGGTTGAGAGAAATAAGCTATACCATAGAGCCAAAAAGTACATCTTTTGTCGACTATGGTGATGGTGTGAAGGGATACAGGCTGTATGACCGAGTCACATGGAAAATCGTTATTAGTAAGGATATCAAATTCGACGAAGGCTCCCTATTACACAAGAATAATCAAGATGAGTAAGAAGAACCAGAAAGGTTGGTCGTAGATGTTCAGATTGACACAGGTGATACTCAGGTTGAGACAGATGCACAGATAGAGGTACACGAAGAGGTAGAGTAGCTACCTAGGAGAAATCCGCCCCGAGTTCGCAGACTACTGGCAAGATACAGGGATGACTCTAATATCACATATGCCCTCATTATAAATGAGGAGGACATGTCTACTATTTAGGAGGTTCTTGATGAGCCTAATGCAGACAAAGTGGAAGACGACAATTGATGATGAGATGGACTCTTTGTATAAGAATAACATATATGAGCTGATGGAGCTTCTAGTGGGCCGAAAAGTGATCAGATGTAAGTAGATCTTTAAGAATAAACATGATAGATACAAAGTAAGGTTGGTAGCGAAGGGTTATGCTCAAAGAGAATGCATTGACTTCACAGAGATATTTGCGCTGGTTGTAAAGCAAGTGTCTATTAGATTCATGTTGGCACTGGTTACCTCTATTAGATTCATGTTGACACTGGTTGTCCAATACGATCTCGAGCTGGAATAAATGGACATGAAGACTGCATTCCTACACGGGGAATTGAAAGAGTAGATCTACATGAAGAAACTAAAAGGCTACGAAGTTAAAGGGGCAGAGAGCAAGGTTTGAAGGTTAATGAAGTCATTGTACGGCCTGAAACAGTCGTCTAGGCAGTGGTATAAAAAAATAACTCTTTCATGTTGAGTCAAAAATTTACTAGAAGTGAATACAATCATTACGTCTATTACAAGATACTGAGTGATGACAAATTCATCATCCTGGTATTGTATGTTGATGATATGTTGATAGTCAGTCATGACATGTCTGATATTGATGTACTGAAGACTCAGTTATTTGGGACATTCAAGATGAAATGCAAGGAGAGTTCTCGGCATAGATATTCAAAGAGACAGAAAGATGAGCAGACTTTGGTTATCATAGGCAGAATACCTTAAGAAGGTGTTGATCAAGTATATGATTAATACGAAAAATTCGGTGAGCGTTCCCGGCCCACGCGGCTCATTTCAAGCTTTCCTCATAACAATGTTCTAAATCAAATGAGAAAAAGCAGAATATGTCTCATGTGCCTTATTCGAATATTGTGAGTAGTTTAATGTATGTCATGGTCTGTACAAGACAGGATATTTCACAGGCAGTAGGTGTTGTGAGCAGATACATGTCAAATCTTGGCAAGCAATATTAGAAAGCAGTAAAAAGGCTATTTCGATACATTCGAGGTATTAAGGATTACGTCTTAACTTTTAAAAAGACATGAGAAAAGTTAGTAAGGAATGTGGATTTAGACTACATAGGCAGTGTAGATTCTAGAAAGTCAACTTCAGGATACTCGTTTATGCTAGCGGGTAGAGTAATCAGTTGGATGTTGAAACTTCACTCTGTGGTGGCTCTTTCCATAATAAAAGCAGAGTATATGACAGTGACAGAAGCGTTTAAGAAAGATATTTAGTTGAGAGGCATGATAACTCAGTTGGTACTTCAGTAGGAGGTCGTGCCTGTTAATTATGACAGCGAGAGCGCTATCAATTTACCTAAAAACTATATTTATCATTCACGTATTAAATACATTGATATTCGTCACCATTTTATCCGAGAAGTGCTTGATGAAGGAGACGTGACTCTAGAAAAGATTCACACCAACGTGAATTCGGTGGACATGCTCACTAAGGTGGTTCCTACAGAGAAGTTCAAGTTCTATACGACTTCTCTAGGTTTAGCAAAAGCATAAAAGGAGGATGGAGTGTGCACAAAAAGCAATGATGGAGGTATGATGCAAGCAGAGATGAGAGAAGAGGACAAGAAGCTTCATGTTTGATGATTGAAGACATGATAGAGATTTTTGTATTTGATATCTTTAATCAAGTTTTATGTTTCATTTTCCGTTTGGGATTCTTCCCAGTTTTCTTTTCCGTCTGGGATTCTTTCGAAGGCTATATATATATATATATATATATATATATATATATATATATATATATATATATATATATATAGGTGTAAAAGGATTAGAAAATAATTCCTAGGAGTTTTTAAATTCATCCAAAGGGCTCAAATGGTGTAGCAAGGGTGAGATTCGAGGTTGTTTGAATCGAGTAAGCTCTTTCTCTTTGTTATTTTTTCTTTCATAGTGTTCAGTTTGTCGCTTTGTGACATGGTTTTTTTTTCCGCAAGGGTTTTTTCCAAGTTAAAATTGTTGTGTTCTCTTAGTGCTTGGTTTGTGCGATTGGATTACTCTTCTAGATTCATCTCTGTGTGCTTCCGCGGTCCCCCAACACATTGTAGATGCCCTTGGCTTACTTTCTCATCAATTCTCTCTCAAGCATGTGCTTAGAAATGAGTAGCTCTATACGTTTTTTTAACTTTGATGGAGAGAGTCAAAAGTTTCTCTTATTTGTAATCCCTGTACCATTGTAAAAAACAAATCCTACATGAATTTTCTTCCTGCACTGGTTAGTTATTCTTAGCGGGAATTTTCATTTTCATGATTTAGCTTGAAAATTTAGAGTCTAGGATTTTATTTTATTTAAATAATAAAAAAAGCTAAAGTAACTGTATGTGCATGCAATGCAAGTATATTTTAAAAATATTTAAAGACATGGGTATGTCTGGCTCAAAATTTTCTACTTCTCCCATAAAGCAAAACTTAAAGTTGGCATCAACTGACGAAGACTTGTTAGCTGATCCTACTTCATACTGTTGCCTTGTCGAATGTTATATTTACTTAATAATCACCTAGCAGATATATTTTACTCTATCCAAATTGTGAACCAATTTATACATCAACTAAGAAAACTAAAATTTGATGCTATTTTGCGGGTGTTACGCTACCTTAAAAGAACACTTAACCAAGAGATTTTGAAGTTATCCACGAGCCAACTCCAATTATTTGCCTATTGTAATTCTAACCGGATATATTCATGATTATTGCACATTCTTAAGGATGGTCCAATTTTTTAGAAAATAAAGAAACAAAATACTATTTCACAATCATCTGTCAAAGCATAATTTAGTTTAATGATAGTTGCTTCTTATAAACTTACTTGGCTTAAGTACTTACTAGCAAATTTATACAACCCTCACAAGGACCCAATAATTTTTACATTACGACAATCAAATTGTTGTTTATATTGCTAAAATTTAGTTTTTCATGAACGAACAAAACATATTAAACTTGATTCAAAATGGATTAATCGAAACTTGCTATGTTCATGCATCAAATCAACGCGCTGATGTTTTTATAAAGACTTTAGGAACTGAACAATTATATTTCTCATGTCACAAGTGGGGCATTCATAACATTAAGGGGGTATTAAAGATAAGCATTAACTACATCTACCTCACATTTATCCCATCTCATCTCTAACTATATTTTTAGAGTTGTATTATTTCTTTCTTCTTTTCTTTTACTCTTATCAATCCCATATATCAAGGATTGAATTTTACTATTGTATTCAATAAATACTATTAAACCATGTAAATTGTTATGGGTAAAAATGAACTGGTCAGAAATATGAGGTCGGCTTGGACATCTGTTCACGTCGCGTGGTCAGCTAGTTTCAGTCATGATTAAAGAGCTCCTCAATGGCTATAAAACGGTAATCTATTGTGTGAGATTTTTCACCTGACAGCTCTGCCTGTTAGGAGATGAAGTACTTCCACTTCCTTTGGAAAAGGGCGAATACCTAGCTCTCCCATGATCCCATCAATTTCTGAGCTCCCGTTTAGATCTCCTAGAGAAGCCTCTGAAGCACGATCCTGTACAGAACCAAACACATCCTACTTGGAGACTTGCGAAAGAGTCCCTACATCGTAAGATAATATGAAGATGATGATCATCCCCGATCTCATTTATGATCTACTAAAGAATGAGGTCGATCTCAGTGCTCAGACACAACCTTCATGGCCAGGTCAGTAACCTGGTCAAATATTGAAGGAAAGCTCAACCATAGCCCACCAAAGAGCCTAGGTCAGGGAACCCCTCCTTAGGACGGCCGTCTAGGTTAGCTCGGATGCTCAACCTCGGTTTCCTACTACATGTGTCTTCTAACTCCGACTACTTAACCTTATCATCACTGATGATTTTGCAAAACGGTTGAAAAACAATGGTTAAACATATGCCTATGATTCAGAAAGCGTTTCTCTCCATGTAATCGACTAATGACCTATAAATAGAGGCCTTGTCTACAGTAAAAGGTACGTATCAGTAAACCCTCAACACTATTGGATCCAACTTGCTTGATTCTTACTTAGGCATCGTTGGGTTCAGGATCTCTATTGTCTTCTTCATGTGCAGGTACTCGGAGGTCCAGCGATGGTTGACCAGATTTCTACATTAACATAAATGAAAGCAATTAAAATTGCCAAATTCAATCTTTACAAATACTGTGCAAATCATACAAAATATACACATGATTAATCACTAATTGCACTCTAATAGGACAATATGGATATAAAAGCATCTACATGTACATTTATATTTATACATTTGTTATTTTCTATAATAAGGTTTTCTAAAATTGTGTTATATATAAATAAGCTTGTTAAAATGGCAGCCATTATAAGATGATATAACACTTTTCATATATAAGGTCCAGTTTTCTAAATCATGCCAACTTTATTTTACAGATTAAAGGTATTTTGTATTAAAATACTTCAGAAATAGCCAATACCATATCGTACTTATGACGCCAGTTGGCACATCAAAGAGCCCAAATTCAAATAAATATATAAATAATGTACGTAAGTATATACATGGATGTATGTCCATTTATGTATGCGTATGCATGTATGCAGGGGAGGAAGTAGGTGTACGGACAAGAGTAGACTGCAAGGAGAGCAGTTGGTACAACCTAATGGTGCAAATCCTGTCATCCTCACGACCGTATGAGTATCCATAACACGTATGCTTGCACGTGCCAATTTTTATCTGTTATTTTTTATCCTGAGAAGACTATGGTGTGCATTTGCCACAGCTTAGCAGACACTGGCAACCATTGACCATTAAAGAGACGTGTATACACATGAATCAAGTCCGCCCAAATAATTTTCTCACTGTGGACAGGAATTTGCATTGATACAACGGTCCCAGTCACCTAAAATCATACAACGGTTCCAAATTCAACTAGCTAGTTTAAACAGTGGAGATTGTCCGTCTTTGCGAACTTGGTCTGTTCTCCCATCCACAACAGGGTTCACAATCTGGACGGTCTGGATTGACGTATGTGTGCTCGATGTATGGTGGATGAGTCTGTGGGAGAAGCACATATACTCTTGACCTAAAATCTCATTAGGGTGGTTAGGGAAAATAAGGAGATAGTTTGCTTCAAGGAAATGTGGGACCCATTGGTAGGAGCTTTGAATTGGGTGTGATGTCATTTACCATATCCTATCGTGGAAAACCAAAAACCATCAGTAAGAACAGGTCCATGGAACCTTCTCAATCTCTTTCTACAGTGAAAAACGACCTAATAGCAACTGACATGATAATCACATATCAGAATAGCCTATACCACCTGCTTTACGCACTAGTAGAACAATCTGTGTTTGTTGGGGCCCACCATGTTTTATATGTGAAATCCACTCCATCCATCAGGTCATAACCCTTGTGTTCAGTGTACGTTTAAAAGATTTGGCAAAGTAAAAAAACTCAGACGGGCCACACCAATGGGAAGTGTAAAATTGCAGTTAAAACCTCTAAAGTTCATGTATTGCTGCCTGAGTTTTGGATGGGATTGATTTTTGTATATTCCATTCATCCAGGTGATTTAAACCTGATGAATGGATTTGATGAAAGATATGCATCATAGTGACCCCACACACAAACTTATGGTGGGTGTCTCATCCATATTGTTCCCTGTGTTGTGTCCCACCTGAGTTGTGATTCCTGATGGCTTTTTTTCCTTAGGTCCTGACATGTTGGAATCCACCTGATGGATGGAGTGGATTTCACATGTACAATATGGTGAGCCCCAAAGAGCTTGGGTATTTTCCATGCCTTGCATGAAACAAGTGTGGTAGGGGATTCTCATAAGATACTTGCCATATGTTTTGCTGTCACCACCAAGATTAACGGTTGGGTTGAAAGAAAAGGAATGATAATGCTATCATTCAAGTAAACGTATGTAAAACTCCTCTTTGTGAAACAAACAATGGTGGGCCCCAAGCTTGTATGTACAGTTTAGGTTCAGTTTATACAAGTTGGAATAAGTGGAATGAAGGTTTAATGATCCACACCGCTAGAATGGTGGGCCTCACAGAGGATGGCAGATGCACAAAACAATCCAGATTGAAAGATCCTAGCTATAAATATTTGGCCTTCTTTGCCGAACATGTATTTGCTTCATCAACTATCAATTGGTCACCACCTGTTAAAGGGTTTGAATTCTCCATGGTCTTTTCAATGTGTGGCCATCCACAATGTAGCTCATAATATCAACGGTTTGGATCACAGAATTATGGTCCCATCACATTGTACAAATAGATGAAGGATCCAATAGATAAAAACACATTGTAAAAGATCTCATCGCACCAATGGCATCATGGTCCAGTCAGTATATTATAACCGTATCTATCTTTGGCAAACCCCGAAAGTGGGAGCCATGCACCTAATTACGTAAGTAAGCATACATTGCTTATCTTTTTGCTTATCTTAAATATTTTAATAGAATCCTGATATAAACAAAAAAAAAAACTTATGTTTGTAGCTATCTAATTGAGCCACATTATCATCCACTGCAATTAATGTAGCAGTGCTGACAATGACACCAACAACAAGGAAAACATGGACCAACCACAATGCAGGAAAATGAGAGTTGCCTGGTTGTAGCAAGCAAAGGATTGATCAAACTAATGCACTGTCAAACATGAAAAGATAATCTTTAATTAAGCCCACTCGTGTGTACAAATAAGCTCATGCATGCACACTACCAAACATGCCAGCATGGCGGACTGGGGAAATATCCAAGTCGTCCATCAGAAGAATACTGCCATTAGATCCTCTATCCCAGGCTCACAATTAACTTAATAAATGTATGTTTGTGAAAAGGTCATTTATTGCTAATATCCTCACACACCGAGTGCTTGTTTGGATACCACCAAATAAGTTACTTTTTAACTAACTTTAAGTACTCCTTAAAGTTATTTTTTACAATTAAGTTAGTACGGTAAAAATTAATGATAAACGGTTCACATTAAAAATTGCCCCTTAATGATGAATGGATTACATCTAAGGTGGGCCCTAGTGATGGACAGCCCACATCAAAGGTGGGGCCCACACAGTGAATAGTCCATGTCAAAGGTTAGCCTGCACATGATGCACAATGAATACAAGAGTACAAACGTACATGAATGAAACAAATATAACTTCTTTACTTTTAGCTATTTACCAATTAAACTTTAAAAAAAAAAAAAAAAAAAACACATGCACACACACCCCGCGTACTCATGCTAGTGGAATTTCACCACCTATGGATACTCGAACCCTTGACTGGGTGTTGAAACTCTTGAGAGTCTACCACCCGAGCAAGAGTAAGGATCCATTGGGGTTGGGCTGAGGGCAAGAGAAAAATGCACATGAGGGTAGGCTGGCTTTAGGAGATTGGAAGAAGTCATGAAGGCCTACAGAATGAAGATGGCATGGGGTATCCTCTTCTCCAATTAGAACTCTTTGTGGTGCTCTTTCATGACTGCCAAATATCGGCAAAACCTGGAGGCAAACGGGGCCTCTTCCCATTGCTCCTTTGCTTCCCCGTTATGGAAGCACATTCAATCCCAGATTCAGAGAATGCTTCCCATGGTTCAAAGGATGATCGGTGAAGGTAGTTGTATGCTCTGGACGGATAATTGGACGGGTCTTAGGCCTCTCCTCAGCTTGGCTGAGAGCCCTATCCCCATGGAGTTGTTGGATATGGAGGTTAGGCAGTTTCTTAGCCCAGCCGGGTTGCTTCCTCCTTCGGTGGTTTTCAACTATCTTTCTCAAGAGACGCTCGATTTCATCTTTCTGGCTGGTTTTTGCATAGCTACTGGCCCCGATTCATTCTTCTAGCCCCTCTTCCAGTCCGAAGTTTTCACTGTTCACTCGGTTATAGACATCTACAGGTCTCCTCGCCCGCAGCTGGATTGGGCGATCAAGCTGTGGAATCTGAATTTTCCACCCAAAATCTCTTTGTTTGCCTGGAAGCTGCTTCAGAAAGCAGTCCTTGTTGATGAGGCGATCCAAGCACGTGGTATCCACCTGGCCTCTGAGTGTGTTTGCTGCAGCTGCAGCTCTACTAAATCAATGGAATATGCTATCCACCTGTTTGTGGAAAGCTCGTCTGCACAGACTGTGTGGAATCATGTCAGTTCCAGTTTTGGTGTCAGAGTTATGTTTGTCCCTCCATTTCAGCCAAGTTTTCTCAGTGGAGGGGAGCTCTAGATACCATGAGGTCGGACACTCAGAATCTTGCCCCTCTTTGTATTTGCTAGGAGCTTTGGAATGCCCGCAATGTTGCTAAGTTTGAAGGTAGGAAAGTATCAGTTCCCGTGGTGATTGCAAAGATCCATGGCTAGTTCCACTTCATTAATGGCAGCAGCAAGGCATCTTCTTCCCCAACATCGCCTCTGCTATCCGTTTTGCCTGGATCAGAGACTGCATTTGCTCGAAATTCTGATCAGCCCTCTACAATTTTTTGGACCAAGCCAGCTTCCTCCTGGGCTAAGATCAACGTCGACGGGTCCTCTCGGGGGAATCTGGGCTGCTCAGGAGGTGGGGGCGTTTGTAGGAATGAAAGAGGGGAGTTGCTCTTTGCGTTCACCAGTGCTTATGGCCGCGGCTCCAACACAGGGGCAGAAATTCGAGCCATCCATGATGGGCTCTCCCTCTGCCAAAACAGGGGAATTCATCGAGTAGAGGTGGAATCAGACTCCTAGTTAGTGGTTGATATCTTGAATGACAGATCTAGGTCAGGGTGGAAGTGGGAGTATTGGATCAGGCGGATTAGCATTCTAAAGAACTGTAGTCAGGTCAGGATTGGGCATGCCTTCAGGGAGGCGAACGCCCTAGCGGACGTGCTGGCCTGCCTTGGTAGTGATTCTCAAATAGCCGAATTTTTTCATCGCTTGCTGATCTCCCTACCCTTGTGAAAGAGCTGATCTTTCTTGATAAAGCGGATCTCGGGGCTATTAGAGGCAGAAGTTGATGTCTCTCAGCTTTGTATAGTTTTTTTGGTGGTTTTTTATTTTCCTTTTTACGATAGGTGTGCCAGGCCTTTTTCCTGGGCAGGCCCGAATGTAAGTTGGTCCCCTTTGTGAAAAAAAAAAAAGAAAAAAAAAAGTTTGGAATGGTACAATAAAAATAAATAAATTAAAAGTAATAATAATGATAATAATAAAGAGTAAGGATCCATTTATCAATTAAACTTATTTACTTAATATGAAGCTAAGATAATTAAGCTACTTATGGCATAATTAGTAAATTATATAAAGTAACTTACAATCTAAATGCTCCTTAAGTGGCTCATCTTTATCTTTGGGTGGTAACCTCTACACGATGACATTCAGTTGATGGGCGACTTGGATATTTAGCCTATCTGCCATGAGCAAGTGACTTGTGCATTAGTAGACTTACGCATGTGGGCTTATCAGAAACCATCACCATCTCCAAAGTAAGGGCCTGTTTGCTAACGCTGAATTTTTGCACTTAACACAGAATTGGGAAAATGTTCTGTGTTTAGTGGTGTTTGTTAATGCATCGCTAACGCAGAAGAAGGAAAGCGCTAAGTGGTTTTTCACTTAATTTTTCTTATGATAGGAGTCTGGCTTAATAATGAATGTGGAATGCGCTTGGTGATTTTAACATTAAACAAAAACTTTTGCTTCCAAAATTACCCTTTTTCAAGTTACTACGGTAATTTTTTCTCTTTAAATTGTTTATGCGATACAAAACCAACTTTTAACTTATGAAACTTCTTTATGCCCCACCATGATGTATGTGTTTCATCCATTTCATTCATCCATTTTTAAAGATCATTTTAGGGCCTAATACCAAAAATGAGAGGAATATAAAACTCAGGTGGACCATACCACAGGAAAACAATAGTGACGGATATCCACCGTTAGGTCCAATGTACTGTTTATTTGACATCCAATCTGTTGATTAGGTCATATAGACCTAGATGAATGGAAAAAACAAAGATCAGCTTGAAAGTTTTTAATGGTCAACGTTCATTCAACACTGTTTTCCTTAAATGTGTTCCACTTGAGAATGGGATATACCTAATTTTTGGTCTCATACATAAAATGATCTAGAAACATAGATGGACGACATAGATGAAACACATACATCATGGTGGGGCCCACAAAGCACTGGCCATCAGCCATTGGCTGGTGGCAGGGGGAGTAGCCAATCTGTTTTCGCGGACGTGGATCAGATATTGACGGGATGAGTAGCAAGATTCATTGCTGAAGTTGCGTCACCCCATCATGATGTATGTTTTGTATCCACGTCGTCCATCCATTTGAAAATATAATTTTAGGTAAAGATCCAAAGAATGAGTGAAATCCAAAGCTCCAGTGGACCTCACCACAGAAAACAGTGGGGAGAGTGCCGCCCACCATTAAAAGCTTAAATAAGCCACAAAATTTTTTGATCAAGCTGATACTTGGTTTTTCCCTTCTTTCATGTCTGTGTTAATCCGTGAACAGGTTGGATTTCAAATAAAAATCACGGTGAGCCTTAGGAAGGTTTCAACGGTAGGCATCAATCTCGCCACTGTTTTTTTTGTGGTGGGGTCAACTACATATTTGGATTTGCTTCATTCTTTAACTCATACTCTAAAATTAAATCTCCAAATAGATGGACGGTGTAGATAAAGCACATGCATCATAGTGGGCCCACATGCATCATAGTGGGCCCATGTAACTTGATGATGTCTCACTTCGGTAGCGAGATAGCGAATCTCGCTATTCGGATTGGTTGGTGTACCTCACCCAGCTGCATGTTGTATTGACGTCAGCAAGTTCTGTGGGTCCCATCATGAGGTATGTGTTATATCCAAACCATCCATCCATTTGGGGAGCTTGTATTAAAGCTTGAGATGAAAAATAAGCTGCAAAAAGCAGCGGGGATTGAACTTCTACCATTGAAACCATTTTTTGGGGCCACAGAAGTTTTAGATCAATATGATTTTATTTTTTTTTTTCCTCTTCATACAGGTATTTGTGACCTTATGAACATATTGGATGGAAAATAAACTTAAATAGGCCACGGAAGTTTTGGATCAACAAGTTTTCACTTCATCCAATTGGGAATGACCTTATAAACGGTTTGGATAGCATATAAATAGAAGGTGGGCCTTATTTGAAGGTTTTGTTGCAGCTGGTGTTCATTCCTATACAACACATAGTGACAATCTTCCCGCTAAGAAGAATTAAGGGCCTTATGATGATATTTTAGTTTTTTATTAAGTATTTTAGTTTATTTGTAATAAATATAATGATTTTATTTTCATGTAATAAAAAAAATAATTTCTTTATAACGTAAAACATTTCCAAACGAGTGATAGGGGAAAATGTGTCTAATTAACATATTTCAGACATTCAAGATGTTTGTTAACAAACAGTTTGCTTCAGATTCAGTACTTAATTTTTAGACTTCAGCTATAATTATCAAACAAGTTTTTTTTACTTCAAATATATATTCAAGCTTCAGATTTCAGATTCAATCTTTAAACTTCAGGTTTAACAAATGGGGCCTAAGAATTGGGACACGCATTTTCAACATCTCCGATATTGTCATGGAATTTTACTAATACGATATTATTGTGTTAATATCATGAGATTTTTCAAAATCGTCGACAGTTTAGTTTTTTCTCTGTTTTGTTTTTTTTTTTTTTTTGTGATTTTTACTGAGATTTCAATGGAAAATTTTCCCTACCCAAAATAATTCCGTTTATACTTGTATATTCAATTGTTAAAAATTACTAAATAATATGACTAGAAAAGCGTGAAACCTGGAAATAATATGGCAATTTCTCTGCCGAGAACGAGATTTGTTAAGCATCATTTAAAATAAAAACTCTGGAAATAAAATGACTTCACTTCGTCAACACTCTACAGTTAAGGTCGACCAGCACATGGACCCTCGTCAATGACTTGGGTATTTCATCTCTGAAGAAATGTATAATAAATGGACCACATTTTGAACAGTACACAGCAGCTTTTCATTTTGACATGTGGGCCCCATTGTTCAATAATCTAGGTCGTTGGTCTGTTGTATCCTGCAGGAGATGAACTACTCCTCAAAGTTATTCTAGACAGGACAATATAAAATTTTCATCCATGGTCTACAATAGACGGTCAAGATGAGAGAAATGCAACAATATACAACAACCGTCAAGTGAGAATGGTCAAAATATTGGTGGCTGATATCTTCCGATCTTGGTGATTTTTGGAGGATTACTCATCCATTGTGGGACTCAACAGACCAATGTATTGGATTACTAGCAATAGACTCCATTTGTCAGAATTGAAAACCCATTAATATTATGTGGGCCACCTATCATATAATTCATGGCAATGAAAATGAAATCCATAATCTCATAACCTAATCAACCAAACACTCCCTATATAAACATCCAGACTCAACCAGTAGCGACACCAAACTCTTTAGAGAGAGATGGATGGCTCCTCTTCTTCAAATATCAGTTCCCATGGCTGCATTGTTACTTGCATTGAGTACCATGTTCCTCTTCCCAAAGCTTGGACATGCCGAGCATGCAGGCATTACCAGGCACTACAAGTTCGACGTATATATGTCTTACCCCGTTTCTCGCCGAGCTAATTGCATTTACTATGTTCTTCTCTGATGTTTTTGAACTGTTTGTTGGCAGATTCAATTGCAGAATGTGAGGCGGCGCCTGTGCCACACGAAGAGCATCGTGACCGTCAATGGCCAGTTTCCGGGGCCCAAGATCGTAGCCAGAGAAGGTGACAGGGTCGTTGTTAAGGTGGTTAACCATGTTCAGAACAATATCACCCTAGCCTGCATTGGTATGGTACCCTCTCTAAAGATGTGTGAGAAAACCAGCCGAGAGTTGGATTGAAATCTCCTGATACGGGCAACCCAATACGCCCATTTCCAACTTGGAGATACCGCTCCATTTAGGAAATCGATTGCCAGTCTGGAGTCTGTTGAGGGTCAAATATTGCATATCGGACCCTAGTTACTGCTTGGATTTATGAACATAATATTGTTTAAAGGCCGACTTAATCGTGTTTATGCTGCAGGTTGAAATTAGGAGCTTTGATTGTAAAAGAGCACTAAAAGTGTGGATTTGACGTTCAGAATTCACCAGAGCAAGGGACGGACCCCAGGGGACTAAGATCAACGGAATTACACGCCAAAGACCCGAGAAAATCGCGAAACTGAAGTTCAAGTGACTAGAAAGTCAGCCAGAATGCAAGATCACAGGGTTTCCAACATCTGTTCAGCTCGAAACTTCATACACGGCCTGAAGACCTTAAATTAACCGTACATGCAAATTTTCAACCATTGGATCTTGATGGAAGTGGCCTAACAGACAGATCATCCACCAAATCCCGGATTTGGGGCCCGCCTGATCTCTGGATACGTTTCAATTTTGGTCTCAACGCATGAAATGAGCTAAAAAAATGGATGGACGGAGTGGATTTTACATATACATCATTCGGGACCCACTTTGAGGAGTGAGAGTGCGCACTAGTTGTGCACTTTCAGTGCACCAAACCGATGGAATCGGTCAGCAACCGCTGACCCGATTCCCGTTTTAAAACGAAGACGGAGATTCTTTGTTCACAAATAGGGAGCTGCGTTCAGCTCTTGGTGGGCCACCATCAGCATGCATTTCGTTGATCCACACCGTTCATTAGATTCAGGAGACAAAACCGGCCGTTCCCTGATCTGCAGACAGATTTCTGTAGTTTGGTGTCCTTGAAGAATCCGAACGGAAGATGGACGGCGGAGCTAAAGATCAAGTGGACAGCACCGATTTTTCGCCAAAGATATTCTTTCCCAGACGGTTTTTCGACGTCGAATGAATGGACGGCTTGGATTTCGTAAAAATACATTGAAGTGGAGCCCACCAGCCTCGTCAGCACAGGTACACGAGCTCTGCTTCGCAGTGTCCGCGAAAACCGAACGCTGGTTTTTCCAGTGGGGCCCACTCCTCATCCAAGTCGCCAATTGGGACCGTCCATTGTGTGAAGAACAGGGGTATTCACCTCATCAAGGTGGCATTTTTGCCCCATGCAAGCGATTGAAGAATCCTGGCCGTTAAACGTAGGTCGGACGGCAGGAAAGGAAATTCTTGTGGGCCACACCAAATCAAACCCAAATTCACATTCCTATAGGGTTTTTCGTTGTGCATACAGTGGACGGCATGGATTTTACAAGAAACATCTTCCTAAGGCCCACCGATCTTCACAGAGCGGACGCGGAAGCTCTGTTTCGCGTCAGTGGCTGCGGAAGATTCTTGTGGGCCACCATGGTCCATGATCTAAACAATCCGGACCGCTCATTAGACCATTATGGCCCATATTACCACTGCCTAGGTGGCAGTATTTAAAAGGACAACATAGATTTGGTTTTGATCGTCCAAACGTAATTCGGACGACGGTCTAAAAAGTTTAACAGGCCATTCTCTGGTGTGATCAAGACCATCTAAATTGCCTTCAAAGGGCTAACGACCGTCGCCAAGAAGCCTGAATGGCTCAGATCTCACAACAGGATCGGGTTTTTTTTTATATAAATTTCGGTGAGCCAGATAAATTCATTACGCAGGGGCTGTAAAAGACTTCCGCACCAAGTCACGAATATTGCGTAAATCGTCTGAACCGATTCTAGCTGTGGAAAGGAAGCCTGTGGACTGACCCTCCCAACCTATGAAAGGAAAGAAAATAAAGAGAAAGAAGGAGGAATAGCTTGGAGGATTTTTTTGGCTGGACGTGAGGAGAGAAAGAGACAGAGAGAAAACAAGAGTTTGTTTTTCTTTTAGCTGTTTTATTTATTTTATTTTGAGAGCCCTGCAATTATGCTAGGCTAAACCTCTTAGTTAGGGCTAAGAGGTGAAGCTTGTAGCGTGAGGGGAGGATTTATACTTGTGCCTTTTATTTAGACTGAATGGATTTTTATTTAATTTTATTAAGGGAATGTTTTTAGTCGTTAATGGACTGTTGTGACTGAAATTACAATGGGTCTACGATGGCTTTGAGTATTTCTTCTTCTTTTTACGTTTATGATGACAGGAAGCCCTGTTGTTCACCATCGTCTCCTGGGCATGGTTGGATGTCGGTACCCTTCCTAGCCTTCATACATTGTTGATTGGTTGGTAATTAGTTTAATTCTGTTGTTTGCTTTGTCTCCTAGGCATGGTTTGGTGATGGAATCCATTCTAATTCATATACCTTTCATCTTTTGAACATTATATCAAATAAGTTCAGTCTAATTTTCATGATTCTTGAAGCAGGCATAAGATCTCCTTGATCTCTACAAGTGGATCCTCTGAATCCCTAGTTTCCTTTCTCTGAATTTTCTGAAGTTTTAGATTAAATATTTCACCATTATTTTTCAAATTACACTCAATTTAGATTCATCTCATTCTAGTTCTAGTCCTAGTTAGTTTCAGATGACGTACAGGTTTCAGTCTCTTGGGATTCGACCTCGGTCTTACCGAGTTTATTACTACATCACAACCCCGCATTTGGGGAGTGAACAGAGTCCGATGATTTTCTGATGGCCAAGGGAAATACAGTAGGAGAGCCCATCATGAATGACTTTCAACTCAGCAAATACATTTGAGGCTGGCCCATACCCGGCAGTAAAACCAAAGATAAAATCAATAGTTTCATTTCGACAGATGCCCCGCCACTGAGGGGGCCCGGTTCCTCTCATTGAACCATCTACATTGAGTTTGAACCACCCCCATGGTTTCACCATCTAACGACGGTTGGAGGAGAAGTACTCTAACGCAATGTTGGCACTCCCAGTTCAGCCGTAGATAGCCTGCTAACAGGGCGCAGGACATCTGGGTGAAGGGAGATAGGAGATGTTAACCATCTTTTCACTTTTACTCTTATGGTCGCCGCTTGAATTTTTACCTCCTCAAATCTAGCCAAATTTCAGGCCTTCCAGATCTCCCAAAGGATAACATAGGGATTGATCTTTTGGAACTGAGACGACCTCTCAGAAGAACTGGTGGCGTTCTACCAGAGAGCGAGCATACCTTGAATAGAGAGAGTGGAGCTACTGACTATAGCAAAAATGCTCCCGAAGAAAGCCCATGTAGCAGCTGCAGCTGGGATATTGATGAACACAAACCTTCGTGTCTCCACTGAACGACAGCTGGAGGGGAGGTTGGTGCTACAATCACAACACAATGACATCAACACACCGCGTTTTTGGACGTCCTCATCAAGCAGGATGGCTCGATTAAGAAGATGCCAAACAAAAATAGAGATACGAGGGGGGAGGGTAGCATGTCAAACCCAACGAGACCAGTCCTTATGAACTTGCAACGAACGACAGAGATTCCAGGTGGAGCTAACTGTAAAATTACCTCGGGGGGTGAGCGGCCAAACACGGCAGTCCGGGCTGTCAGATAAACAAAAACCCCCCTGAAACACGAAGTCAATAATCCGTTGTGGCAGAAAGATGAACGCAGTGGAGGGGGGAGAGGGCTAGAAAATCCAATGACCTGGTTCACCGACGTGGAGAGGAGCTGTCGGGAAACCAGGTGCGTAGCTAACTGTGACAGCGAGCCCAGCCCTGTCTAGTTGCCAGTCCATAAATGACAGGTGCCATGACCAATGTGCCAACGCACGTGCTGAGCTAGAAGGGGCAGGTGAGAGTGAAGCCTCTTCCAAAGAGGGGAGGCGAAGGATGCGGTGCAGATCGGGCCAAGAGATGAAAGATCTGCATGATATTTAGAAGACATGAAGGACATCCAGAGGCTGCCATTTTCTGAACAGGTGATGCTCCAGCCCAACTTTAGCCTGAGAGCTTTCATAGAATCGCCAGAAAGTCGAATACCCATCCCTCCTTCTGACGTAGGGAGGGTAATGGATTTCCATCCAATCCAATGAAGCTTTTTCTCTCGCCATCCGTCCAACCCCACGTAAAATTTGCGAACTTTCGCTCAAGAGAAATCAACACTTGGGAGGGCACGACTGTGGTCAACGTGTGCACCAGAATACTACTAACAACATGCCGGACCAGGACCAGCCTTCCAGCTTGGGAGAGACAATGCGCATGCCAACCGATGATGCGATTCTCAATTTTAGAAATCAAAGGTTGAAAAGAGCTAGGCTTCACCCTGCCAAATGCCAGTGGGACCCCTAAATAGATCAGGGTAGAGCTGCATCTAGAAATGCCAAGCGAGTGCTCGATGACCTTTACTCTCGAGGTGGAAATCTTAGAGGAGCAAAAAAGTGTGCTCTTGCGATAGTTGATCTTCTGACCCGAAGCTTGTTAGTATTTGTCCAGGAAAGCCGAGAGAGACCGAAGAGATTTCTTGCCTCCGTTGACAAAAAGAAGAGTATCATCTGCGTAGAGAAGGTGTGAAAGCTGCATGCATCCTCTCCTGAGCTTGAAAGGAGCACACAGGCAATGAGATATAAGACGGTTGATCCTGCGGCTGAGCACCTCGGTGGCCAAAATAAATAGGCTAGGGGAGAGGGGGTCCCCTTGGCGAAGCCCCTTGGCCGACTTGAAAAAACTGGTGGGTTCTCCGTTGATGAGGATAGAGAACCAGGGGCTATTCCAACAGTTTTCTACCAGATTCACCCAAGGGGTGCTAAATCCAAACTTCCGCAAAACCTGCTTTAGGAAGTTTCAGCTCAAGCGATCATAGGCTTTTTTCATGTCTAATTTGAGGATGATGTTACCTCCACAACCTTTCGATTGATATCCCTAACTACCTCCTGTGCAATTGCAATGGATTCTGCCATGGAACGCCCTTTAACAAAAGCACCCTGTTTAGGGGAGATGAGAGCAGGGAGAACATTGTTCAGCCGAGCCGAGATAACTCCTGCCAAGATTTTGTAGAGACAGTTGCAAAGGCTTATAGGTCTGAAGTCCGAGAAGGATTTCGGAGCCGCATGTTTGGGAATGAGGCAGATGAAGTTGCTGAGACTGCCCTTGGAAGTGAGCCCCCTAGAAAAAAATGCACCGCTGCCCTGTGGAGGTCTACTCCTATGGTTTCCCAGCAAGCAGAGAAGAAGCAGGCAGGGAAACCATCAGGACCAGGTGCGCCGTCAATGGGGATGGCCTTGACAGCCTGCTGGACTTCCTACAGCGATGGAGGGGCCATCAAATGGTCGTTCTGATCGAGGAAAATCATGGATGGGACAACCTACAAAAGATTGGGGTCCAGAGAAGAATCCACCTCAGCGAAAATTGCTGAGAAATGGGAGATTACAACTGCTTTGATATCTGACAAGTCCTCCAATCTTGGCCATCAGTTTGCTCAATAAATCTAATGGATAGCCTACGACGTTTCTCTGTAGTGGAGGAGTGGAAGAGCTTTGTATTCTTATCTCCCTCGGTTAACCAGTGCTCCCTAGCCTGTTGTTTCCAATAAATCTCCTCTAGCAATTCCAGATTTCTGAGATGATCAGAGGAGGCCTGCCAATGACGATGGAGATCGCTATCAATGTTCTCCGAGTCAGGGGCATTTTGCATTTGAGTCTCTAGATCTGATAGGGTGCTCTTAGCTGATTTAATTTGAAGAAAAATGTTTCCGAAGACATCACGATTCCAGATTTTGAAGGCACGTTTAACAACTTTTGATGAGAGTCAAATATTGCATATTAGACCCTGATTACTGCTTGATTTTACGTAGATGATAATGATTAATGGGATATTTTAATCGTGTTTTTGTTACAGGGTGTAATTAGGAGCGTTGACTGAAAAAGAGTACTACAAGTGTAGATTTGATGCTCCGAAGTAACTAAAGCAAGGAACAGACTCAAGAGAACCAACACTGAAGAATTTACATGTCAGGGATCCGAGGAAATCAAGTCGTTCACATTAAAGAGACTCGAAATTGGTTCAAAATGCAAGATCATAGGTTTTTCACAATCCGATTGACACGAAACTTCATACATGGCCTGGGGGACATAAATTAACCGTACATATTAAATTTCAGCCATTGGATCACTGAGGATGTGTCTCAAAGGTCAGATCAGCCCCTTAATTCATTAAGTGGGGCCCACCTGATATCTGGAATTGTCTCAAATTTGGTCTCAAGGTCTTAAATGGAGAGACCAATCAGATGTTCGGATCAGATTTCGTAAAAACATCACATTGAGCCTTGTACGTGCAACGTGTGTATACCGTACATACAACAGATGTCGCGCACCGGAAGGCTGAAGAGGTCAGCACAAGTGCTGACTCGACTCCTCTCAAAAACGGAAACTTCCATTTTTCGAGCCATGTAACGGACAGACACTGTCTGTTTTGTGGACGTCAGTGGGCCTCCATCATGATCCGTACGGATAATCCAAGCCGTCCATCTTGTAGAAGGGATTGAAAAATTCAAAACCATGCTGATATATTTCACCCATGCGTACACATATGTGTAATACAGAGGACACAAACAGGCTCCTGCGACGTTCAAAACAATCTTAGTGTGATTTCTTCTCTGGACCGTATCAATGGACCACCAAGATCGTCCCTTCTTGACTGAAATTTCATCCTGCAACTAATAGACGGTGTGGATTTATTAAAACAGAAGCAAAATGGGCCCCACCAACGTCACAGCGTAAGTCCCCTTACGCACGCCTGCTGTTTCGCATTCTAATCGCTCGAGTTTTATGGCAAGCTGTGTGTGATCAATGGGATGATTTGGTGGATGATCTGAACCGTTCAAGTAGAGCCCAGGCCAGGCATGACCCTAACTTAAATGCTGGACTGAAGATAGGGAATATCAGCGTCCCAAAAGCTCCATCAAATGCAAACCGACTTGCAGTTTTGTTACGCAAAGAAGCTGCGTAAATAACTCCTTCGGAAACTCCTGCTACGAAACCGACTCTGGCCACAGCTGTTTACGCACTACCTCTTGTGCGGAAGTCCCAACCGACCGACTTTTGGGTGGTTATAAAGAGAGGAAAGAGAGTGAAGAGAGGGGGCGATTCCTTGATCAAAGGCAGCCAAGGCTGAGACGTGAACGTGGAGCAATTGTTAAGAGGGTTTTTCTTCTTCTCTCATTTGTTTCTATTTTATGTTTTAGAGATTAGCCTAATCATGTCTATTCTAGGCTAAACCTCTTAGCTAGGGCTAAGAGGTGAAGCTTGTTGTGTGATGAGAGACTCTTTTGCTTGTGTCTTTTTGTTTAGACTAAACTGATGTTGATTTTGGTTTAATTAAGGAAATATTTTTAGTTCTTAATTGTCTATTGTGACTAAAATTACAATGGGTCTACAATGGATTTGAGCATGTTCCTTTCCTTTTTATGTTTATGACGTCAGGAAGCCCTGTTATTCACCATCGTCTCCTGGGCATGGCTGGATGTCGATACCTTTCCTAACCTTCATGCATTGTTGATTGGTTGGTAACTAGTTTAATTCTGTTGTTTACTTTGTCTCTTGGGCATGGTTTGGTGATAGAATCTATTATAATTCATATACCTTTCATCTCTTGAAAATTATATCAAAGGAAGTTCAGTTTTCCCTTCAACTGGATGAAGATGAGACTCTAAGTCGAGTTGAGTTTTTGATGCAGGCATAAGATCTTCCTGATCTCTACAAGTGGATCCTCTGAATCCCTAGTTTCCTATTTCTGAATTCCTTAAGTTTTAGATTAATATTTTATAATTATTCCTCAAATTACAACTCAATTTAGATTTCATCTTATTCTAATTCTAGTTCTAGTTCTAGCTAGTTTCAGAGAGCGTACAAGTATCAGTCCCTTGGGATTCGACCTCGGTCCTACCGAGTTTATTACTACATCACAACCCTATACTTGGGGAGTGAATAAGTTTTTGGCGCCGTTGCCAGGGACTGACAGTTACGTTTTCTAAAATTAAGTAGTTTTAGGATTAGTTTAAGATTTGGATTTTCTACCTTTAGGTTTAGATTTTTCTGATTTTTAGAAACTAACCTGTTTTCCTGTTTTGTAGGACCTTGACATACACATTCTAAATTGGTTCTTATTTTATAGGTTTTAACTTAGGAATCTCTAACCTGGGCTGGAGCAAGAGAGCACACCTCCATTTACTTTTAAAGACGATGGATTCCTTGGGTATCGCATCGTAAACTTCAATGAATCACTCTCAGATGAATTTTTCAATGCTTTGGATGATTGCTTGGCTCACTTTGCAGATTCAAACGATCACAAGATAAGAAACATAGTGAATGCCTTGCAAGACAACATCTCGGTAGTCATCACGGACTGTGAGAACCCTTACTCTGAAGCCCCTCCCTCCCTAGATCCTCAGTGTTTACCATTAAGGGAGGAGGAGCTGAAAATTGAACTGAAGTCTACTACTTCGGAATGTGTCGATACTACATCACTTTCTGAGAATTTTTCTGAATTTCATCTATATATAATCTCTGATTCACCATGGGATATTAATGTTAAAACTTACTCTATTACAGGTGAATCGTATATACTCTGGATGCCTCAAGCAATTCAACGGAGAATTTTTAATGAGGTACATAAGTTTCTCTGGAAAGTCAAGCTCCAGGGCATTCAAGCCTATTGCAAAAAAGGCTTTTGGATGATCTTGTTGAGAAACCTACTAAGAAATTTATCACGATATTGGCCGGAAGAGGAACCTTGTGGCATGATCGAGCAGTTTTTCCCTGCTTTCATATGACTAGGGTAGTTTGTTTTATGCTGTTCTAGGTTAGATGGTTTTATGCCATTAGGTTAGTTTGCTTCCTGCATTGTTTTAGGATAGTTTGCTTTCATGTCTTCACTCTTGTGCTGACTGGCTTTCATACTGCTATCTCTTGGAAAGTCTCTCTCTCGATTCATTATCCAGGTACTATCTTCCCAACACTTTTTCCTTTACTTGCGTTGTCCCATGTGCATTGCATGCTCATATCTTTTACATTGAGGACAATGTAGATTTTAAGTTGGGGGTGAGATATTAGGTTACCTAAACAGTATTTTCCTGGTCTTGAGCAAAATTGTGAAAAATTTTAAATTTTTCTAGAATTTCTTGTGAATTTGAAGTGATTTTAAAGGATAGTTGTGATTTTAAAATTAAACGATACAGAATGTTGGTAATTTATAACTCTTGGATTCAGTTGTCTGTTAGATTTCACAGTTATGTTTAAATTGTTAACCTGTGATTAGAAGTTGTAAACATTGATTGAGTCGTGATTTCACATATCACATCTCACTTACACATTAAGGTTTCGGTTCGATAATTGAATGATTAACTTGGTAATCACGAAACATGAAAGGAACCAGCCTGAAAAACAAATTTTTTTAGCATCAGTTCAATAAGAAGAATTAAAAGGGTAAGTCGCATAATCTTCACCATAGGTTTGCTCCTATAGGTGTAGATTCGATTCGCCAAGGTTGACATTTAGAAAAAGTTAGGGGACAAATCTTTACCATAGGTTTGCTCCCTATAGGTGAGGATTTGATTCCCCTCTTTTGCGTTATTGTTCATAAAAATATCAAAGGTTGATAGAATGAAAAGATGATCTAAAAGGCAAGTGTTGGTTTCAAGCTTTGTTGTCATGAATTCTGTTGTTAATTACCAAGGACATCATGAAATTGACAATTGGATCTCTTAATGATTGTAAGTCGAGATTACACTATACACTTATAAAACTCGATGTTTAGAATGTTCTAATTAATGGATTAATAGTTTGAACTTGATTACGAAGTTTATCATGAGCTTGACTTTAGGAGAAAATTCTACTTACCATTCATGAATCTTAGAATTTTCACATCTCAACTATCTGTTCACAAGTCACTCGGGTTTACAAGAATTGTCCTTTATTTCTGAAATTATTTTTCACATGTT
The DNA here is from genome assembly GCA_030180095.1 of Magnolia changhungtana. NCBI lineage: Eukaryota > Viridiplantae > Streptophyta > Magnoliopsida > Magnoliales > Magnoliaceae > Magnolia > Magnolia changhungtana. The sequence goes on along the minus strand of JASAUF010000391.1, from coordinate 4,017,248 downwards.
TTGCTCAGGACTAGCAAAATGCTGGTTGGGGGTTGTGATGAGAGTCAAATGTTGCATATTAGACCCCGATTATTGCCTTATTTTACATAGATGATAATGCTTATTGGAATATTTTAATCGTGTTTTTGTTACAAGGTGTAATTAGGAGCGTTGACTGAAAAAGAGTACTATAAGTGTAGATTTGATGCTCCGAAGTAACCAAAGCAAGGAACGAACTCAAGGGAACCAAGATTGAAGAATTTACACGTCAGGGATCCGAGGAAATCAAGTCGTTTACGTTAAAGAGGCCCGAAATTGGTTTAAAATGCAAGATCACAGGTTTTTCGTCATCCGATTGACACGAAACTTCATACATGGCCTGGAGGACGTAAATTAACCGTACATGTTAAATTTCAGCCATTGGATCACTGAAGAAGTGTCCTAAAGGTCAGATCAGCACCTTAATTCATTAAGTGGGGCCCACCTGATATCTGGAATTGCCTCAAATTTGGTCTCAACGTTTTAAATGGGGAGACCAATCAGATGGTCGGATCAGATTTCATAAAAACATCACATTAGGCCCTGTATGTGCAACGTGTGTATACCGTACATGCAACAGACGCTGCGCACTGGACAGCTGAACGGAAACTTCCGTTTTTCGAGTCGTGTAACGAACGGACGTTGTCCATTTTGCGGACGTCAGTGGGCCTCCATCATGACCTGTACGGATGATGCAAGCCGTCCATCTTGTAGAGGGGATTGAAAAATTAAAAACTATGCTGATACTTTTCACCCATGCGTACACATATGTGTGATACAGAGGACATAAACAGGCTGCCCTACGACGTTCAAAACGATCTTAGTGTGATTTCTTCTCTAGACTGCATCAATGGACCACCAAGATCGTCCCTCCTTGACCGAAATTTCATCCTGCATCTAATGGACGGTGTGGATTTATCAAAACAAAAGCAAAATGGGCCCCACCAACATCAAAACGTAAGTCCCCTTTCGCACGCCCTATTTTCGCATCCGGAAGCTGCCCGAGTTTTGCGGTAGTTGTGTGATCAATAGGATGATTTGATGGATGATCTGAACCGTTCAAGTAGAGCCCAGGCCAGGCATGACCCTAACCTAGGTGCTAGACTGAAGATCGGGAATATCAGCGTCCCAAAAGCTCCATCAAATGCAAACTGACTTGCAGTTTTGTTACGCAAAGAAGCTATGTAAAGAACTCCTCCGGAAACTCCTGCTACGAAACCGACTCTGGCCACAGCTGTTTACGCACTACCTCTTGTGTGGAAGTCCCAACCGACCGACTTTTGGGTGGTTATAAAGAGAGGAAAGAGAGTGAAGAGAGGGGGCGGTTCCTTGATCAAAGGCAGCCAAGGTTGGGACGTGAACGTAGAGTAGTTGCTAACAGGGTTTTTCTTCTTCTCTCCTTTGTTTCGATTTTATGTTTTAGAGATTAGCCTAATCATGTCTATTCTAGGCTAAACCTCTTAGCTAGGGCTAAGAGGTGAAGCTTGTTGCGTGATGAGAGACTCTTTTGCTTGTGCCTTTTTGTTTAGACTAAACTGATGTTGATTTTGGTTTAACTAAGGGAATGTTTTTAGTTCTTAATGGTCTGTTGTGACTAAAATTACAATGGGTCTACGATGGATTTGAGCATGTTCCTTTCCTTTTTATGTTTATGACGTCAGGAAGCCCTGTTGTTCACCATCATCTCCTGGGCATGGTTGGATGTCGGTACCCTTCCTAACCTTGATGCATTGTTGATTGGTTGGTAATTAGTTTAATTCTGTTGTTTACTTTGTATCCTGGGCATGGTTTGGTAATGGAATCCATTCTAATTCATATACCTTTCATCTCTTGAAAACTATATCAAAGGAAGTTCAGTTTTCCCTTCAACTGGATGAAGATGGGACTCTAAGTCGAGTTGGGTTTTTGATGCAGGCATAAGATCTCCCTGATCTCTACAAGTAGATCCTCTGAATCCCTAGTTTCCTGTTTCTGAATTCCTTAAGTTTTAGATTAATATTTCACAATTATTCCTCAAATTACAACTCAATTTAGATTTCATCTCATTCTAGTTCTAGTTCTAGTTAGTTTCAGAGAGCGTACAAGTATCAGTCCCTTGGGATTCGACCTCGGTCCTATCGAGTTTATTACTACATCACAACCCTATACTTGGGGAGTGAACAACTTTCAGTTTGAGGAGGATGTTAAACAGCGGGTGGGATGATTCTCCTAAATTCCAGGGCTTGCTCGGATCATGTCTGGCCGGCATGGTGGGTCCACATGCATTGGAACCTGAACGGCTTGGGCGACGAGGAGGCTTAGCGAGGCAGGGCCAGCAGAAGCGGAGCTTGATCTGTGTTAACCCACGGCAGATGTTCCACGAAGAAAGAGGGGAGAGAGGAGCTCCAAGAGCTGTTAATCAGAACTCGGTCGAGTCTTGCCCACACTCTAAAAGTATCGGATTGGTTATTGCACCAAGTGAATCTGGAACCAATGAAACCGGCTTTAGAGAGACCAGCGTTATTGATAGCTTCTACGAAATCTGCCGTACTGGTGGAGTCCAAAGGCCGCTGACTTCATCTTTCGTCAGCACTTGTAACGGCATTGAAATCACCACTTACTGCCTATGGACCTGAAAGGGAGTTAGCCAGCATTGATAGATCTTGCCAAAGATCCCTTCTGAAGCGTCTGTCACAGCTAGCGTAAATAAACGTTAGAACAATTGGGGCGTTAATGCATTGAATTTTAACAGAAACAGAAATAGACTGGGAGGTCATAGAGAGAACAAAAATAGACTATCTTACAACTTTAATATATGTTTTCTTATGAGGAATGATATGATCAGATGCCCAACCAATTGATGGGGATTTTCTCCTCATGGCTCCACCGGTCAAGTGCCTCGCACGACCGGTCAAGGGTGATGCTCGACCAATCGAGTGGCGCTCGACTCAAAGTCCAGCGACCAATTGTGTTTATTGTTCCGCACTGCTCAACCAGTCGAGGAGTCTGCTCGACCGGTCGACGGTCCGCTTGACTGGTCAAGGACTCTGCTCGACAGATCGAGGTTACGGAGATTCATATCCGGATTTTGTGCGGATTGCATAAATTTGAGACGGTTTTCAAAGGGTGGGAAACATGTTACCTAAACTATAAATAGGGGTCCCTAGGGCTATTCTAGGGAATGTAAGAGAGTTTCCTAAAGCATTGTAAGGGTTTTCTAAAGGATTTAGGGTTATCAAAGGTGTGTGTGAGAGAGAGAGAAAGAGAGAGATAAAGCTTGTGGAAGGGAGGTTCTACTCATAGAGGTGATCTACTGTGCACTCGACATCTCAGTGCTTCTACGTCCTCATAATCGGTGAGATCTCTTTGTTTTACTTTATTCTCTTATTATTTATGCACTCCCGCATGAGTGAATCCAAGCGGTGTGTGCTTGTGATTAGTTGTAACGTTGTACTTCATAGTGGATTGTTGATCTGAATGAGGTCCCGTGGTTTTTACCTATTTGAGAGTTTTTCACGTAAAAATCTCTTGTATCGTGTGGTTTGTACTTTGATTTATTTCGTTGCTTTATTATCCCATAATTTTGGTATTTTTGGGAGACTAGATCCTAAGGTTTTGTGCAACGGCCCCGAATAAAGTGGTATCAGATCATTCAGGTTAGTTGAACGGAGTAGGATCAGTTCTGAATTATAAAAGGTTGCTCATCAAGGATGATCAGGCTCAATGGTTCTAACTGGACCATATGGAAGGCTAAGATGGAGGACTTGCTTTATTGCAAGGACTTGTATTATCTAATTCAAGGCATATCAGTAAAGTCAAAGGATATGTCAGATGATGATTGGAAGAAGTTGGATCAGAAGACGATGGAGTTTATTAGACAATGGCTGGATGATTCCGTATTCCATCATGTGTCTATGGAGACCTCAGCCGCTAGCCTATGACTGAAATTGTAAGAGCTGTATGAGAGGAAGATAGCTGACAATAAGATTTTTCTGATAAGATGACTTGTGAATCTCAAGTTCAAAGATGGTGGTTCTGTGGCTAAGCACATGAATGAGGTCAGCAACATATTAAACCAGCTCTCCGCTATGAAGATGGTCTTGGACGATGAATTATAGGCTTTGCTATTGCTTATCTCATTGCCTGATAATTGCGAGACATTGGTGGTATCTCTGAGTAACTCCACGCTAGACGGAAAGGTGTCTATGGAACAGGTAACTACTTATCTCTTCACTAAGGAGACAAGGAGGAAGTCTCAGGGGTCTACTCAATAAGAGGCCCTTGTGATACAAGATCGAGGGAGAGGAAAGAACAGAAAGGGCGGAAAGGCCCAAGATAAATCAAGAGGTAAGTAGAGTACCAGGAAGGATGTTGAATGCTAGAATTGTAGAAAGAAGGGCCACTACAAGCATGAATGTTATAAGAAGAAGAATGATAAGAAAGGAAAAGGAAAGGAGAAGGAAGATGAATCAGATTCCACTGCGGTCGCTTCAGATAGCAACATTGTAGTTATTCTTTTAGCAAATCATGATGTTTGTCTCACGGCTACGAGTCAGGACACCGACTGGGTGATTGACTCGGGAGCCTTGTTTCATGCGACTCCATGCAAAGATTTCTTCACAAGCTATAAGTCAGGTGACTTTGGGACCGTGAAGATGAAAAATTCTAGCGTATCGAAGATCATAGGGGTCGGTGATATTTGTGTGAAGACCGATGTGGACAGCACATTGGTTCTCAGGGATGTGAGGTGCATTCCAGACCTTTGTCTCAACTTGATGTCAAGGAAAAGGTTGGATGATGATGGTTACGAAAGCTGATTTGTTGGTGGGTGTTAGAAGCTCATTAAGGGTTCACTGATCACGGCCAGAGGAAAGAAGTGTTGCACCCTTTACAAGGCAAGTGTCAGTGTGTACAAGGGTGGGTTAAACGCAACAGAAGATTCATCTATTAACATGTAGAACAGGCGTCTAGGCCACATCAGTGAAAAAGGGCTTCAGCTACTAATAAAGAAACGGCTCTTTCTAGACGTGATAAGTATACCTCTCAAAACCTGTATTGATTGTTTATTAAAGAAACAGCATAGAGTTTCATTTGTTAAATCTGCTTCTCATGTTAATAAAGTGTATGCATTAGATTTGGTTTATTTTGATGTTTGTGATCCTATTAAGATAAAAACCTTGGGCGGGGTATTGTATTTTTCACTTTTATATATGATGCATTTAGGAGGGTTTGGGTTTATGCTTTGAAATCCAAGGACGAGGTCTTTAGTGTGTTTAAATTGTTTCATGTTATGGTCGAGAGAGAGACAGGTAGATCATTAAAGTGCATCCGCACTGACAATGGTGGTGAATACATTGGCAACTTTCATGAGTATTGTAAGTCCCCCCGAATGAATCACACAATTGTACAAAGAATCAGATGCATGTTATCTCATGCAAAGTTGTCCAAGACGTTCTGGGGGGAAGCAATGCACACGACAGTGTATTTGATAAACAAGTCTCCATCAGCCATGTTGAATGGAGAAGTACTTGAGAAGGTGCGGATTGGACAAGATCCATTATACAGTCATCTTAGGGTGTTTGGATGCAGCGTATCCGTTCACGTACCAAAGGACAAGAGGTCCAAGCTCAATATGAAAATCAGGCAGTATGTTTCTTGGGGTACGATGATGAAAAGTTCGGTTACAGATTGTGGGATCTGACCGAGAAAAAGCTCGTCAAGAGTAGAGATGTGGTATTCTTTGAAGATCAATGTATAGAGGACATTTATAAGCTGAAGTGTTGAGGGTCAAATATTGCATATTAGACCCCATTTATTGTATGAATTTATGAAATGATACCATTTAACGCCCTATTTTAATTGTTTTTGTGATGCAAGGTACATTTGCAAGTGTGGACTAAAAAAGATGCTAAAAGCTAAGATTTAATGCTCAAATTTCATCAAAGCATGGGACGGACCCCAGGGGATTAAGATCGACAAATTTACATACCAGAGACTTGAAAAAATCGAGAAACTGAAGCTCAAGTGGCCTGAAATTGGTACAGAATGCAAGATCACAGGGTTGCCACCATCCGTTCAGCTCGAAACTTCATATATGGCCTAAAAACCCTAAATAAAGCGTACAGGTCAAATTTCAGTAGTTGGATACTTGTAGAAGTGGTCCAACGGTCAGATCAGCCCATGAATTACTGATCTAAGGCCCACCTGATATTCAGATATGCTTCAAACTCGCCCTCTATCCATTAGATGATATGAGAAAAGATATGGACGGAACGAATTTCTCATGACCATCATGATGGTGGCCCATGAGCATCGCGTGTATAGAGAGTGTATGTGCACTCAACATGCAACAGATGGAGAAACCCGGTCAAAGTCGGTGTTGACCGACTTCTTACACAAAATGGCAACTGCCGTTACAGTAAAAATTTTCATCATTCGTCGGTTGATGTTGTGGGCCCCACCCATTGTCCATATGGACAATCCAAAACATTCATCAGATTTGTAAAGGCCTACTCACCAAGTCCTAAGTGAAGATTTTTGAGGAAACAAGGAGGATGGGACTGCAAACATCCAAAAGGAAGACGGACAGGCCACCAAAAAGCTGATCCAAAATAGGTCATGTCCAACTAATTTTTCGAGATGAAGCTAATGAACGGACTAGATTTCTCAACCAATTATTATCATGGGCCCCACTAAGAGTCCAGCGCCGATCTGTTTGCAGGCCCTGTTTATGCACAGCGAAAAGCCCGGCCAATGCGGGCCACTTTGCAAGCATGGACAGAGTTGGTTTGTCGATCTGGACCATCCAAATTCATGACAGGGGATGGCCGACCAAAGCCATGGTGATTGAATGGCTTGGATTATGAGTCAGGGACATCTATGAGCCAGTTTGAAAGCTTTCATAGGTAGTTTCTAAAACAGGGTCTTTACTCCTCTTACGCACCGCCTCTTGTGCATAAGAGTGCAACTGATTTTCTCCACCGTATGCACCATCCGGCCGACCTTCCATTTGTTTAAAAGAAAGAGAAGCACAAGAGAGAGGGAGGCATTCAATCCCTTAGATGTGGAGCATCATCTGATCTTGTTGTTTTTTTATTTCTTCTTTTTCTTTTTATTTTATTTTGTTTTGTTTAAAGGATCCAGCCCATTCATGTTAGACTGGACCTCTTAGATAGGGTTAAGAGGTGAAGCTTGTGGCGTGATGGGGTTGATCTTACGGCTTGGATGCATGTGATGAACTATATTTGATTCTAGTTAGATGAAGGAATGTGTTTAGTTTTTAATGGTTTGTTGTGACTGACATTATCCTATGCTGAAGTTAGACAATCTAAGATTAGTCTCATGTGTTTTTCTCCTTCCTCCAAGGTTGTCTAGGAGCTATTTTGAATGTGGATAGTCAAGGATTTGGTGATAAGAACTTGCCTATCATTCTTTCTTTCTTTTTTTCACCTAAGGAGAATTATTTTCACGGTGGGCGTCACTTTCCCCACAGTTTCCTGTGGTGGGGTCCACTCTAGCTTTGGGTATGCTTCATTCTTTCGATGATGCCCTAAAATAATCTCTATAAATGGATGGACATACATACATCATGGTGGGCCCATAGAACTTGAGGACCTCACTTCAGTAGCCAGTCTCGCTACATACAGTCGTTAATCCGCGTCCATGTATGGTACACCACCCAATCCGCTTCTCTATAATCCTCTACTCTCATGACCTTTTATAGTTTAGAACAGGACGACGGAAGAACAATCCATTTCCAATGGAAGACGATCTGAGCTCCTGGATGATCATGCTGTATGAGCTCCCTGAAATGCTGAAAGAAGGCCGCAGGTCAAGCAAAAGGTTTACACTGAGTTGCATGTTGGTGATGTGATCTGATTCAACCAGTAGATCATGGAGGAACTTGAGAGCTTGGAAGAGACTTTGAACAAAAATATCCAAAAAAATTTAGGAGCAGGTGCTGGAAAATCATTTTATGGTAAGAACAAAGGAACTGCTGAGGATGAAGATGAAGTCCTGAGGATCTGAACATCTGTCAAGGTGGTCCCACTATTAAACCCTGGACCAAAGATCAAGCTGTTGGACATGTTGGCCGGTGTTTGAAATGAATAGAGTTGGAGAAGTAAGTTTGAGGGAAACATTCTTGAAAGATCTAGGGTTTCTCCAGCTGCGAACATGGGCAAAGGAACGGGAAGCTTTGGAAAGAGGAGGAACAAGATCCTCACCCTCTACGTGCGCTGCGGCCGACGTAGCTTCCATTTGCGAAGAGCGGTCTGCTTGCTTGTGGCTATCTTCTTTGCCGAGATCCGCAAATATAACTGGAGCGTGAAGCTGATATGGCGCAAGACTACTGGAACCGGAAGGATGAGGTATCTCCGTCACTTGCCTCGCAGATTCAAGAGCAATTTCAAAGGAGGTACCCAAGCAGCTCCAAGGAAGAACGCTGCTGCTGCTTTGTTTTAATGCATTAAAACAGGTGTTTTGGGTGTAATCTTGGCACTCTGTTTTTATTTAATTTTCGTGAATTCTAGAAACTCAGTTTTGAATTTTTGTTCGATGCGTTTTACTCAATTGCTATAGACTACCATTTTTTGGAAAAAAAAAAAAAAAAGGAGAATTATTTCTTTTATTTTAAGATTTCTCATTAAAGTGCATAATAAGGACTGCCCCCATGCGATTTTGAAGCCTAAGTCTTCCTTTAGGAGCATGAGGCTCTTCTCTCAAAATCTGAAATCCCTAATTAATGAGCATTAAGGTGAGGTGACGATAATTAATAAGCGAGGGAAAGCGCTTATTGTTAAGCATGCATGCTAATGACCCATTCAGTCCATTCACTCACATTATCTCGGATACCAAGTTTACCTCAATTCTTTAAGCTTGGCTGCTCCTCTCCTGCTCTTATTTTTCTCCTTGGCCTTTGGTGTTGGGCGCTCTTTCCCTCACCTGAGGTGTGGGTTTCCCTCTCGGTGTGGGCTTCTTCCTAACGCGGTGTGTGGGTATTCTTTTTCTTTTCTTTTTTAATCCCTAACCCAAAGTGTGGGCCACCTTTTGTATTTTTTAGATTGCATGTCCTTTTTAGAGGAAATAAAGAGCTCTTATCATTAAAAATAATAATAATAATAAATAAATAAATAAAAACAAAACAAAACAAAACAAAACAAAACAAAAACAAAAACAAAAACAAAAACAAAAAACAAAAAACAAAAAACGGAGAGAGAGAGAGAGAGAGAGAGAGAGAGAGAGAGAGAGAGATGGGATTACTCACATATCTTGAACCATATGCAGATCTAATAATGCATGACGCTCATCTAAGTGATATATAGGATCATACTAGATGATAAAATTCTCTAATCATCTTTACACGCTTCCCTACCAAGGAGATGTCCTTGGCTTACTTTCTCCTCAATTCTCTATCAAGTGTGTGCTTAGAGATGAGTAGCTCTATATGTTTGTTAACTTCGATGGAGACAGTCAAAAGTTTCTCTTATTTGTAACCCTGCTCCATTGTAAAAACTAGGGCTGAAAGTTGGGTGGGTTCAACCCAACTGACCCGTGACCAACTCGACATTGGGTTGGGCTTGGGCAGGATGTATCGGGTTTGGTCTCCGGCTTGAGCCATATAAACACCAAATCGATAAAACTTGGGATGGGCTCGGGTTAACGTTGAGGTATCGGGTTGCCTGACCCAACCGAACCCAATCAATATATAAGTTCCTTATAAATTAACTATAATTGAGTGTTGATCGTTTGTGTTGAAGGCACTGGAAATTTCAATGTCGTCAGGTTTCATTAGTCCACATCATTTCCGATGACTCAAGCTAACAAGACACGCCGGATTTCTCTCTCCCAAATAGATTGCTTGATACACAATACGACTTTTAAAGGAGTAATTGTTCTATATTTTAAGTTGTTTGTTTAGAAAAAAAAAATTTAACTTTTTATTATAAATAACTTACATATATAAGTAATAAAATTGTAGGTACAAAAAATAAGACGTGTATTGAAAATATAACAGACTAATGTAATAATGAAAACATTAGCATATATCTACCCGACCAACTCGGCCGAGCCTACTTGGGTTGGGCTTGGGTTGAGAATTCCCAACCCGAGGTTGGGTTGGGGTTGAGGTAGAGGAACCTTGGGTTGGGCTAGGATTGAGCACCAACCCAACCCAACCCGCCCGACTTTTAACCATAGTAAAAACCAAATCCTTATGATTTAGCATGAAAATTTAGAGTCTGCGATTTTATTTTTTTATTTATAATAATAATAAAAAATTTTAAATTAAAAAAAAAAAAAAAAAAAAAAAAAGAAGAAGAAGAAGAAGAAGAAGCTAAAGTAACCGTATGTGCATGCAATGCAAGTATATTTTAGAAATATTTAAAGACACGGGTATGCTTGGCTCAAAATTTTTTACTTCTCCCATATATGAGCAAAACTTAAAGTTGGCATCAACTAACAAAGACTTGTTAGCTGATCCTACTTCATACTGTTGCCTCATCAGATGTCTTATTTACTAAACAATCACCTGGCTAGATATAGTTTACTCTGTCCACATTTTGAACCATTTTATATATCAACTAAGAAAACTAAATTTTGATGCTATTTTGCGGGTGTTACGCTAAAGGAATACCTAGCCAAGAGATTTTGAAGTTATCTATGAGCCAGCTCCAATTATTTGCCTATTGTAAGTCTGACCAGGTAAGTTGATTATTGCACATTCTTAAGCGATGGTCCATTTTTTTTGAAAACAAATTACAAAATACTATTTCACAGTCATCTGTCAAAGCATATATAATATCATTTAATGGTTGTTGCATCTTATAAACTTAATTGGCTTATGTACCTACTAGCAAATTTATGCATCCCTCACAAGGACCCAATAATTTTTACATTATGACAATCAAATTGTTGTTTATATTGTTAAATTTAGTTTTTCATGAACGAGCAAAATATATTAAACTTGATTCAAAATAAATTAATCAAAACTTACTATGTTCACACATCAAATCAATTATTAAGACTTTAGGAACTGAACAATTATATTTCTCATGTCACAAGTGGGGCATTCATAACATTTATGCTGTAACTTGAAAGGGGGTATTAAAAATAGGCATTGACTGCATCTACCCCACATTTATCCCATCTCATCTCTAACTATATTTCTAGAGTTGTATCATTTCTTCTTTTTTTTTTTTTTTTTTTTTTTTTCTTTTACACTTATCAATCCCATATATCAGTAATTGAATTTTACTATTGTATTCTATAAATACTATTATACAAGGTAAATGAAAGCAATTAAAAATACCAAATTCAATCTTTACAAATACCATACAAATAGTACAAAATATACAAATGATTAATCACTAATTGCACTCTAACAGGACAATATAGATATAAAAAGCATCTACATATTCATTTATATTTATACATTTGTTATTTTCTATAACAAGGTTTTCAAAAATTGTGTTATATATAAATAAGCTTGTTGAAATAGCAGCCATTATGTGATGATATAACAGTTTCCATATATAAAATCCATTTTTCTAAACGATCCTGCCAGCCTTATTTTACGGATTATTGCAGTATTTTGCATTAAAATACATTCAGAAATGGCCGATACCATAATGCATTCATGACGCCAGTTGGTACATGAAAGAGCCCAAATTCAAACAAATAAATAAATAAGGAATGTAGGTGAGTATATACATGGATGTATGTCCATCTATATATGTATGCGTATGTTTGCAGGGGTGGAAGTATGTGTATGGACAAGAGTATACTGTAAGAAGAGCAGTTGGTAGAACTTAATAGTGCAAATCTTGCCATCCTCACGACCGTACGAGTACTTGCACGTGCCAATTTCATTATCTGTTTTTTTTTTTCTTCTTTTCTTGACTAGACTATGCATGATGTGCATTTGCCACGGCTTAGTAGACTATGGCAACCATCGACCATTAAAGAGACATGCGTATACACATGAATGAAGCCCGCCCAAATAATTTTCTCACTGTGGACAGGAATCTGCATTAATACAACGGTCCCAATCACCTAAAATCATACAAGGGTTCCAAATTCAACTGGCTAGTTTAAACGGTGGAGATCGTCCCGACTTTGCTAATTTGGTCTGTACTCCCTTCCACAACAGGGTTCACAATCTGGACCGTCTGGATTGACGTATGTGTGTTGGATGTACGGTGGATGAGTATGTGGCAAAAGCATATATACTTTTGACCTAAAATCTCATTACGGTGGTTAGGGAAAACAAGGAGATAGTTTGCTTAAAGGGAAATGATGTGGGGCTAGTGGTAGGAGCTTTGAATTGGGTGTGATGTCATTTATCGAGTTTGGACCATATCATATCGTGGAAAACCAAAAATCATCAGTAAGTACGGGTCCATGGAACCTGCTCAATCCCTTTCTACAGTGAAAAACGACCTAATAGCCACTGACATGATAATCACGTATCGGAATAGCCTACACCACCTGCTTTACACACTACGTAGGACAATCTGTGTTTGTTAGGGCCCACCAAGTTTTTTATGTGAAATCCACTCCATCCATCAGGTCATAACCCTTTCATTCAGTGTATATGTTAAGAATTGGCAAGGTGAAAAAACTCATATGGGCCACACCAATGGGAAGTGTAAAATTGCACTTAAAAACCTTGGAGTTCATGTGTTGCTGCCCGTTTGAGTTTTGGATCGGATTGATTTTTGTATATTCCATTCATCCAGGTGATTCAAACCTGCTGAATGGATTTGATGAAAGATACGCATGATAGTGACCCCACACGCAAACTTATGGTGGGTGTCCCATCCATCTTGTTCCCTGTGTTGTGTCCCACTTGGGTTGTGGATCCTGATGGTTTCTTTCCCTAGTACTGACATCTTGGAGTCCACCTGATGGATGGAGTGGATTTCACATTTACAGTATGGTGAGCCCCAAATAGCTTGGGTACTATCCAGGCCTTGAATAAAACAAGTGTTGTAGGGGATTCCCATATGTTTTGCTGTCACCACCAATATTAACGGTTGGGTTGAAAGAAGAGTAATGATAACGCTATCATCCAAGTAAACGTATGTAATTAACAACTCCTCTTTGTGAAACAAACAATGGTGGCCCGAAGCTTGTATGTACCGTTTAGGTTCAGTTTATACAAGTTGGAATAAGTGGAATCAAGGTTTAATGATCCAAATCGCTAGTATGGTGGGACTCACAGAGGATGGCAGATTCACCAAAAACAATCCAGATTGGAAGATCCTAGCTATAAAATATTTGGCCTTCTTCACCGAACATGTATTTGCTTCATCAACTATCAATTTGTCAGCACTTGTTAAAGGCATTGAATTCTCTGGGGAATTTTTGATGCGTGGGCCATCCACAGGGTGGCTCATAATATCAACGGTTTAGATCATAGAACTATGGGCCAACAAATTATACAAATAGAGGAAGGATCCAATGCATGAGAATAACATGGTAAAAGATCTCATTGCACCAATGACGTCGTCCAGTGAGTATCTTATAACTGTATTTACTTTTACCATACCTCCGAGGTGGGGCCCACCCAATGTATGAAAGTCAGCGTATATAGCCTATCTTTTTTTATTTTTTTTATTTTTTTCCACATAGAAGGAAGTGATAAGGTTGATCAAAGTCTTCGTGGGAATAATTATTCCAAATCCATAGAGTTCTCGGGACTCCTCAAAGAAACTCTTTGAATTCATGAGAGAAGAAATAAATTCTAATAAAATAGAAAATAAATTAATTCATGATAAAAATGAATTTACAATCCTTTAACTAATGATATCAAACCTCAGAAGAAATTTCATAATCAAACCACAACTCAAACTCCTTAAAAACATGATTTACATTTCTACTAGACTTTATGGTTTTTAGCCAAAAATAGTAAGTGTTGATCTGGCCTAACCATGTTATTCTCCTAATTTTTCTAATCCCTTTTCATGTTGGGCATGATGCCTAAAACTTAAAATGATCAAAAGTTATAATCGAATTAAAAGTTATTTTTTATAGTAAAAATGAAAATAAAATTAACTTTTAACCATTGAGTTGATGGAATCTCACAAATCTAGCATAGCCAACCTAGTGTAGTGTGGTTGGTTGACTAAAGTATCTCTTCTTGCCCCAAAATCATATATTATAAGTTTAAAAACTTGTTTCAATTTGTGAGATACACCTGTTTTAAGGTTCCAACGGTCCATATCACTTCGGCCTCTAATCAGGTCTTCTCTGGTCCATCTTTACCATGAAAGTGCCTGCAACCCACTCTACATCATTTTTGCTCACCCTAATGTTTTAATAAAAAAATCAGCTCCTATACTTGTCAAGAATAGAAAATTTATATTTCTAGCAATTTAATTGGATCACATCATTGCACACTGCATTTAATGTAACGGTGTTGACAATGTCTACGATGACACGGACCAATCATAATGCAGAAGAATAAAAATTGACTGTTGGTGGCAAGCAGAGGATTACTTGAACAAATGCACTGTCGATTATGGAAAGATACTCTTTAAGCCCACGCATGTGTACTGGTGAGCTCGTGCACACCACCAAACATGCCAGCAAGGTGGACTGGGGAAATATCCAAGCCATCCATCAGAAGTATACTGCCAACAGATCAGTCTACCAATCAGGTGGATCACAATTAACTTAACAAATGTACGGTTGTGAAAAGATCATTTATTACTAATATCCTCATATCCTCGCACACCTACTGACTGCTTGTTTAGATACCACCGGATAAGTTACTTTTTAACTAACTTTAAGTATTCATTAAGTTATTTTTTACCATTAAAATAGTATAGGAAAAATTAACGATGAATGGTGCACATTAAAAGTTGGCCCTTAATGATGAATGACTCACATTCAAGGTGTGGAGCCCACACAGTGAATAGTCTGCATCAAAGGTGAGCCCCACCTGATAGACCGTGAATATGAGAATACACCAAACAAACCTGAGTGAAACAAAATATGCCTTTTTTTTTTACACTTTTAACTGACAATTACTTTGTTTATCAATAACTAGTAAATTATCTAAAGTAACTTCCAATCCAAACGCTCCCTCAAGTGGCCCATCTTTATCTTTGGGTGGTAACCTACACACGATGACATTCAGTTGATGGACGGCTTGGATATTTAGCCTATCTTCCATACGGCGTAGCTGGTGACTTGTGCATAATTAGCTTAATTATACACTTCTAACATCTCGCGATATTGTCGTGGAATTTTGCTTAAACGATATTATTGTGTTAATATCATGTGATTTTTCAAAATCGCACGGTTTTTTGTTTATTTTATTTTATTTTATTTTGCGATTTTTACGGAGATTTTAGTGGAAATTTTAACCAGCTAAAATAATTCAGTTTACAGTTGTATATTCAATTGTTTAAAATTACTAAATAATATGGCGAGAAAAACGTGAAACCTGAAAATATCACGAAAAATTCCGGGCAGAGAAATTGCCGAGAACGAGATTTGTTAAGGACCGGTTAAAACTTTTTTTTTTTTTTTTTAATCTGGAAATAAAATGACTCCACTTCGTCAACACTCTACAGTTAAGGTCAACCGACACATGGACCCTCGTCCATGGCTTGGGTATTTTGGGTATTTCATCTCTTAAGAACTGTTTAATAAATGGCCCACATTTTGAACGGTACACACGAGCTTTTGATTTTGACATGTTCAATAATCCAGGTCGTTGGTCTGTTGTACCCTGCAGGAGTTGAACTACTCCTCAAAGTTATTGTAGACAGGACGATATAAAATTTTCATCTGTAGTCTACAATAGACGGTCAAGATGAGAGAAATCAAACAATATACAACAACCGTCGAGTGAGAAAGGTCAAAATATTGGTGGCTGATATCTTCCAATCTTGGTGATTTTTGGAACATTACTCATCCATTGTGGGACTCAACAGACCAATGGATTGGATTACTAGCAATAGACCCCGTTTGTCAAAATTGAAAACCAATCTATATTGTATGGGAATCCTATCATATAATTCTTGACCATGAAAATGAAATCCATAATCTCATCACCTAATCAACCAAACATTCTCTATATAAACATCCAGACTCCACCAGTAGTAACACGAAACTCTTTAGAGAGAGAGAGAGAGAGAGAGAGAGAGAGAGAGATGGCTCTTCTTCAAGCATCAGGTCCCATGGCTGCATTGCTTCTTGTATTGAGTACCATGTTCCTCTTCCCTAAGCTCGGACATGCCGAGCATGCAGGCATTACCAGGCACTACAAGTTCGACGTATGTCCTACCCCGTTACTCGCCATGCATGTTCAGCTAATTGCATTTATTATGTTCTTCTCTGATGTTTTTGAACTGTTTGTTGCCAGATTCAATTGCAGAATGTGACGCGGCTATGCCACGCGAAGAGCATCGTGACCGTCAATGGCCAGTTTCCAGGGCCGAAGATCGTAGCCAGAGAAGGTGATAGGGTCGTTGTTAAGGTGGTTAACCATGTTCAGAAGAATATCACCCTGCATTGGTATGGAACCATCTTACAACTTTAATATCTGTTTTCTTATGGGAAATGATATGATCAGATGCCCAACTAATGATGTGGGGCCACGTTTGTTAGAAACCCTTCTGGTATCAGTGACATAGACACCTTCTTATGTTGGGCCCACCTATTTGCCAACCTCCCTTGAGATTATCCCATGGATGTGCATCGACCATTCTCTTATAATTCATGAGAATAGAAGCCATTGATGAGGTGTAATGCAAGCGGAATGAGACAATGGACTAGTCTCTAATCCAGACCATTCATCTACCTTGTCACACCACACATTAGAAATAGCCTGTAAATCGACGTGGGTCCCACCATGTTATGACCAACATGATCTACCACAAGTAGGAAAAACACATAACTCCATAACCATAAGGAGATTACGATTAGAATATATACTTGTGTATTAACCCAAAATGCATTTGATTTGGATTGTTTGATATGGTGGATTTAAGAACAGGCATGGAGTTCGACAACTCAGGAGTGGATGGGCAGATGGACCTGCATACGTGACCCAGTGCCCCATTCAAACTGGCCAAACCTACGTCTACAACTTCAGCATTATTGGCCAACGGGGTACCCTCTTTTGGCATGCACACATCTCATGGATGAGATCGACCCTCTACGGTCCCATCGTGATCCTCCCCAAGCGCGGCGTCCCTTACCCATTCATCAAACCATACAAGGAAGTCCCCATCATCTTCGGTAATCACAACCACAAAATCTTAAGATTAAACAGCCTAAATACAATAAATCAAGATTATTAAAACAAATATGAATCCGAATTGCAGGTGAGTGGTTTAATGCAGACACTGAGGCCATCATCACGCAAGCTTTACAGATGGGAGGCGGCCCGAACGTATCGGATGCATACACTATCAACGGCCTCCCTGGTCCCTTGTACAACTGCTCAGCAAAAGGTAGTTCTACTTCCCATGTGGCCCATTTACAATTCCAGCTCAACCCAATCTCATGCTAACCCATTTCTCTCACTTTTCTTCTGGTTGCATGGTGTGGTGCAGATACATTTATGCTAAGTGTGAAGCCTGGGAAGACGTATCTTCTCCGTCTGATCAACGCTGCACTCAATGATGAGCTCTTCTTCAGCATCGCCAATCACACCCTCACCATCGTCGACGTCGACGCCATCTATGTTAAGCCGTTTGACACTGACATCCTCCTCATCACACCAGGCCAAACCACAAACGTCCTCCTCAAGACCAAACCCCATTACCCAAATGCTACTTTCTTAATGTCGGCCCGGCCATACGCGACAGGCAACGGTATATTTGACAACACCACCACCGTTGGAATACTCGAATACCAAAAATCCAATTCATCTCATCCATCCAATGTTACCGGCATTAAAAACATCCCAGTCTTTAAGCCATCCCTTCCAGCACTAAATGACACAGCCTTCGCCACTAACTACACCAATAGACTGCGTAGCCTGGCCAATGCACAATTCCCCGCCAATGTCCCTCAGACCGTTGATAGGCGGTTCTTCTTCACGGTCGGCCTTGGGACCCAGCCATGCCCCAAGAACCAAACCTGCCAAGGGCCCAACGGTGCCAAGTTCGCCGCATCTGTCAACAACGTCTCGTTTGTCCAGCCAACCACAGCCCTCCTCCAGGCCCACTTCTTCGGGCAATCCAACGGCGTGTACAACACCAACTTCCCAAATAACCCTCTAATCCCATTTAATTACACGGGTACCCCTCCGAACAACACGATGGTCAGCAATGGCACTAAGGTGGTGGTGCTTCCATTCAATGCGAGCATTGAGCTAGTGATGCAGGACACTAGCATTCTCGGAGCGGAGAGTCACCCTCTCCATCTCCATGGTTTCAATTTCTTCGTTGTCGGGCAAGGCTTCGGAAACTACAACCCCAACAAGGATCCCTCTAACTTCAATCTCATCGACCCTGTCGAGAGAAACACCGTGGGAGTTCCGTCGGGCGGTTGGGTCGCCATCCGCTTCCAAGCAGACAATCCAGGTCAGTAATGTATCTAAAACGCACCTGGTCAGTAATTTTGAAATGGGCTTTCGGAATTTCTTGATCGCTTGATTCCCGCCAAATGTGCGCACCAACTCTCAGTACTCACTGTGTGTATTGAGTTTGTATTCTCACGAATCATGGCTTATTGTATCTCATCAATAAGGGCGTCCTTATGTGGTGATTCTTGCAAGTGGAGCCCAGGTTTACTCGATCCAAACCGTCCAATCTGATATTACCATTGTGGATACGGAATCCGTAGAGAATATCCGAAATTAGAAGATCCTGACCCTTTGATCAGTGACCTACAAATAGACGGTTGATTAAAATACAGCAAAGGTCCACAAAGAAAGCCAGATTTTGTATGATTTGTATCTACGAAGCAGGAATATTTTTACGAATATCCACATGCATGGCGGGGCCCACGAATTTGGCGGTTCTGATCATCTATCAGAGGGCTCCACTTAAACCAAATGGGCGCAACATGGCACTCTTCACGTTCAGATACTTTCTTTCATATAAGGATAATCTAATATGTAATTTTATGCTGACATGGCATAATGGTTGACGTGGCAACAGGTGTATGGTTCATGCACTGCCACCTGGAAGTCCACACCAGCTGGGGCCTGAAGATGGCGTGGGTCGTTTTGGACGGGAAGCTACCCAATCAGAAGTTGCCACCTCCACCTTCCGATCTTCCCAAGTGTTGACCTTGGACGTCTGCCGTGGCGGGCTTCATTTCGTTTTGGAGTGTGGCCCACTTTCTTCGATTTCATATTTAATTTCATTCTGATTTTTTTTTTTTTTTTTTTTACAGATCGATGGAGTAGTTTTGTATTATCAGAATTGAGTTTCTATAGGTGGCATCAATAAGATCAACGGTTTCGATTTCATCATCAGCTAATCATCATGCTACATTTTGCATTTATAGCCGTTTAAAAATGAGGTAATCCATGGTCTCTGGATGCATGGAATTCTAGTTCGCTGTACTGTACGTGTGGACGTGTGCATGATAATACGAACGGTTTATCCTGTGGGGTCCACTATTGATAGTCCACTAACAAGAAATAGCCTCGATCAGACCGTCCAAACCATATAATGAACGGTTCGAATCGTCGCACCCAGATCCATAGCAAAGTGGTAGACTTAGTGAAGATACCTCGTTTCAACACTGAGGTCTTGGCATAGATTTCCTAGTGGAGGTGGCTGGCAGCGAAGTGTGATATGATAGTGTGTGTACTGACAAGCTTTAAAAAAATATGGTTCGAATCGTCTATCTATTATTCATGAATTTCGAGGTATAATCCATCGATAATAGGACTCCTGGTTTGGATGGTTGGTATTGCAGAACGTGTTCGATCTGTTCAATGACACGAGTAGTCTCGCACGCATTTAAGGGCCTGTTTGGATTTGTGTATAAAGGTATATTGTATTGTATCAGGCTACTGTTCATGCATACGGTAGAGTATTTTCAGAATACATTCAAATCAACATGCCATTAACCAATGTTTGGATAGGAGGTATTGTTCGGGCAAGTATATAATTTCTTATACAGATCAATGTTTAGAAACGACATATAAGAGCTGTATATTGTATATATGTATAAATATTGATAGCACGTGTACGAATATGGCCCTTTTTAAGTTCTCAACTGTTTCGATTCTAGGTGGGGCCCACTGTCATGTTTTTTATTAATCCTACCCGTTAATCATGTTCTAATTGAATAATCCTAGCCATTCATCCATTGTGACCAACTTAGATTGACATGTTTAATGGTATGGATGACATCTAAAATAGCACGGAGTCCTAAAATGTTCTCACGGAACAGATAGACGAGGAGAATCATACACATACTGTACTGTGGGCCCCACCTAGGTTACCAGCGCAGGAACTTCCTGCGAAAGGCATCGGTTGTTGTCGTACACACCCTATCCGAAGAGGTGATGTGGGTCCCACGATGGGTATGGCGCTCATCCACGTCGTCCATCTGGTTAGCGAATGCCCGATTCGCAGCCTGCGACGTGATAAGAAGTATATCGTGCCCACTGTATTCTGAAATCAGCCTTTTGGAAGGGAAGCTTCTCAGCTGAATGCCCACATGCAGAAAGTCAGAGATGATCTATGCAGCTGCTGGCGTAGAAATCTTATGTCCTCCTCATATAGAAAACTCTCTGCAAGCCACTGATTGTCTATCGCAGGCAAATACAGCGCCTTGAATAGGCTGTACTGACGACAACAGAGCCATCTGACAATACACTATAGTCACTGCGGATTTTTAAATTAATGATGTATTCACGCGCGTGGTGTTCCACTGATCCCAACTCCTAACTAAACACCATATATTGTATTTCAAGCCCTTTAATACGATACAATATACCCTTATACGCGAATCCAAAAATGGTGATCGAGTACCATGTCTAGCATATTTGAAGGCTGTCAAGCTTACGTAAATGGAGGATGTATTCTCTGTACTGACATCGTATGTGGCATGTGGCAAGCATGGGAGGCATCCCAGCCTAAATAATATTTATAGTTTCACAACGTGCACAAATGTTCTTAAAGTCTACTTATTCATTGTACTAGCATCAATGGACGTTGTTTCGAATTAATGGGACATGGAAAGGTGTATGAGTCATTCTAAGTCGTTGAAATAAGTGTCTCACTAGGAGATTTAGACGCAACCATCTTATGATTAGACATGTTGATTAACGAGTAAGGCCCTAACTCATATTAATGGTCACCGAGCATCGATCGAGGCTGCAACTATACGGATATGAGTAGGGTAATTATCTCGATCAGTGTCCTAAATTTGGTTATCATTGTCTGAAAGCTTTAACTTTGACAAAGAGTGAATGGTGCAAATTTCACTTAAATTCATGTTATCACTTAGGTGCAAATTTGATACAGCTGGAGGTTCTGTACATCTTCTTAGGAGGGGGTAAATGATGGGTGAGGCATTGTCATTTTTGTGATGCCTGCCAGAAATACATGTAAATCCCTATTTTGTCTAAATGAAAACTCTATGAGTAAATTTTAAAAAAATAATAAAAAATGTTATCACTTAAGGCACTTGCACATTCCATGCACTCGACTTGCAGGCTAAAGTTGAGCTATCCTAAACACTATCTTTGCTTAATATCTATGATAGATCTCAAGCTTGGCAAGACAGATGTTATTCTATAGCTTCAAGTCTAATAGACCACCAATGTGTAGTTTGGACTTAATTTGGTTAATATGAGCATTTTTGGGATAAGTTAACCCTCGAGATTTCTCGTGGGCACCAGTTAGTGTCAGGATTAGCTAAGTTCACGATGCTACATATACGCGATTAGCAGAAATATGCATCCGACTCTAATTATCCTTTTTTTTTTTTTTTAAAGGAGGGAGTATATTAAAATGAACATTATTTACAGCCCTAACGGGACTCTTGGGGACAAAAAGGAGCCAAGAGGCCAAAACTACCCTGCAAACAAGACACAAAACAAAAAAAGGCAGCTCTCACTTTACTCTCACAATGCCAAGACCCAGCGAATCCATATTGCAAAGACCTTTGACGCTAAAAGGGAGCTCGGAGAAGAGAGAATACGACGAGTGATGTTGAGATGAAGCGGCCATCTTGGCCAGGTCGTCAGTGGGGCCGTTTCCTTCTCTCGGAATAAGGAAGGTGATGAAAATGCCCTTGGATTTTAATTCTCTGATCCGCAACCACCAGTATTTCCATTTCCGCCTCTAATTATCCTAAATTCGTCAATTCTGACCTAATTAAGGCATTAATTAGTTGGACTAGTGCGACTCTCTAACTATTCCGACCTAATTTTATAAGACGCTACAAAATTTATCTTGAGTATAGTGTAGTACTCTTATTATTCATTTCATTGTCAAATCTCATACCAAAATCCCTATTGGAATGAGGAATTGCACAACTTTCTAGTATGACACTTGTCTTGGAGAGAGTAGTCTCATGGAGAGATATGGAAAACATTCTGTGGAGGATTTGGGAATGGAGCAAATAAAAGCGAGCACGTTTATTCAAAATAATGAGTGGCAAGTCTCTCATTAGCTAATTGTGAAATTTTTTCCAATATGAGACAGATTATTGTTTTAACTACTAAGGATGAAATTATATGGACCCTTTTTCCAAATGGCTTTATTTACTTTATCTCAACAGTGCAGGCTTGTTTATTGGGGGAGAAGCTTTCTCCTTGACTTAGTCTGCTTTAAAGGAAACATCCCCAACTACTTTATAACGACTTGGATGTTTTTTCTCAAACGGCTTATATCCAAGGATATGCTAATAAGATTGAATAACATCTCTAATAGCTAATGTCATTAATTTGCATTTGCTCCTTGAAAATCATTTAACATATTTCCTTTTTATGCCCTTATGTCTCATGGGTTTGGCCATGCACCATAGTTTTTTCATTTCTACCATCTCTTCTCCTACTATTATTCAAGCCATTGCTAATCTTGTTCAAAATAGTATAAAATTTGTTACCAATTTTATGAGTAGGTTTTTCTGCCTTACCCTTGCTTAGCATATCTAGAAGGAAAGAAATAACCAGATCTTGAAAAAATTATCTCTTCCAAAAGAGATCACTATTAGATATTTTCTAGAGGAGGTAAGATCTCAAGCTCTATTCCTTTTTTGCCCTTCTATTTCTACAGTCGCTATAGCTCGTATTTCAGCCACCTGAAATTTCCCAACATCTCTTCTTCCTATTCCCAAGCATAACCCAACCCCTCAGTTGAAGGCCTTGCCAAATCACCATGGACCTTCTTGGTCAATATCATACACTGAAGTTAGAGAATCTAAGATTAGTTTCATGTGTTTTTCTCCTTCCTCCAAAGTTGTCTAGGGCGTTATTTTGAACGTGGACAGTCCAGGATTTGGTGATAAGAGCTTGCTTATCATTCTTTTTGCACCTAGAATTATTTCTCTTATTTTAAGATTTCTCATTAAAGTGCATAATAAGGACTGCCCCCATGCCATTTTGAAGCCTAAGTCGTCCCTTTGGAGCATTAGACTCTTCTCTCAAAATATGAGATCCCTAATTAATGAGCGTTAAGGTGAGGTGACGATAATTAATAAGCAGAGGAAAGCGCATATTGTTAAACATGCTAATGACCTGTCCAGTCCGTTCGCTCACATTATCTCGGAGATCAAGTTTACCTCAATGCTTTAAGCTTGGTTGCTCTTTCTCTCATGCTCTTATTTTTCTCCTTGGCCTCGGGTGTTGGGCTCTTTCCCTCACTCAATGTGTTGGCTTCTTCCTAACCCGAAGTGTGGGCATTCTTTTTCTTTTCTTTTTTAATCCCTAACCCGAAGTGTGGGCCACCTCTTGTAATTTTGGATTACATGCCCATTTTAGAGGAAATAAAGAGCTCTTATCATTAGAAAAAAAAAAACACAGAGAGAGAGAGAGAGATGGGATTGCTCACATATCTTGAACCATTAGCAGATCTAATGATGCATGACACTCATCCAAGAGATAGGATCATACTAGATGATAAATTACTTTAATCATTTCTACATGCTTCACTACATAGTGTTGTATTTGATGTCTTTAATCAAGTTTGATGTTTCCTTTTTTCGTTTGGGATTCTTCTCAGTTTCCTTTTCTGTTTGAGATTCTTCCCAAGGCTATATATATGAGTGTAAAGGAGATTAAAAAATAATTCGTAGGAGTTTTCAAATTCGTCCAAGGGGCTCAAAGGGTGTAGCAAAGGTGAGATTCGAGGTTGTTCGAATTGGGTAAGCTCTTTCTCTTTGTAATTTTTACTTTCATAATGTTCATTTGTTGCTTTATGATGTGGTTTTTTTACCGCAAGGGTTTTTTTCCACGTTAAAATCATTGTGTTCTCTTGGTGCTTGGTTTGAGTGATTAAATTACTTTCTAAGATTCATCTCTGTGCTTCAGCGGCCCCTAACAAGTGGTATCAGAGGCATCGTTGGGGCGCAAACTTGAATCTGAAAGTGAGTATCAGTGGTTGAAAATCCTAAGTTTGATGTTGAGAAATACTCCGGGAAAAAATAATTTTGAATTATGGAAGGTCAAGACCATAAACCCTATTGAATCAGCAAGGATTGGATAAGGTTCTTGAGAAGCGATTTGAATCTATGGATGATGATGAATAGAAGAAACTGGATAAGAAAATGAAATCCCCAATCCATTTGTACTTAACAGATGACGTTCTCTATAATGTCTTGAGGAAGAAAACCGCAATAATTTTGTGGGCGAAGTTAGAGGACATTTATGGTAATAAGTCCCTTGAAAATCGTTTACACTTAAAGCTACAACTGTTCAACTTTAAGATAACAATGGGAGGAAATGTTGAAGCCCACATTACTAATTTTAACAAGATGATGCAAATTGCTGGATGTGGAGGTAACGGTCGATGAAGAAGATCAGGCATGTATTTTGTTGAATTCTCTCCCTAGTTCGTATGAGTCTTTTAAAGATACCTTGTGCACAGATAACATGACCATTAGTGTTGATACCGTTATCTTAGCCCTTCAGGGAAAGGTAATGAGAAAGAAAAATGGTAGCATGATGGCCTCTACCGATAATTTATTTACGAGATGTATAAATTCTGAGCGGGACATAGGATCCTCTAGATCAAAATCCAAATCCAACGGCAAGGGCAAGGGAAAGTTAAAGTGTTGGAATTATGAGATGTCAGGGCACATGAAGAAGGATTATACAAATCCTAAAGCAAAGAAAGAGAATACAGAGTCTTCTTCCAGAGAGGTCAATGCTGTCATGTCTGATGAAGAGACAAGTGGAGGTGATGTGTTGTCTGTGTCTATGATCAGACACATATACGATGATCGTAGAGACAAGTGGATTCTTGACACAGGACCTTCATGTCACATGACTCCTCATCGGAGTTGGTTTGTCAGTTATAGGGAGTGCGATGGTGGACAGGTATTTATGGAAAATAACAATGCTTGTAACATTGTGGCTATTAGTACTGTCTGTATCAAGATGTTTGATGGAATGGAGCGTACCTTAACTGAGGTGAGATACGTTCCTGACATGAATAAAAATTTAATTTCTCTCGGTGCACTCAAAGAAATAGGGTGCAAGTTCATCGGTTTTAATGTAGTCCTTAAGGTTTCAAAAGGGGAGCTAGTAGTCGTAAGAGCACAGAGGCACGAAAATCTTTACAAGCTGATCCGGAGCACTTCAATAAGTGGAGTTGCAGCGGCTATGACGGATTCCATGTCTGCACATATGTGGCATGCACGTCTGGACCACATGAGCGAGCTGGGCATGAAGTACTTTCTGATCGTTGTTTAATTCATAGTTTTAAAAGTCTTGATTTGAATATATGCGAGCATTGTACATATGGTAAATAATATAGGTTATCTTTCAAATCTGAAAAACATGCGTGTAAGGGTGTGCTTGACTATATGCATTCTGATGTACGAGGGCTGTCACATGTGATTTCCACTGGAGGGTCATCATGCTTTGTCACATTCATTTACGACTACTCCCAGAAACATAAATTCAAGATTTTCATGAAACATAAATTCAAGATTTTCACCAATTTCTAATAATGGAAGGCCATAGTGGAAAAACATCTAGGGCGAAAGGTAAAGGTATTAAGTATAGCTAATGACGGTGATTTTACTTTAGGTGAATTTAATCAATTTCGTAAGGATGAAGGGATCATTATGCATAATACAGTGGGCCACACACTTGAGCAAAACGGTGCGGCTGAGCGGATGAATTGGACTCTCTTGAAGAGAGCTCGATGCATGAGTAGTAATGCTGGGTTGGGCAAGGACCTATGGAGTGAGGCTGTTAACATGGCTTGCTATTTGGTGAATCGGTCTCCTTTTACATCTATTGAATGTAAATTCCAAAGGAAGTATGAAGTGGTCATAAAGTGGACTACTCAAATTTACGTATTTTTTATTGTGAAGCTTACTCTCATGTACCGTCGGTTGAGAGAGATAAGTTATACCATAGAGCTAAAAAGTACATCTTTTGTTGACTATGGTGATGGTGTGAAGGGATACGGGCTGTATGACCGAGTCACATGGAAAATCATTATTAGTAGGGATATCAAATTCGACGAAGGCTCCCTATTACACAAGAATGATCAAGATGAGTAACAAGAACCGAAAAGGTTGGTCGTAGATGTTCAAATTGACACAGGTGATACTCAAGTTGAGACAGAAGTGCAGATAGAGGTACATGAAGAGGTAGAGTAGCTACCTAGGAGAAATCCGCCCCGAGTTCGCAGACTACTGGCAAGATACAGGGATGACTCTAATATCGCATATGCCCTCATTTCATAAGGATGAATGGATCATTATGCACAACACAGTGGGCCACACACTTGAGCAAAACGGTGTGGCTGAGCGGATGAATTGGACTCTCTTGGAGAGAGCTCGATGCATGAGTAGTAATGTTGAGTTGGGCAAGGACCTATGGAGTGAGGTTATTAACACGGCCTGCTATTTGGTGAACCGGTCTCCTTTTACATCTATTGAATGTAAATTCCAGAGGAAGTATGAAGTGGTCATAAAGTGGATTACTCAAATTTACGTATTTGTTTTATTGTGAAGCTTACTCTCATGTACCGTCGGTTGAGAGAGATAAGCTATACCATAGAGCCAAAAAGTACATCTTTTGTCGACTATGGTGATGGTGTGAAGGGATACAGGCTGTATGACCGAGTCACATGAAAAATCTTTATTAGTAGGGATATCAAATTCGACGAAGGCTCCCTATTACACAAGAATGATCAAGATGAGTAACAAGAACCGGAAAGGTTGGTCGTAAATGTTCAGATTGACACAGGTGATACTCAGGTTGAGACATATGCGCAGATAGAGGTACATGAAGAGGTAGAGTAGCTACCTAGGAGAAATTCGCCCCGAGTTCGCAGACTACTGGCAAGATATAGGGATGACTCTAATATCGCATATGCTCTCATTACAAACGAGGGAGACATGTTTACTATTTAGGAGGTTCTTGATGAGCCTGATGCAGACAAAGTGGAAGGCGAATATTGATGATGAGATGGACTCTTTGTATAAGAATAACATATATGAGCTGATGGAGCTTCTAGTGGGCTGAAAAGTGATCAGATGCAAGTGGATCTTTAAGAATAAATATGATAGATACAAAGCAAGGTTGGTAGCGAAGGGTTATGCTCAAAGAGAATGCATTAACTTCACAAAGATATTCGCGCTGGTTGTAAAGCAAGTGTCTATTAGATTTATGTTGGCACTGGTTACCTCTATTAGATTCATGTTGGCACTGGTTGCCCAATACGATCTTGAGCTGAAATAAATGGACATGAAGACTGCATTTCTGCACGGGGAATTGAAAGAGTAGATCTACATGAAGAAACCAAAAGGCTACGAAGTTCAAGGGGCAGAGAGCAAGGTTTGCAGGTTAATGAAGTCATTGTACGGCCTGAAACAGTCGTCTAGGCAGTGGTATAAAAAAAAATAACTCTTTCATGTTGAGTCAAAAATTTACTAGGAGTGAATACGATCATTACGTCTATTACAAGATACTGAGTGATGACAAATTCATCATCCTGATATTGTATGTTGATGATATGTTGACAGTCAGTTATGACATGTCTGATATTGATGTACTGAAGACTCAGTTATTTGGGACATTCAAGATGAAATGCAAGAAGAGTTCTCGGCATAGATATTCACAGAGACAGAAAGAGGAGCAGACTTTGGTTATCACAGGCAGAATACCTTAAGAAGGTGTTGATCAAGTATGGGATTAACACGAAAAATTCGGTGAGCGTTCCCAGCCCACGTGGCTCACTTCAAGCTTTCCTCAGAACAATGTTCTAAATCAAATGAGAAAAAGCAGAATATGTCTCATGTGCCTTATTCGAATATTGTGAGCAGTTTAATGTATGTCATGGTCTATACGAGACAGGATATTTCATAGGCAGTAGGTGTTGTGAGCAGATATATGTCAAATCCCAGCAAACAATATTAGAAAACAGTAAAAAGGCTACTTCGATACATTCGAGGTATTAAGGATTACATCTTAACTTTTAAAAAGACATGAGAAAAGTTAGTAAGGTATGTGGATTTAGACTACATAGGCAGTGTAGATTCTAGAAAGTCAACTTCAGGATACTCGTTTATGTTAGCGGGTGAAGCAATCAGTTGGATATTGAAACTTCAGTCTGTGGTGGCTCTTTCCATAATAAAAGCAGAGTATATAACAGTGACAGAAGCGTTTAAGAAAGGTGTTTGGTTGAGAGGCATGATAACTCAGTTGGTACTTTAGTAGGAGGTCGTGCCGGTTAATTATAACAGCGAGAGCACTATCAATTTGCCTAAAAACTATGTTTATCATTCACGTATTAAACACATTGATATTCGTCACCATTTTATCTGATAAATACTTGATGAAGGAGGCGTGACTCTAGAAAAGATTCACACCAGCGTGAATTCGGTGGACATGCTCACTAAGGTGGTTGCTACAGAGAAGTTCAAGTTCTATGTGACTTCTCTAGGTTTAGCAAAAGCATAAAAGGAGGATGGAGTGTGTACAAAAAGCAATGATGGAGCTATGATGCAAGCAAAGATGAGAGAAGAGGACAAGAAGCTTCATGCTTGATGATTAAAGACATGGTAGAGATTGTTGTATTTGATATCTTTAATCAAGTTTTATGTTTCATTTTCTGTTTGGGATTCTTTCCAATTTCCTTTTCCGTCTGGGATTCTTTCGAAGGCTATATATATATATATATATATATATATGTGTGTGTGTGTGTGTGTGTGTGTGTGTGTGTAAAAGGGATTAAAAAATAATTCCTAGGAGTTTTCAAATTCATCCAAAGGGCTCAAATGGTGTAGCAAGGGTGAGATTCGAGGTTGTTTGAATTAAGTAAGCTCTTTCTCTTTGTTATTTTTTCTTTCATAGTGTTCAGTTTGTCGCTTTGTGACATGGTTTTTTTTTCCGCAAAGGTTTTTTCCAAGTTAAAATTGTTGTGTTCTCTTGGTGTTTGGTTTGTGCGATTGGATTACTCTTCTAGATTCATCTCTGTGTGCTTCCACGGTCCCCCAACACATTGTAGATGCCCTTGGCTTACTTTCTCATCAATTCTCTCTCAAGCATGTGCTTAGAAATGAGTAGCTCTATGTGTTTTTTAACTTTGATGGAGAGAGTCAAAAGTTTCTCTTATTTGTAATCCCTGTACCATTGTAAAAAAACAAATCCTACATAAATTTTCTTCCTGCACAGGTTAGTTATTCCTAGCGGGAATTTTCATTTTCATGATTTAGCTTGAAAATTTAGAGTCTAGGATTTTATTTTATTTAAATAATAATAAAAAGCTAAAGTAACTGTATGTGCATGCAATGCAAGTATATTTTAAAAATATTTAAAGACATGGGTATGTCTGGCTCAAAATTTTCTACTTCTCCCATAAAGCAAAACTTAAAGTTGGCATCAACTAAAGAAGACTTGTTAGCTGATCCTACTTCATACTGTTGCCCCGTCGAATGTCATATTTACTTAATAATCACCTAGCCAGATATATTTTACTCTATCCAAATTGTGAACCAATTTATACATTAACTAAGAAAACTAAAATTTGATGCTATTTTGCGGGTGTTACGCTACCTTAAAAGAACACTTAACCAAGAGATTTTGAAGTTATCCACGAGCCAGCTCCAATTATTTGCCTATTGTAATTCTAACCGGATATATTCATGATTATTGCACATTCTTAAGGATAGTCCAATTTTTGAGAAAATAAAGAAACAAAATACCATTTCACAATCATCTGTCAAAGCATAATTTAGTTTAATGATGGTTGCTTCTTATAAACTTACTTGGCTTAAGTACCTACTAGCAAATTTATACAACCCTCACAAGGACCCAATAATTTTTACATTACGACAATCAAATTGTTGTTTATATTGCTAAAATTTAGTTTTTCATGATTGAACAAAACATATTAAACTTGATTCAAAATGGATTAATTAATCGAAACTTGCTATGTTCATGCATCAAATCAATGTACTGATGTTTTTATAAAGACTTTAGGAACTGAACAATTATATTTCTCATGTCACAAGTGGGGCATTCATAACATTCATGCTCTGACTTGAAGGGGGTATTAAAGATAAGCATTAACTACATCTACCCCACATTTATCCCATCTCATCTCTAACTATATTTTTAGAGTTGTATTATTTCTTTCTTCTTTTCTTTTACTCTTATCAATCCCATATATCAAGGATTGAATTTTACTATAGTATTCAATAAATACTATTAAACCATGTAAATTGTTATGGGTAAAAATGAACTGGTCAGAAATATGAGGTCGGCTTGGACATCTGTTCACGTCGCATGGTCAGCTAGTTTCAGTCATGATTAAAGAGCTCCTCAATGGCCATAAAACGGTAATCTATTGTGTGAGATTTTCCACCTGACAGCTCTACCCATTAAGAGATGAAGTACTTCCACTTCATTTGGAAAAGGGCGAATACCTAGTTCTCCCATGATCCCATCAATTTCTGAGCTCCCGTTCAGATCTCCTAGAGAAGCCTCCAAAGCACGATCCCGTACAGAACCAAACACATCCTACTTGGAGACTTGCAAAGGAGTCCCTACATTGTACGATAATATGAAGATGATGATCATCCCCGATCTCATTTATGATCTACTAAAGAATGAGCTCGGTCTAAGTGCTCAGACACAACCTTCATGGCCAGGTCAGTAACCTGGTCAAATATTGAAGGAAAGCTCGACCATAGCCCACCAAAGAGCCCAGGTCGGAGAACCCCTGCTTAGGACGGCCGTCTAGGTCAGCTTGGATGCTCAACCTTGATCTCCTACTACATGTGTCTTCTAACTCCGACTACTTAACCTTATCATCACTGATGATTTTGCAAAATAGTTGAGAAACAATGGTTAAAAATATGCTTATGATTCAGAAAGCGTTTCTCTCCACGTAATCGACTTATGACCTATAAATAGAGGCCTCATCTACAGTGAAAGGTTCGTATCAGTAAACCCTCAACACTATTAGATCCAACTTGCTTGATTCTTACTTAGGCATCGATGGGTTAAGGATCTCCATTGTCTTCTTCATGTGCAGGTACTCAGAGGTCCAGCGATGGTTGACCAGATTTCTACATTAACATAAATGAAAGCAATTAAAATTGCCAAATTCAATCTTTACAAATACTGTGCAAATAATACAAAATATACACATGATTAATCACTATTTGCACTCTAATAGGACAATATGGATATTAAAGCATCTACATGTACATTTATATTTATACATTTGTTATTTTCTATAATAAGGTTTTCTAAAATTGTGTTATATATAAATAAGCTTGTTAAATGGCAGCCATTATAAGATGATATAACACTTTTCATATATAAGGTCCAGTTTTCTAAATCATGCCAACTTTATTTTACAGATTATAGTGGTATTTGGTATTAAAATACATTCAGAAATAGCCAATACCATATCGTACTTATGACGCCAGTTGGCACATCAAAGAGCCCAAATTCAAATAAATACATAAATAATGTACGTAAGTATATACATGGATGTATGTCCATTTATGAATGCGTAAGCATGTACGCAGGGGAGGAAGTAAGTGTACGGACAAGAGTAGACTGCAAGGAGAGCAGCTGGTACAACCTAATGGTGCAAATCCTGTCATCCTCACGACCGTACGAGTATCCATAACACGTATGCTTGCACGTGCCAATTTTTATCTGTTATTTTTTATCCTGAGAAGACTATGGTGTGCATTTGCCACAGCTTAGCAGACACTGGCAACCATTGACCATTAAATAATTTTCTCAGTGTGGACAGGAATTTGCATTGATACAACGGTCCCAGTCACCTAAAATTATACAACGGTTCCAAATTCAACTGGCTAGTTTAAACAGTGGAGATTGTCCCGTCTTTGCGAACTTGGTCTGTTCTCCCATCCACAACAGGGTTCACAATCTGGACGGTCTGGATTGACGTATGTTTGCTCGATGTATGGTGGATGAGTCTGTGGCAAAAGCACATATACTCTTGACCCAAAATCTCATTAGGGTGGTTAGGGAAAATAAGGAGATAGTTTGCTTCAAGGAAATGTGGGGCCCATTGGTAGGAGCTTTGAATTGGGTGTGATGTCATTTACCATATCCTAACGTGGAAAACCAAAAACCATCAGTAAGTACAGGTCCATGGAACCTTCTCAATCTCTTTCTACAGTGAAAAACGACCTAATAGCAACTGACATGATAATCACATATCAGAATAGCCTATACCACCTGCTTTGCGCACTAAGTAGAACAATCTGTGTTTGTTGGGGCCCACCATGTTTTATATGTGAAATCCACTCCATCCATCAGGTCATAACCCTTGTGCTCAGTGTACGTTTAAAAGATTTGGCAAAGTAAAAAAACTCAGACGGGCCACACCAATGGGAAGTGTAAAATTGCAGTTAAAACCTCTAAAGTTCATGTATTGCTGCCTGAGTTTTAGATGGGATTGATTTTTGTATATTCCATTCATCCAGGTGATTTAAACCTGATGAATGGATTTGATGAAAGATATGCATCATAGTGACCCCACACACAAACTTATGGTGGGTGTCTCATCCATATTGTTCCCTGTGTTGTGTCCCACCTGAGTTGTGATTCCTGATGGCTTTTTTTCCTTAGGTCCTGACATGTTGGAATCCACCTGATGGATGGAGTGGATTTCACATGTACAATATGGTGAGCCCCAAAGAGCTTGGGTATTTTCCATGCCTTGCATGAAACAAGTGTGGTAGGGGATTCTCATAAGATACTTGCCATATGTTTTGCTGTCACCACCAAGATTAACGGTTGGGTTGAAAGAAAAGGAATGATAATGCTATCATTCAAGTAAACGTATGTAAAACTCCTCTTTGTGAAACAAACAATGGTGGGCCCCAAGCTTGTATGTACAGTTTAGGTTCAGTTTATACAAGTTGGAATAAGTGGAATGAAGGTTTAATGATCCACACCGCTAGAATGGTGGGCCTCACAGAGGATGGCAGATGCACAAAACAATCCAGATTGAAAGATCCTAACTATAAAATATTTGGCCTTCTTTGCCGAACATGTATTTGCTTCATCAACTATCAATTGGTCAGCACCTGTTAAAGGGTTTGAATTCTCCATGGTATTTTCAATGTGTGGCCATCCACAATGTAGCTCATAATATCAACGGTTTGGATCACAGAATTATGGGCCCATCACATTGTACAAATAGATGAAGGATCCAATAGATAAGAGCACATTGTAAAAGATCTCATTGCACCACTGGCATCATGGTCCAGTCAGTATATTATAACCGTATCTATCTTTGGCCAACCCCCGAAAGTGGGGCCCACCTAATTAATGTATGTAAGTAAGCATGCATTGCCTATCTTTTTGCTTATCTTACTTATTTTAATAGAATCCTGATATAAACAAAAGACTTATGTTTGTAGCTATCTAATTGAGCCACGTTATCATACACTGCAATTAATGTAGCAGTGCTAATAATGACAACGACAACAAGGAAGACATGGACCAATCATAATGTAGGAAAATGAGAGTTGCCTTGTTGTAGCAAGCAAAGGATTGATCAAACTAATGCACTGTCAAACATAAAAAGATAATCTTTAAGTCCACACGTGTGTACAAATAAGCTCATGCATGCACACTACCAAACATGCCAGCACGTATGTTTTTGGTCGTGGATCCGTCCTGTTGCTACATCCTTTGGATAGATTGACTGGGTCCTGGACACAACTGTCCTGTTGGAATCTGATTCATTGTTATTCAGTTAGAAGCTTGATGGAGCTTATTTATGCATGTGAGTTTCAGATTCTAAGATCTTTCTGCTTGTTCCTCCGTAAGGAGTAAGGACACTCATTTCATGCAATGGTTGCATCTAGGTAGTTTTATTTTACAGTAGAATATGGAACAGAATATTTGCCTTTTGATACACTGGTTTTTTTTTTTTTTTTTTTTAATTCCAAATTTAAAAAAAAAAAAAAAAAAAAAAAAAAAAAAAAAAACATGCCAGCACGGCGGACCGGGGAAATATCCAAGTCGTCCATCAGAAGTATACTGCCATTAGATTCTCTATCCATACAGATCAGTCTACCAATCAGGTGGCTCACAATTAACTTAACAAATGTATGTTTGTGAAAAGGTCATTTATTGCTAATATCCTCACTCACCGAGTGCTTGTTTGGGTACCACCAAATAAGTTACTTTTTAACTAACTTTATGTACTCCTTAAGTTATTTTTTACAATTATGTTAGTATCGTAAAAATTAATGATAAACGGTTCACATTAAAAATTGCCCCATAATGATGAATGGATTACATCTAAGGTGGGCCCTCATGATGGGCAGACCACATCAAAGGTGGGGCCCACACAATGAATAGTCCATGTCAAAGGTTAGCGTGCACATGATGCACAATGAATACAAGAGTACAAACGTACATGAATGAAACAAATATGACTTTTTTACTTTTAGCTATTTACCAATTAAACTTTTTTTTTTTTTTTTTTTTTTTTTTTATAAACACACGCACACACACCCCATGCACTCACGCTAGTGGAATTTCATCACCTATGGATACTCGAATGCTTGACCGGGTGTTGAAACTCCCGAGAGTCTACCACCCGAGCAAGAGTAAGGATCCATTGGGGTTGGGCTGAGGGTAGGAGGAAAATGCACTGGATCAGCTACAAGCGGATTGCAGTTCTGATAGTTAAGGGTGGGCTGGGCTTCAGGAGATTGGAAGAAGTCATGAAGGCCTACAGAATGGAGATGGCATGGGGTATCCTCTTCTCCAATCAGAACTCTTTGTGGTGCTCTTTCATGGCTGCCAAATATCGGCAAAACTTGGAGGCAAACGGGGCATCTTCCCATTGCTCCTTTGCTTCCCTGTTATGGAAGCGCATTTAATCCCAGATTCAGAGAATGCTTTCCATGGTTCAAAAGATGATCGGTGAAGGTAGTTGTAAGCTCTGGACGAATAATTGGAAGGGTCTTGGGCCTCTCCTCAGCTTGGTTGAGAGCCCTATCCGCACGGAGTTGTTGGATATGGAGGTTAGGCAGTTTCTTGGCCCAGCCGGGCTGCTTCCTCCTTCGGTTGTTTTCAAATATCTTCCTCAACAGACGCTCGATTTCATCTTTCTGGCTGGTTTCTGCATAGCTGCTGGCCCTGATTCATTCCTTTAGCCCCTCTCCCAGTCTGGAGTTTTCACGGTTCGCTCAGTTAGAGACGTCTGCAGGTCTCCTCGCCCATAGCTGGATTGGGCGATCAAGCTGTGGAATTCGAATATTCCGCCCAAAATCTCTTTGTTTGCTTAGAAGCTACTTCAGAAAGCAGTCCCTATTGATGAGGCCATCCAAGCGTGTGGTATCCACCTGGCCTCTGAGTGTGTTTGCTGTAGTTGCGGCTTTACTAAATCAATAGAATCTGCTATCCACCTATTTGTGGAAAGCTCGTCGGCGTAGGCTGTGTGAAATCATGTCGGTTCCAGTTTTGGTGTCAGAGTTATGCCTGCTTCCTCCATTTCAGCCAGGTTTTCTCCGTGGAGGGGAGCTCTAGCTGCCACGAGGTCGGACGCTCAGAATCTTGCCCCTCTCTATATCTGCTGGGAGCTTTGGAATGCCCGCAATGGTGCTAAGTTTGAAGGTAGGAAAGTATCAGCTGCTGCGGTGATTGCAAAGATCCATGGCTGGTTCCGCTTCATTAATGGCAACAGCAAGGCAGCTTCTTCCCCAACGTCGGCTCTGCTATCGGTTTCTCCTGGATCAGAGACTGCATTTACTTGAAATTCTGATCAGCCCTCTGTAATTTTTTGGACCAAGCCAGCTTCCTCCTGGGCTAAGATCAACGTTGACGGGTCCTCTCAGGGAAATCCGGGCCGCTCAGGAGGTGGTCAGGTCAGGATTGGGCATGCCTTCAAGGAGGCGAATGCCCCGGTGGACGCGCTGGCCCGCCTTGGTAGTGATTCTCAAATCAGCCGAATTTTTTCGTCGCTTGCTGATCTCCCTACCCTTGTGAAAGGGCTGATCTTTCTTGATAAAACAGGTCTCAGGGCTATTAGAGGCAGAAGTTGATGTCTCTCAACTTTGTATAGTTTTTTTTGGTGGTTTTTTATTTTCCTTTTTACGATAGGTGTGCCCGGCCTTTTTCCTGGGCAGGCTCGAATCTAAGTTGGTTCCCTTTGTGAAAAAAAAAAAAGTTTGGAATGGTACATCATAAAAAAGAAAAAAAAAAAAGAGAGTAAGGAACCATTTACCAATTAAACTTATTTACTTAATAAGAAGCTAAGATAATTAAGCTACTTATGGCATAATTAGTAAATTATATAAAGTAACTTACAATCCAAATGCTCCTCAAGTGGCCCATCTTTATCTTTGGGTGGTAACCTCTACACGATGACATTCAGTTGATGGACGACTTGGATATTTAGCCTATCTACCATGATGGTCTAGCTGGTGACTTGTGTATTAGCAGACTTACACATGTGGGCTTACCAGAAACCATCATCATCTCCAAAGTAAGAATTTTTGCACTTAACGCAAAATTGGGAAAATGTTCTGTGTTTAGTGGTGTTTGTTAATGCATCGTTAACGCAAAAGTAGGAAAGCGTTAAGTGGTTTTTCACTTAATTTTTCTTGTGATAAGAGTCTAGCTTAATAATGAATGCGGAATATATTTGGTGATTTTAACATTAAACAAAAACTTTTGCTTCCAAAATTACCCTTTTTCAAGTTACTACAGTAATTTTTTCTCTTTAAATTGTTTATGCGATACAAAAACAACTTTTAACCTATGAAACTTCTTTATGCCTCCACATGATGTATGTGTTTCATCCATTTCATTCATCCATTTTTAAAGATCATTTTAGGGCTTAATACCAAAAATGAGAGGAATATAAATCTCAGGTGGACCATACCACAGGAGAACAATAGTGATTGGATATCCACCATTAAAATTCTCCTAAAGCCCAATGTACTGTTTATTTGACATCCAATCTGTTGATTAGGTCATATAGACCTAGATGAATGAAAAAAAAAAAAAAACAAAGATCAACTTGATCCAAAACTGGCCCCCAAAAAGTTTTTAATGGTCGACGTTCATTCAACATTGTTTTCCTGTAATGTGGTCCACTTGAGATTGGGATATAGCTCATTTTTGGTCTCATACCATAAAATGATATAGAAACATAGGTGGACGGCATGGATGAAACACATACATCATGGTGGGGCCCACATAGCACTGACCATCAGCCATTGA
Organism: Magnolia changhungtana; assembly: GCA_030180095.1. Lineage (NCBI taxonomy): Eukaryota > Viridiplantae > Streptophyta > Magnoliopsida > Magnoliales > Magnoliaceae > Magnolia > Magnolia changhungtana. The sequence continues at coordinate 3,979,399 of JASAUF010000391.1, read as the reverse complement.
CTGGTGGCAGGGGTGTAGCTAATTTATTTCCGCGGACGCGGATTGGATATTGACGGGTTGACTAGGGAGACTCGCTGCTGAAGTTACGTCACCCCATCATGATGTATATTTTGTATCCACGCCATCCATCCATTTGGAAATATAATTTTAGATAAAGATTCAAAGAATGAATCAAATCCAAAGCTCCAGTGGACCTCACCACAGAAAACAGTGGAGAGAGTGACGCCTACCATTAAAAACTTAAATAAGTCACAAAAGTTTTTGATCAAGCCAATATTTGTTTTTTCCCTTCTTTCATGTCTGTGTTAACTTGTGAACAGGTTGGATTTCAAATAAAATTCACGGTGAGCCTTAGGAAGGTTTCAACGGTGTGCATCAATCTCACCACTGTTTTTTTGTGGTGGGGTCAATTACATATTTGGATCTGCCTCATTCTTTGACTCATGCTTTAAAATTAAATCTCCAAATAGATGGACGGTGTAGATAAAGCACATACATCATAGTGAGCCCACATACATCGTAATGGGCCCATGGAACTTGATGATGTCACTTCGGTAGCGAATCTCGCTATTCGGATTGGTTGGTGTATCTCAGACCAGCTACATACTGTATTGACGTCAGCAAGTTCAATGGGTCCCATCATGAAGTATGTGTTATATCCAAACCATCCATCCATTTGGCGAGCTCATATTAAAGCTTGAGATGAAAAATAAGCTGAAAATTAAAAGCAGTGGGGGATTGAACGCCTACCATTGAAACCATTTTTTGTCGTCAAAGAAGTTTTAGATCAATATGATTTTTTATTTTTATTTTCCCTCTTCATACAGGTATTTGTGACCTTATGAACATATTGGATGGAAAATAAACTTAAATAGGCCACGGAAGTTTTGGATCAGTAAGTTTTCACTTCATCCAATAGGGAATGACCTTATAAACGGTTTGGATAGCATATAAATAGAAGGTGGGCCTTATTTGAAGGTTTTGTTACTGCTGGTCTTCAATCCTATACAACACATAGTGACAATCTTCCCGCTAAGAGGAATTGAGGGCATTATGATGATATTTTAGTTTTTAATTAAGTATTTTAGTTTATTTGAATTAAATATAATTTTTATTTTCATTTAATAAAAAATAATTTCTTTATAATGTAAAACATTTCCAAACGAGAGATAGGGGCAAATGTGTCAAATTAACATATTTCAGACATTTAAGATGTTTGCTAACAAATAGTTTGTTCCAGATTCAGTACGTAATTTTTAGACTTCAGCCATAATTATCAAACAAGTTTTTTTTTTTTTTTTTTTTTTTTTTTTAGATTTGATTCAGAAGGCTTGATTTCAAATTCGGTCTTTAGACTTCAGATTTAACAAACGGGGCCTAAGGACCTATTTGCTAACATTGAATTTTTGCACTTAACGCAGAATTGGAAAATTGTTCCATGTTTAGTGGTGTTTGTTAATGCGTCGTTAACATGGAAAACGGAAAGCGCTACGTGGTTTTTCACTTAATTTTTCCTATGATAGGAGTCTGGCTTAATAATGAATGCGGAATGTGCTCGGTGATTTTTTCATTAAACAAAAACTTTTGATTCCAAAATTACCTTTTTTCAAGTTACTATGGGAATTTTTCTCTTTAAATTGTTTACGCAGTACAAAACCAACTTTTAACCTATGAAACTTCTTTATGCTCCACCATGATGTATGTGTTTCATCTATTCCGTTCATCCATTTTTAAAGATCATTTTAAGGCTTAATACCAGAAATGAGAGGAATATAAATCTCAGGTGGACCATACCACAGGAAAATAATAGTGATTGCATATCCACCATTAAAATTCTCCTAAGGCCCAATGTACTGTTTATTTGACATCCAATCTGTTGATTAGGTCATATAGACCTAGAGGAATGGAAAAAACAAAGATCAGCTTGATCCAAAACTTTTACGGTCCCCAAAAAGTTTTTAATGGTCAATGTTCATTCAACATTGTTTTCATGAAATGTGGTCCACTTGAGATTGGGACATACGTCATTTTTTTGTCTCATACCATAAAATGATCTAGAAACATAGATGGACGGCATGGATGAAACACATACATCATGGTAGGGCCCACATAGCACTGGCCATCAGCCATTGGCCGGTGGCAGGGGAGTAGCCAATCTGTTTCCGCGGACGCGGATTGGATATTGACGGGTTGAGTAGCGAGACTCACTGCTAAAGTTATGTCACCCCATCATGATGTATGTTTTGTATCCACGCCATCCATCCATTTGGAAATATAATTTTAGGTAAAGATCCAAAGAATGAGTTAAATCCAAAGCTCCAATAGACCTCACCACAGAAAACAGTGGAGAGAGTGACGCCCACCATTAAAAACTTAAATAAGCCACAAAAATTTTTGATCAAGCTGATACTTGTTTTTTTCCCTTCTTTCATGTCTGTGTTAACTTGTGAACAGGTTGGATTTCAAATAAAATTCACGGTGAGCCTTAGGAAGGTTTCAATGGTAGGCATCAATCTGGCCACTGTTTTTTTGTGGTGGGGTCAACTAAATATTTGGATCTGCTTCATTATTTAACTCATGCTCTAAAATTAAATCTCCAAATAGATGGACGGTGTAGATAAAGCACATACATCAAAGTGGGCCCATATACATCATAGTGGGCCCATGGAACTTGATGATGTCACTTCGGTAGCGAATCTCCCTATTCCGATTGGTTGGTGTACCTCACACCCGCTACATACTGTATTGACATCAACAAGTTCTGTGGGTCCCATCATGAGGTATGTGTTATATTCAAACCATCCATCCATTTGGCGAGCTCATATTAAAGCTTGAGATGAAAAATAAGCTGCAAAAAGCAGTGGGGGATTAAACATCTACCATTGAAACCATTTTTTGGGGTCATAAAATTTTTAGATCAATATGATTTTATTTTATTTTTTTCCTCTTCATACAGGTATTTGTGACCTTATGAACATATTGGATGGAAAATAAACTTAAATAGGCCACGAAAGTTTTGGATCAATAAGTTTTCACTTCATCCAATTGGGAATGACCTTATAAACGGTTTGGATAGCATATAAATAGACGCTGGGCCTTATTTGAAGGTTTTGTTACTGCTAGTGTTCAATCGTATGCAACACATAGTGACAATCTTCCCACTAAGAGGAATAAAGGGCCTTATGATGATATTTTAATTTTTTGTTAAGTATTTTAGTTTATTTGTAATAAATATAATGATTTTATTTTCATTTAATAAAAAAAATAATTTCTTTATAATGTAAAACATTTCCAAATGAGAGATAGCCGCAAATGTGTCAAATTAACATATTTCAAACATTTAAGATGTTTGTTAACAAACAGTTTGTTTCATATTCAATACTTAATTTTTAGACTTCAACCATAATTATCAAACAAGTTTTTTTACTTCAAATTTCAGATACAGGCGTCAAATTTCAGATTCAATCTTTAAACTTCAGGTTTAACAACACAGATTTCAGATTCAATCTTTAAACTTCAGATTTAACAATATGCATTTTCAACATCTCACAATATTGTCATGGAATTTTACTTATACGATATTATTGTGTTAATAATATTGTCTAAGTAAAATTCAGTTTTGTTTTTTGTGTGTGTGTGTGTGTGTGTGATTTTTACTGAGATTTCAATGGAAATTTTTTCCAAGCCAAAATAATTCAGTTTATACTTGTATATTCAATTGTTAAAAATTACTAAATAATATGGCGAGAAAAGCGTGAAACCTGGAAATAATATGGCAATTTCTCTGCTGAGAACGAGATTTGTTAAGCATCATTTAAAAATAAAAAATCTGGAAATAAAATGACTCCACTTCGTCAACACTCTACAGTTAAGGTCGACCAGCACATGGACCCTCGTCAATGACTTAGGTATTTCATCTCTGAAGAAATGTATAATAAATGGACCACATTTTGAACAGTACACAGGAGCTTTTCATTTTGACATGTGGGCCCCATTGTTCAATAATCTAGGTCGTTGGTCTGTTGCATCCTGCAGGAGATGAACTACTCTTCAAAGTTATTCTAGACAGGACAATATAAAATTTTCATCTGTGGTCTACAATAGACGGTCAAGATGAGGGAAATGCAACAATATACAACAACCGTCGAGTGAGAATGGTCAAAATATTGGTGGCTGATATCTTCCGATCTTGGTGATTTTTGGAGGATTACTCATCCATTGTGGGACTCAACAGACCAATGGATTGGATTACTAGCAATAGACTCCATTTGTCAGAATTGAAAACCCATTAATATTATGTGGGCCACCTATCATATAATTCATGGCAATGAAAATGAAATCCATAATCTCATAACCTAATCAACCAAACACTCCCTATATAAACATCCAGACTCGACCAGTAGCGACACCAAACTCTTGAGAGAGAGAGAGAGAGAGAGAGAGAGAGAGAGAGAGAGAGAGATGGATGGCTCCTCTTCTTCAAATATCAGTTCCCATGGCTTCATTGCTACTTGCATTGAGTACCATGTTCCTCTTCCCAAAGCTTGGACATGCCGAGCATGCAGGCATTACCAGGCACTACAAGTTCGACGTATATATGTCTTACCCCGTTTCTCGCCGAGCTAATTCCATTTACTATGTTCTTCTCTGATGTTTTTGAACTGTTTGTTGGCAGATTCAATTGCAGAATGTGGCGCGGCGCCTGTGCCACACGAAGAGCATCGTGACCGTCAATGGCCAGTTTCCGGGGCCCAAGATGCCAGAGAAGGTGACAGGGTCGTTGTTAAGGTGGTTAACCATGTTCAGAACAATATCACCCTAGCCTGAATTAGTATGGAACCATCTTACAACTTTAATATATGTTTTCTTATGAGGAATGATATGATCATATGCCCAACCAATTGATGGAGATTTTCTCCTAATGGCTCCACCGGTCAAGTGCCTCGCACCACCGGTCGAGGGTGGTGCTCAACCAGTTGAGTGGCGCTCGACTCAAAGTCCAGTGACCAATTGCGTTTATTCTTCCGTATTGCTCGACTAGTCGAGGAGTCTGCTCGACTGGTCGAGGGTCCGCTCGACTGGTTGAGGACTCTGCTGGACCAGTCGAGGTTATGGAGATTCATGTCCTGATTTTGTGCGGACTGCGTAAATTTGAGATAGTTTTCAAAGAGGTGGGAAGCATGTTGCCTAAACTATAAATATGGGTCCCTACGACTATTCTAGGGAATGTAAGAGAGTTTCCTAAAGCTTTGTAAGGGTTTTCTAAAAGGTTTAGGGCTACCAAAGGGGTGTGTGTGTGTGTGTGTGTGTGTGTGTGAGAGAGAGAGAGAGAGAGAGAGAGAGAGAGAGGAAGTTCGTGGAAGGGAGGTTTTGCTCATAGAAGTGATCTACTGTGCACTCGATATCTCAGCGCTTCTACGTCCTTGTAATTGGTGAGATCTCTCTATTTTTCTTTATTCTCTTATTGTTTATCCACTCCCGCGTGGGTGAAAAAGGTTTGATCCAAGCGGTGTGTGCTTGTGATCAGTTGTAACGTTCTACTTCATAGTGTATTGTTGATCTGGACGAGGTCTTGTGGTTTTTACCTCTTTGAGAGTTTTCCACGTAAAAATCTCTTGTGTCGTGTGGTTTGTGCTTTGATTTATTTCATTGATTTATTATCCCATAATTCTGGTATTTTTGGGAGGCTAGATCCTAAGGTTTTGTGCAATGGCCCCGAACAAAGTGGTATTAGAGCGTTCAGGTTAGTTGAACGGAGTAGGATCGGTTCTGAATTATGGAAGGTGGCTCATCAAGGATGATCAGTCTCAATGGTTCTAACTGGACCATATGGAAGGCTAAGATGGAGGAGTTGCTTTATTGCAAGGACTTATATTCTCCAATTCAAGACATATCAGCAAAGTCAAAGGATATGTCAGATGATGATTGGAAGAAGTTGGACTGGAAGGCGGTGGGGTTTATTAAACAATGGCTGAACGATTTCGTATTCCACCATGTGTCTACGGAGACCTCAGCCGCTAGCCTATGACTGAAATTGCAAGGGCTATATGAGAGGAAGACAACTGACAATAAGATTTTTTTGATAAGATGACTTATGAATCTCAAGTTCAAAGATGGTGGTTCTGTGGCAAAGCACATGAATGAGGTCAGCAACATATTGAACCAGCTCTCCGCTATGAAGATAGTCTTGGACGATGAATTACAGGCTTTGTTATTGCTTAGTTCATTGCCTAATAGACATTGGTGGTGTCTCTCAGTAACTCCGCGGTAGACGGAAAGGTGTCCATGGAACAGGTAACTACTTGTTTCTTCAATAAGGAGACAAGGAAGAAGTCTCAGGGGTCTACTCAACAAGAGACCCTTGTGATACAAGATCGAGGGAGAGGAAAGAACAGAAAGGGCGGGAAGACTCAAGATAAATCAAGAGGTAAGTCAAGTACAATGAAGGATGTTGAATGTTGAAATTGTGGTAAGAAGGGCCACTACAAGTATTAATGTCATAAGAAGAAGAATGGCAAGAAAGGAAAAGGAAAGGAGAAAGAAGATGAATCAGATTCCACTGCGGTCACTTCAGATAGTGATGGTGTAGTTATTGTTTCAGTAAATCATGATGTTATTTCACGGCTATGAGTCAGGACACCGACTGGGTGATTGACTCAGGAGCCTCGTTTTATGCGACTCCACGCAGAGATTTCTTCACAAGCTACAGGTCATGTGACTTTGGGACTGTGAAGATGGAAAATTATGTCGTATTGAAGATCATAGGGGTCAGTGATATTTGTGTGAAGACTGATGTAGGCTGCACATTAGTTTTCAGGGATGTGAGGCACATTCCAGACTTTCGTCTCAACTTGATGTCGATGGGAAGGTTGAATGATGATGGTTATGAAAGCCGATTTGTTGGTGGGCACTGAAAGCTCATCAAGGGTTCATTGATCGCAGTCAGAGGAAAGAAGTGTTGCACCCTTTACAAGGCAAGTGTCAGTGTGTGCAAGGGTGGGTTAAACGCAGCGGAAGATTCTTCTATTGACATATAGCACAGGCGTCTAAGCCACATCAGTGAAAAAGGGCTTCAGTTACTAGCAAAGAAGCGGCTCTTTCCAAAAGTGATAGGTATACCTCTCAAAACCTGTATTGATTGTTTATCAAGGAAACAGTATAGAGTTTCATTTATTAAATCTGCTTCTCATGTTAATAAAGTGCATGCATTAAATTTGGTTTATTCTGATGTTTGTGATCCTATGAGGACAAAAACCTTGGGTGGGGTATTGTATTTTGTCACTTTTATAGATGATGCATCTACGAGGGTTTGGGTTTATACTTTGAAATCTAAGGACAAGATCTTTAGTGTGTTTAAATTGTTTTATGCTATGGTCGAGAGAGACAGGTAGATTATTGAAGTACATTCGCACTGATAATGGTGGTGAATACATCGGCGACTTTCATGAGTATTGTAAGTTCCTGGGTATACGGCATGAAAAGTTGGTTCCCAAGACCCCCCGAATGAATTGCACAATTGTAGAGAGAATCAGATGTATGTTATCCCATGCGAAGTTGCCCAAGACGTTTTAAGGAGAAGCAATGCACACGGCAGTGTATTTGATAAACAAGTCTCCATTAGCCCTGTTGAATGGAGAAGTACTTGAGAAGGTATGGACTAGACAAGATCCATCGTACAGTCATCTCAGGGTGTTTGGATGTAAGGCATCCATTCACGTACTAAAGGACGAGAGGTCCAAGCTCGATATGAAAATTAGGCAGTGTGTGTTCTTGGGGTACGGTGATGAAAAGTTTGGTTATAAATTGTAGGATTCGACTGAGAAGAAGCTCGTCAAGAGCAGAGATGTGGTATTCTTTGAAGATCAATATATAGAAGACATTTGTAAGCCAAAGAAGACGCAGCCTAGTTCAAGAGAGCTCGAGGATATGGATCCGGTTATTCCTCCCGTGGTGCCTGATGACGGGGGAGTACAGCAAAGTGCAGAAGACGAGGGAGTTCCTACAAAAGATGGACTAGGGGAGCAGCCCCCACCTGATTCACCTGTTGAGCTACAGGTGAGGAGGTCATCTAGGGACAGACAACCGTTCAAGAGGTACTCGCCACATGAGTACATTATGCTCACTGATGGGGGAGAGCCAGAAGATTATTCTTAGGCCCTAGCTGACGAGCATAAGGGGGAGTGGTTGAAAGCTATGCAAGAGGAGATAGAATTCTTGTATAAGAACCAAACCTATGATATGGTGAAATGGATACTATGGTATCTAAGAGGCTCATTCAGGTTGAGCATATGCTATGGTGATGGAAAACCTATGTTAGAAGGCTACAAATATGCAGATATGGCAGGTGACATAGACTCCAGGAAGTCTACATCGGGGTTCATGTTCACGTTTGCAGGGGGAGCAGTCTCTTGGCAGAGCAAGCTACAGAAAGTTGTAGCATTATCAATGACACAGGTTGACTACATTGCGGTCACAGAGGCATGTAAAGATATGCTTTGGATGAAGAGGTTCCTACAAGAACTTAGCCTGAAGCAGGAGCAGTATGTGGTCTATTACGATAGTCAAAGTGTTATACACTTGAGCAAGAATCCAAGTCAGCATTCCAAGTTGAAGCATATAGAGATTCGGTATTACTGGATCATAAATACTTTGGAACAGAAGGTGTTACAGCTTGAGAATGTCCACATGGACGATAATGGGTCAGACATAATGACCAAGGCATATTGCTCAAGGGCAAGTTCGATGTTTGTAGAAACCTAACTGGCTTAAAGATGACGGATTTCTCCTTAGTCAAAAAGGGAGAGATTTGATGGGAATTTTCTCCTCATGGCTTGACCGGTCGAGTGCCTCACACGACCGGTCAAGGGTGGTGCTCGACCAGTCGAGTGGCGCTCGACTCAAAGTTCAGCGATTAATTGTGTTTATTCTTCCACATTACTAGACCAGTCGAGGAGTTTGCTCGACCAGTCGAGGTTACGGAGATTCATGTCCGGATTTTGTGCGGACTGCATAAATTTGACGCAGTTTTTAAAGAGGTGCGGAAGCAAGTTGCCTAAACTATAAATAGGGGTCCTTAGGGTTGTTATAGGGAATGTAAGAGAGTTTTCTAAAGGGTTTAGGGCTATCAAAGGTGTGAGAGAGAAAGAGAGAAAGAGAGAGAGGAAGCTTGTGGAAGGGAGGTTCTACTCGTAAAGGTGATCTACTGTGCACTCGATATCTCAGTGCTTCTACGTCCTTGGAATCTGTGAGATCTCTCCGTTTTCTTTATTCTCTTATTGTTTATCCACTCCTGCGTGAGTGAAGAAGGTTTGATCCAAGCGGTGTGTGCTTGTCATCGATTGTAACGTTCTACTTCATAATGGATTGTTGATCTGGACGAGGTCCCGTGATTTTTACCTCTTTGAGGGTTTTCCACGTAAAAATCTTGTGTTGTATGGTTTGTGCTTTGATTTATTTCATTACTTTATTATCCCATAATTCTGGTGTTTTTGGGAGTCTAGATCCTAAGGTTTTGTGCAACGGCCCCCAACACTAATGATGTGGGGCCATTTTGTTAGAAACTTTCTATTGAGCCTACCTACATGAAAACCTCCCTACGGGGTATCCCATGGATGGATAGACATTCTCTTAATTGATCATGAGAATATATGGAAGCCATTAATGAGGTGTAACAATGCAAGGGGAATGATACAATGGACTAGTCTCTAATCCAGATCATTCATCTAGTTTGTCACACCACGCATTAGAAATAGCCTGTAAATCGACATGGGCCCAACCATGTTATAACCAACCTGATCTACCACAAGTAGGAAAAACGTATATCTCTGTAACTATGAGGAGATTACAATTAGAATATGCTTGTGTATTAACCCAAAATGCATTTGATTTGAATTGTTTGATGGATGGTGGATTTGAGAACAGGCATGGAGTTCGACAACTCAGGAGTGGATGGGCAGATGGGCCTGCGTATGTGACCCAGTGCACCATCCAAACTGGCCAAACCTACGTCTACAACTTCACGATTATCGGCCCCAAGGGGTACCCTCTTTTGGCATGCACACATCTCATGGATGAGATCGACCCTCTACGGTCCCATTGTGATCCTCCCCAAGCGCGGCGTCCCTTACCCATTCATCAAACCATACAAGAAGTATCGATCATCTTCGGTAATCACAAGCACAAAATCTTATGATTATACAGCCTAAATACAATAAATCAAGATAATTAAAACAAACTTGAATCCGAATCGCAGGTGAGTGGTTTAATGCAGACACTGAAGCCATCATCACACAAGCTTTACAGACGGGAGGCGGCCCGAACGTATCCGATGTGTACGCTATCAATGGCCTCCCTGGTCCCTTGTACAACTGCTCAGCAAGAGGTAGTTCTACTTCCCATGTGGTAATTTTGGAATATGGATTGTGAGCTAGAGGCTAGGCCCAGGAATCGGAAGCATGGCCTATTTACAATTCCCTCTCTACCCCATTTCTCTCACTATTCTTTGGGGTTGGATGATGTGCTACAGATACATTCAATCTGAGTGTGGAGCCCGGGAAGATGTCTCCCCTCCGTCTGATCAATGCTACACTCAATGATGAGCTCTTCTTCAGCATCGCCAACCACACCCTCACCATCGTTGATGTCGACGCCGTCTATGTTAAGCCGTTTGAGACCGACATCCTCCTTATCACAACAGGCCAAACCACAAACGTCCTCCTAAAGACCAAACCATGCACATTACCTAAATGACACTTCCTTCACCACTAACTACACCAATAGATTGCCTAGCCTGGCCAGTGAGCAATTCCCAGCCAACGTTCCTCAGACTGTCGATAAGTGGTTCTTCTTCACAGTCAGCCTTGGGACCAAGCCATGTCCCAAGAACCAAACCTGCCGAGGACCCAATGGCACCAATTTCGTTGCATCCGTCAACAATGTCTCGTTTGTCCAACCGACCACAGCCCTCCTCCAGGCCCACTTCTTCGGGCAATCCAACGGTGTGTACAACACCAACTTCCCAAATAACCCTCTATTCCCATTTAATTACACGGGTACCCCTCCTAACAACACAATTGTGAGCAATGGAACTAAGGTGGTGGTGCTTCCATTCAATGCAAGCATTGAGCTGGTGATGGAGGACACTAGCATTCTAGGAGCGGAGAGTCACCCTCTCCATCTCCATGGTTTCAATTTCTTTGTTGTCGGGCAAGGCTTCGGAAACTACAACCCCAACGAGGATCCCTCTAACTTCAATCTCATCGACCCTGTCGAAAGAAATACCGTCGGAGTTCCGTCGGGCGGTTGGGTCGCCATCCGCTTCCAGGCAGACAATCCAGGTCAGTAATGTATCTAAAAAGCACCTGGCCAGTAATTTTGAAATGGGCTTTTGGAATTTCTCATTTTCAAATGATTGCTTGATTCCCGCCAACTGTGCGCACCAACGCTCGGTACGCACTGTGTGCATTGAGTTTGTATTCTCACGAATCATGGGTTATTGTATCTCATCGATAACGGTATCCTGATGTGGTGATGTGGTGAGTCATGCAAGTGGAGCTCAGGTTTACTTAATCCAAACTGTCCAATCTGATGGTCCCATTCTGGATACGGAATCCATAGAGAATATCCGAAATTAGAAGATCCTGACCCTTTGATCAGTGACCTATAATAGATAGTTGATTAAAATACAGCAAAGGTCCAGAAAGAAGGCCAGATTTTGTATGACTTGTATCTACGAAGCTGGAGTATTTTTAGGAATATCCACCATGCATGGCGGAGCCCACCAGTTTGACGGTTCTGATCATCTATCGGAGGGCTCCACTTGAACCAATGGACGCATCATGGAACTCTTCCCGTTCATTCTTTCATACAAGGATAATCTAATACGTAATTTTAAGCTGACTTGGCATGATTGATGACGTGGCAACAGGTGTATGGTTCATGCACTGCCACCTGGAAGTCCATACCAGCCGGGGCCTGGAGATGGTGTGGGTCGTCTTGGACGGGAAGCTGCCCAATCAGAAACTGCCACCTCCACCTTCCGATCTTCCCAAGTGTTGACCTTGGACGTCTGTGAAAGTCTCATTTCGTTTGGAGTGTGGCCCACTCTCTTTGATTTTCATATTTATTTTCATTCTGCATTTTTTTTTGGCCTCCATGAAAAGATGGAGTAGTTCTGTATTAGTAGAATTGAGTTTCTACAGGTGGCATCAATGAGATCAACGGTTTTGATTTCATCATCAGCTTATCATCATGCTACATTTTCCATTGAAAAAATGAGCACCGTAGAGGAGTCCGTACAACCTCCTTTTTTTTTTTTTCACCACCTGAAAAGTTATATCACTGAAGGTGATTTGGTTACATCACTGGAGGTGATTTTTAGGTAACGAGCGTTGATTTTTTTACGAAAATACTCTTGCCTATTATGGTAAAGTAGAGTTTTTTGACGAAACTCTGTTTTCGCCCTTCCGTCAGGGAAATCACTCGAGTACTCCCAAACCAAGTTCCTCTTAGTGTTGAAATCCAAGCTGGATCAAGACAAGTTCCTGTTAGATAGGGTGCTCCATCTCTCCTCCAACATTACGAACGTAGAGAAATGGTCCCCTGAGACGTTGCCTGGAGAGGAAGTAGTTTGGGTGCGATTATACGGCATTTCGGCGCACGCGTGGTTCAAATCGGTCCTCCTCGATTTGGGTCATCATCTGGGTAGGGTCACCCACATCGATCCAATAAGCGCGTACGAGATTTTCCAGAGTTTCGCTCGAATCAAAGGGATCATGAATCTAGGTACCAATCTGCAGAAGGTATTATCCCTTTTAGTCCTGGGGAAATATTTCCCGATCTTAGTAGAGAAGGAACCCACGGTTAGACCCAACGCCTCTCTGGTTGCTCCGGTATTCAAGGAAAGCACGAAGCAATGGGTGGAAAGGAGGTTTACTTCAGCTGCTACTGCAATTGATTCATGCCCACCAAATGTTTGTGCAATTGACGCAGAGCAGGAATCCACTGACCTGGACTTGAGTGGCACTAGACAATTCAGAACTCGTACAGACCCTCAGCAGTAACCCCCCCCCCCCCCCCCCCATGTATAAAATTCATCAGAGTGAGCACGTCAAGGCCAAGGTCAGGAGCCAGCGGATTGCACATGGATGCTGCTCGTTGCGCTCCTGATCAAAGCCAAGTACTAGAGGTAGTGGATAATGACAATTCCTATCTTCGCCCGGATGGAGTAATTATGGTTGAGGCTACCAGATCAGCTCAGGTGATGGTTACAGCTTTAATCTCTCATTCGTGCCGGTGAGCTGCGGTTGCCAGATCGATTGAACCAGCCCATGGCCAAGAAGGAACAAGGGACTGTCTTACTCTAGAACTTCAGCAAGACCATGGATCCAATATCCCTCAAATTCAGGTGGTCAGGTCATCCTCTCCATTTGAAACGCGCATCAGTCCACCATCCTTCCTTCCTGAATGCAGACCTGCTCATAAGACTTACCCCACTGTAACCTCTCCTTTGGGAACCCCTACTAATTCTACTCTCTCCTCGCCTAGGAATGCCATCCTGCTACAGCAGCCATGTCATAAGAGCAGGCCAACAAACATCACAGACATCATTTGCCCCAGCCCTTCTCTTCTTCAATGTCAGCTTCTTAGTCCACTGCACCAATCCTCATCACAGCACTGCACAATGGACATTCCCAGAGAGCTTTTTCCTCGGGATCCCACTACCTCTGAAGCCTCTCCCTAGGGAGATCTTCAATGCAACAACTCGGGACAATTAACCAGCAGTGTCAACATTCATCATTCAACTTGTCGTCGATCGAGATTGGAGGGCAATTCTTCGTTCAGGTTTGGGGAACATCCCTCCCTAAAGGTGGACTTTCTTCTCACCTCAACTGCAGACTCTGAAAATGAATCCGAGCAGGGTCTGATTAGAAGTCAGAGCCCTTCGCACCCTCCTCTCCCAAAAGGAAGTTCCCCATTTCCAAACGTTAGCAGATCCCCTAAGAGTAGGAACTTGCTGCTTCATCAGCATTTGGAGGTTGATTTATCTCCCTTCTTCATCCATCCGAATCCCCAAGAGAGTGACAGGACCAATACCAATCAGGACCTATCAGGGACAACAAAGTGCATGCAGGGGGACCAAGGTATAAATGCAGTAACCTATCAGCAACAGATATATTCACAAGATAACCTCCTTCTTCAGTCAAGGAACCAGCAAGGAAGGCTTTCATCCATTCGAATCAAAGCCCTAAGAAGAAGACTGCGGATTCTTTACAGCAAAGGGAATTGGGAGTCCCGATTAAGACGCATCAAACGCCATGTATCACGAATGGATAAAGTTCTTGTGTGGAACGCCCATGGGGTCAAAAATTGTAGGACAATCAGATCTCTGAAACGCTTGATTTCAACTCATAGCCCAGGGATTGTGGTCATCCTCGAACCGATGATTAGCAATACTCATCGAGTGAAAACTGGTATCAATTTGGGCTTTCACCTCTCATTCTCGAATGTTGTAGAGGACACTTCCGAGAGACGTAGCAGAGGATACTTCGATAGAGCGAGTGCTAGGGATTTCAGTGAGGCAATTGATAATGCTAGCCTTTCAGATGCAGGTTTCAATGGACCGCGCTTCACTTAGTGCAACAATCAATCCGGTACTTCCAGAAGTTGGGCCAGGCTAGATAGAATGCTCATCAATTCAGCCTGGGCTTCCGTTTTTCCGACTTTCCAGGTTGATCACCTTCCAAGATCTAGCTCCGACCACAGCCCTCTTCTTCTTTCCTTTCCTCCTTCACCGCTGTCGGTGCCTAAGCCTTTTAAATTTCAGAAGATGTGGACATTGGACAATTCTTTTTTGCAGGTGGTTAAGGAGGCCTGGAACAGTGTTGAATCCTATCATCCGGTTTTCAATGTCCTAGCCAAGTTGAAAAAGGTGAAAATTCAGCTCAAGATCTGGAACAGGGACCATTTTGGGGATATTTTTCAAAAGCTGAAGATGGCTGAAACTGAGGTGGCTGTCCTTGACCATCAATTACAGCAACCTGACCTACCTCAGGATGAATTATCATCCTTGCATCACAAATTTCTGGAGGCTTCAAATCAGCTCGATCAATGGGAGACAAAACACGAATTTTTCTGGAAACAGAAATCCAGATCTAGCTGGCTAAGTGAGGGAGACCGTAACACTAAATACTTCCATGCAGCTACCACAGAACGTCATCGAAGAGCAAGGATCGCAAGCATTCAGCTGCAATCAGGGGAGGTTGTGACAGATCACGAAGACATCAAAAGAGAAGATATTATTTATTTTGAAGAACTTTTCAAGGGCAGATCCAATTAGGTTACTACGGAGTTACTGGACTTGGTGCCTCAGCTTGTGACGCAAGAAATGAACAGCTCTCTCACTACTCCGCCTTCTATCCAGGAGGTTCAAGTAGCCATCCAATCAATCCCGTCTGATAGTGCGCCTGGGCCAGACGATTTCTCTGGTTTCTTCTACTCCACATGTTGGGATACATTGGTCGTGACATACACAACGCCATTGTTTATTTCTTCCAAGGTGGTAGAATTCCTCAAGTGGTTAATTCCACGCTCATCTGCTTGATTCCCAAGTGAGATGCTCCGATCAAATGGACTGATTTCATGCCTATAAGCCTTTGTCACTGTCTTTATAAAATCTTCTCTAAGATTATAGTAGTTCGTCTCAGTGGTATCCTCCCCTCTCTAATTTCCCCAGAACAAGGTGCTTTCATCAAAGGAAGAGTAATCTCAGAAAATATTGCTCTTGCCCAAGAATTATTCAAGGAAGTAAATAGGAAGAACAGAGGCAGTAATGTGGTGCTTAAACTTGATATGGAAAAAGCTTACGATAGAGTCGACTGGTTCTATCTTAAACAAGTTCTAATTCGTTTCGATTTTTGTGATAAGTGGGTGCGGCTAGTTGAAAATTGTTGGGCTTCCTGCTGGTTCTCGGTTCTCATTAATGGGGAGTCATCTGGTTTTTTCAAATCGTCTCGCAGTTTGTGTTGAGGGTCAAATATTGCATATTAGACCCCAGTTATTGCATGAATTTACGAACATAATATTGTTTAACGCCCGGTTTTAACTGTGTTTGTGATACAGGGTGTATTTGAGAGCATGGACGGTAAAAAGTCGCTAAAAAGCATGGATTTAATAATCTGAGGACACCAAGGCAAGGGACGGACTCTAAGAAACCAAGATCAAAGAATTCACCTGCCAGAGATCCAAGAAAACGGATAAACCGAAGCTCAAGTGGCCCAAAATTGGTACAAAATGCAAGATCACAGGGTTCCCACCATCCGTTCAGCTCGAAACTTCATACCTGACCTGAGGACGGTAAATTAACCGTACACGTCAAAATTCAGCCCTTGGGTTAGTGTGTAAGTGACCCGATGGACAAGATCAGCTAATAACCATTAAGAAAGCATCTTGGACATCCTTGAGAGATTAGGACTCAAACTGAACCGATGGAAAGATCATGAAAAACTGTGAATATCCGTTAAATTTCACCTCTTTTGGACGATACGGTAGGGAGAAATGGACGCCATGCATGGCATCCACGTGAAGGGATTGTATTTTTAAGGGTGAATGTTGTCCACACATCGGTTGAGCGTGTGGCCCACCCTAAAGTCGGATCTACTTCAAACTAGAGGCTGTGGGCCAACACTACGTCCATGATCTGATGAAGGGAGTGGATTTCTAGGACAGGCATCGCAGTGGACTCCACCTATTTTTTGCAAATCATCCAAATTTAGCCAAGCCAAACGTCCAGTGACGGATGTGCTAGCAATTGGGTTTTGATAGTGAGCCCCACCCATCGTCGAAAAGGATAATCTACATAGTCTATTAGAACCCCGAGGTCCTTTTTACCAAGGCCTAGGTGACAAGATTTTAAGAAACTAAGAAGATGGGATCATAACCATTCAAGCATGAGACGGACGGCGGAAAGGAAAGATTCAATGGGCCACACTAAATTCGAGAAAAAAATACCCATTTCTGGATGGTTTTTCGAGTACAACTCAATGGACGGCTTGAATTTCTTCAAAATACAACGAAGTGGACCCCACCAGCTTCGTCAGCAAGTGAATAAGCTTTGCTTGCGGCGTCGGCCAGCCGGACGCTGAGTCTACAAGTGGGTCCCACTTAGTGCCCAGTTCAATGATCCGAACCGTTCATCTGTCACATGAGGTGGCCAAGACCTTCACCTAGATGTCTGAATATTTTCATGCAACAAATGTGCGAAGATCTTAGCCGAACGGGAGATTGACAGTGAATTGAAAAGTGCGGTGGGACACACCTAATTCAAGCCAAAACAGATCATTCCTGGCTGATTTTTTTAGGCGAGTTAATTGGACGGGGTGGATTTCTCGTCTAATGTCAATCTTAGGCCTACCAATCATCACAGATACGTGGCGTTGGTTTTGATTCTGCTGCGTAAATAGAGAGTCTCCAACTCTGTTTCAACCACGCGTGACAAGAACCACCATTCCCTTCTCTATAAAAGGTGGTCAGAGGAGAAATTGGGGGAGACGTGGAGCACAGAGGAGAGAAAGAGTAGAGTTGTTATCTTTTATTTATTTATTTTTTTTTCTTTCTTTTGTTTATTTTATTTTTTTAAAAGATTAGCCTAATCATGTTTATGGGCTAAACCTCTTAGCTAAGGCTAAGAGGTGAAGCTTGTAGCGTGATGGGAGGACCTGTTGCTTGTGCCTTTTGTTTAAGACTGAATTAATATTGATTTTAGTGTGATTTTAAGGGAATGTTTTTAGTCTTTAATGGTCTGTTATGACTGAAATTACAATGGGTCTGCGATGGCTTTGAGCATGTTCTTCTCCCTTTTATGTTTATGACGTCAGGAAGCCCTGTTGTTCACCATCGTCTCCTGGCATGGTCGGATGGCGACTACCCTTCCTAACCTTCATGGCATGTTGATTGGTTGGTAATTAGTTTAATTCTGTTGTTTGCTTTGTCTCCTGGGCATGGTTTGGTGATGGAATCCATTCTAATTCATATACCTTTCATCTCTTGAAAACTATATCAACGGCAGTTCAGTTAATTTCCATGATTCGTGAAGCAGGCGTAAGATCTCCCTGATCTCTACAAGTGGATCCTCTGAATCCCTAGTTCCCTTTCTCTAAATTTTCTTCTCAGTTTAGATTAATATTTCATCATTATTCTTCAAATTACACTCAATTTAGATTTCATCTCATTCTAGTTCTAGTCCTAGTTAGTTTCAGATAACGTACAGGTTTCAGTCCCTGTGGATTCGACCTCGGTCTTACCGAGTTTATTACTACATCACAACCCTATACTTGGGGAGTGAACAAGTTTTTAGCACCGTTACCGGGGATTGACGGCTACGATTCTCTGAAATTAATTGGTTTTAGAATTAGATTAAGATTAGGATTGTACTAACTTTAATTTTAGATTTTTCTTTCTTAGAACTAACTTTCCTGTTTTGTAGGGTCTTTGATAGATTGTCTAAATTGGTAACTTCGTCCTAATTTCTCTACTTTTTCTATTTTTTTAGATTTGGTCTTATCTTTTAGATACTGACTTGGGTTGTTTTGTTTTGCAGGATCTTAACATAAGAACTTCTTATTTGGTAACACCTTTCTAACTTCTCCTCTTGCTTTCCATATTATTGTAGGATCTTTTCTTTTATTTTTCTAGGATTAGACTCAGAATTAGGGGTCTACCATGGAAGCATGGGTACGTGCATATGCTGAGATGGATAGGAGATATTGGGGAATGCCTGAGGGTTGTGGAATTCAACATATACCTCAAAATTTCTCTCCATCGAGAACAGACATTG
Organism: Magnolia changhungtana; assembly: GCA_030180095.1. NCBI lineage: Eukaryota > Viridiplantae > Streptophyta > Magnoliopsida > Magnoliales > Magnoliaceae > Magnolia > Magnolia changhungtana. Next base: position 3,960,567 of record JASAUF010000391.1, on the reverse strand, counting down.
AAAACCGACTAGAACGTTATATTCCATCGGTTAATAGGGCCGTATACGATCATAATTATGGGAATGAGGATTATTATCAACCATCATATTCTCCCATGTATGATTAGTATGACTATAACCAGTGGAACCATCAGAACTGGGAAGATGAACCAACAACATGTTGTAATAATTCTCTTGGATACCCTACCTTTGAGAACCAACCAGAAACGATCCAAGAGAACCCATTTCAGCATAACATGGAGTGTCTTACAGAAATTAGAAAAGCAATGGAAGCACTCAATTCGCGCCTCGAGAGGATAGAGGAAGCTCGCTCATCCCAACTACAATCCAATCCAGAAATATAATGCCAGGAAAGTGATCCTCACTCGCTTTTGACGAAATCTGGAATTTGGAATGAGGAGTTGGATTCCATTAATGAGCATATGGTTCAATTCCCCGATGAGTCGATCTCAATGACTATTCAAAAGAATGATGGAGATATATGGGTGTCTTTCAAATACAGTGATGATGACACACTTTCCTTACATGATACATAGGATCTCAATGATGAGGTAGAAGTTAGTTTATTCGAACCTCAACCAAATTTAGAATGTGAGGAAAGCGATCCCATCCCAAGTGTGCACTGCACAGAATTAGACGATGATGCGTATTGGGATGATGATCATGAATGTGCAACCCAAATTCCCCTAAAATCAATCTCAAGTTTGGTCCAAGTCAATGATCAAGACGTACACAAAGTGGTCGGTCATAATGAGCCACTCCCCTCACCTGACATGTCTGATTTAAAGGTAGAGGATGGGCCCCTTACAACCGACCCTTCTAACTCTTACGAGACATGTTTGGACCACTCCCCTGACTTACATGATGATATGATTCAGGAGATAAACGAGTTACTTGATACGACTCTGAAATTTGAAACTACCCAGTCGAGGCCACCATCTGAATTGTTGAATCTTGACGAGTCCAGGCCTCTTCTGAGTAGTATCAATGAACAGAGTCCGTACTTCAATACTTCGTCTACTAACCCTCTATCTGTATGTGCAGGGCTGAAGCAAGAGAGCGTACCTACTGTTAATTTTAAAGATGATGGGTTCCTTGGGCAGATCAGCACACACTTCAATGTGAAAAATGAGTCACTCTCAGCTGAATGTCCCAACTCTTTGGATGATTGCTTGGCACACTTTGCAGATTCAAATGATCCCATGATAAAAGACATAGTGAATGCCTTGCAAGACGACATCTCGGTAGTCATCACTGACCGAGAGAACCCCTACTCTGAAGCCCCTTCCTCCCCAGATCCTCACTATTTACCATTAAGGGAGGAGGAGCTAAAAATTGAACCGAAGTCTGATACTTCGGAATGTGTTGAGACTACACTACTTCTTGAAAATTTTTCTCAATTTGATCTACTTGTAGTCTCTGATTCACCATGGGATACTAACTTCGAAACTTTTTCTAACACAGGTGAATTATATATACTTTGGGTACCTCAAACGAATCAACGTCAAATTTTTAATGAGGTACATAAATTTCTCTGGAATGTCATGCTCCAGGGCATCCAAGCCTATTGCAAAAAGGGCTTTTGGATGATCCTGTTGAGGAACTTACTGAGAAACTTATCAAGATATTGGCCGGAAGAGGAACCTTGCGGTATGATCGAGTAGTTTTTCCCTGCTTTCATAGGACTAGAGTAGTTTGTTTTTGTTTTAGGATAGACGGTAAACTTAGCGCTCCTGGGAGGCAACCCAGCTTTTTAATTCATTTCATTTTTCTAGTTAGTTAGCTCAATGTTTGTGGGTAACATTACTGCAAACCGTCACGAGACTACAACTCGTCCACTAGGGGCAACCTAGGGGTTTAAAGGCTTGTTGCATACGCTAAATGCAATCGAGAGCACCTGCAAAACTAGTATAGGTAGGGTTTTATTTTTGTTATTTTTGTTGCTTTCTCTCTCGTGCTGATCGGCATCCATGATGCAATCTCTTGGTAAGTGTCTTTCGATTCATCATCCAGGTACTATCTTCCCATCACTTCACACTTCCTTTTGTTGTCCCATGTGCATTGCATGCTCCTATCTTTTACATTGAGGACAATGTAGATTTTAGGTTGGGGGTGGGAGATTAGGTTTCCTAATCAGTGTTTTCCTGGTCCTAAGCAAAATTTGTGAAAATTTTAAAATTTTTTTTGGAAATTCTTGTGAATTTGAAGTGATTTTGACGACTATCTTGGATTTAGAATTTCAAGATACGTAATGTTGGTAATTCATGACTCTTGGATTCAGTTATCTGTAGATTTCACAGTTAAGTCTGAATTATTAATCCATGATTAGAAGTTGTCAACATTGATTGAGTCATGATTTCACATGTCACATCTCACTTACCCATTGAGGTTTCAGTTTAATATTGAAGGATTAACTTGGTAATCACTAACCATGGAAGGAACCAGCCTGAACAGTTGCCTATCATGATCAATTGAAGAAAAAGAAAATACAAATGCCTTTGGAAAGGGATGGGCGAATAATCTTCACCATAGGTTTGCTCCCTATAGGTAAGGATTTGATTTCCCATGGATGATATGTGAAAAGGGTTGGGTGTACGATCTTTACCATAGGTTTGTTCCCTATAGGTAAGGATTTGATTTCCCTCCTTGGCGTACTTTTAATGGAAAAACAAAAGCTAAAAGAATAAAAAGATGATCTTTGAGGCAAGTTTTGGTAGTTATGAATTTTCTGATTGGTTACCAATGATATCATGAAATCGACAATTTGATCTCTTAATGATGATAGGCCGAGATTTCACTATACACCCATGGAACTCAATGTTTAGAATTATTCTAGTTTATGGATTAATATTTGAACTTGATTATGAAATTCACCGTACATAAGAGGCCAAGAGAAATTGATAATCAACATTCATGAATCTTAGAATTCTAATATCTGAAAAGTTTTTTTCGAAATATCACTTAAATTTATAGAAATTGTCCTGTAATTCTCAATTTATTTTTCCCATACTTTGCTCGGGACTAGCAAAATGCTGGTTGGGGGTTGTTTTGAGGGTCAAATATTGCATATTAGACCCCAGTTATTGCATGAATTTACGAACATAATATTGTTTAACGCCCGGTTTTAACTGTGTTTGTGATACAGGGTGTATTTGAGAGCATGGACGGTCAAAAGTCGCTAAAAAGCATGAATTTAATAATCTGAGGACACCAAGGCAAGGGACGGACTCTAAGGAACCAAGATCGAAGAATTCACCTGCTAGAGATCCAAGAAAACGGATAAACTGAAGCTCAAGTGGCCCAAAATTGGTACAGAATGCAAGATCACAGGGTTTCCACCATCCGTTCAGCTCGAAACTTCATACCTGACCTGAGGACCATAAATTAACCGTACACGTCAAAATTCAGCCCTTGGGTTAGTGTGTAAGTGACCCGATAGACAAGATCAGATAATAACCATTGATAAAGCATCTTGGACATCCTTGGGAAATTGGGACTCAAACTGAAACGATGGAAAGATCATGAAAAACGGTGAATATCCGTTAAATTTCACCTCTTTTGGACAATACGGTAGGGAGAAATAGACGGCAGAAGTTATCACGAAAGATAAGGGCAAATTTGTAAATATGGATGCCATGCATGGCATCCACGTGAAGGGATTGTATTTTTAAGGGTGAATGTTGTCCACACATTGGTTGAGCGTGTGGCCCACCCTAAAGTCGGATCTACTTCAAACTAGAGGCTGTGGGCCAACACTACGTCCATGATCTGATGAAGGGAGTGGATTTCTAGGACAGGCATCGCAGTGGACTCCACCTATTTTTTGCAAATCATCCAAATTTAGCCAAGCCAAACGTCCAGTGACGGACGTGCTAGCAATTGGGTTTTGATAGTGGGCCCCACCCATCGTCGAAAAGGATGATCTACACCGTCTATTAGAACCCCGAGGTCCTTCTTACCAAGGCCTAGGTGACAAGATTTTAAGAAACTAAGAAGATAGGATCATAACCATTCAAGCATGAGACGGACGGCGGCAAGGAAAGATTCAATGGCCACACTAAATTCGAGAAAAAATACCCATTTCTAGATGGTTTTTCGAGTACAACTCAATGGACGGCTTGGATTTCTTCAAAATACAACGAAGTGGACCCCACCAGCTTCGTCAGCAAATAAATGAGCTTTGCTTCGCAGGTGTCAGCGAAAGTCGGACGCTGAGTCTACAAGTGGGTCCCACTCAGTGCCCAGTTCAATGATCTGAACCGTTCATCTGTCACATGAGGTGGCCAAGACCTTCACCTAGATGTCTGAATATTTTCATGCAACAAATGTGTGAAGATCTCAGCCGAACGGGAGATTGACGGTGAATTGAAAAGTGCGGTGGGACACACCTAATTCAAGCCAAAACAGTTTATTCTTGGCTGATTTTTTGAGGCGAGTTAATTGGACGGGATGGATTTCTCGTCTAATGTCAATCTTAGGCCTACCAATCATCACAGATACGTGGCGTTGGTTTTGATTCTGCTGCGTAAACAGAGAGTCTCCAACTCTGTTTCAACCACGCGCAGCAACCACCATTCCCTTCTCTATAAAAGGTGGTCAGAGGAGAAATTGGGGGGAGACGTGGAGCACAGAGGAGAGAAAGAGTAGAGTTGTTATCTTTTATTTATTTATTTTTTTTTTTTTTCTTTTGTTTATTTTATTTTTTTAAAAGATTAGCCTAATCATGTTTATGGGCTAAACCTCTTAGCTAGGGCTAAGAGGTGAAGCTTGTAGCGTGATGGGAGGACTTGTTGCTTGTGCCTTTTGTTTAAGACTGAATTAATATTGATTTTAGTGTGATTTTAAGGGAATGTTTTTAGTCTTTAATGGCCTGTTATGACTGAAATTACAATGGGTCTGCGATGGCTTTGAGCATGTTCTTCTCCCTTTTATGTTTATGATGTCAGGAAGTCCTGTTATTCACCATCGTCTCCTGGGCATGGTCAGATGACGGTATCCTTCCTAACCTTCATGGCATGTTGATTGGTTGGTAATTAGTTTAATTCTGTTGTTTGCTTTGTCTCCTGGGCATGGTTTGGTGATGGAATCCATTCTAATTCATATACCTTTCATCTCTTGAAAACTATATCAGCGGTAGTTCAGTTAATTTCCATGATTCGTGAAGCAGGCGTAAGATCTCCCTGATCTCTACAAGTGGATCCTCTGAATCTCTAGTTCCCTTTCTCTAAATTTTCTTCTCAGTTTAGATTAATATTTCATCACTATTCTTCAAATTACACTCAATTTAGATTTCATCTCATTCTAGTTCTAGTCCTAGTTAGTTTCAGATAACGTACAGGTTTCAGTCCCTGTGGATTCGACCTCAGTCTTATCGAGTTTATTACTACATCACAACCCTATACTTTGGGAGTGAACAGTTTGAGGCAGGGCGATCCGCTTTCGCCTAGCCTCTTCATTTTGGGAGCAGATGTCTTAAGCCGTAGCCTCCACCACTTGATGGGAAAAGGTAGTTGCCTTCCTTTCTCGTTAGGGAGAGGCTGCCCGCGTGTCTCTCATCTGCTTTACGCAAATGACACCCTTCTCTTTCTTAATAGTGGCAGGGCCTCTATGAGGCAAATTACGGCTTTATTGGAAGAGTACCAAATCAGCATCGGGCTAACTTATGAATTGCGGCTTTTCAATGACACCCTTCTCTTTCTTAAGGTTTTCAATGAGGGGGCCAAGATTGCATGGACATGGAAAGGTTGGAAAACCATTACGGAGAGGCTTCGTCGGCTCGCCTCGGTAATTTTCAAGCATGTTTATAGGGAGGGCAATACCACGGCGGACAGCCTTGCGAGAGTGGGAAGTGTGTCTCAATCCTCATCCTTTTTCCCCTGCATTGCTGATCTCCCTCGGCATGTGCGGGGCAGCCTTTTCCTCGACAAGGTGGGGCTTGGTGCGATTAGAGAGAGGAAGCCTTAATGCATGCCCCTCCCCATTCCTCCTCTTTGTTTCTTCTCTTTCTTTAGTACGACCTTTACGATAGGTCTTCCTTGACCTTTTTTTTGGAGGAAGACCCGAAGCATTGTAAATTTTTGCCCTGATTGAATATATGAGTAGTCTTTTTGAAAAAAAAAAAAAAAAGCAGAGGTATTTTCTTCTTATTGGGTTTGTCCATATGAATAGTAGTCTAGTTTGGTAATTAAGGTTTTTTCGAGTCGAATGAAATAACGTAGGTAGTCCGTCAGGTATATACTAAAAACGTACCCTTTTGCATTTTATAGCCGTTTAAAAATGAGTTGGTAATCCATGGTCTCTAGATGCATGGAATTCTAGTTCGTTGTACTGTACGTGTGGACGTGTGCATGATAATACGAACCGTTTATCCTGTGGGGTACTCCACTATTGATAGTCCACAGACAAAAAAATAGCCTCGATCAGACCGTCCAAACATCTAATAAATGCCCTGTTTCTACTTGTGGACATACAGAATGAACAGTTCGAATCGTCCATGAATGCGACATTGGGGGCTGGCAAAACCCTGGAGCATGGTGATAGTGTTGTTGTTGTTTTTTTTTTTTTTTTTTTTTTTTTTTGTTAAAGCATGGAGATAGTTTAACACCATTTTGAAATTGCAGGTGAACCATGGAATATGTGCCTAGTGGCAGACTAATCTTGTTTTCCAAATCTGTCCAAGTGAGGATGGAACTTTACCATATCCATAAAAAATGGTGGGCCATCAAATGGATGGCTAAACATATATATTATGGTCAACAATGGACATTCAACGGGTGAGATCAGTCCAATAAGACTGTCTGAATGGCATGAATTTCGGTGTATAATCCATCAATAATAGGACTCATGGTTCGGATGGCCGGAATTGCATCACGTGTTCCATCAGTACAGTGATACAAGTACTCCTGCCCACATTTAAATGGTGATCGAGTACAAAGTATGGCATTTTTAAAGGCTGCCAAGTTACGTGAATGGAGTTCCCATTTTATGTATCGACATGATTCGTTTGCACGTAGGAGGCATCGGAGCTACCGTTGAAATGGACAGGATTAGTACACTTTTTAAGAAATGATATTTATAATGTCAGAATATGCATAAATAATCCTTTATTCATTGTATTAACGTCAAAGGAGTCTATCTCCAACCAATGGGACACACCAAAAGGTGTATGAATCAATCCAAGTCATTGAATAAGCGTCTTACTAGGATATATATATATATATATATATATATATATATATATATATATATATATATATATATATATATATATATATGTTTTCGCTCCATTGTTATGGAATCTGACTCAGCTTGGGCTGTCCAAAGTCTGCAACAGCACTCCACTTCTTGGAAATGGACCTATTAGCTCAGTAGAATCAGCACTCTATTGGCCCAGGATCCTTCTCGCTGACTCATATCCTGCGTGAAGCCAACGGGCCGGCTGACAGTCTTGCTAAGCTGGGTAGTAAACAACAAACTGATAGTCTCTTCCATAGTATGTCTTCTCTTCCTCATTTCATAAGGGGCTAGATTCTCCTGGATAAAATGGGGCTGGGTGAGCTTCGATCTTTTAAATGAAGTTGGTGATGGGGATTTTTCTCCTCATTGTTAGGATCGATGAAATCGAACAGGTTTCGATATCATCGATAATTTCAGGATTTTTCACTGCTGGTTGCTAGACAATTTTTTTGTCCTGTCGATATCATCGAGAGACTTTCAAATGATATCAAGGCTGTCATCAAGAGTAGCTCGATAGCATCAATAATTGTTGGAATTTTCACCCCTTGTCGCTGGACAGTTTTTATCCCGTCTTGATATCATCGAGAGACCTTCAGATGATATCAAAGCTGTTATCGAGAGACCTTCGATATCATCGATGAGTTCCACAAATGCGATTGCGAAAACGCAGATTTTGTGGATTTTATTTCCTATTTGGATTCTACCTCTTTCTATTCTTATATAAAGGGGTGTATGCGGGATTGGGGTGTATTACAGGGCATTCTAAGTTTTCTAAAGGTTTTCTAGGAGAGCTTAGGGCTATCAAAAGGTGAGAGAGAGAGAGAGAGAAAGAGAGAGAGAGAGGAAGCTTGTGGAAGGCAGATTCTGCTCGTAGAGGTGATCTACTTCGCAGTCCATGTCTCAGCGCTTCTACGTCCTCATGATCGGTGAGATCTCTCCATTTTCTTTTATTTCTCTTATTATTTATCCACTCCTGCTTGAGTGAAAAAGGTTTGATCTAAGTGGTGTGTGCTTGTGATCGGTTGTAACGTTTTGCTTTATAGTGGATTATTGATCTAGACAAGGTCTTGTGGTTCTTACCTCTTTGAGAGTTTTCACATAAAAATCCCTGGTGTGGTGTGGTTTATGTTTTGATTTAGTTCATTGCATTATTATTCCATAATTCTAGTTTGTTTCAGGAGGCTAGATCCTAAGGTTTTGTGCAAGGGCCCCAACAAAATGGTATTAGAGCTAAGTTCATTAAACGAGTAGGATCGGTTTTGAATTATGGAAGGTGGCTCATCAAGGATGATCAACCTCAATGGTTCTAACTGGACCATATGGAAGGCTAAGATGGAGGACTTGCTTTATTGCAAGGACCTATATTCTCCAATTTTAGGCATATTAGCAAAATCCAAGGATATGACTGATGATGATTGGAAGAAGATGGACCGAAAGGTGGGGGGTTTATTAGGCAATGGTCGAATGATTCTGTGTTTCACCATGTGTCTACAGAGACCTCAGCCGCTAGCCTATGGCTGAAATTGCAAGGGCTGTATGAGAGGTAGACAGCCAGTAATAAGATTTTTCTGATAAGGCAACTTGTGAATCTCAAGTTCAAAGATGGTGGTTCTGTGGCCGAGCACATGAATGAGGTCAGTAATATAGTGAACCAACTCTCCTCCATGAAAATGGTTTTGGATGATGAATTGCAAGCTTTACTATTGCTTAGTTCATTGCCTGGCAGTTGGGAGACATTGGTAGTGTCTCTAAGTAACTCCACACCAGACGGAAAGATATCCATGGAACAGGTAACCAGTTGTCTCTTCAATAAGGAGACAAAGAGGAAGTCTCAGGAGTTTACTGAGCAAGAGGCCCTTGTAACACAAGAACGGGGGAGAGGAAAGAATAGGAAGGGCAGGAAGGCCCGAGATAAATCAAGAGGCAAGTCGAATAACAGAAAAGATGTTGATTGCTGGAATTGTGACAAGAAGGGCCACTACAAGCATGAATGTCGTGGTAAGAAAAACAACAAGAAAGGAAAAGGGAAAGAAAATGAATCAAATTCCATTGCGGTCGCTTCAGATGGTGACGTTGTAGTTATTCTTTCTGCAGATCATGATGTATGTCTCACAGCTACGAGTCAGGACACCGACTGGGTGATTGACTCGGGAGCTTCGTTTCATGCGACTTCATGCAGGGACTTCTTCATAAGCTACAAGTCTGGTGACTCTGGGACTGTGAAGATGGAAAATTCTGGCGTATCAAAGATTGTGGGAGTCAGTGATATTTGTGTGAAGACAGATGTGGGCTACACATTGGTTCTCAGTGATGTAAGGCATATCTCAGACCTTCGCCTCAACTTGATGTTGACAGAAAGGTTGGATGATGACGATTATGAAAGCTGGTTTGCTGGTGGGCGCTGGAAGCTCATCAAGGGTTTGTTAATCACGGCTAGAGGATTGAAGTGTTGCACCCTGTATAAGGCAAGTGTCAGAATGTGCAAGGGTGGGTTGAATGCAGCGGAAGATTCAGCTATTGACATGTGACACACGCGTCTAGGCCACATGAGTGAAAAAGAGCTTCAGCTACTAGCAAAGAAGCAGCTCCTTCCAGACATGACAGGTACATCTCTTAAAACCTGTCTTAATTATTTATCAGAGAAACAACATAGTGTTTCATTTATTAAAACTACTTCTGATGTTAATAAAGTGCATGCATTAGATTTGGTTTATTCTAATGTTTGTGGTCCTATGAGGACAAAAACCTTAGGTGGGGCATTGTATTTTGTCACTTTTATAGATGATGCATCTAGGAGGGTTTGAGTTTATGCTTTAAAATCCAAGGATGAGATCTTTGGTGTGTTTAAATTGCTTCATGCTATGGTCGAGAGAGAGAGAGAGAGAGAGAGAGAGAGAGAGAGAGACAGGTAGATCATTGAAGTGCATCCGCACTGACAATGGTGGTGAATACATTGGCGACTTTCATGAGTACTACAAGTCCCTGGGTATACGGCATGAACAGACGGTTCCCAAGACCCCCAAGCATAATGGTGTAGCTGAGCGAATGAATCGCACCATTGTTGAGAGAATCAGATGAATGTTATCCCATGTGAAATTGTTCAAGATGTTTTGGGGAGAAGCAATGCACACAGCGGTGTATTTGATAAACAGGTCTCCATCAGCCCCGTTGAATGGAGAAGTACCTGAGAAGGTGTGGACTGGATAGGATCCGTCGTACAGTCATCTCAGGGTATTTGGATGTAGGGCATCCGTTCACGTACCAAAGGACGAGAAGTCCAAGCTCGATATGAAGATCGGGCAGTGTGTGTTCTTAGGGTACGATGGTAAAAAATTCGGTTACAGATTGTGGGATTCGACCGAGAGGAAGCTTGTCAGGAGCAAAGATGTGGTTTTCTTTTAAGATCAGTGTATAGAAGACATTGGTAAGTCAGAGAAGAACCAGCCTAGTTTAGGTGAGCTAGAGGACATAGATCCGGTTACTCCTCCTGTGGTGCCTGATGACGGGAGAGTACAGCAAGGTGCAGAGGATGAGGGAGTTTCTTCAGAAGATGAACCAGGGGAGCAGCTCCCACTTGATCCACCTGTTGAGCCACAGGTGAGGAGGTCATCTAGGGACAGACAGTCATCTAAAAGGTACTCGCTGCATGAGTACATTATGCTCACTGATGGAGGAGAGCCAGAAGATTATTCTGAGGCCCTAGCTAATAAGCATAAGGAGGAGTGGTTGAAAGCTATGCAAGAAGAGATGGAATCCTTGCATAAGAACCACACCTATGACATGGTTAAACTGCCTAAGGGCAAGAAAGCTTTAAACAACAAGTGGGTGTTCAGAAAGAAGATTGAGTAGAAGAATTCACAGACGAGGTTCAAGGCCAGACTTGCGGTGAAAGGGTTTGGTCAGAGGAAAGGCATAGACTTTGAGGAGATATTCTCACCAGTGGTGAAGATAACATTCATACGGATGTTGCTTGGATTGACGACTGGCATGGATCTGGAGATAGAGTAGTTAGATGTTAAAGCTGCCTTCCTCCATGGTGATCTGGAAGAAAAGATATATATGCACCAACCAGAGGGGTTCGAAGTCAAGGGCAAAGAGCATATGGTGTGTAGGCTGAGGAAGAGCTTGTATGAGCTGAAACAAGCTCCACAGCAATGGTACAAGAAGTTCGACTCATTTATGTTGAAGCATGGATATAACAGAACAGAGTCGGACCACTATGTGTTCATGCGCAAGTTCTCAGATGATGATTTCTTAGTTCTGCTATTATATGTTGATGACATGCTCATCATGGGAAAAGACATCAAGAAAATCGATAGGCTGAAACAAGATTTGGGTAAGTCGTTTATGATGAAAGACTTAGGCCCGGCTAAATAAATCCTAGGAATGGAGATAACCAGTGACAGAAACAGCAAGAAGCTTTGGCTGTCACAAGAGTGGTATATTGAGAAAGTCCTAGAGCGATTCAATATGAATGCAGCGAAGCCAGTCAGTACTCCATTGGATGGTCACTTCAGATTGAGTGACAGGCAGTGTCCCAAGACGAAGACAGAGGTGGAAGAGATGCAGAAGATACCCTACGCGTCAGCTGTTGGAAGTTTGATGTATGTTATGGTGTGTACATGCCCAGACATAGCATATGCGGTTGGTGTTGTCAACCAATATCCTGCCAATCCTGTCAAAGAGCATTGGGTAACGGTGAAGTGGATACTAAGGTATTTAAGAGGCTCGTCCAGTTTGAGCTTATGCTATGGTGACGGAAAACCTGTGTTAGAGGGCTACACAAATACAGATATGGCAGGCAACATAGACTCCAGGAAGTCTACATCGGGGTTCATATTTACGTTTCCAGGGGGAGCGATTTCTTGGCAGAGTAAGCTACAGAAGGTCATAACATTGTCGACGACAGAGGCCGAGTACATTGCAGTCACAGAGGCATGTAAAGAGATGCTTTGGATGAAGAGGTTTCTACAAGAACTTAGCCTGAAGGAAGAGTAGCACGTGGTCTATTACGATAGTCAAAGTGTTATATACTTGAGCAAGAATCCAAGTCAGCACTCCAAGTCGAAGCACATAGAGGTTCGGTATCACTGGATCAGGGATATTTTGGAACACAAGGTGTTACAGCTTGAGAAGGTCCACATGGACGATAATGGGTCAGACATGATGACCAAGGCTTTGCTCAAGGGCAAGTTCGAGGTTTGTAGAAACCAGGCTGGCTTGAAGAAGGTGAACTCCTCCTGAGTCATAAAGGGGGAGGTTTGATGGAGATTTTTCTCCTCATTGTTGGGATCGATGAAATCGAACAGGTTTCGATATCATCGATAACTGTAGGATTTTTTACTGCTGGTTGCTGGACAGTTTTTTTTCCTGTCGATATCATCGAGAGACTTTCAGATGATATCGAGGCTGTCATCGAGAGTGGCTCGATGACATCAATAATTGTTGAAATTTTCACCCTGGTCGCTGGACAGTTTTTGTCTCATCTTGATATCATCGAGAGACCTTTAGATGATATCGAAGCTGTTATCGGGAGACCTTCGATATCATCGACGAGTTCCGCAGATGCAATTACGAAAACGCAGATTTTGTGAATTTTATTTCCTATTTGGATTCTACCTCTTTCTATTCTTATATAAAGGGGTGTATGAAGGATTGGGGTGTATTCCAGGGTATTCTAAGTTTCCTAAAGGTTTTCTAAGAGGGCTTTGGGCTATCAAAAGGTGAGAGAGAGAGAAAGAGAGAGAGAGAGAGGAAGCTTGTGGAAGGTTGATTCTGCTCATAGAGGTGATCTACTTCGCAGCCCACGTCTCAGCGCTTCTACGTCCTCGTGATCGGTGAGATCTCTCCGTTTTCTTTTGTTTCTTTTATTATTTATCCACTCATGCGTGAGTGAAGAAGGTTTGATCCAAGCGGTGTGTGCTTGTGATTGGTTGTAACGTTCTGCTTTATAATGGATTGTTGATCTGGACGAGGTCTCGTGGTTTTTACCTCTTTGAGGGTTTTCCATGTAAAAATCCTTGGTGTGGTGTGGTTTATGTTTTGATTTAGTTCATTGCATTATTATTCCATAATTCTGGTTTGTTTTGGGAGGCTAGATCCTAAGGTTTTATGCAAGGCCCCCAACAGTTAGGGCTCTCTTGCAACGGTTAGGTAGTAGAGGCTGGGGTTTTCGCGAGTGGTCGATGTGGTTGTGGTGTTTTTTCCTTGTTGGTTATATGATAGGTGTGGTCCCTGAATTTTTTGTGGGGGGCCCTCCCGAATGGTTGTATTGGCTCGATCTCGGGTATGCTTGGCTCAAAATTTTTTACTTCTAACATATGTGAGCAAAATTTAAAGTTGGCATCAACTAACAAAGACTTGTTAGCTTATCCTTCTTCATACTGTTGCCTCATTAGATGTCTTATTTACTAAACAATCACCCGGCTAGATATAGGTTACTCTGTCGACATTTTGAACCATTTTATACATCAACTAAGAAAACTAAATTTTGATGCTATTTTGCGGGTGTTACGCTACCTTAAAGGAATACCTAGCCAAGAGATTTTGAAGTTATCCATGAGCCAGCTTCAATTATTTGCCTATTGTAATTCTGACCAGGTAAGTTGATTATCGCACATTCTTTAGCGATGGTCCATTTTTTTAGAAAACAAATTACAAAATACTATTTCACAGTCATCTGTCAAAGCATATATAATATCGTTTAATGGTTGTTGCATCTTATAAACTTAATTGGCTTAAGTACCTACTAGCAAATTTATGCATCCATCACAAGGACCCAATAATTTTTTCATTACGACAATCAAATTGTTGTTTATATTGTTAAATTTAGTTTTTCATGAACGAGCAAAATATATTAAACTTGATTCAAAATAAATTAATCAAAACTTGCTATGTTCATACATCAAATCAATTATAAAGACTTTAGGAACTGAACAATTATATTTCTCATGTCACAAGTGGGGCATTCATAACATTTATGCTGTAACTTGAAGGGGGTATTAAAAATAGGCATTGACTACATCTACCCCACATTTATCCCATCTCATCTCTAACTATATTTCTAGAGTTGTATTATTTCTTTCTTTTTTTCTTTTACACTTATCAATCCCATATATCAGTAATTGAATTTTACTATTGTATTCTATAAATACTATTATACAAGGTAAATGAAATCAATTAAAAATACCAAATTCAATCTTTACAAATACCATACAAATAGTACAAAATATACACATGATTAATCACTAATTGCACTCTAACAGGACAATATAGATATAAAAAGCATCTACATATTCATTTATATTTATACATTTGTTATTTTCTATAACAAGGTTTTCAAAAATTGTATTATATATAAATAAGCTTGTTGAAATAGCAGCCATTATGTGATGATATAACAGTTTCCGTATATAAAATCCATTTTTCTAAATGATCCTGCCAGCCTTATTTTACGGATTATTGCAGTATTTTGTATTAAAATACATTCAGAAATGACCGATACCATAATACATTCATGACACCAGCTGGCACATCAAAGAGCCCACATTCAAATAAATAAATAAATAAGGAATGTAGGTGAGTATATACATGGATGTATGTCCATGTATGTATGCGTATGTATGCAGGGGAGGAAGTAGGTGTATGGACAAGAGTATACTGTAAGGAGAGCAGTTGGTAGAACTTAATAGTGCAAATCTTGCCATCCTCACGACCGTACGAGTACTTGCACGTGCCAATTTCATTATCTTTTGTTTTTTTTTTTCTTGATTAGACTATGCATGGTGTGCATTTGCCACGGCTTAGTAGACTATGGCAACCATCGGTCATTAAAGAGACATGCGTATACACCCCGCCCAAAATAATTTTCTCACTGTGGACAGGAATCTGCATTAATACAACGGTCCCAATCACCTAAAATCATACAAGGGTTCCAAATTCAACTGGCTAGTTTAAACGGTGTAGATCGTCCCGTCTTTGCAAATTTGGTCTGTTCTCCCATCCACAACAGGGTTCACAATCTGGACCATCTGGATTGACGTATGTGTGTTGGATGTACGGTGGATGAGTATGTGGCAAAATCACATATACTTTTGACCTAAAATCTCATTAGGGTGGTTAGGTAAAACAAGGAGATAGTTTGCTTAAAGGGAAATGATGCGGGGCCTAGTGGTAGGAGCTTTGAATTGGGTGTGATGTCATTTATCGAGTTTGGACCAAATCATATCGTGGAAAACCAAAAACCATCAGTAAGTACAGGTCCATGGAACCTGCTCAATCTCTTTCTACAGTGAAAAACGACCTAATAGCAACTGACATGATAATCACGTATCGGAATAGCCTACACGACCTGCTTTACCCACTAAGTAGGACAATCTGTGTTGGTTAGGGCCCACCATGTTTTTTTTATGTGAAATCCACTCCATCCATCAGGTCATAACCCTTTCATTTAGTTTATATGTTAGGAATTGGCAAAGTGAAAAAACTCATATGGGCCACACCAATGGGAAGTGTAAAATTGCACTTAAAAACCTCTGAGTTCATGTGTTGCTGCCAGTTTGAGTTTTGGACGGGATTGATTTTTTGTATAATCCATTCATCCAGGTGATTCAAACCTGCTGAATGGATTTGATGAAAGATACGCATGATAGTGACCCCACACGCAAACTTATAGTGGGTGTCCCATCCATCTTGTTCCTTGTCTTGTGTCCCACCTGAGTTGTGGATCCTGATGGTTTCTTTCCTCAGGTCCTGACATCTTGGATTCCACCTAATGGATGGAGTGGATTTCACATTTACAATATGGTGAACCCCAAAGAGCTTGGGTACTATCTAGGCCTTGCATAAAACAGGTGTTGTAGGGGATTCCCATCAGATAATTGCCATATGTTTTGCTGTCACCATCAATATTAACGGTTGGGTTGAAAGAAGAGGAATGATAACGCTATCATCCAAGTAAACGTATGTAATTAACAACTCCTCTTTGTGAAACAAACAATGGTGGCCCAAAGCTTGTATGTACCGTTTAGGTTCAGTTTATACAAGTCGGAATAAGTGGAATCAAGGTTTAATGATCCAAACCGATAGTATGGTGGGACTCACAGAGGATGCCAGATTCACCAAAAACAATCCAGATTGGAAGATCCTAGCTATAAAATATTTGGTCTTCTTTGCCGAACTTGTATTTGCTTCATCAACTATCAATTTGTCAGCACTTGTTAAAGGGTTTGAATTCTGGGGGGAATTTTCGATGCATGGGCCATCCACAGTGTGGCTCATAATATCAACGGTTTAGATCATAGAACTATGGGCCCAACAAATTGTACAAATAGAGGAAGGATCCAATGCATGAGAATAACATGGTAAAAGATCTCATTGCACCAATGACGCCATCCAGTGAGTATCATATAACTGTATTTATTTTTACCATACCTCCGAGGTGGGGCCCACCCAATGTATGAAAGTCAGCGTATATAGCCTATTTTTATTTTATTTTATTTTATTTTTTTCACAGAGAAGAAAGTGATGAGGTTGATCAAAGTCTTCGTGGGAATGATTATTCCAAATCAATAGAGTTCTCCGGTCTCCTCAAAGAAACTCTTTGAATTCATGAGAGAAGAAATAAATTCTAATAAAATAGAAAATAAATTGATTCATGATAAAAATGAATTTACAATACTTTAACTAATGATATCAAACCTAAGAAGAAAATTCATAATCAACCCACAACTCAAACTCCCTAAAAACATGATTTACATTTCTACTAGACTTTATGGTTTTCGGCCTAAAATAGTAAGTGTCCATCTGGCTTAACCATGTTATTCTCCTTATTTTTCTAATCCCTTTTTATTTTGGGCATGACTCCTAAAACTCAAAATAATCAAAAGTTATGATCGAATTAAAACTTGTTATTGATGTAGAGCAGGTCGCGGACAGTTTCATGGCCAAGATGGACCAGAAAAGGCCCGGTCGACGACGGAAGTGATCCGGACCGTCGGACCTTAGATCGGGTGTATCTCGCAATCCGGAATGAGTTACCTGACATAAAATATATGATTTTGAGGTAGAACAAGCTACTTTAGCCAACCAATCCTGCTATGCCGGGTTGCGCAGTCCAGAATTGCGAAAAACCCCTAGATCAACGGTTGTTTCCCTGTTTTAGTTTCATTTTTACTATAAATAGTAAGTTTTAGTTTGATTATAACTCTTCATCTGTCGGGCTTTAGGAGTTGCGCCCAACGTGAAAAGAGTTTAGAATAATTAGGAGAACGGTTTGGTGAAGCCAAATAGGACACTTACTATTTTTGGCCCAAAACCTTGCGCACTAGTAGACATCACGATCGTCTATAAATAGTAAGTTTACTATTTATAGTAAGTCGCGGATTCTAGGAGTTTTAATTAGAGTTTGATTCTGATTTCTTTCTCATTGCTTGGTACCCCTATTTAAAGGGTTGTGAACTCGTTTTTAGTCATCAATTAATCAATTTTGAATTTCTTAGAATTTATTTCTATTTTCTGCTTTCTTTCCTTGTGGATTTGAGAAGTCTCTATGAGGAGTCCAGAGAAGCTCCGTGGATTAGTTATCCTCATCACGTTCATCCCTGCGTCAATTATTTATAGTAAAAATGAAAATAAAATGGACTTTTGACCATCGATATGATGGAAATCTCATAAATTTAGCATAGCCAACGTATAGTAGGGTTGGTTGGCTAAAGTGGGTCTTCTTACCCCAAAATCATATATTATAAGTTGAAAAACTTATTCCAGTTTGTGAGATACACTGTTTTCAAGTTCCGACAGTCCGGATCACTACGGCCTCTAATCGAGTCTTCTCTGGTCCATTTTCACCATGAAAGTGTTTGCAACCCACTCTAAATCATTTTTGCTCATCTTAGATATTTGAATAAAATCCGGTTCATATGCTTGTCACGGACAAAAAACTCTATTTCTATCAATTTGATCAGGTCACATCATTATACACTGCATTTAATGTAACAGTGTTGACAATGTCTACGATGACACGGACCAATCATAATGTAGAAGAATAAAAATTGACTGTTTGTGGCAAGCAGAGGATTACTAACAAATGCACTGTCAATCATGGAAAGATAATCTTTAAGCCCACGCATGTGTATGGGTGAGCTCGTGCACACCACCAAACATGCCAGCAAGGTGGACTGGGGAAATATCCAAGCCATCCATCAGAAGTATACTGCCATTAGATCCTTTATCCCAACAGATCAGTCTACCAATCAGGTGGATCACAATTAACTTAACAAATGTACGGTTGTGAAAAGATAATTTATTACTAATATCCTCGCACACCTACTGACTGCTTGTTTGGATACCACCATATAGGTTACTTTTTAACTAACTTCAAGTATTCATTAAGTTATTTTTTACCATTAAAATAGTATACTAAAAAATAACAATGAATGGTGCACATTAAAAGTTAGCCCTTAATGATGAATGACTCATATTCAAGGTGTGGAGCCCACATAGTGAATAGTCCGCATCAAAGGTGGGCCCCACATGATAGACCGTGAATATGAGAATACACCAAACAAACCTGAGTGAAACAAAATATGCCTTTTTTTTTTTTTTTTTTTTAAAGCTGACAATTATTTTGTTTATCAATAGTTAGTAAATTATCTAAAGTAACTTCCAATCCAAACGCTCCCTCAAGTGGCCCATCTTTATCCTTGGGTGGTAACCTGTACACGATGACATTCAGTTGATGGACGGCTTGGATATTTAGCCTATCTGCCATGATGGCGTAGCTGGTGACTTGTGCATAATTAGCTTACTTAAACACCCATGTGGACTTACCTGAAACCATCACCATCACCTAAGTAAGAATTGGGACTGGCACTTCTAACATCTCCCGATATTGTCGTGGAATTTTGCTTAAACAATATTATTGTGTTAATATCATGAGATTTTTCAAAATCGCACAGTTTTTTGTTTTTTATTTCATTTTATTTTATTTTATTTTATTTTATTTTGCGATTTTTACTGAGATTTTAGTGGAAATTTTAACAAGCTAAAATAATTCAGTTTACAGTTGTATATTCAATTGTTTAAAATTACTAAATAATATGGCGAGAAAAACGTGAAACCTGAAAATATCACGAAAAATTCCGGGCAGAGAAATTGCCGAGAACGAGATTTGTTAAGGACCGTTTAAATTTTTATTATTTTTTTTAATCTGGAAATAAAATGACTCCACTTCGTCAACACTCTACAGTTAAGGTCGACCGACACATGGACCCTCGTCCATGGCTTGGGTATTTTGGGTATTTCATCTCTTAAGAACTGTTTAATAAATGGCCCATATTTTGAACAGTACACAGGAGCTTTTGATTTTGACATGTGGGCCCCATTGTTCAATAATCCAGGTCGCTCGTCTGTTGTACCCTGCAGGAGTTGAACTACTCCTCAACGTTATTCTAGACAGGACAATAAAAAATTTCATCTGTAGTCTACAATAGACGGTCAAGATGAGAGAAATCCAACAATATACAACAACCGTCGAGTGAGAAAGGTCAAAATATTGGTGGCTGATATCTTCCAATCGTGGTGATTTTTGGAGCATTACTCATCCATTTTGGGACTCAACGGACCAATGGATTGGATTACTAGCTATAGACCCCATTTGTCAGAATTGAAAACCCATCTCTATTGTGTGGGAATCCTATCATATAATTCTTGACCATGAAAATGAAATCCATAATCTCATCACCTAATCAACCAAACATTCTCTATATAAACATCCAGACTCCACCAGTAGCAACACCAAACTCTTTAGAGAGAGAGAGAGAGAGAGAGAGAGAGAGAGAGAGAGAGAGAGAGAGAGAGATGGCTCTTCTTCAAGCATCAGGTCCCATGGCTGCATTGCTTCTTGTATTGAGTACCATGTTCCTCTTCCCTGAGCTCGGACATGCCGAGCATGCAGGCATTACCAGGCACTACAAGTTCGACGTATGTTCTACCCCGTTACCCGCCATGCATGTTCAGCTAATTGCATTTATTATGTTCTTCTCTGATGTTTTTGAACTGTTTGTTGCCAGATTCGGTTGCAGAATGTGACGCGACTGTGCCACTCGAAGAGTATCGTGACTGTCAATGGCCAGTTTCCAGGGCCGAAGATCGTAGCGAGAGAAGGTGATAGGGTCGTTGTTAAGGTGGTTAACCATGTTCAGAAAAATATCACCCTGCATTGGTATGGAACCATCTTACAACTTTAATAGCTGCTTTCTTATGGGAAATGATATGATAGGATGCCCAACAAATGATGTGGGGGCCACGTTTGTTAGAAACCCTTCTGGTATTGGTGATATATATAGAGCCTACCTTTGTTAGTCACCTTCTTATGTTGGGCCCACCTACATGCCAACCTCCCTTGAGATTATCCCATGGATGTGCATCGACCATTCTCTTATAATTCATGAGAATAGAAGCCATTGATGAGGTGTAACAATGCAAGGGGAATGAGACAATGGACTAGTCTCTAATCCAGACCATTCATCTACCTTGTTACACCACACATTAGAAATAGCCTGTAAATCCACGTGGGCCCCACCATGTTATGACCAACATGATCTACCACAAGTAGGAAAAACACATAACTCTATAACCATTAGGAGATTACAATTAGAATATATACTTGTGTATTAATCCAAAATGCATTTGATTTGGATTGTTTGATACGGTGGATTTGAGAACAGGCATGGAGTTCGACAACTCAGGAGTGGATGGGCAGATGGACCTGCATACGTGACCCAGTGCCCCATTCAAACTGGCCAAACCTACGTCTACAACTTCACCATTATTGGCCAAAGGGGTACCCTCTTTTGGCATGCACACATCTCGTGGATGAGATCGACCCTCTACGGTCCCATAGTGATCCTCCCCAAGCGCGGCGTCCCTTACCCATTCATCAAACCATACAAGGAAGTCCCGATCATCTTCGGTAATCACAACCACAAAATCTTAAGATTAAACAGCCTAAATACAATAAATCAAGATTATTAAAACAAACATGAATCCGAATTGCAGGTGAGTGGTTTAATGCAGACACTGAGGCCATCATCACGCAAGCTTTACAGATGGGAGGCGGTCCGAACGTATCGGATGCATACACTATCAACGGCCTCCCTGGTCCCTTGTACAACTGCTCAGCAAAAGGTAGTTCTACTTCCCATGTGGCCCATTTATAATTCCAGCTCAACCCAATCTCATGCTAACCCATTTCTCTCACTTTTCTTCTGGTTGCATGGTGTGGTGCAGATACATTTAGGCTAAGTGTGAAGCCTGGGAAGACGTATCTTCTCCGTCTGATCAACGCTGCACTCAATGATGAGCTCTTCTTCAGCATCGCCAATCACACCCTCACCATCGTTGACGTCGACGCCATCTATGTTAAGCCGTTTGACACTGACATCCTCCTCATCACACCAGGCCAAACCACAAACGTCCTCCTCAAGACCAAACCCCATTACCCAAATGCTACTTTCTTAATGTCGGCCCGGCCATACGCGACAGGCAACGGTACATTTGACAACACCACCACCGTCGGAATACTCAAATACCAAAAATCCAATTCATCTCATCCATCCAATGTTACCGGCATTAGAAACATCCCAGTCTTTAAGCCATCCCTTCCAGCACTAAATGACACAGCCTTCGCCACTAACTACACCAATAGACTGCGTAGCCTGGCCAATGCACAATTCCCCGCCAATGTCCCCCAGACCGTTGATAGGCGGTTCTTCTTCACGGTCGGCCTTGGGACCCAGCCATGCCCCAAGAACCAAACCTGCCAAGGGCCCAATGGCAGCAAGTTCGCCGCATCTATCAACAACGTCTCGTTTGTCCAGCCGACCACAGCCCTCCTCCTGGCCCACTTCTTCGGGCAATCCAAAGGCGTGTACAACACCAACTTCCCAAATAACCCTCTAATCCCTTTTAATTACACGGGTACCCCTCCGAACAACACGATGGTCAGCAATGGCACTAAGGTGGTGGTGCTTCCATTCAATGCGAGCATTGAGCTAGTGATGCAGGACACTAGCATTCTCGGAGCGGAGAGTCACCCTCTCCATCTCCATGGTTTCAATTTCTTCGTTGTCGGGCAAGGCTTCGGAAACTACAACCCCAACAAGGATCCCTCTAACTTCAATCTCATCGACCCTGTCGAGAGAAACACCGTGGGAGTTCCGTCGGGCGGTTGGGTCGCCATCCGCTTCCAAGCAGACAATCCAGGTCAGTAATGTATCTAAAACGCACCTGGTCAGTAATTTTGAAATGGGCTTTCGGAATTTCTCATTTTCAAATGCTCGCTTGATTCCCGCCAAATGTGCGCACCAACTCTCAGTACTCACTGTCTGTATTGATTTTGTATTCTCACGAATCATGGCTTATTGTATCTCATCAATAAGGGTGTCCTTATGTGGTGATTCTTGCAAGTGGAGCCCAGGTTTACTCGATCCAAACCGTCCAAATCTGATATTACCATTGTGGATACGTAATCCGTAGAGAATATCCGAAATTAGAAGATCCTGACCCTTTGATCAGTGACCTACAAATAGACGGTTGATTAAAATACAGCAAAGGTCCAGAAAGAAAGCCAGATTTTATATGATTTGTTTCTACGAAGCAGGAGTATTTTTACGAATATCCACCATGCATGGCGGGGCCCACGAATTTGACGGTTCTGATCATCTATCCGAGGGCTCCACTTGAACCAAATGGACGCATCATGGCACTCTTCACGTTCAGATACTTTCTTTCATATAAGGATAATCTAATATGTAATTTTATGCTGACATGGCATGATGGTTGACGTGGCAACAGGAGTATGGTTCATGCACTGCCACCTGGAAGTCCACACCAGCTGGGGCCTGAAGATGGCGTGGGTCGTTTTGGACGGGAAGCTACCCAATCAGAAGTTGCCACCTCCACCTTCCGATCTTCCCAAGTGTTGACCTTGGACGTCTGCCGTGGAGGGCTTCATTTCGTTTTGGAGTGTGGCCCACTTTCTTCGATTTCATATTTAACTTCATTCTGATTTTTTATTTTATTTTTTGAAAGATCGATGGAGTAGTTTTGTATTATCAGAATTGAGTTTCTATAGGTTGCATCAATAAGATCAACTGTTTCGATTTCATCATCAGCTAATCATCATGCTACATTTTGCATTTATAGCCTTTTAAAAATGAGTTGGTAATCCATGGTCTCTCGATGCATGGAATTCTAGTTCGCTGTACTGTACGTGTGGACGTGTGCATGATAATACGAACCGTTTATCCTGCGGGGTCCACTATTGATAGTCCACTAACAAGAAATAGCCTCGATCAGACCGTTCAAACCATATAATAAATGACCTGTTTCTACTTGTGGACACACAAAATGAACGGTTCGAATCGTCACACTCATATCCATAGCTCAGTGGTAGACTTAGTGTAAGATACCTCGTTTCAACACTGAGGTCGTGGCATCGATTCCCTAGACCCTAGTGGAGGTGGCTGACAGCGAAGTGTGATATGACAGTGTGTGTACTGACAAGCTAAAAAAAAAAATGGTTCGAGTCGTCCATCTAATATTCGTGAATTTCGAGGTATAATCCATCAATAATAGGACTCCTGGTTTGGATGGTTGGAATTGCAGAACGTGTTGGATCCGTTCAGTTATACAAGTAGTCTCGTACGCATTTAAGGGCTTGCTTGGATTCGTGTATAAGGATGTATTGTATTGTATCAGGCTACTGTTCATGTATATGTTTGAGTATTTTCATAATACATTCAAATCAACATGCCATTAATCAATGTTTGGATAGGAGGTATTGTTCGGGCAAGTATACAATTTCTTATATAGATCCATGTTTAGAAACGACATATAAGGGCTGTATATTGTATATATGTAGAAATATTGATAGCATGTGTACGACTATGGCCCTTTTTAAGTTCTCAACTGTTTCGATTCCAAGTGGGGCCCACTGTCATGTTTTTTATTAATCCTACCCGTCAATCATGTTCTGATTGAATAATCCTAGCCATTCATCCATTGTGACCAACTTAGATTGACATGTTTAATGGTATGGATGACATCTAAAATAGCACGGAGTCCTAAAATGTTCTCACGGAACAGATAGATGAGGAGAATCATTCGCATACTGTACTGTGGGCCCCACCTAGGTTACCAGGCAGGAACTTCTTGCGAAAGGCATCGGTTGTTGTCGCACACACCCTATCCGAAGAGGTGATGTGGGTCCCACGATGGGTATGGCGCTCATCCACGTCGTCCATCTGGTTAGCGAATGCCCGATTCGCAGCCTGCGACGTGGTAAGAAGTGTATCGTGCCCACTGTAATCAACCTTTTGGAAGGGAAGCTTCTCAGCTGAATGCCCACATGCAGAAAGTCAGAGATGATCTATGCAGCTGCTGGCGTAGAAATCTTACGTCCTCCTCATATAGAAAACTCTCTGCAAGCCACTGATTGTCTATCGCAGGCAAATACAGTGCCTTGAATAGGCTGTACTGACGACAACAGAGTCATCTGACAATACACTATAGTCGCTGCGAATTTTTAAATTAATTATGTATTCACGCGCGTGGTGTTCCACTGATCCCAACTCCTAACTAAACACCATATATTGTATTTCAAGCCCTTTAATACGATACAATACACCCTTATACGCGAATCCAAAAATGGTGATCGAGTACCATGTCTAGCATATTTGAAGACTGTCAAGCTTACGTAAATGGAGGATGTATTCTCTGTACTGACATCGTATGTGGCATGTGGCAAGCATGGGAGGCATCCCAGCCTAAATAATATTTATAGTTTCACAACGTGCACAAATGTTCTTAAAGTCTACTTATTCATTGTACTAGCATCAATGAACGTTGTTTCGAATTAATGGGACATGGAAAGGTGTACGAGTCATTATAAGTCGTTGAAATAAGTGTCTCACTAGGAAATTTAGACACAACCATCTTATGATCAGACATGTTGATTAACGAGGAAGGCACTAACTCATATTAATGGTCACCGAGCATCGATCGAGGCTGTAACTATACGGATATGAGTAGGGTAATTATCTCGATCAGTGTCCTAAATTTGGTTATCATTGTCTGAAAGCTTTAACTTTGACTAAGAGTGAATGGTGCAAATTTCACTTAAATTCATGTTATCACTTAAGGTGCAAATTTGATACAGCTGGAGGTTCTGTACATCTTCTTAGGAGGGGGTAAATGATGGGTGAGGCATTGTCATTTTTGTGATGCTTGCCTGAAATACATGTAAATCCCTGTTTTGTCTAAATGAAAGCTCTATGAGTAAATTTAAAAAAAATAATAATAAATGTTATCACTTAAGGCACTTGCACATTCCATGCACTCGACTTGCAGGCTAAAGTTGAGCTATCCTAAACACTATCTTTACTTAATATCTATGATAGATCTCAAGCCTGGCAAGACAGACGTTATTCTATAGCTTCAAGTCTAATGGACCACCAATGTGTAGTTTGGACTTAATTTGGTTAATATGAGCATTTTTGGGATAAGTTAACCCTCGGGATTTCTCGTGGGCACCAGTTAGTGTCAGGATTAGCTAAGTTCATGATGCTACATATACGCGATTAACAGAAATGGGCATCCGACTCTAATTATCTTTTTTTTTTTTTTTTTTTTTTTAAAGGAGGGAGTATATTAAAATGAACATGATTTACAGCCCTAACAGGACTCTTGGGGACAAAAAGGAGCCAGGAGGCCAGAACTATCCTGCAAACAAGACACGAAACAAAAAAGGCAGCTCTCACTTTACTCTCACAATGCCAAGACCCAGCGAATCCATATTGCAAAGACCTTTGACGCCAAAAGGGAGCTCGGAGTAGAGAGAATACGACGAGTGATGTTGAGACGAAGCAGCCATCTTGGCCAGGTCGTCAGCGGGGTTGTTTCCTTCTCTCGGAATAAGGAAGATGATGAAAATGACCTTGGATTTTAATTCTCTGATCCGCGACCACCAGTATTTCCATTTCCGACTCTAATTATCCTAAATTCGTCAATTCTGACCTAATTAAGGCATTAATTAGTTGGACTAGTGCGACTCTCTAACTATTCCGACCTAATTTTATAAGACGCTACAAAATTTATCTTGAGTATAGTGTAGTACTCTTATTATTCATTCCATTGTCAAATCTCATACCAAAATCCCTATTGGAATGAGGAATTGCACAACTTTCTAGTATGACACTTGTCTTGGAGAGAGTAGTCTCATGGAGAGATGGAAAACATTCTGTGGAGGATTATTTGGGAATGGAGCAAATAAAAGCGAGCACATTTATTCAAAATAATGAGTGGCAAGTCTCTCATTAGCTAATTGTGAAATTTTTTCCAATATGAGACAAATTATTGTTTTAACTACTAAGGATGAAATTATATGGACCCTTTTTCCAAATGGCTTTATTTACTTTATCTCAACAATGCAGGCTTGTTTATTGGGGGAGAAGCTTTCTCCTTGACTTAGTCTGCTTTAAAGGAAACATCCCCAACTACTTTATAATGACTTGGATGTTTTTTTCTCAAACGGCTTATATCCAAGGATATGCTAATAAGATTGAATAACATCTCTAATAGCTAATGTCATTAATTTGCATTTGCTCCTTAAAAATCATTTAACATATTTCCTTTTTATGCCCTTATGTCTCATGGGTTTGGCCATGCACCATAGTTTTTTCATTTCTACCATCTCTTCTCCTACTATTATTCAAGCCATTGCTAATCTTGTTCAAAATAGTATAAAATTTGTTACCAATTTTATGAGTAGGTTTTTCTGCCTTACCCTTGCTTAGCATATCTAGAAGGAAAGAAATAACCAAATCTTCAAAAAATTATCTCTTCTAAAAGAGATCACTATTAGATATATTCTAGAGGAGGTGAGATCTCAAGCTCTATTCCTTTTTTGCCCTTCTATTTCTACAGTCGCTATAGCTCGTATTTCAGCCACCTAAAATTTTCCAACATCTCTTCTTCCTATTCCCAAGCATAACCCAACCCCTCAGTTGAAGGCCTTGCCAAATCACCATGGACCTACTTGGTCAATATCATACGCTGAAGTTAGAGAATCTAAGATTAGTTTCATGTGTTTTTCTCCTTCCTCCAAAGTTGTCTAGGGCGTTATTTTGAACGTGGACAGTCCAGGATTTGGTGATAAGAGCTTGCTTATCATTCTTTTTTCACCTAGAATTATTTCTCTTATTTTAAGATTTCTCATTAAAGTGCATAATAAGGACTACCCCCATGCGATTTTGAAGCCTAAGTCGTCCCTTTCGAGCATTAGACTCTTCTCTCAAAATATGAGATCCCTAATTAATGAGCGTTAAGGTGAGGTGACGATAATTAATAAGCAAACGAAAGCGCATATTGTTAAACATGCTAATGACCTGTCTAGTCCATTCGCTCGCATTATCTCGGAGATCAAGTTTACCTCAATGCTTTAAGCTTGGTTGCTCTTTCTCTCATGCTCTTATTTTTCTCCTTGGCCTCGAGTGTTGGGCTCTTTCCCTCACTCAATGTGTTGGCTTCTTCCTAACCCGAAGTGTGGGCATTCTTTTTCTTTTCTTTTTTAATCCCTAACCCGAAGTGTGGGCCACCTCTTGTAATTTTGGATTACATGCCCATTTTAGAGGAAATAAAGAGCTCTTATCATTAGGCAAAAAAAAAAAAACACACACACACACAGAGAGAGAGAGAGAGAGAGAGAGAGAGAGAGAGAGAGAGAGAGATGGGATTGCTCACATATCTTGAACCATAAGCAGATCTAATGATGCATGACACTCATCCAAGAGATAGGATCATACTAGATGATAAATTACTTTAATCATTTCTACATGCTTCACTATATAGTGTTGTATTTGATGTCTTTAATCAAGTTTGATGTTTCCTTTTTTCGTTTGGGATTCTTCTCAGTTTCCTTTTTTGTTTGAGATTCTTCCCAAGGCTATATATATATATGGGTGTAAAGGAGATTAAAAAATAATTCGTAGGAGTTTTCAAATTCGTCCAAGGGGCTCAAAGGGTGTAGCAAGGGTGAGATTCGAGGTTGTTCGAATCGGGTAAGCTCTTTCTCTTTGTAATTTTTACTTTCATAATGTTCATTTGTTGCTTTATGATGTGGTTTTTTTACCGCAAGGGTTTTGTTCCACGTTAAAATCATTGTGTTCTCTTGGTGCTTGGTTTGAGTGATTAGATTACTTTCTAAGATTCATCTCTGTGCTTCAGCGGTCCCTAACAAGTGGTATCAGAGGCATCGTTGGGGCGCAAACTTGAATCTGAAAGTAAGTATCAGTGGTTGACAATCCTAAGTTTGATGTTGAGAAATACTCCGGGAAAATTAATTTTGAATTATGGAAGGTCAAGACCTTAAACCCTATTGAATCAGCAAGGATTGGATGAGGTTCTTGAGAAGCGATTGGAATCTATGGATGATGATGAATGGAAGAAACTGGATAAGAAAATGAAATCCTCAATCCATTTGTACTTAACAAATGACGTTCTCTATAATGTCTTAAGGAAGAAAACCGCAACAATTTTGTGGGCGAAGTTAGAGGACATTTATGGTAATAAGTCCCTTGAAAATCGTTTACACTTAAAGATACAACTGTTCAACTTTAAGATAACAATGGGAGGAGATGTTGAAGCCCACATTAGTAATTTTAACAAGATGATGCAAATTGCTGAATGTGGAGGTAACGGTCGATGAAGAAGATCAGGCATGTATTTTTTTGAATTCTCTCCCTGGTTCGTATGAGTTTTTAAAGATACCTTGTGCACCGATAACATGACCATTAGTGTTGATACCGTTATCTCAGCCCTTCAAGGAAATGTAATGAGAAAGAAAAACGGTAGCATGATGGCCTCTACCGATAATTTATTTACGAGATGTATAAATTCTGATCGAAACATAAGATCCTCTTGATCAAAATCCAAATCCAAGGGTAAGGGCAAGGGAAAGTTAAAGTGTTGGAATTGTGGGATGTCAGGGCACATGAAGAAGGATTATACAAATCTTAAAGTAAAGAAAGAGAATACAGAGTCTTCTTCCAGAGAGGTCAATACTGTCATGTCTGATGAAGAGACAAGTGGAGGTGATGTGTTGTCTGTATCTATGATCAGACACATATACGATGATCGTAGAGACAAGTGGATTCTTGACACAAGAGCTTCATGTCACATGACTCCTCATCGGAGTTAGTTTGTCGGTTATAGGGAGTGCGATGGTGGATAGGTATTTATGGGAAATAACAATGCTTGTAACATTGTGGCTATTAGTACTGTCTGTATCAAGATGTTTGATGGAATGGAGCGTACCTTAACTGAGGTGAGGTACGTTCCTAACATGAATAAAAATTTGATTTCTCTTGGTGCACTCAAAGCAATAGGGTGCAAGTTCATCG
The DNA here is from genome assembly GCA_030180095.1 of Magnolia changhungtana. NCBI lineage: Eukaryota > Viridiplantae > Streptophyta > Magnoliopsida > Magnoliales > Magnoliaceae > Magnolia > Magnolia changhungtana. The sequence continues at coordinate 3,930,871 of JASAUF010000391.1, read as the reverse complement.
GTTTTAATGCAATCCTTAAGGTTTCAAAAGGGGAGCTAGTAGTCGTAAGAGCACAGAGGCACGAAAATCTTTACAAGCTTATCAGGAGCACTTCAATAAGTGGAGCTACAGTCGCTATGATGGATTCCACGTCTGCACATATGTGGCATGCACGTCTGGACCACATGAGCGAGCTGGGCATGAAGTACTTTCTGATCGTTGTTTAATTCGTAGTTTTAAAAGTCTTGATTTGAATATATGCGAGCATTATATATATGGTAAATAATATAGGTTATCTTTCAAATCTGAAAAACATGCGTGTAAGGGTGTGCTTGACTATATGCATTCTGATGTACGGAGGCTGTCACATGTGGTTTCCGCTGGTGGGTCATCATGCTTTGTCACATTCATTTACGACTACTCCCAGAAAGTTTGGATTTATTTCATGAAATATAAATTCAAGGTTTTCACCAATTTCAAATAATTGAAGGCCATAGTGGAAAAACATCCAGGGTGAAAGGTAAAGGTATTAAGTATAGCTAATTACGGTGATTTTACCTTAGGTGAATTTAATCAATTTCGTAAGGATGAAGGGATCATTATGCACAACACAGTGGGCCACACACTTGAGCAAAATGGTGCGGCTGAGCGGATGAATTGGACTCTCTTGGAGAGAGCCCGATGCATGAGTAGTAATGCTGGGTTGGGCAAGGACCTATGGAGTGAGGCTGTTAACACGGCTTGCTATTTGGTGAATCGGTCTCCTTTTACATCTATTGAATGTAAATTCCAAAGGAAGTATGAAGTGGTCATAAAGTGGACTACTCAAATTTACGTATTTTTTATTGTGAAGTTTACTCTTATGTACCGTCAGTTGAGAGAGATAAATTATACTATAGAGCCAAAAAGTACATCTTTTGTCGACTATGGTGATGGTGTGAAGGGATACGGGCTGTATGACCGAGTCACATGGAAAATCGTTATTAGTAGGGATATTAAATTCGATGAAGGCTCCCTATTACTCAAGAATGATCAAGATGAGTAACAAGAACCGGAAAGGTTGGTCGTAGATGTTCAGATTGACACAGGTGATACTCAAGTTGAGACAGATGCGCAGATAGAGGTACATGAAGAGGTAGAGTAGCTACCTAGGAGAAATCCGCCTCAAGTTCGCAGACTATTGGCAAGATACAGGGATGACTCTAATATCGCATATGCCCTCATTTCGTAAGGATGAAGGGATCATTATGCACAACACAGTGGGCCACACACTTGAGCAAAACGGTGTGGCTGAGCGGATGAATTGGACTCTCTTGGAGAGAGCTCGATGCTTGAGTAGTAAATCTGGGTTGGGCAAGGACCTATAGAGTGAGGTTATTAACACGGCCTGCTATTTGGTGAACTGGTCTCCTTTTACATCTATTGAATGTAAATTCCAGAGGAAGTATGAAGTGGTCATAAAGTGGGCTACTCAAATTTACGTATTTTTTTTTATTGTGAAGCTTACTCTTATGTACCGTCGGTTGAGAGAGATCAGCTATACCATAGAGCCAAAAAGTACATCTTTTGTCGACTACGGTGATGGTGTGAAGGGATATGGGCTGTATGACCGAGTCACATGGAAAATCGTTATTAGTAGGGATATCAAATTCGACGAAGACTCCCAATTACACAAAAATGATCAAGATGAGTAACAAGAACCGGAAAGGTTAGTCGTAGATGTTCAGATTGACACAGGTGATACTCAGGTTGAGACAGATGCGCAGATAGAGGTACATGAAGAGGTAGAGTAGCTACCTAGGAGAAATTCGCCCCGAGTTCGTAGACTACTGGTAAGATACAGGGATGACTCTAATATCGCATATGCCCTCATTACAAATGAGGGAGACATGTCTACTATTTAGGAGGTTCTTGATGAACCTGATGCAGACAAAGTGGAAGGCGGCAATTGATGATGAGATGGACTCTTTGTATAAGAATAACATATATGAGCTGATGGAGCTTCTAGTGGGCTGAAAAGTGATCAGATGCAAGTAGATCTTTAAGAATAAATATGATAGATACAAAGCAAAGTTGGTAGCAAAGGGTTATGCTCAAAGAGAATGCATTGACTTCACAAAAATATTCGCGCTGGTTGTAAAGCAAGTGTCTATTAGATTCATGTTGGCACTGGTTGCCCAATACGATCTCGAGCTGGAATAAATGGACATGAAGACTGCATTCCTGCACGGGGATTTGAAAGAGTAGATCTACATGAAGAAACCAAAAGGCTACGAAGTTAAAGGGGTAGAGAGCAAGGTTTGTAGGTTAATGAAGTCATTATACGGCCTGAAACAGTCGTCTAGGTAGTGGTATAAAAAATTAACTCTTTCATGTTGAGTCAAAAATTTACTAGGAGTAAATACGATCATTACGTATATTACAAGATATTGAGTGATGACAAATTCATCATCCTGGTATTGTATGTTGATGATATGTTGATAGTCAGTCATGACAAGTCTGATATTGACGTACTGAAGACTCAGTTATTCGGGACATTCAAGATGAAATGCAAGGAGAGTTCTCGGCATAGATATTCACAGAGACAGAAAGAGGAGCAGACTTTGGTTATCACAGGCAGAATACCTTAAGAAGGTGTTGATCAAGTATGGGATTAATACGAAAAATTCGGTGAGCGTTCCCGGCCCACGCGGCTTACTTCAAGCTTTCTTCAGAACAATGTTCTAAATCAAATGAGAAAAAGCAGAATATGTCTCATGTGCCTTATTGAATATTGTGAGCAGTTTAATGTATGTCATGGTCTGTACGAGACAGGATATTTCACAGGCAGTAGGTGTTATGAGCAGATACATGTCAAATCCTGGCAAACAATATTAGAAAACAGTAAAAAGGCTACTTCGATACATTCGAGGTATTAAGGATTACATCTTAACTTTTAAAAAGACATGGGAAAAGTTAGTAAGGTATGTGGATTTAGACTACATAGGTAGTGTAGATTCTAGAAAGTCAACTTCAGGATACTCGTTTATGTTAGCGGGTGGAGCAATCAGTTGGATGTTGAAACTTCAGTCTGTGGTGGCTCTTTCCATAATAAAAGCAGAGTATATGATAATGACAAAAGCGTTTAAGAAAGGTGTTTGGTTGAGAGGCATGCTAACTCAGTTGGTACTTCAATAGGAGGTCGTGCCGGTTAATTATAACAGCGAGAGCGCTATCAATTTTCCTAAAAACTATGTTTATCATTCACGTATTAAACACATTGATATTCGTCATCATTTTATCCGATAAGTGCTTGATGAAGGAGGCGTGACTCTAGAAAAGATTCACACCAGCGTGAATTCGGTGGACATGCTCACTAAGGTGGTTCCTACAGAGAAGTTCAAGTTCTATGTAACTTCTCTAGGTTTAGCAAAAGCATAAAAGGAGGATGGAGTGTGCACAAAAAGTAATGATGGAGCTATGATGCAAGCAGAGATGAGAGAAGAGGACAAGAAGCTTCATGCTTGATGATTGAAGATATGGTAGAGATTGTTGTATTTGATATCTTTAATCAAGTTTTATGTTTCATTTTCTGTTTGGGATTCTTCCCAGTTTCCTTTTCCGTCTGGGATTCTTTCGAAGGCTATATATATAGATATATATATATATATATATATATATATATATATATATAGGTGTAAAAGGGATTAGAAAATAATTCCTAGGAGTTTTCAAATTCATCCAAAGGGCTCAAATGGTGTAGCAAGGGTGAGATTCGAGGTTGTTTGAATCAAGTAAGCTCTTTCTCTTTGTTATTTTTTCTTTCATAGCGTTCAGTTTGTCGCTTTGTGACATGGTTTTTTTTTCCGCAAGGGTTATTTCCAAGTTAAAATTGTTGTGTTCTCTTGGTGCTTGGTTTGTGCGATTGGATTACTCTTCTAGATTCATCTTTGTGTGCTTCCACGGTCCCCCAACACATTGTAGATGCCCTTGGCTTACTCTCTCATCAATTCTCTCTCAAGCATGTGCTTAGAAATGAGTAGCTCTATATGTTTTTTTAACTTTGATGGAGAGAGTCAAAAGTTTCTCTTATTTGTAATCCCTGTACCATTGTAAAAAAACAAATCATACATGAATTTTCTTCCTGCACAGGTTAGTTATTCCTAGCGGGAATTTTCATTTTCATGATTTAGCTTGAAAATTTAGAGTCTAGGATTTTATTTTATTTAAATAGTAAAAAAAAGCTAAAGTAACCGTATGTGCATGCAATGCAAGTATATTTTAAAAATATTTAAAGACATGGGTATGTCTGGCTCAAAATTTTCTACTTCTCCCATAAAGAAAAACTTAAAGTTGGCATCAACTAACGAAGACTTGTTAGCTGATCCTACTTCATACTGTTGCCTCGTGGAATGTTATATTTACTTAATAATCACCTAGCTAGATATATTTTACTCTATCCAAATTGTGAACCAATTTATACATTAACTATGAAAACTAAAATTTGATGCTATTTTGCGGGTGTTACGCTACCTTAAAAGAACACTTAACCAAGAGATTTTGAAGTTATCCACGAGCCAGCTCCAATTATTTGCCTATTGTAATTCTAACCGGATATATTCATGATTATTGCACATTCTTAAGGATAGTCCAATTTTTTAGAAAATAAAGAAACAAAATACCATTTCACAATCATCGGTCAAAGCATAATTTAGTTTAATGATGGTTGCTTCTTATAAACTTACTTGGCTTAAGTACCTACTAGCAAATTTATACAACCCTCACAAGGACCCAATAATTTTTACATTACGACAATCAAATTGTTGTTTATATTGTTAAAATTTAGTTTTTCATGATTGAGCAAAACATATTAAACTTGATTCAAAATGGATTAATCGAAACTTGCTATGTTCATGCATCAAATCAATGCGCTAATGTTTTTATAAAGACTTTAGGAACTGAACAATTATATTTCTCATGTCACAAGTGGGGCATTCATAACATTCATGCTCTGACTTGAAGGGGGTATTAAAGAGAAGCATTAACTACATCTACCCCACATTTATCCCATCTCATCTCTAACTATATTTTTAGAGTTGTATTATTTCTTTCTTCTTTTCTTTTACTCTTATCAATCCCATATATCAAGGATTGAATTTTACTATAGTATTCAATAAATACTATTAAACCATGTAAATTGTTATGGGTAAAAATGAAATGGTCAGAAATATGAGGTCGGCTTGGACATCTGTTCACGTCGCATGGTCAGCTAGTTTCAGTCATGATTAAAGAGCTCCTCAATGGCCATAAAACAGTAATCTATTGTGTGAGATTTTCCACCTGACAGCTCTACCCGTTAGGAGATGAAGTACTTCCACTTCCTTTGGAAAAGGGCGAATACCTAGCTCTCCCATGATCCCATCAATTTCTGAGCTCCCGTTCAGATCTCCTAGAGAAGCCTCCGAAGCACGATCCCGTATAGAACCAAACACATCCTACTTGGAGACTTGCGAAGGAGTCCCTACATCGTACGATAATATGAAGATGATGATCATCCCCGATCTCATTTATGATCTACTAAAGAATGAGCTCGGTCTAAGTGTTCAGACACAACCTTCATGGCCAGGTCAGTAACCTGGTCAAATATTGAAGGAAAGCTCGACCATAGCCCACCAAAGAGCCCAGGTCGAGGAACCCCTCCTTAGGACGGCCGTCTAGGTCAGCTTGGATGCTCAACCTTGGTCTCCTACTACATGTGTCTTCTAACTCCGACTACTTAACCTTATCATCACTGATGATTTTGCAAAACGGTTGAGAAACAATGGTTAAACATATGGCTATGATTCAGAAAGCATTTCTCTCCACATAATCAACTTATGACCTATAAATAGAGGTCTCGTCTACAGTGAAAGGTTCGTATCAGTAAACCCTCAACACTATTGGATCCAACTTGCTTGATTCTTACTTAGGCATCAATGGGTTCAAGATCTCCATTGTCTTCTTCATGTGCAGGTACTCGGAGGCCCAGCGATGGTTGACCAGATTTCTATATTAACATAAATGAAAGCAATTAAAATTACCAAATTCAATCTTTATAAATAAAGTGCAAATAATACAAAATATACACATGATTAATCACTAATTGCACTCTAATAGGACAATATGGATATAAAAGCATCTACATGTACATTTATATTTATACATTTGTTATTTTCTATAATAAGGTTTTCTAAAATTGTGTTATATATAAATAAGCTTGTTAAAATGGCAGCCATTATAAGATGATATAACACTTTTCATATATAAGGTCCAGTTTTCTAAATCATGCCAACTTTATTTTACAGATTATAGTGGTATTTTGTATTAAAATACATTCAGAAATAGCCAATACCATATCGTACTTATGACGCCAGTTGGCACATCAAAGAGCCCAAATTCAAATAAATACATAAATAATGTACGTAAGTATATACATGGATGTATGTCCATTTATGAATGCGTATGCATGCATGCAGGGGAGGAAGTAAGTGTACGGACAAGAGTAGACTGCAAGGAGAGCAGTTGGTACAGCCTATTTTGCAAATCCTGTCATCCTGATCACGACCGTATGAGTATCCATAACACGTATGCTTGCACGTGCCAATTTTTATCTGTTATTTTTTTATCCTGAGAAGAGTATGGTGTGCATTTGCCACAGCTTAGGAGACACTGGCAACCATTGACCATTAAAGAGACGTGTATACACATGAATCAAGTCCGCCCAAATAATTTTCTCACTGTGGACAGGAATTTGCATTGATACAACGGTCCCAGTCACCTAAAATCATACAACGGTTCCAAATTCAACTGGCTAGTTTAAACAGTGGAGATTGTCCCGTCTTTGCGAACTTGGTCTGTTCTCCCATCCACAACAGGGTTCACAATCTGGACGGTCTGGATTGACGTATGTGTGCTCGATGTATGGTGGATGAGTCTGTGGCAAAAGCACATATACTCTTGACCTAAAATCTCATTAGGGTGGTTAGGGAAAATAAGGAGATAGTTTGCTTCAAGGAAATGTGGGGCCCATTGGTAGGAGCTTTGAATTGGGTGTGATGTCATTTACCATATCCTATCGTGGAAAACCAAAAACCATCAGTAAGTACAGGTCCATGGAACCTTCTCAATCTCTTTCTACAGTGAAAAACGACCTAAATAGCAACTGACATGATAATCACATATCAGAATAGCCTATACCACCTGCTTTACGCACTAAGTAGAACAATCTGTGTTTGTTGGGGCCCACCATGTTTTATATGTGAAATCCACTCCATCCATCAGGTCATAACCCTTGTGTTCAGTGTACATTTAAAAGATTTGGCAAAGTAAAAAAACTCAGACGGGCCACACCAATGGGAAGTGTAAAATTGCAGTTAAAACCTCTAAAGTTCATGTATTGCTGCCTGAGTTTTGGATGGGATTGATTTTTGTATAGTCCATTCATCCAGGTGATTTAAACCTGATGAATGGATTTTATGAAAGATATGCATCATAGTGACCCCACACACAAACTTATGGTGGGTGTCTCATCCATATTGCTCCCTGTGTTGTGTCCCACCTGAGTTGTGATTCCTGATGGCTTTTTTTCCTTAGGTCCTAACATGTTGGAATCCACCTGATGGATGGAGTGGATTTCACATGTACAATATGGTGAGCCCCAAAGAGCTCGGGTATTTTCCATGCCTTGCATGAAACAAGTGTGGTAGGGGATTCTCATAAGATAATTGCCATATGTTTTGCTGTCACCACCAAGATTAACGGTTGGGTTGAAAGAAAAGGAATGATAATGCTATCATTCAAGTAAACGTATGTAAAACTCCTCTTTGTGAAACAAACAATGGTGGGCCCCGAGCTTGTATGTACAGTTTAGGTTCAGTTTATACAAGTTGGAATAAGTGGAATCAAGGTTTAATGATCCACACTGCTAGAATGGTGGACCTCACAGAGGATGGCAGATGCACAAAACAATCCAGATTGAAAGATCCTAGCTATAAATATTTGGCCTTCTTTGCCGAACATGTATTTGCTTCATCAACTATCAATTGGTCACCACCTGTTAAAGGGTTTGAATTCTCCATGGTATTTTCAATGTGTGGCCATCCACAATGTAGCTCATAATATCAACGGTTTGGATCACGGAATTATGGTCCCATCACATTGTACAAATAGATGAAGGATCCAATAGATAAAAACACATTGTAAAAGATCTCATCGCACCAATGGCATCATGATCCAGTCAGTATATTATAACCGTATCTATCTTTGGCAAACCCCGAAAGTGGGAGGCATGCACCTAATTACGTAAGTAAGCATACATTGCTTATCTTTTTGCTTATCTTAAATATTTTAATAGAATCCTGATATAAACAAAAAAAAACTTATGTTTGTAGCTATCTAATTGAGCCACATTATCATCCACTGCAATTAATATAGCAGTGCTGACAATAACACCAACAACAAGGAAAACATGGACCAATCATAATGCAGGAAAATAAGAGTTGCCTGGTTGTAGCAAGCAAAGGATTGATCAAACTAATGCACTGTCAAACATGAAAAGATAATCTTTAAGCCCACTCGTGTGTACAAATAAGCTCATGCATGCACACTACCAAACATGCCAGCATGGCGGACTGGGGAAATATCCAAGTCGTCCATCAGAAGTATACTGCCATTAGATCCTCTATCCCAGGCTCACAATGAACTTAACAAATGTATGTTTGTGAAAAGGTCATTTATTGCTAATATCCTCACACACCGAGTGCTTGTTTGGATACCACCAAATAAGTTACTTTTTAACTAACTTTAAGTACTCCTTAAGTTATTTTTTACAATTAAGTTAGTACGGTAAAAATTAATGATAAACGGTTCACATTAAAAATTGCCCCTTAATGATGAATGGATTACATCTAAGGTGGGCCCTCGTGATGGACAGCCCACATCAAAGGTGGGGCCCACACAGTGAATAGTCCATGTCAAAGGTTAGCCTGCACATGATGCACAATGAATACAAGAGTACAAACGTACATGAATCAAACAAATATAACTTCTTTACTTTTAGCTATTTACCAATTAAACTTTAAAAAAAAAAAAAAAAAAAAAAAAAAACACACGCACACACACCCCATGTACTCATGCTAGTGGAATTTCACCACCTATGGATACTCGAACCCTTGACCGGGTGTTGAAACTCTTGAGAGTCTACCACCCGAGCAAGAGTAAGGATCCATTGGGGTTGGGCTGAGGGCATGAGAAAAATGCACATGAGGGTAGGCTGGGCTTTAGGAGATTGGAAGAAATCATGAAGGCCTACAGAATGAAGATGGCATGGGGTATCCTCTTCTCCAATCAGAACTCTTTGTGGTGCTCTTTCATGACTGCCAAATATCGGCAAAACTTGGAGGCAAACGGGGCCTCTTCCCATTGCTCCCTTGCTTCCCCGTTATGGAAGCACATTCAATCCCAAATTCAGAGAATGCTTCCCATGGTTCAAAGGATGATCGGTGAAGGTAGTTGTATGCTCTGGACGGAAAATTGGACGGGTCTTAGGCCTCTCTTCAGCTTGGCTGAGAGCCCTATCCCCATGGAGTTGTTGGATATGGAGGTTAGGCAGTTTCTGCCCAGCCGGGTTGCTTCCTCCTTCGGTGGTTTTCAACTATCTTTCTCAAGAGACGCTCGATTTCATCTTTCTGGCTGGTTTTTGCATAGCTACTGCCCCGATTCATTCTTCTAACCCCTCTTCCAGTCCGGAGTTTTCACGGTTCACTCGGTTATAGACGTCTACAGGTCTCCTCGCCCGCAGCTGGATTGGGCAATCAAGCTGTGGAATCTGAATTTTCCACCCAAAATCTCTTTGTTTGCCTGGAAGCTGCTTCAGAAAGTAGTCCTTGTTGATGAGGCAATCCAAGCACGTGGTATCCACTTGGCCTCTGAGTGTGTTTGCTGCAGCTGCAGCTCTACTAAATCAATGGAATATGCTATCCACCTGTTTGTGGAAAGCTCGTCGGCACAGACTGTGTGGAATCATGTCAGTTCCAGTTTTGGTGTCAGAGTTATGTCTGTCCCTCCATTTCAGCCAAGTTTTCTCAGTGGAGGGGAGCTCTAGATACCATGAGGTCGGACACTCAGAATCTTGCCCCTCTTTGTATTTGCTAGGAGCTTTGGAATGCCCGCAATGTTGCTAAGTTTGAAGGTAGGAAAGTATCAGTTCCTGTGGTGATTGCAAAGATCCATGGCTGGTTCCACTTCATTAATGGCAGCAGCAAGGCATCTTCTTCCCCAACATCGCCTCTGCTATCGGTTTTGCCTGGATCAGAGACTGCATTTGCTCGAAATTCTGATCAGCCCTCTACAGTTTTTTGGACCAAGCCAGCTTCCTCCTGGGCTAAGATCAACGTCGACGGGTCCTCTCGGGGGAATCTGGGCTGCTCAGGAGGTGGGGGCGTTTGTAGGAATGAAAGAGGGGAGTTGCTCTTTGCGTTCACCAGTGCTTATGGCCGCGGCTCCAACACAGGGGCAGAAATTCGAGCCATCCATGATGGGCTCTCCCTCTGCCAAAACAGGGGAATTCATCGAGTAGAGGTGGAATCAGACTCCTAGTTAGTGGTTGATATCTTGAATGACAGATCTAGGTCAGGGTGGAAGTGGGAGTATTGGATCAGGCGGATTAACATTCTAAAGAACTGTAGTCAGGTCAGGATTGGGCATGCCTTCAGGGAGGCGAACGCCCTAGCGGACGTGCTGGCCTGCCTTGGTAGTGATTCTCAAACAGCCGAATTTTTTCATCGCTTGCTGATCTCCCTACCCTTGTGAAAGAGCTGATCTTTCTTGATAAAACGGATCTCAGGGCTATTAGAGGCAGAAGTTGATGTCTCTCAGCTTTGTATATTTTTTTTGGTGGTTTTTTATTTTCCTTTTTACGATAGGTGTGCCAGGCCTTTTTCCTGGGCAGGCCCGAATGTAAGTTGGTCCCCTTTGTGAAAAAAAAAAAAAAAAGAAAAAGAAAAAAAAGGTTTGGAATGGTACAATAAAAAAAATAAATTAAAAGTAATAATAATAATAATAATAATAAAGAGTAAGGATCCATTTATCAATTAAACTTATTTACTTAATATGAAGCTAAGATAATTAAGCTACTTATGGCATAATTAGTAAATTATATAAAGTAACTTACAATCTAAATGCTCCTTAAGTGGCTCATCTTTATCTTTGGGTGGTAACCTCTACACGATGACATTCAGTTGATGGGCGACTTGGATATTTAGCCTATCTGCCATGAGCACTGGCCATCAGCCATTGGCTGGTGGCAGGGGGAGTAGCCAATCTGTTTCCGCGGACGTGGATCGGATATTGACGGGATGAGTAGCAAGACTCGTTGCTGAAGTTGCATCACGTGGTCCTTCCATTTGGAAATATAATTTTAGGTAAAGATCCAAAGAATGAGTGAGATCCAAAGCTCCAGTGGACCTCACCACAGAAAACAGTGGGGAGAGTGTCGCCCACCATTAAAAGCTTAAATAAGCCACAAAATTTTTTGATCAAGCTGATACTTGGTTTTTCCCTTCTTTCATGTCTGTGTTAATCCGTGAACAAGTTGGATTTCAAATAAAAATCACGGTGAGCCTTAGGAAGGTTTCAACGGTAGGCATCAATCTCGCCACTGTTTTTTTTTTGTGGTGGGGTCAACTACATATTTGGATTTGCTTCGTTCTTTAACTCATACTCTAAAATTAAATCTCCAAATAGATGGACGGTGTAGATAAAGCACATGCATCATAGTGGGCCCACATGCATCATAGTGGGCCCACATACATCATAGTGGGCCCATGTAACTTGATGACGTCTCACTTCGGTAGCGAATCTCGCTATTCGGATTGGTTGGTGTACCTCACCCAGCTGCATGTTGTATTGACGTCAGCAAGTTCTGTGGGTCCCATCATGAGGTATGTTTTATATCCAAACCATCCATCCATTTGGGGAGCTTGTATTAAAGCTTGAGATGAAAAATAAGCTGCAAAAAGCAGGGGATTGAACGTCTACCATTGAAACCATTTTTTGGGGCCACAGAAGTTTTAGATCAATATGATTTTTTATTTTTATTTTTCCTCTTCATACAGGTATTTGTGACCTTATGAACATATTGGATGGAAAATAAACTTAAATAGGCCACCGAAGTTTTGGATCAACAAGTTTTCACTTCATCCAATTGGGAATGACCTTATAAACGGTTTGGATAGCATATAAATAGAAGGTGGGCCTTATTTGAAGGTTTTGTTGCAGCTGTTGTTCAATCCTATACAACACATAGTGACAATCTTCCCGCTAAGAGGAATTAAGGGCCTTATGATGATATTTTAGTTTTTTATTAAGTATTTTAGTTTATTTGTAATAAATATAATGATTTTATTTTCATTTAATAAAAAAAATAATTTCTTTATAACGTAAAACATTTCCAAATGAGAGATAGGGGAAAATGTGTCTAATTAACATATTTCAGACATTCAAGATGTTTGTTAACAAACAGTTTGCTTCAGATTCAGTACTTAATTTTTAGACTTCAACTATAATTATCAAACAAGTTTTTTTTACTTCAAATATAGATTCAGGCTTCAGATTTCAGATTCAATCTTTAAACTTCAGGTTTAACAAATGGGGCCTAAGAATTGGGACACGCATTTTCAACATCTCCGATATTGTCATGGAATTTTACTAATACGATATTATTGTGTTAATATCATGAGATTTTTCAAAATCGTCGACAGTTTAGTTTTTTCTCTGTTTTTTTTTTTTTTTTTTTTTTTTTTTTTTTTGTGATTTTTACTGAGATTTCAATGGAAAATTTTCCCTACCCAAAATAATTCCGTTTATACTTGTATATTCAATTGTTAAAAATTACTAAATAATATGACTAGAAAAGCGTGAAACCTGGAAATAATATGGCAATTTCTCTGCCGAGAACGAGATTTGTTAAGCATCATTTAAAATCAAAAATCTGGAAATAAAATGACTTCACTTCGTCAACACTCTACAGTTAAGGTCGACCAGCACATGGACCCTCGTCAATGACTTGGGTATTTCATCTCTGAAGAAATGTATAATAAATGGACCACATTTTGAACAGTACACAGCAGCTTTTCATTTTGACATGTGGGCCCCATTGTTCAATAATCTAGGTCGTTGGTCTGTTGTATCCTGCAGGAGATGAACTACTCCTCAAAGTTATTCTAGACAGGACAATATAAAATTTTCATCCATGGTCTACAATAGACGGTCAAGATGAGAGAAATGCAACAATATACAACAACCGTCGAGTGAGAATGGTCAAAATATTGGTGGCTGATATCTTCCGATCTTGGTGATTTTTGGAGGATTACTCATCCATTGTGGGACTCAACAGACCAATGTATTGGATTACTAGCAATAGACTCCATTTGTCAGAATTGGAAACCCATTAATATTATGTGGGCCACCTATCATATAATTCATGGCAATGAAAATGAAATCCATAATCTCATAACCTAATCAACCAAACACTCCCTATATAAACATCCAGACTCAACCAGTAGCGACACCAAACTCTTTAGAGAGAGATGGATGGCTCCTCTTCTTCAAATATCAGTTCCCATGGCTGCATTGTTACTTGCATTGAGTACCATGTTCCTCTTCCCAAAGCTTGGACATGCCGAGCATGCAGGCATTACCAGGCACTACAAGTTCGACGTATATATGTCTTACCCCGTTTCTCGCCGAGCTAATTGCATTTACTATGTTCTTCTCGATGTTTTTGAACCTGTTTGTTGCGCAGATTCAATTGCAGAATGTGAGGCGGCGCCTGTGCCACACGAAGAGCATCGTGACCGTCAATGGCCGCTTTCGGGGCCCAAGATCGTAGCTTGACAGGGTCGTTGTTAAGGTGGTTAACCATGTTCAGAACAATATCAACCTAGCCTGCATTGGTATGGTACCCTCTCTAAAGATGTGTGAGAAAACCAGCCGAGAGTTGGATTGAAATCTCCTGATACGGGCAACCCAATACGCCCATTTCCAACTTGGAGATACTGCTCCATTTAGGAAATCGATTGCCAGCCTGGAGTCTGTTGAGGGTCAAATATTGCATATCAGACCCTAGTTACTGCTTGGATTTACGAACATAATATTGTTTAAAGGCCGACTTAATTGTGTTTATGCTGCAGGTTGAAATTAGGAGCTTTGATTGTAAAAGAGCACTAAAAGTATGGATTTGAAGTTCAGAATTCACCAGAGCAAGGGACAAACCCCAGGGGACTAAGATCAACGGAATTACACACCAGAGACCCGAGAAAATCGCGAAATCCGAAGTAGTGGCTGAAAGTCGGCTGTAATGCAAGATCACAGGGGTTTCCACCATCCGTGTCAAATTTCGAAACTTCATATACGGCCTGAAGACCTTAAATTAACCGTACACGCAAAATTTCAACCATTGGATCTTGATGGAAGTGGCCTAACAGACAGATCATCCACCAAATCCTGGATTTGGGGCCCGCCTGATCTCTGGATACGTTTCAATTTTGGTCTCAACATATGAAATGAGCTAAAAAAAATGGATGGACGGAGTGGATTTTACATATACATCAATTTGGGACCCACTTTGACGAGTGAGAGTGCACATTAGTTGTGCACTTTCAGTGCACCAAACCGACGGAATCGGTCAGCAGCCGCTGACCCGATTCCCATTTTAAAATGAAGACGGAGATTCTTCGTTCACAAACAGGGAGCTGCGTTCAGCTCTTGGTGGGCCACCATCAGCATGCATTTCGTTGATCCACACCGTTCATTAGATTCAGGAGACAAAACCGGCCGTTCCTCGATCGATCGCAGACGTATTTGCAGATTGTAGTTTGGTGTCCTTGAAGAATTCGAACGGAAGATGGACGGCGGAGCTAAAGATCAAGTGGACAGCACCGATTTTTCTCCAAAGATATTCTTTCCCAGACGGTTTTTCGACGTCGAATGAATGGACGGCTTGGATTTCTTAAAAATACATTGAAGTGGAGCCCACCAAATCGTCGGCATAGCAGTACACGAGCTCTCAAGCGGTGTCCCTTGCGAAACCGGACGCTATTTTTCCAGTGGGGCCCACTCCTCATCTAAGTCACCAATCGGGACCGTCCATTGTGTGAGGAACAGGGGTATTCACCTCATCAAGGTGGCATTTTTGCCCCATGCAAGCGATCGGAGAATCCTGGCCGTTAAACGTAGGTCGGACGACAGGAAAGGAAATTCTTGTGGGCCACACCAAATCAAACCCAAATTCACATTCCTAGAGGATTTTTCGTTGTGCATACAATGGACGGCATGGATTTTACAAGAAACATCTTCCTAAGGCCCACCGATCTTCATAGAGCGGACGCGGAAGCTCTGTTTCGCGTCAGTGGCTGCGGAAGATTCTTGTGGGCTACCATGGTCCATGATCTAAACAATCCGGACCGCTCATTAGACCATTATGGCCCATATTACCACTGCCTATGTGGCAGTATTTCAAAGGACAGCATAGATAGACTGGTTTTGATCGTCCAAACGTAATTCGGACGACGGTCTAAAAAGTTTAACAGGCCATTCTCTGGTGTGATCAAGACCATCTAAATTGCCTTCAAGGGACAAACGACCGTCGCCAAGAAGCCTGAATGGCTCAGATCTCACAACAGGATCGGGTTTTTTTTTATATAAATTTAGGTGAGCCAGATAAATTCGTTACGCATGGGCTGCGAAAGACTTCCGCACCAAGTCACGAATATTGCGTAAATCGTCTGCACCGATTCCAGCTGTGGAAAGGAAGCCTGTGGACTGACCCTCCCAACCTATAAAAGGAAAGAAAATAAAGAGAAAGGAAGAATAGCTTGGAGGATTTTTTTGGCTGGACGTGAGGAGAGAAAGAGACAGAGAGAAAACAAGAGTTTGTTTTTCTTTTAGCTGTTTTATTTATTTTATTTTGAGAGCCCTGCAATTATGCTAGGCTAAACCTCTTACTTAGGGTTAAGAGGTGAAGCTTGTAGCGTGAGGAGAGGATTTATACTTGTGCCTTTTATTTAGACTGAATGGATTTTTATTTAATTTTATTAAGGGAATGTTTTTAGTCGTTAATGGACTGTTGTGACTGAAATTACAATGGGTCTGCGATGGCTTTGAGTATTTCTTCTTCTTTTTACGTTTATGATGACAGGAAGCCTTGTTGTTCACCATCGTCTTCTGGGCATGGTTGGATGTCGGTACCCTTCCTAGCCTTCATACATTGTTGATTGGTTGGTAATTAGTTTAATTCTGTTGTTTGCTTTGTCTCCTGGGCATGGTTTGGTGATGGAATCCATTCTAATTCATATACCTTTCATCTTCTGAACATTATATCAAATAAGTTCAGTCTAATTTTCATGATTCTTGAAGCAGGCATAAGATCTCCCTGATCTCTACAAGTGGATCCTCTGAATCCCTAGTTTCCTTTCTCTGAATTTTCTGAAGTTTTAGATTAAATATTTCACCATTATTTTTCAAATTACACTCAATTTAGATTTCATCTCATTCTAGTTCTAGTCCTAGTTAGTTTCAGATAACGTACAGGTTTCAGTCTCTTGGGATTCGACCTTGGTCTTCCCGAGTTTATTACTACATCACACCCCGCACTTGGGGAGTGAACAGAGTCCGATGATTTTCTGATGGCCAAGGGAAATACAGTAGGAGAGCCCATCATGAATGGCTCTCAACTCAGCAAATACATTTGAGGCAGGCCCATACCCGGTAGTAAAACCAAAGATAAAATCAACAGTTTCATTTCGACAGATGCCCCCGCCACCTGAGGGGCCCGGGTTCCCTCTCGCTGAACCATCTATATTGAGTTTGAACCACCCCACCAGTGGTTTCAACCATCTAACGACGGTTGGAGGAGAAGTACTCTAACGCAATGTTGGCACTCCCGGTTCGGTCCCAGAGCAGATAGCACTCGCTAACAGGAGGGCGCAGGACATCTGGGTGAAGGGAGATAGGAGATGTTAACCATCTTTTCACTTTTACTCTTATGGTCGCCGCTTGAATTTTTACCTCCTCAAATCTAGCCAAATTTCAGGCCTTCCAGATCTCCCAAAGGATAACACAGGGATTGATCTTTTGGAACTGAGACGACCTCTCAGAAGAACTGGTGGCGTTCCACCAGAGAGCGAGCATACCTTCAATAGAAAGAGTGGAGCTACTGACTATAGCAAAAATGCTCCCGAAGAAAGCCCATGTAGCAGCTGCAGCTGGGATATTGATGAACACAAACCTTCGTGTCTCCACTGAACGACAGCTGGAGGGGAGGTTGGTGCTACAATCACAACACAATGCCATCAACACACCGCGTTTTTGGACGTCCTCATCAAGCAGGATGGCTCGATTAAGAAGATGCCAAACAAAAATAGAGATACGAGGGGGGAGGGTAGCATGTCAAACCCAATGAGACCAGTCCTTACGAACTTGCGACGAACGGCAGAGATTCCAGGTGGAGCTAACTGTAAAATTACCTCGGGGGGTGAGCGGCCAAACACGGCAGTCCGGGCTGTCAGATAAACAAAAACCCCCCTGAAACACGAAGTCGATAATCCGTTGTGGCAGAAAGATGAACGCAGTGGAGGGGGGAGAGGGCTAGAAAATCCAATGACCTGGTTCACCGACGTGGAGAGGAGCTGTCGGGGAACCAGGTGCGTAGCTAACTGTGATAGCGAGCCCAGCCCTGTCTAGTTGTCAGTCCACAACTGACAGGTGCCATGACCAATGTGCCAACGCACGTGCTGAGCTAGAAGGGGCAGGTGAGCGTGAAGCCTCTTCCAAAGAGGGGAGGCGAAGGATGCGATGCGGATCGGGCCAGGAGATGAAAGATCTGCATGATATTTAGAAGACATGAAGGACCTCCAGAGGCTGCCATTTTCCGAACAGGTGATGCTCCAGCCCAACTTTAGCCTGAGAGCTTTCATAGAATCTACCAGAAGCTGAATACCCATCCCTCCTTCTGACGTAGGGAGGGTAATGGATTTCCATCCAATCCAATGGAGCTTTTTTCTGCCATCTGTCCAACCCCACAGAAAATTTGTGAACTTTCGCTCAAGAGAAATCAACACTTGGGAGGGCACGACTGTGACAGCCAACGTGTGCACCAGAATACTACTAAGAACATGCCGGACCAGGACCAGCCTTCCAGCTTGGGAGAGACAATGCGCATGCCAACCGATGATGCGATTCTCAATTTTAGAAATCAAAGGTTGAAAAGAGCTAGGCTTCACCCTGCCAAATGCTAACGGGACCCCTAAATAGATCAGGGTAGAGCTGCATCTAGAAATGCCAAGCGAGTGCTCGATGACCTTTACTCTCGAGGAGGAAATCTTAGAAGAGCAAAAAAGTGCGCTCTTGCGATAGTTGATCTTTTGACCCGAAGCTTGTTAGTATTTGTCCAGGAAAGCCGAGAGAGACCGAAGAGATTTCTTGCCTCCGTTGACAAAAAGAAGAGTATCATCTGCATAGAGAAGGTGTGAAAGCTGCATGCATCCTCTCCTGAGCTTGAAAGGAGCACACAGGCAATGAGATATAAGACGGCTGATCCTGCGGCTGAGCACCTCGGCGGCCAAAATAAATAGGCTAGGGGAGAGGGGGTCCCCTTGGCGAAGCCCCTTGGCCGACTTGAAAAAACTGGTGGGTTCTCCGTTGATGAGGATAGAGAACCAGGGGCTATTCCAACAGTTTTCTACCAGATTCACCTAAGGGGTGCTAAATCCAAACTTCCGTAAAACCTGCTTTAGGAAGTTTCAGCTCAAGCGATCATAGGCTTTTTCCATGTCTAATTTGAGGATGATGTTACCTCTACGAACCTTTCGATTGATATCCCTAACTACCTCCTGTGCAATTGCAATGGATTCTGCCATGGAACGCCCTTTAACAAAAGCACTCTGTTTAGGGGAGATGAGAGCAGGGAGAACATTGTTCAGCCGGGCCGAGATAACTCCTGCCAAGATTTTGTAGAGACAGTTGCAAAGGCTTATAGGTCTGAAGTCCGAGAAGGATTTCGGAGCCGCATGTTTGGGAATGAGGCAGATGAGGTTGCTGAGACTGCCCTTGGAAGTGAGCCCCCTAGAAAAAAATGCACCGCTGCCGTGTGGAGGTCTGCTCCTATGGTTTCCCAGTAAGCAGAGAAGAAGCAGGCAGGGAAACCATCAGGACCGGGTGCGCCGTCAATGGGGATGGCCTTGACAGCCTGCTGGACTTCCCACAGCGATGGAGGGGCCATCAAATGGTCGTTCTGATCAAGGAAAATCATGGATGGGATAACCTACAAAAGATTGGGGTTCAGAGAAGAATCCACCTCAGCGAAAATTGCTGAGAAATGGGAGATTACAACTGCTTTGATATCTGACAAGTCCTCCAATCTTTGGCCATCAGTTTGCTCAATAAATCTAATGGATAGCCTGCGACGTTTCTCTGTAGTGGAGGAGTGGAAGAGCTTTGTATTCTTATCTCCCTCGGTTAACCAGTGCTCCCTAGCCTGTTGTTTCCAATAAATCTCCTCTAGCAATTCCAGATTTTTGAGATGATCAGAGGAGGCCTGCCAATGACGATGGAGATCGCTGTCAATGTTCTCCGAGTCAGGGGCATTTTGCATTTGAGTCTCCAGATCTGATAGGGTGCTCTTAGCTGATTTAATTTGAAGAAAAATGTTTCCGAAGACATCACGATTCTAGATTTTGAAGGCACATTTAACAACTTTTGATGAGAGTCAAATATTGCATATTAAACCCTGATTATTGCTTGATTTTACGTAGATGATAATGATTAATGAAATATTTTAATCGTGTTTTTGTTACAGGGTGTAATTAGGAGCGTTGACTGAAAAAGAGTACTACAAGTGTAGATTTGATGCTCCGAAGTAACCAAAGCAAGGAACAGACTCAAGAGAACCAACACTGAAGAATTTACACGTCAGGGATCCGAGGAAATCAAGCCATTCACATTAAAGAGACTCGAAATTGGTTCAAAATGCAAGATCATAGGTTTTTCGCCATCCGATTGACACAAAACTTCATACATGGCCTGGGGGACATAAATTAACCGTACATATTAAATTTCAGCCACTGGATCACTGAGGATGTGTCCCAAAGGTCAGATTAGCCCCTTAATTCATTAAGTGGGGCCCACCTGATACCTGGAATTGTCTCAAATTTAGTCTCAAGGTCTTAAATGAAGAGACCAATCAGATGTTCGGATCAGATTTCGTAAAAACATCACATTGAGCCTTGTACGTGCAACGTGTGTATACCGTACATACAACAGATGTCGCGCACCGGACGGCTGAAGCGGTCAGCACAAGTGCTGACCCGACTCCTCTCAAAAATGAAAACTTACGTTTTTCGAGCCGTGTAACGGACAGACGCTGTCTGTTTTGTGGACGTCAGTGGGCCTCCATCATGATCCGTACGGATAATCCAAGTCGTCCATCTTGTAGAAGGGATTGAAAAATTCAAAACCATGCTGATATATTTCACCCATGCGTACACATATGTGTAATACAGAGGACACAAACAGGCTGCCCTGCGACGTTCAAAACAATCTTAGTGTGATTTCTTCTCTGGACCGTATCAATGGACCACCAAGATCGTCCCTTCTTGACTGAAATTTCATCCTGCAACTAATAGACGGTGTGGATTTATTAAAACAGAAGCAAAATGGGCCCCACCAATGTCACAGCGTAAGTCCCCTTACGCACGCCCTGTTTTCGCATTCGGAAGCTGCTCGAGTTTTACGGCAGTTGTGTGATCAATGGGATGATTTGGTGGATGATCTGAACCGTTCAAGTAGAGCCCAGGCCAGGCATGACCCTAACCTAGATGCTGGACTGAAGATAGGGAATATCAGCGTCCCAAAAGCTCCATCAAATGCAAACCGACTTGCAGTTTTATTACGCAAAGAAGCTGCGTAAATAACTCCTTCGGAAACTCCTGCTACGAAACCGACTCTGGCCACAGCTGTTGATGTTTTATTTAAACCAACACGATTTAAATGATTTTTAAACTCGCAAGTATACAAATCAGATGTAGATATGGTAGTATTACGAGATCATTCCCACGAGGACTGGTCGTCACAATTCAAATCTATGACTCTCCTTAACTAATCCAACAATTAATGGAATGAATTACTAAGCACAATTCTAGAAAACAAACAATCAAGAACAGAGAAGAAAATTCAATCAGAGAAAGAGCACCAGGACTTTTGAATCCACCCCTAATTATCCTAACCCTTGTTTTGTCTGTTGATTCACCTTGATCTAGAGTGATACCACTTATATAGAGAAAGCACAATCTGTGTCCTTAATCGGGCATACAGACTGTCTAATTCCTTTAAGCAATGCCATGAATAACATATCCCATGTCCTTGATCGGGTACATGGAATGTATAGTTCATTAAAGCACTCTGTTTCTTCCTCTATAGGAAACTTGTTCTTGATCCAACACAAGCACCTATAATAAGCATCCATACAACATCCATATATATACTTTAGTCAAGTTCATAGATAGAGAAGTATAGAATTTAAACCCATAAAGCCCACTTAGAGAAAGAAACAAATTGATTAATATTCAAAGTAAATCAACCAATACAAGAGCTAATCAAATTAGGGGCTTCATCTCAGCCCTAGCTGAGAGATTAGTGACCCATAAAATCCATCAAAAAGATTAAGCAAAATTCATAAAAAAAAAATGTCAAACCAAACAATCTCTCTCTCTCTCTCTCTTCTTTCTTCTCTTTCTTCTCTTTCTTCTCTCCCTTGCTCCAGATGTGGAATCCCCTGGTTCTGAAATTAATTTCCCACATCCATAATCCCTCTTTTATAGTTGTTGGAGAGCTGGGGTCGGTGGCAGAATCGTAGAAGGACTCGAAGTACAATTTTTCGCAGTCGTGATCGGTGGGCCCCACAGAGGTATTTTCTGAAAAATCCACCCCGTCCATTAGATTCAGGACGAAATTTTAGTTAAGAATGTGTGGTTTTGAACATCCATTGACGCAGCCCAGAGAAGAAATCTCAACAAAAACAGTTTTGAACGTCACAAGACCGCCTGTTTGTGGCCTCTGTATCATGCACGTGTGTACGCATGGGAGAGGAATATCAACATGGTTTTGTAGTTCTCGACGCCATCTACACGATGGACAGCTCGGATTGGCCGGACAGATGTCGTATGGGGCCCACAATCCGCCGCAAAACTCGCCAGTGAGTGACGTTACGCGGACGCGACGCTCTTCTGCTGTGACAATGGTGGGCCCATTCCTTTGATCAAATGGTAAATCCACTCCGTCCATTGCATGGAGGAGGAAATTTCGGGTAGAAATGCAGATTTTCACCTTCCGTTGATGAGGTCCACCTGACTTCCTGCGCCACCGTCCGTCCGACGTTTGAATGATTAAAAATTCCACGACGTGATGTCTTCGAATTCCGTCAGCTAGGCGTGGGGTATAGCCGCCCCAGGAAGTGGATGGACGGCTTGGATTGTCCATTTGGACACTAGGTGGGACCCACAACTGACGACCGCGATCGACTTGGGGGACGCTGGAACGCGATTTACGTTTTTTGAATTTTTAAGGGAGAAGGCGTCGGTCAGCGTGTGCGCTGACCGCCTCTGCCGTCCGGTGTAGCACCAGCACATGTATACACTGCGCACACGCGTCGCGTGTGCGGGTCCCATGGTGATGTATATGTGAAATCGGTCCCGTCCATCTGCTATATCATATCATTTTAAATGTTGAGACCAAAATTGAAGTGAATCCAAATATCAGGTGGGCCTGAAATCATCAGTTTAAGGACTGATTTGTCCGTTAGGATGTTTTCGCAAAGATCTAATGGATAAATTTCGACATGTACGGTTAATTTATGGTCCTCATCCCATGTATGAAGTTTCGAACTGATCGGATGGCGGGAACCATGTGATCTTGCATTCTGGACCCTTTTCGGGACCCTTTGGCTTGCTTTCCTCCGATCCCAGGCGTGTAAAATCTTCATTATCAGTTCTTTAGAGTCCATCCCGTAGTTTGGAGACTTTGGATCATGAAATCCATGCCTTTAACATCAATTTCCAATTAACGCTCCTGATTTCATCCTGTAATAAAAATACAATTAAAATGTGAAGTTAAGCATTATCATGTTTGTAAAAGCAGGCAATAGTCGAGGTCTGAGATGCAATATTCGACCCTGATCAGCTGTTTACGCACTACCTCTTGTGCGAAAGTCCCAACCGACCGACTTTTGGGTGGTTATAAAGAGAGGAAAGAGAGTGAAGAGAGGGGGCGATTCCTCGATCAAAGGCAGCCAAGGCTGAGACGTGAACGTGAAGCAGTTGTTAAGAGGGTTTTTCTTCTTCTCTCCATTGTTTCAATTTTATGTTTTAGAGATTAGCCTAATCATGTCTATTCTAGGCTAAACCTCTTAGCTAGGGCTAAGAGGTGAAGCTTGTTGTGTGATGAGAGACTCTTTTGCTTGTGTCTTTTTGTTTAGACTAAACTGATGTTGATTTTGGTTTAATTAAGGAAATATTTTTAGTTCTTAATGGTCTATTGTGACTAAAATTACAATGGGTCTGCAATGGATTTGAGCATGTTCCTTTCCTTTTTATGTTTATGACGTCAGGAAGCCCTGTTGTTCACCATCGTCTCCTGGGCATGGCTGGATGTCGATACCCTTCCTAACCTTCATGCATTGTTGATTAGTTGGTAACTAGTTTAATTTTGTTGTTTACTTTGTCTCCTGGGCATGGTTTGGTGATAGAATCTATTATAATTCATATACCTTTCATCTCTTGAAAATTATATCAAAGGAAGTTCAGTTTTCCCTTCAATTGGATGAAGATGAGACTCTAAGTCGAGTTGAGTTTTTGATGCAGGCATAAGATCTTCCTGATCTCTACAAGTGGATCCTCTGAATCCTTAGTTTCCTATTTCTGAGTTCCTTAAGTTTTAGATTAATATTTCACAATTATTCCTCAAATTACAACTCAATTTAGATTTCATCTCATTCTAGTTCTAGTTCTAGTTAGTTTCAGAGAGCGTACAAGTATCAGTCCTTAGGATTCGACCTCGGTCCTACCAAGTTTATTACTACATCACAACCCTAAACTTAGGGATTGAACAAGTTTTTGGCGCCGTTGCCAGGGACTGACAGTTACGTTTTCTAAAATTAACTAGTTTTAGGATTAGTTTAAGCTTTGGATTTTCTACCTTTAGGTTTAGATTTTTATGATTTCTAGAAACTAACCTGTTTTCCTGTTTTGTAGGACCTTGACATACACATTCTAAATTGGTTCTTATTTTATAGGTTTTAACTAAGGAATCTCTAACCTGGGCTGGAGCAAGAGAGCACACCTCCGTTTACCTTTAAAGACGATGGATTCCTTGGGCATCGCATCGCAAACTTCAATGAATCACTCTCAAATGAATTTCCCAACGCTTTGCTTGGCTCACTTTGCAGATTCTAACGATCCCATGATAAGAGACATAGTGAATGCCTTGCAAGACAATATCTCGGTAGTCATTACGGACTGTGAGAACCCTTACTCTGAAGCCCCTCCCTCCCGAGATACTCAGTGTTTACCATTAAGGGAGGAGGAGCTGAAAATTGAACTGAAGTCTGCTACTTCGGAATGTGTCGAGACTACATCACTTTCTGAGAATTTTTTTGAATTTCATCTATATGTAGTCTCTGATTCACCATGGGATACTAACGTTAAAACTTACTCTATTACAGGTGAATCGTATATACTCTGGATGCCTCAAGCAATTCAACGGAGAATTTTTAATGAGGTACATAAGTTTCTCTGGAAAGTCAAGCTCCAGGGCATTCAAGCCTATTGCAAAAAGGGCTTTTGGATGATCTTGTTGAGAAACCTACTAAGAAATTTATCACGATATTGGCCGGAAGAGGAACCTTGCGGCATGATCGAGCAGTTTTTCCCTACTTTTATAGGGCTAGGGTAGTTTGCTTTATGCTATTCTAGGTTAGATAGTTTTATGCCATTAGGTTAGTTTGCTTCCTGCATTGTTTTAGGATAGTTTGCTTTCATGTCTTCACTCTCGTGCTGACTGGGTTTCATACTGCTATCTCTTAGAAAGTCTCTCTCTCGATTCATTATCCAGGTACTATCTTCCCATCACCTTTTCCTTTACTTGCGTTGTCCCATGTGCATTGCATGCTCATATCTTTTACATTGAGGACAATGTAGATTTTAGGTTGGGGGTGAGAAATTAGGTTACCTAATCAGTATTTTCCTGGTCTTGAGCAAAATTGTGAAAATTTTTAAATTTTTCTAGAATTTCTTGTGAATTTGAAGTGATTTTGAAGGATAGTTGTGATTTTAAAATTAAACGATACAGAATGTTGGTAATTTATAACTCTTGGATTCAGTTATCTGTTAGATTTCACAGTTATGTTTAAATTGTTAACCTGTGATTAGAAGTTGCAAACATTGATTGAGTCATGATTTCACATATCACATCTCACTTACACATTAAGGTTTCGGTTCGATAATTGAATGATTAACTTGGTAATCACTAAACATGAAAGGAACCAGCCTGAAAAATAAATTTTTTTAGCATCAGTTCAATAAGAAGAATTAAAAGGGTAAGTCGCATAATCTTCACCATAGGTTTATTCCCTATACGTGTAGATTCGATTCGCCAAGGTTGACATTTAGAAAAAGTTAGGGGACAAATCTTTACCATAGGTTTGCTCCCTATAGGTGAGGATTTGATTCCCCTCTTTTGCGTTATTGTTCATAAAAATATCAAAGGCTGATGGAATGAAAAGATGATCTAAAAGGCAAGTGTTGGTTTCAAGCTTTGTTGTCATGAATTCTGTTGTTAATTACCAAGGACATCATGAAATTGACAATTGGATCTCTTAATGATTGTAAGTCGAGATTACACTATACACTCATGGAACTCGATGTTTAGAATGTTCTAATTAATGGATTAATAGTTTGAACTCGATTAAGAAGTTTATCATGAGCTTGACTTCAGGAGAAAATTCTGCTTACCATTCATGAATCTTAGAATTTTTACATCTCAACTATCTGTTCACAAGTCACTCGGGTTTACAAGAATTGTCCTTTATTTCTGAAATTATTTTTCACATGTTTTGCTCAGGACTAGCAAAATGCTGGTTGGGGGTTGTGATGAGAGTTAAATATTGCATATTAGACCCCGATTATTGCCTGATTTTACGTAGATGATAATGCTTAATGGAATATTTTAATCGTGTTTTTGTTACAGGGTGTAATTGGGAGCGTTGACTGAAAAAGAGTACTACAAGTGTGGATTTGACGCTCCGAAGTAACCAAAGCAAGGAACGGACTCAAGTGAACCAAGATTGAAGAATTTATACGTCAGGGATCCGAGGAAATCAAGCCGTTCACGTTAAAGAGGCCCGAAATTGGTTCAAAATGCAAGATCACAGGTTTTTCATCATCCGATTGACACGAAACTTCATACATGGCCCAGGGACATAAATTAACCGTACATGTTAAATTTCAGCCATTGGATCGCTGAAGAAGAGTCCTAAAGGTCAGATCAGCCCCTTAATTCATTAAGTGGGGCCCACCTGATATCTGGAATTGCCTCAAATTTGGTCTCAACGTCTTAAATGGGGAGACCAATCAGATGGTTGGATCAGATTTCATAAAAACATCACATTGGGCCCTGTATGTGCAACGTGTGTATACCATACATGCAACAGACACCGCGCACTGGACGGCTGAACGGAAACTTCCATTTTTCGAGCTGTGTAACGAACGGACGCTGTCCGTTTTGAGGACGTCAGTGGGCCTCCATCATGACCTGTACGGATGATGCAAGCCGTCCATCTTGTAGAGGGGATTGAAAAATTAAAAACCATGCTGATACTTTTCACCCATGCGTACACATATGTGCGATACAGAGGACACAAACAGGCTGCCCTGCGACGTTCAAAACGATCTTAGTGTGATTTCTTCTCTGGACCGCATCAATGGACCACCAAGATCGTCCCTTCTTGACCGAAATTTCGTCTTGCATCTAATAGACGGTGTGGATTTATCAAAACAGAAGCAAAATGGGCCCCACCAACATCACAACATAAGTCCCCTTTCGCATGCCCTGTTTTTGCATCCGGAAGCTGCCCGAGTTTTGCGGTAGTTGTGTGATCAATAGGATGATTTGGTGGATGATCTGAACCATTCAAGTAGAGCCCAGGCCAGGCATGACCCTAACCTAGGTGCTAGACTGAAGATCGAGAATATCAGCGTCCCAAAAGCTCCATCAAATGTAAACCGACTTGCAGTTTTGTTATGTAAAGAAGCTGCGTAAAGAACTCCTCCGGAAACTCCTACTACGAAACCAACTCTGGCCATAGCTGTTTACGCACTACCTCTTGTGTGGAAGTCCCAACCGACCGACTTTTGGGTGGTTATAAAGAGAGGAAAGAGAGTGAAGAGAGGGGGCGGTTCCTTGATCAAAGGCAGCCAAGGCTGGGATGTGAACGTAGATCAGTTGCTAATAGGGTTTTTCTTCTTCTCTCCTTTGTTTCGATTTTATGTTTTAGAGATTAGCCTAATCATGTCTATTCTAGGCTAAACCTCTTAGCTAGGGCTAAGAGGTGAAGCTTGTTGCGTGATGAGAGACTCTTTTGCGGTTTAATTAAGGGAATGTTTTTAGTTCTTAATGGTCTGTTGTGACTAAAATTACAATGGGTCTGCGATGGATTTGAGCGTGTTCCTTTCCTTTTTATGTTTATGACGTCAGGAAGCCCTGTTATTCACCATCGTCTCCTGGGCATGGTTGGATGTCGGTACCCTTCCTAACCTTCATGCATTGTTGATTGGTTGGTAATTAGTTTAATTTTATTGTTTACTTTGTCTCCTGGGCATGGTTTGGTGATGGAATCCATTCTAATTCATATATCTTTCATCTCTTGAAAACTATATCAAAGGAAGTTCAGTTTTCCCTTCAACTGGATGAAGATGGGACTCTAAGTCGAGTTGGGTTTTTGATGCAGGCATAAGATCTCCCTGATCTCTACAAGTGGATCCTCTGAATCCCTAATTTCCTGTTTCTGAATTCCTTAAGTTTTAGATTAGTATTTCACAATTATTCCTCAAATTACAACTCAATTTAGATTTCATCTCATTCTAGTTCTAGTTCTAGTTAGTTTCAGAGAGCGTACAAGTATCAGTCCCTTGGGATTCGACCTCGGTCCTACCAAGTTTATTACTACATCACAACCCTATACTTGGGGAGTGAACAGCTTTCAGTTTGAGAAGGATGTTAAACAGCGGGTGGGATGATTCTCCTAAATTCCAGGCTTGTCGGATCACGTCCTGAAAACTGGCATGGTGGGTCCACATGCATTGGAACCTGAACGGCTTGGGCGACGAGGAGGTTTAGCGAGGCAGGGCTAGCAGAAGCGGAGCTTGATCTGTGTTAACCCGCTGCAGATGTTCCACGAAGAAAGAGGGGAGAGAGGAGCTCCAAGAGCTGTTAATCAGAACTCGGTCAAGTCTCGCCCACACTCTAAAAGTATCGAATTGGTTATTGCACCAAGTGAATCTGGAACCAATGAAACCGGCATCAGAGAGACCAGCGTTATTGATAGCTTCTACGAAATCTGCCGTACTGGTGGAGTCCAGAGGCCGCTGACTTCGTCTTTTGTCAGCACTTGTAACGGCATTGAAATCACCACTTACTGCCTATGGACCTGAAAGGGAGTTAGCCAGCATTGATAGATCTTGCCAAAGATCCCTTCTGAGGTGTCTGTCACAGCTAGCGTAAATAAACGTTAGAACAATTGGGGTGTTAATGCATTGAATTTTAACAGAAACAGAAATAGATTGGGAGGTCATAGAGAGAACAAAAATAGACCATCTTACAACTTTAATATATGTTTTCTTATGAGGAATGATATGATTAGATGCCCAACCAATTGATGGGGATTTTCTCCTCATGGCTCCACCAGTCAAGTGCCTCGCACGACCGGTCAAGGGTGATGCTCGACCAGTCGAGTGGCGCTCGACTCAAAGTCCAGCGACCAATTGTGTTTATTGTTCCGCACTGCTCAACCAGTCGAGGAGTCTGCTCGACCGGTCGAGGGTCCGCTTGACTGGTCGAGGACTCTGCTCGACAGATCGAGGTTATGGAGATTCATATTCAGATTTTGTACGGACTGCATAAATTTGAGACGGTTTTCAAAGAGGTGGGAAACATGTTACCTAAACTATAAATAAGGGTCCCTAGGGCTATTCTAGGGAATGTAAGAGAGTTTCCTAAAGCTTTGTAAGGGTTTTCTAAAGGATTTAGGGCTATCAAAGGTGTGTGTGTGTGTGTGTGTGTGTGTGTGTGTGTGTGTGTGAGAGAGAGAGAGAGAGAGAGAGAGAGAGAGATGAAGCTTGTGGAAGGGAGGTTCTACTCATAGAGGTGATCTACTGTGCACTCAACATCTCAGCGCTTCTACGTCCTCGTAATCGGTGAGATCTCTCTGTTTTTCTTTATTCTTTTATTATTTATCCACTCCCGCGTGAGTGAAGAAGGGTTTGATCCAAGCGGTGTATGCTTGTGATTAGTTATAATGTTCTATTTCATAGTGGATTGTTGATCTGGACGAGGTCCCGTGGTTTTTACCTCTTTGAGGGTTTTTGGGAGACTAGATCCTAAGGTTTTGTGCAACGGCCCCGAATAAAGTGGTATCAGAGCATTCAGGTTAGTTGAACGGAGTAGGATTAGTTCTGAATTATGAAAGGTTGCTCATCAAGGATGATCAGGCTCAATGGTTCTAACTGGACCATATGGAAGGCTAAGATGGAGGACTTGCTTTATTGCAAGGACTTGTATTCTCTAATTCAAGGCATATCAACAAAGTCAAAGGATATGTCAGATGATGATTGAAAGAAGTTGGACCAGAAGACGATGGGGTTTATTAGACAATGGCTGGATGATTCCATATTCCACTATGTGTCTATGGAGACCTCAGCCGCTAGCCTATGACTAAAATTGTAAGGGCTGTATGAGAGGAAGACAGCTGACGATAAGATTTTTCTGATAAGATAACTTGTGAATCTCAAGTTCAAAGATGGTGGTTCTGTGGCTGAGCACATGAATGAGGTCAGCAACATATTAAACCAGCTCTCCGCTATGAAGATGGTCTTGGACGACGAATTACAGGCTTTGCTATTACTTATCTCATTGCCTGATAATTGCAAGACATTGGTGGTATCTCTGAGTAACTCCACGCCAGACGGAAAGGTGTCTATGGAATAGGTAACTACTTGTCTCTTCAGTAAGGAGACAAGGAGGAAGTCTCAGGGGTCTACTCAATAAGAGGCCCTTGTGATACAAGATTGAGGGAGAGGAAAGAACAGAAAGGGCGGAAAGGCCCAAGATAAATCAAGAGGCAAGTCGAGTACTAGGAAGGATGTGAATGCTGGAATTGTGGAAAGAAGGGCTACTACAAGCATGAATGTTATAAGAAGAAGAATGACAAGAAAGGAAAGGAGAAGGAAGATGAATCAGATTCGACTGCGGTCGCTTCAGATGGCGACGTTGTAGTTATTCTTTCAGCAAATCATGATGTTTGTCTCACGGCTACGAGTCAGGACACCGACTGGGTGATTGACTCGGGAGCCTCGTTTCATGCGACTCCATGCAAAGATTTCTTCACAAGCTATAAGTTAGGTGACTTTGGGACCGTGAAGATGAAAAATTCTAGCATATCGAAGATCATAGGGGTCGGTGATATTTGTGTGAAGACCGATGTGGGCTGCACATTGGTTCTCATTGATGTGAGGTGCATTCCAGACCTTCGTCTCAACTTGATGTCAACGGAAATGTTGGATGATGATGGTTACGAAAGCCGATTTGTTGGTGGGTTCTGGAAGCTCATCAAGGGTTCACTGATCATAGCCAGAGGAAAGAAGTGTTGCACCCTTTACAAGGTAAGTGTCAGTGTGTACAAGGGTGGGTTAAACGCAGCAGAAGATTCATCTATTGACATGTAGCACAGGCGTCTAGGCCACATCAGTGAAAAAGGGCTTCAACTACTAATAAAGAAATGGCTCTTTCCAGACGTGATAGGTATACCTATCAAAACCTGTATTGATTGTTTATTAAAGAAACAACATAGAGTTTCATTTGTTAAATCTGCTTTTCATGTTAATAAAGTGCATGCATTAGATTTGGTTTATTCTGATGTTTGTGATCCTATTAGGACAAAAACCTTGGGCGGGGCATTGTATTTTTTCACTTTTATACATGATGCATCTAGGAGGATTTGGGTTTATGCTTTAAAATCCAAGGACGAGGTCTTTAGTGTGTTTAAATTGTTTCATGTTATGGTTGAGAGAGAGACAGGTAGATCATTGAAGTGCATCCGCACTGACAATGGTGTTGAATACATCGGCGACTTTCATGAGTATTGTAAGCCCTTGGGTATATGGTATGAAAAGATAGTTCCTAAGACCCCCCGAATGAATCGCACAATTGTAGAAAGAATCAGATGCATGTTATCTCATGCGAAGTTGTCCAAGACGTTCTGGGGGGAAGCAATGCGCATGACAGTGTATTTGATAAACAAGTCTCCATTAGCCCTGTTGAATGGAGAAGAACCTGAGAAGGTGTGGACTGGACAAGATCCATCATATAGTCATCTTAAGGTGTTTGGATGCAGCGCATCCGTTCACGTACCAAAGGACAAGAGGTCCAAGCTCGATATGAAAATCAGGCAGTATGTTTCGTGGGGTACGGTGATGAAAAGTTCAGTTACAGATTGTGGGATCTGACCGAGAAGAAGCTCGTCAGGAGCAGAGATGTGGTATTCTTTGAAGATCAATGTATAGAGGACATTTGTAAGCTAAAGTGTTGAGGGTCAAATATTGCATATTAGACCCCATTTATTACATGGATTTACGAACATGATACCATTTAACGCCCTATTTTAATTTTGTTTGTGATGCAAGGTACATTTGCAAGCGTGGACTAAAAAAGATGCTAAAAGCTAAGATTTAATGCTCAGATTTCATCAAAGCATGGGACGGACCCCAGGGGATTAAGATCGACAAATTTACATACTAGAGACCTGAGAAAATCGAGAAACTGAAGCTCAAGTGGCTTGAAATTGGTACAGAATGCAAGATCACAAGGTTCCCACCATCCGTTCAGCTCGAAACTTCATATATGGCCTAAAAACTCTAAATAAACCGTACAGGTCAAATATCAGTAGTTGAATACTTGTGAAAGTGGTCCAACAGTCAGATCAGCCATGAATTACTGATCTGAGGCCCACCTGATATTCAGATATGCTTCAAACTCGGCCTCTATCCGTTAGATGATATGAGAAAAGATATGGACGGAACGGATTTCTCACGACCATCATGATGGTGGCCTATGAGCATTGCATGTATAGAGAGTGTATGTGCACTCAACATGCAACGGATGGAGAAACCCGGTCAAAGTCGGTGTTGACCAACTTCTTACACAAAATGACAACTACCTGTAAAAATTCACATCATTCGTCGGTTGATGTTGTGGGCCCCACCCATTGTCCATATGGACAATCCAAAACATTCATCAGATTTGTAAAAGCCTGCTCACCAAGTCCTAGGTGAAGATTTTTGAGGAAACAAGGAGGATGGGACCGCAAACATCCAAAAGGAAGACGGACGGTGGAATGAAATCATCCATGGGCCACCAAGAAGCTGATCCAAAATAGGTCATGTCCAACTAATTTTTCAAGATGAAGCTAATGAACGGACTAGATCTCTCAACCAATGATTATCATGGGCCCCACTGAGAGTCCAGCGCCGATCTGTTTGCAGGCCCTATTTACGCACAGCGAAAAGCCAGGCTAATGCGGGCCACTTTGCAAGCATGGACAGAGTCGGTCCATCCATCTGGACCATCCAAATTCTTGACAGGGGATGGCCGACCAAAGCCATAGTGATTGAATGGCTTGGATCGTGACTCAGGGACGTCTATGGGCCAGTTTTGCTGCAAGAAAGCTTTCATAGGTAGTTTCTAAAACAGGGTCTTTACTCCTCTTATGCACCGCCTCTTGTGCGTAAGAGTGCAACTGATTTTCTCCACCATATGCACCATCCGACCGACCTTCCATCTGTTTAAAAGAAAAAGAAGCACAAGAGAGAGGGGGGCATTCAATCCCTTAAACGTGAAGCATCATCTGATCTTGTTGTTTTTTTTTTTCTTCCTTTTCTTTTTATTTTATTTATTTTTATTTAAAGGATCCAGCCCATTCATGTTGGGCTGAACCTCTTAGCTAAGGTTGAGAAGTGAAGCTTGTGGCATGATGGGGTTGATCTTACGGCTTGGATGCATGTGATGAACTATATTTAATTCTAGTTAGATGAAGGAATGCGTTTAGTTTTTAATGGTTTGTTGTGACTGACATTACAATATATCTACGATGGCTTCAGTATTTCCTTTTCCCTTCTTGTGATTATGAAGACAGGATGCCCTGTTATTCACCATTGTCCCTTGGACATGGTGGAATGACGGTACTCTTCTTGACATTCATGCATCACTCAGATTGGCTTTGAATTGGTTTAGCTCTGTTATTTGCTTTGTCTCATGGGTATGGTTTTGTGATGGAATCCATTCTAATTTACATCCGTCTGCTCTCTTAAAAACTAGATTAAATGAAGTTCAGAATTGATTTTCAGGTTATATATTCCAACTGGATGAAGATGGAACTCGAAGTCCAGTTGAGTTCATGAATCGACCGTAGATCTCCCTAATCTCTACAAGTGGATCCTCTGAATCCTTAGTTTCCTACCTCTGAATTCTTTAAATTTTAGATAAATATTTCACCATTATTCCTTAAATTTATTTGATTTAAATTTCGTCTTAGTTTAATTCTAGTTCTACTTAGTTTCAGATAACGTACAGGTTTCAGTCCCTTGGGATTCGACCTCGGTCTTACCAAGATTATTACTACATCACAACCTTATACTTGGGGTGTGAACAAGTTTTTGGCGCCGTTGCCAGGGACTGACAGTTACGTTTTTTTGAATTGACTAGTTTTAGAAGTAGGTTAGGATTAGGATTCTCTATCTTTAGGTTTAGATTTTCCTGATTTCTAGAAACTAACCTGTTTTCCTATTTTGTAGGACCTTGACATACATTTTCTAAACTCGTAATCTCTTTTAGTTTTTCTAACTTTCTATTTTTATATTAGGATTTGTTTTATATTTTTTAGGAATTTTCATGAATTGTTTCATCTTTCCTTTTTGCTATTTTTTTATTAACTCGACGATTTCTTTGTTTTTAGAAACTAACCTGTTTTCATGTTTTGTAGGATCCTGACGTAAATTTCTAATTTGGTAATCCCTTTCTAACTTCTCTAATTTTTCTATTTTCAGGCTTAGGGTTGTATTTTCTATTTTTAGAATTTCTCATAGGATTTCTTTTAATGTTAGAAACTTTCCTTTTTAGGAATTAACTAATTTTTAGAAACTTTTTAATTTAGGTTTAGATTTTCTAATTTAGAAATTTTCTAATTATAGGGTTTTTTATTTTAGAAATTTTTTATTTTTAGGAATTCTTCCTTTTTTAGAAACTAATTTTCTATTTTTATTTTTAGAAACTTTCTGACTTTAGGATTTTTATGTTTAGAAACTAATTTATTTTGTTTTCTTTTGTATGATTCTAACATAGGAACTTTCAACCTGGTAACTTCTTTCTAACTCTTTCTCTTTCTATTTCTAGATCTCTTATTGTTATACGATTTTTTTCTTTTATTCTTAGGATTAGATTCAGAGTTAGGGTTTTACCATGTATATGCAAGAGTGGGAACGTCAGTATGCTGAGAAGAATAAGATATATTGGGATGATGATTATGATAGAAATCAACCTGTCTCAAAACTTTTCTGAAACCATCATCGAGAACCGACCGGAATATAATGTTTCACCAGTTAAAAAGTCATTACGCGATCATATGCGGGAGAACAATTATACCCCACGGATTAACAAAACAGTACGTGAGTATTGGGGTTATCATAACTATGGGAGTAAGAATTATTATCACCCATCCAATAAAAAGAAAACAATGCGTGATTATATTATGAGTGATAATATGTATTACCAACCATCAAATTCTCCCACCTATGATCCGTATGATTATAATCAGTGGAAATATCAAAATTGGGGAAATGAACCAACAACATGTTATAATGATTATTCTCTTGAATCCCCTACCTTTGAGATCCAACCAGAAACAATCTAAGAGGACTCATTTCAGCGTAACATGGCCTGTCTTGTAGAAATTAACAAATCATTGGAAGCTCTTAATTCGTGCCTTAATAAGGGAGAGGAGGCTCGTTCATCCCAGCCACAATTCATTCCAGAAATACAATGCGGGGAAAGCGATCCTACCTCGTTTTTTAAGAACTCTGGAACTACGATGAGTTGGTGTCCATTAATGAGCATATGGTTCAATTTCCCGATGAGTCAATCTCAATGATGGTCCAAAGGAATGGTCAAGAGATGTGGGTGTCTTTCAAATATAATGATAGTGACACACTGCACTCACATGACACACAGGATTTCAATGACGAGGGAGAGGTTAGTTTATTCGAACCTCAACCCAATTTAAGAGTCGAATGTAAGGAAAGCGATCCCATTCCAAGTGTGTACTACACTGAATTGGACGATGATAAGTATTGAGATTCAATCTCAAGTTTGGCCCACATCAATGATCAAGAGGTTTAGGAGGTTGTCAACCAAAAGGATCTACTCCACGCATCTGACATGCCTGATTTAAATGTGGAGGATGAGCCCCTTACAACCAAATCTTCTAACTCTTGTGAGACATGTTTAGATCACTTCCCTAAATTGAATAATCATATGATTCAGGAAAGGGATGAGTTGCTCGATATGACTCTAAAATTTGAAACCACCCAGTTGAGGCCATCATTTGAACTATACATTTTTGATGATTCAATGTCTCTACTGAGTAGCTTCAATGAACAGAGTCTTCACATCAATACTTTGTCTACTGAACCTCAATCTGTCTATGCAGGGCTGAAGCAAGAGAGCATACCTTCATCTACTTTTAAAGACAATGGAGTCCTTGAACGTCTCGTTACAGATTTCAATGTGGAATTTCTCAATTCTTTGGATGATTGCTTGGCACGCTTTGCAGATTCAAACGATCCCATGTCAAAAGATAAAGTGGATGCCTTGCAAGACAATATCTCGATAGTCATCACTGACAAAGTGAACCCTTATTCTGAAGCCCCTTCTTCCCCTGATCCTAAATGTTTACCATTAAAGGAGGAGGAGCTGACAATGGAACCGAAGTTTGATATTTCGGAATGTGTTGAAACTACATCACTTCTTGCAAAGTTTTCTGAACTTTATTTACTTATAGTCTCTAATTCACCATGGGATACTAACATCGAAACTTCTTCTGTCATAGGTGAAACGTATATTCTTTGGATACCTCAAGCAATTCAACGAAAATTTTCTTATGAGGTACATAAGTTTCTCTGAAAAGTTATGCTCCAAGGCATCCAAGCCTATTGCAAAAAGGGTTTTTGGATGATCCTATTGAGGAACTTACTGAGAAACTTATCAAGATATTGGCCGGGAGAGGAACCTTGCGGCAGATCGAGTAGTTTTTCTCTGCTTTCATAAGACTATGGTAGTTTGCTTTATGCCGTTCTAGGATAGTCGGCTTTATGCCGTTAGGTTAGTTTGCTTCCTACATTATTTTAGGATAGTTTACTTCCATGTCTTCACCCTCGTGCTGACCGACTTTCATACTGTGACCTCTTGGAAAGTCTCTCTCCTGATTTCTTCATCCAGGTATTATCCTTCCATCACTTTTTCTTTACTTTAGTTGTCCCATGTACATTGCATGCTCATACCTTTTACATTGAGGATAATGTAGATTTTAGGTTGGGGGTGAGAGATTAGGTTTCCTAATCAGTGTTTTCTTGGTCTTGAGCAAAAATTGTGAAAATTTTTAATTTTTCTAAAATTTCTTGTGAATTCGAAGTAATTTTAATGGCCATCTAGGACACTTAGAATTTCAAGATACGTGATGTTGGTAATTTATGACTCTTGGATTCAGTTATCTATTAGATTTCATAGTTAAGTTTGAATTGTTAATCCATGATTAGAAATTGTAAATATTAATTGAGTCATGATTTCACATGTCACATCTCGCTTACACATTAAGGTTTCAGTTTGATATTGAATGGTTAACTTGGTAATCATGTAAGGAACTAGCCTGGAAAATTTGCCCGTCATGATCAATTGAAAAAAAAGAAAATACTTAACAAAAAAAAAAATAGATACCTTTGAAAAGGGTTGGGCGAAAATCTTCACCATAGGTTTGCTCCCTATAGGTGTAGATTTAATTCCCCACGGATGATATGTGAAAAGGGTTGGGTGTACAGTCTTCACCATAGGTTTGCTCCCTATAGGTGACGATTTAATTCCCCTTGTTGCCGTTACTTTTAATAGAAAAATTAAAAGATAGAAGAATCAAAAGATGATTTGTGAGGCAAGTTTTGGTTTAAGTCTTCGTTATCATGAATTCTCTTGTTGGTTACCAATGATATCTAGAAATAGAGAAGTGAATTTTAATAATGATAAGTCGAGATTAGACTATACAATCCTGGATCCTAATGTTTAGAATTGTTTGTAATTGATGGATTAACACATTGAACATGATTATGAAGTTTACCATGCACTTGAGTCTAAGAGAAAGTAATGCCAACAATCATGAATCTTAGACTTCTAGTATTTAGATTGTTTACCAAAAATACTCGAGTTCATAAAAATTGTCCTGTAACTCTCAACTTATTTTTCGTATACTTTGCTCGGGACTAGCAAGATGCTGATTGGGGGTTGTGTTAAGGGTCAAATATTGTGTATTAGACCCCATTTATTACATGGATTTATGAACATGATACCATTTAATGCCCTATTTTAATCGTATTTGTGATGTAAGGTACATTTGTAAGCATGGACTGAAAAAGATTCTAAAAGCTGAGATTTAATGCTCAGATTTTACCAAAGCATGGGACGGACCCTAGGGGACCAAGATTGACAAATTTACATGCCAGAGACCCGAGAAAATCGAGAAACTGAAGCTCAAGTGGCCTGAAATTGGTACAGAATGCAAGATTACAGGGTTCCCACCATCCGTTCAGCTTGAAACTTCATGTATGGCCTAAAGACCCTAAATAAGTCGTACACGTCAAATTTCAGTAGTTGGATACCTGTAGAAGTAGTCCAACGGTTAGATCAACCCATGAATTACTGATCTGAGACCCACCTGATATTTAGATATGCTTCAAACTCGGGCTCTATCCATTAGATGATATGAGAAAAGATATGGAGGGAACGGATTTCTCATGACCAT
Organism: Magnolia changhungtana; assembly: GCA_030180095.1. NCBI lineage: Eukaryota > Viridiplantae > Streptophyta > Magnoliopsida > Magnoliales > Magnoliaceae > Magnolia > Magnolia changhungtana. The sequence goes on along the minus strand of JASAUF010000391.1, from coordinate 3,892,443 downwards.
CATGATGGTGGCCCATGAGCATCGCGTGTATAGAGAGTGTATGCGCACTCAACGTGCAACGGATGGAAAAACCCGGTCAAAGTCGGTGTTGACTAACTTCTTCACCCACGACAACCCATCTGATTCATATCCACATCTCATCTAAATACGCATCAGTCGTCGGTTGATGTTGTGGGCCCCACCCATTGTCCATATGGACAATCCAAACCATTCATTAAATTTGTAAAGGCCTGCTCACCAAGTCCTAGGTGAAGATTTTTGAGGAAACAAGGAGGATGGGACCGCAAATATCCAAAAGGAAGACGGACAGTGGAATGAAATCATCCATGGGCTACCAAGAAGCTGATCCAAAATAGGTCATGTCCAACTAATTTTTCGAGATGAAGCTAATGAACGGACTAGATCTCTCAACCAGTGATTATCATGGGCCCCACCGAGAGTCCAACGTCGATCCGTTTGCAGGCCCTATTTACGCACAGCGAAAAGCTCGACCGATGCGGGCCACTTTGCAAGCATGGACAGAGTCGGTCTGTTGATCTAGACCGTCCAAATTCATGATAGGGGATGGCCGACCAATGCCATGGTGATTGAATGGCTTGGATTATGAGTCAGGGACATCTATGAGCCAATTTTGCTGCAAGAAAGCTTTCACAGGTAGTTTTTAAAACAGGGTCTTTACTCCTCTTACGCACCGCCTCTTGTGCATAAGAGTGCAACTGATTTTCTCCACCGTATGCACCATCCGAACGACCTTCCATTTGTTTAAAAGAAAGAGAAGCACAAGAGAGAGGGGGGCATTTAATCCCTTAGATGTGGAGCATCATCTGATCTTGTTGTTTTTTTTTCTTCTTTTTCTTTTTATTTTATTTTGTTTTGTTTAAAGGATCCAGCCCATTCATGTTAGACTGAACCTCTTAGTTAGGGTTAAGAGGTGAAGCTTGTGGCGTGATGGGGTTGATCCTATAGCTTGGATGCATGTGATGAACAATATTTGATTCTAGTTAAATGAAGGAATGCGTTTAGTTTTTAATGGTTTGTTGTGACTGACATTATCCTATGCTAAAGTTAGACAATCTAAGATTAGTCTCATGTGTTTTTCTCCTTCTTCCAAGGTTGTCTAGGAGCTATTTTGAATGTGGATAGTCAAGGATTTGGTGATAAGAGCTTGCCTATCATTCTTTCTTTCTTTTTTTCACCTAAGGCGAATTATTTCTTTTATTTTAAGATTTCTCATTAAAGTGCATAATAAGGACTGGCCCCATGCGATTTTGAAGCCCAAGTCTTCCTTTCGGAGCATGAGGCTCTTCTCACAAAATCTGAAATCCCTAATTAATGAGCATTAAGGTGAGGTGACGATAATTAATAAGTGAGGGAAAGTGCTTATTGTTAAGCATGCATGCTAATGACCCGTTCAGTCCATTCACTCACATTATCTCGGAGACCAAGTTTACCTCAATTCTTTAAGCTTGGCTGCTCCTCTCCTGCTCTTATTTTTCTCCTTGGCCTTTGGTGTTGGGAGCTCTTTCCCTCACCTGAGGTGTGGGTTTCCCTCTCGGTGTGGGCTTCTTCCTAACCCGGTGTGTGGGTATTCTTTTTCTTTTCTTTTTTAATCCCTAACCCAAAGTGTGGGCCACCTTTTGTATTTTTAGATTGCATGTCCTTTTTAGAGGAAATAAAGAGCTCTTATCATTATAAAAAAAAAAAAAAAAAAAAAAAAAAAAAACAAAAAAACAAAACAAAAACAAAAACAAAAACACAAAAAACAGAGAGAGAGAGAGAGAGAGAGAGAGAGAGAGAGATGGGATTACTCACATATCTTGAACCATATGCAGATCTAATAATGCATGACGCTCATCTAAGTGATATATAGGATCATACTAGATGATAAAATTCTCTAATCATCTTTACACGCTTCCCTACCAAGGAGATGTCCTTGGCTTACTTTCTCCTCAATTCTCTCTCAAGTGTGTGCTTAGAGATGAGTAGCTCTATATGTTTGTTAACTTCGATGGAGAGAGTCAAAAGTTTCTCTTATTTGTAACCCTACTCCATTGTAAAAACTAGGGCTAAAAGTTGGGTGGGTTCAACCCGACCGACCCGTGACCGACTCGACATTGGGTTGGGCTTGGGCAGGATGTATCGGGTTTGGTCTCGGGCTTGAGCCATATAAACACCAAATCAATAAAACTTGGGATGGGCTGGGTTAACATTGAGGTATCGGGTTGCCCGACCCAACCCGAACCCAATCAATATATAAGTTCCTTATAAATTAACTATAATTGAGTGTTGATCGTTTGTGTTGAAGGCACTGGAAATTCCAATGTTGTCAGGTTTAATTGGTCCACATCATTTCCAATGACTCAAGCTAACAAGATACGCCGGATTTCTCTCTCCCAAATAGATTGCTTGATACACAATACGACTTTTAAAGGAGTAATTGTTCTATATTTTAAGTTGTTTGTTTACCAAAAAAAAATTAACTTTTTATTATAAATATCTTACATATATAAATAATAAAGTTGTAGGTACAAAAAATAAGACGTGTATTGAAAATATAACAGACTAATGTAATAATGAAAACATTAGCATATATCTACCCGACCAACTCGGCCGAGCCTGCTTGGGTTGGGCTTGGGTTGAGAATTCCCAACCCGAGGTTGGGTTGGGGTTGAGGTAGAGGAACCTTGGGTTGGGCTAGGATTGAGCACCCACCCAACCCAACCCAACCCGCCCAACTTTCAGCCATAGTAAAAACCAAATCCTTATGATTTAGCATGAAAATTTAGCGTCTGCGATTTTATTTTTTATTTATAATAATAAAAAAAATTAAATTTAAAAAAAAGAAAGAAAGAAGAAGAAGCTAAAGTAACAGTATGTGCATGCAATGCGAGTATATTTTAGAAATATTTAAAGGCACGGGTATGCTTGGCTCAAAATTTTTTACTTCTCCCATATATGAGCAAAACTTAAAGTTGGCATCAACTAACAAAGACTTGTTAGCTGATCCTACTTCATACTGTTGCCTCATCAGATGTCTTATTTACTAAACAATCACCTGGCTAGATATAGTTTACTCTGTCCACATTTTGAACCATTTTATATATCAACTAAGAAAACTAAATTTTGATGCTATTTTGCGGGTGTTACGCTAAAGGAATACCTAGCCAAGAGATTTTGAAGTTATCCATGAGCCAGCTCCAATTATTTGCCTATTGTAATTCTGACCAGGTAAGTTGATTATTGCACATTCTTAAGCGATGGTCCATTTTTTTTGAAAACAAATTACAAAATACTATTTCACAGTCATCTGTCAAAGCATATATAATATCGTTTAATGGTTGTTGCATCTTATAAACTTAATTGGCTTATGTACCTACTAGCAAATTTATGCATCCCTCAAGGACCCCATAGTTTTTACATTACGACAATCAAATTGTTGTTTATATTGTTAAATTTAGTTTTTCATGAACGAGCAAAATATATTAAACTTGATTCAAAATAAATTAATCAAAACTTACTATGTTCACGCATCAAATCAATTATAAAGACTTTAGGAACTGAACAATTATATTTCTCATGTCACAAGTGGGGCATTCATAACATTTATGCTGTAACTTGAAGGGGGTATTAAAAATAGGCATTGACTGCATCTACCCCACATTTATCCCATCTCATCTCTAACTATATTTCTAGAGTTGTATCATTTCTTTCTTTCTTTTTTTCTTTTACACTTATCAATCCCATATATCAGTAATTGAATTTTACTATTGTATTCTATAAATACTATTATACAAGGTAAATGAAAGCAATTAAAAATACCAAATTCAATCTTTACAAATACCATACAAATAGTACAAAATATACACATGATTAATCACTAATTGCACTCTAACAGGACAATATAGATATAAAAAGCATCTACATATTCATTTATATTTATACATTTGTTATTTTCTATAACAAGGTTTTCAAAAATTGTGTTATATATAAATAAGCTTGTTGAAATAGCAGCCATTATGTGATGATATAACAGTTTCCATATATAAAATCCATTTTTCTAAATGATCCTGCCAGCCTTATTTTACGGATTATTGCAGTATTTTGCATTAAAATACATTCAGAAATGGCCGATACCATAATGCATTCATGACGCCAGTTGGTACATCAAAGAGCCCACATTCAAACAAATAAATAAATAAGGAATGTAGGTGAGTATATACATGGATGTATGTCCATCTATATATGTATGCGTATGTATGCAGGGGTGGAAGTAGGTGTATGGACAAGAGTATACTGTAAGAAGAGCAGTTGGTAGAACTTAATAGTGCAAATCTTGCCATCCTCACGACCGTACGAGTACTTGCACGTGCCAATTTCATTATCTGTTTTTTTTTTTTCTTGACTAGACTATGCATGATGTGCATTTGCCACGGCTTAGTAGACTATGGCAACCATCGACCATTAAAGAGACATGCGTATACACATGAATGAAGCCCGCCCAAATAATTTTCTCACTTCTTCATGCGGACGGCCTCCCCTAGCTGGAAATGGAGATGTTGGATCTCCCAGATCAACTATTTGGCGGCAATGGGGCATGTGAAGTTCGCCCACATCCTGAGGGAAGGTAACTCTCCTGCGGACGCAATGGCAAGGCTGGGTAGTAAAGATCAATCTTCTATCACATCGCTAACACGACCTTCCCCTCTTGTGAGAGGCCTTCTTTCTGGACAAAGTTGGTCTAGGTTACATGAGACCCTAGTTTGGTCGGCGGCCACAAATGCAGGTTGCCACGTTGCATTTAGTTTTGGGTCTTTATGTTAGGATTCCATTGTTCCTTTTTGTCAAGAGAATCTTGTAAAATTTGCAGATATAAATGGAATTTTGAGTTTTGAAAAAAAAAAATAAAAAAAAATAATTTTCTCACTGTGGACTGGAATCTGCATTAATACAACGATCCCAATCATCTAAAATCATACAAGCGTTCCAAATTCAACTGGCTAGTTTAAACGGAGATCGTCCCGACTTTGCGAATTTGGTCTGTACTCCCATCCACAACAGGGTTCACAATCTGGACCGTCTGGATTAACGTATGTGTGTTGGATGTACGGTGGATGAGTATGTGGCAAAAGCATATATGCTTTTGACCTAAAATCTCATTAGGGTGGTTAGGGAAAACAAGGATATAGTTTGCTTAAAGGGAAATGATGTGGGGCCTAGTGGTAGGAGCTTTGAATTGGGTGTGATGTCATTTATCGAGTTTGGACCATATCATATCGTGGAAAACCAAAAATCATCAGTAAGTACAGGTCCATGGAACCTGCTCAATCTCTTTCTACAGTGAAAAACGACCTAATAGCCACTGACATGATAGTCACGTATCGGAATAGCCTACACCACCTGCTTTACACACTACGTAGGACAATCTGTGTTTGTTAGGGCCCACCAAGTTTTTTATGTGAAATCCACTCCATCCATCAGGTCATAACCCTTTCATTCAGTGTATATATTAAGAATTGGCAAGGTGAAAAAACTCATATGGGCCACACCAATGAAAAGTGTAAAATTGCACTTAAAAACCTTTGAGTTCATGTGTTGCTGCCCGTTTGAGTTTTGAATGGGATTAATTTTTGTATGTTCCATTCATCCAGGTGATTCAAACCTGCTGAATGGATTTGATGAAAGATACGCATGATAGTGACCCCACACGCAAACTTATGGTGGGTGTCCCATCCATCTTGTTCCCTGTGTTGTGTCCCACCTGGGTTGTGGATCCTGATGGTTTCTTTCCCCAGTCCTGACATCTTGGAGTCCACCTGATGGATGGAGTGGATTTCACATTTACAGTATGGTGAGCCCCAAATAGCTTGGGTACTATCCAGGCCTTGAATAAAACAAGTGTTGTAGGGAATTCCCATATGTTTTGCTGTCACCACCAATATTAACGGTTGGGTTGAAAGAAGAGTAATGATAACGCTATCATCCAAGTAAACGTATGTAATTAACAACTGCTCTTTGTGAAACAAACAATGGTGGCCCGAAGCTTGTGTGTACCGTTTAGGTTCAGTTTATACAAGTTGGAATAAGTGGAATCAAGGTTTAATGATCCAAATCGCTAGTATGGTGGGACTCACAGAGGATGGCAGATTCACCAAAAACAATCCAGATTGGAAGATCCTAGCTATAAAATATTTGGCCTTCTTTACCGAACATGTATTTGCTTCATCAACTATCAATTTGTCAGCACTTGTTAAAGGCTTTGAATTCTCGGGGGAATTTTTGATGCGTGGGCCATCCACAGTGTGGCTCATAATATCAACAGTTTAGATCATAGAACTATGGGCCGAACAAATTATACAAATAGAGGAAGGATCCAATGCATGAGAATAACATGGTAAAAGATCTCATTGCACCAATGACCTCGTCCAGTGAGTATCTTATAACTGTATTTATTTTTACCATACCTCCGAGGTGGGGCCCACCCAATGTATGAAAGTCAGCGTATATAGCCTATCTTTTTTTATTTTTTTATTTTTTTCCACAGAGAAGGAAGTGATAAGGTTGATCAAAGTCTTCGTGGGAATAATTATTCCGAATCCATAGAGTTCTCGGGACTCCTCAAAGAAACTCTTTGAATTCATGAGAGAAGAAATAAATTCTAATAAAATAGAAAATAAATTAATTCATGATAAAAAATGAATTTACAAACATTTAACTAATGATATCAAACCTAAGAAGAAATTTCATAATCAAACCACAACTCAAACTCCCTAAAAACATGATTTACATTTCTACTAGACTTTACGGTTATCAGCCAAAAATAGTAAGTGTCCATCTGGCCTAACCATGTTATTCTCCTAATTTTTCTAATCCCTTTTCATGTTGGGCATGATGCCTAAAACTCAAAATGATCAAAAGGTATAATCGAATTAAAAGTTATTTTTTATAGTAAAAATGAAAATAAAATGAACTTTTAACCATTGATTTGATGGAATCTCACAAATCTAGCATAGCCAACCTAGTGTAGTGTGGTTGGTTGACTAAAGTATCTCTTCTTGCCCCAAAATCATATATTATAAGTTTCAAAACTTGTTTCAATTTGTGAGATACACCTGTTTTAAGGTTCCAACGGTCCAGATCACTTCGGCCTCTAATCGGGTCTTCTCTGGTCCATCTTTACCATGAAAGTGTCTGCAACCTACTCTACATCATTTTTGCTCATCCTAGATGTTTTAATAAAAAATCAGCTCCTATACTTGTCAAGAAGAGAGAATTTAAATTTCTAGCAATTTAATTAGATCACATCATCGCACACTGCATTTAATGTAACGGTGTTGACAATGTCTACGATGACACGGACCAATCATAATGCAGAAGAATAAAAATTGACTATTTGTGGCAAGCAGAGGATTACTTGAACAAATGCACTGTCAATCATGGAAAGATACTCTTTAAGCCCACGCATGTGTACTGGTGAGCTCGTGCACACCACCAAACATGCCAGCAAGGTGGACTGGGGAAATATCCAAGCCATCCATCAGAAGTATACTGCCAACAGATCAGTCTACCAATCAGGTGGATCACAATTAACTTAACAAATGTACGGTTGTGAAAAGATCATTTATTACTAATATCTTCATATCCTCGCACACCTACTGACTGCTTGTTTGGATACCATCAGATAAGTTACTTTTTAACTAACTTTAAGTATTCATTAAGTTATTTTTTACCATTAAAATAGTATAGGAAAAAATAACGATGAATGGTGCACATTAAAAGTTGGCCCTTAATGATGAATGACTCACATTCAAGGTGTGGAGCCCACACAGTGAATAGTCTGCATCAAAGGTGGGCCCCACCTGATAGACCGTGAATATGAGAATTCACCAAACAAACCTGAGTGAAACAAAATATGCCTTTTTTTTACACTTTTAACTGACAATTACTTTGTTTATCAATAACTAGTAAATTATCTAAAGTAACTTCCAATCCAAACGCTCCCTCAAGTGGCCCATCTTTATCTTTGGGTGGTAACCTGTACACGATGACATTCAGTTGATGGACGGCTTGGATATTTAGCCTATCTACCATATGGTGTAGCGGGTGACTTGTGCATAATTAGCTTAATTATACACTTCTAACATCTCGCGATATTGTCGTGGAATTTTGCTTAAACGATATTATTGTGTTAATATCATGTGATTTTTCAAAATCGCACGGTTTTTTGTTTTTATTTTATTTTATTTTATTTTGCTATTTTTACGGAGATTTTAGTGGAAATTTTAACCAGCTAAAATAATTCAGTTTACAGTTGTATATTCAATTGTTTAAAATTACTAAATAATATGGCGAGAAAAACGTGAAACCTGAAAATATCACGAAAAATTCCGGGCAGAAAAATTGCCGAGAACGAGATTTGTTAGGGACCGTTTAAAACTTTTTTTTTTTTTTAATCTGGAAATAAAATGACTCCACTTCGTCAACACTCTACAGTTAAGGTCGACCGACACATGGACCCTCGTCCATGGCTTGGGTATTTTGGGTATTTCATCTCTTAAGAACTGTTTAATAAATGGCCCACATTTTGAACGGTACACACGAGCTTTTGATTTTGACATGTTCTATAATCCAGGTCGTTGGTCTGTTGTACCCTGCAGGAGTTGAACTACTCCTCAAAGTTATTCTAGACAGGACAATATAAAAATTTCATCTGTAGTCTACAATAGACGGTCAAGATGAGAGAAATCCAACAATATACAACAACCGTCGAGTGAGAAAGGTCAAAATATTGGTGGCTGATATCTTCCAATCTTGGTGATTTTTAGAGCATTACTCATCCATTGTGGGACTCAACAGACCAATGGATTGGATTACTAGCAATAGACCCCGTTTGTCAAAATTGAAAACCCATCTATATTGTGTGGGAATCCTATCATATAATTCTTGACCATGAAAATGAAATCCATAATCTCATCACCTAATCAACCAAACATTCTCTATATAAACATCCAGACTCCACCAGTAGTAACACGAAACTCTTTAGAGAGAGAGAGAGAGAGAGAGAGAGAGAGAGAGAGATGGCTCTTCTTCAAGCATCAGGTCCCATGGCTGCATTGCTTCTTGTATTGAGTACCATGTTCCTCTTCTCTGAGCTTGGACATGCCGAGCATGCAGGCATTACCAGGCACTACAAGTTCGACGTATGTCCTACCCCGTTACTCGCCATGCATGTTCAGCTAATTGCATTTATTATGTTCTTCTCTGATGTTTTTGAACTGTTTGTTGCCAGATTCAATTGCAGAATGTGACGCGGCTATCCATCGTGACCGTCAATGGCCAGTTTCCAGGGCCGAAGATCGTAGCCAGAGAAGGTGATAGGGTCGTTGTTAAGGTGGTTAACCATGTTCAGAATAATATCACCCTGCATTGGTATGGAACCATCTTACAACTTTAATATCTGTTTTCTTATGGGAAATGATATGATCAGATGCCCAACTAATGATGTGGGGCCACGTTTGTTAGAAACCCTTCTGGTATCAGTGACATAGGTCCCACCTTTGTTAGTCACCTTCTTATGTTGGGCCCACCTACATGCCAACCTCCCTTGAGATTATCCCATGGATGTGCATCCACCATTCTCTTATAATTTATGAGAATAGAAGCCATTGATGAGGTGTAACAATGCAAGGGGAATGATACAATGGACCAGTCTCTAATCCAGACCATTCATCTACCTTGTCACACCACACATTAGAAATAGCCTGTAAATCGACGTGGGTCCCACCATGTTATGACCAACATGATCTACCACAAGTAGGAAAAACACATAACTCCATAACCATAAGGAGATTACGATTAGAATATATACTTGTGTATTAACCCAAAATGCATTTGATTTGGATTGTTTGATATGGTGGATTTGAGAACAGGCATGGAGTTCGACAACTCAGGAGTGGATGGGCAGATGGACCTGCATACGTGACCCAGTGCCCCATTCAAACTGGCCAAACCTACGTCTACAACTTCACCATTATTGGCCAACGGGGTACCCTCTTTTGGCATGCACACATCTCATGGATGAGATCGACCCTCTACGGTCCCATCGTGATCCTCCCCAAGCGCGGCGTCCCTTACCCATTCATCAAACCATACAAGGAAGTCCCGATCATCTTCGGTAATCACTACCACAAAATCTTACGATTAAACAGCCTAAATACAATAAATCAAGATAATTAAAACAAACATGAATCCGAATTGCAGGTGAGTGGTTTAATGCAGACACTGAGGCCATCATCACGCAAGCTTTACAGATGGGAGGCGGCCCGAACGTATCGGATGCATACACTATCAACGGCCTCCCTGGTCCCTTGTACAACTGCTCAGCAAAAGGTTGTTCTACTTCCCATGTGGCCCATTTACAATTCCAGCTCAACCCAATCTCATGCTAACCCATTTCTCTCACTTTTCTTCTGGTTGCATGGTGTGGTGCAGATACATTTAGGCTAAGTGTGAAGCCTGGGAAGACGTATCTTCTCCGTCTGATCAACGCTGCACTCAATGATGAGCTCTTCTTCAGCATCGCCAATCACACCCTCACCATCGTCGACGTCGACGCCATCTATGTTAAGCCGTTTGACACTGACATCCTCCTCATCACACCAGGCCAAACCACAAACGTCCTCCTCAAGACCAAACCCCATTACCCAAATGCTACTTTCTTAATGTCCGCCCGGCCATACGCAACAGGCAACGGTACATTTGACAACACCACCACCGTCGGAATACTCGAATACCAAAAATCCAATTCATCTCATCCATCCAATGTTACCGGCATTAGAAACATCCCAGTCTTTAAGCCATCCCTTCCAGCACTAAATGACACAGCCTTCGCCACTAACTACACCAATAGACTGCGTAGCCTGGCCAATGCACAATTCCCCGCCAATGTCCCTCAGACCGTTGATAGGCGGTTCTTCTTCACGGTCGGCCTTGGGACCCAGCCATGCCCCAAGAACCAAACCTGCCAAGGGCCCAACGGCACCAAGTTCGCCGCATCTGTCAACAACGTCTCGTTTGTCCAGCCCACCACAGCCCTCCTCCAGGCCCACTTCTTCGGGCAATCCAACGGCGTGTACAACACCAACTTCCCAAATAACCCTCTAATCCCATTTAATTACACGGGTACCCCTCCGAACAACACGATGGTCAGCAATGGCACTAAGGTGGTGGTGCTTCCATTCAATGCGAGCATTGAGCTAGTGATGCAGGACACTAGCATTCTCGGAGCGGAGAGTCACCCTCTCCATCTCCATGGTTTCAATTTCTTCGTTGTCGGGCAAGGCTTCGGAAACTACAACCCCAACAAGGATCCCTCTAACTTCAATCTCATCGACCCTGTCGAGAGAAACACGGTCGGAGTTCCGTCGGGCGGTTGGGTCGCCATCCGCTTCCAAGCAGACAATCCAGGTCAGTAATGTATATAAAACGCACCTGGTCAGTAATTTTGAAATGGGCTTTAGGAATTTCTCATTTTCAAATGCTCGCTTGATTCCCGCCAAATGTGCGCACCAACTCTCAGTACTCACTGTGTGTATTGAGTTTGTATTCTCACGAATCATGGCTTATTGTATCTCATCAATAAGGGTGTCCCTATGTGGTGATTCTTGCAAGTGGAGCCCAGGTTTACTCGATCCAAACCGTCCAATCCGATATTACCATTGTGGATACGTAATCCGTAGAGAATATCCGAAATTAGAAGATCCTGACCCTTTGATCAGTGACCTACAAATAGACGGTTGATTAAAATACAGCAAAGGTCCAGAAAGAAAGCCAGATTTTGTATGATTCGTTTCTACGAAGCAGGAGTATTTTTACGAATATCCACCATGCATGGCGGGGCCCACGAATTTGACGGTTCTGATCATCTATCCGAGGGCTCCACTTGAACCAAATGGACGCATCATGGCACTCTTCACGTTCAGATATTTTCTTTCATATAAGGATAATCTAATATGTAATTTTATGCTGACATGGCATGATGGTTGACGTGGCAACAGGAGTATGGTTCATGCACTGCCACCTAGAAGTCCACACCAGCTGGGGCCTGAAGATGGCGTGGGTCGTTTTGGACGGGAAGCTACCCAATCAGAAGTTGCCACCTCCACCTTCCGATCTTCCCAAGTGTTGACCTTGGACGTCTGCCGTGGCGGGCTTCATTTCGTTTTGGAGTGTGGCCCACTTTCTTCGATTTCATATTTAATTTCATTCTGATTTTTTTTTTTTTTTTTTTTTTGAAAGATCGATGGAGTAGTTTTGTATTATCAGAATTGAGTTTCTATAGGTGGCATCAATAAGATCAACGGTTTCGATTTCATCATCAGCTAATCATCATGCTACATTTTGCATTTATAGCAGTTTAAAAATGAGTTGGTAATCCATGGTCTCTGGATGCATGGAATTCTAGTTCGCTGTACTGTACGTGTGGACGTGTGCATGATAATATGAACCGTTTATCCTGTGGGGTCCACTATTGATAGTCCACTAACAAGAAATAGCCTCGATCAGACCGTCCAAACCATATAATAAATGACCTGTTTCTACTTGTGGACACACAGAATGAACGGTTCGAATCGTCACACCCAGATCCATAGCTCAGTGGTAGACTTAGTGAAAGATGCCTCGTTTCAACGCTAAGGTCTTGGCATGGATTCTCCAGTGGAGGTGGCTGACAGCGAAGTGTGATATGACAGTTGTTCACTCCCCAAGTGCAGGGTTGTGATGTAGTAATGAACTCGGTAAGACCGAGGTCGAATCCACAGGGACTGAAACTTGTACGTAATCTGAAACTAACTAGAACTAGAACTAGAATGAGATACAATCTAAATTGAATTGTAATTTGAGGAATAATTGTGAAATAATTATCTAAAACGTAGAGAATTCAGAGGTAGGAAACTAGGGATTCAGAGGATCCACTTGTAGAGATCAGGGAGATCTTATGCCTACTTGAAGAATCATGGAATTTAAACTGAACTTATTTGATATAGTGTTTAAAAGATGAAAGGTGTATGAATTAGAATGGATTCCATCACCAAACCATGCCCAGGAGACAAAGTAAACAACAAAATTAAACTAATTACCAACCAATTAATCATGTCATGAAGGTTAGGAAGGGTATCGACATCCAACCATGCCCAGGAGACGATGGTGAACAACAGGGCTTCCTGACGTCATAAACATAAAAGGAATAGGATCATGCTCAAAGCTATCACAGACCCATTGTAATTTCAGTCACAACAGACCATTAAAAACTAAAAACATTCCCTTAATTAAACTAAAATCAATATCGGTTCAGTATAAACAAAAAGGCATAAAATAGAGTCTCCCATCATGCCACAAGCTTCACCTCTTAGCCCTAGCTAAGAGGTTTAGCCTGACATGATGAGGGTAGAACACATAAAAAGAAAACAAAACAAAATAAAATAAAATTATAAAGAAAGAAAATAAAAATTTTATCTGTCGCTGCTCCACTGCTGGTGCTGCTCCCAAAAAAAAATATCCTCTCTCCCTGTCTCCCTCCCTCTTTATAGCCATAAGAGGGTCAGTCGTATGGAGCTTCCGCACCCAGAGGCGAAAGGAGAGTTTGCAACCGAGTCGGAGATCTACTCTATTTACGCAGCAGGCTCAAAGCATCTTACGCATCTGTCCTAATTGGTGCACTCTTTATTGAGGTAAAACAGGAAACCACTCCATCCAGTGGGTTCATGTCAGATTTTTGGTCGGGAATGGATTGATTTGGCTCGGATTTGGTGTGGCCCACAGGATATCTCTTTCGCCGTCCAACTTGCATTCAATGGATAGGATCTCACGATACCTTACATGGGGTTAAACTGACACCTAGGCGAGGATAAGAGGATCGGTGGGATTCCAATGGACGGTCCGGATCGGACCTTCAGTGCACGATGGTGGCCTATGAAACTCATCCGCAGGATCGGCTCTGTTTGCGAAACAGAGCCTGCGTAGTAACACTGTGATGCTTGGTGGGGCCTACTACAAGCGTCGGTTGAAGAATCCATGTCGTCCATTGAGTTGTCCTCGAAAAACCATCCGGAAATGGGTATTTTTTTCTCGAATTTAGTGTGGCCCATTGAATCTTTCCTTGCCGCCGTCCGTCTCATGCTTGAATGGTTATGATCCCATCTTCTTAGTTTCTTAAAATCTTGTCACCTAGGCCTTGGTAAGAAGGACCTCGGGGTTCTAATAGATGGTGTAGATCATCCTTTTCGACGATGGGTGGGGCCCACTATCAAAACCCAATTGCTAGCACGTCCGTCACTGGACGTTTCGCTTGGCTAAATTTGGATGATTTGCAAAAAAATAGGTGGAGTCCACTGTGATGCCTGTCCTAAAAATCCACTCCCTTCATCAGATCATGGACGTAGTGTTGGCCCACAGCCTCTATTTTGAAGTAGATCCGACTTCAGGGTGGGCCATGCGCTCAACTGATGTGTGGACAACATTCACCCTTAAAAATACAATCCCTTCACGTGGATGTCATCATATTTACAAATTTGCCCTTATCTTTCGTGGTAACTTCTGCCGTCCATTTCTCCCTACCGTATTGTCCAAAAGAGGTGAAATTTAACGGATATTCACCGTTTTTCATGATCTTTCCATCGGTTCAGTTTGAGTCCCAATCTCCCAAGGATGTCCAAGATGCTTTCTCAATGGTTATTATCTGATCTTATCCATCAGGTCACTTACACACTAACCCAAGGGCTGAATTTTGACATGTACGGTTAATTTACGGTCCTCAAGTCAGGTATGAAGTTTCGAGCTGAACGACCCTGTGATCTTGTATTTTGTACCAATTTTGGGCCACTTGAGCTTCGGTTTATCCGTTTTCTTAGATCTCTGGCAGGTGAATTCTTCGATCTTGGTTCCTTAGAGTCCGTCCCTTGCCTTGGTATCCTCAAATTATTAAATCCACGCTTTTTAGCGACTTTTTACCGTCCATGCTCTCAAATACACCCTGTATCACAAACACAGTTAAAACTGGGCATTAAACAATATTATGTTCGTAAAATTAAGTAAGAATCGGGTCTAATATGCAATATTTGACCCTCAACAACAGTGTGTACTGACAAGCTAAAAAAAATTGTTCGAATCGTCCATCTATTATTCGTGAATTTCGAGGTATAATCCATCAATAATAGGACTCCGGGTTTGGATGGTTGGAATTGCAGAACGTGTTAGATCTATTCAGTGATACGAGTAGTCCCACACGCATTTAAGGGCCTGTTTGGATTTGTGTATAAGGGTGTATTGTATTGTATCGGGTTACTGTTCTTGTATACGTTTGAGTATTTTCAGAATACATTCAAATCAACATGCCATTAACCAATGTTTGGATAGGAGGTATTATTCGGACAAGTATACAATTCTTATACAGATCAATGTTTAGAAACAACATATAAGGGCTGTATATTGTATATATGTATAAATATTGATAGCACGTGTATGACTATGGCCCTTTTTAAGTTCTCAACTGTTTCGATTCCAGGTGGGGCCCACTGTCATTTTTTTTTATTAATCCTACCCGTCCATCATGTTCTGATTGAATAATCCTAGCCATTCATCCATTGTGACCAACTTGGATTGACATGTTTAATGGTATGGATGACATCTAAAATAGCACGGAGTCCTAAAATGTTCTCACGGAACAGATAGACGAGGAGAATCATTCACATACTGTACTGTGGGCCCCACCTGGGTTACCAGTGCAGGAACTTCCTGCGAAAGGCATCGGTTGTTGTCACACGCACCCTATCCGAAGAGGTGATGTGGGTCCCACGATGGGTATGATGCTCATTCACATCGTCCATCTGGTTAGCAAATGCCCGATTCGCAGCCTGCGACGTGGTAAGAAGTGTATCGTGCCCACTGTATTCTGAAATCAGCCTTTTGGAAGGGAAGCTTCTCAGCTGAATGCCCACATGCAGAAAGTCAGAGATGATCTATACAGCTGGTGGCGTAGAAATCTTACGTCCTCCTCATATAGAAAACTCTCTATAAGTCACTGATTGTCTATCACAGGCAAAAACAGTGCCTTGAATAGGCTGTACTGATGACAACAGAGTCATCTGACAATACACTACAGTCGCTGTGAATTTTTAAATTAATGATGTATTCACGTGTGTGGTGTTCCACTGATCCCAACTCCTAACTAAACACCATATATTGTATTTCAAGCCCTTTAATACAATACAATACACCCTTATACACGAATCCAAAAATGGTGATCGAGTACCATGTCTAGCATATTTGAAGGCTGTCAAGCTTACGCAAATGGAGGATGTATTCTCTGTACTGACATCGTATGTGGCATGTGGCAAGCATGGGAGGCATCCCAGCCTAAATAATATTTATAGTTTCACAACGTGCACAAATGTTCTTAAAGTCTACTTATTCATTGTACTAGCATCAATGGACGTTGTTTCGAATTAATGGGACATGGAAAGGTGTACGAGTCATTCTAAGTAGTTGAAATAAGTGTCTCACTAGGAGATTTAGACACAACTATCTTATGATCAGACATGTTGATTAACGAGGAAGGCTCTAACTCATATTAATGGTCACCGAGCGTCGATCGAGTCTGCAACTATACGGATATGAGTAGGGTAATTATCTCGATCAGTGTCCTAAATTTGGTTATCATTGTCTGAAAGCTTTAATTTTGACAAAGAGTGAATGGTGCAAATTTCACTTAAATTCATGTTATCACTTAAGGTGCAAATTTGATACAGTTGGAGGTTCTGTACATCTTCTTAGGAGGGGGTAAATGATGGGTGAAGCATTATCATTTTTGTGATGCCTGCCTGAAATACATGTAAATCCCTGTTTTATCTAAATGAAAGCTCTATGAGTAAATTTTTTAAAAAAATAAAAAATGTTATCACTTAAGGCACTTGCACATTCCATGCACTCGACTTGCAGGCTAAAGTTGAGCTATCCTAAACACTATCTTTGCTCAATATCTATGATAGATCTCAAGCCTGGCTAGACAGACGTTATTCTATAGCTTCAAGTCTAATGGACCACCAATGTGTAGTTTAGACTTAATTTGGTTAATATGAGCATTTTTGGGATAAGTTAACCCTCGAGATTTCTCGTGGGCACCAGTTAGTGTCAGGATTAGATAAGTTCACGATGCTACATATATGCGATTAGCAGAAATGGGCATCCGACTCTAATTATCCTTTTTTTTTTTTTAAAGGAGGGAGTATATTAAAATGAACATGATTTACAGCCCTAACGGGACTCTTGGGGACAAAAAGGAGCCAAGAGGCCAGAACTACCATGCAAACAAAACACAAAACAAAAAAAGGTAGCTCTCACTTTACTCTCACAGTGCCAAGACCCAGCGAATCTATATTGTAAAGACCTTTGATGCCAAAAGGGAGCTCGGAGAAGAGAGAATACGACGAGTGATGTTGAGACGAAGCGGCCATCTTGGCTAGGTCGTCAGCGGGGCCGTTTCCTTCTCTCGGAATAAAGAAGATGATGAAAATGCCCTTGGATTTTAATTCTTTGATCCGCGACCACCAGTATTTCCATTTCCGACTCTAATTATTCTAAATTCGTCAATTCTGACCTAATTAAGGCATTAATTAGTTGGACTAATGCGACTCTCTAACTATTCCGACCTAATTTTACAAGACGCTACAAAATTTATCTTGAGTATAGTGTAGTACTCTTATTATTCATTCCATTGTCAAATCTCATACCAAAATCCCTATTGGAATGAGGAATTGCACAACTTTCTAGTATGACACTTGTCTTGGTGAGAGTAGTCTCATGGAGAGATATGAAAAACATTATGTGGAGGATTTGGGAATGGAGCAAATAAAAGTGAGCACCTTTATTCAAAATAATGAGTGGCAAGTCTCTCATTAGCTAATTGTGAATTTTTTTCCAATATGAGACAGATTATTGTTTTAACTACTAAGGATGAAATTATATGAACCCTTTTTCCAAATGGCTTTATTTACTTTATCTCAACAGTGCAGGCTTGTTTATTGGGGGAGAAGCTTTCTCCTTGACTTAGTCTGCTTTAAAGGAAACATCCCCAACTACTTTATAACGACTTGGATGTTTTTTCTCAAACGGCTTATATCCAAGGATATACTAATAAGATTGAATAACATCTCTAATAGCTAATGTCATTAATTTGCATTTGCCCCTTGAAAATCATTTAACATATTTCCTTTTTATGCCCTTATGTCTCATAGGTTTGGCCATGCACCATAGTTTTTTCATTTCTACCATCTCTTCTCCTACTATTATTCAAGCCATTGCTAATCTTGTTCAAAATAGTATAAAATTAATTTGTTTCCAATTTTATGAGTAGGTTTTTCTGCCTTACCCTTGCTTAGCATATCTAGAAGGAAAGAAATAACCAGATCTTCAAAAAATTATCTCTTCCAAAAGAGATCATTATTATATATATTCTAGAGGAGGTGAGATCTCAAGCTCTATTCCTTTTTTGCCCTTCTATTTCTACAGTCGCTATAGCCCGTATTTCAGCCACCTGAAATTTCCCAACATCTCTTCTTCCTATTCCCAAGCATAACCCAACCCCTTAATTGAAGGCCTTGCCAAATCACCATGGACCTACTTGGTCAATATCATACGCTAAAGTTAGAGAATCTAAGATTAGTTTCATGTGTTTTTCTCCTTCTTCCAAGGTTGTCTAGGGCGTTATTTTGAACGTGGATAGTCCAGGATTTGGTGATAAGAGCTTGCTTATCATTCTTTTTTCACCTAGAATTATTTCTCTTATTTTAAGATTTCTCATTAAAGTGCATAATAAGGACTGCCCCCATGCGATTTTGAAGCCTAAGTCTTCCCTTTGGAGCATTAGACTCTTCTCTTAAAATATGAGATCCCTAATTAATGAGCGTTAAGGTGAGGTGACGATAATTAATAAGCAGAGGAAAGCGCATATTGTTAAGCATGCTAATGACCTGTCCAGTTCGTTCGCTCGCATTATCTCAGAGATCAAGTTTACCTCAATGCTTTAAGCTTGGTTGCTCTTTCTCTCATGCTCTTATTTTTCTCCTTGGCCTCGGGTGTTGGGCTCTTTCCCTCACTCAATGTGTTGGCTTCTTCCTAACCCGAAGTGTGGGCATTCTTTTTCTTTTCTTTTTTAATCCCTAACCCGAAGTGTGGGCCACCTCTTGTAATTTTGGATTACATGCCCATTTTAGAGGAAATAAAAAGCTCTTATCATTAGAAAAAAAAAAAAAAAAAAAACACAGAAAGAGAGAGAGAGAGAGAGAGAGAGAGAGAGAGAGAGAGAGAGAGAGAGAGATGGGATTGCTCACATATCTTGAACCATAAGCAGATCTAATAATGCATGACACTCATCCAAGAGATAGGATCATACTAGATGATAAATTACTCTAATCATTTCTACATGCTTCACTACATAGTGTTGTATTTGATGTCTTTAATCAAGTTTGATGTTTCCTTTTTTCGTTTGAGATTCTTCTTAGTTTCCTTTTCTATTTGAGATTCTTCCCAAGGCTATATATATGGGTGTAAAGGAAATTAAAAAATAATTCGTAGGAGTTTTCAAATTCGTCCAAGGGGCTCAAAGGGTGTAGCAAGGGTGAGATTCGAGGTTGTTCGAATCGGGTAATCTCTTTTTCTTTGTAATTTTTACTTTCATAATGTTCATTTGTTGCTTTATGATGTGGTTTTTTTACCGCAAGGGTTTTTTTCCACGTTAAGATCATTGTGTTCTCTTGGTGCTTGGTTTGAGTGATTAGATTACTTTTTGAGTTCATTTCTGTGCTTCAGCGGTCCCTAACAAGTGGTATCAAAGGCATCGTTGGGGCGCAAACTTGAATTTGAAAGTGAGTATTAGTGGTTGACAATCCTAAGTTTGATGTTGAGAAATACTCCGGGAAAAAATAATTTTGAATTATGGAAGGTCAAGACCTTAAACCCTATTGAATCAGCAAGGATTGGATGAGGTTCTTGAGAAGCGATTCGAATCTATGGATGATGATGAATGGAAGAAACTGGATAAGAAAATGAAATCCTCAATCCATTTGTACTTAACAGATGACGTTCTCTATAATGTCTTGAGGAAGAAAACCGCAACAATTTTGTGGGCGAAGTTAGAGGACATTTATGGTAATATGTCCCTTGAAAATCGTTTACACTTAAAGCTACAATTGTTCAACTTTAAGAGAACAATGGGAGGAGATGTTGAAGCCCACATTAGTAATTTTAACAAGATGATGCAAATTGCTGGATGCGGAGGTAACGGTCGATGAAGAAGATCAGACATATATTTTGTTGAATTCTCTCCCTGCTTCATATGAGTCTTTTAAAGATACCTTGTGCACCGATAACATGACCATTAGTGTTGATACCGTTATCTCAGCCCTTCAGGGAAAGGTAATGAGAAAGAAAAACGGTAGCATGATGGCCTCTACCGATAATTTATTTACGAGATGTATAAATTCTGAGCGGGACATAGGATCCTCTGGATCAAAATCCAAATCCAAGGGCAAGGGCAAGGGAAAGTTAAAGTGTTAAAATTGTAGGATGTCAGGGCACATGAAGAAAGATTATACAAATCCTAAAGCAAAGAAAGAGAATACAGAGTCTTCTTCCAGAGAGGTCAATACTGTCATGTTTGATGAAGAGACAAGTGGAGGTGATGTGTTGTCTGTGTCTATGATCAGACACATATACGATGATCGTAGAGACAAGTGGATTCTTGACACGGGAGCTTCATGTCACATGACTCCTCATCGGAGTTGGTTTGTCAGTTATAGGGAGTGCGATGGTGGACAGGTATTTATGAGAAATAACAATGCTTGTAATGTTGTGGCTATTAGTACTGTCTATATCAAGATGTTTGATGGAATAGAGTGTACCTTAACTGAGGTGAGGTACGTTCCTGACATGAATAAGAATTTGATTTCTCTCGGTGCACTCAAAGCAATAGGGTGCAAGTTCATCGGTTTTAGTGCAGTCCTTAAGGTTTCAAAAGGGGAGCTAGTAGTCGTAAGAGCATAGAGGCACAAAAATCTTTACAAGCTGATCAGGAGCACTTCAATAAGTGGAGCTGCAGCGGCTATGACGGATTTCACGTTTGCACGTATGTGGCATGCACGTCTGGACCACATGAGTGAGCTGGGCATGAAGTACTTTCTGATCATTGTTTAATTCATAGTTTTAAAAGTCTTGATTTAAATATATGCGAGCATTGTATATATGGTAAATAATATAGGTTATCTTTCGAATCTGAAAAACATGCGTGTAAGGGTGTGCTTGACTATATGCATTCTGATGTACAGGGGCTGTCACATGTGGTTTCCGCTGGAGGGTTATCATGCTTTGTGACATTCATTTACGACTACTCCCAGAAAGTTTGGATTTATTTCATGAAACATAAATTCAAGGTTTTCACCAATTTCAAATAATGGAAGGCCATAGTGGAAAAACATCCAGGGCGAAAGGTAAAGGTATTAAGTATAGCTAATGACGGTGATTTTACTTTAGGTGAATTTAATTAATTTCGTAAGGATGAAGGGATCATTATACACAACACAGTGGGCCACACACTTGAGCAAAACGGTGCGGCTGAGCGGATGAATTGGACTCTCTTGGGGAGAGCCCGATGCATGAGTAGTAATGCTGGGTTGGGCAAGGACCTATGGAGTGAGGTTGTTAACATGGCTTATTATTTGGTGAATCGGTCTCCTTTTACATCTATTGAATATAAATTCTAGAGGAAGTATGAAGTGGTCATAAAATGGACTACTCAAATTTACGTATTTTTTATTGTGAAGCTTACTCTTATGTACCGTCGGTTGAGAGAGATAAGTTATACCATAGAGCCAAAAAGTACATCTTTTGTCGACTATGGTGATGGTGTGAAGGGATACAGGCTGTATGACCAAGTCACATGGAAAATCGTTATTAGTAAGGATATCAAATTCGACGAAGGCTCCCTATTACACAAGAATGATCAAGATGAGTAACAAGAACCGGTAAGGTAGGTCGTAGATGTTCAGATTGACACAGGTGATACTCAAGTTGAGACAGATGCGCAGATAGAGGTACATGAAGAGGTAGAGTAGCTACCTAGGAGAAATCCGCCCCGAGTTCGCAGACTAGTGGCAAGATATAGGGATGACTCTAATATCCCATATGCCCTCATTTCGTAAGGATGAAGGGATCATTATGCACAACATAGTGGGCCACACACTTGAGTAAAACGGTGTGGCTGAGCAGATGAATTGGACTCTCTTGAAGAAAGCTCGATGCATGAGTAGTAATGTTGGGTTGGGCAAGGACCTATGGAGTGAGGTTGTTAACACCGCCTGCTATTTGGTGAACGGGTCTCCTTTTACATCTATTGAATGTAAATTCCAAAGGAAGTATGAAGTGGTCATAAAGTGGACTACTCAAATTTACGTATTTTTTTATTGTGAAGCTTACTTTCATGTACTGTCAGTTGAGAGAGATAAGCTATACCATAGAGCTAAAAAGTACATCTTTTGTCGACTATGGTGATGGTGTGAAGGGATACGGGTTGTATGACCAAGTCACATGGAAAATCGTTATTAGTAGGGATATGAAATTCGACGAAGGCTCCCTATTACACAAGAATGATCAAGATGAGTAACCAGAACCGGAAAGGTTAGTCGTAGATGTTCAGATTGACACAGGTGATACTCAGGTTGAGACAGATGCGCAGATAGAGGTACATGAAGAGGTAGAGTAGCTACCTAGGAGAAATTCGCCCCGAGTTCGCAGACTACTAACAAGATAAAGGGATGACTCTAATATCGCATATGCCCTCATTACAAATGAGGGAGACATGTCTACTATTTAGGAGGTTCTTGATGAGCCTGATGCAGACAAAGTGGAAGGCGGTAATTGATGATGAGATGGACTCTTTGTATAAGAATAATATATATGAGCTGATGGAGCTTCTAGTGGGTTGAAAAGTGATCATATGCAAGTGAATCTTTAAGAATAAATATGATAGATACAAAGCAAGGTTGGTAGCGAAAGGTTATGCTCAAAGAGAATACATTGACTTCATAGAGATATTCGCGCTAGTTGTAAAGCAAGTGTCTATTAGATTCATGTTGGCACTGGTTACCTCTATTAGCTTCATGTTGGCACTGGTTGCCCAATACGATCTCGAGCTGGAATAAATGGACATAAAGACTGCATTTCTGCATGGGGAATTGAAAGAGTAGATCTACATGAAGAAACCAAAAGGCTACGAAGTTAAAGGGGCAGAGAGCAAGGTTTGCAGGTTAATGAAGTCATTGTACGGCCTGAAACAGTCGTTTAGGTAGTGGTATAAAAAAAATAACTCTTTCATGTTGAGTAAAAAATTTACTAGAGTGAATATGATCATTACGTCTATTACAAGATACTGAGTGCTGACAAATTCATCATCCTGGTATTGTATGTTGATGATATATTGATAGTCAGTCATGACATGTCTGATATTGATGTACTGAAGACTCAGTTATTTGGGACATTTCAGATGAAATGCAAGGAGAGTTCTCGGCATAGATATTCACAGAAACAGAAAGAGGAGCAGGCTTTGGTTATCACAGGCAAAATACCTTAAGAAGGTGTTGATCAAGTATGGGATTAACACGAAAAATTCGGTGAGCGTTCCCGGCCCACGCGGCTCACTTTAAGCTTTCCTCAGAACAATGTTCTAAATCAAATGAGGAAAAGCAGAATATGTCTCATGTGCCTTATTCGAATATTATGAGCAGTTTAATGTATGTCATGGTCTGTACGAGACAGGATATTTCACAGGCAGTAGGTGTTGTGAACAGATACATATCAAATCCCGGCAAGCAATATTAGAAAGCAGTAAAAAGGCTACTTCGATACATTCGAGGTATTAAGGATTATGTCTTAACTTTTAAAAAGACATGGGAAAAGTTAGTAAGGTATGTGGATTTAAACTACATAGGCAGTGTAGATTCTAGAAAGTCAACTTCGAGATACTCGTTTATGCTAGCGAGTGGAGCAATCAATTGGATGTTAAAACTTCAGTCTATGGTGTCCCTTCCATAATAAAAGCAGAGTATATGACAGTGACAGAAGCGTTTAAGAAAGGTGTTTGGTTGAGAGGCATGATAACTCAGTTGGTACTTCAGTAGGAGGTCGTGCCGGTTAATTGTGACAGCGAGAGCGCTATCAATTTGCCTAAAAACTATGTTTATCATTCACGTATTAAACACATTGATATTTGTCACCATTTTATTCGATAAGTGCTTGATGAAGGAGGCGTGACTCTAGAAAAGATTAACACTAGCGTGAATTCGATGGACATGCTCACTAAGGTGGTTCCTACAGAGAAGTTCAAGTTATATGCGACTTCTCTAGGTTTAGCAAAAGCATAAAAGGAGGATGGAGTGTGCATAAAAAGCAATGATGGAGCTATGATGCAAGCAGAGATGAGAGAAGAGGACAAGAAGCTTCATGTTTGATGATTGAAGACATGGTAGAGATTGTTGTATTTGATATCTTTAATCAAGTTTTATGTTTCATTTTCCATTTGGGATCGATTCTTCCCAGTTTCCTTTTCCGTCTGGGATTCTTTCGAAGGCTATATATATATATATATATATATATATATATATATATATATATAGGTGTAAAAGGGATTAGAAAATAATTCCTAGGAGTTTTCAAATTCATCCAAAGGGCTCAAATGGTGTAACAAGGGTGAGATTCGAGGTTTTTTGAATCGAGAAAGCTCTTTCTCTTTGTTATTTTTTCTTTCATAGTGTTCAGTTTGTCGCTTTGTGACATGGTTTTTTTTTTTCCGCAAGGGTTTTTTCCAAGTTAAAATTGTTGTGTTCTCTTGGTGCTTGGTTTGTGCGATTGGATTACTCTTCTAGATGCATCTCTGTGTGCTTCCGCGGTCCCCCAACACATTGTAGATGCCCTTGGCTTACTTTCTCATCAATTCTCTCTCAAGCATGTGCTTAGAAATGAGTAGCTCTATATGTTTTTTAACTTTGATGGAGAGAGTCAAAAGTTTCTCTTATTTGTAATCCCTGCACCATTGTAAAAAAACAAATCCTACATGAATTTTCTTCCTGCACAGGTTAGTTATTCCTAGCGGGAATTTTCATTTTAATGATTTAGCTTGAAAATTTAGAGTCTAGGATTTTATTTTATTTAAAAAAAAAAAAAAGCTAAAGTAACCATATGTGCATGCAATGCAAGTATATTTTAAAAATATTTAAAGACATTGGTATGTCTGGCTCAAAATTTTCTACTTCTCCCATAAAGCAAAACTTAAAGTTGGCATCAACTAACGAAGACTTGTTAGCTGATCCTACTTCATACTGTTGCCTCGTCGAATGTCATATTTACTTAATAATCACCTAGCCATATATATTTTACTCTATCCAAATTGTGAACCAATTTATACATCAACTAAGAAAACTAAAATTTGATGCTATTTTGCAGGTGTTACGCTACCTTAAAAGAACACTTAACCAAGAGATTTTGAAGTTATCCACGAGCCAGCTCCAATTATTTGCCTATTGTAATTCTAACCGGATATATTCATGATTATTGCACATTCTTAAGGATAGTCCAATTTTTTAGAAAATAAAGAAACAAAATACCATTTCACAATCATCTGTCAAAGCATAATTTAGTTTAATGATGGTTGCTTCTTATAAACTTACTTAGCTTAAGTACCTACTAGCAAATTTATACAACCCTCACAAGGACCCAATAATTTTTACATTACGACAATCAAATTGTTGTTTATATTGCTAAAATTTAGTTTTTCATGAACGAACAAAACATATTAAACTTGATTCAAAATGGATTAATCGAAACTTGCTATGTTCATGCATCAAATCAACGCGCTGATGTTTTTATAAAGACTTCAGGAACTGAACAATTATATTTCTCATGCCACAAGTGAGGCATTCATAACATTCACTCTCTGACTTGAAGGGGGTTTTAAAGATAAGCATTAACTACATCTACCCCACATTTATCCCATCTCATCTCTAACTATATTTTTAGAGTTGTATTATTTTTTTCTTCTTTTCTTTTACTCTTATCAATATCCCATATATCAAGGATTGAATTTTACTATTGTATTCAATAAATACTATTAAACCATGTAAATTGTTATGGGTAAAAATGAACTGGTCAGAAACATGAGGTCGGCTTGGACATCTGTTCACGTCGCATGGTCAGCTAGTTTCAGTCATGATTAAAGAGCTCCTCAATGGCCATAAAATGGTAATCTATTGTGTGAGATTTTCCACCTGACAGCTCTGCCCGTTAGGAGGTGAAGTACTTCCACTTCCTTTGGAAAAGGGCGAATACCTATCTCTCCCATGATCCCATCAATTTCTGAGCTCCCGTTCAGATCTCCTAGAGAAGCCTCCGAAGCACGATCCCGTACAGAACCAAATACATCCTACTTGGAGACTTGCGAGGGAGTCCCTACATCGTACGATAATATGAAGATGATGATTATCCCCGATCTCATTTATGATCTACTAAAGAATGAGCTCGGTCTCAGTGCTCAGACGCAACCTTCATGGCCAGGTCAGTAACCTGGTCAAATATTGAAGGAAAGCTCGACCATAGCCCACCAAAGAGCCCAGGTCGGGGAACCCCTCCTTAGGACGGTCGTCTAGGTCAGCTCGGATGCTCAACCTCGGTCTCCTACTACATGTGTCTTCTAACTCCGACTACTTAACCTTATCATCACTGATGATTTTGTAAAACGGTTGAGAAACAATGGTTAAACATATGCCTATGATTCAGAAAGCGTTTCTCCCCACGTAATCGACTTATGACCTATAAATAGAGGCCTCGTCTACAGTGAAAGGTGCGTATCAGTAAACCCTCAACACTATTGGATCCAACTTGCTTGATTCTTACTTAGGCATCGATGGGTTCAGGATCTCCATTGTCTTCTTCATGTGTAGGTACTCGGAGGTCTAGCGATGGTTGACCAGATTCCTACATTAACATAAATGAAAGCAATTAAAATTGCCAAATTCAATCTTTACAAATACTGTGCAAATAATACAAAATATACACATGATTAAGCACTAATTGCACTCTAATAGGACAATATGGATATAAAAGCATCTACATGTACATTTATATTTATACATTTGTTATTTTCTATAATAAGGTTTTCTAAAATTGTGTTATATATAAATAAGCTTGTTAAAATGGCAGCCATTATAAGATGATATAACACTTTTCATATATAAGGTCCAGATTTCTAAATCATGCCAACTTTATTTTACAGATTATAGTGGTATTTTGTATTAAAATACATTCAGAAATAGCCAATACTTATGACGCCAGTTGGCACATCAAAGAGCCCAAATTCAAATAAATACATAAATAATGTACGTAA
The DNA here is from genome assembly GCA_030180095.1 of Magnolia changhungtana. Taxonomy (NCBI): domain Eukaryota; kingdom Viridiplantae; phylum Streptophyta; class Magnoliopsida; order Magnoliales; family Magnoliaceae; genus Magnolia; species Magnolia changhungtana. The sequence continues at coordinate 3,864,968 of JASAUF010000391.1, read as the reverse complement.
GTATATATATGGATGTATGTCCATTTATGTATGCGTATGCATGTATGCAGGGGAGGAAGTAAGTGTACGGACAAGAGTAGACTGCAAGGAGAGCAGTTGGTACAACCTAATGGTGCAAACCTGTCATCCTCACGACCGTATGAGTATCCATAACACGTATGCTTGCACGTGCCAATTTTTATCTGTTATTTTTTATCCTGAGAAGACTATGGTGTGCATTTGCCACAGCTTAGCAGACACTGGCAACCATTGACCATTAAAGAGACGTGTATACACATGAATCAAGTCCGCCCAAGTAATTTTCTCACTGTGGACAGGAATTTGCATTGATACAACGGTCCCAGTCACCTAAAATTATACAACGGTTCCAAATTCAACTGGCTAGTTTAAACAGTGGAGATTGTCCCGTCTTTGCGAACTTGGTCTGTTCTCCCATCCACAACAGGGTTCACAATATGGACGGTCTGGATTGACGTATGTGTGCTCGATGTATGGTGGATGAGTCTGTGGCAAAAGCACATATACTCTTGACCTAAAATCTCATTAGGGTGGCTAGGGAAAATAAGGAGATAGCTTGCTTCAAGGAAATGTGGGGCCCATTGGTAGGAGCTTTGAATTGGGTGTGATGTCATTTACCATATCCTATCGTGGAAAACCAAAAACCAACAGCAAGTACAGGTCCATGGAACCTTCTCAATCTCTTTCTACAGTGAAAAACGACCTAATAGCAACTGACATGATAATCACATATCAGAATAGCCTATACCACCTGCTTTACGCACTAAGTAGAACAATCTGTGTTTGTTGGGGCCCACCATGTTTTATATGTGAAATCCACTCCATCCATCAGGTCATAACCCTTGTGTTCAGTGTACATTTAAAAGATTTGGCAAAGTAAAAAAGCTCATACGGGCCACACCAATGGGAAGTGTAAAATTGCAGTTAAAACCTCTAAAGTTCATGTATTGCTGCCTGAGTTTTGGATGGGATTGATTTTTGTATATTCCATTCATCCAGGTGATTTAAACCTGATGAATGGATTTGATGAAAGATATGCATCATAGTGACCCCACACACAAACTTATGGTGGGTGTCTCATCCATATTGTTCCCTGTGTTGTGTCCCACTTGAGTTGTGATTCCTGATGGATTTTTTTCCTTAGGTCCTGGCATGTTGGAATCCACCTGATGGATGGAGTGGATTTCACATGTACAATATGGTGAGCCCCAAAGAGCTTGGGTATTTTCCATGCCTTGCATGAAACAAGTGTGGTAGGGGATTCTCATAAGATAATTGCCATATGTTTTGCTGTCACCACCAAGATTAATGGTTGGGTTGAAAGAAAAGGAATGATAATGCTATCATTCAAGTAAACGTATGTAAAACTCCTCTTTGTGAAACAAACAATGGTGGGCCCGGAGCTTGTATGTACAGTTTAGGTTCAGTTTATACAAGTTGGAATAAGTGGAATCAAGGTTTAATGATCCACACTGCTAGAATGGTGGACCTCACAGAGGATGGCAGATGCACAAAACAATCCAGATTGAAAGATCCTAGCTATAAATATTTGGCCTTCTTTGCCGAACATGTATTTGCTTCATCAACTATCAATTGGTCACCACCTGTTAAAGGGTTTGAATTCTCCATGGTATTTTCAATGTGTGGCCATCCACAATGTAGCTCATAATATCAACGGTTTGGATCACAGAATTATGGGCCCATCACATTGTACAAATAGATGAAGGATCCAATAGATAAGAACACATTGTAAAAGATCTCATCGCACCAATGGCATCATGGTCCAGTCAGTATATTATAACCGTATCTATCTTTGGCCAACCCCTGAAAGTGGGAGCCACCTAATTACGTAAGTAAGCATACATTGCTTATCTTTTTGCTTATCTTAAATATTTTAATAGAATCCTGATATAAACAAAAAAAACTTATGTTTGTAGCTATCTAATTGAGCCACATTATTATCCACTGTAATTAATACAGTGCTGTCAATGACACCAACAACAAGAAAAACATGGACCAATTACAATGCAGGAAAATGAGAGTTGCCTGGTTGTAGCAAGCAAAGGATTGATCAAACTAATGCACTGTCAAACATGAAAAGATAATCTTTAAGCCCACTCGTGTGTACAAATAAGCACATGCATGCACACTTCTTTATGCCCCACCATGATGTATGTGTTTCATCCATTTCATTCATCCATTTTTAAAGATCATTTTAGGACCTAATACCAAAAATGAGAGGAATATAAATCTCAGGTGGACCATACCACAGGAAAACAATAGTGACGGATATCCACCGTTAAAATTCTCCTAAGGTCCAATGTACTGTTTATTTGACATCCAATCTGTTGATTAGGTCATATAGACCTAGATGAATGGAAAAAACAAAGATCAGCTTGATCCAGAACTTTTATGGTCCCCAAAAAGTTTTTAATGGTCAACGTTCATTCAACACTGTTTTCCTTAAATGTGTTCCACTTGAGAATGGGATATACCTAATTTTTGGTCTCATACATAAAATGATCTAGAAACATAGATGGACGGCATGGATGAAACACATACATCATGGTGGGGCCCACATAGCACTGGCCATCAGCCATTGGCTGGTGGCAGGGGTAGTAGCCAATCTGTTTCCGTGGACGTGGATCGGATATTGACGGGATGAGTAGCAAGACTCGTTGCTGAAGTTGCGTCACCCCATCATGATGTATGTTTTGTATCCACGCCGTCCATCCATTTGGAAATATAATTTTAGGTAAAGATCCAAAAAATGAGTCAAATCCAAAGCTCCAGTGGACCTCACCACAGAAAACAGTGGGGAGAGTGCCGCCCACCATTAAAAGCTTAAATAAGCTACAAAATTTTTTGATTAAGCTGATGCTTGGCTTTTCCCTTCTTTCATGTCTGCGTTAATTCGTGAATAGGTTGGATTTCAAATAAATATCATGGTGAGCCTTAGGAAGGTTTCAACTGTAGGCATCAATCTCGCCACTATTTTTTTGTGGTGGGGTCAACTACATATTTGGATCTGCTTCATTCTTTAACTCATACCCTAATTAAATCTCCAAATAGATGGACGGCGTAGATAAAGCACATGCATCATAGTGGGCCCACATACATCGTAGTGGGCCCATGTAACTTGATGACGTCTCCCTTCGGTAGCGAATCTCGCTATTCGGATTGGTTGGTGTACCTCACCCCAGCTACATGTTGTATTGACCTCAGCAAGTTCTGTGGGTCCCAGCATGAGGTATGTGTTATATCCAAACCATCCATCCATTTGGGGAGCTTGTATTAAAGCTTGAGATGAAAAATAAGCTGCAAAAAGCAGTGGGGGATTGAACGTCTACCACTGAAACCATTTTTTGGGGTCACAGAAGTTTTAGATCAATATGATTTTTTATTTTTATTTTTCCTCTTCATACAGGTATTTGTGACCTTATGAACATATTGGATGGAAAATAAACTTAAATAGGCCACGGAAGTTTTGGATCAACAAGTTTTCACTTCATCCAATTGGGAATGACCTTATAAACGGTTTGGATAGCATATAAATGGATGGTGGGCCTTATTTGAAGGTTTTGTTGCTGCTGGTGTTCAATCCTATACAACACATAGTGACAATCTTCCCGCTAAGAGGAATTAAGGGCCTTATGATGATATTTTAGTTTTTTATTAAGTATTTTAGTTTATTTGTAATAAATATAATGATTTTATTTTCATTTAATAAAAAAATAATTTCTTTATAACGTAAAACATTTCCAAACGAGAGATAGGAGCAAATGTGTCTAATTAACATATTTCAGACATTCAAGATGTTTGTTAACAAACAGTTTGCTTCAAATTCAGTACTTAATTTTTAGACTTCAGCTATAATCATCAATTAAACAAGTTTTTTTTACTTCAAATTTAAATTCATGCATCAGATTTCAGATTCAATCTTTAAACTTTAGGTTTAACAAACAGGGCCTAAGAATTGGGACATGCATTTTCAACATCTCCGATATTGTCATGGAATTTTACTTATACGATATTATTGTGTTAGTATCATGAGATTTTTCAAAATCGCCGAAAGTTTAGTTTTCTCTCTGTTTTTTTTTTTTTTTTTTTTTTTTTTTTTTTTTTTGTGATTTTTACTGAGATTTCAATGGAAATTTTTCCCTACCCAAAATAATTCAGTTTATACTTGTATATTCAATTGTTAAAAATTACAAAATAATATGACTAGAAAAGCGTGAAACCTGGAAATAATATGGCAATTTCTCTGCCGAGAACGAGATTTGTTAAGCATCATTTAAAAATAAAAAATCTGGAAGTAAAATGACTCCACTTCGTCAACACTCTACAGTTAAGGTCGACCAGCACATGGACCCTCGTCAATGACTTGGGTATTTCATCTCTGAAGAAATGTATAATAAATGAACCACATTTTGAACAGCACACAGGAGCTTTTCATTTTGACATGTGGGCCCCATTGTTCAATAATCTAGGTCGTTGGTCTGTTGTATCCTGCAGGAGATGAACTACTCCTCAAAGTTATTCTAGACAGGACAATATAAAATTTTCATCCATGGTCTACAATAGACGGTCAAGATGAGAGAAATGCAACAATATACAACAACCGTCGAGTGAGAATGGTCAAAATATTGGTGGCTGATATCTTCCGATCTTGGTGATTTTTGGAGGATTACTCATCCATTGTGGGACTCAACAGACCAATGGATTGGATTACTAGCATGCAATAGACTCCATTTGTCAGAATTGAAAACCCATTAATATTATGTGGGCCACCTATCATATAATTCATGGCAATGAAAATGAAATCCATAATCTCATAACCTAATCAACCAACACTACAAGACAGAGTACTTTCACCGGCGGCCAAAACCGCCGCTAAAAGGCCCAAAAGCGCCGCCAATAATATTTAGCGGCGCTAGTCAAGCGCCGCCGGAGGGGTATGTCGCTAAAAGATTTAGCAGCGCAAAGGTATTTCAGCGGCACTTTTTATGCGCCGCAATTTGAATCGTATTTGGCAGCGCCTTTCGGTTGCAGCGGCGCTTTTGCTGGGCGGTAGTATTTCTGAAGAAAGCGCCAATAAAAATCGCCTAAGCGCTGCTGTAGATGTACCAAAGCGCCGCTATCTTGAGTTGAAAAGGCCCAGCGCTGGCCAGTAATTTTTTTAAAAAAATTATATATAATTCGAAACCTGCAATTTTTTAATATTTGAAACAAAAAATGTTGCAATATAATTAAAATTGAATATTAAACAAAATTTATATTACTACACAAAATATATATATATATAATATTTATTACAATAAAATTGAAAATGGTCTTGAATTATAAATAAATAAACAAATCCTCTATATGGCATACTCCTAGCGCGAGTGGCGTCAAAAGGCTGAAGTGCTTGTAAGCCTAAATTTAGGTACAATTGATTAAAATCCTGCACAAGGGAAAAAAAGAAGTAAATTATCAAGTTCATCTCTTTTGAAAGAATTCTTAGCATCTATGATTTTAAAATAGTGTAAGAGATCTAGCAATCCTGTATACCTAACAAATCAACAACTATCCTAATCTTACCATTCTGAAAACATCAGAGTTAGCTCCCATTCCCAAAAGCATCAGTCCAACCTGTTCATATTGAGCCACATTACCAACCATTATCCTTAAATTGTCGATACCAAAGAGAGGATTTTAAAATACAATATTCAACAGTACTTTAACAGTATGTCTACACCCATTTTTTATACTGTGGGATTACAAACATGTTTTTTGACACAAACACCCATTTTTTCTACTGTGGGATTACAAACATGTTTTTTTGACACAAACACCCATTTTTTCTACTGTGGGATTACAAACATGTTTTTTGACACAAACACATTTTTTCAGCAAGTCCTAATTTATATATGCATATAGAAGGGCGTTTTTAGTACGAACACTATCATGCTGAAGAATTGCAACAGATGATAGCGAGTATAACTAGTTAATGTGTTCTTCCGTAGAATAATCTCTTCTATAGAACAGAGATGATAAACCACACCAGGAAGTCGAAGTAATTGATTGGAATATAGAGCGCAATAAAAGTATGAAATAATAGAGAAGGGCATTTTGAAAGTCAGGAAAATAGTTTCTGAGGGCTTCCTAGATATTAGTCAAAAGATCATTGCGGCATTCACCTTTTCCAATTCTTACGAGCTTCTTCAAACCATCAGCAGTATATGGCCTCAACCACGGACAATGTCCTTCCAAATTGATCCTTCAAGGAAAAAACAGCTGAATGAGACTGAAGTGATATATGATTGGTGGCAAATTACACTTTTGCTAGAAAATAAATAAGCCATATATTGTGCATGTTTAATAATTATGCATACTCATTCTCAGTGTTTATTTTGGCTCGGCCACTTCCTCTCCAAAGATCATAAGCAGCCTGCTCATAATACAGTGAACCAATTAATGGAAGTTCTTAGGAAATCCTAAGGATAAAAAAAAGATGCTTCAAAAGTGAACTTGTGTCAGCACGATTTCCATCAAAGATACACATTCAACATTTATAATAGCAAGTTAAAAAAAACCACATGGATCATCACCATCATCGTTGTATTTCAAAGCCTTGTACCTGGCTACCAGCTAGTTGGGGTTGGCTTGCAAACAACATGTGTGTGACTTTCTCAAGGAGGCATTGAGAATCTGAAATAAGTGACCTTTGTGTCATTTCCTCTTCCTCTTTAGCAAGATTTTCGGCCACTTTACTCACCTCCCCAATACAGGGGAGAATGAGATCTTTCAATTCAACACCAAAACCTGGATTTTGGGAATGGTGAAAGGTCTCCGTTTGTCCAGCTTCACCAAGGATGCCAATTAATATCATTACTAGAATCACCTTCGACAATCAAATACCCTTTAAATGAGAATTAGAAGATGCAACTAAACGCACCTTTGGCCATTTGATGCAACCAAACACTATAACGGAGACTTTTATTATGAAAAAAGTAACTGTAATGAAGCATCAAACACATGCTAGTGTAAGATGCTGGTTACTGTAATAAGGAGAGTGAGAGGTTACCGTAAAAGAATGTTTCATAAGCTTCCCAAAAGAATATAACTGTCATGAGAGCCATTTAAGTGCCCAAGGAATTGAATAACATAGAATAGAAAGATAAAAAAGGAAGGGCACAATTAACAGCTTAACACGATATGTATGGTGATGGCAGAGCTAATGCACATCAAAGGTCATGTCTTCAGAAGGCTTGTATGATCTGAATTTTTCTTTACTGATTAGTTCAAGTTTTTCAGAACTGAATGAAACTAATCCCTTTCCAAAGTTCTTCATCACATTACCTAAGAAATGAAAGGAAAAAAATCTCTGTTTTGATGTCTAATAAATCAACATGGGCACCCTTTCCAAATCGACCTAGCAGTCCTCTCCCTTTCCAGCTCCTGTAGATTGGCAGGAATGCAGATCAATAAGTCGACTTCATAATTTGATGCATTTCTTTTGAAAGAAAACGTTAAATTATTAAGAATGAAAACAGACAAAGACAAGAAATCAATCCCATAACTACAAAGCCGCTAAAGAAAATCAAAAGAATCTAGAAGATTGGGCTTTGTCATTCGAACATTGAGGCATGATTGTATTACAATGAATAATAGAAAATTGAGTAAAAGCATCCACAACCAACAGGTGCTTCCACCCACATGTTAGTGGCAAATGACATGTTATGAAGAAAATTCCAAATAACAGTTCAATCACTCAATCATTTATATCATTATTATGGACTTTCCTACTGCATCAAGTATCAGATCCACACTAATGCAAGACAATCAGAAAGGTTCAGCTCCAAACAAAACATCAATGCCAACTGATAGATGCAATGAGAAGGAAAAAGGAATATAACCCTAAAAGATCCCTAGGAATAGTCATCTATTGCTCTACATAAATGCAATACTTCCAAAATTCAACTTCGGTTACATATCAGATGATGAGAATTTTGTCCAAATTTCATCACTTATTACATACGAAGTACCAGTGAAGAAGCATAAAAAAAAAAAAAAAAAAACAAAAACAAAAACAGAGGAACCAATAAACCCAGTTAAATCATACCAAAATCCAATTTATTCATACATTTCTCCTCATAAGGCCAATCAAAGTAGCCCAAACCCCACTCTTGTTCCCAAAAAAGCTGGTTGTGGGGTTTGTGTGCTAATGTCAGCCTTAACAAAAATACTATATTAATAATCTGAAAGGACTAACAGGCTAAATTGGGAAAGGCCATCCTAAGTATAGTAGTGTAGTTTAAAGAACAAAAATAAAAAAAATAAATAAAAAATAAATAAAAATAATTAAAAAAAAAACATGTCTAATTTTGGGTAACCTAACATTGTTAATGGGGCCTATATCTGGTGGGGTGTCCAGCCTCATTTTCAGGGACGCCACACATATAAAGGCCTTGGATTGCCTGCCAGATCTCACATGAAGTGCCACAGGTTGGACGATTTTGAAATCTAATTCTATTTGCTAAATCTTAGCAACTTAGAACACCAACATTTTTCTTTCTCTGATTACAGCCCCAGCCCATGCCACCTACATTCATCAAGTTATCATAGGCATGTCTCTGTCCTACACACTGCAATGCACTTGAAACCGGTCACACACACACACACACACACACACACACACACATGGCAGCCACTTGGCGGCTACAATGTACATCAAATTCAATCAAACATGGCCCTTGCTTGGTTAGTGAACAAGGATTAACAACAACAATCTCTCAACCAGAGGCATACTTACAACCAACTAAATATGTCTAAAAAAATATAGAAGAAGAGAATCACGAATTGAAGAGAATCATGACCTGCCATTCCACAAGATTAAAATCTTCACTGGCATTCCATCAAACACCTGTCGAGCAAGATCGATGGACCCCCTGATTAGGTCTCATTAGATCCAGGACCTAATGGGATATCCAATCAAACACAAGGTCTAAAGTGAATAAACAGAGGAGGAATGCCCTATCCGCACAAACACATGGTCTCGAGTGGTATATGTGTGGGATCACTGCCTCTAATGAGGTGGATCAATGTTAATTATTCCTCTCCCATATATCAGGCTAGTCCACTCATGGATGGGCCAAAAAAGTATGAAAGAAACAGAGAGATTAATTGTACAACAGTGGTACATGTTATTGGTTGAAGCATTTCTTCAAACAAATAACATGCAGATGTCGGCGGACCATGGACAATGCGGATATGGCTGCAAATTTCGCGATGGTCACGCCCAACTTTTGATAATCGAAAGGGGAAGTGAGAGAGACAAAAATGACGGGAGAGAGTACCTTCAATTTTCCTTTCTTTCTTCTATTTTCTTCAATTGTTGGAGAGAGATCGAAGAAGGAACAACACGTGGAAGAAAACGAGGGAAAGAGAGATCAAGAGAGAGGGAGGAGAGGGAGATCGAGAGGGGAAGGGAGAGGAAGGGAGAGAGATCGAGGACGGGAGAGGGAGAGACGAGACGCGGAGATGGAGAGAGAGAGATAGTGAGAGGTAAAGAGAAACAGAGAGAGATAGGGCTTTCCTTTTTAAGTCGACCAGATCCGGCAGTTGGTGATGGCCGCCAGTTAAAAAAAGAGCCGGATATTCTCCACTTTCTTGTAGTGCAAATACTCCCTATATAAACATCCAGACTCGACCAGTAGCGACACCAAACTCTTTGGAGAGAGAGATGGATGGCTCCTTTTCTCCAAATATCAGTTCCCATGGCTGCATTGTTACTTGCATTGAGTACCATGTTCCTCTTCCCAAAGCTTGGACATGCCGAGCATGCAGGCATTACCAGGCACTACAAGTTCGACGTATATATGTCTTACCCCGTTTCCCGCCGAGCTAATTGCATTTACTATGTTCTTCTCTGATGTTTTTGAACTGTTTGTTGGCAGATTCAATTGCAGAATGTGAGGCGGCGCCTGTGCCAGTTTCTGGGGCCCAAGATCGTAGCCAGAGAAGGTGACAGGGTCGTTGTTAAGGTGGTTAACCATGTTCAGAACAATATCACCCTAGCCTGCATTGGTATGGTACCCTCTCTAAAGATATGTGAGAAAACCAGCTGAGAGTTGGATTGAGATCTCCTGATACGGGCAACCCAATACGCCCATTTCCAACTTGGAGATACCGCTCCATTTAGGAAATCAATTGCCAGCCTGGAGTCCGATTCAACGATGATTTTTTTATGGCCAAGGGAAATACAGTAGGAGAGCCCATCATGAATGGCTCTCAACTCAGCAAACACGTTTGAGGCTGGCCCATACCCGGCAGTAAAACCAAAGATAAAATCAACAGCTTCATTTCGACAGATGCCCCCGCCACCGAGGGGCCCGGGTTCCCTCTCGCTGAACCATCTACATTGAGTTTGAACCACCCCGCCGGTGGTTTCGACCATCTAACGACGGTTGGAGGAGAAGTACTCTGATGCAATATTGGCACTCCCAGTTCAGCCACAGATAGCCTGCTAACAGGAGGGCGCAGGACATCTGGGTGAAGGGAGATAGGAGATGTTAACCATCTTTTCACTTTTACTCTTATGGTCGCCGCTTGAATTTTTACCTCCTCAAATCTAGCCAAATTTTAGGCCTTCCAGATCTCCCAAAGGATAACACAAGGACTGATCTTTTGGAACTGAGACGACCTCTCAGAAGAACTGGTGGTGTTCCACTAGAGAGCGAGCATACCTTCAATAGAGAGAGTGGAGCTACTGACTATAACAAAAATGCTCCTAAAGAAAGCCCATGTAGCAGCTGCAGCTAGGCTATTGATGAACACAAACCTTCGTGTCTCCACTGAAAGACAGCTAGAGGGGAGGTTGGTGCTACAATTACAACACGATGCCATCAACACACCGCATTTTTGGACGTCCCCATCAAGCAGGATGGCTCGATTAAGAAGATGCCAAACAAAAATAGAGATATGAGGGGGGAGCGTAGCATGTCAAACCCAATGAGACTAGTCCTTACGAACTTGCAACGAACGACAGAGATTCCAGGTGGAGCTAACTGTAAAATTACCTTGGGGGGTGAGCGGCCAAACACGGCAGTTCGGGCTGTTAGATAAACAAAAACCCGCCTGAAACACGAAGTCGATAATCTATTGCGGCAGAAAGATGAACGCAGCGGAGGGGGGGAGAGGGCCAGAAAATCCAATGACCTGGTTCACCGAGGTGGAGAGGAGCTGCCGGGGAACCAGGTGCGTAGCTAACTGTGATAGCGAGCCCAGCCCTATCTAGTTGTCAGTCCAGAACTGACAGGTGCCATGACCAATGTGCCAACGCATGTGCTGAGCTAGAAGGGGCAGGTGAGCGTGAAGCCTCTTCTAAAGAGGGGAGGCGAAGGATGCGGTGCAGATCGGGCCATGAGATGAAAGATCTGCATGATATTTAGAAGACATGAAGGACATCCAGAGGCTGCCATTTTCCGAACAGGTGATGCTCCAGCCCAACTTTAGCCTGAGAGCTTTCATAGAATCTGCCAGAAGCCGAATACCCATCCCTCCTTTTGACGTAGGGAGGGTAATGGATTTCCATCCAATCCAATGAAGCTTTTTTCTGCCATCTGTCCAACCCCACAGAAAATTTGCCAACTTTCGCCCAAGAGAAATCAACACTTGGGAGGGCACGACTGTGGCAGCCAACGTGTGCACCAGAATACTACTAAGAACATGTCGGACCAGGACCAGCCTTCCATCTTGGGAGAGATAATGCGCACGCCAACCGATGATGTGATTCTTAATTTTAGAAATCAAAGGTTGAAAAGAGCTAGGCTTCACCCTGCCAAATGCCAGCGGGACCCCTAAATAAATCAGGGTAGAGCTGCATTTAGAAATGCCAAGCGAGTGCTCGATGACCCTTACTCTCGAGGTGGAAATCTTAGAAGAGCAAAAAAGTGCGCTCTTGCGATAGTTGATCTTCTGACTCGAAGCTTGTTAGTATTTGTCCAGGAAAGCCGAGAGAGACCGAAGAGATTTCTTACCTCTGTTGACAAAAAGAAGAGTATTATCTGTGTAGAGAAGGTGTGAAAGCTGCATGCATCCTCTCCTGAGCTTGAAAGGAGCACACAGGCAATGAGATATAAGATGGTTGATCCCGCGGCTGAGCACCTCGGCAGCCAAAATAAATAGGCTAGGGGAGAGGGGGTCCCCTTGGCGAAGCCCCTTGGTCGACTTGAAAAAACCGGTGGGTTCTCCATTGATGAGGATAGAGAACCAGGGGCTATTCCAACAGTTTTCTACCAGATTCACCCAAGGGGTGCTAAATCCAAACTTCCACAAAACTTGCTTCAGGAAGTTTCAGCTCAAGCGATCATAGGCTTTTTCCATGTCTAATATGAGGATGATGTTACCTTCACGAACCTTCCGATTGATATCCCTAACTACCTCCTGTGCAATAGCAATGGATTCTGCCATGGAACGCCCTTTAACAAAAGCACCCTGCTCAGGGGAGATGAGAGCAGGGAGAACATTGTTCAGCCGGGCCAAGATAACTCCTGCCAAGATTTTGTAGAGACAATTGCAAAGGCTTATAGGTCTGAAGTCCGAGAAGGATTTCAGAGCCGCATGTTTGGGAATGAGGCAGATGAGGTTGCTGAGATTGCCCTTGGAAGTGAGCCCCCTAGAAAAAAAATGCACCGCTGCCCTGTGGAGGTCTGCTCCTATGGTTTCCCAGCAAGCAGAGCAGAAGCAGACAGGGAAACTGTCAAGACTGGGTGCACCGTCAATGGGGATGGCCTTGACAGCCTGTTGGACTTCCTACAGTGATGGAGGGGCCATCAAATGGTTGTTCTGATCGAGGAAAATCAGGGACGGGATAACCTCCAAAAGATCGGGGTCCAGAGAAGAATCCACCTCAGCAAAAATTGCTGAGAAATGGGAGATTACAACTGCTTTGATATCTGACAAGTCCTCCAATCTTTGGCCATCAGTTTGCTCAATAAATCTAATGGATAGCCTGCGACGTTTCTCTGTAGTGGAGGAGTGGAAGAGCTTTGTATTCTTATCTCCCTCGGTTAACCAGTGCTCCCTAGCCTGCTGTTTCCAATAAATCTCCTCCAGTAATTCCAGATTTCTGAGATGATCAGAGGAGGCCTGCCAATGACGATGGAGATTGCTGTCAATGTTCTCTGAGTCAGGGGCATTTTGCATTTGAGTCTCCAGATCTGATAGGGTGCTCTCGGCTGATTTAATTTGAAGAAAAATGTTTCCGAAGACATCACGATTCCAAATTTTGAGGGCGCGTTTAACAGCTTTTGATGAGAGTCAAATATTCCATATTAGACCCCGATTATTGCTTGATTTTACGTAGATGATAATGCTTAATGGAATATTTCAATCGTGTTTTTGTTACAGGGTGTAATTAGGAGTGTTGACTAAAAAAGAGTACTACAAGTGTGGATTTAATACTCCAAAGTAACCAAAGTAAGGAACGGACTCAAGATAACCAACACTGAAGAATTTACACGTCAGGGATCCGAGGAAATCAAGTCGTTCACGTTAAAGAGGCTCGAAATTGGTTCAAAATGCAAGATCACAGGTTTTTCGCCATCCGATTGACACGAAACTGCATACATGGCTGGGGGACATAAATTAACCGTACATATTAAATTTCAGCCATTGGATCACTGAGGATGTGTCCCAAAGGTCAGATCAGCCCCTTAATTCATTAAGTGGGGCCCACCTTATATCTGGAATTGCCTCAAATTTGGTCTTAACGTCTTAAATGGAGAGACCAATCAAATGTTCGAATCAGATTTCGTAAAAACATCACATTGAGCCTTGTACGTGCAACGTGTGTATACCGTACATGCAACAGACGCCGCGCATCGGACGACTGAAGCGGTCAGCACAAGTGCTGACCCGACTCCTCTCAAAAATGGAAACTTCCATTTTTCAAGCCGTGTAACGAATGGACGTTGTCCGTTTTGTGGACGTCAATAGACCTCCATCATGATCCGTACGGATGATCCAAGCCATCCATCTTATAGAAGGGATTGAAAAATTTAAAACCATGCTGATACTTTTCACCCATGCATACACATATGTGCTATATAGAGGACATAAACAGGCTGCCCTACGATGTTTAAAACGATCTTAGTGTGATTTCTTCTCTAGACCGCATCAATGGACCACCAAGATCACCCCTTCTTGACCGAAATTTCGTCCTGCATCTAATGGATGGTGTGGATTTATCAAAACAGAAGCAAAATGGGCCCCACTAATGTCACAGCGTAAGTCCCCTTTCGCATGCCCTGTTTTTGCATCCGGAAGCTGCTCGAGTTTTGCGGCAGTTGTGTGATCAATGGGATGATTTGGTGGATGATCTGAACCGTTCAAGTAGAGCCCAGGCCAGGCATGACCCTAACCTAGGTGTTGGACTGAAGATCGGAAATATCAGCATCCCAAAAGCTCCATCAAATGCAAACCGACTTGCAGTTTTGTTACGCAAAGAAGCTGCGTAAAGAAATCCTCCGGAAACTCAAACTGACTCTGGCCACAGCTATTTACGCACAACCTCTTGTGCGGAAGTCCCAACCGACCGACTTTTTGGTGGTTATAAAGAGAGGAAAGAGAGTGAAGAGAGGGGGCGATTCCTTGATCAAAGGCAGCCAAGGCTGGGACGTGAACGTGGAGCAGTTGTTAAGAGGGTTTTTCTTCTTCTCTCCTTTATTTCGATTTTATGTTTTAGAGATTAGCCTAATCATGTCTATTCTAGGATAAACCTCTTAGCTAGGGCTAAGAGGTGAAGCTTGTTATGTGATGAGAGACTCTTTTGCTTGTGTCTTTTTGTTTAGACTAAACTGATGTTTTTTTTTTCAAAAAAAGAGTGATACATTCATATTGACAACCAAAAATACACAGGACACAGATTTCGAGCGCATCCGAGCTGACAAAAGCAGGCCCATGTCGCCTATCATATAACTATACAGAAAGGATAAGAGCCCTACAAAAACTAAGAATCCCTTAACTCTCCGATGCCCGTTTTATCGAGAAAGCATAGCCCCCTAACCAGCCTCGGGAGAGCCACCATCGACTTTGTCCAAAAGGTTCCTTGATTGGCCGCTCCCAGACGAGCAAGGCCATCTGCTGGCCCGTTAATTTCACGAGGAATTCGCGAAATGAGAAAATTTCCTATTTCTTTAAGAATTTTGATCCTTGCTATCCAGTAGTCCCATTTCCAATGGAGGTGTGACTGGCCCTTAAAGGCATCCACCACAAAAGAAGAATCTGTTTCTATGAGCACCTTATGCAGATCCGTGCGCTATGCTGTGAACCAATCCGTCGTGCAAGGCTCGGATTTCCGCTCTGTTATTTGATGCGTGGCCATATCCCGAAAAGAAGGCGAAAATGAGGTCCCCATTAGCATTCCTGCAAATACCACCACCGCCAGATGGGCTGGGGTTTCCCGCAATCGCCCCATTGATATTAAGCTTTACCTTACCCATCTGAGGTCTGGTCCATTTAAAGAAATGATAAGCCACAGGCAAAGGACTAGTATGTGAGATTCCAAGACGGCCGGCTACTGGGCTCAGCGCCTAAGAACCATGGAAGAGCTTTCTAAGAAGCCACTTGACATTCCCTATGACCTTGTTGATAGATGGTGTTGCCCCATCAAACTTGGCAGCATTCCTCATTTTCCATATCTCCCAGACAATGATACACGGCGTTATTCGGCAAATTAAAGATATATCCCTGCCTGAACCCGAGGGGGCCCACCAGTGAGCAAAAAGATTAGCGAGGGAGGCTGGAGACGTGTGCTGGATACGAAAAATATCCCTGAACTCGTTCCATACAGAGGTCGCGGTACCCCCCGACAGAAAATGTGTTCCAGAGTTTCGATTTGAGGGGAGAAGTTCTAAGTACCGTCACAACATACACACCTGGAAGCCAAAGAGATACCACGCGCTTGGATCCGATCGTCCGTGGGAATCGCTCGGTGGAAGATTCTCCACATGAAAATGGAGATCTTGTGCGAAATTTTTTTATGCCAGATATGATTAGCCCAATCAGACGTCTGCCCCGCTGTTCTACACACCGTCCAACCTGTTTTAACTGAAAAACATCCTGAGCGATCATGAGGCCAAATAAGTTGGTCTGGTTGATCTGATGTACAAAGACCAACTTGGGCAATGTAATCCTTCACAAACGCTGTGAACAGATTTATTGCTGGTGATTGCAGATTGAGACCTTCCGGGGATAGCAAATCGTTGACTGACAAATGGAGTAGATCAGCGGGGACTGGCTAGTCTATCATGTCCACTAACTTCCCCAGCCCAGTCCAGTTCTCACGCCAAATGTTAATAAAGCCGCGCCCAACCATCCACAAAAGGTGGCGGTCAAGAAGAGGGGAGAGAGAGAATGTGCTTCCACATGGGGCAGAGAGGAGATCTGGAAACGTTAGAGTCCCCGCCAGTAATGGAACCATATCTCGAAACTGAGTAGACAGCCCACAAGCTATTATTTTCCCCAACTGTAGTAGTCCATGCCATTTTCAATCTAAGAGCAGCCATGACATCGCACAACTTTCTGATTCCCAGACCACCTTCCTCCCTGGGCTTAGCAATCTTATCCCAATTGATCCAATGACATTTTTAGGAGCCTTGGAACCATCCCCAAAGAAAATTAGAGAAAGAAACTTCCATCCGCCGAAGAATTTGGGATGGAATCATAGCTGCTGACATTGCATGGATAGGGATACCACACAGGACATGCTTGATCAGCGTGCACCTTCCTGCCTGGGTGAGAATCCTAGCCTTCCACCCTTGGATTTTTTTCTCAATTTTCTCCAGTATTGGATGAAAAAGAGGGACTCTAGACCTGCCTTTGTAAAGAGGAATCCCAAGATAAGTGAAGGGCGTCGAGGAGCAAGGAGTGCCAAGATGCCGCTGAATGCTTCTGACTCTGTTGATCGAAAGAGAGGCTGATAGATGCGAACAAATTTTGTGAAAATTGATTCGTTGGCCTGACGCCTGTTAGTAGGAAGAGAGGAAATCTGTCACCGCTTTGATAGAAGAGCTGCCTCCATTTAGAAAGAGGATAGTGTCATCGGCGTATACAAGATGAGTGATCTGTTTACAGCCGCGTTTGAGCTTGAACGGGATGCACTTCTGACTGAGAATGAGCTTTGCAAATCCTCTACTCAAAACTTCAGCTGCTAGAATGAAAAGGCTCGGGGATAACGGATCCCCTTGACGAAGACCCCTGGACGACTTAAAGAAGCCACTAGAAGAGCCATTGATGAGGACTGAGAACCAGTTGTTGTTCAAGCACTTTTCAATCATTTTAATCCAACTTTGCAAAAAACCGAAGCGATGAAGTACCCTTATAAGGAAGTTCCATTCTAGGCGATCATAAGCCTTTTCCATGTCAAGTTTCAAGATGAGATTTCCACCTCTGACTTTCCTGTCAATTTCTCTAACCATTTCCTGAGCCAATGCCACACTTTCCACAATTGAACGGCCCCGAACAAAGTCCCCTTGCTCAGGGGATATAATGTTTGGGAGGATCCTCGCCAATCTGTAAGCAATGACTTTAGCGAAAATTTTATACACACAGTTACAAAGGCTGATGGGACGAAAATCAGGAAAAACTCGAGGGGCAGTTTTCTTAGGGATCAGACATATATGGCTAGTCGTAAAAGCCCTGGGCAGATTCTCACCAAGAAAGAACTGGGTCACAGCTTTATGGATATCAGGGCCGACGATGTCCCAGCTATATGCGAAGAAGGCCCCCGACATGCCATCAGGCCCAGGAGCGCTATCCCTTGGAATGGACATAACCACACTTTTAACCTCCTCCAACGAAGGGTAGCTCATTAGCCACTCATTTTCCTCATCCGAAACTACCTGCGGGATCATGTCCAGGAGATTTTCTTGAATGTTATTTGGTACCAAGGTGAAGAGCAAGGAGAAGAAACGAATAGGTTCTTCTTGAATTTGCTTTGGATCTGAGGAAATGTCGCCCGAGCCCAGCTGGATCTCATCAATACAAGCCCTCCTAATTTTATCCTTGGCTGATAAGTGAAAAAATTTTGTGTTGCGATCACCTTCTGTTAGCCAGTTGATGCGCGCTTTTTGTTTCCAGTATATTTCCTCTGCTAATTCCAAACGTTCCAGGCGGCACTCCCTGGCTTGGAGGAGCGCCTCCTGGCTGATTTCCTGGGACATCTGATCCTGGTTTTCCAGCGAAGCAACGCACTGTTCTGCCAATTTGAGTTGCTGAAATATGTTGCCAAAGACTGTTGTATTCCATTCTTTTAAATGAGCCTTCACCTTAGGCAACTTCAGCATGAGATTCGTAATAGGTTGATCAGATAGGTCTTCCTTCCACGCCTGCAGAATGACCTTGGGATAATCCGGATGCAATGTCCACATCCGCTGAAAGCGAAAGGGTTTAGGGGAAGACTGAACGGCGGGGGAAAAGAAAAGAAGCAAGGGGCAGTGGTCAGAATTGAGGCTGGGAAGATGCTTGACAATAAACTGGGGAAAATGATTAATCCAGCTACCATTGCATAAAACCCTATCTAAGCGCGCCCAAACCTAGGATCTTCCCGCTTGATTATTGCTCCAGGTGAACCTGTTTCCGTGGAATCCCGCATCAACCAAACC
The DNA here is from genome assembly GCA_030180095.1 of Magnolia changhungtana. NCBI lineage: Eukaryota > Viridiplantae > Streptophyta > Magnoliopsida > Magnoliales > Magnoliaceae > Magnolia > Magnolia changhungtana. Next base: position 3,846,300 of record JASAUF010000391.1, on the reverse strand, counting down.
AGCCAAGTCCATTGCATCAGCAAATTCCGTATCATTGGCCACTACCTGACATCTGTTGCTCTATCTTTCTGCTGTAGAAAGGACCGAATTGAAATCCCCACCAATTGCCCAAGGGCCTTGAATGCGCGAGGCCAGTGAGATGAGCTCCGTCCACAGTTCCCTTTTCTGCACTCTAGGGCATTTTGCATACACTATAGATAAGTGGAAAATTAAAGCAGAATTAATCACATGACATTGAAGAGACAACACCTGGTTTGACCGTTGGATCACCGATATGATAAGGTTGCTGTTATGAAAGAACCAGATTTTTCCACCTTCCTCTGCATTAGAAATCGAAGAATGGAAGCCCAGCTTGAGCCCCACATATGTTCTTTTGTTTTCACGAGCCATCGGCTCCAAGATCTCCATACATAAAGGATTGTGGTTACGCGAGATTCTAGCCGCTGATCTGAGTGTGGTAGCATTGGCTACCCCACGAGCATTCCAAATTACAGCGCTATCCATCAAAAACTTTTGCCTGAGTTGATGACCCTCCTTTTTAATGTACGAAGACGCCCGTTCCACTGTTCGTGCGTGTTTCTTGCTCCTGGTTTTACTGATTTTCTTACCACAATTCTCTTCTTTCCACTCTTTGATGAAGGCTTCGTGGGGTGGTGCATCTTGCCTCCCGCTGAAATTGATCCATGGCTCTCTTCCTGAGATGAGTTGCTGGTCTTTTCAAAGGTCTCCTAATCTTCCTGCAATTGAATGGTATCACTGTCTGTGGTCTCAGTTTCTCGAGGGTCGATCGGGAAATTCCCTCCCGCTTGAAAACTGTAGGGGGAAAGATATACCTCCAGGTCCAGAGGTTGATACTCTGCTGTATTATGAGATGAAACATATGATCTGGCTGGAGCAAGTTCCACTGCAAGGTCGCGAAACCTGAATGAATGAGGGAGGCTTTTGCATTTGTTACATGGACCGGGCCCTTCCTGAAAAACCCGAAAATTAATTGAAGACCTTCCTTCCGAGCGAGATCCGTCCAACTGATGGCTGTTTGCTACCTGAATGGCCTGCGCAGGAGGACTGTCTATCTGTCTGGCTTCAGCTAAGATATCAAGTCCCTGTCTGGAATTAGGATCATGGGTTCTATTTTCGGGCGAATGCAGGATGTTGTTTTGATATTGATCTGCCCTGACTGGATCCTGAGCACGATCATTGCACCCCTGATCCTGCTCAGCGGGGCCCACCTCCGGGGTGGGAATAGAGCAAATAGTCGCATGAGCTGCCTGTTGCAAAGATCCATGAAGAGGGCCACCTTCAATTCCCAAATTTTGGTCGATATGATGCTTTGGAGAGGAGCTGAGATGAAACTGGGGTGTGATGAGGCAGGAGACTCTGGGCTAGATATGTAAACCCAGGCCTAGCGGAGGGACCAGCAGAATGGGATCTACCTCAGGGAGAACACCCCCGCCGATGGCCTCCTTACAGATATTTTGGCAATCTCCCGAGATGGGAATAGGATGTGGCAATCTAGAGGAGGGGGAAAAGGGCTGATAATGGACTGCTCCTCCCTCGGCATAGGTCTGGCAACTGGTATGACAACTGATGGGGAGAGGGTTGAGGGTCACAGGAGGGGGGGAAGGGGCTGAGATATGAGGAGAAGGTAAAAGGCTTGCATCATCCTTATGGGGAGATGATCGGTTGGACATGTTGGTGGCAGGTTTAGAGGTAAGGGTAGGAGGTTGAGGCCGGGGAGGGGGAGGTGGGAGTGTGGGAAGCTGAGGAGAGGTTGTTGCAGGCTGAGAGATGATAGAGGGTGGGACTGAAGGATCACCCGGCTGATGAGTGCTTAAAGGATCACCCAGGTTGTGATGCCCCGGTCACTGCTTCATGTGGGCGGGCACACGTGGGCGGGCACACATGTGGGCGGGCCCCAGTGCGGGCCAGTGCGAGGCTCTGTGGCCGGGGGCCTCTTGTGTGCTAGGCGAGCTCTTGTTGCGATTGGTATGGCGTAACTTGTCCTATATCGAAAGAGTTGTCTAGAGTTGTGGTGGTTATATGTTGGGTTTCTCCCTTAACAGACATGACGCGTTGGCCTTGTGCGCCAAGCAAAACCTTCGCTATGCACTCTGATGGCAGTTGGGTTGGATAATATCATGGACGAGTAGGTGCTGTGTGGGCGGGACTACGGGAGCACCGGGTCTGGGCAAGCTACCAGTATCCTTACCCCAAATGACGTGTTTTAAACCCGTGAGCTTCGGCAAAGCGGACAATATTATATGCTGTGGGGGTGGGCTTTACAAATGGTATCAGAGACGAGGACGGCTCTGCCCTCGGTGGGGGATAATGTGATGCCCCGGTCAGCACACTTCATGTGGCGGGCTGCGAGCTCTTGTGTGGTGCGGCAGCTCTTGTCTTTGGGTGAGCTACTGTTGCAGTTGACTGTAGCGTAACTTGTCCCACATCGGAAGAGTTATCTAGAGTTGTGGTGGTTATATGTTGGGTTTCTCCCTTAACAGACATGACGCGTTGGCCTTGTGCGCCAAGCAAAACCTCCGCTGTGCACTCTGATGGCAGTTGGGTTGGACAATATCATGGACGAGTAGGTGCTGTGTGGGCGGGACTACGGGAGCATCGGGTCTGGGCAAGCTACCAGTATCCTTACCCCAAATGACGCGTTTTAAACCCGTGAGCTTCGGCAAAGCGGACAATATCATATGCTGTGGGGGTGGGCCTTACAAATGGTATCAGAGACGAGGACGGCTCTACCCTCGGTGGGGGATAATGTGATGCCCCGGTCACTGCTTCATGTGGGCGGGCACACGTGGGCGGGCACACATGTAGGCGGGCCCCTAGGTGCGGTGAGGCTCTTGTGTGGCTGAGCTCTTGTCTTTGGGCGAGCTCGTGTGCGATTGACCGTAGCGTAACTTGTCCCACATCGGAAGAGTTGTCTAGAGTTGTGGTGGTTATATGTTGTGTTTCTCCCTTAACCGACATGACGCGTTGGCCTTGTGCGCCAAGCAAAATCTCCGCTGTGCACTCTGATGGCAGTTGGGTTGGACAATATCATGGACGAGTAGGTGCTGTGTGGGCGGGACTACGGGAGCACCGGGTCTGGGCAAGCTACCAGTATCCTTACCCCAAATGACGCGTTTTAAACCCGTGAGCTTCGGCAAAGCGGACAATATCATATGCTGTGGGGGTGGGCCTTACAAATGGTATCAGAGCCGAGGACGGCTCTGCCCTCGGTGGGGGATAGTGTGATGCCCCGGTCACTGCTTCATGTGGGCGGGCACACTGGGCGGGCCCCTAGGTGCAGCTGGCAGGCTACTATGCTGGGCGAGCTACTGTTGCAGTTGACTGTAGCGTAACTTGTCCCACATCGGAAGAGTTGTCTAGAGTTGTGGTGGTTATATGTTGGGTTTCTCCCTTAACAGACATGACGCGTTGGCCTTGGTGCCAAGGAAAACCTCCGCTGTGCACTCTGATGGCAGTTGGGTTGGACAATATCATGGATGAGTAGGTGCTGTGTGGGCGGGACTACGGGAGCACCGGGTCTGGGCAAGCTACCAGTATCCTTACCCCAAGTGACGCGTTTTAAACCCGTGAGCTTCGGCAAAGCGGACAATATCATATGCTGTGGGGGTGGGCCTTACACAGGTGATGAGCGCTAGATGTTGCATTATGACATATAGGCTGAGGAATGTTAGCTGAGGCATTTTGACAAATAGGCTGAAATACGTTGGTTGTGGCATTTTCACAAACAACAACAGTATCCCTAGACCCTATGGCCAGATTTGGGTGAAAGGCTTTGGACACCCACTCCTTAGTGGAGTCGGTGGAGGTTGTGGAGACAGCTGATTGCCCAAGATCATATGGATTGAGTTCCAGACTTCCTGAAATGGGGAAAGTACAGTTGACTACTTTGAGGTAACGAAGACTGTGTATGTCCACACCCGGTTTGAGTATAACTTTCACTCTAACAAAGACTTGAAAGGACCCAGTTTTGGCAGCGCTGTCGACTTGAATCACCTCTCCGAATGTTTTCGCCAGTTCTTCAATCGCTTCTGGGTACCAGGCATGTGCCGGTATTCCGAAAATGCGGATCCACTTTCCTGTACTCGCTATTGTCGCTTCCAGGTACCAAGAGACCACTTCTATCAGATTCATCTGTTTATGTAGATTGGTGCTTTTGGCAAATTCCTTCATTTGTTGATTTGATCGGAACTTTAGGAGAAATCTAAGCGAGGAGATTCTACAAATCTCCACTTTTAAATGAGCAAGGGAAGATCGGCGAAGGCTATCGATTAGATGGGTAATAGAGACTGATAAGTTACTGGTTATACCTATGAGGGCCAACGAAAGCTCTGTCTGAAGCTTCAGCACTTCGTCATTTCTGGCTGAAACTGTCAGATGCCCTTGAAGATGCAGGGGATTTGAGGGATATTGAGGCAGGGGATTTGAGGGAAATTGAGGGTGGGGATATTGAGGGTGGGGATTTGAGGGATATTGAGGGTTTCTGACATTGTTCTTGACCAGCTCGGAGAATGATCGTCTGGTCGAGGGAAGAGTTTGCTTCAATGCAGCAACAAAGGTGGAGGCCCTTTCCGGGATAAAAGGGTGAGTAGCCAGGGACATTTCTGCTTTCTTCTTCACCTTCTCAATCGTGACAATCCGACCGTCGATTCGACGCCCATCGAACGTGTTAATGGCATTTAGGGCATCCTGTTCATATATGAAATAAATGAAGGCATTACCTCGCGATCTGTTCCGGTCCTTGTCCCAGGGGATAGAGATGGTAGAGATTTTACCAAATCTACCGAAAATCCGCCCCAGATCTTCGTCATTTGTATCATAGGTCAGGTTGCCTGCAAAAATCCCAAAGGAAGAGGGGTTATATTTTGCCCTACCCTGCTTCCGATGGACCGTCTGCCATTTCATCTCTGAGGGTTGACAATGAACAACAGGTTGAGCTTCTGCTCGATACAGAGCCTCATGGACGTTTTGTTTATACAGCGAGAGATGGCACTGTACCTGTTGATGATGGGCTTCTTCCATGCTCCTTCGCTGCCTAACCCAAAAATCTGAGATTCTAGGATTTGAACGGATAGACTAAACTGATGTTGATTTTAGTTTAATTAAGGAAATATTTTTAGTTCTTAATGGTCTATTGTGACTAAAATTACAATGGGTCTGTGATGGATTTGAGCATGTTCCTTTCCTTTTTGTTTATGACGTCAGGAAGCCCGATTGTTCACCATCGTCTCCTGGGCATAGCTGGATGTCGATACCCTTCCTAACATTCATGCATTGTTGATTGGTTGGTAACTAATTTAATTCTGTTATTTACTTTATCTCCTGGGCATGGTTTGGTGATAGAATCCATTCTAATTCATATATACCTTTCATCTCTTGAAAATTATATCAAAGGAAGTTCAGTTTTCCCTTCAACTAGATGAAGATGAGACTCTAAGTCGAGTTGATTTTTTGATGTAGGCATAAGATCTCCCTAATCTCTACAAGTGGATCCTCTAAATCCCTAGTTTCTTATTTCTAAATTCCTTAAGTTTTAGATTAATATTTCACAATTATTCCTCAAATTACAACTCAATTTAGATTTCATCTCATTCTAGTTCTAGTTTTAGTTAGTTTCAGAGAGCGTACAAGTATCAGTCCCTTGGAATTCGACCTCGGTCCTACCGAGTTTATTACTACATCACAAACTTATACTTGGGGAGTGAACAAGTTTTTGGCGCCGTTGCCAGGGACTGACAGTTACGTTTTCTAAAATTAACTAGTTTTAGGATTAGTTCAGGATTTGGATTTTCTACCTTTAGGTTTAGATTTTTCTGATTTCTAGAAACTAACCTATTTTCCTGTTTTGTAGGACCTTGACATACACATTCTAAATTGGTTCTTATTTTGTAGGTTTTAACTTAGGAATCTCTAACCTGTGCTGGAGCAAGAGAGCACACCTCCGTTTACCTTTAAATACGATGGATTCCTTGGGCATCGCATCGCAAACTTCAATGAATCACTCTCAGATGAATTTCCCAATGCTTTGGATGATTGCTTGGCTCACTTTGCAAATTCAAACGATCTCATGATAAGAGACATAGTGAATGCCTTGCAAGACAACATCTCGGTAGTCATCACGGACTGTGAGAACCCTTACTCTGAAGCCCCTCCCTCCCTAGATCCTCAATGTTTACCATTAAGGGAGGAGGAGCCGAAAATTGAACTGAAGTCTGCTACTTCGGAATGTGTCGAGACTACATCACTTTCTGAGAATTTTTCTGAATTTCATCTATATGTAATCTCTGATTCACCATGGGATACTAACGTTGAAACTTATTATGTTACAGGTGAATCGTATATACTCTAGATGCCTCGAGCAATTCAACGGAGAATTTTTAATGAGGTACATAAGTTTATCTGGAAAGTCAAGCTCCAGGGCATTCAAGCCTATTGCAAAAAGGGCTTTTAGATGATCTTGTTGAGAAATCTACTAAGAAATTTATCACGATATTGGCCGGAAGAGGAACCTTGCAGCATGATCGAGCAGTTTTTCCCTGTTTTCATAGGACTAGGGTAGTTTGCTTTATGCCGTTCTAGGTTAGATGGTTTTATGCCATTAGGTTAGTTTGTTTCCTGCATTGTTTTAGGATAGTTTGCTTTCATGTCTTCACTCTCGTGTTGACTGGCTTTCATAATGCTATCTCTTGGAAAGTCTCTCTTTCGATTCATTATCCAGGTATTATCTTCCCATCACTTTTTCCTTTACTTGCGTTGTCCCATGTGCATTGCATGCTCATATCTTTTACATTGAGGACAATATAGATTTTAGGTTGGGGGTGAGAGATTAGGTTACCTAATCAGTATTTTCCTGTTCTTGAGCAAAATTGTGAAAATTTTTAAATTTTTCTAGAATTTCTTGTGAATTTGAAGTGATTTTGAAGGATAGTTGTGATTTTAAAATTAAACGATACAGAATGTTGGTAATTTATAACTCTTGGATTCAGTTGTCTGTTAGATTTCACAGTTATGTTTGAATTGTTAACTTGTGATTAGAAGTTGTAAACATTGATTGAGTCGTGATTTCACATATCACATCTCACTTACACATTAAGGTTTCGGTTCGATAATTGAATGGTTAACTTGGTAATCACTAAGCATGAAAGGAACCAGCCTGAAAAACAAATTTTTTTAGCATCAGTTCAATAAGAAGAATTAAAAGGGTAACTCGCATAATCTTCACCATAGGTTTGCTCCCTATAGGTGTAGATTCGATTCACCAAGGTTGACATTTAGAAAAAGTTAGGGAACAAATCTTTACCATAGGTTTGCTCCCTATAGGTGAGGATTTGATTCCCCTCTTCTGCGTTATTGTTCATAAAAATATCAAAGGCTGATAGAATGAAAAGATGATCTAAAAGGTAAGTGTTGGTTTCAAGCTTTATTGTCATGAATTCTGTTGTTAATTACCAAGGACATCATGAAATTGACAATTGGATCTCTTAATGATTGTAAGTCGAGATTACACTATACACTCATGGAACTCGATGTTTAGAATGTTCTAATTAATGGATTAATAGTTTGAACTTGATTACGAAGTTTATCATGAGCTTGACTTCAGGAGAAAATTCTACTTACCATTCATGAATCTTAGAATTTTCACATCTCAACTATCTGTTCACAAGTCACTCGGGTTTACAAGAATTGTCCTCTGTTTCTGAAATTATTTTTCACATGTTTTGCTCAGGACTAGCAAAATGCTGGTTGAGGGTTGTGATGACAGTTAAATGTTGCATATTAGACCCCGATTATTACCTGATTTTACGTAGATGATAATGCTTAATGGAATATTTTAATCGTGTTTTTGTTACAGGGTGTAATTAGGAGCGTTGACTGAAAAAGAGTACTACAAGTGTGGATTTGACGCTCCGAAGTAACCAAAGCAAGGAACGGACTCAAGGGAACCAAGATTGAAGAATTTACACGTCAGGGATCTGAGGAAATCAAGTCGTTCACGTTAAAGAGGCCCGAAATTGGTTCAAAATGCAAGATCGCAGGTTTTTCGCCATCCGATTGACACAAAACTTCATACATGGCCTGGGGAACATAAATTAACCGTACATGTTAAATTTCAGCCATTGGATCACTGAGGAAGCGTCCTAAAGGTCAGATCAGCCCCTTAATTCATTAAGTGGGGCTCACCTGATATCTGGAATTGCCTCAAATTTGGTCTCAACGTCTTAAATGGGGAGACCAATCAGATGGTCGGATCAGATTTCATAAAAACATCACATTGGGCCCGGTATGTGCAATGTGTGTATACCATACATGCAATAGACGCCGCGCACCGGACGGCTGAACGGAAACTTCCATTTTTCAAGCCGTGTAACGAACGGACGCTGTCCATTTTACGGACGTCAGTGAGCCTCCATCATGACCTGTACGGATGATGCAAGTCATCTATCTTGTAGAGGGGATTGAAAAATTAAAAACCATGCTGATAATTTTCACCCATGCGTACACATATGTACGATATAGAGGACACAAATAGGCTGCCCTGCGACGTTCAAAACGATCTTAGTGTGATTTCTTCTCTGGACCGCATCAATGGACCACCAAGATCGTCCTTTCTTGACCGAAATTTCGTCCTGCATCTAATGGACGGTGTGGATTTATCAAAACAGAAGCAAAATGGGCCCGACCAATGTCACAGCGTAAGTCCCCTTTCGCACGCTCTGTTTTCGCATCCGGAAGCTGCCCGAATTTTGCGGTAGTTGTGTGATCAATAGGATGATTTAGTGGATGATCTGAACCATTCAAGTAGAGCCCAGGCCAGGCATAACCCTAACCTAGGTGCTAGACTGAAGATCGGGAATATCAGCGTCCCAAAAGCTCCATCAAATGCAAACCGACTTGCAGTTTTGTTACGCAAAGAAGCTGCGTAAAGAACTCCTCTGGAAACTCCTGCTACGAAACCGACTCTGGCCACAGCTATTTACGCACTACCTCTTGTGCGGAAGTCCCAACCGACTGACTTTTGGCTGGTTTTAAAGAGAGGAAAGAGAGTGGAGAGAGGGGGCGGTTCCTTGATCAAAGGCAGCCAAGGCTGGGATGTGAACGTGGAGCAGTTGCTAACAGGGTTTTTCTTCTTCTCTCCTGTGTTTCGATTTTATGTTTTAGAGATTAGCCTAATCATGTCTATTCTAGGCTAAACCTCTTAGCTAGGGCTAAGAGGTGAACCTTGTTGCGTGATGAGAGACTCTTTTGCTTGTGCCTTTTTGTTTAGACTAAACTGATGTTGATTTTAGTTTAATTAAGGGAATTTTTTTAGTTCTTAATGGTCTGTTGTGACTAAAATTACAATGGGTCTGCGATGGATTTGAGCATGTTCCCTTCCTTTTTATGTTTATGACGTCAGGAAGCCTTGTTGTTCACCATTGTCTCCTGGGCATGGTTGGATGTCGGTACCCTTCCTAACCTTCATGCATTGTTGATTGGTTGGTAATTAGTTTAATTCTGTTGTTTACTTTATCTCCTGGGCATGGTTTGGTGATGGAATCCATTCTAATTCATATACCTTTCATCTCTTGAAAACTATATCAAAGGAAGTTCAGTTTTTCCTTCAACTAGATGAAGATGAGACTCTAAGTCGAGTTGGGTTTTTGATGTAGGCATAAGATCTCCCTGATCTCTACAAGTGGACCCTCTAAATCCCTAGTTTCTTATTTTTGATTTCCTTAAGTTTTATATTAATATTTCACAATTATTCCTCAAATTACAACTCAATTTAGATTTCATCTCATTCTAGTTCTAGTTCTAGTTAGTTTCAGAGAGCGTACAAGTATCAATCCCTTGGGATTCGACCTCGGTCCTACCGAGTTTATTACTACATCATAACCCTATACTTGGGGAGTGAACAACTTTCAGTTTGAGAAGGATGTTAAACAGCAGGTGGGATGATTCTCCTAAATTCCAGGCTTGCCGGATCACGTCCTGAAAACTGGCATGGTGGGTCCACATGCATTGGAACCTGAACGGCTTGGGCGACGAGGAGGCTTAGCGAGGCAGGGCCAGCAGAAGTGGAGCTTGATCTGTGTTAACCCGCGACAGATGTTCCACGAAGAAAGAGGGGAGAGAGGAGCTCCAACAACTATTAATCAGAACTCGGTCGAGTCTCGCCCACACTCTAAAAGTATCGGATTGGTTATTGCACCAAGTGAATCTGGAACCAATGAAACCGGCATCCGAGAAACCAGCGTTATTGATAGCTTCTACGAAATCTGCCGTACTGGTGGAGTCCAGAGGCCGCTGACTTCGTCTTTCGTCAGCACTTGTAACGGCATTGAAATCACCACTTACTGCCTATGGACCTGAAAGGGAGTTAGCTAGCATTGATAGATCTTGCCAAAGATCCCTTCTGAGGCGTCTGTCATAGCTAGCGTAAATAAACGTTAGAACAATTGGGGCGTTAATCCATTGAATTTTAACAGAAACAGAAATAGACTGGGAGGTCATAGAGAGAACAAAAATAGACCATCTTACAACTTTAATATATGTTTTCTTATGAGGAATGATATGATTAGATGCCCAACCAATTGATGGGGATTTTCTCCTCATGGCTCCACCGGTCAAGTGCCTCGCACGACCGATCAAGGGTGATGCTCGACCAGTCGAGTGGCGCTTGACTCAAAGTCCAGTGACCAATTGTGTTTATTCTTCCACACTGCTCAACCAGTCGAGGAGTCTACTCGACCGGTCGAGGGTCCGCTTGACCGGTCGAGGACTCTGCTCGACCGATCGAGGTTACGGAGATTCATATCCGAATTTTGTGCGGACTGCGTAAATTTGAGACGGTTTTCAAAGAGGTGGGAAACATGTTACCTAAACTATAAATAGGGGTCCCTAGGGCTATTCTAGGGAATGTAAGAGAGTTTCCTAAACTTTGTAAGGGTTTTCTAAAGGATTTAGGGCTATCAAAGATGTGTGTGTGAGAGATAGAGAGAAAGAGAGAGATGAAGCTTGTGGAAGGAAGGTTCTACTCATAGAGGTGATCTACTGTGCATTCGACATCTCAGCGCTTTTACGTCCTCGTAATCAGTGAGATCTCTCTATTTTTCTTTATTCTCTTATTATTTATCCATTCCCTTGTGAGTGAAAAAGGTTTGATCTAAGCGGTGTGTGCTTGTGATTAGTTGTAACATTCTACTTCATAGTGGATTGTTGATCTGGACGAGGTCCCATGGTTTTTACCTATTTGAGGGTTTTTCACGTAAAAATCTCTTGTATCGTGTGGTTTGTACTTTGATTTATTTCGTTGCTTTATTATCCCATAATTTTGGTGTTTTTGGGAGACTAGATCCTAAGGTTTTGTGCAACGGCCCCGAATAAAGTGGTATCAGAGCATTCAGGTTAGTTGAACGGAGTAGGATCAGTTCTGAATTATGAAAGGTTGCTCATCAAGGATGATCAGGCTCAATGGTTCTAACTGGACCATATGGAAGGCTAAGATGGAGGACTTGCTTTATTGCAAGGACTTGTATTCTCTAATTCAAGGCATATCAGCAAAGTCAAAGGATATGTCAGATGATGATTGGAAGAAGTTGGACCGGAAGACGATGGGGTTTATTAGACAATGGCTGGATGATTCCGTATTCCACTATGTGTCTATGGAGACCTCGGCCGCTAGCCTATGACTGAAATTGTAAGGGCTGTATGAGAGGAAGACAGCTGGCAATAAGATTTTTCTGATAAGACGACTTGTGAATCTCAAGTTCAAAGATGGTGGTTCTGTGGCTGAGCACATGAATGAGGTCAACAACATATTAAACCAGCTCTCAGCTATGAAGATGGTCTTGGACGATGAATTACAGGCTTTGCTATTACTTATCTCATTGCCTGATAATTGTGAGACATTGGTGGTGTCTCTGAGTAACTCCGCGCCAGATGGAAAGGTGTCTATGGAACAGGTAACTACTTGTCTCTTCAGTAAGGAGACAAGGAGGAAGTCTTAGGGGTCTACTCAATAAGAGGCCCTTGTGATATAAGATCGAGGGAGAGGAAAGAACAGAAAGGAAAGGCCCAAGATAAATCAAGAGGCAAGTCGAGTACCAGGAAGGATGTTGAATGCTGGAATTGTGGAAAGAATGGCCACTACAAGCATGAATGTTATAAGAAGAAGAATGAAAAGAAAGGAAAAGGAAAGGAGAAGGAAGATGAATCGGATTCCACTGCGGTCGCTTCAGATGGCGACGTTGTAGTTATTCTTTCAGCAAATCATGATGTTTATCTCACAGCTATGAGTGAGGACACCGATTGGGTGATTGACTCGGGAGCCTCGTTTCATGCAATTTCATGCAAAGATTTCTTCACAAGCTATAAGTCAGGTGACTTTGGGACCATGAAGATGAAAAATTCTAGCGTATCGAAGATCATAAGGGTCGGTGATATTTGTGTGAAGACCGATGTGGGCTGCGCATTGGTTCTCAGGGATGTGAGGTGCATTCCAGACCTTCGTCTTAACTTGATGTCAACGAAAAAGTTAGATGATGATGGTTACGAAAGCCGATTTGTTAGTGGGTGCTGGAAGCTCATCAAGGGTTCACTGATCATGGCCAGAGGAAAGAAATGTTGCACCCTTTACAAGGCAAGTGTCAGTGTGTGCAAGGGAGGGTTAAACACAACAGAAGATTCATCTATTGACATGTAGCATAGGCGTCTAGGCCATATAAGTGAAAACGGGCTTCAGCTACTAATAAAGAAACGACTCTTTCCAGACGTGATAGGTATACCTCTCAAAACCTGAATTGAATGTTTATTAAAGAAACAGCATAGAGTTTCATTTGTTAAATCTGCTTCTTATGTTAATAAAGTGCATGCATTAGATTTGGTTTATTCTAATGTTTGTGATCCTATTAGGACAAAAACTTTAGGAGGGGCATTGTATTTTTTCACTTTTATATATGATGCATCTAGGAGGGTTTGGGTTTATGCTTTGAAATCCAAGGATGAGGTCTTTAGTGTGTTTAAATTGTTTCATGTTATGGTCGAGAGAGAGATAGGTAGATCATTGAAGTGCATCTGCACTGACAATAGTAGTGAATACATCAGCGACTTTCATGAGTATTGTAAGTCCCTGGGTATACGACATGAAAAGATAGTTCCCAAGACCCCCCGAATGAATCGCAGAATTGTAGAAAGAATCAGATGCATGTTATCTCATGCGAAGTTGCCCAAGATGTTCTGGGGGGAAGCAATGCACACAACAGTGTATTTAATAAACAAGTCTTCATTAGCCCTATTGAATGGAGAAGTACCTGAGAAGGTACGAACTAGACAAGATCCATCATACAGTCATCTTAGGGTGTTTGGATGCAGCGCATCCGTTCACATACCAAAGGACAAGAGGTCCAAGCTCGATATGAAAATCAGGTAGTATGTTTCTTGGGGTACAGTGATGAAAAGTTCGGTTACAGATTGTGGGATCTGACCGAGAAGAAGCTCGTCAGGAGCAGAGATGTGGTATTCTTTGAAGATCAATGTATAGAGGACATTTGTAAGCTAAAGTGTTGAGGGTCAAATATTGCATATTAGACCCCATTTATTATATGGATTTACGAACATGATACCATTTAACGCCCTATTTTAATCATGTTTGTGATGCAAGGTACATTTGCAAGTGTGGACTAAAAAAGATGCTAAAAGCTGAGATTTAATGCTTAGATTTCATCAAAACATGGGACGGACCCCAGGGGATTAAGATCGACAAATTTACATGCCAGAGACCTAAGAAAATCGAGAAACTGAAGCTCAAGTGGCCTGAAATTGGTACAGAATGCAATATCACAGGGTTCCCACCATCCATTCAGCTCGAAACTTCATATATGGCCTCAAAACCCTAAATAAGCAGTACAGGTCAAATTTCAGTAGTTGGATACTTGTGGAAGTGGTCCAACGGTCAGATCAGCCCATGAATTACTGATCTGAGGCCCACCTGATATTCAGATATGCTTCAAACTTGGCCTCTGTCCATTAGATGATATGAGAAAAGATATGGACGGAACGGATTTCTCACGACTATCATGATGGTGGCCCATGAGCATCGCATGTATAGAGAGTGTATGTGCACTCAACATGCAACGGATGGAGAAACTCGGTCAAAGTCGGTGTTGATCGACTTCTTACGCAAAACGACAACTGTCGTTACAGTAAAAATTTGCATCATTCGTCGGTTGATGTTGTGGGCCCCACCCATTGTCCATATGGATAATCCAAAACATTCATCAGATTTGTAAAGGCCTGCTCACCAAGTCCTAGGCGAAGATTTTTGAGGAAACAAGGAGGATGAGACCACAAATATCCAAAAGGAAGACAGACGGTGGAATGAAATCATCCATGGGCCACCAAGAAGCTGATCCAAAATAGGTCATGTCCAACTAATTTTTCGAGATGAAGCTAATGAACGGACTAGATCTCTCAACCAATTATCATGGGCCCCACCGAGAGTCCAGCGCCGATCTGTTTGCAGGCCCTGTTTACGCATAGCAAAAAGCCCGGCCAATGCGGGCCACTTTGCAAGCATGGACAGAGTCGGTCCGTCCATCTGGACCGTCCAAATTCATGACAGGGGATGGCCGACCAAAGCCATAGTGATTGAATGGCTTGGATCATGAGTGAGGGACGTCTATGGGCTGGTTTTGCTGCAAGAAAGCTTTCACAGGTAGTTTCTAAAATAGGGTCTTTACTCCTCTTATGCACTGCCTCTTGTGCGTAAGAGTGCAACTGATTTTCTCCACCATATGCACCATCCGACCGACCTTCCATCTGTTTAAAAGAAAAAGAAGCACAAGAGAGAGGGGGGCATTCAATCCCTTAAACGTGAAGCATCATCTGATCTTGTTGTTTTTTTTTCTTCCTTTTCTTTTTATTTTATTTATTTTTATTTAAAGGATCCAGCCCATTCATGTTGGGCTAAACCTCTTAGCTAAGGTTGAGAGGTGAAGCTTGTGGCGCGATGGGGTTGATCGTACGACTTGGATGCATGTGATGAACTATATTTGATTCTATTTAGATAAAGGAATGCGTTTAGTTTTTAATGGTTTGTTGTGCTGACATTACAATAGATCTATGATGGCTTCAGTATTTTCTTTTCCCTTCTTGTGATTATGAAGCCAGGATGCCCTATTGTTCACCATTGTCCCTTAGACATGGTGGAATGACGGAACTCTTCTTGACATTCATGCATCACTCAGATTGGCTTTGAATTGGTTTAATTCTGTTATTTGCTTTGTCTCATGGGCATGGTTTTGTGATGGAATCCATTCTAATTTACATCCGTTTGATCTCTTAAAAACTAGATTAAATGAAGTTCAGAATTGATTTTCAGGTTATATTTTCCAACTGGATGAAGATGGGACTCGAAGTCCAGTTGAGTTCATGAATCAACCGTAGATCTCCCTAATCTCTACAAGTGGATCATCTGAATCCTTAGTTTCCTACCTCTGAATTCTTTAAATTTTAGATAAATATTTTACCATTATTCCTTAAATTTATTTGATTTAAATTTCGTCTTAGTCTAGTTCTAGTTCTACTTAGTTTCAGATAACGTACAGGTTTCAGTCCCTTGGGATTCGACTTCGGCCTTACCAAGATTATTACTACATCACAACCCTATACTTAGTTTCAGATTATGAGCAAGTTTTTGGCGCCGTTGCCAGGGACTGACGGTTACGTTTTTCTAACTTGACTAGTTTTAGAAGTAGGTTAGGACTAGGATTCTCTATCTTTAGGTTTAGATTTTTCTGATTTCTAGAAACTAACCTGTTTTCCTATTTTGTAGGACCTTGACATACATTTTCTAAACTAGTAATCTCTTTTAGTTTTTCTAACTTTCTATTTTTATATTAGGATTTGTTTTATATTTTTTAGGAATTTTCATGAATTGTTTCATCTTTCCTTTTTGCTATTTTTTTACTAACTCGGCGATTTCTTCTGTTTTTAGAAACTAACCTGTTTTCATGTTTTGTAGGATCCTGACATAAATTTCTAATTTGGTAATCCCTTTCTAACTTCTCTAATTTTCTATTTTCAGGCTTAGGGTTGTATTTTCTATTTTTAGAGTTTCTCATAGGATTTCTTTTAATGTTAGAAACTTTCCTTTTTAGGAATTAACTAATTTTTAGAAACTTTTTAATTTAGGTTTAGATTTTCTAATTTAGAAATTTTCTAATTTTAGGGTTTTCTATTTTAGAAATTTTTTACTTTTAGGAATTCTTCCCTTTTTAGAAACTAATTTTCTATTTTTATTTTTAGAAACTTTCTGACTTTAGGATTTCTATGTTTAGAAACTAATTTATTTTGTTTTCTTTTGCAGGATTCTAACATAGGAACTTCCAACCTGGTAACTTCTTTCTAACTCTTTCTCTTTCTATTTCTAGATCTCTTATTGTTATAGGATTTTTTTTTCTTTTATTCTTAGGATTAGATTCAGAGTTAGGGTTTTACCATGTATATGCAAGAGTGGGAACGTCAGTATGCTGAGAAGAATAAGATATATTGGGATGATGATTATGATAGAAATTAACCTGTCTCAAAACTTTTCTAAAACCATCATCGAGAACCGACCAGAATATAATTCTTCACCAGTTAAAAAGTCATTACGCGATCATATGCAGGAGAACAATTATACCCCACGGATTAACAAAATAGTACGTGAGTGTTGGGGTTATCATAACTATGGGAGTAAGAATTATTATCACCCATCCAATAAAAAGAAAATAATGCGTGATTATATTATGAGTGATAATATGTATTACCAACCATCAAATTCTCCCACCTATGATCCGTATGACTATAATCAATGGAAACGTCAAAATTGGGGAAATGAACCAACAACATGTTATAATGATTATTCTCTTGAATCCCCTACCTTTGAGATCCAACCAGAAACGATCTAAGATGACTCATTTCAGCGTAACATGGCCTGTCTTGTATAAATTAACAAATCATTGGAAGCACTTAATTCGCGCCTTAATAAGGGAGAGGAGGCTCGTTCATCCCAGCCACAATTCATTCCAGAAATACAATGCGGGGAAAGTAATCCTACCACGTTTTTTAAGAACTCTGGAACTACGAATGAGTTGGAATCCATTAATGAGCATATGGTTCAATTTCCCGATGAGTCAATCTCAATGATGGTCCAAAGGAATGGTCAAGAGATGTGGGTGTCTTTCAAATATAATGATAGTGACACACTGCACTCACATGACACACAGGATTTCAATGACGAGGGAGAGGTTAGTTTATTCGAACCTCAACCCAATTTAGGAGTTGAATGTAAGGAAAGTGATCTCATTCCAAGTGTGTACTATACTGAATTGGATGATGATAAGTATTGAGATTCAATCTCAAGTTTGGCCCACATCAATGATCAAGAGGTTTAGGAGGTAGTCAACCAAAAGGATCTACTCCACGCATCTAACATGCCTGATTTAAATGTGGAGGATGAGCCCCTTACAACCAACTCTTCTAACTCTTGTGAGACATGTTTGGATCACTTCCCTGAATTGAATGATGATATGATTCAGGAAAGGGATGAGTCGCTTGATATGACTCTAAAATTTGAAACTACCCAGTTGAGACCATCATTTGAACTATACATTTTTTATAATTCAATGTCTCTATTGAGTAGCTTCAATGAACAGAGTCTTCACATCAATACTTTGTCTACTGAACCTCAATCTATCTATGCAGGGCTGGAGCAAGAGAGCATACCTTCATCTACTTTTAAAGACGATGGAGTCCTTGAACGTCTCGTTACAGATTTCAATGTGGAATTTCTCAATTCTTTGGATGATTGCTTGGCATGCTTTGCAAATTCAAACGATCCCATATCAAAAAATAAAGTGGATGCCTTGCAAGACAATATCTCGATAGTCATCACTGACCAAGTGAACCCTTATTCTGAAGCCCCTTCTTTTCCTGATCCTAAATGTTTACCATTAAAGGAGGAGGAGCTGACAATGGAACCAAAGTCTGATACTTCAGAATGTGTTGAGACTACATCACTTCTTGCAAAGTTCTCTGAACTTTATTTACTTATAGTCTCTGATTCACCATGGGATACTAACATCGAAACTTCTTCTGTCACAGGTGAATCGTATATTCTTTGGATACCTCAAGCAATTCAACGAAAATTTTCTTATGAGGTACATAAGTTTCTCTGGAAAGTTATGCTCCAAGGCATCCAAGCCTATTGCAAAAAGGGCTTTTGGATGATCCTGTTGAGGAACTTACTAAGAAACTTATCAAGATATTGGCCGGAAGAGGAACCTTGCGGCATGATCGAGTAGTTTTTCTCGGCTTTCATAAGACTAGGGTAGTTTTCTTTATGCCATTCTAGGATAGTCGGCTTTATGCCATTAAGTTAGTTTGCTTCCTGCATTGTTTTAGGATAGTTTACTTCCATGTCTTTACTCTCGTGCTGACCGACTTTCATGCTGTGACCTCTTGGAAAGTCTCTCTCCTGATTTCTTCATCCAGGTACTATCCTTCCATCACTTTTCCTTTACTTTAGTTGTCCCATGTATATTGCATGCTCATAGCTTTTACATTGAGGACAATGTAGATTTTAGGTTAGGGGTGAGAGATTAGGTTTCCTAATTAGTATTTTCTTGGTCTTGAGCAAAAATTGGAAAAAAATTTAATTTTTCTGAAATTTCTTGTGAATTCGAAGTAATTTTGATGGCCATCTAGGGCACTTAGAATTTCAAGATACGTGATGTTGGTAATTTACGACTCTTGGATTTAGTTATCTATTAGATTTCATGTTAAGTTTGAATTGTTAATCCATAATTAGAAGTTGTAAACATTAATTGAGTCATGATTTCACATGTCACATCTCACTTACACATTAAGGTTTCAGTTTGATATTGAAGGGTTGACTTGGTAATCATGTAAGGAACCAGCTTGAAAAATTTGCCTGTCATGATCAATTGAAAAAAAAAAGAAAATACTTAATAATTAAAAAAAAAAACAGATACCTTTGAAAAGGGTTAGGCGAATAATCTTCACCATAGGTTTGCTCCCTATAGGTGTAGATTTAATTCCCCACAGATGATATGTGAAAAGGGTTGGGTGTACAGTCTTCACCATAGGTTTGCTCCCTATAGGTGACGATTTGATTCCCCTTGTTGGCGTTACTTTTAATAGAAAAATCAAAAGATGGAAGAATCAAAAGATGATTTGTGAGGCAAGTTTTGGTTTAAGTCTTCGTTATCATGAATTCTCTTGTTGGTTACCAATGATATCCAGAAATAGAGAAGTGAATTTTAATAATGATAAGTCGAGATTAGACTATATACTCATGGATCCTAATGTTTAGAATTGTTTCTAATTGATGAATTAACACATTGAACATGATTATGAAGTTTACCATGAACTTGAGTCTAAGAGAAAGTAATGCCAACAATCATGAATCTTAGACTTCTAGTATTTAGATTGTTTACCAAAAAACACTCGAGTTCATAAAAATTGTCCTGTAATTCTTAACTTATTTTTCACATACTTTGCTCGGGGCTAGCAAGATGCTGGTTGGGGGTTGTGTTAAGGGTCAAATATTGTGTATTAGACCCCATTTATTACATGGATTTATGAACATGATACCATTTAATGCCCTATTTTAATTGTATTTGTGATGCAAGGTACATTTATAAGCGTGGACTGAAAAAGATGCTAAAAGCTGAGATTTAATGCTCAGATTTCACCAAAGCATGGGACGGACCCTAGGGGACCAAGATTGACAAATTTACATGTCAGAGACCCGAGAAAATCGAGAAACTGAAGCTCAAGTGGCCTGAATTTGGTACAGAATACAAGATCATAGGGTTCTCACCATCCGTTCAGCTTGAAACTTCATGTATGGCCTAAAGATCCTAAATAAACCATACAAGTCAAATTTCAGTAGTTGGATACCTGTGGAAGTAGTCCAACGGTCAGATCAGCCCATAAATTACAGATTTGAGGCCCACCTGATATTTAGATATGCTTCAAACTCGGGATCTATCCATTAGATGATATGAGAAAAGATATGGACGGAACGGATTTCTCACGACCATCATGATGGTGGCCCATGAGCATCGCATGTATAGAGAGTGTATGCGCACTCAACGTGCAACGGATGGAAAAATCCGGTCAAAGTCGGTGTTGACTGACTTCTTGCGCAAAACGACAACTGCCGTTACAGCGAAAATTCACATCAGTCGTCGGTTGATGTTGTGGGCCTCGCCTATTGTCCATATGGACAATCCAAACCATTCATCAGATTTTTAAAGGCCTGCTCACCAAGTCTTAGGTGAAGATTTTTAAGGAAACAAGGAGGATGGGACCACAAACATCCAAAAGGAAGACGGACGGTGGAATGAAATCATCCATGGGCCACCAAGAAGCTGATCCAAAATAGGTCATGTCCAACTAATTTTTCGAGATGAAGCTAATGAACGGACTAGATCTCTCAACCAATGATTATCATGGGCCCCACCGAGAGTCCAACACCGATCCGTTTGCAGGCCCTATTTACGCACAGCGAAAAGCCCGACCGATGCGGGCCACTTTGCAAGCATGGACAAAGTCGGTCTGTCGATCTGGACCGTCCAAATTCATGACAGGGGATGGCCGACCAAAGCCATGATGATTGAATGGCTTGGATTATGAGTCAGGGACATCTATGAGCCAATTTTGCTGCAAAAAAGCTTTCGCAGGTAGTTTCTAAAACAGGGTCTTTACTCCTCTTACGCACCGCCTCTTGTGCATAAGAGTGCAACTGATTTTCTCCACCGTATGCACCATCCGACTGACCTTCCATTTGTTTAAAAGAAAGAGAAGCACAATAGAGAGGGGGGCATTCAATCCCTTATATGTGGAGCATCATCTGATCTTGTTGTTTTTTTTTCTTCTTTTTCTTTTTATTTTATTTTATTTTATTTAAAGGATCCAGCCCATTCATGTTAGACTGAACCTCTTAGATAGGGTTAAGAGGTGAAGCTTGTGGTGTGATGGGGTTAATCGTACGGCTTGGATGCATGTGCTGAACTATATTTGATTCTAGTTAGATGAAGGAATGCGTTTAGTTTTTAATGGTTTGTTGTGACTGACATTATCCTATGCTGAAGTTAGACAATCTAAGATTAGTCTCATGTGTTTTTCTCCTTCCTCCAAGGTTGTCTAGGAGCTATTTTGAATGTGGATAGTCAAGGATTTGGTGATAAGAACTTGCCTATCATTCTTTCTTTCTTTTTTTCACCTAAGGAGAATTATTTCTTTTATTTTAAGATTTCTCATTAAAGTGCATAATAAGGACTGCCCCCATGCAATTTTGAAGCCTAAGTCTTCCTTTAGGAGCATGAGGCTCTTCTCTCAAAATCTAAAATCCCTAATTAATGAGCATTAAGGTAAGGTGACGATAATTAATAAGCGAGGGAAAGTGCTTATTGTTAAGCATGCATGCTAATGACCCGTTCAGTCCATTCACTCACATTATCTCGGAGACCAAGTTTACCTCAATTCTTTAAGCTTGGTTGCTCCTCTCCTGCTCTTATTTTTCTCCTTGGCCTTTGGTGTTGGGCGCTCTTTCCCTCACCTGAGGTGTGGGTTTCCCTCTCGGTGTGGGCTTCTTCCTAACTTGGTGTGTGGGTATTCTTTTTCTTTTCTTTTTTAATCCCTAACCCAAAGTGTGGGCCACCTTTTGTATTTTTAGATTGCATGTCCTTTTTAGAGGAAATAAGGAGCTCTTATCATTTAAAACAAAAAAACAAAACAAAACAAAACAAAAACAAAAACAAAAACAAAAACAAAAAACAGAGAGAGAGAGAGAGAGAGAGAGAGATGGGTTACTCACATATCTTGAACCATATACAAATCTAATGATGCATGACGCTCATCTAAGTGATATATAGGATCGTACTAGATGATAAAATTCTCTAATCATCTTTACACGCTTCCCTACCAAGGAGATGTCCTTGGCTTACTTTCTCCTCAATTCTCTCTCAAGTGTGTGCTTAGAGATGAGTAGCTCTATATGTTTGTTAACTTCGATGGAGAGAGTCAAAAGTTTCTCTTATTTGTAACCCTGCTCCATTGTAAAAACTAGGGCTGAAAGTTGCACTACAAGAAAAATGGGCAAAGGCTACGGACTAGATCCGTAGCAAAAGCCCTTTTACTACGGATCTAGTTCGTGGCACGTCCGTCGCAATTGGTGGGGTAGCTAAAGGTCTCGCTACGGACAAAATCCGAAGCAATAGATACCTTTAGCTACGGATAATATCCGTAGCAATAGATACCATTTGCTACGAATTTTATCCGTAGCAATATACACAATTCACTACGGATATTCTCCGAGCTATAGATAGAAATAGCTACGGCTATACAGAAATAGCTACGGATATAATCCGTAGCAATAGATACCAATCTTTACGATATTTGCGGCACTACATACCAATAGCTACGGATATAGTCCGTAGCTATACACCAATAGCTACGGATTATATTCGTAGCTATAGATAGTAATTGCTACCGCTACGGATTATATTTCGTAGATATTTTCCCTGTTTTCATTGCAAGAACCTGCTATGATTGATAACTCATCTAAGCTTAATGCAATCAAAGAAAAAAAAATGATGCATTTGTTACAATAGCAATCAAATCTATAATGCATCCTACATTCACACTTCTAAATAAATAATAATAATACTTCACTTTACT
Source organism: Magnolia changhungtana (assembly GCA_030180095.1). Lineage (NCBI taxonomy): Eukaryota > Viridiplantae > Streptophyta > Magnoliopsida > Magnoliales > Magnoliaceae > Magnolia > Magnolia changhungtana. The sequence goes on along the minus strand of JASAUF010000391.1, from coordinate 3,823,551 downwards.
CAACCTATCATAAGAATTACAACTAAGGCGTGCCCTCATGCATTAAATAATGCTCGCGCTTTTACAGAATTTTCTTTCTTTAGACGGTCAAGTTCAGCAAACATAGAAGATACAGCTTCTTCTTTCCTTGAAACTGCATAAGTAACTTCTGTAGACTTCGACACAATATCACTTTCAAGTTTCAAAACCCTTCCCTTGAGAAAATGAATTTCATCATCCACTAACTTCTTTAGCTTGTCAGCCTATATAAAACAACAATTGTAGACACAATCAAAAAAGCATGCCTTCGTACACATCTCAAAAGGAAGAAAGACCAAAAAAAAAAAAAAAAAGCTGGAAAAAAACAATTATATATAAAGAAATCAAAAATGTACCTACAAATCTTCTAAACTATAGCAAAATCCATAGGTTAGGTTATCGGTTATAAGTTTAGGTTATAAGTTATAGGTTAAGGTTTAGTTTATAGGTTTAGGAAATCGGGTTCGGTTTCGGGATCGGGTTTAGGTTTGGGTTTTCAAGTTTAGGTTTAGGTTTAGGTTAGGGAGTTGAGATTAGGATTAGGTGTAGGTTTAGGTTTAGGAATTTGAGAATACATTTAGGTTAAGGTTTAGGGAATTGAGAATAGGTTAAGGTATAGGTTTAGGAAATCGGGTTCGTGTTCAAGATCGGGTTTAGGTTTGGGTTTTCAAGTTTAGGTTTAGGTTTAGGTTTGGTTTAGGTTAGAGAGTTGAGATTAGGATTAGGTGTAGGTTTAGATTTAGGGATTTGAGAATACATTTAGGTTAAGGTTTAGGGAATTGAGAATAAGTTAAGGTTTAGGTTTAGGAAATCGGATTCGGGTTCGGATCGGGTTTAGGTTTGGGTTTTCAAGTTTAGGTTTAGGTTTAGGTTAGGGAGTTGAGATTAGGATTAGGTGTAGGTTTAGGTTTAGGGATTTGAGAATACATTTAGGTTAAGGTTTAGGTTAAAGGTTTTGGTTTAGGTTAAGGTTATATGTTTTGGTCTAGGTTTAGGTTTAAGTTTTAGGTTTAGGTTATAGATTTAGGGAATTGAGAATAGTTTAAGGTTTAGGTTTAGAAATCGGGTTCGAGTTCGGATCGCTTTAGGTTTGGGTTTTCAAGTTTAGGATCCGGTTTAGGTTAGGGAGTTGAGATTAGGATTAGGTGTAGGTTTAGGTTTAGTGATTTGAGAATACATTTAGGTTAAGGTTTAGGTTATAGGTTTTGGTTTAAGTTAAGGTTATAGGTTTTGGTTTAGGTTTAGGTTATAGATTTAGGGAATTGAGAATAGTTTAAGGTTTAGGTTTAGGAAATCGGGTTCGGGTTCGGGATTGGCTTTAGGTTTGGGTTTTCAAGTTTAGGATCCGGTTTAAGTTAGGGAGTTGAGATTAGGATTAGGTGTAGGTTTAGGTTCAAGATTTGAGAATACATTTAGGTTAAGGTTTAAGTTATAGGTTTTGGTTTAAGTTAAGGTTATAGGTTTTGGTTTAGGTTTAGGTTATAGATTTAGGGAATTGAGAATAGTTTAAGGTTTAGGTTTAGAAATCGGGTTCGAGTTCGGGATCGGCTTTAGGTTTGGGTTTTCAAGTTTAGGATCCGGTTTAGGTTAGGGAGTTGAGATTAGGATTAGATGTAGGTTTAGGTTTAGGGATTTGAGAATACATTTAGGTTAAGGTTTAGGTTATAGGTTTTGGTTTAAGTTAAGGTTATAGGTTTTTGTTTAGGTTTAGGTTATAGATTTAGGGGTTGAGAATAGTTTAAGGTTTAGGTTTAGGAAATCGGGTTCGGGTTCTGGATCGGCTTGAGGTTTGGGTTTTCAAGTTTAGATCCGGTTTAGGTTAGGGAGTTGAGATTAGGATTAGGTGTAGGTTTAGGTTTAGGGATTTGAGAATACATTTAGGTTAGGTTTAGGTTATAGGTTTTGGTTTAAGTTAAGGTTATAGGTTTTGGTTTAGGTTTAGGTTATAGATTTAGGGAATTGAGAATAGTTTAAGGTTTAGGTTTAGAAATCGGGTTCGGGTTCGGGATCGGCTTTAGGTTTAGGTTTTCAAGTTTAGGATCCGGTTTAGGTTAGGGAGTTGAGATTAGGATTAGGTGTAGGTTTAGGTTTAGGAATTTGAGAATACATTTAGGTTAAGGTTTAGGTTATAGGTTTTGGTTTAAGTTAAGGTTATAGGTTTTGGTTTAACTTTAGGTTATAGATTTAGGGAATTGAGAATAGTTTAAGGTTTAGGTTTAGAAAATCGGGTTCGGGTTCGGGATCGGCTTTAGGTTTGGGTTTTCAAGTTTAGGTTTAGGTTAAGGGTGAGGTCCCTGCAAATACAGATATAAAAATGGCCTGTCCAAATGGCCAGGCCCTTCCAATGCTGTCCATAGGAAATGGACGGCTTCATCATGGTCATAATAGCGGTTCCCACCTTCCAGGGACCCCCGCTCATCCGGATAGCTCCGACGCACATCCGGGTCTGCTCCATTAATTTCGAACAAATACATAAACACGGCCTGTCCAAATGGCCAGGCCCCTCCAATGCTGTCCATAGGAAATGGACAGCTTCATCATGGTCATAACAGCGGTTCCCACCTTCCAGGGACCCCCGCTCCACATCCGAATAGCTCCGACGCACATCCGGATCTACTTCATCAATTTCATGATAATATATAAACATGGGCCTGTCCAAATGGCCAGGCCACTTCTTCAATGAATCATATAGTATGAAGGAAAGAAGACTCACCAATTTAGCTAGCAAGGAGAGAAGTGTGAGTGCTTGGAATGTCGCCGTTTCTTTAAATAATGGATGCATATTCCACATTGTAATCTGAGAATGAGTAAATTTTTTAGTTTTTCCGACAATGCAAATGGGCACAAATTTACATATAAAGATTTTAAAGATTGTAAAACATTCCAAGACATTAGTTGCACAAATAATGGATGAGACATACCAAGACTATAGGTGCCCAGAGCAAGATAACTGCCTAAGGTCGTACCTAGCTGCATTGAAAGAGCAAAAAAATTATATGAATGAAAAAAATAACAATTTCAAAGATAAAATAAATAGTTAAAAACTTTACCATTTCAATATGAACCTTGTAGTGGCAACATTGATCTGTTGGGGCTAAAAATACATGAGCCTGCATATAAAAATCTCAAGTTAGTTGGGCCTTTGAGGTCCTCAAATGATAATAGAAGAAGACAGTAAACTAAAAATACATGAGCTTGCATACAACTCACCTTGATGCCCATTCTCCCTCCTCCTTTACCCGGGCTTGGGACCGGCAATGCAAGGAGTTGCATTGGCGGAGTTAAAAAGGGGCTTAGCCTCCATTTGGTTTGTGACGACCAAATGGAGTCTAATATGTTTACATATAGAGTATAAAATTCATTCAAAATTACAAAAACGAAACCAAACAACATATAGTAACAAAAAAAAAAAAAAAAAAAAAAAACAAGCGAAACATCAATATAAAGTAACTAAAAACCAAACCAAGTTCTGAGTTCATCAATATAAAGTAACTAAATAACACTACCATGAACATCAACATTAAGAGTCTGAAGAATATATAAATAATGTCGAGTTTCCTGAGTTGAGTTGAATTTTTTGTTCAGAGTTGCTGAATTTTTACTGTTTTTCTCAAGTTTTAACCAAGGTGTGACTGGACCTAGTTTTTCCAAGTCTTGGTAAATCTGGTCTAGTCAAGTTGACTCAGCTAAATGGGTTGATTTCTTCCGAGTTTTAAAAGTATGGTTTTGGCCATTTGAGTCCATTTCTTGTTATATAGAGACATGTCTAGAAGCAGCAGAGAATCATGAGAGTGAGTGGAATTCTCATGGCATGCTTGGAAATTGGAAATCCAAGTTTGGTTGAAATGGAAACATGAAGTGAAAATCTTCAGCACCAAGGTAATCCTACAAGCATATATTGTATAAAAAACAACCTGGGTCCTTCAGTCTTCCAACTCCAGTTGGGCCACAAAAAAACATTGCTTTGCAATGGGTCTATCAGGGTCCTTCAGCCCAATGCGGGAGAGATGGCATTGACGACATCATCTTGGCCAATCACATGTTTCCTAAGCTGCACAAAACAAGATGGATTGGAGGGTTTTCCTTTGATGTGATGATTTTTGTTGTTTGGATAGCACAGAATAGGATGGATTGGACTCTGCTTTTCCATAACTTAGATTCTTGACACTAGAAACAAGGTGAGTATTGTAAGAAGAAAATGAGATTTCCACGTACTACACAAACAGTAAAAATGCATATGTATACCTCCCAAAAAGTAAGAAGTAAATTGCAGAAATAATCAACCATGCTGGTTAAAAAAGCATGGGTATTTGATTTTGATCACTTCAAATGAGAAAAAAGAAAGAAAATAAAAAAAAAAGTTGTAAGGATGATTAATCTGACATGATAAATATTAAAAACAAAGATTACAGTTAGATATCCATTAGTGTAACTAAGCTGAAAAACTTTAGGCACAAAAACATCACTAAGCTATATAAGAGCATGACCTGAAGAATCGAAAAGTGCGAAACTTTGAATGAAAAACCCTTTTTTTGGGTAGTAAAAAATCTATGAAATTCTTGTAGTTGTGTAGAAATGTGAGCCCAATTAAGATCAACGATTGTCAGATTTCTGAATTGATTATAAAATGGTGGGTCCTACTTTTCACATAACCAACTATAACATCCCAACTTGTATGATTCAACTGGGCACACAAGCTGAGATCCCAGCTTTATGTATACCTCAATATTAATGATACTAAACGTATTCTACATAAAACTTATTTCCATGCCAATGAGCAGATGATATAATTTTTGTCTTATGACATCCAAGAGTAAAAAGTCTGAGGAACTTACTGGTTTATCCTCTATGTGATTACCATTGGGTTCAACCACCTTTTTAGCAAGCCAGCCCAATGTGAAATTTGAATTTGAGAAACTGTGAAATTTTGTAACATTACAATCAATTACCAAAAGACATGATTAGATACAAAAGAACTCATCCAGCCCAAATCAAATAGACAAATACCTGACAGTTCCTCATCCTCACCCCTTGAGCAGATTTTCAAAAAGCAATGGTGGAAACAGAAGCAAGGGAAGATCCCATTCCAGCCCAATGTTCTCTTCATTGCTTCAAATGTAACTTGATTCCATACCTGCCTCTATATTTTATAATCCTATTCATTGAAAATCCCATGGAAGAATTGTTCAAGGCTAAAATTGAATGTAACTTGATTTATAAAAATAAAAAATAAAAGGAAGCACATATGATCCGCTAGAAAACAAAAGGCTACAGTATTACAGTATCAAATATGTAAGGCATTGTATCACCATTCTTCCAAGAAGATACAAGAGCCTGCATTCAAATTCCAAAAACAACCAACAACTGAAACTGACTATTTTATTAAGACATGACACTTGCTAAATAACTGTATTTTTATTTCCAGCTGCTTTAAATGGAAGCACGAAAATAAGTAACACCACATAGTACTGATTTTTTATTTTTATTTTTTAAGATTGTGACTGCATGAAAAGAAAATCTCAGAAGATACAAATAATATCTAAACAACATGCCACCAAGTTAGAAAGTCACTACAGTTTAACACCTACTTCAACCTGAAGCAGTTAGGATGCTGTTGTAACTAGCGTTCAGAATATCATTTTTTATTATCATATCAGACCTAGGGAAAACAAATCGGGTGGCTTGGGTTGGGTTGAGGATCAAACCGAGCACGACCCGACCTCAAGATGACCAAACCCGCAACACAATCCAACCTGATTTCCAGCCCAAGGTGTCAACCCAAACCAGACCTGATTTCCTCTATAGTCAGCCCTAACCCAACCTGAATGTGCTTAGCCCAACCCAAACTGATAACAAATTGGGTTGGAGTTTTCCAACCAACCTATGGTCTAACCAAAGTTTATGGCTCTTGATAAAGTGGAAAGGATTCATGTAGCCAACACCAATTAGTTTGAATAAGGCTTAGATGATGATGATGACAACGACAATGACGACGATGATGATGAATGGAATGGAAGAACATGTAGCTAGACCCCAATTAATTGGGATAAGGATCAAGATGATGATGATGATGATGATGATGATGATGATGTTATTGTTGGAGTTTTCCAACCTTAACACAAAAGAGGGCCATACATGCAAGCACATGCAAGCACAAGTAAGTTTCATAAGATGCTTGAACTTCTTAGACTACAACGGTTTTCCAGCAGTCTGGCTGTCAATACAGAGCTCAGCTTATCTTGCACTAGGAATTGAAAATCAGACATTAAAAATAAGACCAGCTTATAAGAACATAATGCACAGCTTAAAGCTATCAGCAAATAAGACCACAACAAGCACATCCTGGAGTAAATGATAAGTCATGGCTTTTTCTCTTTTGGAGATGAACAAATCATAACTTTATTATCCAGAATCATCAAATTATCTGTCTAGAAAGCTGCAGAAAATCATATTTAACTAACATAAACCAATAAAATATGCACACAATTTGCATCAACAAACAAGAAACATATTTCTATTTAAGAAAAATAACTCTAGTAATTCTGAATCTTGAACATTGCCATTCAAGGCCAGGCTGGGTCTTTCATCAAGAAGAAGTTTTGTATCTTTGGTAGTTGCCTCGTTTGCTTTAATATAATTTCATACTTTTCAGAAAAGGGAAAAAGAAGAAGACCATTTTGAGTTTTTTTCCGTTGTTTCATCTGGTGAAAAGAGTGGTAGCTAGCAGACCCTAGTTGCTTCATTTTTTTCCTTGACACGGCCTTCCTCTGAGAATGCAATGTGCAGTTTGTTAGTGCACTGGTTGGTTACCTACACATGTGATCAGCAGTAACTGGTGTTGGCACATGTGATCAGTTTGTTAGTGCAGTTTGTTAGTGCACTTGGTTGGTTACCTGCACATGTTGGCACATGTGATCATCAGTAACTGGCAATTGGACTTAAGAGGCTCTTTCCAGTTTCCAGTAATAAATTTCATCATTCAATATCAGTCTATTTGGTGCCAAATTTTGTGAAATCAGGTGCAACCAAACACAACCTTAAGTGGAAAAAAAATGTGAAAGGTTAAAAATATAATATATATGGAACCACATATTTGTCTATTCATTCAAGTGTGGTGTGTCAGTTTCTGCGTAAGCTTTTCTTTATTGGTTTTTATATTTTAGAAATTTTAAGTCTATGATGCAATTTTACATATTGTAAATAGAAACACAAAGTAATGTAAAAAAATAAAACAATGACTAACAACAATGCTCAACAAGAGAGGGACCTGATTTCATAAAATATCACTTAGTAATTTTCCATTACTTTCAACAAATTCTATAGGTTATCAAAAGGAAACTAATGATTTTGTAACAATGGCATAACAAAGTAAAGACCCAAAGTAAGAACATGGAAAATGAGAAAAACTTGGATACTCTGCAATGTTATGGGTGAAACACAAGAACTTATAAATTACTTTGATATTGCACATGTGGCATAGGCACAACTTATGGTATCTAGTGTAGATGTGTCATTAACCAAAAATTAAGCTTGACCGATCATCTAGTGAAAGAAAAAATGAAGAAAGAATCATGTAGAATTCTCCTTTATAGTCAAAAGACCAACTCACCTAAAGCTTTGAAGTGTTGTACATTGATATGGTGAAAGTCATGCTTACATGTCCAACTTCCTTTGTGATGTTTCTTGATAAAGGAAAAAAAAAAAAAAAAAAAAACGGTGCAATGAAAGCATTAATACAAATGCATAGCATGTGCATGTGCAAGTGCATGAGCCTGTGCATACAAACAAGAAAGAAAACATGTAGGATTCTAGATGTCTATTCTTGCCAACTAACTGTTCTTCTTGTGGCAATTCTAATGTGCTTCCACTGATGCAGTGAACACACTACCATAGAAGGCAATATTGTGTGGCAGTGCATTTGGTCCACTTTTATCCCTTTAAGGATGTCTTTTGTGCATGTTTGTGTGTCGGGGCTTTAGTCCTTGAAACTAGGTTGTCTCCCAGTGATCTTAACCATCTAGACAATGAGTCTTGTTTTGTATCATGGATAGAAAACAATAAAAATCTTTTAGTTGGATAATCTTAACACTTCAAAATTCGGCTCTTTTGCTTTGAAAATGGATGCTTTCCATAACCTTTGTATAATCAAAAGAAATAGGAAGATCCAAAACAATCAAAATTGGGAAGATAAATTATCAAAAGAGTAACTGCAAGTCTTTACTAGTGCTAGAATTGGCAATCCCTAACAATTGATGAATAAATGCCCTTTCAGTTTTTTCAGCTGAATAAATGCCCTTTCAGTTTTCTCAGCTGAACAAAAGAGTAACTGCAAGTCTTTACTAGTATTTATCTTTTCAGAAATCTAGTTTTCTAAGTGCTAAAGGGTTGCATGCCAAAACAAGTTACTATAGCAAGGAACAAATAGAAATTGGGTGACATGCCAAATTCCTGAAGTAATGTTAAGGGGACATAAAGAAAGACTTTGATGCATACACCATATCTACCCATCCGCCAGGTACATTTATTAACATTAGCCCTTGGGACCAAAAATCAGCCCAAACCAAACCTTAGGCAGTGAAAACCAATGGATGGAGAATGATATCATATACACATTTATAAAGTTAGCCCATTTATAAAATCATAAAAAAAATTTTTACAAAAATAAAATAAAAATCCATTTGACGATCAAAGGGTCCATTTGAACTTGGTTTGAAATATACAAAGCAGACATCTCGCTACAAAATTACTGTGTTCAGTGCTCCTCTCCAGAAATCAGTTATTTTCTAATTATTTTTGGTACATAAACCTAACCATGCAACACTAACCTTGAGAGCTTTTTTCCTCATTAGTATACTGAAATACCGGCACAGAGAAAATGCCTCCACTGAAAATATAGTCCTCAACCAGAGCTTGCATCCTATGAGAAAATACCATAATGAAATAAATAAATTAAACTTTGAGAATAAAAACATTGGTATAAAGTAAAAGGAATCAGAACAAAGAAATCATTGCTAGCAAAACATCCTACATTTGAGAAACTCACTGATATTGAATTCAATGGCAAAAAACTGCATGCACAAAGAAATCAGAACATCCAAGTACAGACTCTAGGGGCTGAGGACAATAATATTTATGACTGCTAGAAGTGCCACCTTTTTTCTTTTTCATTTTCTTTTTTGTCGAAAGAATGAGGTGGGTTGGTGATGTTGGTAACAATGGAATGGACAACTGGTTCCGCACCTAGGCGACATCAAACATATCCATATCAAGTCCATGAGCTTGATATGCTGACGCATTTGCAGGGCTGAGATTGCATGAGTGGTTTTTGGTGTATTAAAATCATAAGCATTTATGATGATTCAAATGCGTGGATTGCAAAAACTCATAGAATATCTATACACCTCTAAATCATAATATAAAGGAAAGAAAGTGTATCTGAATCACGTGTAGCCAAGTTGCAAGCCCCAGCCTCATCTACATCCTCAAGCTCAGCAACTCCGAAGCCCAAATTTCTAGCCTCATAGCTAGCCGCCTCCATATTTACAGCCCCTGCTCATTGGCTTATGCAGGCCCTTCTTTACCTGCAACACATTTATAAAATCAGCAATTTCAGCAATTTCATTTTATTTAACAGAAAATGTATGGTCTACATGACAGGCCCTTCTTTACCCGCTCATTGGCTTATGCAGGCCCTTCTTTACAAAAAGAACCCTCCTTTTTTCAAAAAGGAAAAAAATCCAAAGACCTAAAAAAATAGCAAAACCCATCCAAAACCCTCAAACGCTAGTCTTCTACAACAGGGGCGTGAAGCCATGGCAAGATCCCATCATTTCCTTACAAGGATAAAAAAAAACAAGCGACAATCGCTGCTAATCCCAACAAACGCAAAATAGAAACCAAATTAAAACCCTAACAAAAGCTTCCAGTCTACCAACATTTGAAACGGAAAAAGAAAAGCTTCAATACATACCAAAAATTGATGGAACCGCTCAATCAAACAAGCTAAAGCCCATTTCCTCGTCGGACTCCTCTTTCTCCTCGAATTTCTCTTCTTTCTTCGACTCGGCTGCAACAGGCGCTGCGGCAAATCCACCGCCACTGCCAGCAGCTGCAACGGAGATCGTAGCGCCACCGCCACCGCCAGAAGGAACGGAAGTGAATTTCTCCCTTCCGGTAGCAATGAGCTCGGTGATGTCCTTCCCTTGAACTTCCGTTAGAAGCAGCTTGATCCTGTCACCTTCTGCTTCGGCTCCCACTGATCCAAGGATGGCTTGGAGATCTTTCGCAGAAGGTTGAGGGTTTCCACCCAAGACGGCGAGCAAGTACGCTGCTACCACCTTCATCTTCGCTCTCTGCTGGAAATGGAACGACGGTTTTGGGGCAGAGAGGGGAAGAGGTAATAACATATTCATTTGGGCGCACGACTCTGTTTTGAGCGCGCGCCCAACTGTTTTGGGTGTATATTGGGTACTTACGTGGGGCCCACGTGATGTAAAGGGTTAATCTGTTCCGTCCATTTATTTTTATAAATACATTTAAGTAATAATACCAAAATTGAGATATATTGAACGCCCAACTAGACCACACCATAAACATCATGTGTGATTTAATCTCTACTATTTCCTATCATGTGGTCCAGTTGAGCCTTAAAAAAATCTCATTTTTTGGGATGATTCCTAAAATTATATTTAAAAACAGATGGAAGGATTAGATAGAACACATATATTGCGGTGGGCCTCAACAAGTTCCTTACACGACCGTCAATTTTCAGTGGTGTAGCAACCATTCTGCTACGGATATAATCTGTAGCAATCTAGCTACGGTTTATATCTGTAGCTAAAAACCTATATTGTCTGTATCCTTTGCCCATTTTTTTGGTAGTGTTGGGTGGGTTCAACCCGATCGACCCGTGATCGACTCGACATTGGGTTGGGCTTGGGTAGGATGTATCGGGTTTGGTCTCGGGCTTGAGCCATATAAACACCAAATCGATAAAACTTGGGATGGGCTCGGGTTAACGTTGAGGTATTGGGTTGCCCAACCCAACCCGAACCCAATCAATATATAAGTTCCTTATAAATTAACTATAATTGAGTGTTGATCGTTTGTGTTGAAGGCACTGGAAATTCCAATGTCGTCAGGTTTCATGGGTCCACATCATTTCCGATGACTCAAGCTAACAAGATACGCCGGATTTCTCTCTCCCAAATAGATTGCTTGATACACAATACGACTTTTAAAGGAGTAATTGTTCTATATTTTAACTCATTTGTTTAGAAAAAAAATGAACTTTTTATTATAAATAACTTACATAAGTAATAAAATTGTAGGTACAAAAAATAAGACGTGCATTGAAAAAATATAATAGACTAATGTAATAATGAAAACATTAGCATATATCTACCCAACCATCCCGGCCGAGCCTGCTTGGGTTGGGCTTGGGTTGAGAATTCCCAACCCGAGGTTGGGTTGGGGTTGAGGTAGAGGAACCTTGGGTTGGGCTAGGATTGAGCACCAACCTAACCCAACCTGCCCGACTTTCAGCCATAGTAAAAACCAAATCCTTATGATTTAGTGTGAAAATTTAGAGTCTGGGATTTTATTTTTTATTTATAATAATAATAATAAAATTTAAATTAAAAAAAAAAAAAAGAATCTAAAGTAACCGTATGTGCATGCAATGCAAGTATATTTTAGACATATTTAAAGACACGGGTATGCTTGGCTCAAAATTTTTTACTTCTCCCATATATGAGCAAAACTTAAAGTTGGCATCAATTAACAAAGACTTGTTAGTTGATCCTACTTCATACTGTTGCCTCATCAGATGTCTTATTTACTAAACAATCACCTGGATAGATATAGCTTACTCTGTCCACATTTTGAACCATTTTATATATCAAGTAAGAAAACTAAATTTTGATGCTATTTTGCGGGTGTTACGCTAAAGGAATACCTAGCCAAGAGATTTTGAAGTTATCCATGAGCCAGCTCCAATTATTTGCCTATTGTAATTCTTACCAGGTAAGTTGATTATTGCACATTCTTAAGAGATGGTCCATTTTTTAAAAAAACAAATTACAAAATACTATTTCACAGTCATCTGTCAAAGCATATATAATATCGTTTAATGGTTGTTGCATCTTATAAACTTAATTGGCTTATGTACCTACTAGCAAATTTATGCATCCCTCACAAGGACCCAATAATTTTTACATTACGACAATCAAATTGTTGTTTATATTGTTAAATTTAGTTTTTCATGAACAAGCAAAATATATTAAACTTGATTCAAAATACATTAATCAAAACTTACTATGTTCACGCATCAAATCAATTATAAAGACATTAGGAACTGAACAATTATATTTCTCATGTCACAAGTGGGGCATTCATTACATTTATGCTGTAACTTGAAGGGGGTATTAAAAATAGGCATTGACTGCATCTACCCCACATTTATCCCATCTCATCTCTAACTATATTTCTAGAGTTGTATCATTTCTTTCATTTTTTTTTTCTTTTACACTTATCAATCCCATATATCAGTAATTGAATTTTACTATTGTATTCTATAAATACTATTATACAAGGTAAATGAAAGCAATTAAAAATACCAAATTCAATCTTTACAAATACCATACAAATAGTACAAAATATACACATGATTAATCACTAATTGCACTCTAACAGGACAATATAGATATAAAAAGCATCTACATGTTCATTTATATTTATACATTTGTTATTTTCTATAACAAGGTTTTCAAAAATTGTGTTATATATAAATAAGCTTGTTGAAATAGCAGCCATTATGTGATGATATAACAGTTTCCATATATAAAATCCATTTTTCTAAATGATCCTGCCAGCCTTATTTTACGGATTATTGCAGTATTTTGCATTAAAATACATTCAGAAATGGCCGATTCCATAATGCATTCATGACGCCAGTTGGTACATCAAAGAGCCCACATTCAAACAAATAAATAAATAAGGAATGTAGCTGAGTATATACATGGATGTATGTCCATCTATATATGTATGCAGGGGTGGAAGTAGGTGTATGGACAAGAGTATAATGTAAGAAAGAGCAGTTGGTAGAACTTAATAGTGCAAATCTTGCCATCCTCACGACCGTACGAGTACTTGTACGTGCCAATTTCATTATTATTATTATTATTTTTTCTTGACTAGACTATGCATGATGTGCATTTGCCACGGCTTAGTAGACTATGGCAACCATCGACCATTAAAGAGACATGCGTATACACATGAATGAAGCCCGCCCAAATAATTTTCTCACTGTGGACAGGAATCTGCATTAATACAACGGTCTCAATCACCTAAAATCATACAAGGGTTCCAAATTCAACTGGCTAGTTTAAACGGTGGAGATCGTCCCGACTTTGCGAATTTGGTCTATACTCCCATCCACAACAGGGTTCACAATCTGGATCATCTGGATTGACGTATGTGTGTTGGATGTACGGTGGATGAGTATGTGGCAAAAGCTTATATACTTTTGACCTAAAATCTCATTAGGGTGGTTAGGGAAAACAAGGAGATAGTTTGCTTAAAGGGAAATGATGTGGGCCTAGTGGTAGGAGCTTTGAATTGGGTGTGATGTCATTTAGCCAGTTTGGACCATATCATATCGTGGAAAACCAAAAATCATCAGTAAGTACAGGTCCATGGAACCTGCTCAATCTCTTTCTACAGTGAAAAACGACCTAATAGTCACTGACATGATAATCACGTATCGGAATAGCCTACACCACCTGCTTTACACACTAGGTAGGACAATCTGTGTTTGTTAGGGCCCACCAAGTTTTTTATGTGAAATCCACTCCATCCATCAGGTCATAACCCTTTCATTCAGTGTACATGTTAAGAATTGGCAAGGTGAAAAAACTATTATGGGCCACACCAATGAGAAGCGTAAAATTGCACTTAAAAACCTTTGAGTTCATGTGTTGCTGCCCGTTTGAGTGTTGGATGGGATTGATTTTTGTATATTCCATTCATCCAGGTGATTCAAACCTGCTGAATGGATTTGATGAAAGATATGCATGATAGTGACCCCACACACAAACTTATGGTGGGTGTCCCATCCATCTTGTTCCCTGTGTTGTGTCCCACCTGGGTTGTGGATCCTGATGGTTTCTTTCGGTAGGTCCTAACATCTTGGAGTCCACCTGATGGATGGAGTGGATTTCACATTTACAGTATGGTGAGCCCCAAATAGCTTGGGTACTATCCAGGCCTTGAATAAAACAAGTATTGTAGGGGATTCCCATATGTTTTGCTGTCACCACCAATATTAACGGTTGGGTTGAAAGAAGAGTAATGATAACGCTATCATCCAAGTAAACGTATGTAATTAACAACTCCTCTTTGTGAAACAAACAATGGTGGCCCGAAGCTTGTATGTACCGTTTAGGTTCAGTTTATACAAGTTGGAATAAGTGGAATCAAGGTTTAATGATCCAAATTGCTAGTATGGTGGGACTCACAGAGGATGGCAGATTCACCAAAAACAATCCAGATTGGAAGATCCTAGCTATAAAATATTTGGCCTTCTTTACCGAACACGTATTGGCTTCATCAACTATCAATTTGTCAGCACTTGTTAAAGGCTTTGAATTCTCGGCGGAATTTTTGATGCGTGGCCATCCACAGTGTGGCTCATAATATCAACGCTTTAGATCATAGAACTATGGGCCTAACAAATTATACAAATAGAGGAAGGATCCAATGCATGCGAATCACATGGTAAAAGATCTCATTGCACCAATGACCTCGTCCAGTGAGTATCTTATAACCGTATTTATTTTTACCATACCTCCGAGGTGGGGCCCACCCAATGTATGAAAGTCAGCGTATATAGCCTATCTTTATTTATTTATTATTTTTTTTTTTTACACAGAGAAGGAACTGATAAGGTTGATCAAAGTCTTCGTGGGAATAATATTTATTCCGAATCCATAGAGTTCTCCGGACTCCTCAAAGAAACTCTTTGAATTTATGAGAGAAGAAATAAATTCTAATAAAATAGAAAATAAATTAATTCATGATAAAAATGAATTTACAATCCTTTAACTAATGATATCAAACCTAAGAAGAAATTTCATAATCAAACCACAACTCAAACTCCCTAAAAACATGATTTACATTTCTACTAGACTTCATGGTTTTCAGCCAAAAATAATTAGTGTCCATGTGACCTAACCATGTTATTCTCCTAATTTTTCTAATCCCTTTTCATGTTGGGCATGACGCCTAAAACTCAAAATGATCAAAAGTTATAATCAAATTAAAAGTTATTTTTTTATAGTAAAAATGAAAATAAAGTGAACTTTTAACCATTGATTTGATGGAATATCACAAATCTAGCATAGCCAATCTAGTAGTGTGGTTGGTTGACTAAAGTATCTTTTCTTGCCCCAAAATCATATATTATAAGTTTAAAAACTTGTTTCAATTTGTGAGACACACCTGTTTTAAGGTTCCAACGGTCCAGATCACTTCGGCCTCTAATCGGGTCTTCTCTGGTCCATCTTTACCATGGAAGTGTTTGCAACCCACTCTACATCATTTTTGCTCATCCTAGATGTTTTAATAAAAATCAGCTCCTATACTTGTCAAGAATAGAAAATTAATATTTCTAGCAATTTAATTGGATCACATCATCGCACACTGCATTTAATGTAATGGTGTTGACAATGTCTACGATGACACGGACCAATCATAATGCAGAAAAATAAAAATTGATTGTTTGCGGCAAGCAGAGGATTACTTGAACAAATGCATGTCAATCATGGAAAGATACTCTTTAAGCCCACGCATGTGTATTGGTGAGCTCGTGCACACCACCAAACATGCCAGCAAGGTGGACTGGGGAAATATCCAAGCCATCCATCAGAAGTATACTGCCAACAGATCAGTCTACCAATCAGGTGGATCACAATTAACTTAACAAATGTACGGCTGTGAAAAGATTATTTATTACTAATATCCTCATATCCTCGCACACCTACTGACTGCTTGTTTGGATACTATCAGATAAGTTACCTTTTAACTAACTTTAAGTATTCATTAAGTTATTTTTTACCATTAAAATAGTATAGGAAAAAATAACGATGAATGGTGCACATTAAAAGTTGGCCCTTAATGATGAATGACTTACATTCAAGGTGTGGAGCCCACACAGTGAATAGTTTGCATCAAAGGTGGGCCCCACCTGATAGACTGTGAATATGAGAATACACCAAACAAACCTGAGTGAAACAAAATATGCCTTTTTTTTACACTTTTAACTGACAATTACTTTGTTTATCAATAACTAGTAAATTATCTAAAGTAACTTCCAATCCAAACGCTCCCTCAAGTGGCCCATCTTTATCTTTGGGTGGTAACCTGTACACGATGACATTCAGTTGATGGACGGCTTGGATATTTAGCCTATCTTCCATATGGCGTAGCTGGTGACTTGTGCATAATTAGCTTAATTATACACTTCTAACATCTCGCGATATTGTCGTGGAATTTTGCTAAACGATATTATTGTGTTAATATCATGTGATTTTTCAAAATGGCACGGTTTTTTGTTTTTATTTTATTTTATTTTATTTTATTTTATTTTATTTTGTTTTGCGATTTTATGGAGATTTTAGTGGAAATTTTAACCAGCTAAAATAATTCAGTTTACAGTTGTATATTCAATTGTTTAAAATTACTAAATAATATGGCGAGAAAAACGTGAAACCTGAAAATATCACGAAAAATTCGGCAGAGAAATTGCCGAGAACGAGATTTGTTAAGGACCTGGTTAAAACTTTTTTTTTTTTTTTTTTAATCTGGAAATAAAATGACTCCACTTCGTCAACACTCTACAGTTAAGGTCAACCGACACATGGACCCTCGTCCATGGCTTGGGTATTTTGGGTATTTCATCTCTTAAGAACTGTTTAATAAATGGCCCACATTTTGAACGGTACACACGAGCTTATGATTTTGACATGTTCAATAATCCAGGTCGTCGGTTGTACCCTGCAGGAGTTGAACTACTCCTCAAAGTTATTCTAGACAGGACAATATAAAAATTTCATCTGTAGTCTACAATAGACGGTCAAGATGAGAGAAATCCAACAATATACAACAACCGTCGAGTGAGAAAGGTCAAAATATTGGTGGCTGATATCTTCCAATCTTGGTCATAACAGCGGTTCCCACCTTTCAGGGACCCCCGCTCCACATCCGGATAGCTCCGACGCACATCCGGATCTACTTCATCAATTTCATGATAATATATAAACATGAGCCTGTCCAAATGGCTAGGCCACTTCTTCAATGAATCATATAGTATGAAGGAAAGAAGACTCACCAATTTAGCTAGCAAGGAGAGAAGTGTGAGTGCTTGGAATGTCGCCCTTTCTTTGAATGTCGCCCTTTCTTTGAATAAGATGGTTAAGTGAGTTCTGTGTGAAAGTGGACAGAAAGGTGCTGGTCAATCATAATGTACAATGAAAGATAGCAAATGTACAATAAAAGGATCAAAGATTCATGGAGGCCAAGTGCAAAAAGAAGCTAGCAAATCTCTAAATTGAAGAGATTCATGGAGCCCACTGAAATCACAAGTTTCAAAGAACTATCTTTAGAACAAGAAGCTAGCTCATAGTCATGATAAGCATTGGGCACGTGAAGTCCAAATTCCCACTAGTCACTACCACAAGAGATATACATTTAGATCAATCTGACAAAAAAAAAATCAAAATAAGTTCAATAGTTGGAAAAGTGATAACTTTGACGGATCTAAAGTTAGCATTTTGTCCAATAACTCCAAAGTAGGGGTGTCGACACTATTAGAAAAGTGATACCTTTGACGGATCTAGGGGTGTCCGGTAAGTCCAAAGGCATAGCAATACTTGTGCCACAAAGAAGTAACCTCAATTTTAACTTCATTGATGTCATCACTGAGGCACTAGTGTGAAAGGCTAAAATCTGCAAGCTTTAAACATCCCTCATTATTGATGAGAATGTTATGTGCTGCAAAATACATGTAGAATAGAGATCATTGAAGCTGCAAAAAATAAAATCCTGACCAAGAAAAAGATCCAACTAAGTATTTGATGACAAACCTTTGATGTCACAATGAAGCACTTGATTAGCGTGGCAATAACAGAGCCCATCCAATAGTTGTTTCATATAGCACTGACAAGGAAAATTGGTAAATACCTAATTTCCAAGGATCAGTTTATGGACATTTTTTAGGTCATTAAAATAATGAAAACACCCTTGAATCCCATCACAATCTCATAGGTCAAAATTGGATGCCATGTTGAGAAACACACCTGGATTTCCTTGATCGTCCTTGTCAATTTCTCTATGAAAATCTGAAGAACAATTTGTTAGTCTCGATGACATGTATGTAGGATCAAAGCCACTAGTTAAGCAAAGAAGAAAAGGAAAATGTGAAAATTCAAATGGAACCTGAAGAAGTTGCAATCTCCTTCAAAGGAATCACGTTTTTATGATCAAGTCTTCTTAAAATTGTAATTTCACTTATTACATCGTTTACTTCCTGCAAAAACAAAAACAAAAAGGGCCACCATATTCATAAGCATGAATATAGCACTAAAACGACTTTCCCGGTCATAAGGTACGATTAATAGATTATAGACTACAGTAAACAATAGAAGAAAAACACCATACCTCCTTTGATATATATATATATATATATATATATATATATATATATATATATATATATATATATATATATAAAACTTATTAATATCTCTTTCACAACAACAATTTCCCTTGTTTGTACATCTTTCAACTAATATATGGTGCTGCAATTTTGGAAACAGAAGAAGAATATATCATCTAGGAGACATCCATTCAACAACCATACATGAATAGCTACTATAGACTGCAGTCTGTTTCAAAGGAAGCAAGTACTCAGAATAAACTTAAAAACAATATCAAGTGTGCATCTGGCATGAGGATTTGGTTGTGAGAGATGCAAGTTATTACCACAGTAGAGTTGAAGTAGAGCGTTGTGTTTATGTCTAGGCATGGGTTGAGTGTCATTCAACACAGCAGGTGCCATTTTCCTAGAAAATAAAAATCAGTCCCATATGGTGGGCCTAGTTTCCAAACCGCATCAAGCTCGCAGAACCATTTGAGTTACATCGAATGACATCAAAACGCCATTTAGCACTTCTAAAACCAAAGAAGGTAGATGCTTCTAAAACCCAAAGTCCTATGTCACCTAGAAATCTTCAAAGAAACATTTTAAGAGTTCAGATTCTCGAGCAAAAGAAAGTAGATGCTTCTAAAACCCAAAGTCCTATGTCACCTAGAAATCTTCAAAGAAACATTTTAAGAGTTCAGATTCTCGAGCAAAAGAAAGTAGATGCTTCTAAAACCCAAAGTCCTCTTTCAAGATTGATACGCTTTTCAATATCTACTAAACCAAGTTGCAACAAACACATCCTATAAGCAAAAAGCACATCAGCAAGATGGATAGTTTCTTATTCATGAAAAATGTATTTTACTTGAACTACTTGGACTCCTAACCACAGTTGCCAGGTTTGAATGAGTTCTTCTCTCTCAATGGCAAGTGAGTTGCCCTTTCCTTATTAACTGGCTACTTGCAGGCAATATTGATTACTCTAATCAACTCCCACAAGGTTACCTCAATAAGAGTTACCTCATTTGTTCCGGATCATGTCCGACCAAGATGGCACTTTGGACAATTTCTTCTAGTGTTGCAGCCAAATATTAACATGGACTCCAATCTTCAGGTGCCACCTCAGAGATGACAAGATAAATCAGCTTTTACTGATACTGAAGTGCCTCAAACTACATGCCATAATCAGGCACTGACAGATAGCTTGGACTCCCGAGCAGGCTGGTCAATTTTCAGTTAGTTCATACAAGAAAGTGATGAGTAATCAAGGGACTAGTGATGAGCAATGGGTCAGGTTAGTATGGGACAGTTTTGCTCCAATGAAAGTGATAGCCTTTCTGCTAATTAGTCTGTTGTAATAAGGTGCTCACAGTAGATCAGCTGCAACACAGAGAGTGGCATATGATTAATCACTGCATCATGTGTAAAGCTGACTAGGAGAATGTTGATCTTTGTGTAAGGATGAAAGTGTGAATTTGCAGCACAAATGTAAATGCTAGTGTGAAACAGATAACATCTGGGACTGTTCACCAAGTGCGGACCACCATGAACAAGCCCTGCTTCAAATTCACACCAGTCCACCCATTAAGCTTCTGAATATTGTTTTTTATGTCACGGGAGAAACATAAGACCATGGGCCCACCTTGATATATGTGTTCCACATAGTCCATTCATTTTTCTGGATCATTTAGGATATTTATGGTCATAAAAATGAAGAAAATCCTGGTCTCAAGCATACCACACCCCAAGGATCGAATTCCCACTGTTAAAAACTTTCCGGGGGCAACAAAAGTTTTGGATTAAGCTAACATTTGCCTATTCCCTTCATCCATGTCTACGTGACCTTAAAAATAGGTTGCAAGGTAAATAAACATTGCGGTGGGTCCTAAGATGCTTTTAATGGTGGGCATTCAATGATCATTGTTTCCTGTGGTGTGATTCACTTGAGATTTGTATATGTTTCATTTAGGCACATGTCCTAAAATAATATAGAAAAATATATAGATGGATAGCATGGATATAAAATATATTTATCAAGACGGATCATGGTCACAACAACACCCACCATGATACCCGGTAACACCTAATCTGCCAGACCCTGGGCCAGGGAATTAAAGCCTCTTGCACTGAAGTTACTTGTGGACGTGAAGTTGGGTGACACCTGTCCATGCATTTTTCCCGATCATTTTAAGACATGACACTAAAAATGGTGCATTCCAAAACTCAAGTGAGCAAAGATGAGAGGAAACAATGAGTATTTTATGTACACAGTTGAAATTTGTAGGGCTAGAGAAGTTTTAAATTAAGCTAATATTTTTGTGTTTTCATTTCATCCTAGTAAGAATGACCTTATGAAAGTATGGATGCCATATAAAAATTGTAGTGGACACAGGTAGGCGTTAGTGGTAGGCGTCAGTGGTAGGCATTTTCCTACCCACTATTTCTTATCATGCGGCCCACTTAAGTTTTGGATTTGCCTCATTTTCTGTCTCATGACTTAAAATCATTTAGCAAAATGGAAGGACCGAGTGGATTCCTCACAAAGATCATGGTTGACCCCACTTAACTTTTCTCCATAATAACTTGCAACGGTTTTGGTAGGAAATCCGCATTCAGATGGAATAGGATTGCTAACGAACACAAAGACCTTGCGATTACCTTGTTCTTTGTGATAAAGTTTTGTGGGCCCCACCATGTCGTATGTGCTAGATCCACACCGTTTATATATTTTTCATACTAATTTAGATCACGAGCTCAAAAATTTGGCAGATTCAAAGTTTGAGTGGACAACATCACAGAAACTAGTGGGGATTGAAGAACTGAAAACTTCTTGGGGCCACCAAAGTTTTGGATCAAGCTGATATTCGGGTTTTCCCTTCATCCTAATTTGTGTGACCTTATGAACAGGTTGGACGGCTAAAAAACATCATGGTGGTCTTAGGAAGGTTTCAATGGTGGGAATCATTGTCCCCACAACTTTTTGTGGTGCGGTCCTTTTGAGCCTCGGGTTTGCCTGTTTTTTTTTTTTTGGTTCATGCCCTAAAATAATGTGGCAAAATGGATGGATGCAGTAGATATGATACATACATCATGACGCCTTAAAGAACTTTGCTCAACTTAGTAGTTACACATTTAGAACAGAAAGCTTGAACAGGGAACTATGAAGAGGGTAGAGTTGCCATTTAGAAAAATATTTTAACTTGAAATCACTTACTGCATTCCATGTTAAGTATTAAGTCAAAGAAGGAAAGCTTAAAATTAATTCATTTGTTAGTGAAAATCCAAGTTAAGCACTTAAAATTTGAAATTTATCAAACCATTTTAATTAGGAAAATTCACTTAAAAAGGCCTATTTCAAGTAAGTGCTGAAAATAAGTTTCAACGAATGCAGGACCAAAGTCTCACTTCCTTTGAGCCCAACAAGAAATTTCAGACACCATCGCTTCATACATGAAAATCAGCATCAACACAATAAATTACAGCTAGTTTGCATCACTAGAGTTAATTTTTGTACTCTGTAACCCTTCTTCTTCTCTTTTTCTTTCACGCTATTTTTCTGTTTTTACTGCCAGTTTAGTTGCACCAAATATTGTAAAATTTCATGAGATCTTGCACAATCAAGAAATGTCGTGATACTTGGTGCAATAAACGCACACTATGTATTTGAATTATATATTTTTATTCTGCAGAAACCAAATTGCTTCTTAAGCTTTTAAAGAGAGACTTCAGCTGGGTACATCTTCCTTTCTTCTTCTTCTTCTTTGCTCTTTATCTTTTTCTTTTAACTAGTTATGATTTGATATTAGATGGTGGCCAAATCTTCCCAAGCCATTTCTGATGTTTTGATGGGGAATAAGTAGGTGTAGATGGTTAAGTAGCCTAATGACACAGGGATGGGCATGATGAGATCGATCACCATCTTCCTCAAGGGGATAACTACTCTGAATTCACGGAGTTTCTTTGGACTCCTCATAGAGATACCTCGAATCCAAGAGAGAAAATAAAAAAATAGAAATAAATTTTAGAAATTTGAAAATTAATTGATAAATGATAAAAATAAATTTACAACCCTTTAAATAATGATACTAAACCTTGGAATAAGTTTTAGAATCAAACTCCCTAAAATTTGTGGCTTACTATAAATAGTAAACTTGCTATTTATAAACGGTCATGATTCCTACTAGACGTCATGGTTTTTAGCCAAAAATAGTAAGTGTCTTATTTGGCTTAACCATGTTATTCTCCTAATTTTTCTAAGCACTTTTCGTGTTGGACACAACTCCTATATTATACTATTGATCAAAAAAAAAAATCATTAATATGCTTACATGGGACCCAATCTAATGAACGAACTAGATTTTTTAAACATGGGACGCATCGCTCCAATATGTCACACATGTACAACCTATTTAATCATCCCACTTTATTTAGACACAACCATTCTCCATATCTCTCACCTTATTTAATGCATTCTTTAATTATTTTTACGGACGTGGTTTGGCTAAAGTGGTTGCCACTAGCCCGTGGCTAATGGTTGGTGCTTTATGGGCCCCACTATGAAGTATGTGTTTTATCCATGCCGTCCATCCATTTTTATAGATCATTTTAGGCCTTGATCCCAAAAATGAGGGCAATATAAATCTCAGGTGGACTGCACCACAAGAAAACAGTAGTGATTGAATACACACCATTAAAATCCTCCTAAGGCCCATTGTCCTATTTATTTGACATCCAATCTGTTGATTATGTCATGCAGATCTATATGAAGGGAAAAAACAAAGATCAGATTGATCCAAGACTTTTATGGCCCCCAAGAAGTTTATAATAGTGGACATTCAATCAACACTATTTCCTATGATGTGGTACACTTGAAATTGGAATATATCTATTTTTTGGTATCATACCATAAATGATATAGAAAAATAGATGAATAGCATGGATGAAACAAATACATCATGGTGAGGCCCACAAAGCACCTACCACTAGCCATTGGTCAGTGGCAGGGTCACTAGCCAACCCGCTTTCCATCTTTACAGCGCTGGAACTTCCAACCCCGCATGGAGTGGATTAGGTGCAGCCCTGTCCAAGCATAATAGGGTGCATCCCTTACCATGGGGCTCAATTTGATGTATGTATTATATGTCCATGTAATCCAACCATATTTTTAGTTCATTTTAAAACACTTTTCAAAAAATAAAATAGATATAAATCTCAGGTGGACCACACCATAGGAAACAATGGTGATTAGCCATTAGAAACATTTTGTAAACCACAAAATTTTTGGATCAAGAAAATTTTATTTTTTTATGTTTTCATTTTCCCATAATCTAGGTTTTCATAACTTTATCAATATTTCAAGTGGAAAATAAACACTAAAGTGGGCCTTAGGAAGTTTTTAATGATAAATGTTCAATATCAAATATTTCTTATCGTGTGGTAGGCCTGAGAATTTTATCTTCTCACTTTTTGGAATCTTGTTGTAACATGACCTTCAGATATGGACCAATGGCATGGATATATAATACATATACTAAGGTGACCCTACGGTGAAGGATGCACCCCATTGCGTGAGGACCATGCCATACCTATCTTCACTGGTGTTTTTTTATTGTTTTGGCAAATGCCCCTTTTCTCGGAATGATGAGCGAGGAGGCCCTTTGCTCGAGCCAACAGTGGGAGAGGAGGCTAACATTGATTTTTTATAAGGCCCACCATGTGATGTATATATAAAATCCCGTCCAACCATTAGATTTGTAATCTCATTCTAGTTAAAGATTCAAAATATCAAGCTGATATTTGATTCAAGTAGGCCACACAAATAGAACAGTTGATGCAAAGATGTTCACCCTTAATTTTTGTAGCCAAACCATACACAACTGAAACAAGGAAAACCCAACACCTCGTTGAGTCATTTCATCAAACACTTGGTGAGCAACATCAATATCAAAATAAACAGTCATAGAACTTCAAAGAAGAAATCCTGAAAATAAAAAAGAAAGAGAATCTCACCTTTCAGAAGTGGAAACCCTAATCCGTTGGATTTGTAGGCCGATGAGGTGTGGTCGGAGCACAGTTACGCCGTCGTAGGGTAGCTGGGTTGTGGTAGAACAGGGAAGCTGGGTTGCGATAGAGAGAGACAGGGAGAGAGATTGCGAGAGAGAGAGAGAGAGACAGGGAGAGAGTGCGCGAGACAGAGAGCGAGAGACAGGGAGAGAGAGTGCGCGAGAGAGAGTTTGGGCGGCAGTGGGTTGCGGTAGAGAGAGAGAGAGACAGGGAGAGAGATTGCACGCGCGCGCCCGCGCGAGAGAGAGAGAGAGAGAGAGAGAGAGAGAGAGAGAGAGAGAGAGAGAGAGAGAGAGGGCGCGCGTGAGAGAGAGAGAGAGGAGGAGGATTGTGCGCGAGAGAGAGAGAGAGAGAGAGACGGAGAGAGATTGCGAGAGAGAGAGAGAGACGGAGGGAGACTGGGCGAGAGAGAGAGAGACGGAGAGAGATGAGAGAAATGGAGAGACTGGCGCTTATGGTTTTAGACCGCCCGCCCAAATTTTGAGGCTTTTTGACGAACGGTTCGATTAGAGACTCTGTGGGGTCCACCATGATGTGTTTCATTAATCCATTCCGATATATAATTTTAATAAATTATTTTACTTCAAAAAATAATTTTTCAAGTATATTTAAGGCTCAATTAGACCACACCATAAGAAGCAACTATAAATCAAGTTATAATGTTTCTTGGCGTGTGGTCCACTTGAGCCTTAGATCTAGCTGATTTTTTTTTTCAACGTCTAAAGTAATATTTAAAAATATATAGACGACTTAGATAGAGCATATAGTTTTTTTTTTAGGCCTCAAAGAGCCCCTTACAACACTATTAGGTAGTAATGGCGTATCCACTGTTTAGCTACAGATTAAAACCGTAGCAAATATAGCTAAGGTTTATATCCGTAGCAAAAAAGTAACACGGTCTGAATCCTTTGCCCCATTTTTTGGTAGTGTAAATATGTGAAGAAATTTAAAATATACACTACCAGAAAGAGGACAAAGTGACAGGGTTGCAGTGCAAAGTGACGGGGTTCACTAGACAAAGTGACGGGGTTGCAGTGCAAAGTGACGGGGTTCACTAGACAAAGTGACGAGGTTGCACTGCAAAGTGACGAGGTTCACTAGACAAAGTGATGAGGTTGCAATCCAATCCAACCATTGGATTGTTGAAAACAGTGACGGGTTGCCATAAGATAAAGTGACGGGGTTGCGAAGTAAATTACAAATACTCTTGTTTCTTACAAAACGCTGTGAACCCCAAAATTACATGTATATACATGATAGCTAGTTATTATTTGGATATGGGTGAAATAAACACAACAATGCTAGCCAGTTAGAACTGGATCAATTAAATTTTATCATTCAGCCATACATCAAAGAATAAAAAAATTACATTTGTCTCTGCATGGTTTCAAAAAAATTACACAAAAATGCTTAAAAAATAAATTAAATAAATCCCTCCACCTAGCACACATCTACATCCATCTCATAAAGAAAATTTTGATTGAAGTGGCCTTCACTCACAACATCCCTGGTTCCACTAAATGAATTGACGGACAAAATGACCTGGTTCTACTAAATTTGATAAGATAAATATATGAAGAAATTCAAAATATACAATACCAGAAAGTGGACAAAATGCTACGGATAAAATCCGTAGCAATATCTTTGGCTACAGATTAGATCCGAAGCGGATTACTCATTGAGGTTGCACTTAACCTGATTAATCACGTTGTAATGGAATCTTGCACATGAGCTGTTGTTGGACAACTTTCAGTAAAATATTCAGATACTACACATTGACACCAAATAAGTAGATAGTGCAATTGAAACCAACTGTGGACATGCCAACAATAATCCACCTCTGGTTCAGCAGAAGGATTGCTGTTCTTGGGAGCCTTTCGAAAATACCCAATAGAGAGGTGTCTTTATCTGTTCTACAGTTTTCTTTGGAAATCCAAACCCCAGGTGGCCCGAGCCTCAACTCCAGCTTTTTCTCCTGTAACTTGAAAGGATCCTCTATCCCTTACCAACCAATCCCTTTCATTAGGAATCAGATGGAGAAATTGCTGGTAGGACTTTCCTTCCCTTGTATCTCCCTCCATTTTCTCAAGCAAATGTGAAAGTAAACCACCTCAATCTTTGCAGAAGAAATGAGCAATGAGAACATTAAAAAACAAAAGATAAAACAAAATAAACCCAGGTGAAAAATCATTGTTTTGCATGTAGAAAAATCAACAACTTTCAATTAAAAAAAAAAAAAAAAACAAAAACAAAACAAAACAGGGATTCTTTACCAAAACCCAAAATGAAAAAAAAAAAAAAAACACCAACACCCACATCTTAAATCAACCAAATACACATTTTCTAGCAATATAATTTCACAATAAACAGAGGGGTTGAGGGATGGGAGAGAATAAAATGCATGAATGAATGAATGAATAATACACAACTCAAAATGAATGAATAGTACACAACTCACCTTGATGCCCATTCTCCCTCCTCTTTTACCCGGGCTTGGGACCGGCAATGCAAGGAGTTGTATTGGCGGAGTTAAAAAGGGGCTTAGGCTCCATTTGGCTTGTGGCGACCAAATGGAGTCTAATATGTTTAAAAAGGGGCTTAGGCTCCATTTGGCTTGTAGCGACCAAATGGAGTCTAATATGTTTAAAAAGGGGCTTAGGCTCCATTTGGCTTTTGAAGACAATGGGAAGACAAATAATCGGATTTGGTAATGCATCAATCCAAAGAAAGGGTGGGAACCCTCCTCGTCCTTCACTTTCAAGTCTTTTCTCCAAAAGATGCATGCAGACTAAATTCTAATGTACTAACTTCAACTTCACCTACACAAGCAAACATGTATAAGGGAGAAATTTTTAAATCAAATGGTCCTAAAAAATGAATTAAAACAATTACTTCATGACTATCTAAAATCAATGCCATTAGCAAATATCACCCAAAAAAAATAATAAAATAAAAAATAAAATTAAAAAATAAAAAAAATTCAGTATCAACAATCCATGGGATGGATTAAGAAAATGATGATAAAGGAGGTGAAGTTGAAACAGAGGGGTTGAGGGATGGGATGAATATATATATATATATATATATATATATATATATATATATATATATATATATATATATATATATATATATATATATATATATATATATATATATATATATTCCTACCAGTGTCGCTCTCTCCATGAAACTCCCAATTCAAGGCCACTCCTTCAACGCATGCAGTCAACAACGAGTGTCAGTACCCACATTACCATCCACCATAAAAGATGGTTGGTGGGAATCTAGCGAGCATTTCAATTTGTGAATTTTCGATGCTGATTTTGTAATTCGCACTAATGTCCAACCTTCCAAAATTATTTGATGCTGATTTTGGAAAGAAATCTTTAAAATTACTGGTAAAAAATTCTTTAAAAATGTGAGGATCCAAAATATGTAATCTTTTTTTTTTGACATGTATTTGGTGTAACGGGCCATTGTT
Source organism: Magnolia changhungtana (assembly GCA_030180095.1). Classification (NCBI taxonomy): domain Eukaryota; kingdom Viridiplantae; phylum Streptophyta; class Magnoliopsida; order Magnoliales; family Magnoliaceae; genus Magnolia; species Magnolia changhungtana. The sequence continues at coordinate 3,795,289 of JASAUF010000391.1, read as the reverse complement.
TAGTAAGAATGTTGTTTGTCAAGCAGTGTCAGCTTGATTTACTAAAAGGCGAGAAAACAAATCCTGATTGAACAAAAATCAAGCATGCTTCATTACATATCATCACCATCATCATCATCTAAGCCTTATCCTACTAATTGGGATTGGCGATGACGACAACGATGATGATGATGACATGTAACAGGCCCTGATCCACCAAATCATGTTTGATTAGTGTTCGATTAGGGCACTTTAGATTTTACTGCAAATAACACAGCTATAGGGGAATGCCATATTACTTATGTCGTTGTCTGGTAAATCAATTTATGTAGTCTCCATGCCATCATCACCTTGATATAGTATATCATATTTTTCGGTGCCTAAAGTTGTCTTCAGGCAAGAGAGTTTTATTCTTTGATCATAAGCATATTCATGTACTGCTGGCTATTGACTGAGTAGAAACAAAAGAGACGATCTCCTTTCTATTTCAATTTGACAGCTCGATAAGCACTATCCTCAACCTGGATGGTTGGATAGGCTTGATCTGATGTCTGGAACCTTGGATGTGCTTGAAGAAAAATCTGTTCCATGAACCCTGGGGTGGATTTGATTACACAAGCCATCAGGATATAGTACAATACATCTACCTTAATGATTCTATTTTCAGATCTACAGATAGATGCTGCCATCACGAGGCAAGATTTGTTCTAGCTTGGTTTGCTCGATGTAATGGACGGCTTAGGATTGAAACCAGCGAGATTGGATTTCCAAGGTGGTAAAAAGGCTTCCAAGATGGATTTCAGATCCATGTCTTACAAATCTGGGGAAATTTCATTCAGGGTTGATTCTAGGTCACCTAGAATTGGTCATTAGATGGTTTTAGGTCATCTAAGAAGCAGCGTTGCCTCCAGTACATATTGCAGATACAGTTACTCTCATCATGATATACAGAAAACAAAGAAATTACATTTCATATATCTCAAAGTACTTAAACTGCAAAGCAAGCTTCAACCACCACGACCAAAGTAAAGAGAGCAACATTTTGTACCTGAGTAACACCATTTGTCTTGAAATGAAACTTCTAAGGCCAAAGCTCGTAGAAGTCCTGTAGAAATAGTTCTTTTATTAGTGTTGAATACCTTTAGAGAAATTTATATAATAAAATTCATCTATCCACAAAGTCAATAAATAGATCATTAACATTTTTATTGATTGTTAAGGATCTTTAGCTATTAAGTAACCCATGGCTACAACAAAACCTAGACTCATGTTAAGCGAACTGTTTAACCTGGATGAGGGATCACGAAGGTCTTCGCCATTGTCTTTGACCAGTTGTTACCAATATCCAAGGCAGACTTGCCTCTGAATCTTGAAGATGGCAATGCCCATACAAAGATCAACCCTTGAATCTTTTCGATAAGAGATTTGAGGAAATCTGGACATCCTTAAAAATTTTGTTGTTCGTTTCTTTCCAAATCTGTTTTCATTATGAAGGTACCTTTTTCTAGGTCATTGCATCAAGGTAAGGAATTATGAGATTCCTGATCAGAAGTTAGTGACTTATTGTTGAAAAGTGTATGTTTCTAGTGCCCTGTAGCAAATAGAGGAATTGGAGATCAATGCTTGATTAGTTAGTAGAGTTTGGGGAATGCCATCACCATCGCCACAAATCTCATTTTTGTCAATTTCTCAGTTTGGGAATTTCTACGGAGATTTTAAGATTTTGAAATTTTTCTTAGGATATAATCAGGCAGATCTCGCTAGAAATAAAAATTACAAAATAGTTTCTTATAAAATTTATAAATAATTACGAAATATTTGTTGGAGTACTGATCTATTTATCTTGTTGAGTACCATTCCGCAAGATCTCAAGCACATATTTTTAGATGCTTCTTTAGTGTATATAAGTTGTATAGATTCTAAACCATTCTCCTCCAAGTATTTTTGGAATTCATGAGAAGGGTATTCTCCTCTCCTTCAGTGTATATAAGTTGCATAGATTCTAAACCATTGTCCTCCAAGTATTTTTGAAATTCATGAGAAAGGTATTCTCCTCAGGACCCACTGGGGCATTGGTCATGCTCTGAAAGATGTTTTTTTTTTTTTTTTTTTTTTTTTTTTTTTTTTTTTTTTTTCAACAGGAATGCCCTGAAGTCTAATGAAATTAGCAGTATAAGTTTAGGTTCCATGCTGGAGGGAGAGGATCTGGCAACAGTTGACGAGGAAGGAGCTGTATCAAGCTGCACTTTGTCACTTTGTAGTGTTTGAATGGCCACCTGAAATTGGCTAGAAACCCATATTTATGAAAATTTTTTAAATGGTGGAACACTTCATTCTTATTTTTTATAAGATGCATCCAGACCATTCGAGAAGTATCATCAATGGCGGAGACAAAAGTATTGAAAACTAGAATATGAGGCAAATGGAGCCATCCAAGCATTAGAATGTAACGAAAATAAAGTTTCACACCTCATATTTTCACAAAGGGGAAAGACACACCGATGATATTTTGTAAGCTAACAAGTCTCACACACAAACTGACTGACATTAAGAAACTGAGGTAACAATTGCTTTAAAACACTAATGGGTGGATGACCTAAACAGCCATGCCATTTATGGATATCATTTTTTATTTTTATTTTGAAGTGTGGCCATATATGGATATCATCCTTATTTGAATTAAAAAAGTAGCCTGATAAGCTGTTATGAAGATCAAGAAGATACAAGCCTCGCTCTTCATGTCCACCACCAGGTCACCTTCTTTGTCCATAGGGCATGAAACCCACAAAGTGAGCGGAAAAAAAATGTTTCATAGCAATTGAGAGATTCCATATGATGATTGACAGATGACGTTACCAGCTAGATTAGGAACAAAAAATACTGAAGCCGGGGGACATGTTAGGAGAGATTGGGTGGCCCCTTTTCCAGCAATGTTGGTAAAGGATCCATCCGCAACTTTAACCTTCCCAAGGGATGTATGAGTGATTGGTGGCTCCAAAGTCAATCGCCTAAGGGCTAGAACTAATATGTAAGGCTGAAGTACCTTGATGTTTATTTGTAGAATTGGAGGATTCAGGAGTAAGGTTACTTTGATTGCGGTTAGCTATTTTTTTATGCATGGATTCTTACTCCACACAGGGAACTTGAACCAAATTGCCGAAAAGTGGTAGTCAGATGATAAATTGGCCTCTGCCTTCCCCTCCTTCCCCTTTGGTTCTATGGGAATACTGTGAGCACTGCATTGTGTAGCAAACAATGGCTTTTCATGAAGCTTATAAGAGCTATGGGCAACCGGTTCTGCTGCTTGCGGTGTGTGCAGCGCTCTACTCTACCTCACCACGTCCACCAAGGTTTACTTTGTCGTTTCTGCTACCTAAATCCTTGTCAGGAAACTGTTCTCAACCCATAGGTCCTCTCAAAATAAGAGCAGATTACTCTGTTTCTGTTGCTGAAATTTCCATAACCTTTGGCCATTGATCATCTCTTAAAATTAGTGCATACACGTTATTTAGGCTAGGAATGGTCTGTCCATCAAGAATATTGGCATGGATGGGTCCAAATTCTTGATTAAGGCCTGCCAAGAGTTCAAATATCTGTCGCACCTCAAATGGTTTTTTATCTGCCTCAGTATCTTTAGCACAATGATATTCAACGTTTTCAGTAAATTCAAGCTCTTGACAAAGGGTTGGCAGCTTGGTACCGTATAATATTCAATGACCAATTTCTCCTTGTCTAAGTGATGACTATTATGCTAAGTCTTCCAATGATCATCACTCCACTACCGATGACTGTACCTTTATGGTGGCAATTCAGTCTCTTGAAAAAATAAAAAGCAGTCAATGGTTGTTTACTCCTTTGTTGAAGCTGAGTATTGTTCCATGAGCCAAGTTGCATACGAAGTTCTTTAGCTGCAAATACTTTTATCTGACTTTGGTATGGATACTTCTACTCCAATACATCTCTTTTGTGATAATCAACCAGTCATTCATAATGTTTGATTCTATCTTTTTGTGAGTGAACTAAACAAATCAAGGTCAACTATCATTTTGTCCGTTGGAAGCTTGTTGAAAGTCTTATATATTTCTCAATCTCATATTTTTTTCAAGGAACAATTGGCTAATGTTTTTACTAAGATGGTTTTATCTTCTCATCTTAGTGATCGATTATGTTTAAGAGAGGCATGCTAAATATCTATGCTCTAGCTTGAAGGGGATGCTGAGTGGGTATGTGGGTTTGTATTGTAAGAGCAATGGCCATAAGGCCCAAGGCCCACTACGATTTTCAATATTGTTTAATAAGGAGAAGTTAGAAATCTCATATCTTTAGCTTTTCTCTTTCTTTAACCTCTTATCGTTTTCTAAAAAATAAATTCACCAATTAGGCACTTGGAACTTGAGAAAAATAACTCTGAATTATCTCACTTAGAGTGCAAAACCTTCAAATTTGGCATATGGTATGTTACAGTATGCAGTGGTACTTAACAAATGACCTAAATTTCTAATGCGTGTGCCATCAGTGAGAGCCACTTTCATGTGGGGCTGCGTTCTATCAAACCCCATGATGTTGATGATCTATGGTTAGCATAATCCGGCCTGAATCTAGCAACATTGGATTGGAGGGATGTGGATTGGACTTGAGCTCGATTTACAAGCAGCTTAATGACTAACTAGATGGAGCTGACATTGAAGCTACCTAGGATTTTGAATGGAGGAAAAAATAACTAAAATAAATAATCTGTAAAAAATTATATAAAAAAATTAAAATACCTTTGAGGCGGGGTGAATCTTCGATGGATGAATAGATGAAATAGTAGAAATCGATCGTCATTTGCCCGGTGGAAAATGTGCGAGAGGGATTGTGAGAGATTGGGGAAAGAGGGCCTCCGATCTTCAGAAGAAAAAACCCCTCTTTTTCTTTCGTTTTGATGAAATCCATCTCGAAAAGGAAATAATTTGAAATTAGAAACGAAGGGAGGAGAAATCTCTGAAAAATCACCGCAAACCGAAAATGGCAAGTGCCGTTCGTGGTGCCGTTGCCGTTAGGGAAGACGGCGGAGAGTTTTTCTCGTGGTGCTGTTGCCGTTAGGGAAGACGGCAGAGATTTTTTTTTTCTTTTTTTTATTAATACGAAACGGAAACGGATTCGCTGTCCTACGTGGCAGGCGTGATGAGGTGGCCCAATGAGATTGCGCGAGGCAAAGACTCTCTACCTCCCGGAGGCAGAGGATCCGGACTCTTTGCATTAAAATACATACAGAAATGGCCGATTCCATAATGCATTCATGACGCCAGTTGGTACATCAAAGAGCCCACATTCAAACAAATAAATAAATAAGGAATGTAGGTGAGTATATACATGGATGTATGTCCATCTATATATGTATGCAGGGGTGGAAGTAGGCGTATGGACAAGAGTATACTGTAAGAAAGAGCAGTTGGTAGAACTTAATAGTGCAAATCTTGCCATCCTCACGACCGTACGAGTACTTGCACGTGCCAATTTCATTATTATTATTATTTTTTTTTCTTGACTAGACTATGCATGATGTGCATTTGCCACGGCTTAGTAGACTATGGCAACCATCGACCATTAAAGAGACATGCGTATACATATGAATGAAGCCCGTCCAAATAATTTTCTCACTGTGGACAGGAATCTGCAATAATACAACGGTCCCAATCACCTAAAATCATACAAGGGTTCCAAATTCAACTGGCTAATTTAAACGGTGGAGATCGTCCCGACTTTGCGAATTTGGTCGGTACTCCCTTTCACAACAGGGTTCACAATCTGGACTGTCAATGGATTGACGTATGTGTGTTGGATGTACGGTGGATGAGTATGTGGCAAAAGCATATATACTTTTGACCTAAAATCTCATTAGGGTGGTTAGGGAAAACAAGGAGATAGTTTGCTTAAAGGGAAATGATGTGGGGCTAGTGGTAGGAGCTTTGAATTGGGTGTGATGTCATTTATCGAGTTTGGACCATATATCGTGGAAAACCAAAAATCATCAGTAAGTACGGATCCATGGAACCTGCTCAATCTCTTTCTACAGTGAAAAACGACCAAATAGCCACTGACATGATAATCACCGATCGGAATAGCCTACACCGCCTGCTTTACACACTACGTAGGACAATCTGTGTTTGTTAGGGCCCACCAAGTTTTTTATGTGAAATCCACTCCATCCATCAGGTCATAACCCTTTCATTCAGTGTATATATCAAGAATTGGCAAGGTGAAAAAACTCATATGGGCCACACCAATGGGAAGTGTAAAATTGCACTTAAAAACCTTTGAGTTCATGTGTTGCTGCCCATTTGAATTTTGGATGGGATTGATTTTTGTATATTCCATTCATCCAGGTGATTCAAACCTGCTGAATGGATTTGATGAAAGATACGCATGATAGTGACCCCACACGCAAACTTATGGTGGGTGTCCCATCCATCTTGTTCCCTGTGTTGTGTCCCACCTGGGTTGTGGATCCTGATGGTTTCTTTCCCTGGGTCCTGACATCTTGGAGTCCACCTGATGGATGGAGTGGATTTCACATTTACAGTATGGTGAGCCCCAAATAGCTTGGGTACTATCCAGGCCTAGAATAAAACAAGTGTTGCAGGGGATTCCCATATGTTTTGCTGTCACCACCAATATTATCGGTTGGGTTGAAAGAAGAGTAATGATAACGCTATCATCCAAGTAAACGTATGTAATTAACAACTCTTTGTGAAACAAACAATGGTGGCCCGAAGCTTGTATGTACTGTTTAGGTTCAGTTTATACAAGTTGGAATAAGTGGAATCAAGGTTTAATGATCCAAATCGCTAGTATGGTGGGGCTCACAGAGGATGGCAGATTCACCAAAAACAATCCAGATTGGTAGCTATAAAATATTTGGCCTTCTTTACCGAACATGTATTGGCTTCATCAACTATCAATTTGTCAGCACTTGTTAAAGGCTTTGAATTCTGGGGGAATTTTTGATGCGTGGGCCATCCACAGTGTGGCTCATAATATCAACACTTTAGATCATAGAACTATGGGCCCAACAAATTATACAAATAGAGGAAGGATCCAATGCATGCGAATCACATGGTAAAAGATCTCATTGCACCAATGACCTCGTCCAGTGAGTATCTTATAATTGTATTTATTTTTACCATACCTCCGAGGTGGGGCCCACCCAATGTATGAAAGTCAGCGTATATAGCCTATCTTTATTTATTTATTTATTTATTTATTTTACACAGAGAAGGAACTGATAAGGTTGATCAAAGTCTTCGTGGGAATAATATTTATTCCAAATCCATAGAGTTCTCGGGACTCCTCAAAGAAACTCTTTGAATTTATGAGAGAAGAAATAAATTCTAATAAAATAGAAAATAAATTAATTCATGATAAAAATGAATTTACAATCCTTTAACTAATGTTATCAAACCTAAGAAGAAATTTCATAATCAAACCACAACTCAAACTTCCTAAAAACATGATTTACATTTCTACTAGACTTCATGGTTTTCAGCCAAAAATAATTAGTGTCCATGTGACCTAACCATGTTATTCTCCTAATTTTTCTAATCCCTTTTCATGTTGGGCATGACGCCTAAAACTCAAAATGATCAAAAGTTATAATCGAATTAAAAGTTATTTTTTTATAGTAAAAATGAAAATAAAATGAACTTTTAACCATTGATTTGATGGAATCTCACAAATCTAGCATAGCCAATCTAGTGTAGTGTGAAAAGATTATTTATTACTAATATCCTCATATCCTCGCACACCTACTGACTGCTTGTTTGGATACTATCAGATAAGTTACCTTTTAACTAACTTTAAGTATTCATTAAGTTATTTTTTACCATTAAAATGTTGGCCCTTAATGATGAATGACTCACATTCAAGGTGTGGAGCCCACACAGTGAATAGTCTGCATCAAAGGTGTGCCCCACCTGATAGACCGTGAATATGAGAATACACCAAACAAACCTGAGTGAAACAAAATATGCCTTTTTTTTACACTTTTAACTGACAATTACTTTGTTTATCAATAACTAGTAAATTATCTAAAGTAACTTCCAATCCAAACGCTCCCTCAAGTGGCCCATCTTTATCTTTGGGTGGTAACCTGTACACGATGACATTCAGTTGATGGACGGCTTGGATATTTAGCCTATCTTCCATATGGCGTAGCTGGTGACTTGTGCATAATTAGCTTAATTATGCACTTCTAACATCTCGCAATATTGTCGTGGAATTTTGCTTAAACGATATTATTGTGTTAATATCATGTGATTTTTCAAAATCGCATGGTTTTTTGTTTATTTTATTTTATTTTATTTTGCGATTTTTACGGAGATTTTAGTGGAAATTTTAACAAGCTAAAATAATTCAGTTTACAGTTGTATATTCAATTGTTTAAAATTACTAAATAATATGGCGAGAAAAACGTGAAACCTGAAAATATCATGAAAAATTCCGGGCAGAGAGGACCGTTTAAAACTTTTTTTTTTTTTTTTTTTTTTAATCTGGAAATAAAATGACTCCACTTCGTCAACACTCTATAGTTAAGGTCGACCGACACATGGACCCTCGTCCATGGCTTGGGTATTTTGGGTATTTCATCTCTTAAGAACTGTTTAATAAATGGCCTACATTTTGAACGGTACACACGAGCTTTTGATTTTGACATGTTCAATAATCCAGGTCGTTGGTCTGTTGTACCCTGCAGGAGTTGAACTACTCCTCAAAGTTATTCTAGACAGGACAATATAAAAATTTCATCTGTAGTCTACAATAGACGGTCAAGATGAGAGAAATCCAACAATATACAACAACCGTCGAGTGAGAAAGGTCAAAATATTGGTGGCTGATATCTTCCAATCTTGGTGATTTTTGGAGCATTACTCATCCATTGTGGGACTCAACAGACCAATGGATTGGATTACTAGCAATAGACCCCGTTTGTCAAAATTGAAAACCCATCTATATTGTGTGGGAATCCTATCATATAATTCTTGACCATGAAAATGAAATCCATAATCTCATCACCTAATCAACCAAACATTCTCTATATAAACATCCAGACTCCACCAGTAGTAACACGAAACTCTTTAGAGAGAGAGAGAGAGAGAGAGAGAGAGAGAGATATGGCTCTTCTTCAAGCATCAGGTCCCATGGCTGCATTGCTTCTTGTATTGAGTACCATGTTCCTCTTCCCTAAGCTCGGACATGCCGAGCATGCAGGCATTACCAGGCACTACAAGTTCGACGTATGTCCTACCCCGTTACTCGCCATGCATGTTCAGCTAATTGCATTTATTATGTTCTTCTCTTATGTTTTTGAACTGTTTGTTGGCAGATTCAATTGCAGAATGTGACGCGGCTATGCCACACAAAGAGCATCGTGACCGTCAATGGCCAGTTTCCAGGGCCGAAGATCGTAGCCAGAGAAGGTGATAGGGTCGTTGTTAAGGTGGTTAACCATGTTCAGAATAATATCACCCTGCATTGGTATGGAACCATCTTACAACTTTAATATCCGTTTTCTTATGGGAAATGATATGATCAGATGCCCAACTAATGATGTGGGGCCACGTTTGTTAGAAACCCTTCTGGTATCAGTGACATAGGTCCCACCTTTGTTAGTCACCTTCTTATGTTGGGCCCACCTACATGCCAACCTCCCTTCAGATTATCCCATGGATGTGCATCCACCATTCTCTTATAATTTATGAGAATAGAAGCCATTGATGAGGTGTAACAATGCAAGGGGAATGATACGATGGACTAGTCTCTAATCCAGACCATTCATCTACCTTGTCACACCACACATTAGAAATAGCCTGTAAATCGACGTGGGTCCCACCATGTTATGACCAACATGATCTACCACAAGTAGGAAAAACACATAACTCCATAACCATAAGGAGATTACGATTAGAATATATACTTGTGTATTAACCCAAAATGCATTTGATTTGGATTGTTTGATATGGTGGATTTGAGAACAGGCATGGAGTTCGACAACTCAGGAGTGGATGGGCAGATGGACCTGCATACGTGACCCAGTGCCCCATTCAAACTGGCCAAACCTACGTCTACAACTTCACCATTATTGGCCAACGGGGTACCCTCTTTTGGCATGCACACATCTCATGGATGAGATCGACCCTCTACGGTCCCATCGTGATCCTCCCCAAGCGCGGCGTCCCTTACCCATTCATCAAACCATACAAGGAAGTCCCGATCATCTTCGGTAATCACTACCACAAAATCTTAAGATTATACAGCCTAAATACAATAAATCAAGATAATTAAAACAAATATGAATCCGAATTGCAGGTGAGTGGTTTAATGCAGACACTGAGGCCATCATCACGCAAGCTTTACAGATGGGAGGCGGCCCGAACGTATCGGATGCATACACTATCAACGGCCTCCCTGGTCCCTTGTACAACTGCTCAGCAAAAGGTTGTTCTACTTCCCATGTGGCCCATTTACAATTCCAGCTCAACCCAATCTCATGCTAACCCATTTCTCTCACTTTTCTTCTGGTTGCATGGTGTGGTGCAGATACATTTAGGCTAAGTGTGAAGCCTGGGAAGACGTATCTTCTCCGTCTGATCAACGCTGCACTCAATGATGAGCTCTTCTTCAGCATCGCCAATCACACCCTCACCATCGTCGACGTCGACGCCATCTATGTTAAGCCGTTTGACACTGACATCCTCCTCATCACACCAGGCCAAACCACAAACGTCCTCCTCAAGACCAAACCCCATTACCCAAATGCTACTTTCTTAATGTCGGCCCGGCCATACGCGACAGGCAACGGTACATTTGACAACACCACCACCGTCGGAATACTCGAATACCAAAAATCCAATTCATCTCATCCATCCAATGTTACCGGCATTAGAAACATCCCAGTCTTTAAGCCATCCCTTCCAGCACTAAATGACACAGCCTTCGCCACTAACTACACCAATAGACTGCGTAGCCTGGCCAATGCACAATTCCCCGCCAATGTCCCTCAGACCGTTGATAGGCGGTTCTTCTTCACGGTCGGCCTTGGGACCCAGCCATGCCCCAAGAACCAAACCTGCCAAGGGCCCAACGGCACCAAGTTCGCCGCATCTGTCAACAACGTCTCGTTTGTCCAGCCCACCACAGCCCTCCTCCAGGCCCACTTCTTCGGGCAATCCAACGGCGTGTACAACACCAACTTCCCAAATAACCCTCTAATCCCATTTAATTACACGGGTACCCCTCCGAACAACACGATGGTCAGCAATGGCACTAAGGTGGTGGTGCTTCCATTCAATGCGAGCATTGAGCTAGTGATGCAGGACACTAGCATTCTCGGAGCGGAGAGTCACCCTCTCCATCTCCATGGTTTCAATTTCTTCGTTGTCGGGCAAGGCTTCGGAAACTACAACCCCAACAAGGATCCCTCTAACTTCAATCTCATCGACCCTGTCGAGAGAAACACCGTCGGAGTTCCGTCGGGCGGTTGGGTCGCCATCCGCTTCCAAGCAGACAATCCAGGTCAGTAATGTATCTAAAACGCACCTGGTCAGTAATTTTGAAATGGGCTTTCGGAATTTCTCATTTTCAAATGTTCGCTTGATTCCCGCCAAATGTGCGCAGCAACTCTCAGTACTCACTGTGTGTATTGAGTTTGTATTCTCACGAATCATGGCTTATTGTATCTCATCAATAAGGGTGTCCTTATGTGGTGATTCTTGCAAGTGGAGCCCAGGTTTACTCGATCCAAACCGTCCAATCCGATATTACCATTGTGGATACGTAATCCGTAGAGAATATCCGAAATTAGAAGATCCTGACCCTTTGATCAGTGACCTACAAATAGACGGTTGATTAAAATACAGCAAAGGTCCAGAAAGAAAGCCAGATTTTGTATGATTCGTTTCTACGAAGCAGGAGTATTTTTACGAATATCCACCATGCATGGCGGGGCCCACGAATTTGACGGTTCTGATCATCTATCAGAGGGCTCCACTTGAACCAAATGGACGCAACATGGCACTCTTCACGTTCAGATACTTTCTTTCATATAAGGATAATCTAATATGTAATTTTATGCTGACATGGCATGATGGTTGACGTGGCAACAGGTGTATGGTTCATGCACTGCCACCTGGAAGTCCACACCAGCTGGGGCCTGAAGATGGCGTGGGTCGTTTTGGACGGGAAGTTACCCAATCAGAAGCTGCCACCTCCACCTTCCGATCTTCCCAAGTGTTGACCTTGGACGTCTGCCGTGGCGGGCTTCATTTCGTTTTGGAGTGTGGCCCACTTTCTTCGATTTCATATTTAATTTCATTCTGATTTTTTTTTTTTTTTTGAAAGATCGATGGAGTAGTTTTGTATTATCAGAATTGAGTTTCTATAGGTGGCATCAATAAGATCAACGGTTTCGATTTCATCATCAGCTTATCATCATCCTACATTTTGCATTTATAGCCGTTTAAAAATGAGTTGGTAATCCATGATGGTCTCTGGATGACCGTCCACTATTGATAGTCCACTAACAAGAAATAGCCTCGATCAGACCGTCTAAACCATATAATAAATGACCTGTTTCTACTTGTGGACACACAGAATGAATGGTTCGAATCATCACACCCAGATCCCTAGCTCAATGGTAGACTTAGTGAACGATACCTCGTTTCAACACCGAGGTCTTGGCATCGATTCCCTAGTGGGGGTGGCTGACAGCAAAGTGTGATATGCCACTGTACTGACAAGCTAAAAAAAAAAAAAACGGTTCGAATGATCCATCTATTATTAGTCAATTTCGTGTTATAATTGTACAACGTGTTCAATCAGTACAGTGATACGAGTAGTCTCACACGCATTTAAGGGCCTATTTGAATTCGTGTATAAGGGTGTATTGTATTGTATTAGGCTACTGTTCATGTATACGTTCGAGCATTTTCAGAATACATCCAAATCAACATGCCATTAACCAATGTTTGGATAGAAGGTATTGTTCAGAATACATTCAAATCAACATGCCATTAACCAATGTTTGGATAGGAGGTATTGTTCAGGCAAGTATACAATTTCTTGTACAGATTAATGTTTAGAAACGACATATAAGGGCTGTATATTGTATATACGTATAAATATTGATAACACATGTACGACTGTGGCCTTTTTTAAGTTCTCAACTGTTTCGATTCCAGGTGGGGCCCATTGTCATGTTTTTTTATTATTAATCATACCCGTCCATCATGTTCTGATTGAATAATCCTAGCCATTTATCCATTGTGACCAACTTAGATTGACATGTTTAATGGTATGGATGACATCTAAAATGGCACGGAGTCTTAAAATGTTCTCACGGAATAGATAGACGAGGAGAATTATTCACATACTATACTGTGGGCCCCACCTGGGTTACCAACGCAAGAACTTCCTGCGAAAGGCGTCGGTTATTGTTGCACGCATCCTATCCGAAGAGGTGATGTGGGTCCCACGATGGGTATGGCGCTCATCCACGCTGTCCATCAACGCCGTCCATCTGGTTAGCGAATGCCCGATTCGCAGCCTGCGACGTGGTAAGAAGTGTATCGTGCCCATTGTATTCTAAAATAAGCCTTTCGGAAGGGAAGTTTCTCAGCTGAATGCCCACATGCAGAAAGTCAGAGATGATCTACGCAGCTGCTGGCGTAGAAATCTTACGTCCTCCTCATATAAAAAATTCTCTGCAAACCACTGATTGTCTATCGCAGGCAAATTCAACGCCTTGAATAGGCTGTACTGACGACAACAAAGTCATCTAACAATACACTACTGTCGCTGCGAATTTTTAAATTAATGATGTATTCGTGCGCGTGGTGTTCCACTGATCCCAACTCCTAACTAAACATCATATATTGTATTTCAAGCCCTTTAATACGATACAATACACTCTTATACGCGAATCCAAAAATGGTGATCGAGTACCATGTCTAGCATATTTGAAGGCTGTCAAGCTTACGTAAATGGAGGATGCATTCTCTGTACTGACATCGTATGTGGCATGTGGCAAGCATGGGAGGCATGCCAGCCTAAATAATATTTATAGTTTCATAATGTGCACAAATGTTCTTAAAGTCTACTTACTCATTGTACTAGCATCAATGGATGTTGTTTCGAATTAATGGGACATGGAAAGGTGTACAAGTCATTCTAAGTCGTTGAAATAAGTGTCTCACTAGGAGATTTATATTTTAGGAGATTTATATTTAGACACAACCATCTTATGATCAGACATGTTGATTAACAAGGAAAGCCTTAACTCATATTAATGGTCACCGAGCGTCGATCGAGTCTGCAACTATACGGATATGAGTAGGGCAATTATCTCGATCATTGTCCTAAATTTGGTTATCATTGTCTGAAAGCTATAACTTCGACAAAGAGTGAATGGTGCAAATTTCACTTAAATTCATGTTATCACTTAAGGCACTTGCACATTCCATGCACTCGACTTGCAAGTTAAAGTTGAGCTATCTTAAACACTATCTTTGCTTAATATCTATAATAGATCTCAAGCCTGGCAAGACAGACGTTATTCTATAGCTTCAAGTCTAATGGACCACCAATGTGTAGTTTGGACTTAATTTGGTTAATATGAGCATTTTTGGGATAAGTTAACCCTTGGGATTTCTCGTGGGCATCGGTTAATGTTAGGATTAGCTAAGTTCACGATGCTACATATACGCGATTAGCAGAAATGGGCGTCCGACTCTAATTATCCTAAATTCATCAATTCTGACCTAATTAAGGCATTAATTAGTTGAACTAGTGCGGCTCTCTAACTATTCCGACCTAATTTTATAAGACGCTACAAAATTTATCTTGAGTATAGTGTAGTACTCTTATTATTCATTCCATTGTCAAATCTCATACCAAAATCCTTATTGGAATGAGGAATTGCACAACTTTCTAATATGACACTTGTCTTGGAGAGAGCAGTCTCATGGAGAGATATGGAAAGCATTCTGTGGAGGATTTGGAAATGGAGCAAATAAAAGCGAGCACGTTTATTCAAAATAATGAGTGGCAAGTCTCTCATTAGCTAATTGTGAAATTTTTTCCAATATGAGACAGATTATTGTTTTAACTACTAAGGATGAAATTATATGGACCCTTTTTCCAAATGGCTTTATTTACTTTATCTCAATAGTGCAGGCTTGTTTATTGGGGGAGAAGCTTTCTCCTTGACTTAGTCTGCTTTAAAGGAAACATCTCCAACTACTTTATAACGACTTGGATGTTTTTTCTCAAACGGCTTATATCCAAGGACATCCTAATAAGATTAAATAACATCTCTAATAGCTAATGTCATTAATTTGCATTTGCTCCTTGAAAATCATTTAACATATTTCCTTTTTATGCCCTTATGTCTCATGGGTTTGGCCATGTACCATAGTTTTTTCATTTCTACCATCTCTTCTCCTACTATTATTCAAGCCATTGCTAATCTTGTTCAAAATAGTATAAAATTTGTTACCAATTTTATGAGTAGGTTTTTCTACCTTACCCTTGCTTAGCATATCTAGAAGGAAAGAAATAACCAGATCTTCAAAAAATTATCTCTTCCAAAAGAGATCACTATTAGATATATTCTAGAGGAGGTGAGATCTCAAGCTCTATTCCTTTTTTGCCCTTTTATTGCTACAGTCGCTATAGCCCATATTTCAGCCACCTGAAATTTCTCAACATCTCTTCTTCCTATTCCCAAGCATTACCCAACCCCTCAGTTGAAGGCCTTACCAAATCACCATGGACCTACTTGGTCAATATCAAACACTGAAGTTAGAGAATCTAAGATTAGTTTCATGTGTTTTTCTCCTTCCTCCAAGGTTATCTAGGGCGTTATTTTGAACGTGGACAGTCCAGGATTTGGTGATAAGAGCTTGCTTATCATTCTTTTTTCACCTAGAATTATTTCTCTTATTTTAAGATTTCTCATTAAAGTGGATAATAAGGACTGCCCCCATGTAATTTTGAAGCCCAAGTCTTCCCTTCGGAGCATTAGACTCTTCTCTCAAAATATGAGATCCCTAATTAATGAGCGTTTAGGTGAGGTGACGATAATTAATAAGCAGGGGAAAGCGCTTATTGTTAAGCATGCTAATGACCTGTCCAGTCCGTTCGCTCGCATTATCTCGAAGATCAAGTTTACCTCAATGCTTTAAGCTTGGTTGCTCTTTCTCTCATGCTCTTATTTTTCTCCTTGGCCTCGGGTGTTGGGCTCTTTCTCTCACTCAATGTGTTGGCTTCTTCCTGACCCGAAGTGTGGGCATTCTTTTTCTTTTCTTTTTTAATCCTTAACCCGAAGTGTGGGCCACCTCTTGTAATTTTGGATTACATGCCCATTTTAGAGGAAATAAAGAGCTCTTATCATTAGAAAAAAAAAATACACACACACACACAGAGAGAGAGAGAGAGAGAGAGAGAGAGAGATGGGATTGCTCACATATCTTGAACCATACGCAGATCTAATAATGCATGACACTCATCCAAGAGATAGGATCATACTAGATGATAAATTGCTCTAATCATTTCTACATGCTTCACTACATAGTGTTGTATTTGATGTCTTTAATCAAGTTTGATGTTTCCTTTTTTCGTTTGAGATTCTTCTCAGTTTCCTTTTCTGTTTGAGATTCTTCCCAAGGCTATATATGTGGGTGTAAACGAGATTAAAAAATAATTCCTACGAGTTTTCAAATTCGTCCAAGGGGTTCAAAGGGTGTAGCAAGAATGAGATTCGAGGTTGTTCGGATCGGGTAAGCTCTTTCTCTTTGTAATTTTTACTTTCATAATGTTCATCTGTTGCTTTATGATGTAGTTTTTTTACCGCAAGGGTTTTTTCTACGTTAAAATCATTGTGTTCTCTTGGTGCTTGGTTTGAGCGATTAGATTGCTTTCTGAGATTCATCTTTGTGCTTCAGCGGTCCCCTAACAAGTGGTATCAGAGGCATCGTTGGGGCGCAGACTTGAATCTGAAAGTGAGTATTAGTGGTTGACAATCCTAAGTTTGATGTTGAGAAATACTCCGGGAAAAATAATTTTGAATTATGGAAGGTCAAGACCCTAAACCCTATTCAGCAAGGATTGGATGAGGTCCTTGAGAAGCGATTCGAATCTATATATGATGATGAATGGAAGAAACTGGATAAGAAAATGAAATCTTCAATCCATTTGTACTTAACAGATGAAGTTCTCTATAATGTCTTGAGGAAGAAAACCGCAACAAGTTTGTGGGCAAAGTCAGAGGACATTAGTGGTAATAAGTCCCTTGAAAATCATTTACACTTGAAGCTACAACTGTTCAACTTTAAGATAACAATGGGAGGAGATGTTGAAGCCCACATTAGTAATTTTAACAAGATGATGCAAATTGTTGGATGTGGAGGTAACGGTCGATGAAGAAGATCAGGCATGTATTTTGTTGAATTCTCTCCCTGTTTTATATGAGTCTTTTAAAGATACCTTGTGCACCGATAACATGACCATTAGTGTTGATACCATTATCTCAGCCCTTCAGGGAAAGGTAATAAGAAAGAAAAACGGTAGCATGATGGCCTCTATCGATACTTTATTTATGAGATGTATAAATTCTGAGCGGGACATAGGATCCTCTAGATCAAAATCCAAATCCAATGGCAAGGGTAAGGGAAAGTTAAAGTGTTGAAATTGTGGGATGTCAGGGCACATTAAGAAGGATTATACTAATCCTAAAGCAAAGAAAGAGAATACAGAGTCTTCTTCCAGAGAGGACAATACTGTCATGTCTGATGAAGAGACAAGTGGAGGTGATATGTTTTCTGTGTCTATGATCAGACACATATACGATGAGCATAGAGACAAGTGGATTCTTGACACAAGAGCTTCATGTCACATGACTCCTCATCAGAGTTGGTTTGTCAGTTACAGGGAGTGCTATGGTGGACAGGTATTTATGGGAAATAACAATGCTTGTAACGTTGTAGCTATTAGTACTGTCTGTATCAAGATGTTTGATGGAATGAAGCGTACCTTAACTGAGGTGAGGCATGTTCCTGACATGAATAAGAATTTGATTTCTCTCGGTACAATCGAAGCAATAAGGTGCAAGTTTATCGGTTTTAATGCAGCCCTTAAAGTTTCAAAAGGGGAGCTAGTAGTCATAAGAGCACAGAGGCACGAAAATCTTTACAGGTTAATCAGGAGCACTTCAACAAGTGGAGCTGCAGCGGCTATAATGGATTCCACGTTTGCACGTATGTGGCATGCACGTTTGGACCAAATGAGCGAGCTGGGCATGAAATACTTTCTGATCGTTGTTTAATTCATAATTTTAAAAGTCTTGATTTAAATATATGTGAGCATTGTATATATGGTAAACAATATAAGTTATCTTTCAAATCTGAAAAACATGCGTGTAAGGGTGTGCATGACTATATGCATTCTGATGTACGAGGGCTGTCACATGTGGTTTCTGCTGGAGGGTCATCATGCTTTGTCACATTCATTTACGACTACTCCCAGAAAGTTTGGATTTATTTCATGAAACATAAATTCAAGGTTTTCACCAATTTCAAATAATGGAAGGCCCTAGTGGAAAAACATCCAGGGCGAAAGGTAAAGGTATTAAGGATAGCTAATGACAGTGATTTTACTTTAGGTGAATTTAATCAATTTCGTAAGGATGAAGGGATCATTATGCACAACACAGTGGGCCACACACTTGAGCAAAACGGTGTAGCTGAGCGGATAAATTGGACTCTCTTAGAGAGAGCCCGATCCATGAGTAGTAATGCTGGGTTGGGCAATGACCTATGGAGTGAGGCCGTTAACATGGCCTACTATTTGGTGAACCAGTCTCCTTTTACATCTATTGAATGTAAATTCTAGAGAAAGTATGAAGTGGTCATAAAGTGGACTACTTAAATTTACGTATTTTTTGTTATGAAGCTTACTCTCATGTACCATCGGTTAAGAGAGATAAGCTATACCATAGAGCTAAAAAGTATATCTTTTGTCGACTATGGTGATGATGTAAAGGGATACAGGCTGTATGACCGAGTCACACGGAAAATCGTTATTAGTAGGGATATCAAATTCGACGAAGGCTCCCTATTACACAAGAATGATCAAGATGAGTAATAAGAACTAAAAAGGTTGGTCGTAGATGTTCAGATTGACACCGGTGATACTCAGGTTGAGACAAATGCACAGATAGAGGTACATGAAGAGGTAGAGTAGCCACCTAGGAGAAATCCGTCCCGAGTTCGCAGACTACTGGCAAGATACAGGGATGACTCTAATATCGCATATGCCCTCATTACAAATGAGGGGGACATGTCTACTATTTAGGAGGTTCTTGATAAGCCTGATGCAGACAAAGTGGAAGGTGGCAATTGATGATGAGATGGACTCTTTGTATAAGAACAATATAAATGAGTTGATGGAGCTTCTAGTGGGCCGAAAAGTAATTAGATGTAAGTAAATCTTTAAGAATAAATATGATAGATACAAAGCAAAGTTGGTAGCGAAGGGTTACGCTCAAAGAGAATGCATTGACTTCACAGAGATATTCGCGCTGGTTGTAAAGCAAGTGTCTATTAGATTCATGTTGGTACTGCTTACCTCTATTAGATTCATGTTGGCACTGGTTGCCCAATACGATCTCGAGCTGGAATAAATGGACATGAAGACTGCATTCCTGCACGGGGAATTGAAAGAGTAAATCTACATGAAGAAACCAAAAGGCTACGAAGTTAAAGGGGTAGAGAGCAAAGTTTGCAGGTTAATGAAGTCATTGTACGGCTTGAAACAGTCGTCTAGGGAGTGGTTTAAAAAATAACTCTTTCATGTTGAGTAAAAAATTTACTAGGAGTGAATACGATCATTACGTCTATTACAAGATACTGAGTGATGACAAGTTCATCATCCTGGTATTGTATGTTGATGATAAGTTGATAATCAGTCATGACATGTCTGATTTTGATGGTACTGAAGACTCAGTTATTCGGGATATTCGAGATGAAATGCAAGGAGAGTTCTTTACATAGATATTCATAGAGACAGAAAGAGGAGCAGACTTTGGTTATTACAGGTAGAATACCTTGAGAAGGTGTTGATCAAGTATGAGATTAACACGAAAAATTCGGTGAGCGTTCCCGGCCCACGCGGCTCACTTCAAACTTTCTTCAGAACAATGTTCTAAATCAAATGAGAAAAAGCAGAATATGTTTCATGTGCCTTATTCGAATGTTGTGAGCAGTTTAATGTATGTCATGATCTATACGAGACAGGATATTTCACAGGCAGTAGGTGTTGTGAGTAGATACATGTCAAACCCCGGCAAGCAACATTAGGAAGCGGTAAAATGGCTACTTCAAGACATTCGAGGTATTAAGGATTACGTCTTAACTTTTAAAAAGACATGGGCAAAATTAGTAAGGTATGTGGATTTAGACTACATAGGCAATGTAGATTCCAGAAAGTCAACTTTAGGATACTCGTTTATGCTAGCAGGTGGAGCAATCAGTTAGATGTTGAAACTTTAGTCTGTGGTGGCTCTTTCCATAATAAAAGCAGAGTATATGACAGTGACAGAAGCGTTTAAGAAAGGTGTTTGGTTGAGAGACATGATAACTCAGTTGGTACTTTAGTAGAAGGTCGTGCCAGTTAATTGTGACAGTGAGAGCGCTATCAATTTGCCTAAAAACTATGTTTATCATTCACGTATTAAACACATTGATATTCGTCATCATTTTATCCGATAAGTACTTGATGAAGGAGGCGTGACTCTAGAAAAGATTCACACCAGCATGAACCCAGTGGACATGCTCACTAAGGTGGTTCCTACAGAGAAGTTCAAGTTCTATGCGACTTCTCTAGGTTTAGCAAAAGCATAAAAGGAGGACGGAGTGTGTACGTAAAGCAATGATGGAGCTATGATCCAAGCAGAGATGAGAGAAGAGGACAAGAAGCTTCATGTTTGATGATTGAAGACATGGTAGAGATTGTTGTATTTGATATCTTTAATTAAGTTTTATGTTTCATTTTTCGTTTGGGATTCTTCCTAGTTTCCTTTTCCGTCTGGGATTCTTTCGAAGGCTATATATATATATATATATATATATATATATATATATATATATATATATATATATATATATATATATATATATATATATATATATATATAGGTGTAAAAGGGATTAGAAAATAATTCCTAGGAGTTTTCAAACTCATCCAAAGGGTTCAAATGGTGTAGCAAGGGTGAGATTCGAGGTTGTTTAAATCGAGTAAGCTCTTTCTCTTTGTTATTTTTTCTTTCATAGTGTTCAATTTGTCGCTTTGTGACATGATTTTTTTTCCGCAAGGGTTTTTTCCACGTTAAAATTGTTGTGTTCTCTTGGTGCTTGGTTTATGCGATTGGATTACTCTTCTAGATTCATCTCTGTGTGCTTCTATGGTCCCCCAACACATTGTAGATGCCCTTGGCTTACTTTCTCATCAATTCTCTCTCAAGCATGTGCTTAGAAATGAGTAGCTCTATATGTTTTTTAACTTTGATGGAGAGAGTCAAAAGTTTCTCTTATTTGTAATCCTTGTACCATTGTAAAAAACAAATCCTACATGAATTTTCTTCCTGCACAGGTTAGTTATTCCTAACGGGAATTTTCATTTTCATGATTTAGCTTGAAAATTTAGAGTCTAGGATTTTATTTTATTTAAATAATAATAAAAAAAAAGCTAAAGTAACCGTATGTGCATGCAATGCAAGTACATTTTAAAAATATTTAAAGACATGGGTATGTCTGGCTCAAAATTTTCTACTTCTCCCATAAAGCAAAACTTAAAGTTGGCATCAACCGACGAAGACTTGTTAGCTGATACTACTTCATACTGTTGCCTCGTCGAATGTCATATTTACTTAATAATCACCTAGCCAGATATATTTTACTCTATCCAGATTTTGAACCAATTTATACATCAACTAAGAAAACTAAAATTTGACGCTATTTTACAGGTGTTACACTACCTTAAAAGAACACTTAACCAAGAGATTTTGAAGTTATCCACAAGCTAGCTCCAATTATTTGCCTATTGTAATTCTAACCGGATATATTGATTATTGCATATTCTTAAGGATAGTCCAATTTTTTATAAAATAAAGAAACAAAATACTATTTCACAATCATCTGTCAAGGCATAATTTAGTTTAATGATGGTTGCTTCTTATAAACTTACTTGGCTTAAGTACCTACTAGCAAATTTATACAACCCTCACAAGGACCCAATAATTTTTACATTACGACAATCAAATTGTATTTTATATTGCTAAAATTTAGTTTTTCATGAACAAACAAAACATATTAAACCTGATTCAAAATGGATTAATCAAAACTTGCTATGTTCATGCATCAAATCAATGCGCTGATGTTTTTATAAAGACTTTAGGAACTGAACAATTATATTTCTCATGTCACAAGTGGGGCATTCATAACATTCATGCTCTGACTTGAAGGGGGTATTAAAGATAAGCATTAACTACATCTACCCCACATTTATCCCTTCTCATCTCTAACTATATTTTCAGAGTCGTATTATTTCTTTCTTCTTTTCTTTTACTCTTATCAATCCCATATATCAAGGATTGAATTTTACTATTGTATTCAATAAATACTATTAAATAATGTAAATTGTTATGGGTAAAAATGAACTAGTCAGAAATATGAGGTCGGCTTGGACATCTGTTCACGTCACGTGGTCGGCTAGTTTCAGTCATGATTAAAGAGCTCCTCAACGGCCATAAAACGGTAATCTATTGTGTGAGATTTTCCACCTGACAGCTCTGCCCATTAGGAGATAAAGTAATTCCACTTCCTTTGAAAAAGGGCGAATACCTAGCTCTCCCATGATCCCATCAATTTCTGAGCTCCCGTTTAGATCTCCTAGAGAAGCTTCCGAAGCACGATCCCGTACAGAACCAAACACATCCTACTTGGAGACTTGTGAGGGAGTCCCTACATCGTACGATAATATGAAGATGATGGTCATCCCCGATCTCATTTATGATCTACTAAAGAATGAGCTCGGTCTTAGTGCTCAGACACAACCTTCATGGCTAGGTCAGTAACCTAGTCAAATATTAAAGGAAAGCTTGACCATAGCCCACCAAAGAGCCCAGATCGGGGAACCCCTCCTTAGGACGGCTGTCTAGGTCAGCTCGGATGCTCAACCTCTGTCTCCTACTGCATGTGTTTTCTAACACCGACTACTCAACCTTATCATCACCGATGATTTTGCGAAACGGTTGAGAAACAATGGTTAAACGTATGCCTATAATTTAGAAAGCGTTTCTCTCCACGTAATCGACTCATGACCTATAAATAGAGGCCCCGTCTACAGTGAAAGGTACGCATCAGTAAACCCTCAACAATATTGGATCCAATTTGCTTGATTCTTACTTAGGCATCGATGGGTTCAGGATCTCCATTGTCTTCTTCGTGTGCAGGTACTCGGAGGTCTAGCAATGGTTGACCAAATTTCTACATTAACATAAATGAAAGAAATTAAAATTGCCAAATTCAATCTTTACAAATACTGTGCAAATTATACAAAATATACATATGATTAATCACTAATTGCACTCTAATAGGATAATATGGATATAAAAGCATCTACATGTACATTTATATTTATACATTTGTTATTTTCTATAATAAGGTTTTCTAAAATTGTGTTATATATAAATAAGCTTGTTAAAATGGCAGCCATTATAAGATGATATAACACTTTTCATATATAAGGTCCAGTTTTCTAAATCATGCCAACTTTATTGTACAGGTTATAGTGGTATTTTGTATTAAAATACATTCAGAATTAGCCAATACCATATCATAATTATGACGCCAGTTGGCACATCAAAGAGCCCAAATTCAAATAAATAAATAAATAATGTACGTAAGTATATACATGGATGTATGTCCATTTATGTATGCGTATGTATGCAGGGGAGGAAGTAGGTGTACGGACAAGAGTAGACTGCAAGGAGAGCAGTTGGTACAACCTAATGGTGCAAATCCTGTCATCCTCACGACCGTACGAGTATCCATAACACGTATGCTTGCACGTGTCAATTTTTATCTGTTATTTTTTATCCTGAGAAGACTATGGTGTGCATTTGCCACAGCTTAGCAGACACTGGCAACCACTGACCATTAAAGAGACGTGTATACACATGAAACCATTAAAGAGATATATGGAGCCTCCCCGCTCGGATCTTTTTATTAGCTATTGACAGACTTACTGATGTGATTATACATTGAGTTCCAAGGCTTTGGGGTTAAAGCATGATGTAATTGGATTTGGTGCAGGCTATTGAATCAGAAAGCCAAGAATTAGAGCTAGATCTTTCAAGTCTATGAACTGTGAACACCATGTTTGCCGGCCTTTTTTGGTAAGACAAGTTTCGATAAATTTCTTAGTTTTATTTGTAGAACTTCATGTGATGAAATTCCACTGTGTGGTGTGAGTGCGTGTGGAAAATATATATATATATATATATATATATATATATATATATATATAATAACAACAATACAATTGGTCATTTTCTCTGATTTGATAAAATGAACTCATGAATTTGCTGCTGTAAAAAAAAGAAATATCAATTTGTGAATGTAGTGGCCTACAAAAGTAGGTTGCATCAGGCAGTGCCGGCTAATTCAATTGCATTAATTACTCAGTGAAGTGGAAACAACCAAACTGTAGTTACAATTCAGAATCTTGGGTGAGCGTTTGCAATTCCACTTAGTTTTCCAAATGCATCCTTAGGGAATTAGTGTGCTGAATTGAATAGATAGCAAACTAAACTCAGCAATTTAGTTACAATTCTGTTGTTTATTGATTGTGTTTGCAATTCAAATCACTTGCACATCCAAAGTTTCAAACACAGCCTTAGAGAATCAGTGCACTGAAATGAATCAACACTGAAGTGAACTCAGCAAATTTCATAGTATGAGCATAAGGTTAAACAGAAATATCCACAGCCAAACAATAAATACAATGGCTGATCAATTCCTTTTTCCCTTTGCATTTACAGATTTCCCAACTGAAGTTTGGAAGTAATGAAACATTTTTTTGAGATGTGAATGTCGTAAAGTTATTATTTTCTTTTTCCGACTTCTTGGTGTTCATCTAGTTGGATTATTTTCTATAATAGATTTGTCCAACCTGTTTTAGTTGTTTAAATAATTTGTTGAAAAATATAGAGCTAAGGCGTGTTTATCAGGGAGAGGCATTATTTTATACCTTGTTTGAATTGCTTGATTATAATGCTTTTCTCTAATATTTATTTTCCCTATAAAAGACTGATTGGTCAGTTTAAGGTTGAACACTCTTTTACAAGGTAATTTCTATACCCCACATGCCATTTCATAGTCACATTTATGCTTGAATACCGCTTTTTTCCACCCCCAAATCGATGGATCACATTCCATTCACAACCATGATTTGGTAGTTGGCACTAACACATCCTGTTGGCCTTAGGAATCATGAACACCCAAATGCACCTTTTGTGATTTTCATCAGTATGGCATGGTAGATGTAGAAAGATCAATGTAGACCTGAAATTTTCCAATTTTTTTCCAGGTAAGTTGTTCACTCCCCAAGTATAGGGTTGTGATGTAGTATATAAAAAATTCATATATTTCAGAAAAATGAGAAGATATATATACATATTTTCTTATTTTAATACCCCGACCTTTGAAATGGGACCCGGGGCCTCACCAACCTTGGTGTTTCACTCTTCCCATTGAATCGGGTTCCCTTGAAATGTGGTTATACCACGCACCTTTGTTTCTCCTTCTCATAATTCCAGTGGATTCGACTTTATTTTGTTAATGGACAGTCACTCATTTGCAATTGATACGTCTCTTTCTTTTGCCATTGTCCATCCGCTACTTTCCTCTTCTTTTGCACGCCCGAGTACACTCGTCCCAACAACATGCGTGAATGTGCTGGTTCATCTCATCTCCTTTCTGGTTCATCTCATCTCCTTTCACGATCAGGTTCTCTGAATGGATGGTCATTATCTTCTCCATTGGGTAGTTACATCGTTATCTTTAACCCGTGTAGCACCTATTTTCGGTTAGACACTCCTGTAGCACTTTATAGTACATGCTGGTTTTTAATGGGAGAGCACCATGATGTATGTGATTTCCATCCACGCCATCCACACGTTTTCAAACCTCATGTTAGGGCATAAACCCAAATTAAAATAAAGCATATCAAATCTTAGATGGACCACACTGCAGGAAACAGTGGTGATTGAATACCCACCATTAAAAACTCCCCAACGGAATGGCCCACAGTGGACGGCAGCGTCCGGGCTCTGCTCGGACGCTCGGCCTGTGTAAGATCTGCGCTGGGATGATGGTGGGACCCATGATCAGTGTCGTCTGGGATAAATAAGAGCATTCACATGACTGGACCCACCAGATAGAGATGTATTAGATCACACACGTGTCACTTCAACACGTACAAGGTGGAAAAAGGCTCTACCTCATTCCTTTTGTAAATGGACATGAACTGGATCCAAATAGACCCGACCAAACCTTAACCAGGTCCATCACATGCATCGGACCTTAACCCAACTAGACCCAATTTCAAACCAGGTCTAAAACGTGGACCCGAACCCAAAACCGACCCAATTTCTTAACCAGTCCGATAAATGGGACCTGGAGCCATTAAAATCAGATCGGGTGCATTGGATACACACAGATCCAGGTACCCATTGACAGCCCTATCAGCCGACGATCGCTAGTGCTCTCATCTTCCGGGAGAGGACGGTATCCTGTGATCTTTTTTACTTGATAAAATTTCTATTTATCCCCAAAAAATTGTTTGGTTTGGGTTGAGCTTGACCCAAGTGGGGCTAAAATGAGTCAGACTAGGTCCTGCTTTTAAAGCACTGCTTTATGTGGTCATTATCATCATTATTGTTGTTGTTGTTGCAGAAGGATTTCCTTTTCTTTTCTTATTTGATTTTATTTCTATTTCTGCGAACTGGCTCTATGACAGATCTTTGTTTTTTTATTATTTATTTCAAGAATTTTGTGTGATGGTTTATGGCTATTAGTTGATGGGCCTTTTAGCTGATTGTTCTCATGGTTTCTTAATTATGCAGGTCAGCAACCTTCTCATGTTTTTTTGTTCCTGCTTTTCCTTCTGAATGGGTGAGGTTCAGCTTCCCTCAGATTTTTTTTTTTCTTGGTATCAGCCTTAACAGATTGAAGTCGTGAAGTTAGACACTGAAACCCAGTTGAGATAAACCAAAATGCTTGCACATGCAAGCAAGGAATCTGTGGGACCCTTCTCAAACAATGTCATTGATGTCAGGGAACCATGAAGTACGCTTGTAAAAATTTGCATTATTTTTAAGTATGCTTGTTTCTTATGAAAAAACTTTTAATTTCAACAGGATTTTGCTGACATCTACTTCAGAGGTGTATGATGATCCTCTTGAACATCCCCAAAAGGAGTATTGGGGAAATGTTAACCCAATTGGTATCTTTACTCTTCTTTCTAGCAATCAATTTTCTGGTTTTTTTTTTTTTTTTTCCGTGTGGATGCCTTTCCTTGTTGATTCTTTAATGATTAATTATTAGAATTTGGGATGTAACACTCTCGTGTTGAATGATGTTGCATGTATTGCAGGAGTTAGGAGTTGCTATGATGAAGGGAAGCGTGTAGCAGAGACTCGATGTTTGATTATCACAGGCAACATGGCATAGGTAAAAGATATCACTGTTCCTTGTGTTTCGCAAAAAAATCTCTGATGCTTCTGTTAAGTTGTTTGTGAAATGATATTTCTCTGTTGATATATAAACAAATGTATTGGTTATGTGAAGAATGTGACCTTAATCCTCATGTATGCCCTTGATGTTTGGGTTCGTTCTGTAACAGAAATCCGCATTGCTGGGATTTTCAATACTTATGGGCGACGCATGAATATTGATGATGGGCGAGTTGTCAACCATTTCATAGCTCAAGCACTTCGGTATTCCTAATTCTTTCTTTTTTTCCTTGAGATACATCATTCAATGCATCCACCAAGCCATTACAATAATTAATTGGTCTGGAGAGGGTTTTGCATGTGTAAGGGCCTTAATAACAAGTATGAAAAGCCCCATCCAACCTTGTTAACATTGTTGAGCCGGATATTTTGTTTGGTGGGTCTGCCCAAGCCAGTGAGCCTGATCCTTAGCTTATGGGTCAAGGTTGGCCTAGACCCATGTCTCTTGCTCATGGGCAGGATTCTAACATGCATTCAAAGATATACTGGCCCATCTCGCAACCTTAATTGTTACTGTTTTCACAACTTTGAGAAAAATCAAAACATGGGTTTTGTAACACAACCAGCTTAGTATCTGAGTTCGTGCGTTGTTCTCCTAGTAGAGAGCTAGACCAAGCATATTACCAACAAATTCGGGTGTGGGAGTGGGAAAGTATATGTTTCAAAATGGTTTCAAATATAAACTAGTGGGATGCAGAAGCGTGACTCAAAACAGGAGAGGCGCCTAGTTGGAAGGATGGTGCACCTAAGGTCTTACCCTCAGGTGAGGCTCTAGCCCCGACCCTCTAAAAAAGTAAAAAGAAAAAAAGAAAAAGACCATGGGTTTTGTTTGTTTATCAATCTCCTCAAATCTGGATATATGTTTTGGGCCATCAAAACATGGTTCTGTGATCTCTTCCTTTGAACTCAAAATGGGTTTTTTAGTAAACCCCAAACAAACATAATTAAAGTCTCCTTTCTTCCTTTTTATTTTTATTTTTATTTTTTTTATATAAATCTTTTTTGCTTTAAAATTTCAATTGGGTGTTGGTGGTTTTGACTAAAGGATTTGCATATTTTCCTTATATATATATACTTACTAACCAGGTAAAGCAATAAAGGCATCAGATTGTCTAGCCATCTCTGCCTTCCTTTCGTGCATATCTGCTACTGCCTTCTCTTCTCTTACTGTCTCACCAGTTATCTGCATGATGGTTGCAATAAAAAAATATAAAATATGAGAGAGAGAGAGAGAGAGAGAGAGAGAGAGCAATGATAACAAGTGCTGCAACATGTATGGCTTAATCCAGTTAATTGGGATAGGTAATTTCGTAGCGACAAGATGGAATCTATCTATTTATATAAGTTATCAATCTCTAAGAGTCCATGCCTTTAATTCCTAGTTTGTCTTTTCATGTCTTTCCATTATGTTATTGCTTTAATGCATTATTCGTAGTCTCGTGGAATGGAGGAGTCATTTGGTATTCATTTGCACACACATCTAATTTAATTTATCATTTGGCTCAGACTTTATGCAGGGGTGAATCCTTGATTGTCCAAGCTCCAGCAACATAAACCTGAAGTTTCTGTTATGTTTCTGACATGGTATGTTGTAGATGTTTTCTTTGTCACAAAGAGGAATGAGAGCACTAATCACTTGTAGTTTTTTGACTTTTTAAGGACAAAGGATCAAAGGATTGATTGTTTTCCATGCATCAATTTGTTGAATGCTACTTTTTGACTCTCTTTTTTTTTTTTTTGCCATGTGTGCAGGTGCTAGGAGTATACCATATAGAGGATTTGTTTGTTTATTTATTTATAATTCAAGACCATTTTCAATTTATTGTAATAAATATTATATAATTTTTTTATCATATAGTAATATAAATGGTGTAATATTCAGTTTTAATTATATTGCAACATTTTTTGTTTCAAATATTAAAAAAAATGCAGGTTTCAATAGAATTATATATAATAATATAAAAAAATTATCGGGCCCTCTTAAATCTGAATGAAGATTTATAGCAGCGTTTCTATCAAAATTTCGCAGCGCTTTTATAACGTTGCGGCGCTTCTAATAGAAATTGCAGCGCTCAGCAAAAGCGCCGCTAAACAATTCATATTGCGCAGGTTAAATTATATGAGCGCCGCTATATTTAGCGAGAGAATCCTATAGCGGCGCTTGACTAGCGCCGCAAAAATTATTGGCAGCGGCTTTGGGGTTCGGCGGTTTTGGCCGCCGGTAAAAAGTATGTTGTCTTGTAGTGAGACGTATATACACATGAATCAAGTCCGCCCAAATAATTTTCTCACTGTGAACAGGAATTTGCATTAATACCATGGTCCCAGTCACCTAAAATCATACAATGGTTCCAAATTCAACTGGCTAGTTTAAACAGTGGAGATCGTCCCGTCGTTGCGAACTTGGTCTGTTCTCCCATCCACAACAGGGTTCACAATCTGGACGGTCTGGATTGACGTATGTGTGCTGGATGTATGGTGGATAAGTCTGTGGCAAAAGCACGTATACTCTTGACCTAAAATCTCATTAGGGTGGTTAGGGAAAATAAGGAGATAGTTTGCTTCAAGGAAATGTGGGGCCCATTGGTAGGAGCTTTGAATTGGGCATGATGTCATTTACCATATCCTATCGTGGAAAACCAAAAACCATCAGTAAGTACAGGTCCATGGAACCTTCTCAATCTCTTTCTACAGTGAAAAACGACCTAATAGCAACTGACATGATAATCATATCTGAGTAGCCTATACCACCTGCTTTACGCACTAAGTAGAACAATCTGTGTTTGTTGGGGCCCACCATGTTTTATATGTGAAATCCACTCCATCCATCAGGTCATAACCCTTGTGTTCAGTGTACATTTAAAAGATTTGGCAAAGTTAAAAAACTCAGACGGACCACACCATTGGGAAGTGTAAAATTGCAGTTAAAACCTCTAAAGTTCATGTATTGCTCCCTGAGTTTTGGATGGGATTGATTTTTGTATATTCCATTCATCCAGGTGATTTAAACCTGATGAATGGATTTGATGAAAGATACGCATCATAGTGACCCCACGCACAAACTTATGGTGGGTGTCTCATCCATATTGTTCCCTGTGTTGTGTCCCACCTGAGTTGTGATTCCTGATGGCTTTTTTTCCTTAGGTCCTGACATGTTGGAATCCACCTGATGGATGGAGTGGATTTCACATGTACAATATGGTGAGCCCCAAAGAGCTTGGGTATTTTCCATGCCTTGCATGAAACAAGTGTGGTAGGGGATTCTCATAAGAAAATTGCCATATGTTTTGCTGTCACCACCAAGATTAACGGTTAGGTTGAAAGAAAAGGAATGATAATGCTATCATTCAAGTAAACGTATGTAAAACTCCTCTTTGTGAAACAAACAATGGTGGGCCCGGAGCTTGTATGTACAGTTTAGGTTCAGTTTATACAAGTTGGAATAAGTGGAATCAAGGTTTAATGATCCACACTGCTAGAATGGTGGACCTCACAGAGGATGGCAGATGCACAAAACAATCCAGATTGAAAGATCCTATCTATAAATATTTGGCCTTCTTTGCCGAACATGTATTTGCTTCATCAACTATCAATTGGTCACCACCTGCATGTTAAAGGATTTGAATTCTCCATGGTATTTTCAATGTGTGGCCATCCACAATGTAGCTCATAATATCAACGGTTTGGATCACAGAATTATGGGCCCATCACATTGTACAAATAGATGAAGGATCCAATAGATAAGAACACATTGTAAAAGATCTCATCGCACCAATGGCATCATGGTCCAGTCAGTATATTATAACCGATATCTATCTTTGGCCAACCCCTGAAAGTGGGAGCCACCTAATTACGTAAGTAAGCATACATTGCTTATCTTTTGGTTATCTTAAATATTTTAATAGAATCCTGATATAAACAAAAAAAAACTTATGTTTGTAGCTATCTAATTGAGCCACATTATTATCCACTGCAATTAATGTAACAGTGCTGACAATGACACCAACAACAAGGAAAACAAGGACAATGCAGGAAAATGAGAGTTGCCTGGTTGTGGCAAGCAAAGGATTGATCAAACTAATGCACTGTCAAACATGAAAAGATAATCTTTGAGCCCACTCGTGTGTACAAATAAGCTCATGCATGCACACTACCAACATGCCAGCATGGCGGACTGGGGAAATATCCAAGTCGTCCATCAGAAGTATACTGCCATTAGATCCTCTATCCCAACAGATCAGTCTACCAATCAGGTGGCTCACAATTAACTTAACAAATGTATGTTTGTGAAAAGGTCATTTATTGCTAATATCCTCACACACCGAGTGCTTGTTTGGATACCACCAAATAAGTTACTTTTTAACTAACTTTAAGTACTCCTTAAGTTATTTTTTACAATTAAGTTAGTACGGTAAAAATTAATGATAAATGGTTCACATTAAAAATTGCCCCTTAATGATGAATGGATTACATCTAAGGTGGGCCCTCGTGATGGACAGCCCACATCAAAGGTGGGGCCACACAATGAATAGACCATGTCAAAGGTTAGCCTGCACATGATGCACAATGAATACAAGAGTACAAACGTACATGAATGAAACAAATATAACTTCTTTACTTTTAGTTATTTACCAATTAAACTTTAAAAAAAAAAAAAAAAAAACACACGCACACACACCCGACGTACTCATGCTAGTGGAATTTCACCACCTATGGATACTCGAACCCTTGACCGGGTGTTGAAACTCCTGAGAGTCTACCACCCGAGCAAGAGTAAGGATCCATTAGGGTTGGGCTGAGGGCAAGAGAAAAATGCACATGAGGGTAGGCTGGGCTTTAGGAGATTGGAAGAAGTCATGAAGGCCTACAGAATGAAGATGGCATGGGGTATCCTCTTCTCCAATCAGAACTCTTTGTGGTGCTCTTTCATGACTGCCAAATATCGGCAAAACTTAGAGGCAAACGGG
Organism: Magnolia changhungtana; assembly: GCA_030180095.1. Classification (NCBI taxonomy): domain Eukaryota; kingdom Viridiplantae; phylum Streptophyta; class Magnoliopsida; order Magnoliales; family Magnoliaceae; genus Magnolia; species Magnolia changhungtana. Next base: position 3,762,457 of record JASAUF010000391.1, on the reverse strand, counting down.
GCCTCTTCCCATTGCTCCTTTGCTTCCCCGTTATGGAAGCACATTCAATCCCAAATTTAGAGAATGCTTCAATTCCCATGGTTCAAAGGATGATCGGTGAAGGTAGTTGTATGCTCTGGACGGATAATTGGACGGGTCTTAGGCCTCTCCTCAGCTTGGCTGAGAGCCCTATCCCCGTGGAGTTGTTGGATATGGAGGTTAGGCAGTTTCTTAGCCCAGCCGGGTTGCTTCCTCCTTCGGTGGTTTTCAACTATCTTTCTCAAGAGAAGCTCGATTTCATCTTTCTGGCTGGTTTCTGCATAGCTACTGGCCCCGATTCATTCTTCTAGCCCCTCCCCTAGTCCGGAGTTTTCACGGTTCACTCGGTTATAGACGTCTACAGGTCTCCTCGCCCGCAGCTAGATTGGGCGATCAAGTTGTGGAATCCGAATATTCCGCCCAAAATCTCTTTATTTGCCTGGAAGCTGCTTCAGAAAGCAGTCCTTGTTGATGAGGTGATCCAAGCATGTGGTATCCACCTGGCCTCTGAGTGGGTTTGTTGCAGCTGCGGCTCTACTAAATCAATGGAATATACTATCCACCTGTTTGTGGAAAGCTCATCGGCACAGACTGTGTGGAATCATGTCGGTTCTAGTTTTGGTGTTAGAGTTATGTCTGTCCCTCCATTTCAGCCAAGTTTACTCAGTGGAGGGGAGCTCTAGCTACCACGAGGTCGGACGCTCAGAATCTTGCCCCTCTTTGTATTTGCTAGGAGCTTTGGAATGCCCGCAATGCTGCTAAGTTTGAAGGTAGGAAAGTATCAGTTCCCGCGGTGATTGCAAAGATCCATGGCTGGTTCCACTTCATTAATGGTAGCAGCAAGGCAGCTTCTTCCCCAACGTCGCCTCTGCTATCGGTTTTGCCTGGATCAGAGACTGCATTTGCTCGAAATTCTGATCAGCCCTCTGTAATTTTTTGGACAAAGCCAGCTTCCTCCTGGGCTAAGATCAACGTCGACGGGTCCTCTCGGGGAAATCTGGGCTGCTCAGGAGGTGGGGACGTTTGTAGGAATGAAAGAGGGGAGTTGCTCTTTGCGTTCACCAGTGCTTATGGCCGCGGCTCCAACACAGGGGCAGAAATTCGAGCCATCCATGATGGGCTCTCCCTCTGCCAAAACAGGGGAATTCATTGAGTAGAGGTGGAATCAGACTCCCAGTTAGTGGTTGATATCTTGAATGATAGATCTAGGTCAGGGTGGAAGTGGGAGTATTGGATCAGGCGGATTAGCATTCTAAAGAACTATAGTCAGGTCAGGATTGGGCATGCCCTCAGGGAAGCGAACGCCCTGGCGGACGCGCTGGCCCGCCTTGGTAGTGATTCTCAAATCAGCCGAATTTTTTCGTCGCTTGCTGATCTCCCTACCCTTGTGAAAGAGCTGATCTTTCTTGATAAAACGGATCTCGGGGCTATTAGAGGCAGAAGTTGATGTCTCTCAGTTTTGTATATTTTTTTGGTGGTTTTTTATTTTCCTTTTTACGATATGTGTGCCAGGCCTTTTTCTTGGGCCGGCTCGAATGTAAGTTGGTCCCCTTTGTGAAAAAAAAAAGGAAAAAAGAAAGAAAAAAAAAAGTTTGGAATGGTACAATAAAAAATTAATTAATTAAAAGTAATAATAATAATAATAAAAGAGTAAGGATCCATTTATCAATTAAACTTATTTACTTAATATGAAGCTAAGATAATTAAGCTACTTATGGTATAATTAGTAAATTATATAAAGTAACTTACAATCTAAATGCTCCTTAAGTGGCTCATCTTTATCTTTGGGTGGTAACCTCTACACGATGACATTCAGTTGATGGACGACTTGGATATTTAGCCTATCTGCCATGATGGTCTAGCAGGTGACTTGTGCATTAGCAAACTTACGCATGTGGGCTTATCAGAAATCATCACCATCTCCAAAGTAAGGGCCTGTTTGCTAACGCTGAATTTTTGCACTTAACACAGAATTAGGAAAATGTTCTGTATTTAGTGGTGTTTGTTAATGCATCGCTAACGCAGAAGAAGAAAAGCACTAAGTGGTTTTTCACTTAATTTTTCCTGTGATAGGAGTTTGGCTTAATAATGAATGCGGAATGCGCTTGGTGATTTTAACATTTAACAAAAACTTTTACTTCCAAAATTACCCTTTTTCAAGTTACTACGGTAATTTTTTCTCTTTAAATTGTTTATGCGCTACAAAACCAACTTTTAACTTATGAAACTTCTTTATGTCCCACCATGATGTATGTGTTTCATCCATTTCATTCATCCATTTTTAAAGATCATTTTAGGGCCTAATACCAAAAATGAGAGGAATATAAATCTCAGGTGGACCATACCACAGGAAAACAATAGTGACGGATATCCACCATTAAAATTCTCCTAAGGTCCAATGTACTGTTTATTTGACATCCAATCTGTTGATTAGGTCATATAGACCTAGATGAATGGAAAAAACAAAGATCAGCTTGATCCAAAACTTTTATGGTCCCCAAAAAGTTTTTGATGGTCAACGTTCATTCAACACTGTTTTCCTTAAATGTGTTCCACTTGAGAATAGGATATACCTAATTTTTGGTCTCATACATAAAATGATCTAGAAACATAGATGGACAGCATGGATGAAACACATACATCATGGTGGGCCCACATAGCACTGGCCATCAGCCATTGGCTGGTGGCAGGGGGAGTAGCCAATCTGTTTCCACGGACGTGGATCAAATATTGACGGGATGAGTAGCAAGACTCGTTGCTGAAGTTGTGTCACCCTATCATGATGTATGTTTTGTATCCACGCAGTTCATCCATTTGGAAATATAATTTTAGGTAAAGATCCAAAGAATGAGTCAAATCCAAAGCTCCAGTGGACCTCACCACAGAAAACAGTGGGGAGAGTGCCGTCCTCCATTAAAAGCTTAAATAAGCCACAAAATTTTTTGATCAAGCTGATACTTGGTTTTTCCCTTCTTTCATGTCTGTGTTAATCCGTGAACAGGTTGGATTTCAAATAAAAATCACGGTGAGCCTTAGGAAGGTTTCAACGGTAGGCATCAATCTGGCCACTGTTTTTTTTTTTTTTTGTGGTGGGGTCAACTACATATTTGGATCTGCTTCATTCTTTAACTCATACTCTAAAATTAAATCTCCAAATAGATGGACGGTGTAGATAAAGCACATTTATCGTAGTGGGCCCACATACATAGTAGTGGGCCCATGTAACTTGATGACGTCTCACTTCGGTAACGAATCTCGCTATTCGGATTGGTTGGTGTACCTCACCCCATGTAACACCCCGGATTTTTGCCAACCTGAGATTAGATGTCCTTAGGCAATAGGTCAATCCTAATACTTCATTAACTTGTCAGAACTGTCCCAAAGTCTAAAGCCGCCTTTGAACCTATTTCCTTCACAAATCCCACCCTTCACTACCTTGTTCTTTCAATTTTTCAAAGCATTTTCGCCCTAGACACTATCTTAAACTAGCTAAGTAGTATAACTTGGATCACTTTAGATACAAACTACAAAGGACTAAGTACCACCTCAGACAGAAATCTTATAGGACTAAATCCTTTAGAAATTTGACAAAGTTAACTAAGTGCTAAACTAGATTAGCTACGAAATCTGTTTGAATCGCTTTAAATACGATCTGCAAGACCCAAAACTTGTAGAATCATTGACGCTAGGTTACCCTAAAATCTAGGATCAATCTCATTACCCGGTTGCTCTCGGGAGCACATCGAAACTCCGTATTAGATCTGGACCGCACGTCGGTTGTCCGAATAACTCGACGTTAAGGACTTAGGACCACCTCGCTGGGCTTGACAACCATCTCAGAAATCAAGTCCAGACGATGTCCCACGGCCATTCGATCACGTCCGGAGCAAGAGAGTGTAAAAACACTTGTTTTCTTTAAAAATAAATATCTTGAATAGTAATCTGGCATCTCTCGTTTGCGGATCAGTTTTAAGCAACCAGACCGCCAGAATCAAACCAAATTACACCCTCGGATAAGGAGAAATTTCATACACATTTACATGTACTCGGAATCTCCGATCAAGATCCGCTAACTGTTGAACTGAAACTGGTCTGCCACGCGTGATCTGGATATTCGACTGAAATGAAAACTTAATAGAACGTATATCCAGTGTTAGTGAGCTTAAGTCCGACCTTTGGCTCAAGGAGGCCCGCCAGAAGTCCTCCGTTGAGCTGAAAAAGTTCCGCTTTGGTTATAACTTTAATGAACCTTGTCCAGAAGTCTATTTTGGTGAAGTTTTAGACTATATAAGGACCTTAAACCCTCTCCCATTTCAGCCATACGAATTTGGATTTGAGAGAGAGAAAAGAGAGAGAAAGTGAGGGAGATGTGGGAGGAACTCTCTGCTGCTGTTCCCTGCCGCTATTCGGGCTCCACCACCCTGATTCTCATCACTTTCCCGGCGATTCCGGCGTCGTTTCTAGGTAAGAAACCCTAACCCTAATCTGTTTTAGGGTTGTATAGGTTGTAGGTTATGAAATAGCTAACCTGTTTCGTTCTCTAGGTTGCCAAACTCCCGTATACGGAAGCTTAGCAAACCTATCAACTCCGTTACTATTCTACAATACAAGGTGAGGACTTTAGGTGTATAAGTTACGATTTTCAATGCTTTCAATGTTAGATAATGATAGATTCATGATCTGTATGCAATTGCACATGTACAAAGTGCTTTCCGTTTTCTGTTTCGATTAGAATTGTAGAATTTGGGATTTCACATACTCTAGGTATTCGTATAAAATACCGTATACGTATTTTTTATGAAAATGTATTTGACATGTTTATTTGTCTTATGGATATATGATGTATAGATAAAACACTCATTTGGCGAAAGGGTTCGCCTAAATACATGTTTACTAATATACACCATGTATGTAGAAATACGGTATTGTAAGAAGTACCGTATACATGTATATTTTAGCATTGTGTTTGTCATGATTAATTGTTGTATAAATATATTATGTGCTATAAATTAATTTCTTGGCGAAAAGAATCGTCGTAATACATGTTTGCTTGTATACACTATGTATGTTGAAAATACGTATTCTAGAAAATACTGTATACGTATAAATATTGGGAGATGTATTTATCATGATTATTTGCTGCAGTAATATATTATACATGGATAAAATACTCACTTGGCTAAAGGATAGCCCTAATACATGTTTTGCTAACATACACCATGTATGTTGTAACAGTGTATTCTAAGTGTTTGTGAAAATGATTGAATGAGTACCGAATTCTCATTCGTACTCGCCATGACTAATTGTCATGGATTCATGATTGTTGTATTGGCGATACCCCTTTGACGAAAGGATTTGCCCTAAATCACGCCACGGCCAATATACACCATATATGCTAAAATGTGTGGCCCAAGTGTTTGTGGAAATGACTGAATGAATATGGAACTTGGATTCCTGCTTGCCATGACTATCCGTCGTGGGTGTACGCGTGTTATGATTGGGGCAACTCCCTAGTGAAAGGATTTGGCCTAATGCCTATGTGATCGACATATGTCATGTATGTTGATGTATGTTTGTTTAAGTGTTTCTTGAAATGTCTGAATGAGTAGTAGTTAGCTGAATGAGTAGTAGTTAGCAAATTGTAATGTATAAGGGTGTTGAGATATGATTCTCAACCTCTCCTAACTATGTGTATGATCTCCTTGGATAGTTGTGTGATTAGGAATGGAACATGTATAAATTCATGCTCGTATTGTGCTTCATAACATGCTCAACTGCTTTATGATTTTAACTATGTAATGCATATGTTTAAATTTATATTTACATTGTATGATCCGTCATGGGTGATGGGGGAGTGGAGCAACGAATGCATGTGTGTGCCTGCATGCCTAAACGGAACTACCAGACCTCGATTGTATGAGTTGAATCTTGATTCACTACTGCTTTATTTATCTGCACTTGATTGTGTTTAGGGCTATGATTATAGTCCAGATAATCGGTACCAGAATTGAATTCGTGGTTGCAATTCATTTGCCACGTGAGATGTGTTCGACGAACCCGAGTCGTACTTCGGTTGGCGATAGTGGTTGGCCACGCGAAGTGCTTATGCACTTCATGTCGTTCAACTTCTTGTGCGCTCGAGTTAGCCGAGCTCGTCAAGTAACCCGATCTGTCTAATGTGTGTTCACCATGTTTGGTCATTACTGTTTGAACCTAGGGTACCAAACTTACCAGTGAAATCCCTTTTAACCATGGTACCTCGATCCGCTAAGACTCATGAGCCGGACATGGTAGTATGGGACACCGTGGTCGACCTGTCGGCCTACGCTGGGGCCACGTACCTCCCCGTAGTGACCAGTGAGCAACCAGACTCGTGAGCCGATTATGGTGGTATGGGACACTATATTCGAGCTGTCGATACTTACGGCGAGAGCCGAGTACGGTGAGACCTGTACTCGTGCTGACGGGCGACGAGTCCTATGTAGTATCTTCGAGTATACTCCAAGGTCTGTGATTAGCGACGAGTCTTTCACAGCAACTAGAGTATGAGTTGAGCCGAGTACGGTGAGACCTGTATTCGAGCTGACGGCTAGTGATTGAGCCGAGTACGGTGAGACCTGTACTCGAGCTGACGGTCAGCAATTGAGCCGCATACGGTGAGATCTGTGTCCGTGCTGACGGGTGACGAGCCCTTAGTGATGCCTTTGCTATGCCTCTTATACCATAATATCGTATGAGATTAACTAGGACTGACGACCCTAGAATGGATCATGTTTGGGAATGATACAAGGGAGGTACCTTAGTTTCCCAATACTGCTATTTGAATTGGACTAATAACTCGGAAATCATGCTCATCATCGCACCGCATGTGCCTAGTAGATGTGGAGCACTGAGGGAGGTACGCATTCGCGAACATAAGATGATGTTGCATGAGGGTGGTTTGGCAAGGGCATACATCATGTCATTTCATACTTGTATTAAATAAGAGTAGTTAAAATTGTTTGATTGTACTGCTTTATCATTACTGCTTGACTGAATTGATAACATGTTAACCTATGCTTTATTGTTCCACTGAGTTGATCACTCACTCCCACGATACGGGACGGTGTTCCGAACACCCACCAGACTTTGTCTGATTGCAGATGGCGACGCTACTTCTGAGGCGGAGCTCGACTTCTATGATGACGAGAATGTTTTCTCGTATATGCTGTTTTCTGGCGGCTTCGTGAGAGTCGTGCCTTGATTGTCGGGGCTACAGGGATGTTGACTAGATTACACTACACAACTTGGTATAATTTAAAATCAAACTTATAATTATTTAACCTGGTAACTTTATCACACTCTGGAGACCCACCACAGTTTATTTATTTTATCTATCTATCACAGTCTTCCGCTTGCAAATTTAACTGTCTCTGGAGTATGATATGCTGTTTTAGCTTAATCTCACTCATGTTCATTGCACTAATACCGATCACATTCAATCATCATTCATTTTGTTGCATAAGTGATGCGTTGGAACTCGGGAGTTGAGTTTATGCTCGACCCCCGATTTTCAGGGCGTTACAAGATGGTATCAGAGCATGATTTGGATTAAACCGGACCTGGGTTATGGTCACACGACGCACGCTGACGCACTCTGACTTAGGAGGGAGCGACGGAACATAAAAACAGTCTTAGGTTCTCTAATATCACCAAATAACACAATGGGTTGAAATCAACCGTAGAGATTGGACCCGTAGGCCTCAATGATTACACGGAACGATCTCGAATCACCTCTAGGCCGTCAGTCGACGGGTTTGAGTCGTTCTCTAGAAACGAATACCCTTGGTCGCACGGGTCGACCTTAAAACATTCCTAGGCCGTCTATAGATGATTCTAGATTACAATCCACCTCACCCCAACTGTTGAAATGTTAACTACTCCGAATCCTCGGAGCTTCTCTGGACTCCTCATAGAGACTTCTCGAGTCTACGAGAAAAGAAAGCAAAAAGTAGAAATAAATTCTAATAAATTCAAAATAGATTAATGAATGACAAAAGAAAAATGAGTTCACAACCCTTTAAATAGCGATACCAAGTAATGGGAAGGAAATCAGAAACAAACTACAACTAAAACTCCTAGGTTGTGATGTCTACCAGTGTGTAAGGTTTTCGGCCAAAAATAGTAAGTGTCCTATTTGACTTCACCAAACCGTTCTCCTAATTATTCTAAGTCCCTTACACGATGAGCGCAACTCCTAAAACCTAACGGAGTAAGAGTAATCAATCCAAAACTACTATTGTAGTAAAACGAAATTGAAACAGGGAAATGACCGTCAATCGGAGGAGTTTTTCACAATTTTCGGCTGTGCAACCCATCATAGCGGGTTGGTTGGCTTCATTAGCTCGTCCTACCCCAAATTCATATATTTTACGTCAGATAACTCATTCCGGATTGCAAGATATGTCCAGTTTGCCCGAAACTACCCGAAATAGAGCGAATCGGGGTCAGGGAGCCAAACGGAACACTTCCGGAGGGATCCAAGGTGGGACCCAAGGTTTTTTGGGGCCTAGGGGACTGGAGGAACACGACCATGGGGCCCCTTTTGCAAAATCAAAAATTTTTTGGCGAGGCCCTCACCAGGTCGGTGAGGCCTCGCCGGTTTCTTTACTGGGCCGGGCCCGTGGCTCGGGCCGATCGAGTTTGGGGGTCTTGGGACCTCCCTGATGTATGTCCCCTCCGTCAAAAACCCTCTCAAACACCACTTCCTTCACAAACCTCCCCTCCAAGCCATTTTCTCTCTCCAAACTGGCTGTTTCTCTTCAAAACCGCCCTTCCGATCATCCTATCTATTGATTTCAACCACAACCCATCCATACCCATCGTGCATTGCAGCCCTCTTCTCCTTTCCCTCTTCGTTTTTCTCATTTGGATGCCTACACGCCCACTTGAAGCTCAAAAACGTGTAAGCTCCCTACTCCTTCCATTTCTTCATTTTTTACATTCCTTTCCTTTCATTTGGGCTTCTACAAACATTTGTTGAGGCTCAAACTCGTGGAGGAACAAACTTACATCCCTTACTTTCTCTCCCCTTCATTTTTCATTCACTTTCCATAGCCCTATTCGAATTGGTTACGGCCATTTTCTCGATTTCATGGGGTTTGGGTGTATCCCATGTTTTCCAATGCCATATTTGGAGTGTATGCAGTTAAACGTAAATTCAGAAATTTTCTTTCAAATTACACTTAGAAATTCCCCATCGTGGGATATGGAAATCCCACCTCGCACTTTTCCAACACCAGGCTCATTTTTCAAAGCCTATAAAATTTATTTTTATCCCACCCACCCTCCTACCAACCATGTCACACCCAATCCCGAGGTAGGATTAGTAATGCGGTCCCATTTAATACAACTTAAGGCCACTGGCCAAATAGTGTTGAAGTGATAAAGTCCCTTGATATACATTAACCCACCACACTCTGATGGCTTAAGCTTTTGGAGTAAATGGTTGTTTGATAGATAGGCCCATAGAGTTTGGACCTAGAGCAGTGCTTCGACAGACCTGACAGTATAGGAAATCCAACCAATTAAGGACGTGAACTCTAGAACCCCCTTAGTTGGTTTGAGCATATGTGAAGTGCTCAAGCGTAGCTACATTCATGTTCGGGCAACTCCATTCCACTTAGACAACTTTGACCCTAAGTAATAAAACTCTTCCTTGTATTAAAAATGAAGTGAAATCATCTAGCGTATAAGTATAGACTTTAGACTCACCTATGGATTCCCGCTACTCCTAAATTAAGACTAGGCTACTAGTTAGGCTAAGGAAAGTAAAGGACTAATTAATTATACTAAGCCAATTGAATAATAGACTTAGTTATTCGGCTTAACCGACTCAGACCCACTACACAATTTTCTTTCCGTGTTGGCCCGACCATTTACACCTAAAAGTTCATAATTTTGTCCTTGAAAAGTGTTAGGAGTATATAGCTGATAGAGACTTTGTCTTTTAGGCCTAAGGAATTACCCAAATGGGCAACAGACAGTTAGGAATTAGGTTCCAAATCGCATGCCATGTCGGCATACATATTGTACTTATGAACGTAAAAAGATAGCCTGCCTATTAAGCTAGACATGATTAAATAGGATAAGTCTGGACCGCGACAAAATTCCTTGGTAGAATTAGGCATCTTGCCTCAAACTCACACCCTTCCGTGATAGCCCCTTTCTATAATCCTAGGTACCAAGACTGATGTAGTGGGAGACCGCATCTCATTTCGTGTCAAGGATATGTTATAAATTACACATCGTTCCGATGTACGGAGCAGGACATAAATCTTAAGCCTTGAGGGTGAAAATAAAATTTTAAGGGGGGTAGAACATTATGAGTCCAATCTAGTTAGGTCACCTATTGCATCTCTTTGATCTGGGTGACGTAGCGGAATCGTGGTGGACCTTACCCCACTGGCCCAAGATCGAAACCGTGCTCGTTGAATACGAACATTATAGAAGTCCTAGCAAGTTCTACTATGAGAAACCGTTTTAGGATGATCTAGTAAGATTTGATTTACCATTTCCTTGGACATAGATAATAACAAGGACTCTCTTAGACTAAGACCTAAAGGGCAACCTTAGAAATAGACAATTTGAGCCTTTCAATGATGGACATTCCCTACGTTTTTAGAGTGATCGGACTACGGAGTTACTGAAATATACAACTGCGAAACATTCGCGGCTTGACCCAATTCTCAATCCTGTGCGACTACCAACAGACTCACTGCTGACGAGCAGAAGACCAGGATCCACTAGGATTCGGAAGGGATACGATGAGCTTTCTACCTTAGCTCGGTAGATGATCGATGTATCGGGATCAAGCCCACCATAAACGTCTCTCCGTGTTGGTCAAACATTGAAGACAACTACCTTACTCTAAATAGTGGGAATTGTTGTCAAGACTACAGATAAGTAAAGAAATAAATTGTAGCAAAACATTAGGGTATGAGAAATGGATAAAGAAATAAGTTTTAAGGGGGGTAGACTCAAATGAACCAGGCTAGTATATACCTTACCACGCGTAGGAACTCGAAATCACTAAGTCTTAGTCAATAGAAATCTTTCCTTATTACCCTTAGGCAATTTCGGGGACGAAATTTTATTTTAAGGGGGATAGATTGTAACGCGCCGGATTTTTGCCAACCTGGGATTAGACGTCCTTAGGCAATGGGTCGATCCTAATACTTCATTAACTTGTCAGAACTGAATCCCAAAGTCTAAAGCCGCCTTTGAACCCATTTCCTTCACAAATCCCACCCTTCACTACCTTGTTCTTTCAATTTTTCAAAGCACTTTCGCCCTAGACACTATCTTAAACTAGCTAAGTAGTATAACTTGGATCACTTTAAATACAAACTACAAAGGACTAAGTACCACCTCAGACAGAAATCTTATAGGACTAAATCCTTTAGAAATTTGACAAAGTTAACTAAGTGCTAAACTAGATTAGCTACGAAATCCATTTGAATCGCTTTAAATACGATCTGCAAGACCTAAAACTTGTAGAATCATTGACGCTAGGTTACCCTAAAATCTAGGATAAATCTCATTACCCGGTTGCTCTCGGGAGCACATCGAAACTCCGTATCAGATCTGGACCGCACGTCGGTAGTCCGAATAACTCGACGTTAAGGACTTAGGACCACCTCGCTGGGCTTGACAACCATCTCGGAAATTAAGTCCAGACGATGTCCCACGGCCATTCGATCGCGTCCGGAGCGAGAGAGTGTGAAAACACTTGTTTTCTTTAAAAATAAATATCTTGAATAGTAATCTGGCATCTCTGGTTTGCGGATCAGTTTTAAGCAACCAGACCGTCAGAATCAGACCAAATTACACCCTCGGATCAGGAGAAATTTCATACACATTTACATGTACTCGGAATCTCCGATCAAGATCCGCTGACCGTTGAACTGAAACTGGTTCGCCACGCGTGATCTAGATATCCGACTGAAATGAAAACTTAATAGAACGTAGATCCAGCGTTAGTGAGCTTAAGTCCGACCTTTGGCTCAAGGAGGCCCACCAGAAGTCCTCTGTTGAGCTGAAAAAGTTCCGCTTTGATTATAACTTAGGTGAACCTTGTCCAGAAGTCTATTTTGGTGAAGTTTTAGACTATATAAGGACCTTAAACCATCTCCCATTTCAGCCATACGAATTTGGATTTGAGAGAGAGAAAAGAGAGAGAAAGTGAGGGAGATGTGGGAGGAACTCCCTGCTGCTATTACCTGCCGCTATTCGGGCTCCACCGCCTGATTCTCATCGCTTTCCCGGCGATTCCGGCATCGTTTCTAGGTAAGAAATTCTAACCCTAATCTGTTTTAAGGTTGTACAGGATGTAGGTTATGAAATAGCTAACCTGTTTCGTTCTCTAGGTTGTCAAACTCCCGTATACGGAAGCTTAGCAAACCTATCAACTCCGTTACGATTCTACAACATAAGGTGAAGACTTTAGGTGTATAAGTTGCGGTTTTCAACGCTTTCAATGTCAGATAATGATAGATTCATGATCTGTATGCAATTGCACATGTACAAAGTGCTTTCCGTTTTCTGTTTCGATTAGAATTGTAGAATTTGGGATTTCACATACTCTAGGTATTCGTATAAAATACCGTATACGTATTTTTTATGGAAATGTATTTGACATGTTTATTTGTCGTATGGATATATGATGTATGGATAAAACACTCATTTGGCAAAAGGGTTCGCCTAAATACATGTTTACTAATATACACCATGTATGTAGAAATACGGTATTGTAAGAAGTACCGTATACGTATATATTTTAGCGTTGTGTTTATCATGATTAATTGTTGTATAAATATATTATGTGCGTATAAATTAATTTCTTGGCGAAAAGAATCGTCGTAATACATGTTTGCTTGTATACACTATGTATGTTGAAAATACGTATTCTAGAAAATACTGTATACATATAAATATTGGGAGATGTATTTATCATGATTATTTGCTGTAGTAATATATTATACATGGATAAAATACTCACTTGGCTAAAGGATAGCCCTAATACATGTTTTGCTAACATACACCATGTATGTTGTAACAGTGTATTCTAAGTGTTTGTGAAAATGATTGAATGAGTACCGAATTCTCATTCGTACTCGCCATGACTAATTGTCATGGATTCATGATTGTTGTATTGGCGATACCCCTTTGACGAAAGGATTTGCCCTAAATCACGCCACGGCCAATATACACCATATATGCTAAAATGTGTGGCCCAAGTGTTTGTGGAAATGACTGAATGAATATGGAACTTGGATTCCTGCTTGCCATGACTATCCGTCGTGGGTGTACGCGTGTTATGATTGGGGCAACTCCCTAGTGAAAGGATTTGGCCTAATGCCTATGTGATCGACATATGTCATGTATGTTGATGTATGTTTGTTTAAGTGTTTCTTGAAATGTCTAAATGAGTAGTAGTTAGCTGAATGAGTAGTAGTTAGCAAATTGTAATGTATAAGGGTGTTGAGATATGATTCTCAACCTCTTCTAACTATGTGTATGATCTCCTTGGATAGTTGTGTGATTAGGAATGGAACATGTATAAATTCATGCTCGTGTTGTGCTTCATAACATGCTCAACTGCTTTATGATTTTAACTATGTAATGCATATGTTTAAATTTATATTTACATTGTATGATCCGTCATGGGTGATGGGGGAGTGGAGCAACGAATGCGTGTAACAGCCCTGGCAGCCCTAAACGGATACTACCAGACCTCGATTGTATGAGTTGAATCTTGATTCACTACTGCTTTATTTATCTGCACTTGATTGTGTTTGGGGCTATGATTATAGTCCAGACAATCAGTACCAGAATTGAATTCATGGTTGCAATTCATTTGCCACGTGAAATGTGTTCGACGAACCCGAGTCGTACTTCGGTTGGCGATAGTGGTTGGCCACGCGAAGTGCTTATGCACTTCATGTCGTTCAACTTCTTGTGCGCTCGAGTTAGCCGAGCTCGTCAAGTAACCCGATCTGTCTAATGTGTGTTCACCATGTTTGGTCATTACTGTTTGAACCTAGGGTACCAAACTTACCAGTGAAATCCCTTTTAACCATGGTACCTCGATCCGCTAAGACTCATGAGCCGGGGATGGTAGTATGGGATACCGTGGTCGAGCTGTCGGCCTACGCTGGGGCCACGTGCCTCCCCGTAGTGACCAGTGAGCAACCAGACTCGTGAGCCGATTATGGTGGTATGAGACACTATATTTGAGCTGTCAATACTTACGGCGAGAGCCGAGTACGGTGAGACCTGTACTCGTGCTGACGGGCGACGAGTCCTCTGTAGTATCTTCAAGTATACTCCAAGGTCTGTGATTGGCGACGAGTCTTTCACAGCAACTAAAGTATGAGTTGAGCCGAGTACGGTGAGACCTGTATTCGAGCTGACGGCTAGTGATTGAGCCGAGTACGGTGAGACCTGTACTCGAGCTGACGGTCAGCAATTGAGCCGCATACTGTGAGATCTGTATCCGTGCTGACGGGTGACGAGCCCTTTGTGATGCCTTCGCTATGCCTCTCAAACCATAATATCGTATGAGATTAACTAGGACTGACGACCCTAGAATGGATCATGTTTGGGAATGATACAAGGGAGGTACCTTAGTTTCCCAATACTGCTGTTTGAATTGGACTAATAACAACTCGGAAATCATGCTCATCATCGCACCGCATGTACCTAGTAGATGTGGAGCACTGAGGGAGGTACGCATTCACGAACGTAAGATGATGTCGCATGAGGGTGGTTTGGCAAGGGCATACATCATGTCAATTCATACTTGTATTAAATAAGAGTAGTTAAAATTGTTTGATTGTACTGCTTTATCATTACTGCTTGACTGAATTGATAACATGTTAACCTATGCTTTATTGTTCCACTGAGTTGATCACTCACTCTCACAATACGGGATGGTGTTCCAAACACCCACCAGACTTTGTCTGATTGCAGATGGCAACGCTACTTCTGAGGCGGAGCTGGACTTCTATGACGACGAGAATGCTTTCTCGTATATGCTGTTTTCTGGCGGCTTCGTGAGAGCCGTGCCTTGATTGTCGGGGCTACAGGGATGTTGACTAGATTACACTACACAACTTGGTATAATTTAAAATCATGCTTGTAATTATTTAACCTGGTAACTTTATCACACTCTGGAGACCCACCACAGTTTATATATTTTATCTATCTATCACAGTCTTCCGCTTGCAAATTTAACTGTCTCTGGAGTATGATATGCTGTTTTGGCTTAATCTCACTCATGTTCATTGCACTAATACCGATCACATTCAATCATCATACATTTTGTTGCATAAGTGATGCGTTGGAACTCGGGAGTTGAGTTTATGCTCGACCCCCGATTTTCAGGGCGTTACACCCCAGCTACATGCTGTATTGACGTCAGCAAGTTTTGTGGGTCCCATCATGAGGTATGTGTTATATCCAAACCATCCATCCATTTGGGGAGCTTGTATTAAAGCTTGAGATGAAAAATAAGCTGCAAAAAGCAGCGGGGGATTGAACGTCTACCATTGAAACCATTTTTTGGGGTCACAGAAGTTTTAGGTCAATATGATTTTTTATTTTTATTTTTCCTCTTCATACAGGTATTTGTGACCTTATGAACATATTGGATGGAAAATAAACTTAAATAGGCCACGGAAGTTTTGGATCAACAAGTTTTCACTTCATCCAATTGGGAATGACCTTATAAACGGTTTGGATAGCATATAAATAGAAGGTGGGCCTTATTTGAAGGTTTTGTTGCTGCTGGTGTTCAATCCTATACAACACATAGTGACAATCTTCCCGCTAAGAGGAATTAAGGGCCTTATGATGATATTTTAGTTTTTTATTAAGTATTTTAGTTTATTTGTAATAAATATAATGATTTTATTTTCATTTAATAAAAAATAATTTCTTTATAACGTAAAACATTTCCAAACGAGAGATAGGGGCAAATGTGTCTAATTAACATATTTCAGACATTCAAGATGTTTGTTAACAAACAGTTTGCTTCAGATTCAGTACTTAATTTTTAGACTTCAGCTATAATTATCAAACAAGTTTTTTTTTTTTTTACTTCAAATTTAGATTCAGGTTTCAGATTTCAGATTCAATCTTTAAACTTCAGGTTTAACAAACGGGGCCTAAGAATTGGGACACGCATTTTCAACATCTCCGATATTGTCATGGAATTTTACTTATATGATATTATTGTGTTAATATCATGAGATTTTTCAAAATTGCCGACAGTTTAGTTTTTTCTCTGTTTTTTTTTTTTTTTTTTTTTTGTGATTTTTACTGAGATTTCAATGGAAATTTTTCCCTACCCAAAATAATTCAGTTTATACTTGTATATTCAATTGTTAAAAATTACTAAATAATATGACTAGAAAAGCGTGAAACCTGGAAATAATATGGCAATTTCTCTGCCGAGAACGAGATTTGTTAAGCATCATTTAAAAATAAAAAATCTGGAAGTAAAATGACTCCACTTCGTCAACACTCTACAGTTAAGGTCGACCAGCACATGGACCCTCGTCAATGACTTGGGTATTTCATCTCTGAAGAAATGTATAATAAATGGACCACATTTTGAACAGTACACAGGAGCTTTTCATTTTGACATGTGGGCCCCATTGTTCAATAATCTAGGTCGTTGGTCTGTTGTATCCTGCAGGAGATGAACTACTCCTCAAAGTTATTCTAGACAGGACAATATAAAATTTTCATCCATGGTCTACAATAGACGGTCAAGATGAGAGAAATGCAACAATATACAACAACCGTCGAGTGAGAATGGTCAAAATATTGGTGGCTGATATCTTCCGATCTTGGTGATTTTTGGAGGATTACTCATCCATTGTGGGACTCAACAGACCAATGGATTGGATTACTAGCATGCAATAGACTCCATTTGTCAGAATTGAAAACCCATTAATATTATGTGGGCCACCTATCATATAATTCATGGCAATGAAAATGAAATCCATAATCTCATAACCTAATCAACCAAACACTCCCTATATAAACATCCAGACTCGACCGGTAGCGACACCAAACTCTTTAGAGAGAGAGATGGATGGCTCCTCTTCTTCAAATATCAGTTCCCATGGCTGCATTGTTACTTGCATTGAGTACCATGTTCCTCTTCCCAAAACTTGGACATGCCGAGCATGCAGGCATTACCAGGCACTACAAGTTCGACGTATATATGTCTTACCCCGTTTCTCGCCGAGCTAATTGCATTTACTATGTTCTTCTCCGATGTTTTTGAACTGTTTGTTGGCAGATTCAATTGCAGAATGTGAGGCGGCACCTGTGCCACACGAAGAGCATCGTGACCGTCAATGGCCAGTTTCCGGGGCCCAAGATCGTAGCCAGAGAAGGTGACAGGGTCGTTGTTAAGGTGGTTAACCATGTTCAGAACGATATCACCCTAGCCTGCATTGGTATGGTACCCTCTCTAAAGATGTATGAGAAAACCAGCTGAGAGTTGGATTGAAATCTCCTGATACGAGCAACCCAATACGCCCATTTCCAACTTGGAGATACCGCTCCATTTAGGAAATCGATTGCCAGCCTGGAGTCCGATGATTTTCTGATGGCCAAGGGAAATACAGTAGGAGAGCGGAGAGCCCATCATGAATGGCTCTCAACTCAGCAAACACGTTTGAGGCTGGCCCATACCCGGCAGTAAAACCAAAGATAAAATCAACAGCTTCATTTCGACAGATGCCCCCGCCACCTGAGGGGCCCGGGTTCCCTCTCGCTGAACCATCTACATTGAGTTTGAACCACCCCGCCAGTGGTTTCGACCATCTAACGACGGTTGGAGGAGAAGTACTCTAACGCAATGTTGGCACTCCCAGTTCAAATTACACGTATAGCAACTAACGGAGGCGCAGGACATCTGGGTGAAGGGAGATAGGAGATGTTAACCATCTTTTCACTTTTACTCTTATGGTCGCCGCTTGAATTTTTACCTCCTCAAATCTAGCCAAATTTCACGCCTTCCAGATCTCCCAAAGGATAACATAGGGATTGATCTTTTGGAACTGAGACGACCTCTCAGAAGAACTGGTGGCGTTCCACCAGAGAGCGAGCATACCTTTAATAGAGAGAGTGGAGCTACTGACTATAGCAAAAATGCTCCCGAAGAAAGCCCATGTAGCAGCTGCAGCTGGGATATTGATGAACACAAACCTTCGTGTCTCCACTGAACGACAGCTGGAGGGGAGGTTGGTGCTACAATCACAACACGATGCCATCAACACACCGCGTTTTTGGACGTCCTCATCAAGCAGGATGGCTCGATTAAGAAGATGCCAAACAAAAATAGAGATACGAGGGGGGAGGGTAGCATGTCAAACCCAACGAGACCAGTCCTTACGAACTTGCGACGAACGGCAGAGATTCCAGGTGGAGCTAACTGTAAAATTACCTCGGGGGGTGAACGGCCAAACACGGCAGTCCGGGCTGTCAGATAAACAAAAACCTGCCTGAAACATGAAGTCGATAATCTGTTGTGGCATAAAGATGAACGCAGCGGAGGGGAGGAGAGGGCCAGAAAATCCAATGACCTGGTTCACCGAGGTGGAGAGGAGCTGTCAGTGAACCAGGTGCGTAGCTAACTGTGACAGCGAGCCCAACCCTATTTAGTTGTCAGTCCAGAACTGACAGGTGCCATGACCAATGTGCCAACGCACGTGCTGAGCTAGAAGGGGCAGGTGAGCGTGAAGCCTCTTCCAAAGAGGGGAGGCGAAGGATGCGGTGCGGATCGGGCCAGGAGATGAAAGATCTGCATGATATTTAGAAGACATGAAGGACATCCAGAGGCTGCCATTTTCCGAACAGGTGATGCTCCAGCCCAACTTTAGCCTGAGAGCTTTCATAGAATCTGCCAGAAGCCGAATACCCATCCCTCCTTATGACGTAGGGAGGGTAATGGATTTCCATCCAAACCAATGAAGATTTTTTCTGCCATCTGTCCAACCCCACAGAAAATTTGTGAACTTTCGCTCAAGAGAAATCAACACTTGGGAGGGCACGACTGTGGCAGCCAACGTGTGCACCAGAATACTACTAAGAACATGCCGGACCAGGACCAGCCTTTTAGCTTGGGAGAGACAATGCGCATGCCAACCGATGATGTGATTCTCAATTTTAGAAATCAAAGGTTGAAAAGAGTTAGGCTTCACCCTGCCAAATGCCAGTGGGACCCCTAAATAGATCAGGGTAGAGTTGCATCTAGAAATGCTAAGCGAGTGCTCGATGACCTTTACTCTCGATGTGGAAATCTTAGAAGAGCAAAAAAGTGCGCTCTTGCGATAGTTGATCTTCTGACCCGAAGCTTGTTAGTATTTGTCCGGGAAAGCCGAGAGAGACCGAAGAGATTTCTTGCCTCCGTTGACAAAAAGAAGAGTATCATCTGCGTAGAGAAGGTGTGAAAGCTGCATGCATCCTCTCCTGAGCTTGAAAGGAGCACACAGACAATGAGATATAAGACGGCTGATCCTGCGGCTGAGCACCTCGGCGGCCAAAATAAATAGGCTAGGGGAGAGGGGGTCCCCTTGGCGAAGCCCCTTGGCCGACTTGAAAAAACCGGTGGGTTCTTTGTTGATGAGGATAGAGAACCAGGGGTTATTCCAACAGTTTTCTACCAGATTCACCCAAGGGGTGCTAAATCCAAACTTCCGCAAAACCTGCTTCAGGAGTTTCAGCTCAAGTGATCATAGGCTTTTTCCATGTCTAATTTGAGGATGATGTTACCTCCACGAACCTTCCGATTGATATCCCTAACTACCACGTGTGCAATTGCAATGGATTCTGCCATGGAACGCCCTTTAACAAAAGCACCCTGTTCAAGGGAGATGAGAGCAGGGAGAACATTGTTCAGCCAGGCCGAGATAACTCCTGCCAAGATTTTGTATAGACAGTTGCAAAGGCTTATTGGTCTGAAGTCCGAGAAGGATTTCGGAGCCGCATGTTTGGGAATGAGGCAGATGAGTTTGCTGAGACTGCCCTTGGAAGTGAGCCCCCTAGAAAAAAATGCACCGCTGGCCTGTGGAGGTTTGCTCCTATGGTTTCCTAGCAAGCAGAGAAGAAGCAGGCAGGGAAACCATCAGGACCGGGTGCGCCGTCAATGGGGATGGCCTTGACAGCCTGCTGGACTTCCTGCAGCGATGGAGGGGCCATCAAATGGTCGTTCTGATCGAGGAAAATCAGGGACGGGATAACCTACAAAAGATCGGGGTCTAGAGAAGAATCCACCTCAGCGAAAATTGTTGAGAAATGGGAGATTACAACTGCTTTGATATCTGACAAGTCCTCCAATCTTTGGCCATCAGTTTGCTCAATAAATCTAATGGATAGCCTGCGACGTTTCTCTGTAGTGGAGGAGTGGAAGAGCTTTGTATTCTTATCTCCCTCGGTTAACCAGTGCTCCCTAGCCTGCTGTTTCCAATAAATCTCCTCTAGCAATTCCAGATTTCTGAGATGATCAGAGGAGGCCTGCCAATGACGATGGAGATCGCTGTCAATGTTCTCCGAGTCAGGGGCATTTTGCATTTGAGTCTCCAGATCTGATAGGGTGCTCTTGGCTGATTTAATTTAAAGAAAAATGTTTCCGAAGACATCACGATTCCAGATTTTGAGGGCGCGTTTAACAACTTTTGATGAGAGTTAAATATTGCATATTAGACCCTGATTATTGCTTGATTTTACGTAGATGATAGTGTTTAATGGAATATTTTAATCGTGTTTTTGTTACAGGGTGTAATTAGGAGCGTTGACTGAAAAAGAGTACTACAAGTGTGGATTTGATGCTCCGAAGTAACCAAAGCAAGGAACGGACTCAAGAGAACCAACACTGAAGAATTTACACGTCAGGGATCCGAGGAAATCAAGCCGTTCACATTAAAGAGACTCGAAATTGGTTCAAAATGCAAGATCACTGGTTTTTCGCCATCCGATTGACACGAAACTTCATACATGGCCTAGAGAACATAAATTAACCGTACATATTAAATTTCAGCCATTGGATCACTGAGGATGTGTCCCAAAGTTTAGATCAGCCCCTTAATTCATTAAGTGGGGCCCACCTGATATCTGGAATTGTCTCAAATTTGGTCTTAAGGTCTTAAATGGAGAGACCAATTAGATGTTCGGATCAGATTTTGTAAAAACATCACATTGAGCCTTGAACGTGCAACGTGTGTATACCGTACATGCAACAGACGCCGCGCACCGGACGGCTGAAGCGGTCAGCGCAAGTGCTGACCCGACTCCTCTCAAAAATGGAAACTTCTGTTTTTCGAGCCGTGTAACGGATGGACGTTGTCTATTTTGTGGACGTCAGTGGGCCTCCATCATGATCCGTACGGATAATCCAAGCCGTCCATCTTGCAGAAGGGATTGAAAAATTCAAAACCATGCTGATACTTTTCACCCATGCATACACATATGTGCAATACAGAGGACACAAACAGGCTGCCCTGCAACGTTCAAAACGATCTTAGTGTGATTTCTTCTCTGGACCGCATCAATGGACCACCAAGATCGTCCCTTCTTGACCGAAATTTCATCCTGCAACTAATGGACGGTGTGGATTTATCAAAACAAAAGCAAAATGGGCCCCACCAATGTCACAGCGTAAGTCCCCTTTCGCACACCCTGTTTTTACCTCCGGAAGCTGCTCGAGTTTTACGGCAATTGTGTGATCAATGGGATGATTTGGTGGATGATCTGAACCGTTCAAGTAGAGCCCAGGCCAGGCATGACCCTAACCTAGATGCTGGACTGAAGATCGGGAATATCAACGTCCCAAAAGCTCCATCAAATGCAAACCAACTTGCGGTTTTGTTACGCAAAGAAGTTGCGTAAAGAACTCCTCCGGAAACTCCTGCTACGAAACCGACTCTGGCCACAGCTGTTTACACACTACCTCTTGTGCGGAAGTCCTAATCGACCGACTTTTGGGTGGTTATAAAGAGAGGAAAGAGAGTGAAGAGAGGGGGCGATTCCTTGATCAAAGGCGGCCAAGGCTGAGATGTGAACGTGGAGCAGTTGTTAAGAGGGTTTTTCTTCTTCTCTCCTTTGTTTCGATTTTATGTTTTAGAGATTAGCCTAATCATGTCTATTCTAGGCTAAACCTCTTAGCTAGGGCTAAGAGGTGAAGCTTGTTGTGTGATGAGAGACTCTTTTGCTTGTGCCTTTTTGTTTAGACTAAACTGATGTTGATTTTGGTTTAATTAAGGGAATATTTTTAGTTCTTAATGGTCTGTTGTGACTAAAATTACACAATAGGTCTGCAATGGATTTGAGCATGTTCCTTTCCTTTTTATGTTTATGAGGTCAGGAAGCCCTGTTGTTCACCATTGTCTCCTGGGCATGGTTGGATGTCGGTACCCTTCCTAACCTTCATGCATTGTTGATTGGTTGGTAATTAGTTTAATTCTGTTGTTTACTTTGTCTCCTGGGCATGGTTTAGTAATGGAATCCATTCTAATTCATATACCTTTCATCTCTTGAAAACTATATCAAAGGAAGTTCAGTTTTCCCTTCAACTGGATGAAGATGGGACTCTAAGTCGAGTTGAGTTTTTGATGCAGGCATAGGATCTCCCTGATCTCTACAAGTGGATCCTCTGAATCCCTAGTTTCCTATTTCTGAATTCCTTAAGTTTTAGATTAATATTTCATAATTATTCCTCAAATTACAACTCAATTTAGATTTCATCTCATTCTAATTCTAGTTCTAGTTAGTTTCAAAAAGCGTACAAGTATCAGTCCCTTGGGATTCGACCTCGGTCCTACCGAGGTTATTACTACATCACAACCCTATACTTAGGGAGTGAATAAGTTTTTGGCACCGTTGCCAGGGACTGACAGTAACGTTTTCTAAAATTAACTAGTTTTAGGATTAGTTTAAGATTTGGATTTTCTACCTTTAGGTTTAGATTTTTCCGATTTCTAGAAACTAACTTGTTTTCCTGTTTTGTAGGACCTTGACATACACATTCTAAATTGGTTCTTATTTTATAGGTTTTAACTTAGGAATCTGTAACCTAGGCTGGAGCAAGAGAGCACACCTCCGTTTACCTTTAAAGACGATGGATTCCTTGGGTATCGCATCGCAAACTTTAATGAATCACTCTCAGATGAATTTTCCAACGCTTTGGATGATTGCTTGGCTCACTTTGCAGATTCAAACGATCACAAGATAAGAGACATAGTGAATGCCTTGCAAGACAACATCTCGGTAGTCATCACGGACTGTGAAAACCCTTACTCTGAAGCCCCTCCCTCCCTAGATCCTCAGTGTTTACCATTAAGGGATCAGGAGGAGCTGAAAATTGAACTAAAGTCTGCTACTTCGGAATGTGTCGAGATTACATCACTTTCTGAGAATTTTTTTGAATTTCATCTATATGTAGTCTCTGATTCACCATGGGATAGTAACGTTAAAACTTACTCTGTTACAGGTGAATCGTATATACTCTGGATGCCTCAAGCAATTCAACGGAGACTTTTTAATGAGGTACATAAGTTTCTCTGGAAAGTCAAGCTCCAGGGCATTCAAGCCTATTGCAAAAAGGGCTTTTGGATTATCTTATTGAGAAACCTACTAAGAAATTTATCACGATATTGGCCGGAAGAGGAACCTTGTGGCATGATCAAGCAGTTTTTCCCTGCTTTCATATGACTAGGGTAGTTTGCTTTATGCTGTTCTAGGTTAGATGGTTTTATGCCATTAGGTTAGTTTGCTTCCTGCATTATTTTAGGATAGTTTGCTTTCATGTCTTCACTCTCGTGCTGACTGGCTTTCATACTGCTATCTCTTGGAAAGTCTCTCTCTCAATTCATTATCCAGGTACTATCTTCCCAATACTTTTTCCTTTACTTGCGTTGTCCCATGTGCATTGCATGCTCATATCTTTTATATTGAGGACAATGTAGATTTTAGGTTGGGGGTGAGAGATTAGGTTACCTAATCAGTATTTTCTTGGTCTTGAGCAAAATTGTGAAAATTTTTAAATTTTTCTAGAATATCTTGTGAATTTGAAGTGATTTTGAAGGATAGTTGTGATTTTAAAATTAAACGATACAGAATGTTGGTAATTTATAACTCTTGGATTTAGTTGTCTGTTAGATTTCACAGTTATGTTTGAATTGTTAACTTGTGATTAAAAGTTGTAAACATTGATTGAGTCATGATTTCACATATCACATCTCACTTACACATTAAGGTTTTGGTTTGATAATTGAATGATTAACTTGGTAATCACTAAACATGAAAGGAACCAGCCTGAAAAATAAATTTTTTTAGCATCAATTCAATAAGAAGAATTAAAAGGGTAAGTCGCATAATCTTCACCATAGGTTTGCTCCCTATAGGTGTAGATTCGATTCGCCAAGGTTGACATTTAGAAAAAGTTAGGGGACAAATCTTTACCATAGGTTTGCTCCTTATAGGTGAGGATTTGATTCCCCTCTTTTGCGTTATTGTTCATAAAAATATCAAAGGCTGAAGAATGAAAAGATGATCTAAAAGGCAAGTGTTGGTTTCAAGCTTTGTTGTCATGAATTCTGTTGTTAATTACCAACGACATCATGAAATTGACAATTGGATCTCTTAATGATTGTAAGTCGAGATTACACTATATACTCATGGAACTCGATGTTTAGAATGTTCTAATTAATGGATTAATAGTTTGAACTTGATTACGAAGTTTATCATGAGCTTGACTTCAGGAGAAAATTCTACTTACCATTCATGAATCTTAGAATTTTCACATCTCAACTATCTGTTCACAAGTCACTCGGGTTTACAAGAATTGTCCTTTATTTCTGAAATTATTTTTCACATGTTTTGCTTAGGACTAGCAAAATGCTGGTTGGGGGTTGTGATGAGAGTCAAATGTTGCATATTAGACCCCGATTATTGCCTGATTTTACGTAGATGATAATGCTTAATGGAATATTTTAATCGTGTTTTTGTTACAGGGTGTAATTAGGAGCGTTGACTGAAAAAGAGTACTACAAGTGTGGATTTGACGTTCCGAAGTAACCAAAGCAAGGAACGGACTCAAGAGAACCAAGATTGAAGAATTTACACGTCAGGGATTCGAGGAAATCAAGTCGTTCACGTTAAAGAGGCCCGAAATTGGTTCAAAATGCAAGATCACAGGTTTTTCGTCATCCAATTGACACGAAACTTCATATATGGCTTGGGGGACGTAAATTAACCGTACATGTTAAATTTCAGCCATTGGATCACTGAAGAAGTGTCCTAAAGGTCAGATCAGCCCCTTAATTCATTAAGTGGGGCCCACCTGATATCTGTAATTACCTCAAATTTGGTCTCAACATCTTAAATGGGGAGACCAATCAGATGGTTGGATCAGATTTCATAAAAACATCACATTGGGCCCTATATGTGCAACGTGTGTATACCGTACATGCAACAGACGCCGCGCACTGGACAGCTGAACGGAAACTTCCGTTTTTCGAGCCGTGTAACGAACGGACATTGTCCGTTTTGCCGACGTCAGTGGGCCTCCATCATGACCTGTACGGATGATGCAAGCCATCCATTTTGTAGAGGGGATTGAAAAATTAAAAACCATGCTGATACTTTTCACCCATGCGTACACATATGTGTGATACAGAGGACACAAACAAGCTACCCTGCGACGTTCAAAACGATCTTAGTGTGATTACTTCTCTGGACCGCATCAGTGGACCACCAAGATCGTCCCTTCATGACCGAAATTTCATCCTGCATCTAATGGACGGTGTGGATTTATCAAAACAGAAGCAAAATGGGCCTCACCAACATCACAACGTAAGTCCCCTTTCGCACGCCCTGTTTTCGCATCCGGAAGCTGCCCGAGTTTTCCGGTAGTTGTGTGATCAATAGGATGATTTGATGGATGATCTGAACCGTTCAAGTAGAGCCCAGGCCAGGCATGACCTTAACCTATGTGCTAGACTGAAGATCGGGAATATCAGCATCCCAAAAGCTCCATCAAATGCAAACCGACTTGCAGTTTTGTTACACAAAGAAGCTGCGTAAAGATCTCCGGAAACTCCTGCTACGAAACCGACTCTGGCCACAGCTGTTTATGCACTACATCTTGTGTGGAAGTCCCAACCGACTAACTTTTGGGTGGTTATAAAGAGAGGAAAGAGAGTGATGAGAGGGGGCGGTTCCTTGATCAAAGGCAGCCAAGGCTGGGACGTGAACGTGGAGCAGTTGCTAACAGGGTTTTTCTTCTTCTCCTCTTTGTTTTGATTTTATGTTTTAGAGATTAGCCTAATCATGTCTATTCTAGGCTAAACCTCTTAGCTAGGGCTAAAAGGTGAAGCTTGTTGCGTGATGAGAGACTCTTTTGCTTGTGCCTTTTTGTTTAGACTAAACTGATGTTGATTTTGGTTTAATTAAGGGAATGTTTTTAGTTCTTAATGGTCTGTTGTGACTAAAATTACACAATAGGTCTGCGATGGATTTGAGCATGTTCCTTTCCTTTTTATGTTTATGACGTCAGGAAGCCCTGTTGTTCACCATTGTCTCCTGGGCATGGTTGGATGTCGGTACCCTTCCTAACCTTCATGCATTGTTGATTGGTTGGTAATTAGTTTAATTATGTTGTTTACTTTGTCTCCTGGGCATGGTTTAGTAATGGAATCCATTCTAATTCATATACCTTTCATCTCTTGAAAACTATATCAAAGGAAGTTCAGTTTTCCCTTCAACTGGATGAAGATGGGACTCTAAGTCGAGTTGAGTTTTTGATGCAGGCATAGGATCTCCCTGATCTCTACAAGTGGATCCTCTGAATCCTTAGTTTCCTGTTTCTGAATTCCTTAAGTTTTAGATTAATATTTTACAATTATTCCTCAAATTACAACTCAATTTAGATTTCATCTCATTCTAGTTCTAGTTCTAGTTAGTTTCAGAGAGCGTACAAGTATCAGTCCCTTGGGATTCGACCTCGGTCCTACCGAGTTTATTACTACATCACAACCCTATACTTGGGGAGTGAACAGCTTTCAGTTTGAGAAGGATGTTAAACAGCGGGTGGGATGATTCTCCTAAATTCCAGGCTTGCCGGATCACGTCCTGAAAACTGGCATGGTGGGTCCACATGCATTGGAACCTGAACGGCTTGGGCGACGAGGAGGCTTAGCGAGGCAGGGCCAGCAGAAGCAGAGCTTGATTTGTGTTAACCCGCGGTAGATGTTCCACGAAGAAAGAGGGGAGAGAGGAGCTCCAAGAGCTGTTAATCAGAACTCGGTCGAGTCTCGCCCACACTCTAAAAGTGTCGGATTAGTTATTGCACCAAGTGAATCTAGAACCAACGAAACTGGCATCAGAGAGACCAGTGTTATTGATAGCTTCTACGAAATCTGCCGTACTGGTGGAGTCTAGAGGCCGCTGACTTCATCTTTCGTCAGCACTTGTAACGGCATTGAAATCACCACTTACTGCCTATAGACCTGAAAGGGAGTTAGCCAGCATTGATAGATCTTGCCAAAGATCCCTTCTGAGGTGTCTGTCACAGCTAGCGTAAATAAACGTTAGAACAATTGGGGCGTTAATACATTAAATTTTAACAGAAACAGAAATAGACTGGGAGGTCATAGAGAGAACAAAAATAGACCATCTTACAACTTTAATATATGTTTTCTTATGAGGAATGATATGATCAAATGCCCAACCAATTGATGGGGATTTTCTCCTCATGGCTCCACTGGTCATGTGCCTCACACGACCGGTCAAGGGTGATGCTCGACCAGTCGAGTGGCGCTCGACTCAAAGTCCAGCGACCAATTGTGTTTATTGTTCCGTACTGCTCAACCAGTCGAGGAGTCTGCTCGACCGGTCGAGGGTCCGCTTGACTGGTCGAGGACTCTGCTTGACAGATCGAGGTTATGGAGATTCATATCCGGATTTTGTGCTGACTGCGTAAATTTGAGACGGTTTTCAAAGAGGTGGGAAACATGTTACCTAAACTATAAATAGGGGTCCCTAGGGATATTCTAGGGAATGTAAGAGAGTTTCCTAAAGCTTTGTAAGGGTTTTCTAAAGGATTTAGGGCTATCAAAGGTGTGAGAAAGAGAGAGAGAGAGAGAAAGAGAGAGATGAAGCTTGTGGAAGGGAGGTTCTACTCATAGAGGTGATCTACTGTGCACTCGACATCTTAGCGCTTCTACGTCCTTGTAATCGGTGAGATCTCTCTGTTTTTCTTTATTCTCTTATTATTTATCCACTCCCGCGTGAGTGAAGAAGGGTTTGATTCAAGCGGTGTGTGCTTATGATTAGTTGTAACGTTCTACTTCATAGTGGATTGTTGATCTGGACGAGGTCCCGTGGTTTTTACCTCTTTGAGGGTTTTTCACGTAAAAATCTCTTGTATCGTGTGGTTTGTACTTTGATTTATTTCGTTGCTTTATTATCCCATAATTTTGGTGTTTTTGGGAGACTAGATCCTAAGGTTTTGTGCAACGGCCCCGAATAAAGTGGTATCAGAGCATTCAGGTTAGTTGAACGGAGTAGGATCAGTTCTGAATTATGAAAGGTTGCTCATTAAGGATGATCAGGCTCAATGGTGCTAACTGGACCATATGAAAAGCTAAGATGGAGAACTTGCTTTATTGCAAGGACTTGTATTATCTAATTCAAGGCATATCAGCAAAGTCAAAGGATATGTCAGATGATGATTGGAAGAAGTTGGACCAGAAGACGATGGGGTTTATTAGACAATGGCTGGATGATTCCGTATTCCACCATGTGTCTATGGAGACCTCAGCCGCTAGCCTATGACTGAAATTGTAAGAGATGTATGAGAGGAAGATAGCTGACAATAAGATTTTTCTGATAAGACGACTTGTGAATCTCAAGTTCAAAGATGGTGGTTCTGTGGCTGAGCACATGAATGAGGTCAGCAACATATTAAACCAGCTCTCCGCTATGAAGATGGTCTTGGACGATGAATTACAGGCTTTACTATTGTTTATCTCATTGCCTGATAATTGTGAGACATTGGTGGTGTCTCTGAGTAACTCCACTCCAGACGGAAAGGTGTCTATGGAACAGGTAACTACTTGTCTCTTCAGTAAGGAGACAAGGAGGAAGTCTCAGGGGTTTACTCAATAAGAGGCTCTTGTGATACAAGATTGAGGGAGAGGAAAGAACAGAAAGGGCGGAAAGGCCCAAGATAAATCAAGAAGCAAGTCGAGTACCAGGAGGATGTTGAATGCTAGAATTGTGGAAAGAAGGGCCACTACAAGTATGAATGTTATAAGAAGAAGAATGACAAGAAAGGAAAAGGAAAGGAGAAGGAAGATGAATCAGATTCCACTGCGGTCGCTTCATATGGCGACGTTGTAGTTATTCTTTCAGCAACTCATGATGTTTGTCTCACGGCTACGAGTCAGGACACCGACTCGGTGATTGACTCGAGAGCCTTGTTTCATGCGACTCCATGCAAAGATTTCTTCACAAGCTATAAGTCAGGTGACTTTGGGACCGTGAAGATGAAAAATTCTAGCATATCGAAGATCATAGGGGTCGGTGATATTTGTGTGAAGACCGATGTGGGCTACACATTGGTTCTCAGGGATGTGAGGTGCATTCCAGACCTTTGTCTCAACTTGATGTCAACGGAAAGGTTGGATGATGATGGTTACGAAAGCCGATTTGTTGGTGCGTGCTAGAAGCTCATCAAGGGTTCACTGATCACGGCCAGAGGAAAGAAGTGTTGCACCCTTTACAAGGCAAGTGTCAATGTGTACAAGGGTGGGTTAAACGTAGCAGAAGATTCATCTATTGACATGTAGTACAGGCGTCTAGGCCACATCAGTGAAAAAGGGCTTCAGCTACTAATAAAGAAACGGCTCTTTCTAGACGTGATAGGTATACCTCTCAAAACCTGTATTGATTGTTTATTAAAGAAACAGCATAGAGTTTCATTTGTTAAATCTGCTTCTCATGTTAATAAAGTGCATGCATTAGATTTGGTTTATTTTGCTGTTTGTGATCCTATTAGGACAAAAACCTTGGGCGGGGCATTGTATTTTTTCACTTTTATATATGATGCATCTAGGAGGGTTTGGGTTTATGCTTTGAAATCCAAGGACAAGGTCTTTAGTGTGTTTAAATTGTTTCATGTTATGGTCGAGAGAGAGACAGGTAGATCATTGAAGTGCATCCGCACTGATAATGGTGGTGAATACATCGGTGACTTTCATGAGTATTGTAAGTCCCTGGGTATACGGTATGAAAAGATAGTTCCCAAGACCCCTCGAATGAATCGCAAAATTGTAGAAAGAATCAGATGCATGTTATCTCATGCGAAGTTGTCCAAGACGTTCTGGGGGGAAGCAATGCACACGACAGTGTATTTGATAAACAAGTCTCCATCAGCCCTGTTGAATGGAGAAGTACTTGAGAAGGTGCGGACTGGATAAGATCCATTATACAGTCATCTTAGGGTGTTTGGATGCAGTGCATCCGTTCACGTACTAAAGGACAAGAGGTCTAAGCTCGATATAAAAATCAGGCAGTATGTTTCTTGGGGTACGATGATGAAAAGTTCGGTTACAAATTGTGGGATCTGACCGAGAAGAAGCTCGTTAGGAGCAGAGATGTGATATTCTTTGAAGATCAATGTATAGAGGACATTTGTAAGCTAAAGTGTTGAGGGTCAAATATTGCATATTAGACCCCATTTATTACATGGATTTACGAAATGATACCATTTAACGCCCTATTTTAATCATGTTTGTGATGCAAGATAAATTTGCAAGCGTGGACTAAAAAAGATGCTAAAAGCTGAGATTTAATAATCAGATTTCATCAAAGCATGGGACGGACCCCAGGCTATTAAGATCGACAAATTTACATGCCAGAGACTTGAGAAAATCGAGAAATTGAAGCTCAAGTGGCCTGAAATTGGTATAGAATGCAAGATCACAGGGTTCCCACCATCCGTTCAGCTTGAAACTTCATATATGGCCTAAAAACCCTAAATAAGCCGTATAGGTCAAATTTCAGTAGTTGGATACTTGTGGAAGTGGTCCAACGGTCAGATCAGCCCATGAATTACTGATCTAAGGCCCACCTAATATTCAGATATGCTTCAAACTCGGGCTCTATCCATTAGATGATATGAGAAAAGATATGGACGGAACGAATTTCTCACGACCATCATGATGGTGGCCCATGAGCATCGCGTGTATAGAGAGTGTATGTGCACTCAACATGCAACGAATGGAGAAACCCGGTCAAAGTTAGTGTTGATCGACTTCTTACACAAAATGACAACTGTCGTTACAGTAAAAATTTGCATCATTCGTCGGTTGATGTTGTGGGCCCCACCCATTGTCCATATAGACAATCCAAAACATTCATCAGATTTGTAAAGGCCTGCTCACCAAGTCCTAGGTGAAGATTTTTGAGGAAACAAGGACGATGGGACCGCAAACATCCAAAAGGAAGATGGACGGGCCACCAAAAAGCTGATCCAAAATAGGCCATGTCTAAATAATTTTTCGAGATGAAGCTAATGAACGGACTAGATCTCTCAACCAATGATTATTATGGGCCCCACTAAGAGTCCAGCGCCGATCTGTTTGCAGGCCCTGTTTATGCACAACAAAAAGCCCGGCCAATGCGGGCCACTTTGCAAGCATGGACAGAGTCGGTCCGTCCATCTGGACCATCCAAATTCATGACAGGGGATGGCTGACCAAAGCTATAGTGATTGAATGGCTTGGATCGTGAGTCAGGGACGTCTATGGGCCGGTTTTGCTGCAAGAAAGCTTTCACAGGTAGTTTCTAAAACAGGTTCTTTACTCCTCTTATGCACCGCCTCTTGTGCGTAAGAGTGCAACTGATTTTCTCCACCATATGCACCATCCGACCGACCTTCCATCTGTTTAAAAGAAAAAGAAGCACAAGAGAGAGGGGGGCATTCAATCCCTTAAACGTGAAGCATCATCTGATCTTATTGTTTTTTTTTCTTCCTTTTCTTTTTATTTTATTTATTTATATTTAAAGGATCCAGCCCATTCTTGTTGGGCTGAACCTCTTAGCTAAGGTTGAGAAGTGAAGCTTGTGGCGTGATGGGGTTGATCTTACGACTTGGATGCATGTGATGAACTATATTTGATTCTAGTTAGATGAAGGAATGCGTTTAGTTTTTAATAGTTTGTTGTGACTGACATTACAATAGATCTACGATGGCTTCAGTATTTCCTTTTCCCTTCTTGTGATTATGAAGCCAGGATGCCTTGTTGTTCACCATTGTCCCTTGGACATGGTGGAATGATGGTACTCTTCTTGACATTCATGCATCACTCAGATTGGCTTTGAATTGGTTTAATTCTGTTATTTGCTTTGTCTTATGGGTATGGTGTGATGGAATCCATTCTAATTTACATCTGTCTGCTCTCTTAAAAACTAGATTAAATGAAGTTCAGAATTGATTTTCAGGTTATATCTTCCAACTGGATGAAGATGGGACTCGAAGTCCAGTTGAGTTTATGATTTGACCATAGATCTCCCTAATCTCTACAAGTGGATCCTCTGAATCCTTAGTTTCCTACCTCTGAATTCTTTAAATTTTAGATAAATATTTCACCATTATTCCTTAAATTTATTTGATTTAAATTTCGTCTTAGTCTAGTTCTAGTTCTACTTAGTTTCAGATAACGTACATGTTTCAGTCCCTTGGGATTCGACCTCGGTCTTACCAAGATTATTACTACATCACAACTCTATACTTGGGGTGCGAACAAGTTTTTGGCGCCGTTGTCAGGGACTGACGGTTACGTTTTTCTGAATTGACTAGTTTTAGAAGTAGGTTAGGATTAGGATTCTCTATCTTTAGGTTTAGATTTTTCTGATTTATAGAAACTAACTTGTTTTCCTATTTTGTAGGACCTTGACATACATTTTCTAAACTAGTAATCTCTTTTAGTTTTTCTAACTTTCTATTTTTATATTAGGATTTGTTTTTTATTTTTTAGGAATTTTCATGAATTGTTTCATCTTTCCTTTTTGCTATTTTTTTACTAACTCGACGATTTCTTCTGTTTTTAGAAACTAACCTATTTTCATGTTTTGTAGGATCCTGACATAAATTTCTAATTTGGTAATCCCTTTCTAACTTCTCTAATTTTTCTATTTTCGGGCTTAGGGTTGTATTTTCTATTTTTAGAATTTCTCATAGGATTTCTTTTAATGTTAGAAACTTTCCTTTTTAGGAATTAACTAATTTTTAGAAACTTTTTAATTTAGGTTTAGATTTTCTAATTTAGAAATTTTCTAATTCTAGGGTTTTCTATTTTAGAAATTTTTTATTTTTAGGAATTCTTCCCTTTTTAAAAACTAATTTTCTATTTTTATTTTTAGAAACTTTCTGACTTTAGGATTTCCATGTTTAGAAAGTAATTTATTTTTTTTTCTTTTGTAGGATTCTAACATAGGAACTTTTAACCTGGTAACTTCTTTCTAACTCTTTCTCTTTCTCTTTCTATTTATAGATCTCTTATTGTTATAAGATTTTTTTATTTTATTCTTAGGATTAGATTCAGAGTTAGGGTTTTACCATGTATATGCAAGAGTGGGAACGTCAGTATACTGAGAAGAATAAGATATATTGGGATGATGATTATGATAGAAATCAACCTGTCTCAAAACTTTTCTGAAACCATCATCGAGAACCGACTAGAATATAATGCTTCACCAGTTAAAAAGTCATTACGTGATCATATGCAGGAGAACAATTATACCCCACGGATTAACAAAACAGTACGTGAATGTTGGGGTTATCATAACTATGGGAGTAAAAATTATTATCACTCGTCCAATAAAAAGAAAACAATGCGTGATTATATTATGAGTGATAATATGTATTACCAACCATCAAATTCTCCCACCTATGATCCGTATGACTATAATCAGTGAAAATATCAAAATTGGGGAAATGAACTAACAACATGTTATAATGATTATTCTCTTGAATCCCCTACCTTTGGGATCTAACAAGAAACGATCTAAGAGGACTCATTTCAGCGTAACATGGCCTGTCTTGTAGAAATTAACAAATCATTGGAAGCACTTAATTCGCACCTTAATAAGGAGGAGGAGGCTCGTTCATCCCAGCCACAATTCATTCCAGAAATACAATGCGGGAAAAGTGATCCTACCTCGTTTTTTAAGAACTCTGGAACTACGATGAGTTGGAGTCCATTAATGAGCATATGGTTCAATTTTCCGATGAGTCAATCTCAATGATGGTTCAAAGGAATGGTCAAGAGACGTGGGTGTCTTTCAAATATAATGATAGTGACACACTGCACTCACATGACACACAGGATTTCAATGACGAGGGAGAGGTTAGTTTATTCGAACCTCGACCCAATTTAGGAGTTGAATGTAAGAAAAGTGATCCCATTCCAAGTGTGTACTACACTGAATTGGAAGATGATAAGTATTGAGATTCAATCTCAAGTTTGGCCCACATCAATGATCAAGAGGTTTAGGAGGTTATCAACCAAAAGGATCTACTCCACGCATCTGACATGCCTGATTTAAATGTGGAGGATGAGCCCCTTACAACTAACTCTTCTAACTCTTGTGAGACATGTTTGGATCACTTCCCTGAATTGAATGATGATATGATTCAGGAAAGGGATGAGTTGCTCGATATGACTCTAAAATTTGAAACTACCCAGTTGAGGCCACCATTTGAACTATACATTTTTGATGATTCAATGTCTCTACTGAGTAGCTTCAATGAACAGAGTCTTCACATCAATACTTTGTCTACTGAACCTCAATCTGTCTATACAGGGCTGGAGCAAGAGAGCATACCTTCATCTACTTTTAAAGACAATGGAGTCCTTGAACGTCTCGTTACAGATTTCAATGTGGAATTTCTCAATTCTTTGGATGATTGCTTAGCACGCTTTGCAGATTCAAATGATCCCATGTCAAAAGATAAAGTGGATGCCTTGCAAGACAATATCTCGATAGTCACCACTGACCAAGTGAACCCTTATTCTGAAGCCCCTTCTTCCCCTGATCCTAAATGTTTACCATTAAAGGAGGAGGAGCTGACAATGGAACCGAAGTCTGATACTTCGGAATGTGTTGAGAATACATCACTTCTTGCAAAGTTTTCTGAACTTTATTTACTTATAGTCTTTGATTCACCATGGGATACTAACATCGAAACTTCTTCTGTCATAGGTGAATCGTATATTCTTTGGATACCTCAAGTAATTCAATGAAAATTTTCTTATGAGGTACATAAGTTTCTCTGGAAAGTTATGCTCCAAGGCATCCAAGCCTATTGCAAAAAGGGCTTTTGGATGATCCTGTTGAGGAACTTACTGAGAAACTTATCAAGATATTGGCCGGAAGAGGAACCTTGTGGCATGATCGAGTAGTTTTTCTCTACTTTCATAAGACTAGGGTAGTTTGCTTTATGCCGTTCTAGGATAGTCGGCTTTATGTCGTTAGGTTAGTTTGCTTCCTGCATTATTTTAAGATAGTTTACTTCCATGTCTTCACTCTCGTGCTGACCAACTTTCATGCTGTGACCTCTTAGAAAGTCTCTCTCCTGATTTCTTCATCCAGGTACTATCCTTCCATCACTTTTTCTTTACTTTAGTTGTCCCATGTACATTGCATGCTCATAGCTTTTACATTGAGGACAATGTAGATTTTAGGTTGGGGGTGAGAGATTAGGTTTCCTAATCAGTGTTTTCTTGGTCTTGAATAAAAATTGTGAAAATTTTTAATTTTTCTGAAATTTCTTGTGAATTCGAAGTAATTTTGATGGCCATCTAGGGCACTTAGAATTTCAAGATACGTGATGTTAGTAATTTATAACTCTTGGATTCAGTTATCTATTAGATTTTATAGTTAAGTTTGAATTGTTAATCCATAATTAGAAGTTGTAAATATTAATTGAGTCATGATTTCACATGTCACATCTCACTTACACATTAAGGTTTCAGTTTGATATTGAAGGGTTAACTTGGTAATCATGTAAGGAACCAGCTTGGAAAATTTGTCCGTCATGATCAATTGAAAAAAAAGAAAATACTTAACAAAAAAAAAATAGATACCTTTGAAAAGGGTTGGGCGAATAATCTTCACCATAGGTTTGCTCCCTATAGGTGTAGATTTAATTCCCCACGGATGATATGTGAAAAGGGTTGGGTGTACAGTCTTCACTATAAGTTTGCTCCCTATAGGTGACGATTTGATTCCCCTTGTTGGCGTTACTTTTAATAGAAAAATCAAAAGATGGAAGAATCAAAAGATGATTTGTGAGGCAAGTTTTGGTTTAAGTCTTCGTTATCATGAATTCTCTTGTTGGTTACCAATGATATCCAGAAATAGAGAAGTGAATTTTAATAATGATAAGTCGAGATTAGACTATACACTCATGGATCCTAATGTTTAGAATTGTTTCTAATTGATGGATTAACACATTGAACATGCTTATGAAGTTTACTATGCACTTGAGTCTAAGAGAAAATAATGCCAACAATCATGAATCTTAGACTTCTAGTATTTAGATTGTTTACCAAAAAACGCTCGAGTTCATAAAAATTGTCCTCTAATTCTCAACTTATTTTTCGCATACTTTGCTCAGGACTAGTAAGATGCTGGTTGGGGGTTGTGTTAAGGGTCAAATATTGTGTATTAGACCCCATTTATTACATGGATTTACGAACATGATACCATTTAATGCCCTATTTTAATCGTATTTGTGATGCAAGGTACATTTGTAAGCGTGGACTGAAAAAGATGCTAAAAGCTGAGATTTAATGCTCAGATTTCACCAAAGCATGGGACGGACCCTAGGGGACCAAGATTGACAAATTTACATGCCAGAGACCCGAGAAAATCGAGAAATTGAAGCTCAAGTGGCCTGAAATTGGTACAAAATGCAAGATCACAGGGTTTCCACCATCCATTCAGCTTGAAACTTCATGTATGTCCTAAAGACCCTAAATAAGTCGTACACATCAAATTTCAGTAGTTGGATACCTGTAGAAGTAGTCTAACGGTTAGATCAGCCCATGAATTGTTGATCTGAGGCCCACCTGATATTCAGATATGCTTCAAACTCAGGCTCTATCCATTAGATGATATGAGAAAAGATATGGACGGAACGGATTTCTCACGACCATCATGATGGTGGCCCATGAGCATCGCGTGTATAGAGAGTGTATGCGCACTCAACGTGCAACGGATGGAAAAACCCGGTCAAAGTCACTGTTGACTGACTTCTTGCGCAAAACGACAACTGTCGTTATAGTGAAAATTCGCATCATTCGTCGGTTGATGTTGTGGGCCCCACCCATTGTCCATATGGACAATCCAAACCATTCATCAGATTTGTAAAGGCCTGCTCACCAAGTCCTAAGTGAAGATTTTTGAGGAAACAAGGACGATGGGACCGCAAACATCCAAAAGGAAGACGGACGGTGGAATGAAATCATCCATGGGCCACCAAGAAGCTGATCCAAAATAGGTCATGTCCAACTAATTTTTCGAGATGAAGCTAATGAACGGACTAGATCTCTCAACCAATGATTATCATGGGCCCCATCGAGAGTCCAACGCCAATCCATTTGCAGGCCCTATTTACGCACAGTGAAAAGCCCGACCGATGCAGGCCACTTTGCAAGCATGGACAGAGTCGGTCTGTCGATCTAGACAGTCCAAATTCATGACAGGGGATGGCCGACCAAAGCCATGGTGATTGAATGGCTTGGATTATGAGTCAGCGACATCTATGAGACAGTTTTGCTGCAAGAAAGCTTTCATAGGTAGTTTCTAGAACAAGGTCTTTACTCCTCTTACGCACTGCCTCTTGTGTATAAGAGTGCAACTGATTTTCTCCACCGTATGCACCATCCGACCGACCTTCCATTTGTTTAAAAGAAAGAGAAGCATAAGAGAGAGGGGGGCATTCAATCCCTTAGATGTGGAGCATCATCTGATCTTGTTGTTTTTTTTCTTCTTTTTCTTTTTATTTTATTTTGTTTTGTTTAAAGGATCCAGCCCATTCATGTTAGACTGAACCTCTTAGATAGGGTTAAGAGGTGAAGCTTGTGGCGTGATGGGGTTAATCCTACGGCTTGGATGCATGTGATGAACTATATTTGATTCTAGTTAGATGAAGGAATGTGTTTAGTTTTTAATGGTTTGTTGTGACTGACATTATCCTATGCTGAAGTTAGACAATCTAAGATTAGTCTCATGTGTTTTTCTCCTTCCTCCAAGGTTGTCTAGGGGCTATTTTGAATGTGGATAGTCAAGGATTTGGTGATAAGAGCTTGCCTATCATTCTTTCTTTCTTTTTTTCACCTAAGGAGAATTATTTTCACTGTGGGCGTCACTTTCCCCACAGTTTCCTGTGGTGGGGTCCACTCCAGCTTTGGGTATGCTTCATTCTTTCGATGATGCCCTAAAATAATCTCTATAAATGGATGGACATACATACATCATGGTGGGCCCATAGAACTTGAGGACCTCACTTCAGTAGCCAGTCTCGCTACATACAGTCGCTAATCCACGTCCGTGTATGGTACACCACCCAATCCGCTTCTCTATAATCCTCTACTCTCATGACCTTTTATAGTTTAGAACAGGACAACGAAAGAACAATCCATTTCCAATGGAAGACAATCTGAGCTCCTGGATGATCGTGCTGTACGAGCTCTCTGAAATGCTGAAAGAAGGCCGCAGGTCAAGCAAAAGGTTTACACTGAGTTGCATGTTGGTGATGTGATCCGATTCGACCAGTAAATCATGGAGGAACTTGAGAGCTTGGAAGAGACTTTAAACAAAAATATCCAAAAAAATTTAGGAGCAGGTGCTGGAAAATCATTCTATAGTAAGAACAAAGGAACTGCTGAGGATGAAGATGAAATCCTGAGGATCTGAACATCTGTCAAGGTGGTCCCACTATTAGACCCTGGACCAAAGATCAAGCTATTGGACATGTTGGCCGGTGTTTGAAATGAATAGAGTTGGAGAAGCAAGTCTGAGGGAAACATTCTCGAAAGATCTAGGGTTTCTCCAGCTGCGAACATGGGTAAAGGAACGGGAAGCTTTGGAAAGAGGAGGAACAAGACCCACACCCTCTACGTGCACTGCGGCTGACGTAGCTTCCATTTGCAGAAGAGCAGATGCGCTGCTTGTGGCTATCTTGCTGCCAGGATCCGCAAATATAACTGGAGCGTGAAGCTGATATGGCGCAAGACTACTGGAACCAGAAGGATGAGGTATCTCCGTCACTTGCCTCGCAGATTCAAGAGCAATTTCAAAGAAGGTACCCAATGTCACGCCCCAAACTCGGAAACCGGGCTCACAAAATTCTCGATCGCCGAATCCGGCGCCGACAGCCTCCGTAGAACCCCATTCTCGGCTCCCAGCGCCCATACGCCAGGTTCCGATCCTGGGATGCTACAAGGAGGATTTTCAGCATCCGTTTAATTTGTAATAAGCATAACCAAAGGCATAACCCACAAACAACAACCAAAAACTCCATCACATTTTCACTATGATCAAAAACTTTACAAGTACAATGAGCATAAAGGGAAATACAATGGGAATGAACAAAAAGCTCCAAAAGATCTGCTCTGCGCTCCTGTCTTAGCGCTGCTGCGTCCTCACGTCACTTGCACGCAACGGTCGTGCATAAGCTTATAGAAAGCTTAGAGGGTGGTGAAAGTGTATGCGCAAGGTAGTAATGCAGTTATGAAGTATCAGAGTAATACGAAACATGCTGACGAGTCCATGAATATCACTAGCCATACCAAGACTATACGATGCAAGGCATGAATGATGTCGGCCATACCAAGGCCATGCGATGCGAAATGCAACTCAAGCATACAAATCCTCATCTAAGTCCACATATCAGTACAGCTCAAAATCTGGGATATCACCGGGGTCTAGTACACTCTAAACCAGATTGCCGCCCTATCGCGCGCAATAAGATAAGTGGAAGAGACCTCACTACCCGCCTACCAATATCGGGCTCGGCTCGTCGATAGCGGACCCATTCCTCGAGCTGGTCAAACTCGGCCTAGCGTTGCCCCCTACTCTCGGGCGGGTAAGGCCGCACCCCCTTCCAACCGACCACGACACAGTGGAGAGCGCGACCGTCTGGTAATCGGTACCCGGCGCTCATGCACCCACTCGGTTTAGACGTTGGAGCAACCTCTTGGTACCATAAGGGTTTAGGGACTTTCACCCAGGGATATCTATAGCACCCCATGTAGAATAAGATTTCTGGTATCCAATCCTGCCAACCACGATATGCCTGTGGCGGCTACGACCCTGATGTCGCTAGGGCGTACAGTAACCATATCATACAATGCGAATGCATGAATCACACTATCCAGTCATGCAGCAATCCTGTGCGTCTCGTGCGCTCATGTGGGGCAACACCGCCTAACCGGGAGCCCCTAAATAATCTGCCCGAAGGCATATGCTATGATCAGTCACTTCTCATACCAAGCATACATATGATGTGTATGATCATGAATCATGGGACTATACTAAACATGTTATATGGAATAGATGTTATTCATAAGGAGATGGGCCTAGACGGCCTACAAGTATGGGCTTAACAATGGGCCCTAGGGAGAATCATAATGCGGACATTTAACCAACATTATTCGACAATGTGGACGTTAAACCAACATTGCTCCTAAGGCATTGCCCGTCGAAAATATCATTACATGAACCAGGTTGGGTTTACACATTGTAATGGGCCTTAGGTTCATCCCATTAGGCCTTAGATACATCAAATGGGCCATACCATATGGGCCTTTCATTCGTCAAGTGGGCCACATCAATGGGCCGTACCAATGGGCC
Organism: Magnolia changhungtana; assembly: GCA_030180095.1. Taxonomy (NCBI): domain Eukaryota; kingdom Viridiplantae; phylum Streptophyta; class Magnoliopsida; order Magnoliales; family Magnoliaceae; genus Magnolia; species Magnolia changhungtana. Next base: position 3,721,456 of record JASAUF010000391.1, on the reverse strand, counting down.
TTATGCACATTGCAATGGGTCATAACCCGTGGGCCCTAGATACATCAAATGGGCCTAGTGACATGGGCCTTACATCCACATCAAAGTGGGCCCCAATGATCTACCACAAATACGTTAAGATGGACCTCAAAACATGCCAAGGTGGGGTCCACTTGGGCTATGGATCTGGCTCATCTTTAGCTCATGCTATAAAATGATCTTTCAAAACGGATAGACGAATTGGATGCAATATAAGCATCACGGTGGGGGTCCAATTGAGGGCCCACCATAATTTACATAATATAATAAATATATACATATATATTTATATATATATATATAATATAATATATAATATCACACGTGCACATACACCACATGCACCCACACATGCACACACACGTGCACATACACCACACGCACACACATCATGCACACGTACCCACCCACACACACGTGCACATCCAACACGTGCACCATAGCGAGCTCCACCGTCCAGGGGACGGTGGAGGCAAAACACATGCATCATGTGGGCTCCACGTGGAGCCCACCGTAATGTCTACGTGCCATCCGACCCGTTGACAAGGTCAAGCAGACCCAGATGAGGGGTACAAACAAATTTCAGCTTGATCCGAGACTTCAGTGGGCCCAGAAAGGGTTTCAATGGTAGAGTTCAGTCACCGCTGTTTCTTGTGGTGTGGGCCACCCGAAACCTGGATCGAGCTGATTGTTGGAGGGGGCCCACCTTAGGAGGTGGCCTACCCAATGAACGGGTTGGATGGAAAATATACATCATGGTGGGGCCCACGGCTAGAGTCGTGGGTGGCCCTTGTCCGTCCGCCAAAGGTTAGCGCAGGCGCGGCCTGCGCCCTCCTGACACAGCAGAGGCAGCAGCCTCTACTTCTCTTTTTTTTCTGTTTTCTTGTAGAAAATGGTATGTGGGGCCCACTACCTGAAAATCTAGTCCGCCCATTGCATTCTCGGGCCCGGAATACATCAAATGAGTCCAAAGATTGAAATTTTTCGATGTGTGGTTAAGGCAAGGTGGGTCCTAGAAGTTTTGAACGGTAAAAGAGACATTTTCCTATGGTGCGGCCCGCCTGAGTATTGGATCGACCTCATCTTTCGGCTCAACGCCAGAAACGTTCTTGTGGAGGGGATGGACGGCGTGGATTGAACACATACAACAAGGTGGGGCCTATACATGGGAGCCACCCAAAAGCTTAGAAACAAGCTGATATTTGTGTTTTCCAAATGACGTCCAGCGTCCAGGGACGCTGGACGGTTTGCAGCTCCAAATTCACAGGGAGTGGGCCTACTCAGGTGGGCCTCCTGATGATGGATGTTGTCAATCCAATACATATAGAGTGGGCCCCAACTACAAGTGACTTGGGTTAAATACATACTTCATGGTGGGGTCCGTCCAAGTGGGCCACACGACCAAATCATCACACAAAACATAAAAGAAAGGGGAGAGAGAGAGAGAGATAGAGGGAGATCGGTGAGGATGGAGGGGCCCCGCCATTATGGGTCCCTCTTGCATTCAACATACATCAAGGTGGGTCCCACTACATGTGGGCCCATTAAATCACAATCCAACGGTGGAGATTCCTTCTCCAATAAAATAGACAGTCTAGATGACCCTTATCAACTAGAAAGTAAACATCATGATGGGGTCCATGGAGATTGGCCCCATCATGGAATGATCATGATGATCAAAGTGGGCCATCGGCCACATTTTAGGGTCCTAAGTGAGATCTAAACCATTGATCGGTTGGCCTCACTTGGCCCATCTTAAAAGAAATGAAAACTACTCTATTAGAGCACCCCACCACTTGATCTTCTTGCTCCTATGGGTTCCTTAGCTCCTTAGCTTCAATTCCAATGGAGGAGATGATGAATGGATGGCTAGGATGGGGGATCTTGGGATGGAAAGGTGGGCCACACTTGGAGCTTTGAAAGAGAGGGAGAGCTCATACGTATGGGGTTTGCTTGGAATGAGATTTGGAAAAGAGAAAGAGACTTGTAAAGGGAGAGAGAGAGAGAGAGAGATGGGTGATGTTTGATGGATGTAGTGGTGATGGGTGTGTAAGAGCACCTTTTGACTTTGTTGGCCATTTGTGTAAGAGAAGCATGCTTGTGTAAGAACTTTTTGACTTTTGGGGCTTACTTGGGGAAGAGTGTGAAGTGATGTGTACTTGACTTGATGGGATTGATTGATGGTTGATTGATGTGACATCTCGTTGAGATTCTCTTGGGTTTCGCAACGCGCGGCGTTTTCCTCGCACCGAATGTTGGCCCACATCTTCTGGCCAGAGTATCGCCTCAGCGCGGGAGTCGCGGCATCGGAACCGCGGCGACGGTGCGGTCGCAAGGGTACTAGTCTCGGGTTGAGTCGACTCGGGTTAACAGCGTGTAAATCAGGTCACGCGCAACGCCGGTTAAGGGTCGAAGGTTGCCAGAATTTGACCGGAAAGACCGCGGGAACCTATGGAACAGTACGGTCAAGGATACGGGTCTTACACCCAAGCAGCTCCAAGGAAGAACGCTGCTGCTGCTTTGTTTTAATGCAGTAAAATAGGTGTTTTGGGTGTAATCTTGGCACTCTGTTTTTATTTAATTTTCGTGAATTCTAGAAACTCAGTTTTGAATTTTTGTTCAATGCATTTTACTCAATTGCTACAGACTACCATTTTTTGGAAAAAAAAAAGGAGAATTATTTCTTTTATTTTAAGATTTCTCATTAAAGTGCATAATAAGGACTGCCCCCATGCGATTTTGAAGCCTAAGTCTTCCTTTAGGAGCATGAGGCTCTTCTCTCAAAATCTGAAATCCCTAATTAATGAGCATTAAGGTGAGGTGACGATAATTAATAAGCGAGGGAAATCGCTTATTGTTAAGCATGCATGCTAATGACCCATTCAGTCCATTCACTCACATTATCTAGGAGACCAAGTTTACCTCAATTCTTTAAGCTTGGTTGCTCCTCTCCTGCTCTTATTTTTCTCCTTGGCCTTTGGTGTTGGGCGCTCTTTCCCTCACCTGAGGTGTGGGTTTCCCTCTCGGTGTGGGCTTCTTCCTAACCCGGTGTGTGGGTATTCTTTTTCTTTTCTTTTTTAATCCCTAACCCAAAGTGTGGGCCACCTTTTGTATTTTTAGATTGCATGTCCTTTTTAGAGGAAATAAAGAGCTCTTATCATTAAAAAAAAAAAAAACAAAACAAAACAAAACAAAACAAAAACAAAAACAAAAACAAAAACAAAAACTAAAAACAAAAAATAAAAAACAGAGAGAGAGAGAGATGGGATTACTCACATATCTTGAACCATATGCAGATCTAATAATGCATGACGCTCATCTAAGTGATATATAGGATCATACTAGATGATAAAATTCTTTAATCATCTTTACACGCTTCCCTACCAAGGAGATGTCCTTGGCTTACTTTCTCCTCAATTCTCTCTCAAGTGTGTGCTTAGAGATGAGTAGCTCTATATGTTTGTTAACTTCGATGGAGAGAGTCAAAAGTTTCTCTTATTTGTAACCCTGCTCCATTGTAAAAACTAGGGCTGAAAGTTGGGTGTGTTCAACCCGACCGACCCGTGACCGACTCGACATTGGGTTGGGCTTGGGCAGGATGTATCGGGTTTGGTCTCGGGCTTGAGCCATATAAACACCAAATCGATAAAACTTGGGATGGGCTCGGGTTAACGTTGAGGTATCGGGTTGCCTGACCCAACCCGAACCCAATCAATATATAAGTTCCTTATAAATTAACTATAATTGAGTGTTGATCGTTTGTGTTGAAGGCACTGGAAATTCCAATGTCGTCAGGTTTCATTGGTCTACATCATTTCTGATGACTCAAGCTAACAAGATACGCCGGATTTCTCTCTCCCAAATAGATTGCTTGATACACAATACGACTTTTAAAGGAGTAATTGTTCTATATTTTAAGTTGTTTGTTTAGAAAAAAAAAATGAACTTTTTATTATAAATAACTTACATATATAAGTAATAAAATTGTAGGTACAAAAAATAAGACTGTATTGAAAATATAATAGACTAATGTAATAATGAAAACATTAGCATATATCTACCCGACCAACCCGGCCGAGCCTGCTTGGGTTGGGCTTGGGTTAAGAATTCCCAACCTGAGGTTGGGTTGGGGTTGAGGTAGAGGAACCTTGGGTTGGGCTAGGATTGAGCACCAACCTAACCCAACCCGCCCGACTTTCAGCCATAGTAAAAACCAAATCCTTATGATTTAGCATGAAAATTTAGAGTCTGGGATTTTATTTTTTATTTATAATAATAATAATAATAATATTTAAATTTAAAAAAAAAAAAAAGAAGAAGAAGCTAAAGTAACCGTATGTGCATGCAATGCAAGTATATTTTGGAAATATTTAAAGACATGGGTATGCTTGGCTCAAAATTTTTTACTTCTCCCATATATGAGCAAAACTTAAAGTTGGCATCAACTAACAAAGACTTGTTAGCTGATCCTACTTCATACTGTTGCCTCATCAGATGTCTTATTTACTAAACAATCTCCTGGCTAGATATCTGGGTGTTCCGTTGGCAGTTGGAAGAGTAAAGACCAGCCACTTCCAGCCTCTCGTCGACAAGATTGAAGGTCGTATAAACGGGTGGCAGGCCAGATGTCTTTCTCAAGCAGGCGGACTTGTCTTACTTAACCATGTCCTTGGTAGCATCCCGATTCATACTCTCGCTGCTACGCATGTCCCAGCTCAGCTTCTGACTGCCCTCGAAAGGCTTTTTACTGATTTTCTATGGGGATGGGCTGAAGGTAAAAAGAAACTTCATTGGCGTAGCTGGAAAGGTATATCTTGCATCAAGATGGAAGGTGGTTTGGGAGTTCGGAAGCTATCAGATTCCATGAAAGCGTTTCGCATCAAAATGGCTTGGACCATCCGTTTCAAAGCGGGTTCAACCATGTGGGCAGCTTACATGGCAACAAAATATAGCTCCGATTTGACGGATCACTCCAGCGTCAAATCTGTTAGTGCTCAGTCGCTGATGTGGAAAAAAATTAAAAATCTCCTCCCCTTCGTCGACTCTGTGGTCCAGTGGAAAATCGGTGCTGGCAATTGCAATCTCTGGAGTGTAAATTGGACGGGCTTGGGCCCTCTCCAATGCTTGGTCTCGGCTCCAATTCCTGCCCACCTGCAAAATTTACAGGTTCATAATTTGCTGGGACTAAACGGCCCTCTTCCTCCCCTTGTGGTCTTTTGCTTTTTACCTCAGGACGCGATAGATTATATCTTCCAGCAGGGATTCTGTATTTCCGAGGGCCCTGAGCTCCCGATCTGGCCTCTCACCCCGTCGGGTGGCTTCTCGGTTAGCTCGGCTTGGTCTGTCAGTAGAGCCAGTAGCGTCAGGAAAGATTGGGCTGCCTGGGTGTGGCACGCGAAGCTGCCGCCAAGAATCTCTATTTTCCTTTGGAGACTCTTGAACGGGGCCATTCCAGTCGATGCGTTAATCCAAACCCGGGGCATTCAACTAGCGTCCAGATGCGACTGCTGCTCGCATGCTTCTGATGGTGGTGCAATGGTGGAGTCCGTTCATCACATTTTTCTCGACAGAAAGATGGCTAAGCTCGCCTGGCTCAGTTTGGGAACTCGGTTTCAGATCAACGTCCAACCAGCCTTGTCAGTGGAATCTAGATTAGCTCAATGGTGGGCCGCCATGGCAGTTTCGAGAAGCTCCCCGCTGATCGGCAAGCTCATTCCTGGCTGTTTGTTATGGGAGCTTTGAAAAGCGAGAAACTCGGCTCGATTTGAGGGGAAGATAGTTCCGCTTAGTGTGCTGATGGCGAGAGTTGCTTGGTGGGAGTCCACCATCCACGACTCTCTGCTCAGCGCCCACAAGGTAGGTTCGGCGTCCAGAGGCGCTCAGCTGAACCTAGTCCATGGCTCGCCCTTCCCAGGTGCGTCTCACATCTCGAGGTGTCCTGTCGTGGTCAAGTGGATCAGACCTTGTTTTAATTGGGTCAAAATGAACGTTGACGGCTCCTCTAGAGGCAACCCGGGCTTAGCTGGTGGAGGAGGAATTTGCAGGGGTGATAAGGGCCAATTCATTTGCGCCTTCTCTTCGGGCTCTGGTATTGGTTCTAATTCCTATGCCGAGCTCCGTGCAGTGTACGAGGGCTTACTCCTAGTCCTCACTTTGGGGTTCCGTCATATCATCCTGGAGTCCGACTCCTTGCAGGTGGTGAAGATGTTGAATGGGATAAGCCAGGTGAGCTGGAAATAGAAATTTTGGTTGGGGCGGATTTTCCTATTGAAGAGCAGAGGTCGTATTGAATTCGCGCATATTTTCAGGGAGGGGAATGCCCCGGCTGATGCATTAGCCCGCCTGGGAAGTGAAAGTCAGTCCTCTGCTTCTTTTGATCGGCTCTATGATCTCCCGCCTAAAATCCGTGGTCTCCTCTTCCTAGACAAGGTCGGTCTGGGGTCGATTAGAGGAATTTAGCCCGTCGGTGTTTCTGTTTTTGCGTTTTGTTTGGTGCCTCCTGCGATATTTTCTTTTCACATGATAGGTCTCCCTAGGTCCTTTTTTCCAGGGGAGGTCCGAAATCTGTCTCTGTAATTTCCTGCTTCTTCAATGAAAAAAAAAAAAAAGTTCCACTGAAAAAAAAAAAAAAAAAAAAATCACCTGGCTAGATATAGTTTACTCTGTCCACATTTTGAACCATTTTATATATCAACTAAGAAAACTAAATTTTGATGCTATTTTGTCGGTGTTACGCTAAAGGAATACCTAGCCAAGAGATTTTGAAGTTATCCATGAGCCAGCTCCAATTATTTGCCTATTGTAATTCTGACCAGGTAAGTTGATTATTGCACATTCTTAAGCGATGGTCCATTTTTTTTGAAAACAAATTACAAAATACTATTTCACAGTCATCTGTCAAAGCATATATAATATCGTTTAATGGTTGTTGCATCTTATAAACTTAATTGGCTTATGTACCTACTAGCAAATTTATGCATCCCTCACAAGGACCCAATAATTTTTACATTACGACAATCAAATTGTTGTTTATATTGTTAAATTTAGTTTTTCATGAACGAGCAAAATATATTAAACTCGATTCAAAATAAATTAATCAAAACTTACTATGTTCACGCATCAAATCAATTATAAGGACTTTAGGAACTGAACAATTATATTTCTCATGTCACAAGTGGGGCATTCATAACATTTATGCTGTAACTTGAAGGGGGTATTAAAAATAGGCATTGACTGCATCTACCCCACATTTATCCCATCTCATCTCTAACTATATTTCTAGAGTTGTATCATTTCTTTCTTTCTTTTTTCTTTTACACTTATCAATCCCATATATCAGTAATTGAATTTTACTATTGTATTCTATAAATACTATTATACAAGGTAAATGAAAGCAATTAAAAATACCAAATTCAATCTTTACAAATACCATACAAATAGTACAAAATATACACATGATTAATCACTAATTGCACTCTAACAGGACAATATAGATATAAAAAGCATCTACATGTTCATTTATATTTATACATTTGTTATTTTCTATAACAAGGTTTTCAAAAATTGTGTTATATATAAATAAGCTTGTTGAAATAGCAGCCATTATGTGATGATATAACAGTTTCCATATATAAAATCCATTTTTCTAAATGATCCTGCCAGCCTTATTTTACGGATTATTGCAGTATTTTGCATTAAAATACATTCAGAAATGGCCGATACCATAATGCATTCATGACGCCAGTTGGTACATCAAAGAGCCCACATTCAAACAAATAAATAAATAAGGAATGTAGGTGAGTATATACATGGATGTATGTCCATCTATATATGTATGCGTATGTATGCAGGGGTGGAAGTATGTGTATGGACAAGAGTATACTGTAAGAAGAGCAGTTGGTAGAACTTAATAGTGCAAATCTTGCCATCCTCACGACCGTACGAGTACTTGCACGTGCCAATTTCATTATCTGTTTTTTTTTTCTTCTTTTCTTGACTAGACTATGCATGATGTGCATTTGCCACGGCTTAGTAGACTATGGCAACCATCGACCATTAAAGAGACATGCGTATACACATGAATGAAGCCCGCCCAAATAATTTTCTCACTGTGGACGGGAATCTGCATTAATACAACGGTCCCAATCACCTAAAATCATACAAGTTCAACTGGCTAGTTTAAACGGTGGAGATCGTCCCAACTTTGCAAATTTGGTCTGTACTTCCTTCCACAACAGGGTTCACAATCTGGACCGTCAATGGATTGACGTATGTGTGTTGGATGTACGGTGGATGAGTATGTGGCAAAAGCATATATACTTTTGACCTAAAATCTCATTAGGGTGGTTAGGGAAAACAAGGAGATAGTTTGCTTAAAGGGAAATGATGTGGGGCTAGTGGTAGGAGCTTTGAATTGGGTGGGATGTCATTTATCGAGTTTGGACCATATCATATCGTGGAAAACCAAAAATCATCAGTAAGTACGGGTCCATGAACCTGCTCAATCTCTTTCTACAGTGAAAAACGATCTAATAGCCACCGACATGATAATCACGTATCGTAATAGCCTACACCACCTGCTTTACACACTACGTAGGACAATCTGTGTTTGTTAAGGCCCACCAAGTTTTTTATGTGAAATCCACTCCATCCATCAGGTCATAACCCTTTCATTCAGTGTATATGTTAAGAATTGGCAAGGTGAAAAAACTCATATGGGCCACACCAATGGGAAGTGTAAAATTGCACTTAGAAACCTTTGAGTTCATGTGTTGCTGCCCATTTGAGTTTTGGATGGGATTGATTTTTGTATATTCCATTCATCCAGGTGATTCAAACCTGCTGAATGGATTTGATGAAAGATACACATGATAGTGACCCCACACGCAAACTTATGGTGGGTGTCCCATCCATCTTGTTCCCTGTGTTGTGTCCCACCTGGGTTGTGGATCCTGATGGTTTCTTTCCCTGGGTCCTGACATCTTGGAGTCCACCTGATGGATGGAGTGGATTTCACATTTACAGTATGGTGAGCCCCAAATAGCTTGGGTACTATCCAGGCCTTGAGTAAAACAAGTGTTGTAGGGGATTCCCATATGTTTTGCTGTCACCACCAATATTAACGGTTGGGTTGAAAGAAGAGTAATGATAACGCTATCATCCAAGTCAACTTATGTAATTAACAACTCCTCTTTGTGAAACAAACAATGGTGGCCCGAAGCTTGTATGTACCGTTTAGGTTCAGTTTATACAAGTTGGAATAAGTGGAATCAAGGTTTAATGATCCAAATCGCTAGTATGGTAGGACTCACAGAGGATGGCAGATTCACCAAAAACAATCCAGATTGGAAGATCCTAGCTATAAAATATTTGGCCTTCTTTACAGAACATGTATTTGCTTCATCAACTATCAATTTGTCAGCACTTGTTAAAGGCTTTGAATTCTCGGGGGAATTTTTGATGCGTGGGCCATCCACAGTGTGGCTCATAATATCAACGGTTTAGATCATAGAACTATGGGCCGAACAAATTATACAAATAGAGGAAGGATCCAATGCATGAGAATAACATGGTAAAAGCTCTCATTGCACCAATGACCTCGTCCAGTGAGTATCTTATAACTGTATTTATTTTTACCATACCTCCGAGGTGGGGCCCACCCAATGTATGAAACTCAGCGTATATAGCCTATCTTTTTTTTTTTTTTTTTTTAATTTTTTTCCACGGAGAAGAAAGTGATAAGGTTGATCAAAGTCTTCGTGAGAATAATTATTCCGAATCCATAGAGTTCTCAGACTCCTCAAAGAAACTCTTTGAATTCATGAGAGAATAAATAAATTCTAATAAAATAGAAAATAAATTAATTTATGATAAAAATGAATATACAATCCTTTAACTAATGATATCAAACCTAAGAAGAAATTTCATAATCAAACCACAACTCAAAGTCCCTAAAAACATGATATACATTTCTACTAGACTTCATGGTTTTCAGCCAAAAATAGTAAGTGTCCATCTGGCCTAACCATGTTATTCTCCTAATTTTTCTAATCCCTTTTCATGTTGGGCATGACGCCTAAAACTCAAAATGATCAAAAGTTATAATCGAATTAAAAGTTAATTTTTATAGTAAAAATGAAAATAAAATGAACTTTTAACCATTGATTTGATGAAATCTCACAAATCTAGCATTGCCAACCTAGTGTAGTGTGGTTGGTTGACTAAAGTATCTCTTCTTGCCCCAAAATCATATATTATAAGTTTAAAAACTTGTTTCAATTTGTGAGATACACCTGTTTTAAGGTTCCAACGGTCTAGATCACTTCGGCCTCTAATGGGGTCTTCTCTGGTCCATCTTTACCATGAAAGTGTTTGCAACCCACTCTACATCATTTTTGCTCATCCTAGATATTTTAATAAAAAATCAGCTCCTATACTTGTTAAGAATAGAAAATTTATATTTTTAGCAATTTAATTGGATCACATGATCGCACACTGCCTTTAATGTAACGGTGTTGACAATGTCTACGATTGTGTACTGGTGAGCTCGTGCACACCACCAAACATGCCAGCAAGGTGGACTGGGGAAAAATCTCACATGATCGCACACTGCATTTAATGTAACTGTGTTGACAATGTCTACGCATGTGTACTGGTGAGCTCGTGCACACCACCAAACAGAAGTATACTGCCAACAGATCAGTCTACCAACCAGGTGGATCACAATTAACTTAACAAATGTACGGTTGTGAAAAGATCATTTATTACTAATATCCTCATATCCTCGCACACCTACAGAGTGCTAGTTTGGATACCATCAGATAAGTTATTTTTTAACTAACTTTAAGTATTCATTAAGTTATTTTTTACCATTCAAATAGTATAGGAAAAAATAACGATGAATGGTGCACATTAAAAGTTAGCCCTTAATGATGAATGACTCACGTTCAAGGTGTGGAGCCCACACAGTGAATAGTCTGCATCAAAGGTGGGCCCCACCTGATAGACCGTGAATATGAGAATACACCAAACAAACCTGAGTGAAACAAAATATGCCTTTTTTTTACACTTTTAACTGACAATTACTTTGTTTATCAATAACTAGTAAATTATCTAAAGTAACTTCCAATCCAAACGCTCCCTCAAGTGGCCCATCCTTATCTTTGGGTGGTAACCTGTACACGATGACATTCAGTTGATGGACGGCTTGGATATTTAGCCTATCTTCCATATGGCGTAGCTGGTGACTTGTGCATAATTAGCTTAATTATACACTTCTAACATCTCCCGATATTGTCGTGGAATTTTGCTTAAACGATATTATTGTGTTAATATCATGTGATTTTTCAAAATCGCACGGATTTTTGTTTATTTTATTTTATTTTATTTTTCGATTTTTACGGAGATTTTAGTGAAAATTTTAACAAGCTAAAATAATTCAGTTTACAGTTGTATATTCAATTGTTTAAAATTACTAAATAATATGGCGAGAAAAACGTGAAACCTGAAAATATCACGAAAAATTCCGGGCAGAGAAATTGCCGAGAACGAGATTTGTTAAGGACCGTTTAAAACTTTTTTTTTTTTTTAATCTGGAAATAAAATGACTCCACTTCGTCAACACTCTACAGTTAAGGTCGACCGACACATGGACCCTCGTCCATGGCTTGGGTATTTTGGGTATTTCATCTCTTAAGAACTGTTTAATAAATGGCCTACATTTTGAACGGTACACACGAGCTTTTGATTTTGACATGTTCAATAATCCAGGTCGTTGGTCTGTTGTACCCTGCAGGAGTTGAACTACTCCTCAAAGTTATTCTAGACAGGACAATATAAAAATTTCATCTGTAGTCTACAATAGACGGTCAAGATGAGAGAAATCCAACAATATACAGCAACTGTCGAGTGAGAAAGGTCAAAATATTGGTGGCTGATATCTTCCAATCTTGGTGATTTTTGGAGCATTACTCATCCATTGTGGGACTCAACAGACCAATGGATTGGATTACTAGCAATAGACCCCGTTTGTCAAAATTGAAAACCCATCTATATTGTGTGGGAATCCTATCATATAATTCTTGACCATGGAAATGAAATCCATAATCTCATCACCTAATCAACCAAACATTCTCTATATAAACATCCAGACTCCACCAGTAGTAACACAAAACTCTTTAGAGAGAGAGAGAGAGAGAGAGAGATGGCTCTTCTTCAAGCATCAGGTCCAATGGCCGCGTTGCTTCTTGTATTGAGTACCATGTTCCTCTTCCCTGAGCTCGGACATGCCGAGCATGCAGGCATTACCAGGCACTACAAGTTCGACGTATGTCCTACCCCGTTACTCGCCATGCATGTTCAGCTAATTGCATTTATTATGTTCTTCTCTGATGTTTTTGAACTGTTTGTTGGCAGATTCAATTGCAGAATGTGACGCGGCTATGCCACACGAAGAGCATCGTGACCGCCAATGGCCAGTTTCCAGGGCCGAAGATCGTAGCCAGAGAAGGTGATAGGGTCGTTGTTAAGGTGGTTAACCATGTTCAGAACAATATCACCCTGCATTGGTATGGAACCATCTTACAACTTTAATACCTGTTTTCTCATGAGGAATGATATGATCAGATGCCCAACCAATGATGTGGGGGCCACCTTTTGTTAGAAACTTTCTGTGGTGCCCACCTACATGACAACCTCCCTCGAGAATATCTCATGGATGGATGAACATTCTCTTAATTCATGAAAATATATGGAAGCCATTAATGCGGTGTAACAATGCAAGGGGAATAATACAATGGACTAGTCTCTAATCCAGACCATTCATCTACTTTGTCACACCACGCATTAGAAATAGCCTGTAAATCAACGTGGGCCCCACAGTGTTATGACCAATATGATCTACCACAAGTAGGATAAACACATAACTCTATAAGCATAATAAGGAGATTACAATTAGAATATACTTGTGTATTAACCCAAAATGCATTTGATTCGGATTGTTTGATGGATGGTGGTTTTGAGAACAGGCATGGAATTCGACAGCTCAGGAGTGGATGGGCAGATGGGCCTGCATACGTGGCCCAGTGCCCCATCCAAACTGGCCAAACCTACGTCTACAACTTCACGATTATCGGCCAAAGGGGGACCCTCTTTTGGCACGCGCACATCTCATGGCTGAGATCAACCCTCTACGGTCCCATCGTGATCCTCCCCAAGCGCGGTGTCCCTTACCCATTCATCAAACCATACAAGGAAGTCCCGATCATATTCGGTAATCACAACCACAAAATCATAAGATTATACAGCCCAAATACAATAAATCAAGATAATTAAAACAAACTTGAATCTGAATCGCAGGTGAGTGGTTTAATGCAGACACTGAGGCCATCATCACACAGGCTCTACAAACAGGAGGCGGCCCAAACGTCTCCAATGCATACACTATCAACGGCCTCCCTGGTCCCTTGTACAACTGCTCAGCAACAGGTAGTTCTACTTCCTTTGCGGTAATTTGGAATATGAGGTAGAGGCCGGGCCCAGGAAATTAGAATCGTGGCCCATTTACAATTCAAGCCCAACCCCTTCTCATGCTAGCCATCAATGGGCCTCAATCTAAAGTACTAAGCGTAGTCAATTTGCACCTAGCCCATTTATCCATCTAGGCCTAATTGATGCCTGGGATAGACCTAATGGGCCCTTTGAAATAAGCCCAATGGGCCTACGTCCGAGACCATTCCGACCCACTTGGGACATGTATCCATCGTATCTCTCACTTTTCTTTGGGGTTGCATGGTGTGGGTCAGATACATTCAAGCTGAGTGTGGAGCCTGGGAAGACTTATCTCCTCCGTCTGATCAACGCTGCACTTAATGATGAGCTCTTCTTCAGCATCGCCAACCACACCCTCACCATCGTTGATGTCGACGCCGTCTATGTTAAGCCGTTTGAGACCGACATACTCCTCATCACACCAGGCCAAACCACGAACTTCCTCCTAAAGACCAAGCCACATTACCCAAATGCCACTTTCTTCATGTCGGCCCGACCCTATGCGACTGGCCTTGGGACGTTTGACAACTCCACAACCGTCGGATTACTTGAATACCAAAGACCCAATTCATCTCATCCATCAAATGTTGTTGGCATGAAGAAACTCCCACTCTTCAGGCCGCCCCTTCCACCTCTGAATGACACTTCCTTCGCCACTAACTACACCAATAGACTGCGTAGCCTCGCCAATGCACAATTCCCAGCCAACGTTCCTCAGACCGTCGATAAGCAGTTCTTCTTCACAGTCGGCCTTGGCACCAAACCATGCCCAAAGAACCAAACCTGCCAAGGGCCCAACGGCACCAAGTTGGCCGCATCTGTCAACAACATCTCGTTTGTCCAGCCGACCACAGCCCTCCTCCAGTCCCACTTCTTCGGACAATCCAACGGCGTCTACAATGCCAAGTTCCCAAATAACCCTCTATTCACATTTAATTACACGGGTACCCCACCAAACAACACGATGGTGAGCAATGGAACTAAGGTGGTGGTGCTTCCATTCAATGCGAGCATTGAGCTAGTGATGCAGGACACTAGCATTCTCGGAGCGGAGAGTCACCCTCTCCATCTCCATGGTTTCAATTTCTTTGTTGTCGGGCAAGGCTTCGGAAACTACAACCCCAACAAGGATCCCTCTAACTTCAATCTCATCGACCCTGTCGAGAGAAACACCGTCGGAGTTCCGTCAGGTGGTTGGGTCGCCATCCGCTTCCAAGCAGACAATCCAGGTCAGTAATGTATCCTAAATGCACAAGGAAATGGTCGCCGGGAATCCTGACATGCAATTTTAAAATTGGCTTTTGGAAATTCTCATTTTGAAATGCTTGCTAGATTCCCGCCAAATGGGCGCATCAACTCTCGGTCTTCCTGTGTATTGAGTTCGTATTCTCCCGAGTCATGGGTTATTGTCTCTCAGCAATAACAGTGTCCGCTGATTCATGCAAGTGGAGCCAGGTTTACTTGATCCAAACCATCCAATCTGATGGTCCCATCTTGGATATATATATATATATATATATATATATATATATATATATATATATATATTATATATATATAGAATATCGAAAATTAGAAGATTCTGACCCTTTGATCAGTGACCCACAAACAGACAGTTGATTAAAAATACAGCTAAGGTCCAGAAAGAAGGCCAGATTTTGGATGATATATAGAAATTTCCAACAAGCATGGTGGGCCCACGAGTTTGACGGTTCTGATCATCTATCCGAGGGCTCCAGTACTTGAACCAAATGGACGCATCATGGCACTCTTCACGTTCATATGCATTCTTTCATATAAGGATAATCTAACACGTAATTTTATGCTGACATGGCATGATGGATGACGTGGCAATAGGTGTATGGTTCATGCACTGCCATCTGGAAGTCCACACCAGCTGGGGCCTGAAGATGGCGTGGGTCGTCTTGGACGGGAAGCTGCCCAATCAGAAGCTGCCACCTCCACCTTCCGATCTTCCCAAGTGTTGAGCTTGGACGTCTGTCACAGTCTCATTTCGTTTTGGAGTGTGGCCCACTTTCTTCGATTTTCATTTTTATTTCCATTTTGCATTTTTTTTTCCGGCCTCCATGAAAAGATGGACTATTATCGAGTTTGTACGGGTGGCATCAATATCAACGGTTTCGATTTCTTCGTCAGCTTACCGTCTTCCTACATTTTGGCTTTGTATAGCCCTTTAAAAATGAGTTGGTGATACATTGCCTGTGGAGCACGAAATTCTAGTGCGCTGTATTGTACGTGTGGAACGTGTGCATGATAATCCGAACCATTTATTATGTGAGCTCCACTATTTATAGTCCACTAACAAAAATTAACCTCGATCAGACCGTTCTAACCATCTAATAAATGAGCCATTTCTACTTGTCGACATACAGAATGAACGGTTTGAGTCTTGTCTGCGTATGCCATGTTGGGGGCTAGCAAATCCATGGTGATAGTTCAACACCATTTTGAAATTGCAGGTGACCCATGGAATGTGCACCTAGACGTCGCACGCTAATCTAGTTTTCCAAATCTGTTCCAATGAGGATGGAACTTTAGCATCACCCTTCAGATGATCCTATCCGTCCAAAATGGTGGCCATCAAATGGATGGCTAAAGATATTACGTTCAACAGTTGACATTCAACGGGTGAGATCAGACCAATAAGACCATCTGACTATGCATTTCGGGCTATAATCTATCAACAGTCGTACTCATGGTTTGGATTGTAAGAATTGCAGCTCATGTTCCCTCGGTGTTTCGGGCTTCCCGCCAACGTTTAACTGGCGTCCGAGTCTAGCATATTTGAAGATTACTAGGCTACGTAAAAGCAAGTCTCATTTATATACTCACATTACACCTGACAATGTGGCAAGCGTAGAAGTGTTTGCGCAATTCAAGGCCACACATGTTAACGAGGGCTGGTACTCTGTTTACTTGTATTATATAATATTTTAACTCAATGTTTGATTGATTTTATGACTTTTGCATTGAGATTGACCAATTAAGACCGAGTTCTAGGACTCAATTGCCCTCGTCAGTCACCCATTGTTATAATGAGTATGATATTTTTATTTTTATTTTTATCTCATGACATAAAGAGTTATTCTTTCACTTGTAATTGCAGTCATTCTCAAAGAAACAAAGATAAATAAATTTAAATATTTTTAAAAAAATATTAAAAATAATATCGATTTTTATCGATTTATAAATACTGCTTGTTACAATTGACAAAGTAACAAATAACTAGATAATAAAATAAAAGGACAAATACTTGAATCATCGTATAGACAGATGATCTAGATAATTGGTCAGCAGAATGTGATCAGAATGCTTGATCTTCCAAATAAGAACTTGATTGATCAGGATCCTGTTGGAATATTTGGTTGAATTAAATAGACTTTAAAATCGAGAACCAAAAAAGAAAATAAAAGTTTTGAGAAAAAAGAACTTATTGTATTGAGTCGAGGCGTGACTGAGTCACTCGGCTTGAAATCGAATTTGCTTCCCTTGGACAGCGTCCCAAGTGCAACAGGTTTCCAGAGCAATCGACTCCAGGATACAACGACTATGACCCGGTCTCAGCGGTGCACTCACTGTACACGGGCTCAAACCACTTGCAGTTTAATCCAAAAGTACTGAGTTGACTCAGCGATAAACTCAGTAATAAAATGCTTAAAAAATCCGTATCAGAGAGAGTTTTATAAGATAGAGTATTTTCGTATATTTAAAACTGGAATCGGTAGTCTTTATATAGACTCTAAATTGGTGTATAAACACCCTTTACAAAAGGTTAGGTCCGTTGGGTTTAAACCCAACAGGTACGACCAACCGGAAGGGATGCATCTCTCTGGTTTAAAACGAAAAGGCGCAAGTGCGAATACACTCGCAAATAAAGTCCCGCGAGTACCCATACACACACACACACACCCACGTGAGTACACTCACACCGTACCCGCACCCGCACCCACGCCCACGCCCAGCCCAGCCCGTCTCATCCCGTCCTGGCGCGTCGCGTCGTGCAAGCGCACGCGCATACGGACACGGACACGGACACGGACACAGACTCGGACTCAGACTCGGCTCGGCACGGTACGGCTCGGCTCGGCGCGCGCACGCGAGTGTGTGGTCAATGGCATAGATTAGAGCTATTGGCATAGCCCCCCACAGGACCAAATTCACATGCCCCTTGAAAGGGGCACAAGTCCTAGGCAAAAATACTATCTTATATACAAGATAATTTACTTTGTCAAATCCGATGTGGGACAAAACCCATAACACAAAAGTACCACAACTTTTCAAATGTGGAGGGAAATTACCAAAAATTTGAAAATTCAAATTTTAATAATATTTTAAAACAAAATATAACAATCCCCCACATGTTTTAAAATAAAACTCTTTCGGATTAAAGCGTAATAGTTGTGCAATAGTGCCGGTGTCACCATAGACTTGAACCGACATTAGAGTAAGCAAGACAGGTCTACAGGAAACAGGTGACACCATAGTCTTGAACCTGAATCCTTTTAATGTAGATCGCAAGTACATGCCACTCACACAACTCTTCCTCTGCAAGTGATTCTGCGGTTCGGTGCGTTTCTACCATACACCATTACCTGAATTTCATAAGTGCTCTAGAGAATTCGCCCAGATTCTCATAGGAGGCGGCCTCTACCTCCACACCCATATAGGTGAATTCCATCAAGTGTATGCAGCAACTGTATACACCACCAAATATATAGCTATGGATTCATTAAGAGTTCTAACAACTCATCCTTCTTCGTTGCTGCTCGTACTGTACACCATAGAAGAGGCTCATACAACTCAGTGCAATCGTCTACCTCGTGTCTTGTTGTTTACCCATTGAACCTATCTCATGGGATCTCCACTTGTATAGGTTGGGTTGCCAACACTGGCAGCTCATATATTAGGCTCAGCCCCATTCCCTTCGATGTATCATTGACTAACATTTTAGATAGTCCTTTAGTCAGAGGATCTGCTAGATTCTTTTCTGACCTCACAAAGTTAATAGATATGACTCCATCACGTAACATGTGTTTCACCATGTTGTGTCTGAGTCTAATATGCCTTCTCTTTCCATTAAATATTTTACTTTTTGCTTTCACTATAGCTGCTTGACAGTCACAATGAATAGACACGGCCGATACAGGCTTTGGCCACAATGGTATATCAGCTAAGAGATTTCTAAGCCACTCGGCTTCTGATCCAGCCTTTTCTAAGGCAATAAACTCGGATTCCATGGTAGACCGAGCGATACATGTCTGCTTGGTAGACTTCCAAGAGACCGCTCCTCCACCCAAAGTGAAGACATATCCACTCGTGGATTTTGTCTCATCTGAATCACTGATCCAATTAGCATCACTGTATCCTTCCAATACAGCAGAAAAACCATTATAATGTAAACCATAGGTTATACTGACTTTTACGTATCTCAAAATCCTAGACAAGGCATTTCAATGTTCTTTTCCAGGGTTATGTGTATATCTACTTAGCCTTCCTACTGCAAAAGCTATGTCTGGTCTAGTGCAGTTTGTTAGATACATGAGGCTACCAATTATTCTGGAATACTCCAATTGAGACACACTATTTTCTTTATTTTTCATGAGAGTCATACTATAATCATAAGGAGTACTGACAGGTAAACAGTCAAAATGGTTAAACTTTCTCAATATCTTCTCAATGTAATGAGATTGTGATAATATAATAACACCATTTTTCCTGGTTACTTCAATACCCAAGATTACACTAGCCTCTCCTAAGTCTTTCATGTCAAACTTAGATGACAAGAATTTCTTAGTTGAATTAACTAATTTAATATTAGTTCCAAAAATAAGCATGTCATCAACATAAAGGCATATAATAACATAATCATTTCCAGAAATTTTACTATATACACATCTATCTACATCATTTATATAATAACTATTTGATTTTAAAACACCATCAAACTTTTCATGCCATTGTTTAGGAGCTTGTTTTAAACTGTATAGTGATTTAATTAGTCTGCATACTTTGTTTTTTTTACCTGATATCTTATAACCCTCAGGTTGCTCCATATATATTTCTTCTTCTAAGTCTCCGTTTAGGAAAGCCGTCTTAACGTCCATCTGGTGTACCACCAGTTTATATATGAAGGCTATCGCTATTAAAACCCTGATTGATGTAATTTTAGTTACAGGGGAATATGTATCAAAGTAATTTATTCCTTCCTTTTGTTTAAATCCTTTTGCTACCAACCTAGCCTTAAACTTATCAATAGTTCCATCTGGTTTTAGTTTCTTTCTAAACACCCATTTACAACCTATTGGTTTGTTTCCAGGTGGTAGGTCTACAAGTTCAAAGTGTTATTAGATATAATAGATTTTAACTCATCATTTATGGCTTCCTTCCAAAAGGTTGCATCTAGAGAGTTAATTGCTTCTATATACGTTGTAGGATCATCTTCTACTAAGAATGTGAAAAAACCATCTCCTAGGTTAGTTTCTCTTCTAACCCTAGTACTTTTTCTTGGTTGTATCTCTTCTACTACTTTCTCATAAGCATTTTTACTAGTAGACGCGATATCTGATTCATTGACTTCCTCTATTCCTATAGATTTAGATTTCATAGGGAATACGTTCTCAAAGAACTCTGCATCCCTAGCTTCTATAATTGTATTAGGATCCAGAATATTGTCCTTAGTTTTTAAAACTAGAAATCTGTAGGCTGCACTGTTTTGTACGTAACCTATAAATACACAGTCAATCGTTTTAGGACCTAATTTTCTTTTCTTAGTTTCAAGCAATCCTACTTTAGCAAGACACCCCCACACTTTAATATATTTGTAACTAGAAACATGATTCTTCCAAAGTTCATAAGGTGTTTGTTCAGAAGATTTAGAAGGAATTCTATTTAGGATATAACAAGCAGATAGAATTGCTTCTCCCCACATATTTGAGGGTAAGCCCGAACTATTTAACATGGCATTCATCATCTCTTTTAGAGTTATATTCTTACGTTCTGCTATTCCATTCCGTTCTGGTGTATATGGAGCTGTAGTTTCGTGAACTATTCCATTCTTTTCACATAATTCTCTAAATTAAGAAGATTCATATT
Organism: Magnolia changhungtana; assembly: GCA_030180095.1. Lineage (NCBI taxonomy): Eukaryota > Viridiplantae > Streptophyta > Magnoliopsida > Magnoliales > Magnoliaceae > Magnolia > Magnolia changhungtana. The sequence continues at coordinate 3,700,777 of JASAUF010000391.1, read as the reverse complement.
CTCCTCCTCTATCTGTTCTAAGTCTTTTAATTTTTATATTTAACTGATTTTTAACTTCAATTTTGTATTTAGAGAAAGCATCTAAAGCTTCATCTTTGTTTCTTAATAGATAGACTCTAGTGAACTATCTACAAAAGTTATGTAATATCTTTTTCCACCTCTAGACATGTGATTTCTAAAATCACCCAAGTCACTGTGTATTAACTCTAATAGAACAGATGATCTTTCTATTCGTTTAAAAGGTTTTCTAATAAATTTTGATTTTACACATGTTTCACATTTTTCGAATTCTTCGTTAGATATATTAGGTAATAAACCTAATCTTTTCATTTTCTTCAAAGATACTTTATTCACATGACCTAATCTACTATGCCATAGATAAAAAGGTTCAACGATATAAAAAGAACTAGATGCCTTCTTATTATTATCATTAGATACATTTACAATGAATAAACCATCACAACAGTATCCTTTACCAACAAAAGTTCCATTCTTTGTCATTACAAGCTTATCTGAATCAAATACTAACTTAACACCAGCCTTATTGAAGAACGAACCAGAGACCAAGTTTCGTCTAATGTTGGGCATATGTAGGACATCATTCAACATCAGAGTCTTTCCAGAAGTGAGTTTCAGAAGTACTTTCCCTTTCCCTACAATTGGAGACGTTCTAGCATTACCCATGAACACCTGTTCATCATCTTCTGATACTTCGTACGAGGTAAACATGCTACGATCCTTGCACACGTGCCTAGTTGCACCAGTGTCTAGTACCCACTCCAAGTTATTTATTAGGAAGACTTCTGACACCACAACTACTACCATGTCAGACTCATTGCCTGTTTCTGTAAGATTAGCCTGCGGCTTATCTTTGTTTTTCTTAAGCCTACAGGTTTTAACATGATGTCCAGGCTTTCCACAGTTGTAGCAGTTTTCCTTTTTCTTGAATTGATTATTTGCATTCTTCTTTTTGAGCCTGCATTCATTTGCGTAATGTCCAGGTTTGCCACAGTTATGACAGTTGCCCTTTTTCTTATTATTTGCCCAACTTGATTCCACAAGATTCGCCTTTGAATCTATCTCATTTCCATTTTCTTTTTGGTCTCTGATTCTATTGGTCTCCTCTATTCGTATATGTACGATAGTGGTTTCCAAAGAAACACCATTCTTTTTATGTTTCATTCTATTCTTATATTCTTTCCAGGAAGGCGGTAACTTTTCTATTAGTACTCCTGAAAGAAACACTTCATCCAACTTAATTCCTTCTGTCGCTGGTTCGTGAACTAAACTTTGAAAATCGTGAATCTGATTTGTGACAGGTTTATCGTCTGTCATTTCATAATGAAGGAAATTAGCAATTGCATGTTTCTTAGCACCTGCATCTTCCAATATGTATTTCTTTTCTAAAGCAGTCCATATGCCTTTAGCAGACATGTAAGAAGCATACACATCATATAAATCGTTGGATAAAGAGTTTAGAATATAGTTTTTACAATTATTTTCATCTGATACTTCAGTTTGATTTATTGGATCTATAGTAAATGATTCAGATAATATGTATGAAACTTTCAGGGTGGTCAAAGCGAACATCAGTTTCTGTTTCCACCGTTTAAAGCATTGTCCAACGAACGGTTCGATTTTGGCTAACTCAGCAGAAGCATTTACAGTTACTGTAGCCATAGTCTATATAATTCAACAATTTGATTTCAAGATTGTTGGAATATTTGGTTGAATTAAATAGACTTTAAAATCGAGAACCAAAAAAGAAAATAAAAGTTTTGAGAAAAAAGAACTTATTGTATTGAGTCGAGGCGTGACTGAGTCACTCGGCTTGAAATCGAATTTGCTCCCCTTGGACAGCGTCCCAAGTGCAACAGGTTTCCAGAGCAATCGACCTCCAGGATATAACGACTATGACCCGGTCTCAGCGGTGCACTCACTGTACACGGGCTCGAACCACTTGCAGTTTAATCCAAAAGTACTGAGTTGACTCAGTGATAAACTCAGTAATAAAATGCTTAAAAAATCCGTATCAGAGAGAGTTTTATAAGATAGAGTATTTTCGTATATTTAAAATTGGAATCGGTAATCTTTATATAGACTCCGAATTGGTGTATAAACACCCTTTATAAAAGGTTAGGTCCGTTGGGTGTAAACCCAACAGGTGCGACCAACCGGAAGGGATGCATCTCTCTGGTTTAAAACGAAAAGATGCAAGTGCGAGTACACTCTCGCAAATAAAGTCCCGCAAGTACCCATACACACACACACCCACGCGAGTACACTCACACCATACCCGTACCCGCGCCCCCTCCCACGCCCAGCCCAGCCCGTCCCGTCGCGTCGCGTCACGCACTCGGACTCGGACTCGGCACGGCACGGCTCGGCTCGGCTCGGTGCGCGTGTGTGGTCAATGGCATAGATTAGAGCTATTGGCATAGCCCCCCACAGGACCAAATTCACATGCCCCCTGAAAGGGGCACAAGTCCTAGGCAAAAATACTATCTTATATACAAGATAGTTTACTTTGTCAAATCCAATGTGGGACAAAACCCACAACACAAAAGTACCACAACTTTTCAAATGTGGAGGGAAATCACCAAAATTTTGAAAATTCAAATTTTAATAATATTTTAAAATAAAATATAACAGATCCAACAACGGAAAGTTGTGGATATTTAGATTATTCCTATGATATTATAGTAGTGACACTGGACAATAGTGATCCAATCTAATACTGCGCTAGATTATGTTAAAATAAAAGATAAAGGTAAATGTAAATATTATGAAGATAAATTGTATTTGGCATAAGTCTAGAGCTCTTTATCATGTTCTCCTTTTATAGCTTCTAGAGGTGGCAAAACTCTCTTTAGGTTATTCAAGATCATTCATAGCCATGTCCTTTTATATGGTCTTCTCACAAGAAATCCCCATAAAGCTGAAATCATTTTCATATTTCTGTCAAAATGGCTGCTAAGATTTCCACAAGAGATCTCCCTAACTTAGATAGGTATAAACTATGTGCCAAAAAGATTGGGCTCTTTTGACTCCTTATGATGATACGCATGCACTAAGTACTAAATGCATCTATTAAAGCTTTAAGAATTGTCCAAACAACCCTACGGTCCACACCGCGTGCAAGTGTAGACAATACTTTGCACTATCTTTACGGAGACTTGAATCCTCGTTCTAATAGCAAAAACTCATCCTCCTGCAACTCATTTAATTAGCTTTTGTAAATAAACCTTCATATATATTCAAAATATTTGTTTTTTAAAAATAAAATTTTATTTTTAAATTATATTTTTATAATTTAAAAGAAAAATAAAAATACAACACAATATGTTAAGCACCAGGAAGAACATGTGCGAATCAATAGATGGCGAAATGAGCTTGGCCAGAGTCTTTCAATTCATATGTTTTTAACAGTGCCCCGCCTGATTGACCGTTCATGCAGATTGCCTGCCTGCCTGCCTGCCTTCTACCCGCGTGTGGGCTTAGTTCTAACAAGTGGGTCCCACATGAAAACAATCCAGACCGTCTCTGTTGTATTCAACTGTGGATGGATCATACCCAAAAAATGTCTCCTTCCTACACTGATACTAACATCTATAGATTTAAGGCTACAACAAAAAGGGTCAAGAGGTGAATTTGAAGGAAGGGCTGACATTCAACTGAAAAAAGATCCCGATTGGACCCGGCCGGTGGGCCTGGTGGTTCACCAGGGTAGGAAGCGGCAGACCAAGGGGCCCGGTGGACCCTGTTTGTCAGAAACGGTACCCGAGTACAAAACCTCTGATCGAGTATCCATAATTCCTAACTTAACCATACGTGCAGGTGCGTTGGGTAGCCTGCCCACGTACTATTTACTGCCCAAAGGTCCCACACCTTAGGGGAACTGATATCTACGTGCGGATCGTCTGGGTCGAAGGAACAGTAAAATTCAGTGCTATCACTTCTCATTGGTCCGCGTCATCGCCGACGAATCCGGCTAACAAGATACGCGGGATTTCTCTCCTAAATGCATTTCATGCAACATAACATGATTTTTCACGTGTAACTTTTCTGACCCATGATGATTTATGTTTTAGATCCACACCGTCCATTAATTTTTAAAGGTAATTCTATAAAATGATTCCAAAAATAAATCACATCTAAAACTCAAGTGGACCGCACCACAGAAAGCATGGGGATTGAATGACTACCCTTGAAAACTTTTCAAGGTCCAATGTGAGGTTTATTTACCAGATGAAGGGAAAACAAAAAGCTTCATCGTAGCTTTATGTGGCCTCAGGAAGTTATTCCCACTATTTCTTTAGCGTGGCTCACTTGTGCTTTGAATTTGCCTTATTTTTTTTTATCATTCCATGAATTGGTATTGAAAGATGAATGAACGGTGTGGATTTAATACATACATCATGATAGGTCAGGTCCCTAAAAGTTTCATATATCAAATGCTCCCGGTTTTCTTCTCCCAACTTGGAATGGAATGATAATGGTGCTGAAAAATGAATGAACTGCGTGGATTTGATACATATATCATAAAAGTCTCGTATGTCAATACTTCCGGTGTTCTTCTCCCTACTTGGAATGTGCTAGGCCCGACCTTATTCAAGACAGATCTTGGCGTGTATATTCTTTATCCATCCGGTTCATTCATATTCCCAGATCAATTTAAGGCATTAGCCAAAATATAAGTAGATTCAATTATCAGGTGGGCCATGCCATAAAAATAATGATGATTAACCATTAATAAGCTACAAAAGTTCCGTATCAAGCTGATATTTGTTTTTCCTCTTCATCCACTCTTAGGTGAACTTATCAACAGATTGGATGGAAAATAAAAACTACGTGAGCCGTAAAAAGTTTTTAATAGTAGGGTGTTTGGATCTTCTTAGATTTTGGTATCATGATCTGAAAAAGCGGATGAACGGAGCAGCTACAGAATACACAAATCAAGGTGGCCCCACGGTAAGAGGTACACCGTCTTGGATGAGGCTAGGTCTTACGTAATCCACTCCCTGCGCCACACGGCAAGCAATAATGGAATTTTCAACTGAATTTTAGAGGTGTGTAATTTACGTCAGGCTCATGATTATGTATTTTTTAGAATATGTATTTTTTTAGATCCATGCTGTCCATCCATTTTTTCAAATCATTCTAAGGAAACTAACTAAAAAACAATGCAAATTCAAAGCTAAAGTGGACTACACCACTGAAGACGGTAGGAATTGATGCTACCTTTGAAAACTTCTTAATATTATACAAGCTGACACTTGTATTTCAACTTAATTCAGGTATATGGGATGTCATTAACAGGTAAGATGAAAAATAAGCTTCACGGTTGGCCCTGAGAAAGTTTCAACTGACGAGTCATCTATACAATCCCCACTTCTTTCTGTGGTGTGATCCACTTCAGCCTTGGATGTAGATCATTTTTAGTATCATGCTCTATATTTACGTGTAAAAATTGATGGACGGTGTAGATTTAACAAAAAAAAAATATTGTGGATGTTAAAAGTTAATAATGTACGGAGTTAGCAATCTATCTGAGAGAGAAACCCTGCCGATCCGCACTCCCGCCTGATTGATAGATACAACTTCTTTTCACTTTTGGTAAGATTTCAGCCTAACTGTCAAACAACCATTTACTCTAAAAAGCTTAAGCTTGTAGATTAAATGGTTGTTTGATATAATATCAGAGCAGCAAATATGACTCGACTTGCTAATATATTATTCTCTCACTATCCTTTTCAATCGTCACTCTATTCTAACCATATATTTTATGGGCACTATCTTAGATGAGTTTCAATCCAACTTGTAGCATTTCAAATGGACGATTGAAAACCTAACACTAACCAGAAATGCCAGATAGGCATGAGTCATGAATCACATGATGCTGTTTTAGGACAATACAGCACAAACGGCTACTTTCAATTGCATGCATCCACACGCAGTCACGAGATCGACGATGGATGGTGCAAATCAAAGATGTTGTACATCTAGATGGAAATTAAGAGATATAATATAATGTTGATTCGTAAGGACCAATTGGAACCGTTAATCCAAATAATATCCACTGGTTCCTTGTCTACGTCATCATCTTCACCGTACATGCGGCACAAGTCTAGTCCAATCAGAACCGTCGATCCTGTCTACAGCTTCAAAAGAAAGAAAATTTTCAACAGTCTCCATCGAGTTGAAGAAAATCGTGGAGTAAGATATCCAGTAGGATCTTTTTGGTACATTCAGTACAACCCACTTATCGTAAGCCACAGAACAAAAATCACATTGCTCGCTTGATCCTAACCATCTAATCGATACTTTGCAAAATGAACAGTCCAAATAATTTACAACAATCTCAGCTTGGTTTGCTCATATCTCTCAAGGATGACTTTGATCCGGTTACAATCTATCGTAACCATTTGATCAGCGGCTTGGAGAAAAACTGATGTCTAGAAAGGAAAAGGGCTATCATTGGATGGTTAGGATCAATGGATCATCCATGTGTGTACTTCTGGTGATCAGGAGTGGGCTCCATTGGATGGCCGGTCCAGATCAAGGTTTTGGAATATACACGTTCAACACAACAGACGTGTTGCATTGATCATTTTCCAAGTTATATAAAATATAATCCCTTGATTGGTGGGCCACCATGTGAGTTGTTGGTCCATTTCTGGTAACTGAATCTAACTCGTGGCTGAATAAAATAAACTTTCTTTTTCAACACTCTAGCAGTCAGGTCGACTAACAAGAGTGCCAACCACATACTAGATGGCCTACCTATTTAAAAATCAGACGCCATCAAAATGCATGTCTTTTCTTTTTTATTATCTCATTACCTAATCAACCAAACACATGCTCTCAGTATCTCTGTATATATATAAAAATACACCACACAAGCTTTCACAGTTGAAAAAGAGAGATGGGTGCTTCTCTCTTGACACCATCAGTTCCATTGGGAGCTCTGCTACTTGCACTGTGTCCGTTGATCTTGTGGCCTGAGCTTGCACATGGCGAGTACACAGGCATAACCAGACACTACAAGTTTAATGTAAGTGATGTTGAAGCTGGATCCACTACAAAGCTTTGTAGGTCAAGCTTAACCTGCAATTCGATTTGTGAGGCCCACCGTTGTATTTTCATGGCATCCAATCCGTCCATCATGTGAGCCCTCTTATTTTCTCCTGTGCTTCCAAAAGTCACGCAAATCCAAAATTCAGGTGAGCCGCACCAGGTAAACTCATGCTTGAAACCTCTAGAATCATGTGATGTGGCCCACCTAAGTTTCAGAATATCCCGATTTTTTGGGTGTCCGTTCATTATGGTGGGCTATCTTCTGAATGGATTGGATGACATATACAGACACATTGGGCCCCACACACCATCTGTAAGATTTTCAATGGTGGGTGTCCCTCTCTTAATTTCCCCTGTAGTGTGGCACACATGAGTTTTGAATGGGCCTGATTTTTGTGTAGCAAGGAGAACATGAAGGGACACAGATGATAGACATATTGGATTCCATGCAAACAGCATTGTGGGCCCCACACGTCCTATTGTAGACTGAGCTTAACCTACAAAAGGTTATATTTTCTTACGTTGCATGTTATTTTTTTAATGGTGCAGATTCAATTGCAAAATGTGACGCGCCTGTGCCACACCAGGAGCATCCTGACCGTTAATGGTCAGTTTCCGGGGCCAAGGATCGTAGCCAGGGAAGGTGATCGGGTCGTGATTAAGGTGGTTAACCATGTTCAAAACAATGTGACCTTTCACTGGTATGAAACACTCTCTGCACCCTTCCTTAGCTAAACATAGCATGGTTTTTTGACTCAGTGACTCACCCTGGCTCGTTCAGCTTCCAAGTCGAGTCACGATTCACCTGAGTCTGAAGTCAGGTGAGTCAGATACGACTCGGACAAGTCATCAAACCAGGATACGTAGTAGTAGTAGAAACGTTAAAAATGCACAAGGATCGTTTCCCACCATTGGTACATGAATTCCTATGTGGACATGTTGTTGATGTGTACAAGATCAAGACTAAAGTTGTAAATGGGCCATGATTCAAGTGTCAGGCTAATCGGACGATCCTAATAGCTTGATGGGTGGTTCTCTTTTTTCTTTCCTAACCAGCATCATGATCAACCGGGCTTGTTCATGGCATGGGCCACAGTAAAAGTTATCTGGATCTTGTGGCAACTGCATGGCCTCAAACGTGGATGCAAGGAACACGTTGTCGAGATCGGAGCCGTTCATCAGGAGATCCTACCTGTGTTTGTGTGATATCTCTAAAATCAGGTCAATCAGTTTATAAGATAGACTGAACTGTACATAGAAATTGGCCCTTTGGTCAATTTCTATTAAACGTGATCGTATCAACCTGATTTTTTGGTACATCCGTCTAACTCAGTGTGGAACATCTGATGAACGGATCAGATCTTGTACACGTGTTTATCGTTTCCACGTGTGAGGTGAGTGCACGTAACATTCCTCAAATTTCAGTGAGAAGGCACACTACAACGGTGGTGAAAGGTTTCAAAAGTTCGGCTTGCCTCTGTCGCGACTGAGACCTCCAGCATCCGTCGCAACATTGGAAGCCCCCCAAATGCTGAGATGGTCCAATCATCCGAACCGTCCATGTTATGGAATCTGTGCTATTAGTGCTGTCATAAGATTTAGAACATTACAAAGAATATTATCGATGGCCCAGAATCAACTTCATATATCGATGGTTAGTATTATCAATTAATGGGATCATGCCTGTTTTTGGATGGTATCAAGAATCTGGACGGTTCAAAACATCGGATTATGGCCACCACGTAGATCCCTGGTCTCCAAATCCTAGCTAACATGATCATTAGGCGGGGGAAACCATACATCGAAATCGGACCATTCGTCAATTTCTCCTCACCGTTCCTTTTTTTTTTTAAACACGTTTAGCTACTAGATTATCAGATCTGCCTGCTTCTGAGACGGGGCATCTCACCAGTTATACCCATATGATGAATGACTTGGATCTCGCACGTGTTTAAACACTTAACATTTCACTAGAAAAATACATCTCAGGAATCGAATGTTCACGTATCTTCGTGTGGTAATTACCATAGGCTCGAGCTGTTGGAGCCCAACCATAATGTTTATGTGAAATCCAAACCGTATGTGTGAACAGCCTCCTCTTGTTCACCGTACATCCCAAGCATGATCTAGATAAAAATTTCAGATCGTCTCTTCATCCTAATGTGGCATACCTGATAACTGGATTGGATGACATATACGCAACAAGGTGGACCCACATTCAATCTAGAAGTTTCCACATCAGGCATCCCCTACCCAATGTCTTCCATTGTTTCCATTTGGTGTGACCCACCTGAGTTATGGACAGGCTGGATTTTGGGACATTGGCCAAACATGGGCCACATCTAATGGATGGGTTGGATGTCACTCACACATCACGGTGGGCCCCACATAGCCTGAAAGTATAGTAATTAATATTGATCATTCCCCTACCAAGCTACCTTAAACTTTTAATGATATGGATTAGAGCTACTCAATCGATGCTGATTGTTTCTTGATCCGTTTGATGGACGGTTGTCGTCATCCGAGCAGGCACGGTGTCCGACAGCTCCGGAGCGGATGGTCAGATGGTCCTGCTTACGTGACCCAGTGCCCCATCCAGAGTGGCCAAACGTACTTTTACAACTTCACGATCATCGGCCAACGAGGCACACTCTTCTGGCACGCGCACTTTTCATGGCTGAGATCGACCCTCTACGGGCCCATCATCATCCTGCCCAAGCGCACCGTCCCTTATCCATTTGCCAAGCCACACAAGGAGGTCCCAATCATCTTTGGTAAACAACAGTCTAGATCTTCCTATTACATGGCTTAAGCTACCAACAATATTTCTCTAATCAACTGGGCCGGGCTTGCAGGTGAATGGTTTAATGCAGATCCTGAGGCCATAATCGCACAGGCCTTACAAACGGGAGGTGGGCCTAACGTATCTGATGCGTACACCATCAACGGTCTTCCGGGGCCTTTGTACAATTGCTCATCAAGAGGTACACGTACCAAAACACATGCACACGTATTTAATATTGTAAATAGGCCAGGGTGGGCCCTTGTTAATTTGGGCTTGTGGGGCCAATGTCAACCAAATGGCCCAGTTCAGTGGCCTGATTCATCATAGCTAACAATGCCTGAGCTGGGTATTTGATTAGCAAGATGGGCTCGGGCCCATTAGTCAGTGAGTTGAGTGGGTGTGATGAGCCGCTTGGACAGTACAATCCAGGCCATTGAATTTTGGTCAAATGATCTTAACGTTCTGATTTGGCTAATTTTGATCGATTTATTAGATAGCCATTGATTGGATGGTTAGGATCTGCGATCAGTGTATTTTTTAGGGAAGCGGATTGGTTGGTGTACCACACACCACCAATCTAGCTGACGTGGGTGCGTGTCGTGCGAAGATGCGCGCTGACGCTCCGAGTTGTACGAACGGTTCAAAGGAGAACAAAGTTACATGGCCGTACAATGATGTATTTATCATATCTACACCGTTCATCCATTTGGATAGATCATTTTAGTTCTTTATTACAAAAATGAGTAATTTTCAAGACTCAAGTGGACCACACCACAAATACTAGTGGAGACAATGATTCTCACCATTAAAATATTAGTAGGGCCCACCTTAACGTTTACTTTCCATCCTATATGTTCATAAGGTCACACAGACCTGGATGAAGAGAGAAAAAACAAATATCATATTGATCCAAAATGTCTGTAACCCCCAAAAGGGTTTCAACGGTATGCGTTCAATCCCCCACTGCTTGTTACAATGTGGTCCACTTGATTTTTGGATCTGTTTTATTTTTCGTCCATCGACTATGAGTCCCGTGATTTGGACGGTCCGGATCGGCAATAGCATCGTATGGCTTATGGATAATCTGTGGTCCAGATGTTCACTTCTGATTTTGTTTGTTTGGTGGGCCAGATACATTCAGACTAACCATAGAGACCGGAAAGACGTATCTCCTCCGTCTGATCAATGCGGCCCTCAACGACGAACTCTTCTTCAGCATTGCCAACCACACCCTCACCGTCGTAGAAGCAGATGCTGTCTATGTGAAGCCCTTTAACACAACTACCATCCTCATCTCACCAGGCCAAACCACCAACGTCCTACTCAAAGCCAAACACCATAACCCAAACGCCACATTCATCATGGCAGCCCGACCCTACGCACCCGGTGCTGGCACCTTTGATAACACCACAACCGTCGGATTCCTCCTATACCAACGCCCCAATTCATCTTCTATAAAGACTTTCCCCGTTTTCAAACCAAAGCTTCCACCTCTCAATGACACTTGCTTCAGCTTGAAATTCGCCAGAAGATTTCGTAGCTTAGCTGACGCTGGATCTCCATGCAATGTCCCGAAGACCGTTGATAAACGGTTCTTTTTCACGGTGGGCCTTGGTACGGACCCTTGCCCAAAGAATCAAACATGCCAAGGATTCAACGGTGCTAAGTTCGCTGCTTCTATTAACAATGTATCAATGACACTCCCAACGACTGCTCTCCTTGAGGCCCACTACTTCAAGCAATCGAACGGTGTATATACTAGCAATTTCCCAAAGAAGCCACCTTTTCGTTTTGATTACACCGGCAAACCTCCAAATAATACCTTGGTGAGCCATGGTACTAAGGTGGTCCCGCTTCATTTTAATACGACCGTTGAGCTGGTAATGCAGGACACTAGCATTGTGGGGCCGGAAAATCACCCTCTCCATCTACATGGCCATAACTTCTTCGTAGTCGGACGAGGTCTTGGGAACTACAACGCAAAGAAGGACCGGTCGAAATTCAACCTCGTCGATCCTGTGGAGAGGAATACTGTTGGAGTTCCACCTGGCGGTTGGGTGGCCATTCGTTTCCGGGCTGATAATCCAGGTAGGTATAGATAGGATTTGGTTGTGTTTGGCTCATTTAAATGGCACTGAATAGTCTACAACAAGGCTGTGGGGTCCACCACGTTGTCTATGTAAAATCCACTCTGTTCATCAGGTGTGAACTATTAAAAACTCATATTGGCCACATCAATTTAGAATTGTTTCATGTGGTGTGGTCCATTTGAGTTGTGGGTCTTGCTGACTTTTGGCCATAGAGCCTAACATCAAGCAAAGAACTTGATAGACAGAGTGGATTAAACATGTTGGTTGGGCCCCACTGCATATAAAACGGGTGTTGTAGAGGATTCCTGTCCCACTCGAGGGAAGAGGAATTATATCAGATAGATATTGTGATTGAGATATCAATGTCAAACATGGATCACCAACTGGTCTGAGTCAGCCGTGACTCGTCCGAGTCGACTCAGACTCAGTTGGACCCCTCGACTCAACCCCATGCTAGATCATACACACGGTGGGGCCCATGATCATCCCATCTTTTGGTCACAATTTCACTCATTTATTGAAGTTATACAAACATAAACTGACATGGAAATTGAAATGAACAATGTTCTGAAATAGGTGTTTGGTTCATGCACTGCCACATTGAGGCCCACCTCAGCTGGGGTCTGAAGATGGCGTGGGTCGTTAAGGATGGGAAGCGACACTATCAGAAGCTGCCACCTCCACCGTCTGATCTTCCCAAATGTTGAGCCTGATTCTACATTCTTCTTCTTCTTTCTTTTTGTTCACTTATTTTTTGAAGGCGTAGTCAATGCCGTGTCCATCTTATACTTGTGTATCATGGATTTTGAAATAATTCGGCTTTATGATTGTAATATCCATGTTCTCATCTTAATCATCAGCCTACGGTTGTTAATTTCTTGAGCGGATTTCTAATTATGTAGAACGATATTCAAACTTTTGCTACGCTTAATGAAGCTGTTGAGATTTTTATTAAGTTCTTCTACTCATAGTTAATGATTAGATCAAGGTCGCATGTGGATGGACAATTGAATAGAATTTTGATAATTAGTTAAAATTACATTTCATAGTAATCTTATTTAGGGGTTCAACCCCCAATTTGAACCACAAGTACATTTAAGATGGATTTCAAAGGAAGCTAATCTCTAAATGAAACATTTCATTTCATGGACTCTGCATCCAAAGGCTTTCATTCCTTGATTGTCTCTTTGTTGCATAAAAGGGCAAAATGAAAGAACTAATGAACCTATTTGGATGCAATTCCGCAAGAGGAGGTGTAGAATTTAAAAGCTATGTTTTGGAAAATTTTGTCACGTATGTTTCATTTAGAATGAAAGAAAAATATAGAAACGAGATATGCAGGAGATCTTAACAATTATGCATAAATCTAATTGGTTATCTATAACTTATACAGTTGTATTAAGTATTGATTCATAGCTCAACTGGTAGACTGAGTGGATATACCTCGTTTCAAAGATCTTGGTATCGAGCGGGGGTGGCTAACAATGCATGTACTGACACTTGGCGTGTACTAACAAGCTAACAAAAAAAAAAATAAGTATTTTATAGGGAATTTAATAAAATAATACCTCCCTAATATAGTATTTACATCTTGGAACCTTTTTTCAATGAAGAAAAGTGTTTTCAATAAACTACACCACTTTTGTTAGATCTCTTAACCGAAGTCAGAGTTGTGCCGTGTGAGCAAATGGTCAGCGGCTTGGGTGGGCTCCACTGTAATGTTTATATGAAATCCACCCTGAGTGTCAAACCATGGTAGGCTCAGGTCTCAAAAATCAGCTCCATACATGATTCAAGTGGATCACACAATTGGAAAGAGTGTACAGGGGCAACATTCACCCTCCCAAATATTTTCCTTGATCTGGCTCACTTGAATCACGGATGAGCTTGATTTTTTGCTTGGGCCTTTTGGTGTGGCATCTAATGATTGGAGTGGATTTCAAATAGTCATTACAGTGGCCTGTAAAAATCAAGGTTGGACATCTCTCTCCCAATTATTTTCTTTCATCATGTAGCCCACCCGAATCATAGATCATTCTAATGATTCAACCCTTGGCCTAACTTGGAATTACAAATTTAATGGTCGGAGCATAGATACATGCCATGGTGGTCCTCACAAAAATTAAATGGTGGGCATCCTTCTCCCAACTTTTTCTAATTCTTATATATTTAAAATATATATTTTACACAAGGTTTACTCTTGTTTTCTCATGGGACAATCTACTCCAACCAAGCTTTAAAAAAAAAAAAAAAAAAGGTTGACATAATTCAAGTGGACTGCACCAAAGGAAACAATTAGGAGAGAGCTGTCAACCCTTAATTTTTATAAGGCCCACCATGATAACTATATGAAATCCACTCCAACCATAAGATGTCATGCCAAATTTTAGACATGGGACTCAAAAATCAAACTCATTTGTGATTCAGGTGGGCCATACCAAGGGAAATAGTTGGAGGGTGAGTGAGCCCTATACACTATTTCCAAATGTGTGATCCAGCTATATCATGGATGAGGCTGATTTTTTTGCCTTAGGACTAGCATGGGGTGATAGCTTCCAAGCCCTTACTCTTGAGGCCAACCCCCAACCTGTGTTAAGAAATGTGACATAAGATGATAATTACTTAATTAATGAGGTAGCTTATTGAAAACTAGTTTGAAAAAGGTAATGGGATGTATATATGTACTATATTAAATATTCTTTTCGAGTGTACATCAGCCTAAATTAGTTAAATTTTGTATCTCAAATCTTATTATTAAGTTGTAACAATTTATACTATTTTCGAACACATTTTGTACTCACTCTAAGAAGAATTATTGATACTTACCTCCCTTGTTCTATAAACATCATTCTTTCTAATTAGTATAATTTGTATTATGTCTTGTCAAACGTGAAATAATATTGGTGTTATCTTAGTACTTATTTGCTTGACATCCAAAAAATGAATATATTTCATCTTTCCATGTCAATGGTCGATATTTTACCTGTCAATGTCAGTAAGTAGCAAATAGTCAAAATGTCAAGTGTTAGCGCAACCCAGTTACATTATGAATGGGCTTATATTTATCGTGTTATGTTTTTATAACATGGTGAACACAATCAATTTAAATTTCGCACATGTCACTAATTGACATTTGGGTAGGATGTTTAAGGACGGGTTGGTACAAAATGTTCATTTTCTTTCTTTGAAAAATATGAAAAAGGATAGTAGATTTGAAGCTATATGAAAAATGGGTGAACGCACACATAACCTTAAAAGATGTTAATTATTTTGTTTGCCTATAAATAGCAATTAAAAGAGTATTATATTAATTAGTAAAAATTCTCTTTTCTGATTAATTAATGCATTTGGAATTGTATATGTTAATTCATTATGTTGATGTAAAAATCTGGTCCACCCTCTTTAAACCTTCGAGTACCTGCACAGGAAGAAGACAAAGGAGACCCTGGCTAGAGCAGGGGACCCTCTGATGCCAAAGTCAGGCTAGAAATCTGGGTCTTATACTATTTAGGGGTTCTGGGAGAGTTTTTGCGTACCTTTCACCCTTGGAGCCTCTCGTATTTATAGGAGAGGGAGGATCCTGGCGTAAAGGGATTTTCTCCTAATTTACTTGTTTGCGGATATTTTTCGATCCCGAGATTTTCGGGATTGGGGATCCTTTTACAAGATTCTTGGGACGGAATGGTGTTTAAGATTACACCGTCTCCTTTGCTTGGCTCGGCCTTTATAGATTCATGATCTCGGCTGGCTTACAAAGAAAGTTGTTTGTCCACTGTCAGATGAATTCACATTGATTTAGAACCGATGTTTCTCTTCTATCCGATAGCCGACACTATAACCAACCATTCATAGGTCGGTTTTGTAGTCGGTCAGGTGGCTTTCAGTTTTAGGGCTTTTGATGGATCCCTTTAAACATTGTTGTCTCATTAACCAAGTCAACTTGATGTGTCTAATGCTTACTTAAGGCTCTGGACTCTTTCAATCTCAGTCGGGATTCATATCTGTTACAAATCCGAGCTAAGTCTCTCTTTTAGGCTTTGTCTAATCTCGGCCCGAACTATTGGCTCGGACTCTCGGATCAATTCTATAAAAATTGATCCAGTCCATAACCGAGTCTCCGGGCTTGTCATATTTTTCTCAAACAATAAGCCCCCTACTTCTGGTGTCAGTTATATCGGCACTAAGGAGTAATGTATTGTTAAATCGGTATGTATCGGAGATCGAGGTTATGATGAAGCATTTATTGCCTCTTGTGTCATTCTTAACGCGCGACGGTTCGTTACTCGAGGCCACACGAGAGAACAGTCGTCAAGCCGTTGCGTCAACTTATAAGCGTCGGACGCGTGACAAAGACATTACTTGCGTCAGTCGGCGTGCGCCACGATTCGGAAGGGGGAGTCGAAGCAAGCGTCGATTCGACTCCTCCTTAAATGTTGATGCCACGTGGCTCGGCTTAAAAGGTGGAGCGGGATCATCTTTCGCACTTTCGTCAATCTGCTACATCTTTCTCCCTTTTTTCGTTCATTCTTCTTCCTCCTCTGTTGTGCTTGCGGTCTGCCATTTTCCTGCGTCCTTGCTTCCTTTCTTCCTTCTCAATTGTGTGTCCTTTGCTTCTCCGGTGAGTCTTCTCTCTTTTCCTTTTCTCTTTGATACTTGACGATAATGCACCCCTCAAGTCCCCGAGTGGGGATTTCTGGTGATAAGGGCGAAACGGAGTATTTTTGAGATGTTTCCGAACCGCCCTCCTTACTAACGGAAATGGCGATAAGTGCCAATGAGGCTTTCCCGCTCACTGCTAGGACGTCCAGTGGGATTCCAACGGAACGCTTCACTCCGGAGGGTCCCTCTGCCTTCATACATGCCCCACGCAGACCTACCCCCTTTTTTCCTGGGGACGATTTAGAAGAAGAGGAAGAAGAATTAGGAACTTCTGAGTTGGCTCTTCCCAGGAGATCGGCGAGGGCCGAGATTGGGAGAACCAATGAATCGGCTCCCCTATGGAGATCGGCTCGGTTTGTTGAGTCGGCAGTTGAAGAAGGAGAGGCTGCCGAGAGTGAGGAAGTCGAAGACGAACATAAGGACCCGATCCCCTCAGTTCTAACTGAGGCAGATTTGGATAGGATCCGAGTCGGATATAATATTCCCGACTCAGTGATTCTTCAACTTCCGCTCCCGAATGAATTGATCAACCATCCTCCTCTTGGGATGGTCACAATTTTTCAAGTTGCCATGCAATGTGGCATGTGTCTACCCTTATAACTTGCTGCTCGGGATTTCTTTTCCCGACTCAGAATTGCACCCAGGCAGATAGTTTCGAATGAGTGGAGGAACTTGTTCGGATGTGTTGTGCTGCGGGCTGAGGCAAAACAGCCCCCACTAACCATGGACGAGTTCCTCTACCTATACCAGGTTCGGCCGAACATTTCGCAGCCCGGTTGGTATTTCTTAAGCGCTTGGCGAAACAAGGGCAGCTCTTTGATAATCGACCCACCAACCTCTAACAAGCACTGGAGAGAGAGGTGGTTCTGGGCATGTGGTCGCTAGGAGACTACCGAGCCTAGGCTGTTCGAACCCCTCGTTCCCCGGGCGTTCTCTGAAGCAGGTGACTCAGCATACCCTT
Source organism: Magnolia changhungtana (assembly GCA_030180095.1). Classification (NCBI taxonomy): domain Eukaryota; kingdom Viridiplantae; phylum Streptophyta; class Magnoliopsida; order Magnoliales; family Magnoliaceae; genus Magnolia; species Magnolia changhungtana. The sequence goes on along the minus strand of JASAUF010000391.1, from coordinate 3,683,205 downwards.
TCCCTCGTTTTGTCTTGTCGTAATCCTTCTTAGCCTGACTGAACATATTATGCAAATATTCCTAAGAAGAAACCCAAGATAGCGGCTAATGCTTTGGCTCGGATTAGGGGCTTGTGGACGTTGAGCCCAGAAATAGGTCTTGAAAATCTCTTTTACAACCAGAACGTCTTCTTTTTTCGGGCCTGGATTCATTCGTGACAGGTATCTTTCAATTATTCAGACACATCCTCCTTGAATTTATCTGACTTTGCATTTTATCCGACACAGAAATGGCCGAAGCTCGAACTCTTCTGAAGGAAAAGTTGAAGGCTCCTCCCCGGTCAGTACTTCTGTCAGAACTTCAACCTCCAAAGAAGGCAAAAACCGCTCCATCGACCATAGTGCCTTCCACCCCAATTGCCACCACTTCGGCCGTCCCGACTGTAGTTGTTCTTTCGGACCCTGAAGAGAGGGCGGAGAACGTTCCGGTCTAGTTTGGGGCAGCCCCTGAGCCGAGTCCTGTTGCAGAACGGGTCTCAGGGCAAAGGGTAGAATAGAGAGGAGAGACTTCAAGGGGGGAGTCGGCTCCACAAGAGTAATCGTCCTTTCGTCGGGCTGTGGCGGACATAGTCCTTTGGGCTATTTCCCACGGAAGTGAAAAGGAGTTTGCCTCCATCTTTGAAGCTCCTGGGAGTCAGATACTCTCCCAAGCTGCGAAGATCTTGCTTCATGTAGGATTCGGACTTATCTTTTAGCTTCTTGTCTCTTTCGGTTTTAATCAGACTCTGACCTTTCCTTATGCAGCTTGCTCCTTGCTTGTTGAGAGCCAGCGGAGACTTGACCGAGGCCGAGAAGGTTCGAAGAGATGTAGCAGAAGTCAAAGTGGCTTGAAAATGGGCAGCAACGGCAGGGCTCAACTTAAGATCACCTCAATTAAGGTCGGCCATCTAACTGGCGAGTTGGGCCTTACTCGGAAGGCCGTTGAGGATGCCAGAGGCAAATGTGCTCGAACGGCTCTGCTATTAAAGGAGGCCCATGATGAAAGTCGGCAGCTCTGCCTAGCTCTTGATGCCTCTGACGAGAAGCTGACTCGGTTGAAGACCGATACGAAAGCAGCGCTCGATGTGGCCAAGAAAGAGGCGGGGGAGAAGGCTATAAAAGACTTCCTTGAATCTTTGGAGTTTGAAGATGAAAGGGATCGTCTATACACGAGCGGGTATCAGGCTTGCATCCAAGTGGTGAAGTAGTTTTTCCCCAATCTTGACATCTCGAGATTTGAGGAAGGGTCTCCCGAGGACCCTACAACTGAAGTGGCTGAGCCCAATGATGTTGCGGGTGATACCGGGATCGAATCTAAAGCAGCTCCGACCCAAGAAGTTACCCCGAGTGACCTTTGATACTCTCAGAGCTCAGTTTTTTGGTACCATCATCAGCTCCAATTTTAGTTTGGTACCATCATCAGCTCCATTTTTGGCACTCACACCAGCTTCGCGCCAATTCGAGAATAGTATTAGCCGAGAAAGAGATTCGCATGTTGTGGCCGATCTATCTTTTTTATTTTAACCATTTCTAGTCTAATCAATGTAAGGCTGAAGCAAAATATAACTCGATGTAATAAACATACCGATAAATGAATATGATCAGTTTCACTTTATTCATTTGACTCAGTTTACATGCCTATTATTTTCGAGCATTTTTCATCGCTTTGTTGTGCTAGCTCTAAGGGTAGTAGACTTTCAGATGTTCGGCATTCCACGGATGAGGCAATAATTGTCCAGCTAGGTCTTTTAACCAATACGTCCTCGGTCGGATGGTTCCTGAGATAATATAGGGTCCTTCCCCGTTGGGTCCCAATATACCCGAGCCAACTTCCTTTGTATTGAGAAACATTTTTCGGAGAACCATGTCTCCAACCCGAAAACGTCTGATTTTGACTCGGACATTATAGAACCGAGCTACCTGCTGTTGCCGAGCCCCCATACGTAGTCGAGTTCTTTCTCTTTATTCGTCCACCAGGTCAAGTCCGAGTGTTAAGAGTTCTTCATTATCCTCTGCGTTGAATGAACTGATTCGGGCTAAAGGTAGTCCGATCTCGACGGGAGTGACGGCTTCCAAACCATATGCAAGGGAGAAAGGAGTTTCTCCCGTGGTTGTTTGGGCTGTAGTTCGATAGGCCCACAATATTTTCGGGATTTCTTCTGCCCACGCTCCTTTGACTCGGTCAAGCTTGGTCCAGAGATGCTGTTTGATGATTTTATTAACTGCCTCAACCTGTCCGTTCGTCTAAGGATGGTAGGGCGAGGAGTATAAATTCCTGATCCCGAGCTTATTACACATCTAGTGAAAGCTCCTATTATCGAACTGCTTTCCATTGTTAGTAACAATGGTCTGGGATATCCCGAACCGACAGACAATGTTCTTCCACACAAAATCTGTGATCTTCTGTTCAGTTATTTTCGCCAGTGGCTCAGCCTCGGCCCACTTCGTGAAGTAGTCCACGGCTACCACAGCAAACTTGGTTTGGCCTTTTCCGATAGGGAGTGGCCATATGATGTCGATTCCCCACTGTACGAAGGGCCACGGACCAGTCATAGGTGTCAGCGCTTCAGGAGGTTGTCTCGGGATAACCGCGAACCTTTGACACCTATCACATCTCTAAACGAGCTTGCGAGCGTCATGTTAGATAGTTGGCCCTGGCGTAAGACTTTATGTGCAAGTGTTCGTCATCCTGAATGGTTTCCGCATATTCCTTCATGGATTTCCCGTAGTACGTTATTTGCTTCACTGGGGTTTAGGCATTGCAGTAATGGAGCATAATAACCTTTCTTGTATAATGTCCCATCAAGTATGGTATAACGGGAGGCTCGGATCATGAGCCGTCGAGCTTCAGCGCGATCGCCAGGTAACTCTCCCTTGTCGAGGTATCGGATGATCGGATCAATCCATGAAGGTTCCGAGTCAATTGTATGTATTGCCGAGCTAACTGGTTCATTAATACTCGGTTGGGCAACGTATTCGATCGGAACAGACCTGAGTATGTTGTCTTCGTCAGTAGGTGCTAGTTTCGATAATAGGTCGGCTTTGGCATTTTCTGTCTGAGGGATCCGAGTGACGACACAAAATTGGAAGCCATTAATCAGCTCTTTAGCTTTTTTTATATATGCTCTTAATTGCTCTTTCCGTGTTTAATATACACTGGTAACTTGGTTGACAACCAGCTGAAAGTTGCTGAAAACATTCAGATGTGTAACACCCATGCTGGCCGCAAGTCGGAGGCCGAGTAACAACGCTTCATATTCGGCTGTATTGTTCGAAGCTTGAAATCTAAGTCTTAAGGCATACTACATGTAGGTTTGATCAGGAGTTTCTAGTACGACTCCTGTCCCGCTTGCCTTAGAGTTGGAAGAGCCGTCGACATACAGCTTCTAGGGAATGGGGTCGTGCGAAGATGCAGGAGAGGCAATAGTCGATTCTTCAACAGGCCCAGTCGCATGATTAATCAGTGGGTCGGTTTGGGGTGTTACTTCAGCGATGAAGTCGGCCACGGCTTACCCTTTGATTGTTTCTCTCGGTTTATATTGAATGTCGAATTCACTGAGTTCCATCGCCCATTTTTTAAGTTAGCATGACGCCTCCGGTTTTTGAAGAATCTGACGTAGTGGGAGATCGGTCATAACGACGATGGTATGGGCTTGGAAATATAACCGAAGTCGACGAGATGAGACTACTAGAACTAGGGCCACTTTTTCCAAGAGTGGGTATCTTGTTTCCGCTGGTAATAGTGTTTTGCTGACATAGTAAACCGGCAGTTGCTTTCCTCCATGTTCTAGTATTAGGGCTGAGCTAACTGCATCCTCAGACACCGCTAGATACAACGACAGGGCTTCTCCTAGCTCGGGCTTTGATAAGAGAGGTGGCGATCCGAGGTAAGACTTTAGGTGCTGGAACGCTGCTTCGCACTCTTCCGTCCAATCCATTATTTGTCGTCCCTTCAATTGTATGAAGAACGGGAGACATTTATCCATGACTCTGGATAGGAAACGATTAAGTGTCGCTACTTGTCCAGTCAGCCTTTGTATGTCCTTAATTGTTTTCGGGGATTCCATATTGAGCAGGGCTTTTATCTTTTCCGGGTTTGCCTCAATTCCTCGTTGACTGACCAAGAAACCGAGGAATTTTCTCGAGCTTGCACCAAAGGCACATTTACTCGGATTCAGCTTCATTCTGAACTTGCGTAAGATAAGGAACATTTCTTCTAAGTCGTCTATATGGTCGCCCGCGTGTACACTTTTGACGAGCATGTCATCAATGTACACTTCTATGGTTCGGCCGATCAGCCGAGCAAAGATTTTGTTCACTAATCTTTGATAAGTCGCACCAGCATTTTTCAAACCAAATGGCATCACTCGATAACAATAAAGGCCTTTGTCAATGACAAAGGTGGTTTTAGATTTATCGGATTAATGCATTACAATTTGATTATATCCCGAATACGCATCCATAAAGCTAAGAAGTTCATGCCATGCAGTACTATCTACCAACTGATCTATCCTCGAAAGAGGAAAGCTATCCTTTGGGCAGGCTTTGTTTAGGTCAGTATAGTCAATACAAACTCACTACTTCCCATTGGCTTCTTCACAAGTACGACATTAGCTACCCATTCGGGTAGTATATCTCTTCTATGAATTTTACCTTGAGGAGTTTGCTGACATCTTCTTCAATGACCGCGTACCTTTCAGGGTCGAGTGGTCATCGCTTCTGTCGGAACGGTCGATAGGTCGGATCGACGTGGAGTCGATGAGTGATCACTATTGGGTCGACCCCGGGCATGTCTTCATGGCTCCATGCGAATACGTCAGCATATCGTCGGAGCAGCGCCATCAGATTGTCTTTCAAGGGTGATTGCAAAGACGAGCCAATTTGCACCGTCTTGAATCTATTTGTCTCGTCCAAAGGCACCGAGATAAGATCTTCAACTGGCTGCCCTCGTTCAGTAGTCTCGACCCGTAGGTCTAACGACTCGATCATCGATACTTCTGTCGAAGGTTTCTCGGTGAGAATTTTTACAGCTGTCACGTAACAACGTCTCGCATTTTGTTGGTCTCCTTTAACAACTCCTATTCCTGACTCAGTTGAGAATTTCATGGATAGGTATATGTAGATACTACGGCCTGGAGGAGACTCAAAGAGGGTCGACCGAGTATAACGTTGTACACAGACGACTGATCGACCACCAAGAAGTCAACCATTGTCGTCGTTTGATGGGGAGGGTTCCCGGCCATGAGTGGCAATGAGATAATCCCTTCTTGGAGTACCTGTCCTCCCGAGAATCCGACCAATGGGGTACGAACCAGTTGTAATGTCGATCGTTCAACCCCCATTTTATCGAACACTTAAGAGAATAGTACGTCGGCCGACAATCCCGTGTCGACTAGGATACAGAACACCTTTCGGTTTGCGATGGTGAGAGTGACAACTAGCGCGTCGTCGTGGGGGTGAGAGATGCCTCGGGCATCCTCATCCGTAAATGAGATACAATATTTCACTCTTTTTTTCTTTGAAGGTCAAGTTATAATTATGAGCTCAGATTCAGGTCTACTGAGGCTTCTAGCGTGGTTCTTTCGAGCATTGTTTGAGTCACCTCCACCTCGAGGACCACTGATGATGGTTCGAATTTCCTCTGTGGGTCGGTTGTCACTCGGGCATTCTTCAGCTGTCCCGGTTCTTTCAACATGTTCGGTGAGTCGGCCTTCTCGGATAAGCCTTTCAATCTCTTCCTTTAGATGATAGCAGTCGCTCGTATTGTACCCGTGATCTCGATGATAATGGCAATACTTGCTCGTCGATTAGGATTACTTCGAAGTCTGTCGGGCCAATTCATGAATCCTTCACTCTTGATTTCCATCAGCACCTGCTCTTGCGATTTGTTTAGTGGAGTGTACGTAGAGAATTTTAGATCGGGTCGTTTACCAGCTTTACGTTCATCACGCGTTCGGTCATCCTTACGCTTCTTTCCTCCTGCCGAGTCAACTTCCTTTTTGGCTAACTCTTTGGCCGAAGTTTTCGCGTTCTGAGCGGCCTCCCGCATGATTCTCGTTTCCTTGGCATCTGCATATTTGTCGGACCGAGTCATGAACTCAGTTAGAGTCAGTGGTGGATTCTTGTCTAGCGACGCCAGAAACGGCTTGTCCCTAACACCTTGCATAAGGAAATTGAGCGTTGTCTCTTCCGAATGTTTCCGAACCTGCAGTGATTTGAAGTTGAAACACTTAATGTAGTCTTTCAGTAGCTCTCCTTCCTTTTGAACTATATTGTTCAGATGTGCAGGGGGCTTTAATTTCTTTTTTTCGCCAATAAAATTGGTAAGGAAGGCGTTACTGAGCTCCGCGAATGAACTAATTGACTTCGGTTTCAGCTGTTTAAACCAAAGTCGAGCTACATCCCCTAAGGTGAGGGAGAAAACCCGACACGTCACGGCGTTCGAAGCATCATGCAATTCCATATACGTCCGAAAACATTCAAGGTGTTCAGTTGGGTCGGTCTTACCTGTGAAAGAGGTAATCTGTGGCAGACGAAACCTTTCAGGTAACCGAGCCCACATTACTTCGTCGGTGAAAGGGGATGCTTTGTTTTCAAACCAATTTTGACGTATATCCCGACCTTGCTTCATATCTGACATCTCCTCTCGCACCTCTTTCTTGAAGTTTTAGAGGTCAGCTTTCCAGGGCTCACCACTTTCTGCCATAGTTTCATCCGGAAGTCGGTCGCACCTCCTCTGATCTATTTCATGTCTGAAATCAGTGGGAGGCAGCTCGGTATTCGCGGAGTGAGCGGGTACTGGCTCGGACAGCCCACGGGGCTGGCTCGGCTATGGAAGGGATCGTTGAACAATAGGCTAAGGGTCGACAACTTGTTGTGGAACCTTCGTCTCCTGGCCCTGGTTAAATTGCTGCATTTGTTGATGGTGCATTTATTCCTACATTTGTTTCATAACATTTATATCAGCTCTAAGCTCTTTGACTTCCTGATCTAATCGTTTGTTGTTCCGCTGAACGTTAGTTACCATAGAAGTAGCTAGACGAGGGGCGGAACTTTGACGATTATCGGGTTGATTTTGTGCACCCTGGGCTGCACTTGTTCCCGGTTGTCCAGTGACGGCAGCATCACCTGGTTCTTCGGGCTCCGTTCTTCTGGTTCTCACCATTTAGAATGAGTATACAGCTCCTTGGGTAGAACGTGAAAAATGACTTTTTGCATCGTTTTCCACAGACGGCGCCAAACTGTTGATGTAAAAATCTGGTCCACCCTCTTTAGACTTTCGAGTACCTGTACAGGAAGAAGACAAAGGAGACCTTGGCTAGAGCAGGGGACCCTCCGATGCCAAAGTCAGGCTAGGAATCTGGGTCTTATAGTATTGAGGGGTTCTGGGAGAGTTTTTACGTACCTTTCACCCTTGGAGCCTCTTGTATTTATAGGAGAGGGAAGATCCTGGCGTAAAGGGATTTTCTCCTGATTTACCGAGAGATTTGATCTTGTTTGCGGATATTTCCCAATCCCGAGATTTTCGGGATTGGGGATCCTTTTACAAGATTCTTGGGACGGAATGGTGTTTAAGATTACACCGTCTCCTTTGCTTGGCTCGGCCTTAATAGATTCATAATCTCGGCTGGCTTACAAAGAAAGTTGTTCGTCCACTGTCAGATGAATTCACATTGATTTAGAACCAATGTTTCTCTTCTATCCGATAGCCGACACTATAACCAACCATTCATAGGTCGGTTTTGTAGTCGGTCAGGTGGCTTTCAGTTTTAGGGCTTTTGATGGATCCCTTTAGACATTGTTGTCTCATTAACCGAGTCAACTTGATGTGTCTAATGCTTACTTAAGGCTCTGGACTCTTTCAATCTCGGTCAGGATTCATATCCGTTACAAATCCAAGCTAAGTCTCTCCTTTAGGCTTTGTCTAATCTCGGCCCGAACTATTGGCTCGGACTCTCGGATCAATTCTATAAAAGCTGATCCAGTCCATAACCGAGTCTCTGGGCTTGTCATATTTTTTCCAAACACGTTATATTAACATATCAAAGTGTGGAGAAACAGAAAAGTCACATCTTCTTAGGCATAGCACTTGAATGCACTAAGAAAGAGAAAATCTCTATAAATGAGGAATAAATTTGAAATTATTGAATGAAGTGTTGCTTACAATGAATTTGGTGTCCTTATATAAGAAAAAGAAATTTTAAACCTTAATTTGACTCAAAGTAGAACACTTTTCAAAATAGTAAAAATTACTTTAGAAATATAAAAGATGTCTAATCATACTAAAACTTGTAAACAACTATAAGATGATCAAAAAAAAAAGACTTTAAGCTAAACTTGGATCTTAAAATTTTTTTTTTAAAAAAAAAAAATTGAAACTTGCTAAAAACAGTAAGTTTCAACGTAAAACCTAATTTAACACTAAAATGATTGAATTTTGTGAAATTATTTAAGAACATCAACCCTTAGTTTGTTAGCCAGGTCATAGAGCTTGTCGATAGCTTTCCAACAATATATTGCACATGCGAAATCGATAACCAATCACAAATTCATGGTCATTAAATGCAATAGCATGTATTTAGGCCGTTTGTGCCCAATCAGAGCTCCTCTAACTCAAAATTGTACCATCCTGGCCATCCATTAAGTTGTCATCTACTCATCTCATAACAATCCTCTCCACCTAAAGAGAATTCATTTCCAAGTTAACTAGTGGTTGCATATGACTTATCAATGTATAGTACTTGAACAAGTTTATAACAAAAAATGTATGTGATATTTACATACCCTCAAAATTATCAACAACATAGGCATGATCATTGATTATCATGAGTATCTGATATGATCTGATCTTTTTATCTTTTCACTTATTGTACGCTACTAGCGGCAAACACTCTCTTTTTAGGCTAATCATAATTAGGTCACCTTCTTTAAACACATTGAAATATTTTAAACATTTACTTTTGTCAAGAGGTAATCCATCTGGGAATGTTTTGAAGTTATCTCATTAAGTTTTCTTTAATGGAATTAATTTTTCTGAACAAGCCACAAACTCTACACAACCTATTACTAAGAAAGACTATCCCTCTATTTGGAAAGCTTTGAGATGGTTTTCCTCACTCATAGGGACAAGGGTAATCTCATTCTCATCTTTGAAAAAGATATTTATGTTATTTCTACCTCTATCGATGGATTCAATATCATACTGCCATGATTGCTGTAATATCTTATGGCATGCTTGTAATGGCAATTATATCACATACAACTTCATCTTTATATGTTTATTAACTAAAAATGGAACTAAGCATTATTCAGTTACCTTAGTTTTACATATGATTGTGTATAAAAAATTGTATTTTCTATATTCAACTATAGAATATCTACTACCACCTTACGCATTGTGTTCTTGTTGTTGATTCCATCTATGACCATACAATAATATATTCAACTGCAAAATATCTACCACCACCTTACACACTATGTTCTTATTATTGCCTCTATTTATTATCACACTACAATATCTTTAATTGTAAAATATTTACCACCACCTTGCATACTATGTTTTTGTTGTTACCTTTATCTATGACCACACCATAATATCCTAGTTGATCGTATATGTTTTGAGAATACTATGCCTATATGGGTTCTCACTATGCTTTAGAGTGTACATTATGAAGAGAGACACTCTTCATCTTAGGAATTATTGTTCATTTCTTCTTCAAAATCTAACTGATCATTACCTGCCTTACCCAAGTTAATGGTTAGGCTAGCCATTTGTCTCTTTGGCCATTGGTTGAATCGATGTCTTGGTTGACCATCGCTATAACACTTGGTTAGTTGAGGTGGAGCAAAGGGTTTTAAGACATGTTTTTAGTATTAAGTACTCCATGTTGGGAAGAACATCCACTAATATGACTTCTCTCTCAGGGCTACATCGTAGCCCGTGATAGTTCAATGACGACAATTTTTCCTACTGCTTAAGTTCTTATAACAAACCTCTCTAGTAGCATTTATACTCTGGTCGTCAATTTGAAAGTGTCATTAAGGATCTAGTTGGGCTGCATCACAGCCCAATCTTATATTGCTCCATGTAGTTTTTTTCATCACACATACACACCCCACACATGCCCATGCTTTCATACCACAATGGTTGCTCGAAACCATGACCTCCAGTAGAAACTCTTGTGAGTCCACCATTGAGTCATATATTCGTAGGCATATTGTCCTATATAATTCACTTGTGAACCTTGGTACTTATTGTGACTTAATCTTTATCAAATTAATATGTAAGGATAAATAATAGAATTTTTTGACATAAGCCCTCACTTCCCTTGGTAAGATAGAATAATACTCAATTATAATCTACTAATTGAATCACGCTCACATTAACCTCATTCGCGACTAATTTCGTATTTGTGCCTTCGATTACCCTGTTTGTGAGGGTTGGTGTTGCTCATACCATACTTACGCTCTATGTTCAAGTTTATATACTACGAGATTTACTTTTTTTCTCACTAGGAATCTTCATATAATTTAAGAATTATTTTACATTTGCAAACTAGTTGAGGAAGTCCTCGATGTGTAGCTAACTATTGAAGAAAGAGAGATGTACCTTAAGTTAATAGTTCCAAACTTGTTCAGCAGCTCTTCATACCCCCTATTGAAGATGATCTCGTCCACGTCCTCATCACTAGACTCATCATCATTGTATTAGGGTCTATGATATGGCATATTTATTGGACTTGTTGTACCATGAACTGGCCAATGCGAGCCCCTTTAATAGTTGTAAGTCGTTTATTTTCTTAAATCTAAAGGTACTTTGTAAACTTAGGGCCCGTTTGGACGGGTGTATTGGAAGGGATTGGATGGTATTGGAAGGGGTTGGAAGTTAAATCCCGGGATTGGCCGGGTGTGCCAAACAGACTGGGTGATCTGATCCCATGATATAACAATTTCATGGATCTTAAGACAATCCACTGACAACACCATCATTACCTTTAAATCTCATCCAATCCATCCTAATTTGTTTAAATTTGCCTGGGGCGTGTTTGGTTCGAGGGATTGGAAGGGATGGGAAGGTTTAATCCCGGGATTGGCCAAGCGTGCCAAACATAATCGATATAGTAATCCGGGGATATAACAATCCCATGGATCTTAAGACAATCCACTGAAAACACTATCATTACCTTGAAATCCATGCCATCCACCCTAATACCATTCAATCCCTTCCAATCCACCCGTCCAAATGGGCCCTTAGCTATCCGGGTAGTCAACATATGCACCTCCTCATGCGTTGTTGGTTTTCTTGTTGAAAGGCCTCAAACTTTGCCTCAAATAATGATTAATTCCCGGAACATTGCTCGTAAGATTATTGTTGCTCAATCCATTATTGGACACGATAACTCGAACAAAGATCTTATTATGATATCAAATAATGTAACAAAGCCTGAAGAAATGGAAGAAATCACATTCTTCTCAAGTATAGTCGTTGAATTCACAATTAAAAAAAAATATTAAAAAACGATAAATGAATTGAAATTATTGAATAAAGTATTGCTTATAATGTATCTAATAATCTTGTATAGAAAAAAAATTAAATTTAAAAAAAAAAAAACCTTAAACCCTAATTTAACTTGAAATATGACACATTTTCAAAATAATAAAAATTATTAAAAATGGTAAAAAGACATTTAATCATACTAAAACTTATAAACAATCATTAAATGGTTAAAATAAATACTTTGGACTAAAATAGAAAAATGGAGCTTATTAGAAATATTATATTTTAACTTAAAATCTTAATTTAACATCTAAATTTATTGAATTTTGCGAAGCCAATTGACATTAGGAGGTAGAGCTCTAAATAGCTTTTCAATTATATGTACACGTAAAATGAATAACCAATCACTAAGTTATGACTATCAAAAGTTATAATGTGCATCTTGGCCTTTTTGTCCAATCAAGGCTTCTCCATCCATTAAGTCATTATCTACTTGTCTCATATCATAATGGAGATCAAATTAACAACATATGTCCGGCGTTCAATTAAGCAATATCAAAGAAATCATCTGAAAAACATAATGCTTTAAAAAAGCATATTCAAATTATACAAATGATAATAATCTCATACCTCATAAATTTTGTTTTAATGTAAGATTTAAGTATTTGAGAGAAATTTCTAACTTCTTGTATTTATGCGATATCCATAAGATATCTGTTGCCATAGATAATGAGCATGATAACAAAAAGTAATAATAGCTAGAGGGGAGGATTTACAAGAGCTCTTCTTTGTGCATGCACCATTTTAATTTAAGAATATTATGAAAGTTATTTCTATTCTAAACAAAAGTAATTAAAAAAATACCATGAGGATTAAAAAAAACAAAGACATTAATATCATTTCTTTATGCAATGTATTATGTCATATTTCATTATTTTAGCTCTGAAAATTGATATATATTTAAGAATTTATGAGGAAGTATAACTCATCAAAGAATAGTGATTGTATTAAAAATACATCATTTCTTTGAATCTATTGACCATACTATTCATGGACAATAACATTGACTACTATATGGATTAATTGTATAAGAAAGAATACTATAAATGGGATTCACATGGTTGCATGGTCAAATTATTTGTATCATTCATCATATCTAACTTACCATAGATAGCAAATGGCATAAAAATATAACAACTGGACACTATAAGTGATTAATGTACTATTTTAGTAGTTTTAACTTATTTTTTCCAAACTACTAATCAATCATATTATTCCTTATTATGATAGTTATCAAAATATGTCTTTTTGGGTTGTCAATTCTCAAATTATACGAATTAGACCCATATACATTCTCCCATCAAACAGTAGTTGTTATATATATATGAACATTAGATCATTAAATGTCAGGTATGAAAAAGCTACTCCACTCTAAATCTCATATCATATGCCCAAACAAGATATTAACTATGAAATCACTGAACATTCTCTTATCAAATGTGAACCATTATAGGCACATTAAATGTCGTGTGTGAAAAAGTTGTCCAATAGATCACATTGTTTAGGATTAAACCTGAGAACTAGGCTTGGGCTTAAAATTTAAGCATGCTTAATAACCAGGATGCACTTGAGTTTTACTTTGCAGGTCAGGCTTGGACAAGCCTTAGTCTGGCCGAAACTCAATTTAATAACATTAACATTCTCTTATCAAAGATGAATCATTGTTAAAATAACACTTATGAATATTAAAAAAGAAAAGTTATTCCACTTATTATTTGGCATCCTCATCTGAACAAGTTATTAGTCATTAGCTCGATAGACATTCTCTCATTTAATATAAAACATTATGAGCATTATACCATTGAATGTTAAATGTGAAAAAGTTACTCCACCGTACCATTGAATGTCATGTGTGAGAAACTTGTCTAATAGATCACATTGTTCAGGATTAAACCTAAGAACTAAGATCGGGCCTAAAATTTAAGCATGCTTAACAATCAAGATGCACTTGAGTTTTATCTAAGAGCCCATCATTTAAGCCATAGTCTAGCCCCGCTCAGCTTGTTAGTTCAACGACACTTTTGTCATATATCATGCATCATAGGGTATTTAATGAACAAACTAAATCTTATATAAAAGTGGGTGTTAAGGTTGAGGTTAGGTTAGGCTCAAATTTATTTCTTTTGGCATGTTGTATGCTTAAACAAGACTTAAGCACAAGTTTTACTTTGAAAGTCAAGCTTGAACAAGCCTTAGTCTGGTCAAAGCTCAATTTGATAACATTAACATCCTCTTATCAAATATGGATCGTTGTTAAATGTCATACCCCAGACTTGGTAACCGGACTGATAAGAAACCCGATGGCCGGTTCTGATCGCAACAACCTTTGTAGTACCCTATTCTCGGCTCATAAGGCAGGTTCCGATCCTAGGATCCTACAAGGAGAATTTCTATAATAGTATAATCATTTTAAATATGAGCATACCTAAGATCACGGCAAGTACATCTGAGAATAATAAGGGGCACACATAACAAAATCCACTAAGAATTTAAACTTTTACAGCTTTCAGAAGGTACAAAAGGACATACATAAGATGATAGGAAAAGAAAAGAAAAATCAGCAACACTGGGTCCTCAAGCTCAACTCAACTCTACGCTCTGCAGCTACGACACCTGCCTAGAGTGTCCTGCACGCATCAATCGTGCATAAGCTTATAGAAGCTTAGAGGGTAGTGTAAGTGTGTGACAATGGTGCACAGAAGAATACAAGGAAGTATAGGAAGGGAAACATGCTCAATGAGAATATCACTAGCCTTACCAAGGTTTACCATGAATACGATGCAATGAGTACTGGGAGCCATACCAAGACAATGGATGAAGGGGCTTACACAGCCAATGTTAATGCGATGCAAGTAATTTCAGTGCTCATATCCAATCCACATATTAGATACATTTTCAGTCATAAGAAAATCATTGGGGTCTATTACGCTACTGAATAACTGCCCCTCTATAGACCCTTCACAGTCAAACGAGCGTAAAAGACCTCACTACCTGCCTATGGACAGTCAATCACCAACAAGGCCTGACGGTAGCGGACCCATTTCACGAGCTGGTCAGACTCAACCTAATAATGTCTTCCCTCACAGGCGAATAAGGCCACATCCCTATCCAACTGACTACACGACAGTAGGAGTTGCGGCCTACAGGTGTAAAGCCCTCGTGTGCTCATGTTTTCACCCGGTCACGGCGTTGGAGTTGATTCTTAGTACTAAGGAAGTTTTGAAAATTTCACCCATGAGCATCATATGCACCCGGTATGCTTACACATCATTTCCGGTATCCACACGTTCAGCCACCCACAAATATCTCTGTGGAGGCAAAGCCCTGATGAAGCGAGGGCGAATGTCGATCATACTATGCAATGTTATGCATGAATCACACAACTAGCCATGTATCAAACCCAAACATCCAATATGCTCAGAAGGAAAAACTTTATCCCTCACAATATCCTGCCCAATGGCATAACCATGACCAATTTACATCTCAGCCAAGCATGTATATGATGCGTATGGGAGTGTGCCATGAAGGTGAATAAAATACCAATGCGATGAAGATGTTCTCCCCTCCTAACCAATAGGGTCTAGGTACTTAAACAGTTTTCCAAAAGGAACAAAACCTCTAGTGGGGCCCAATAGCTTGGGGTAGCCTACGAGACTAGAGAGATAATGGCATGGGCCTAAATAATAAGAATGGGCCTAGCAATGGTCTATGGTGGACCTTTGACCACCCATAGAAGCAAGGATAGGCCTAACAAGGGCCTAGAGGGGCACATCAAGGTGGGCATTCAATCACCATTGTCCCCTGAAGGCGGCCTAATAATAATCTGTCAAGGATCAAGGCCCGTGACCCGAGCATCACCATAAGAAAGAGATGGGCAGCTATATACATATAGATACATCACATGTTGGGCCTCGATAAAGTGGCCCAAAGCTACACATAATTCATAGGTCCAATAGGGGCAATATATAGCCAAATCCACATGCAATAATATAGGCCCATAAGGAAGGTTAGGGTCCAAACATAAGAGCCACCAAGTCCATACATTGTGGTGGGCATAGTGGGCAACCTATTACTTCCAACACATGGGCGAGAATCATGTTTAAGATAAGCAAGTTGGGCCTAATAACCTAGCCCAAGAATTTAGTTGTTTTGGTGGGCAACCAAGGGCCCAACCCCTCATATATTCCAGCCCACTAGCCCAACAGAATACCATGGAGAATATAGCTTAAGGATCCACTGGGCCTATTAAAAGGGTTCCAGCCCATTGGGCATACAAACTACCAAAAAAAATCTGGTTAAGGCTAGCCCGCAAGATCATCATAAAGGTGGGCCTTAAGGGGCACTAATTAAGCCCAAAAATTTTTAAGGAAAAAGGCAAAGAGTGTATGCAACACTCCCTTAATCTGGTGAGCCACATCAGCTCCAAAAAGGTCAACATGCAGCAAAATTTGGGCCCCTTGCTGGAATTCCAGCCCACCCATTTCATGGGCCTGCTAGAGTCCAAAAATTTATATTTAATCTAAATGGGTTACTAACCCATGGTGACCCACACATATTACAGTGGGCCCCACCAGATGAATGGAGTGAATACAACACGTCTAGGTAGGCTCACAAAGTAGGCTGGATGGTCAGCCAAGGCTGGATGCCCCAGTCTGGGCGTCCCTGCCTAGTGGGCTACTCCAAGCCACACCACGATCAGCTCGAATGTCCGTTGGGTCTGAAATTTTGTAGGGTGACACTTCCATAGGTGAGTCATACCCCCACAAAATTTTAGAATTTTTGGATATTCTTAAGTATTTTAATTAATTTAAATAAGACAGACTGTCCAGAAAATCGGACTGACCTGGACGTCCTAACTTGATGGGCCAGTCCGGCCCTTACCACAGCGTGCACAGGGGTCCATTGGCCCTGAAATTGGGTAGGTGGGTCCTACCATGGGTGGAACACACCTTCACAAAATTTCAAAATTTTTGAACATTTAGAAATATTTCAATTCATTTAAAGAAATCAATCTGTCCTGAAAATTGGACTGATCTGGACACCATATTATAGTGGGCCGGTCCAGCCACCACCATGGTGTGTATAGGTGTCCATTGGCCCTAAAATTTTGTAGGTGAGTCCTGCCATGAGTGGACCACCTCTCTACAAAATTTTATAATTTTTCGTACTCATAAGTATTTTAATTAAATTAGGAATTACAATCTGTCCAGGAAGAGATGTTGTTGTCCATGCATTGTTTACCCAATAAAGTGGGCCCAAACTTCATCCAAGAGGAGGAAAATGGAGGTTTAATATTATTTTTTTTCATAAAATACAGTAAGATGGGGTCCACAAAAGTGGCCCACCCCTCAGAGAAACTAAGCTGAAGCGTATGTTTTCCCTCCATACATGTGGGCTGGACAGCCCAACAAGGTGGACCACCCACCCCTATGAGCCTCCCTTTTTGGGTACCATTTCATGGGCCATCTGAGGTGTGACCCACCACACCTCAAGGTGGGGTCCACACCTTCTCATTACACCCCATAATTATAAAGAAGATAATGAAAATCATGATCCAAAAATCCATGCCAAACATTGAACATGACAATCCATGTAACAGTCCAGATTTTTGGACAACAATACATGGCTGGACACATCAGCCTATATCTCAATAATCTCAGCCATAAAAAGAGTGTGTGGCCTTCCTTAGTAGGTCTCACATATGTCCAGATCATAGACTAAGAGTAGGACATTTGCAGGCATTGATTAAGGTGTCCAAGGATCATGGAGTTGGGTGGTAAGGGCGTCCCACCTTGCTGGATTTTTTTTAGGGGACATCCGAGGCCCACTAAGTGAGTCACACACACATCATCATCCACACATAAGAGAAAAGAGAAGAAGAAAAAAAATAATCCGGCTATGGGGGTAGGGCCCCGTCACTAATAGGCCCTCCCAAGAGTCAATCTCAACCATACAATAATGTTACTTGAACATGCAATATTAAACTAATGCATGCATGATCTATGACTAGAATGGGTGGTTGATATGTCATCCCAACATGACTAGTAGGGTCTAGATGCTCTTGAAATAAGGTGGATGATACAATATATCATGATGGGGTCCATGGAGAATGGCCCCATCATGTTTCATGATATGCATATAGGATGGGCCAAAAGGCTACATCTATGGGGTCAAATGGGGTCCCCACCATGAATTGGTGGGCCCCATATAATCCACATAAAAGAAATAAGAAGATTTAGAGGTAGAAAATCAGATCAGTAAGATCATAGTTACCCACCTTAAGATCTCTATCAAAACTCCACTCCAAGCTTCTAAGGGTCCAAGGAAGCAAGATGAAGGGTTGAGATGTAATTTTGATGGATGGATCGGGAGAGAAATGGGAGATGAGGGGCTGGAATATTGTAAGGGGATGGGACGTTAGAAGTTTCCAAGAGGGAGAGGAGAGGGAGAGATAAAGAGAATAGAAGAAAGAGAGAGGGAGAGAGAGTTGTAGCTATGAGGGAAATCATTTCTTTTTTTCTAGAAAAGAGAAGAAATCTTGCCTTGATAAAAGAATGCTATGATTAGCTAGGGAGGAGAAACCAAAGTTGCTAGGGTAGGATAGTTTGGGTGGTGTGTGTAGTGTCGGTAGTGTAAGTTATGGAGGTTTAGGTGGTGTGTGTAGTGTGTGTGTGTGTTGGAACTTGCGTAAAAAGGGAGTGGGGCCACATGCACTACTCCAAGATGGGCCATATGATCAAGATCAAGGGTCATAAAACGAAACGTTCATAGCTTATGATTTATACATCGAATGAACGTACAAGATATATCATCGAAACCGCAACAACGATACGAACAAAGTGGCATAGGTCTCGGGTCGATCCGGGTCAGGTCTACGTGACCGAACTTAAGGATGACCGCATATAGTATCCAAAGGTTGCGGGTCGCCGGGATTCTACCGGTAGGACCACGATACCATGATGAACAAGATGCATACTCACACACACATGCACACATGCGAACTCGAATCGGATCTCACATTAAAACAACACCTATGAATATTGAAAAAAGAAAAGTTATTCCACTTATTATTTGGTATTTTCATCTAAACAAGTCATTAATCATTTGCTCGATAGACATTCTCTCATTTAACATAGAACATTATGCGCATTATACCATTGAATATCAAATGTGAGAAAGTTGCTCCACTCCTAATTTGGCATTAGTCATTTAAACAAGCCATTTGTTATTTAGCCAATAAACAATCTCCCACCAAATGCAAATTATTATCGACATTATACCAATGAATGTCGAATATAGAAAAGCTACTTCATTTCAAATTTAACATAATTTACATAAGTTAACGGTTAGCTACTTGAAAAATGTAAATTCTCTTATCAAATATAAACATTTATCAATGGCATAATATTGAATATTAATTGATGAAAAGTTATTAACACTCATAGTTTTATCTCACCATTTAAATAAGTTGTCAACCATTAGCCCCATCGACATTCTCAATTTAATATGGACTATTATGAGTATTATATCTTTATATGCCAAATGTGAAAAAGTTGCTCCACTCCTGATTTGACATCACTCATTCAAATATGCTATTAACTATCTATCCAAATAGACGATCTCCCATTAAATGTGATTTGTTAACGATATTATATCATTGGATGTTGAATATAGAAAAGATACTTCTTTTTTAATTTGATTTCATTCACCTACGTAATGTAAGATAGAATATAATCTTATAAAATACAAATAAGTAATGAAATCCAAATATGTAATTAAATAATGAAAGGCAATAGATAAGGAAATAAATTAATTATTAAAAATAAAGTGCGAGAATTAATGAAATTACCAAATGATAAAGAAGTTATATGATGTAAATGGATTCTAAAGAAGAAATTAAAACAATATGAGACAAATAGACAAATATAATGCTATAGTAACTAAAGGTTATACACAACAAAAATGAACATATTATAATGAAATATATTCTCCTATAAAAATATTCATATTTATCAAGATTTTAATCACTATAATTACACATTTAAACTTAAAAATATATCAAATGAATGTTAAAATATTTTTTTTAAATATAGAAATAAAAGAAGATATTTATAATGTCATAACTTAATGATATATACAAGAAGAGCAAGAAAATAAAATACACCAATTAAATATATTCTTATACAATCTTAAACAATCATGTAAATAGTGGTTTTTAACATTTCACAATGTTATTATAAAATATGACTTTATTTCAAACGCGTATAATTATTATGTATACTTATTGAGTAATGGGAGTTGCTTAACTATATTATCATTATATGTAGATAATAATTTATTAATAAGTAATGATATATATAAAATAATTAAAATAAAAGAATGACTCAAAACACAATTTAAAATAAAAGATGTAAGAGAAGCCTTCTATACTTTAAGATAAATAAAGTTTTAAAGAAATTTAAGATAAATAACTATAAATTAGTAAATTCTCCTATATTTAAAGGGATGAAATTGTCTAAAAATATGGCCCTATCAATAATAAAGAAAAAAAGAATGAAACACAAATCATATGCACATGTTATAAGAAGTATAATGTATGCAATGTTATGTATTATGCCCACTTTAAGTTTCGTATTGGTAGTTAGTAGATACCAAAATAATTATGCGATTACTCATTTAATAGCGGTTGCAAGCACTCTATGAGATATATTCAGAAAATATAAATTATTTTATCAAGATAATTACTTATCCGTTGAAAGATATGTTTATGTTAACTTTGCTAGGGATGTAGATGATAGAAAATTCACCACGGGATACATCTTCAACTTTAAAAGTTGAGTTATATTTTAATGTAGTAAGAAACAAGAATATGTAACGAAATATACAATAAAAGTGAAATATATTCCATAAAGTATAGTAGCTACTAAAGCTATTTGGATAAAAGAGCTTATAATTGATTTTTTTTTTTTTTTTTTTTTATGTTCAACAACTCATACATATTTACCGTAGCAATTAAGTTATATTAAGAAGCATGAAGAATAGGGTCGTGAGCTCAAATGAAAAACACATCGATATATATATATATATATATATATATATATATATATATATATATATATATATATATATATATATATATATATATATATAATATAAACGTAAATTTTTTACCATCTAAATAAATGATAGCAAATTCATTAACAAAAATAGTTCTTAATAAAGATTTTTTTTTTTTTTTTAAATATGTGTTTTCTATAGGCCTGAAATATGAGTAATGATAAGTCAAAATATTATGTCTGTGAATGATAAAAATAAGATCATCATATTGTAAAGTAAATCAAATGAAGTAGCAAAATCACAGATGATATTAAAACAAAAAAAAAATTTAGCTAGATAAAAGAAAAATGACTATTAAATCAAAATATTTTTGGTATATTATAAATATCTTATATCATCTTGGATAAATTAACCAATGAAGTGAATCACTAATTAGTGGGAGAAATATGTTAGCCAGAATCATTCAAGTGGAAGATGTTGGAATGTATGACTATCAATGACCTCATTCCATAATGGCTCTCTCCATCTCTTTCTCCTGTAACGGCTGAAACACCCGTCTCTACTAATAACGAATGAATATTAACACACACACACACACACTCTCTCTCTCTCTCTCTCTCTCTCTCTCTCTCTCTCTCTCTCTCTCTTATAATAGTTTTTCAGGTAATGATGGATAATCTTAATATAGAAATTATTCAAATCTCTATAAAAGAGATAATCCATTGCCTAATAACGCAACCCCAATCAAAATACAAAAAAAGAGTGGTGAAATACAAAAAAAAAATATGAGAAAAGAAAATTAGAGAATACTTGTCTTTGTGGTGAAATTCCTCTTGCCAGCAATCCATTGCCTAATAATGCAACCCTGATCA
This sequence comes from Magnolia changhungtana, assembly GCA_030180095.1. Taxonomy (NCBI): domain Eukaryota; kingdom Viridiplantae; phylum Streptophyta; class Magnoliopsida; order Magnoliales; family Magnoliaceae; genus Magnolia; species Magnolia changhungtana. The sequence goes on along the minus strand of JASAUF010000391.1, from coordinate 3,661,701 downwards.
ATAACCTACCTGATATTCAAGGCAAGTCATAAACATCTTAATAGAGGGTCATGATAGAAAAAATTATGCTTAGATGGGCGAACACGCTCTATGACTTTTGTTAGCCTTAATTTTGTGATTGGATATAGAAATCACACAAATGAGGTATAGTTGAAAAGGCTATCAATAATAACAATGACTTAAATGAGTTTTATAAGCTTCCAACTTGTTCATAAATTTTAATCACTCTAAGGTCAAAATTAAGATTTTGTATTTTTAGTTTTAATGTTTTAAGAGTTTTGCAATTTATTTTGAATATTTTAAAAGAGCTTGGATAAGATTAGATGTATTTTACTATATTTTTAATTAAGTTTACTATTTTAAAAATATTATTTCAAGGAAGTTACAAATTTATGACTTATATAAATTATATTAATTCATTTATAAAGAAAGATTTTACTCATTATTTTCAATAATGTTCTCATTTTTATATATTTTATACATTGTGTATTCAAGAAGAGGGAAAACTTGTAAGGCTTCTCCTCTCTTTTCACCACGTACCCACTAAATTAGTGGGCAGTTAACTACCCAATACAGACACATTCTCTCATCAAATATAGACATTTGTTAACATAATACCTCAAGTGTCAAATGAGCAAAAGTTGTTATACTCGTAATTGGATCTCACCACCTCAACAGGTAATTGGCTATTCGTCAAATGGACATTCTCCTAGGTAGACCAATATAAATATTTTTTATTATTAAATGTCAAATGCAGAAAAGTTACGACACTCTCATATGATATAACCTGTCCAAACATGCCGTTACCCATTTGACTAATGGACAATCTGATGGCACTGATGTCATATTATTTTAGATATCATACCATGGAATGTCATCTATATATAGAAAAGTAGTTGAATGTATTAGATTGCAAAAAAGTTGCTTCACTCTATATTTGGCATTACCTGCCTAAACTAACTAATAGTTCGTTGTTCGACCAACACATATTATTCTTCAGTTAAATATGGACCATTATATACTTTATACCGGTAAGCGAAGAATGCATAAAAGTTTCACTAATCTCAAAGCTTGCAAGAGTTAAATCCAAGATTAGGAAATATAAAAATTTAAATAGACTTAAACTCAAAATATTCTAAATTGATACTAAGACAACTCCAGATCGTCCATCGATAACCTTAACTAACCCTGATTTGGTATCATAGGCTAAAAAAAAGGTTGGCCATCCAATCAACTGCCTTTCTATTAGATGCAATATAAACAATTAAACCATTGGATGTTTAAATTTCAAAAGTTATTTTACCTTAAACTTAGCGTCACATGTATAATTTAGCCCTTTGATTTATCTGTCCGTTGATTTATTTAAATCAATGGCCATTCTATTAAATTTACGAGCACTACACCAACGATGAAAAATAAAAAATCCTTAAAGCTCTTGATTAGGCACAGCCCAACCGGCCATTAGTTGTCCAATAAAAAATCTTCCACCCATGATTATCCCATCATGTGAATGTCAAATCTCGACCGTTCTAAACATTATCAGACCGAATACGAACCGTTTGTCTTGAACCATCCATTTGAAGGCTAGCCAGGTATGGAAGGGCCTACCAGATGGACCGTCCGGATCATCCAATCCATAGAGAAACAAAAACCGTGATGCAGATCATTTAACTAAAAACGTCCAGTCCTTTATTAAAATGGTGAAGGTTATTTCCGGCATTCAACCCCAACGGCCACCGTCTCCAAGGGAAGTTACAAAACTGTGTGTTTGCCATAACTTAGTATAGCTGTGGCACCTCATCTACCACCAAAGTCCATGTACACATGGCAATCCAGACCATCCAAATCGATAAGTCCTGTTGTCGGTCAATCATACAATGAAAATCACAGCATCCAGTGAATCCCAACCCCTCAATTGCTCACATCCAATCTACGGTCAAAGTAAAATAGTGAAAACCCAAGTTCTATGTGTTAAAATCCAACAGTTGAAATCGTCAGACTGATGCAATTTTCTTGCTACCACCCATACAAGATGTGCCCCACAACACGGACGGGCCAAAATAATCATGCGTGAATGCCACGTGTACGTGTGAGGAGTTACCAAAAATTATCGAGGAGAAATCGAAGGGTCACTATCACATATACGAACATAATTGTCGGTCTAGATGTTGCCAAACTGTCGGAAAGTTCAAAAATTAGAGATTGCATGTCTTCCACGTGTAGGGTGGATACCTGCCACAAGTCAGTAAAGCTGTTAGAAACGCACATTTTAGTCTACAGTATATAAATCCGACTCCCGCACCCGTTTCTTTCTCAGCACCTTTCCACGCCCCTCCTCTCGCTCCGTCAAAAACAGAAACGGAGAGGCGCCGTTTGTCCGTCGCGACGAACGCCGGCGTCCTCCGTTGCTCCAATTCCTTCACAAGAGAATCCCCAAAATACCCTTCACCCCCGCAAGCAGATCTCCCCATCTCCTCTGGGCATTCCCGTCATTTCTCCAAACCCTAGATCGAGGAAGAGCAGAAGCCCCTAACAATGCGACGATCGTACATCTCGCTCCCCATCATCGTCGTCCTGTCGACGATTTTCTTGCTGTATTACCTGATGATGTTCTTCGTGATCGATGAATGGCTGGGATTGAAGACATCGCAGGGCCTCTTCAACGCGGTCGCGCTGACCGTCTTCGTGTGCATGTCGCTCTCCACCTACGCAATGGCGATCGTCCGTGACCCCGGGCACGTGCCACCTTCATTCATGCCGGATGTTGAGGATCCCGACAGCCCGCTCCACGAAATCAAGAGGAAGGTATGGAATTTTCTCGATTTCTCTCTTTTTCACGATTTGGGTCTTTTAGGTTTGGGATTTTTCCGGATTTCGTTTTGGTTTTTGGGTGCAATTTTGTTCTTCAATTGTGTATATAAAGAATCGGAAAGGTGTAATTCGGTCAGACACCTGGCGTGCGAGCTGGTTGGGATTGTTTGAGTCAGTGGGCGAATGTGGATCCACCGTGGCATGAAATGGGGTTGATCGGATGAATCTGACCCTTGATTTGGTGACCATCCAATTGTTTGGAGATTGTCAACCGCCCAAATTAATGGGCAAGATCGGAAGTTGAGATCGATGAATTAGTGTTATTTTTGGTTTAGGCTTCTACCACAAAGCGACCTGTGATTTGGATGCAATTTGGATTGTCCAAAACTGGTGTGCGGGTACCATGAATGCACCATGGATGAAGCGCTGCAGATAAGCCGGAAGTAGAGTATCATGATCCTATGCACGAACACATCATGCACACAACCATTGTTTATATGACATTTATATACTTCAATTTAAGCCGTTCAAATTGGCGAACGAGCTGTAGATGGGGCATATCACAAAAATCAGATTTATTCGATGATCCCACCTTCTGATTAGCAGATGATCGATCATTGAATTTGGACCAGATATCATTTTAAATTTTAACTGTTCATTCGATGGCCACCAGTTAGATAGGATGATACAGCCTGTGTGATTTGTGTAGGAAACATGATTTGGATGGCTATGGATTGCTCCTTCCTAATGTGATATCTCTAACTTTGCAACTTCAATCCAATGCGAGGGGGTTTATCATTGGAAATGATTACGAACGGAATATGGGATTTGGTAGGCATTGTAATTGGATGTTGTTGAAGATAGTTGTTGTAAGAGTTTTACATGGCAACGGTTGATTCGGTTGATTCGTCTGAGTTCGCATTCTATTTCCGGAGTGGTTTATTTTGCATGAATGTGTCACAACATCAGCCCACCAGCAAGTGTCAACCAATGGGGCGTCCATGCAGCTACCAACAGATTATTTGGACCATTCATCTGCTGGTTACCACCACTGATGAGCTACATCTAGCAATTCTTTCACATGCCCTTCTACCAGGTATTGTGCAATGGATGAGCTACATCTGGCAATTCTTTCGCATGCATTGTGGAACATGCCCTTCCACCAGGTGTCATGCAATGGATGAGATACAGTCTAAAAACTATTCAGAATGGGTTTCGGTTATTGATTGGTTGCATTCAATGGGAAAATCAATGGTCAGGGACTCAGGATTTTATTAAGCTTGATTTTTGGATGAGCTACATCTGGCAATTCTTTCGCATGCATTGTGGAACATGCCCTTTGACCAGGTGTCATGCAATGGATGAGATACAGTCTAAAAATGATTCAGAATGAGCTTCGGTTATTGATTGGTTGCATTCAATGGGAAAATCAGTGGTCAGGATTTTATTAAGCTTGATTTTTGGAGTGTGCCCCACCGATAGTAGTCCCGATCAGATGAACAGTAAAAAAACCTGACTATGGCTGCATGTGGGCCTTGGTACCTGAGCCATGCAAGATCCTTTTGGGAAACTGATTGTGCATGTGGTGTGCTTGTCGCACGTATTTATTCTATTATGGACATATATGAGTGCATTGAAACGGTGAGATGAAGGGAGAACAAATGAAGAAGAGGCTAGCGGGACTTAATGATGAAATTTGGATATTTTGGCAGTAGTACGCATGTTTTTCATGATATTCGTACAGCTAAGGAAGCGTGAGATAGTTTTGGTTTGGTCGCTTTCTTCTAGGAAACCCCGCCCTTGATGTCTCTCTTGATCCATCAATAAATGGTCATCAGAAAAAAATATGCATCCATATATTCACATACCTACACATATACGTACATATACAAACATGAATCCCAATCATCATAATCATAGCCTTGCCCTAGCATTTGGGGTATGCTTTATGAAAATCTTTTGCAAATCATGTCCAGAAAGGCATTCTCATGGTTGTTTAGTGTCAGTTCTACAAATTGGGATTTTCTCAGGTAGGCAGCCAGTTCTGTAAGAAAGATTCCTGTTTCCTATATATTGGTGAAATGGGATTTATAGAGCCAATACCAAATAGCTGGGACAAGATGGTGGTAATGATTTGGGACCTTGATGTAAGTAAATTCATATGTATTGTTATGATCATCATCATAGTCTTGTGACACCTCTTTAGGGACACCATTCTCATTATTTGCTTGACAATGGCTTGCTTCGCCAAGCTAGCATAATCCTCCTCTACCTCAGCTTGGGCGTGTGGCAACTAGGTGGGGTTATTTTAAAATGGTCTATATGTATATATGTACGTGTGAAGATGGTCGGCAAATCTAAATTTAAAGGTCAAGTCATATGGTTATGATCATCCAATCAGTGTGATTTTCGGTCTATGCACCATCCGAATGGGACCCACAAGTTGGATGGTCCAATGTTAGTGTGCTTATATGTCACGTGCTTTGGATTAGTTGTTGCACCTTGTGGAATGCGGCTTGCCCTACAGCACCCGGAATCATTCTTATGCATAATTCATTTAAAGCATTCATTCATTTGTACAACTAGGAGTAAGCCATGGTGCAAAAATCGTGCCCATTGGGTGATCTAAGCTCCCGATCGATGGAATGAAAATGGATAATCAATATTGACCCAAGAAATAAAATAGGTCTAATCATCATCTTGAAACCTGTAATAAGTAGATCCCACTTTGTATTTCTTATGATTGATTCTAAAGTAGCACTTTGATTTGTTGATTCTAACCATGTGATTTATGGTTTATAAACAACAGACGGTTGTAACAAATTAGCCTCATTCCAATGTGTTTTGTATTCGTTACAATACGGCCGTAAAGGCTGATATGATAGGTAACAGCCATGACTGTTATGCGATATGGGGTGAAACAAGGCAGTTGTTTTTTGGGACCACATCGGTTGTTATAGGGCATAATGACTGTTACCCTCGTAACGGTCGAAAAACAACCACTTTTTTCTATTTAAATCCATTTTTTCACTTTTCTCATTCCAAAAACTTTCTTAAATTATTTTACAGTATATTATGACCACTCTTACTATAGTTTTTAGGATTAAAACTATAGATTGAAACAATTTGGGCGAATAAAATCTCTGAATGCCATTTTTTTCAAAAAATTGAAAAATGTAGTATTTATGCTCTTTTTTTTTCCTCGATTTCTGGTTCTAATGTTTGATTGTGATGTGTAAATATTAGAGACATAACCATGTTCATAAATTCACTAGACAACCAGATAGAACACTCTCACCAAAGAGTGGACGAGAGTGGACCGTTACTTTACCATAAACATGTTCAAAACAAAAAAATGAATACATATTTGAAATATTTACATTATTCTAAATTTTCTAAATATTTTTTGAGAATTTTTCAAGCAATTTTTTTTCCAACCCTTACAGGGGTCGTAAGGGTTGTTATCCCGTATCAATCGTTACGGCCGATACCTGTATCCGTAATGGTGGTGACCGTTATGGCTACCGTTACCGATACAGAATACCTTGCCTTGTTCAAAGGGTTAGAGATCATTCAATTGACATGATTCTTGCACCTAATTGTGTGAATGAATAAATGGTTCAGATAAACTAGGTCACCATGTGCCTTTTAAAAGGTTTAGGGATTTTGCTAACGCCCCCAAGATAAGTTTTGTATTGATGTGTCAATGTTGTCAAAATCGGTATCCTATCGCAAATTGTAATAGGGGTTGAATCGTATCGAATTACAATTAGTACAATTTTTTTATAATTTTCTTTAAAAACTATGAAAACTATAAATAAATTAGAAAAAAAAAAAATAATTCATCAACCATCCTTTTGCCATCAATATTCACCCAGCTATACAATGTATTGATAGTGTTAAATGATTCTTATCTTTCCTTTATTTTTGTCTTTCAAGAAATTTCCTTTAAAAACACATAGGGATCCTATAACAATTTATGTTCTTGTTACCTTTCTTGAATATAGAGTCACGTTGGAAAAGTGGTATTTGATACTGTAGATAGACGAAAAATATATTTTGATTTCTAAACATCATCCCACAATACATATAAGTCAACATGATCGTTACCATTCATAAAAACATTCCAGATAAGTCATACATCAATTTGGTGTTTTGACTAGTTAAGAAGTAAGAATTCATAAAAAAGCTCCATGATTTAATGTTGAAGAGATAGCATTCACTCTCTTATAAAGAACAAATAAAAAATTTACCTTTTCTAAACAATTCTTAAAGCCTCCACCAATTTGAAAACATTAAATGAAAGTTAAGTGAAGCTTAAAATATAAGCGAACAAGTATAATTTGAATTGTAAATTGTAAGATTCAAACCATAGAATTGTAGGATTCATATAAAAAGGAATTCAAGGTGGGATTCAAATCATTTTGCTTAAGATTTAACGTAAATCATATATTGTAAATTGTAAATAGTAGGATTTTGACAACACTAGATGTGTGACGTGTCTGTTGGCCTGATACATGTGAAAACTTGACCCTATGTCACATGTCTAAGTAACACTCGCAACAGGTAGAATATCAATTAGTGTATTCAAGATTGTTTGTTTTTACTCTACTTTTTTTTCTTTTTTCTTTTTGGCACCTCCAGCTTGTTTAGTTAGTTCAGTGGGTATTCCACCATTTAACCCAAAAAAAAAAGAAAAAAGAAAAAAAAAAAAAAAGAAAAAAAAGAAACTTAAGGGCCTGTTCGGATGGCCAGTTGCAATTCAATTGGATCGGAATAGACCCTATCCATTTCATTCTCATGGCAAGAGCAAAGGAAAGGGGTTTGCACAGGGCATTTGGTTTCTCAAAATGTCCTTTCCAGATTCAAATCCCTTTGTATGAAAAAAAAAAATCCAAAAAAGGTGGGGATTCTCTGCCCCTACAAACAGGCCCTCAGAGACTTGGAACAAACTGCTTCCAATCCGTAACTACCTGACTTTCTTTGTAGCGGGTTTCATACCAGGGTGGCGATCTGAGATACTGTCAGAAGTGTTCCCACTACAAGCCTCCTCGTGCTCATCACTGTCGTATTTGCAGAAGATGTGTTTTGAGAATGGTACATACTGCGAGCGCTTTCTCATGGCTTTCTGGTCGCGGCACAGAAGCTTCGATGGGTTCTAACAAATTGATTTCTAATGCATGCAGGATCACCATTGCGTCTGGATAAACAACTGCGTGGGGCATGCAAATTATAAGATTTTCTTGGTTTTCGTGTTGTATGGTGTAATCGCTTGCATGCACTGCACGGTAACACTGTATTTTATTCTCTTCTTTTATCCTGTGCATATGCGGAATTGTTTGGAAATTGTTCGACGCCTTACAAAAGAATTCATGATCTTGTTTCAGATCCTTCTTGTGGGGAGTGTGCTAAACAATGTACACACGGACCCAAGTGGAGGCTCGTACAAATTTGTATATGTGAGTACTCTTGAACTCTTTCTTTTCTTTGAAGTGGAATGCCCTACTTGCAGACGCAAAACCAGAGCTCTGCAAGATTCGGGCCCATGGTGAATGTGCCATAGGCGAGGTGGATGATCAGGCCAATTGGTTTTAAGTACCAGTTTAGGACTGTCGGTGGGACTCACCTGGGCCCGAAACTGGTCGGACTCGCCCACTCAGTCTGACTCACCCAGTTGACTCGGCCCATTTCAGTGTGGTGCTCGTATCATTTCAGATTGAAAGACTCGCCCACTCAATCTGACTTCGCTGACTCGGTTCCATATCATTGTGGTGACTCATATCATTCCAGATTGAAACTATTGAAACCAAGATGTATCAGCTCACATGTCAAGTGGGCCACATACATAAACAGTTGAATGGCTAAAACCTGAGTTGTAGGATCCTTCTAACTAGGTTCTGCTCCCACATTGAATCACGCTTCAGACTCCCACTCATGCTTACTACCCATTTATACCTGTTTACACTTTGGAAAGGATGCTTCCCCGCTCCTGCACCCACTTCTGACTCCCGCTCACGCGTCCTACCCATTTATACTTATTTACATTTTGAAACGCATGCTTCCCCACTCCCGCACCCGATTTTGTTGCCGCTTCGCTTCAAGCTTTGTGCAACTAAAGTAGATAACACCACTTTACATTCAGCTTACATGCGTGGCACATCCAATGAGTGGACTTACCTGGGTTTAGGGCCAGGACATATTCACCATCCATGCATGATTGGTGAACAGACACATGGCTTGCACATATGGCACCTGATTAATGAGCAGACACATGCTTGCACGCCTTGCCCTGGCTGTTTTCCTCATTCGGTTTTCTTTGCAGATCATTAGTGGAGTGCTGCTGTTTCCCTTAACTGCAGCACTGACTGTCCTCCTGGGCTGGCATGTTTACCTTCTCCTATCAAATAAGACTACCATCGAGGTTTGGAAAATATGATATTCTGTCATGCATCTTGTTTGCTGATGATGTGATTTCGGAAATGCCAATCATGTTTTGTGGGATTTTGCAGTATCATGAAGGAGTGAGGGCAATGTGGCTAGCAGAGAAAGTGGGTAACAGTTATCGTCATCCATATGATCTTGGTGCATATGAAAACCTTGTATCGGTAAGAATACACTTCTCTTCTTTCTCTGGGTGATTTTTCTTAAGTGAAGTTCGCTAACCCCTGACACGTTTGGAGCCCTGCCTGTCCACATGCAAGCAGGGATCAGGACTTCTGGTTTATTGGTCCACCATGTGTATGGCTCACATCCCAAAAGGAAAGGCCACATTCATATGCATATGTACTTAGCAAACCTCCCCCTTTGATATGCCTTAGAAATTTAGGAAAAATTGGAGGAAAAAAAAACTGTCGTAATGTGAACACCATATTTCAGTTCATGAAGCACATCACAAAGTACCTGTATGGTGATCGTGACTATTGGTTTAGTGGTCCGCCATGCAGGTAGACCACATCCTGAAAGGCAAGGCAATCAGTTAGCCATCTGATTTGCTGTGTGAAAAAAGAGTAGCAACTAAGAAACTGAGCAGCAAGGTATTCTGTAACGGTTACGGTGGCCATAACAGCCACCACCGTTACCTTTATGATATGGGTCGCAACGGCTGTTACGAACCCCGTAACAACCGCTACAGTATATTTTTTTATTGAAAAAAAAAAAAAAATCAAAAAACCTGTATCTACCCCATAATGTCGAAAAAAAAAAAATAATCCGAAAAACCTATATCTACCCTATAACAGATCATTACGAGGTTGTTACGGTCTTTGCAAGGAGCATAATGGGCCATTGAGAACGGTTAAAGGCATTTTTTTTCCATAACGGTTGTACGACTGTTATGACCTTGTAACGTGTAACGGTTGCCACCATTACCTTTATGTAATGGCCTTTACAGGACACTATGGTGGGCAGTGGTCAACATTCAATGACTGAAACACCCAACAATTGGATGACTGAAACTCATCAGCTTATTCAATGGCCCACCAAAATAAGAATGTTTTGGCCCATGAAGCCATTACCATCTCTAGCCATCTCCTAAGTTCCCAGTGAAATGGAACGCTCCCCTCAAAACATGTTTTAATTCCTTTTCATAAAGTCCCCACGTAGAAGATGGCCACCACAGAGTTATTTCCCATTGAATGCCAATATTTGTTGGATTTCTTCCTGAATTTCCATTCATAATTGTCGAAGGTCCTCCAATGAATGGGTTGGGATTATACCATGCCAGGTGTGTTTTTCAATGGCCCAGATCTTGTAGACATGTACCAGGTATTTGGAGAGTCAGTGCCTGATACCTAGGATTTAGCTAATAGCATTAGATCCTTTTTTTTCTTAATAAAAACATGTTAAGGTTAGTTTTAATATTTTTTTTTAAAAATGAATAAACTCACTCCCAAGAATAATGACAGCCATACCCATACATTGCCTAACATGCACTGATGTGTACACCAGGGACAATCCTGATCCGGACATGGGTTGCGGTCCATTTGACGCATACATCAAAATCTTCATCCCTCATGCATGTAATGACTGTGTACCCAAATTCACATTGGGGCATGGATCGATGATTCTAAGTCGACTCATCCAAGTCAGCTCGGTTTTAGTGGGGCCTGTTATGGATCAGTACCAAAAGTCACCCTCCCATTCACCCCAAATTGGACAAGTCGTGGTTTGTCTCAGACCAAGATGAGTTTGGACGAGTCGGGGAGTTAAAATCCAAAAAATAAAAACCCTTGTATCATTTGGCAAATATCATATTGTTCTGTCGGTTCCTCAGGTGTTGGGCACAAACGTGCTGAGCTGGCTATGTCCCACCTCAAGTCACACTGGTTCAGGTATCCGCTTCCGTACTTCTTTTGACAGCACGCACTCTTCGTCACCCAGGGGGCATGTTTGAGGTTAGGCCGGGTAAATATCCACTTGGTGTGGAGCGGCCAGTTGCTACTTGTAGAAAAAGAGAGATGAAACCCGTGAAGGTGGTCCATTTCGGGTTGCAGGCTCTACTGTAAATTACTTTTGGGCGGGGTTCATGATGACGACTGACTATCGTCGTTTATTACACATTTACCGAATTGTAGAGGAGTTGAAAGAGGAGAGCTAGCGTAGTTGTTATACACCGGGAGAGCTGATCCTTCATACTACTTCGTTGTAAGCATGCATTGCAAGGCTTCCTTTTATATGGATTTTTTTCCTTCTTCATCTTCTTCTTCCTGCTTTTGTATATAATGTGTGATTCATGGTTTGGCAATCCAGTCCATCCATCAGATGGGACCTTCAAATGATTGTGGCTCAGCCCAAAATGAGTTGGATAGGCAGAGTGAGGAAACCTCTCAGGTAATGGTCTCTGCGACTGACTATTGGATGTGGCCCACTCCAGGGATGCTTCTTTTCATCTTTTGAACGTAGGACTTTGCTGGTCTCATCCACTCTACAGATCCAAACCGTCCAAGTTGTAGGTATAATTGTGTATTAGGCATAGCCTTTAAAATCGCTCTGTTTAAGTTACGGTAGGTAACGGTCGGTGGTCCAAATTCAGTGGGTAAAAATCTGATCAATGTGATTTTGGAGATGTGCCCCACCTGAAATGGGGCCCACATGTTGGAAGCCTGGAATGCGTTAGATGCACTCAAATGTGTCTGGTGAACGATGGGTCTCTACCAACTTAATATTTGGATGGTTAGGATTATGTTATGAATGTGATTTAAGATTCCATCCACCAGATGGTGTCCCTACGCTTACCCCCTTTATTTTTTCGGTTCTTCTGTGAATTAGATATGTAATTCCAGCTGACCTGTGATTCAGGTGGGCCACACCAAAGGAAAAGTTGTCAACCTTGATTTTTACTGGGCCTGCTGTGATATGATTATTAAATCCATTCCATTCATTAGAAACCACACCAAAATTTAGGTCGGGGCCAAACATCAGATCCATCTGTGGCTGATTTTTGGGACCTGGGCCTTACATGGGATGATGCACCTTCTTGTTTGGGGTGGATTTCACATAAGCATCATGGTGGGGGCCACCCTATCCGGCCTCCCTTTGCTGGCATGGCCGACACCCCCCAACTTCTCGTGAAGAAATTTAAATTTTATATTAAGTAGGTAGTCTATTGAAAACTTTTAGAGAAAGGTATCCTCAGAGGTGGGATTCATGTACGTTATCCTGACCATCCAAATTGTCGAGGCGCATTGTAGATGGAGCATATGGATATCATCTCACTGATCAAGCAATCTTAACCATCCAGATGGATGGTTAAAAGTAAAAGTTCTTGGTTCATATTCCAAAGATGAAATCAAATAAATGGTTGCTATTGTCTTTTCGGTGCAATTTTTGAGCTATGCTATATCAACCGTTGGGTTAAAGATCTGGACGGTTGGTTCACGCTGTCGTACAAAGCTAATGTGCTTGATTGAAGAGTCACCATCATTTTAATTGGTGCAAGACTGACACCGGAATCTCCCATAAAACCCCTAAATAAATCATAACCGGAGGACTTTGTTAGGAGCCTCGCTCACGACACAGCAGCGTCCGTCCAACAAAGCTCATGCACATGCCACCACACTTGCTAACATAGATTGTAACTACAAGATCCAATGAATAAATCAGGGCGGTTCCTCTATGTACATCCGTTCATCTGCTTCAAGCATCGAAGCCCACTTGATGAGTGGGCCAGCTTTTTTTTTTTCTTTTTCTTTTTGTGAGAAAATCTTCCAAGTTACTACCTTATATGGACCGATTGTATCATACTGAGGAGCCCAGGCCCACTAGATGAATGCACCAATAGAAGACCAGAGATTTAAAAACATCCCTTATCGAGAGAACGGGCCATCCGCAGTAGGGCCCATTAAATGCGTGGTTCCCATTGCAATGAATGAGCTACATGCCATCGGGAGGGGAACAGAGAGAGATTGCTGGTTTTCCGACTATATATAGTCACGCGAAGTGCACCTGTGGTAGCATTCATTGACTGGCCTACTTGATGCCACACATTTTATTGTGCAAGATCTGAGCCGTTCATCATGCGTGACCCACTTCTCAGGCCGAAAATTTGATAGATAATCGGGTGGTTACATGTATGGGATAATTCTAATCATTGATGAGCTGGTGCATTAAATTTATTGTGACCCACCCTAAGTACTCATTTTGGTTGGACCACAAAACAAGATGGATGGTCCAGATGGGCTACTACAAAAAGTTACCTTCATCCATATATATAAGCAGTCCATACGTTGAAAATGATGGAAAAGAGCAAACCTATGAAATTGGTCGATGCAGGTGGTAGAATGGAGGTTAATGCGCCTGTCTGGCCCGGAAGCCTGTTGGGATTTCAAGGGCATTTTTGTAAAATATCAGGTGGCCTGGATGTTGCACAAAAGTGGACGCGAAGGCTCGGGCTGGGACGCGGTTTGGCTAGTAAGGCTGCCACCAGCCAGGTGGCTAGTGGTTGGTGGTATGCGTACCCCACTATGATGTATATCTTTCATCCATGCCGTCCATCCATTTTGACAGATAATTTTAGCTCTTTAACCAAAAAAATGAGGCAGATCTAAACCTCAGGTGGACCACACCATGTAAAAACAGTAGTGATTGAATGTCCATCGTTAAAAACCTCCTAGGGCCCACTGTAATGGTTATTTGACATCCAACATGTTGATTAGGTCATACAGACCTGGATGAAGGGAGAAAACAAATATCAGCTTGATGCAAAACTTGTGGCCCCCAAGAAGTTTTTAATGGTGGGCGTTCAATCAACAGTGTGGTCCAGTTGAGATTTGGGTCAACCTAATTTTTGGGCTCATACCATAAAATGATCTGGAAGAATGGATGGACGGCATGGATGAAAAACATACATCATGGTGGGGCCCACGTAACAGCGACCATAGCCATTGGCTAGTGGCAGGGTCACTAGCCAATCAGTTTCCCCACAGGTCCAGGCCACACTCAGACCTAGTTTTTACTCGGCAGGACCGACTTGGACAGGAACCCAGTCCAGTCAGGTCTGCAGAACATGTCGTTTATCCAAATCGTTCATAATCTTGGACCCGTGGTGAATAAGACATGCTTAAAGAATCTCCTCCATCCATCCCACGATCCCAACTGTTCACCTTGCCTCCCAAAGTTGTTCATTTTCATTGAACGGCTAGAATAATCTGATAGCGGATACATTGGGTGGGGCATTGCCCATCCCATTATGGGACATATGGTACATGCATGTCTTTGCTCTTACTCACAAACCATCCAAAAGCAATGACCCTGTGTGGGGTCATGATACTAATGAAGATACAGGTCTTGAGTGAAATCTTCCATACCTCTCCAACACCTAATACTAATGAAGATACAGGTCTTGAGTGAAATCTTCCATACCTCTCCAACACCTAATACCAATGAAGATGCAGGTCTTGAGTGAAATCTTCCATACCTCTCCAACTCCCAATTCCCATACATCCCTTGTGTCTGAAAAATCAACTCGACTCCATCTTCATCTGGGTTGGATTGACTCGATGACTCAACCCGACTGTACTTCCTGATATCTTACTATTATAAATTGAAAACACTAGAATTATTGATAGATATTTCAAATATTTAAATCTTGTATAATTAGTATAAACAGTAACTTAAAGCAACAATATTATTAATACCTCATTGGTTAAGGTCAGCTGTGATTTGAATAACAAGTCGCTCGAAACATATCAGATTTTATTTTTAATAAAAATCTGCACCTTAAGGCAAGTGTCGTGTTGAGTTATGTCGACTCAACCGAGCCCTGAGTCAACTCGATGACTCTCTCCGAGCCCAAGCTCAGTACTGAGTTTCCTAGATACTGACTCAAAATCTCACTGAGTCAAGTTTGACTAAGCCAAGTTTCAAGTCAAGTCGATCAGTTTTAGAACTATGCACCACATCCTCTAATTTCCTCATAATTCATATTCCTATGGAAAAAGGGCGCCGGCGCCACTCCACCATCCAAGATAGAGAAGCATGAGAAATAGCCACTTAGCTATCATAAACTTGAGCCAATCTAGGAAAAATCAAGCAAAGGGCTGATCAGAGCACCAGACATCCTCCCAGAAATGAATTCCAGTGCCATTCCCCGGATTAAACACTTTCTTTCTTGAAAAGATCAACAAGTCTTAAAGATCAAGCGCCCAAGGCTCTCTTCATGGAAGGAGAGTTAGCATACCAGCCTCCCTCACCCACCTTGTATTTACAAGATATTACCACTGTGACGAGTATCATGGATATTAAGCTTTCAATGCTCCAGGTTTTACAGAGAAATTATTGCATTACTAATGTGATGCAGGACAATTAACCACTTGCTCTAAAAGCTCGAATTGTTAGAGCATGGCAAGTTAATCCCTTTATCTCATAGCCCAGACCCCAAATCTCATGGGTTAGGACCTCGGCCGAACCTTCCTCGTGAGCCCCAAATCACATGGGTACCGCCTCACACGGGCCGCCCACCCCGAGTGTATCCTTGCATCCCATACATTACCCCACTTGAGCCCAGTGCAAAATGCGCATTAATCACCCCCAGTGAGGAGTCTTGAACACGAGACCTCCCCCGTAGGCCCCACCCACCTCGAGTGTGCCCCTGCATCCCACAGGCGACCCCACTCGAGCACGGCGTGAAAATGCCCCTGCATTATAATGCCATATTTAAATAAAATGTCAAATTGCTTGCTTTTTTTTTTTCTTTTTGTTTTTTGAAGAGGACTACAAGCTGCTCTCTATACAAATATATATAATTTAAACACACATATATATAAAGTAATAAACAATAATAATTTTAAATATTTTATTTTCAGTGAGATTTTCCCAATAATATACCAAGAAAACAAAATTTGAATATCTCCCGAGAAATTGCTGGGAATGGGATTTGCCACTATGGACATCACCTGCTTCCATAGTGCCAATGGATTATTATTGGTATTCAATTCCATAGTGCACCCAAACACAGACTTAGCAAAGATGCCCGAAGTCTGCAACTAAGAAAAACACAGTTTGGTATAAGTCATTGCTCCTGTAGGAGTGTTGTTGATAGTGTAATGTATATACACACTAATTCCATAGGATAAGTTAACATAGTTAATGGATTCTTTGTATTCTAACAGTACGCCTGATGAGAGAGAGAGAGAGAGAGAGAGAGAGAGAGAGAGAGAGAGAGAGAGAGAGAGAGAGTTGCCTTATGATTATCCTAAGAGCTGTGATTATCTAGTAAGCAGTAGTGGGTTTGTCTATTTACCTTTCGCTTTGCCCTTTCCATGACCTTTCTTAGAATCCAATTTAGCTTGTATGCGAGCGGCAGCGGCGGCTTTTGCTTCTTCTCTCTTCTTCTTTTCTTCCTCTTTAGCTGCTGCAGCTATCTCCCTTTGCTTCTTAAGTTCCCTGATTTTCAAGTTAAACAAGCACATGAGTCCACGCGAATCAGCATTGGTCCAGATCCAGTCAGTCATTAGAAATCAGTGATGACCATCTTTGAGACAGGTATGCTAATATTATGCACATCCATGTGGGACACGTGGCATTTGTGCATGAATTACTGACCACTTATCCAGTTTACCCCACAACAGGAGGTCCATTGCTCAAACCTGGAATGTGAATCAGTGGTCTATTGTTTCTTCAGTGTCCCTTTCTTCTGTTAAGGCTCAGATTGAATGGTTAGCGTCACTCGACTGGGATGATTACTGGGCCATGGCCCATCCATGATGGGCCCTGCCAGAGCAGTCTGGATGTCATACTTGCATTCCATCTGTCCCGACTAGGCATGTGTGATTTGAGGCTATTGTTTGTTAACCTATTATAAAAATGCTGCAGAGTGCCATTCTCAATTTCAGTTCTGTACACATGGGGCCCTCATTTCAGTGATCCAAAATGCTGATATAAACAGGACTAAGTGTGGATGGCCCATGCACCGAAAATACAGCAGATGGGGAAGATGTAAAATATTTGGTATTTTCTCCCTTAACCATCTATCAGGTGTCTGATCTGGGGAACTTTCTGGCAGCCATCCACTGTGGGTCCCAAATATCAACTGTTTGGATTACAAACCCTGAAAACCTGTATTACCCTTGGCTGAATGTGAATGGTTGCTGCATTTTCTCCCTTAACCATCTATCGGTTGTCTGATCTGGGGAACTTTCTGGCAGCCATCCACTGTGGGTCCCAAATATCAACTGTTTGGATTACAAACCCTGAAAACCTGAACATTACTGTACAACCTTCACACCCAGACATAGTATATAAATACTCTGATTTGTAAACAACCATATGAACTGGTGTAATCAAAGGCGTGCAGGCAACATAGGAATTAAAAGACATGCACAGTTCCAGAAAATCTTACTTACTGCAATAAATTAGATAGGGTAAAATGGGAATTTTCACTTACTCTAGCCTAGCCTTTTCATCAGAAACACTCTCAAGACTTGAACCCTTCCGAGGTCTACATGCTACCAGCTCCACTTCAAAAATAAGAGTCGCACTGCATCGCATGAATATACCAGCTATTTCATTTATTGTATTGGAAATCATCATTTCATCATTTATTACATAGCAAAGATATGCTGAAAGGAATCAGATGCCACAAAACAGAATGAAATGTCCTTTTACTTTGGTGGGATATCTGGTGGGGAACCAGCACTCCCATAAGCATAGTCCGGCTCGCACGTGATTTTTGCAACTTCACCAACCTTGGAGAAGAAAATTTCAAGACCATTAATGGAGATTTCAACTGAAGAATTCCACACATATAGAAAGGAAATAGCTACAAAAGAGAATTAATTTAGTCAATCCTACTCTCCCACATGTTCCAATGCCGTATGTGTGTGTGGGGAATGTAGACATTTCTGGACCGTGGGTCCTCTCTCTGGACTGTGGCCCTTCTCTTGCAGGACCATGGGCCGTCTCTTATTCTCCTCTTATTTCTCTGACTATTTTTCTTTCTTTTGTTTTCCCCCTCTTTTGCCCTTGGTGCCAAGAGTATTTTATGTAACTTGGGACATCACTTTTATATTAAGGGGGCTGGACATCCAGCCTCACAATTTATTTTTTTTCTCCCCCAAAGGCCTTTTTCTCTCTGCCATGGTAAAGGTGCATGGTCCAGATATATCTACAAGATACAAGACATTCATTGGAAGGTCCCATGGTGTATGTGGTGGCCCAAAATCAGGCCATCAGATGGGCCATGCATGTATGTGCAATGCAGACCATTGGTCACCTATAACCATCCATCTTTCTAATACATGTGTAGCCCACCTAATGATCAGACCAACCTAGCCCACTGGATGAATGAACTGGGTCACACACGTGCAACATGGCACTCAGCCCACCATAAATACGCGCTTAGCCCACTGAATGAATGAACCGGGTCACACACGTGCAACATGGCACATGAGGGAAGAATAGGATTAGAAATCCTACCCCTGTGAGTAGCTATCACATCTCTTGGAAAGTGTGGGGGGAAAAAAATTTACCCTCATGGTTTTCAAGGCAATGTCCCAAGCCTTGATTACAGTACCCTTTCCGACCTCAAAAGAGAATACTGTGTTGTCTTCATGAGTAGTGTCGAAAACTTCACCAGTTTCAGCAAGAACACCTTCATAATGAACTGTTCGACATATTGAGGATTACAATCAAGGGTCCAAAGTCAAGGTCAATTAGGTGAACCAAAAAGCAAATTTTATTGGAAAATTTGGAAAGAATGAATGCGAAAAAGCTTTATATGCATCATGAAATTAACTTGCAACATGGAACTCCTTTTCTACATATGGTCACACAACAAATTCTCTACAGACCTTTATAATATATATATATATATATATATATATATATATATATATATATATATATAAAGCAAACACAAAATGAGTGTCCAGGGAAAGAAACCCAAAACTGTATTTGTCTCAAAAAGCAACAACATGCATGACAAGGGAGTAAATTGGAAGCGTGTTTGGGTGCACTATCAAAATGAATTGAAATAACTAGTCTAGTGTAGTTGAAAGGAACAGATTGTAATTGCCTTGCTGTTTTACATTGAGGTACATCCTCAAAATATTGCAATAACGTTACTTCCAAGTTGATTGGAAGGAACTAACTGCAATTCGAGGAATACTTATTCATTATGAATACTAGGAAACATTTCTAATAATTTCCTCTTGATTAAACTGAAAATATAACCATAACTCACCTCTGCATCCAATTGCATCCTGTATCTATTTATAGATGTGATTTTGTCAAGGAAACTAGAACAAATGAAACATGGTAGGCAGAGGCATTCCATTGAAACCATCAAGTATCCATGAACTTGTTGGTCAGTAGCCAAGGATGTTGGGAGGAGACTACAAGAGAAAATCTGATCCAACATGTCATTAAACCTCATTGCATTGACCACTCCAAGTAGCCCATCAGACACAATGAGAGCCCGTTTGGTAGCCACAAAATATTAGTCATTGACAGCCTGTCTAGGTCACTCGTCCTAGTGTTGTCTATGTAGGTCATGTTGTCCTGAAACTATTATCATGCTGTTTGTCAAGCACCTAGAATAAGATTATTTGCATTGTGGTGGATGTGTGGCACTTGAAAATGTAGAGTGCATATGTGGCACATGCAGGGTACTTGAAGATGTATAATGGCACATGTGGCACTTATGGGGCAATAACGATGTATGGTGGCACATGCAGCACACACATTGCATGTATAATTTGGCACATGAGACAAATACAACACGTGAATGTCGCACATTTGCAAGGCTTCAAGATGGATAGTGACACTTATGTCCGACATGTACCATAATAGGGATAAAAAGGTTAGGACTTGGACAACTTGCCCTCACTTTTTTGTTTTTCCTTTGGAGAGTAGTAGTAGGCAAACAATGGACAAATAACTAGTTAGTAGTTAGGGAGTGGAACTTTTGTTGCCAACAAACATACCTCAAGAGAGTTTCGTGCCAATTTTTTTTCCCTTTATTTTTTATTTATAAATAAATAAATAAATAAAAAGTCGGGGTGGAGGCGGTGTTAGTGGAGGCAAAGAAAGAATGAGGACTTTTTCTTATTCCAATAGAAGTGATCTCGTATCAATTTCATTAGAATTTCTAATTTCACTAGTCCTGACAATGACGTATCTCAATTCTTGGTTGTTCCAATTAAAGCCTTGAAACTATGTAACATGGACTCTCTTTTACCATTTCTTTTTAACTTTTCCATGTTTAATTTGTGTGTAAGCATCCACACTCCTAAACACGGCCATATAAAAAGCTATTTTTATGTTCAATTATTATTTAGGGATACTTTTTTATGTAAACAAATGTTTTTTAATGTTTACTATAATAGTTTTTTTTTAATTATTATTATTATTATTTACGGGGGAGATAGGGGGGATTTTTTTTTTTTATTAATACAATTAATTGTAATATACTGTAATAGAATAACCATAATGGGAACGTGTTGGTGAATCTGATTTTTAAAAGTTGTCGTGTCATTGGATCTAGGTCCAACACAAAGGCATGTGTCTATGCATGGTCCCAAGCCCAAATTGGCTAAAACAGATCCAACTTACTAAGTAAAGATTAGTTCAAGAACTCCCTACCAACGTTTTTTTTTTTTTTTAAAGCAAGAATTGCCCAGCAAACTTAGCAAAGACCTTACTTGCCCTCACATTGATCCAATTGCTAAGGCCCTATAAAATCATGGATGCATGGTTCAAACACCACATACACATTGTGTAGTATGCATGGTTCAAACACGACAACTCAAGTCAATTCTATTTTCAGCCAGATTAGATTGACCCAACGACTCGAATTGACTTCACTTGATATTTAATAATTAAATAAATTAAGAGGACCTTAGGTTAATAATTGGTATAAAGATTTTAGACAAGGACAAGTATTTATTAAAAAAACAAGGCTCACGTTGTCAAGAAAACAACTTTGTTTAGTTGGTAGTAGTGTGTATGCTTTCCCATGAGATTGTGTGTTCAAGTCTCACTTTCCACTTTGATTTTTTGATGAAAAGGTACTCATTCGGCGAGAAACTCGGTTCGAGTCATGCCAAGTTGACAGAGTTAGCAAACCGACTCAACAGGTCTCACCAGGTCAAGCCCAAATCTCTCTCATCAGTCAGTTTCTTAGTGATGGCTCAAAATCTTGTCAAGTCAACTTGGCCTAGTCTCAAGTTGAGTCACCAAGTTTTAGAACCATGGTAGTATGTAATAAATGTTGTAAGGCATCACCCATTCTAGTGAAGGCCCAAATGTTGGTTATACTCTTCTTTTTTTATATTTTTACATGCACACACCCTCACACCCCACAATGGGTACTCAAACCCATGACCTTTGTTTTGAAACTCTTGTGGATCTTCTCCAAAATTGCTACTAAGTTGATGAGGAATTATGGGATCCAAGGTATTCCGTATTAGTAACAGTAGCCGTAACAGTGACCACCATTACCAATACGGGTATCGGTGGTAATGGTCGATATCGAGGGCGTAACGACCGTTACGACTCCCATAACGGTTGAAAAAATAATTGTCTGAAAAATTCTGGAAAAATATTTAGAAAAACCAAAATATTGTAAATATTTCAAATATGTATTTATTTTTTGGTTTAAACATGCTTGTGTTTGCATAACAGTCCACTCTTTAGTGAGAGTGTTGTATCGGGCAGTCTGGGGAATTATGAACATGGTTATATGTCTCTAATGTTTACAAATCACAATCAAACATTAAAACTAGAAATCAGAAAAAAGGGCATAAATACCACTTTTTTCAATTTTTTAAAAGGTCCTCAGAGCTTCTATTCGCTCAAATCGCTTTAATCTACGATTTTATTTCAAAAAAACTATAGTAAGAGTGGTTGAAATCTACCGTAGAATGATTTAGGAGAATTTTTGGAATGAGAAAAATGGAAAAATGAGGAGAAAAATACATTTAAATAGAAAAAAGGTGGCCGTTTTTCAATTGTTATGACTCCTGTAATAGCCGATATGGTCCCAAAAACCAAGTGCCCCATTTCACCCCCGTCTCCCATAACAGTCACGACCAATGTTGTCAAATAGCATATGCGATCCTGTGCGATTGCATATGCGTGTGCGCATATGCGATCGCACAATCACATATGCGGTCGCATATTATTATTTTTTTACATTTTTTCAAAAAATTAAAAAAAAAAAAATTAGAAAAATCAGAAAAAATTCAAAAAAAATCAGAAAAATCAAAATAAATTATTATATGTCATTGGGACATGAAATACATTTAATTTAAGTAAAAAATAAAAAATAAAACCAACCAATTACATACATATGACTGTATGATAAATTGTAGAAACTAGAAAGGGAGAAGAAGAAGGAGAGAGAGAGAGTTGAGTTACACACTTACACTTGTAGAAAGGGAGAAGAAGAGGGAAAAGAAAATGAGAAAAAGAGAGAGAGTTGAGTTACACACTTACACTTGTAGAAAGGGTCCAAAGGGAGAAGAAGAGGGAAAAGAAAATGAGAAAAAGAGAGAGAGTTGAGTTACACCTTTAGAGAGAGAGAGAGAGAGAGAGAGAGAGAGAGAGAGATTTACACACAAATAAAAGTAAAATTACAAATGTAACAAATCTAAAAGAGGTTCCCAACTTCCAACTTTCAACTTCCAAATTCAACTCTAAGTTGTCTACTTATCTTCTCTTCACCTTTGCCCCTTCACTTGAGTATTGATCTTGAAATCTTGTTGTAACTTGTAAGTTGTAACTTGTCACTTGTAAGTTGTAACTTGTAACATCAAACTTGTAACTTGTAAGTTGTAACAACTAACAATTAACAAAGTAACAAACCAATTAACAAACAAAATATATATATATATATATATATATATATATATTTTTAAATGATAGAAAGAAGTTGTTAGAAACTTAGAACTTAGAAGTTAGAACTTAGAAAACTTAGTGGATGGAGATTGGAGAGGACTAGAGGAGTGAGGAGGAGTCTCTTGACTCTTGAATCTTGATTCTTGAATATGGATGGTATGATGTATCATGTATCTTGGATTCTTGATTCTTGATTCTTGAAAGTTGAAAGAAAAGAAAAGATATATGGAAATAGAATATGGATGGAGAGGAGTGGAATGTAGAATGTAGATTGTAAGAATTAGAAATATGTAAGAGAGGATGTAGTAAGAGAAATAGAAAATAGAGAGAGAGTTTGAGTATTTTTTGCAAGTAGGAATGCTTAGAATGCATATTTATAGAGTTAAAATCCAGATTTAAAAATTAAAAAAAAAAAAAGGTCAGAAATCTGACCGTTGGCCATTATGCGATCGCATATGCAGTATGCGATTGCATACATCGCATATGCGATCGCATATGCTAGCACATGTGGCATATGTGATCGCATATGTGCAGGGATCGCATATGCCACTGCCGCATATGCGATCGGCCCACATATATGCGCATATGCAATCGCATATTCGTATATGCGACTACACATGACAACACTGGTCATGACCGTTACCTATATGTATCGGCCTTTACGGCCGTATTGTAACGAATACGAAACACCTTGATGGGATCCCTAATCCAAGGTTTTGCACAATATGCTCAAACTTCTTGTTCTGAGACATGGGGCCCATAACATAGCTCTCCAAACCATTAGTATGTTAGTTTGAACCATGCATGGGCCATGCATCAATAATCCCCTTGATAGGACGCTGCAAACCTTTCGATTTGCCTATAAATTGATAATTAAAAACAGTCCACATCCAAATGAAGAAATGCCCAAAATCAAAGGTTAGGATCTTCCAATCTAGGGGAGTTTCCACACATAGTCCATCCACAGGCGAGACACAACAGATCAATGGTCTGGATTGCTAATCCATGAGCCCAATTTGTCGGAATTGAAAACCAAAGTATATTGTGTAAAGTTGTGGTCCGGGATCCTATAATCCCTTCAAATTTGAAAAGCTCCTCCAAAACCTTCCCACTTTTCATGGAAGTACCTTTGGGGAGGTGAGACACTTTTCCCCATTAGCCACAAGCAAATTCACGGATCTTATTCTAGTTAAAATTTTGTGAGCAATGCACCTAAATAGTTAGTGGTGTAAAATCTCTAATATCTTCACCACCTTTTTTCTATAATAGCTTGAGGGTAACCTTCATGCCATTGCTCAAAATAATCAAATGAACTTTTATTCGTTGTCAAGATCCACACATAGCATGTTTCTAGAGATAGTTAAGGTACCAACTCACATGGTCATGTTCCGTTCAAGAACAAAATAGATATCCTCTCTCGGAGAGATGGCCAAGTGTTTATAGACCAAATTGATTTTGTTGCCATTAGATGAACAGGGGAAAAAGAAAAAAGGACTAAAGACATTGTTCTTGTTTCACAAGGGCAGTCATCAACTCATCCGATGTCATAAGTTGGCAATCTAGAAGTAAGAAATCAAAATCATCATTGTTGTCATTATCATCATCTAAGCCTGTAATAGCCCCATTTCAGTTAGTCTTATACACTTGTACATACATGTGTATTTCTAAGAAAAAAAGTAGTGAACACTTAGAAACACCATTGATTAGATTTGATTAGATTTTTCCTTGTTACCATTAATGGTAGAAGTGTTGAATTTCAGGGGCAAAATTCTCTTTAAGGAGGGTAGATTGTAACGCCCCGTATCTCTCGTACATGGGTGTTACTGTGACCATAAAACCAGTTAGATGGAGTAGATCTGTCCAAACATCAATGTGGACCCCATCATTAAATTGTGCATGTGCACAAATTGTGTGCACATGCAGTGCACTGGACCACTAATTCGGTCAAATGGACGCTGACCCGTACTTCACAAAAAAAGGAGAGAATTTCTCTCTTCCATTCAGTCAAATGGACGCTGGATGATGGTGGCCCACCCATCGTTATGATTTTGGTAAATCTGAACCGTTAATCTTGTTCAGATAATGCCTTTGACCAAACCCTAGTCACCTTTGTACATTGAAACACACGTGCAAGTGCACAAATCTCTCTGCGAGTAAGGTGTTCATGTGGCATTTCAAGAAACAGAGTCTGTTTCTGTTTTGCCATGTTGGCAATCCGTGTGTGAAGCGAATATCTCATTCTTAGCCCTTCATTCTCGATTCATCTGAACCGTAGAAGAATCCTTTCAGTTAAGGAAAACGAAAGGCGAAAAGAATATTTCTATTTTCGGCAATATTACGCCCTAGAAACGATTCGAGCCGTAGGACGGCCATCCGATCAATCCCAAGCATTCATTTTAAATGTACAACAAACCTAGAAGCTTCTCTCATAACGATTAGGGTTTTTTTTGAACCGCTATTGAGTTTCGTAGCCGCTGTAAGAAAAACTCAAAACCATTAACTTGTTGGGAGTTCTTGTCCAAAACGTCGGCCTCACATGCATCTCAGCGTCCATCTAAGTCGTCCAGTCAAGTCAGATCATGTGATGACCCGTCAACCACAAGTTTGCCATTAACATCCATGCCATCGTCTTCGTTGGGTTGAAAACCCACCGTCCATATGTGGTCGATCAGGAGCGCGTCTATTTGAAGAGTCTTACCATTAGATAACCACTCCTAAATTCCAATTATATTTCTACAATATGTCTGACCAGGCTAGTGGGTTATTTGTTAACCAAGTCTAAATAAGTTCTAGTTTATAGCTCAACTAATCATCGAATTAGTTGTGGAACCATCTAGAGTCAGTCTGATGGCTATAAATACCTTATTTCCATTCTTCTCTAATCTTTTTCAATTCAAAAAGAAAAAAAAAAAAAAAATCAGAAAGAGAGAAAATGAGAGTGGAGCGAGTTCGTGAATCTGAGTCGAGCTATACCGAATCGACTCAGCCTTGGTGACTCTCATTATCAATCAGAGTATGTCCATATTCGAGATGTTGTATGAAGAGAGAGGAGCAAAGGAAGAGGATAAGAGCTGAAAGTTCGTGTGGAGGCGAGTAGTGTTGACGAGTCACACTAACTTGGTGGTATTGCACTCAATCTGAAGTGTTGGTGTGTCGCACGACTCGCTCAAGCGTCGTTAGTATAGCTGGTCGTAGAAAGCAAGTCGATCTGTTGGATTCTTCATCCGAGGTAGGTGTATCTTAGCATTCTTCCTCAACTCCAAAATCAACTGAGTTGGGTTGTTCCAATAGGGTTATTGCCGAGTTTTCAACTCGTGCTAGTCCATTACTTGCTTTGATAATTCATGCTAACTCAGTCATAAACTGGGTTCAACTCATGTGAAATAAGGGCTGACTCAGCAGTTTGACTCAATTTATCCTAAACCGAGTTACACCCAGTTATCATACCTAGTTCTGCTAAATTGCAATTAGCTCGATTTAGGAATCTCGATTCAACTAGTTGATTCATCATTTGATTAATGTGCTAACCAACTCAGTTAAAATCTGAGTTACCTAGTGATGTTCAGTGATTTATATTACTGTCATGTTGAAACTAATTAGTGCATGCCTTCCTAAAACCAAATCTTAGGAAAACTTCACTTGGTGAACTGAGTTCTTGGATCTTGCTTTAGTGACGACACCGAGTTGAACCAAGTCTCGACTAGATCTTGGCACCTTGTAGGTCTTAAGTTGATTTTGATCCAAAACAACTCGGATTTGTGGTAAGCTATTATTATTCCTTTAGATTCCAGCTAGAATGTTGTTATTACTTAATAAATTGTTAATTAGTATATCTACTTGGTTGTAGGAGTTTGGGTTCTTCCCAATTTCTTTTTCTTTTCTTACCTCTTAGTAAGGGAGATCCAAGCTAGAGGTGAGGATTCACCCATCAAGCTTACTTTCACTATGATAGTTAATTTAGTTTTATTTTGATTTACTTGTCTAATAATGTTGATAACTAATTTACTTGTATGATTAGATAGTTAATTGAGCTATGAATTGTTAATCCTCGTTTTAAGATGATTCATATTTATATATGAACATTCTCTTATAATTAGGAATCATATGAATACGTCTTTTGATTTACAGATATTAATGTACTAAATCCCAAAGAGTTATGATTTATTTGACCGTGAAATTAATTGGTCTAGGCAATTCCCGATGAGTACTTACATGAGTATTTGCTTGAATATGTAAATTAAATTAATTGTAGATTAGTTTGACACTTGATGATGTATATTGAATTGATTTTATTTGGTTTAACATTGGACTCTGTTAAGTTGTAATCGGAATTTAGTGTTAGATGTTAGTGGATATGTATATTAGAGTTTTTCTTAAGCTAATGGCCGGTCATGAATGAATTAAAGGTTATGTGGTTGTAGGCTTACCATCTCATGGATCATTTGTGTTCTTATGGCTTATGGATCATATTATTTAGTGGTGTCCTTGTGGGACTTAGTGCCAATGTGGCTTATTGGGAGGACTTTTGTTGTTGGAAGTATGTCTAGACATGTAATAGTAATATCTACGTATTGAATCATGAATGGCCACTAGTTGTAGAGGTTCTTATAATTGAAATACTTTGAATTCTTTGTCTTGCCATCACTGCTTATAATTATTTGAGTGTGTTAGAATCTTACTTGTTTAAGTCTCATGAGCCAGGGATGGTGGAATGGGACACTATGCCCGAGCTATCGGCCTATGCTGGCTTGCACGTGCCCCCTATAGTGACCTTTGAGGTTCTCGGACTAATAATGGTTGAGCTAATCATGCATACATGGCACGTGGGCATTATCGGGTGCCTGGTTGACTATTTGAAATACCAATGTATTGTTCGAACGACCCTTTTTACATTTTGAATGAGTCAACTGTTTGAAAGACCCAATATCTTGTATGAATGGGTCAACTGTTTGAACGGTCCATTCATTTTGTTCAGCTGGATGTGCATCCCCAGGCTAATTGCATTCATGCATTCATTCATTAATCAAGATTAAGTTGGCGATTGAATATTGTGTGTGAAGTAGATTGTATCTTATTATGTTATACATTAAATTGTAGTTTGGATGTTATAATCGTTTGTGTTATATTTGTGGGGAATGGATTGTATCTCTACATGTTATACTTTGAATTCCAGGTAGATATGTAGTTAGTGTTGTACTTGTGAATTGTGAAATGTAACTTAGATTCAATAGTTCCTTGGATTGTACTTGTACATTGTGTTTTCTTCTTATGTACAGGTGGTATCATCCTATATGTCACTTAGGAAACATAAATTGTATATTTTTGTATTTTACTTATAAAGTTTACATTGGATATTATATTCTCCTTAGTCATTTGAATTCCATTCTTGACTATTGTGATGCTTGGTAATCTTGGAGGGTATACCTCATTGGGATAGCCATTAACACTATCAAACCATATTCAGTTGGTGCAGGTTATGTAAATGACGTTCAGGTTAACATTAATGTAGAGCATGAAGAACTGGATAAAGTTTACATTTTCTACTTATATTAAGATATTTCATTTGAATTTTGAGTCATTGGTTTGTATAAGCCCTATGGGCCACCAATTGTATAAGTTGAGATATATTTTAGACATTTCCTACACGTGTGGTTTGTTTTGCTTCCGTTGCGATTGCTCACTTATAAAAAATAAATAAAATAAAAATAAATAAATAAATAAAATTATCGCTATGAAATGTGGGCTATCCCTGTAGCCTGTAGGTTAACTCTCGGGATTTCGGAAAATGAGTACAAAACTCGGGTTACGAAATCCGGGGCATTACAAAATGGTATCAAAGCGAGTTTAGATAAACCAGGCCTTGGGGAATGGGACTTGTACAAACTCAAATGACTTAAGTTATGTTAATGAAAATTAGAGATTTCAACTTAGGTGAAATTCCATTAGTTGCAGGTTATTTTGAGAATCTAGATACCAAATTTTAGGTTCCCTAAAAATTTTTTGGATAATCATTGAACATAGAAACTGAACTTACATACCTTGGGAGAACAGATTCCGAACATCATGTAAATAAGATCAGACAAAAACAATCTTTGAGTTTGACTTACAAAGAATGATTTTTGAAATCTAGAATTTAACTTTCTATAAGATTTTCTTTAATTAGAAATAACATTATCGCAACATTTAGCAAATAATAACAATTAGAGTGGGCCTATAACCCACAGGTCATAGGATCGAAACCATGGTTTAATCATGAGAAGACCATAATCAAATGTTAGAGTTTACGTCTTAAAGTTTTTGTAATAATTCCATCAAGTAGACATTTTGGTCAATACCAAACAAAACAAAAATGCAAAAAGTTGTTAGAATGTAATGGTTTAACCACTTTCAACTTTCAAATAAATTAATTATACTTAAGCGTTGATTCAACCAAATATGGGCCAATTGGGGTTTATTTCTTATGGACCTGAGAAAAATTTTCTTGTAAAAAATCATATGAATACCGATCTTCTGCTTGATCAAAGCATTGAGTCCATCGATAATCGTCAGGATTTAGAATTGAATCAAACCGCGTACACTTCGCTTAAACATGATTCCGTCAGTTCGTGGTCCCGGTTATTTTAAATACTTGGAAAATATTAATGTAAAATTTCATTTCATTTTTCTTTTTCTTTTTTTTTTTACAAGAAAAATTTTCTCAGGTCCATGAGAAATAGACCCCAATTGGCTCATATTTGGTTGAATCAATGCTTATGTATAATTAATTTATTTGAAAGTTGAAAGTGGTCAAAACATTACATTCTGACAACATTTCGCATTTTTGTTTTGTTTTGTATTTATCAAAATATCTACTTTATGGGATTATTACAAAAACTTTAAGACCTAAACTCTAACATTTGATTGTGGTCTTCTCATGATTAAACCATGGTTTCGATCCTGTGACCTGTGGGTTATGGGCCCCTCTAATTGTCATTATTTGCTAAATGTTGCGATAATGTTATTTCTAACTAAAGAAAATCTTATAGAAAGTTAAATTCCAGATTTATAAAATCATTCTTTGTAAGTCAAACTCAAAGATTGTTCTTGTCTGATCTTATTTACATCATGGTCGGAATCTGTTCTCCCAAGGTATCTAAGTTCAGTTTATATGTTCAATGGCTGTCCAAAAATTTTCAGGGAACCTAAAATTTGGGTTTGTAGATTCTCAAAATAACTTGCAACTAATGGAATTTCACCTAAGTTGAAATCTCTAATTTTCATCAACATAACTTGAGTCATTTGAGTTTGTACAAATCCCATTCCCCAAGGCCTGATTTATCTAAACTCTCTCTGATACCATTTTGTAACGCCCCAGATTTCGTAACCCGAGTTTTATAATCGTTTTCCGAAATCCCGAGAGTTAACCTACAAGAATAGCCCACATTTCATAGTAATAAAAAAAAAAATTATATAAGTGAGCAATCGTAACGGAAGCAAAACAAACCACACGTGCAGGAAGTGTCTAAAATATATCTCAACTTATACAATTGGTGACCCATAGGGCTTATACAAATCAATGACTCAAAATTCAAATGAAATATCTTAATATAGGTAGGAAATGTAGAATCAAGAATCACAAGATTATCCAGTTCTTTGTGCTCCACATTAATGTTAACCTGTACGTCATTTACATAATCTGCATCAACTGAATACGGTTTGATAGCGTCAATGGCTATCCTAATGAGATATACCCTCCAAGATTACCAAGCATCACAATAGTCAAGAATGGAATTCAAATGACTCAGGAGAATACAATATCTACTGTAAACTTCATAAGTAAAATACAAAAATATACAATTTATGTTTCTTAAGTGACATATAGGATGATGTCACCTTTACATAAGAAGAAAACACAATCTACAAGTACAATCCGAGGAACTATAGAATCTAAGTTACATTTCACAGTTCACAAGTACAACACCAACTACATATCCACCCAGAATTCAAAGTATAACATGTAGAGATACAATCCATTCCCCACAAACGGTTATAACATCCAAACTACAATTTAATGTATAACATTTAAGATGATACAATCCACTTCACACACAATATTCAATCACCAACTTAATCTTGATTAATGAATGAATGCATGAATGCAATCAGCCTGGGGATGCACATCCAGCTGAACAAATGAATGGACCGTTCAAACAGTTGGCCCATTTATACAAGATATCGAGTCTTTCAAACAGTCGACCCATTCAAAATGCAAAAAGGGTCGTTCGAACAGTACACTGGTCTTTCAAACAGTTGACCAGGCACCCGATAACGCCCACGTGCCATGTATGCATGATTAACCCAACCGTTATTAGTCCAATTTACAAACAAGATATCAGAGAAACTCAAATATCACTATGGGAAACGCGCGCAACCTAGCATAGGCCAACAGCTCGGGCATAGTGTCTCATTCCACCATCCCCGGCTCATGAGACTTAAACAAGTAAAATTCTAACACACTCAAATAATTAAAAGCAGTGATGGCAAGATAAAAAATTCAAGGTATTTCAATTATAGGAACCTCTACAACTAGTGGCAAGATAAAAAATTCAAGGTAAGCCACATTAGTACCAAGTCCCTCAAGGACACCACCAAATAATACTATCCATAAGCCATAAGAACACAAATAATCCATGAGATGGTAAGCCTACAACCACAACTTTTAATTCATTCATGACCGGCCACTAGCTTAAGAAAAACTCTAATATACATATCCACTAACATCTAATACTAAATTCCAATTACAACTTAACACAGTCCAATGTTAAACCAAACTATAATCAATTCAATATACATCATCAAGTGTCAAACTAATCTATAATCAATTCAATTTACATCTTCAAGCAAATACTCATGTAAGAACTCATCAGGAATAGCCTAAACCAATTAATTTCACAGTCAAATAAATCATAACTCTTTAGGATTTAGTACATTAATATCTGTAAATCAAAAGACGAACTCATATGATTCCGAATTATAAGAGAATGTTCATATATAAATATGAATCATCTTAAAATGAGGATTAACAATTCGTAACTCAATTAACCATCTAATTATACAAGTAAACTAATCATCAACATTATTAGACAGGTAAATCAAAATAAAACTAAATTAACTATCATAATGAAAGTAAGCTTGAAGGGTGAATCTTCACCTCTAGCTTGGATCTCCCTTACTAAGAGATAAGAAAAGAAAAAGAAATTGGGAAGAACCCAAACTCCTACAATCAAGTAGATATACTAATTAACAATTTATTAAGTAATAACAACATTCTAGCTGGAATCTAAAGGAATAATAATAGCTCACAACAAATCCGAGTTGATTTGGATCAAAATTAACTCAAGACCTATAAGGTGCCAAGATCTAGTCAAGACTTAGTTCAACTCACTGTCGTCACTAAAGCAAGACCCAAGAACTCAGTTCACCAGGTGAAGTTTTCCTGAGATTTGGTTTTAGGAAGGCGTGCACTAATTAGTTTCAACACGACAGTAATATAAATCACTGATCCACCAAGTCGATGACTCGGTGGAGTGCATGGAACATCACTAGGTAACTCAAATGTTAACTGAGTTGGTTAGCACATTAATCAAACAATGAATCAACGAGTTGAATCAAGATTCCTAAATCGAGCTAACTACAATTTAGCAGAACTAAGTACGATAACTCAGTCATTAACTGGGTGTAACTCGGTTTAGGATAAATTGAGTCAAACCGCTGAGTCAACCCTTATTTCACATGAGTTAAACCCAGTTTATGGCTGAGTTAGCACAAATTATCAAAGCAAGTAATGGACTAGCACGAGTTGAAAACTCGGCAATAACCCCATTGGAACAACCTAACTCGATTAATTTTCGAGTTGAGGAAGAATGCTAAGATACACCTACCTCGGATAAAGAATTCAACGGATCGACTCGCTTTCTACAACCAGCTACACTAACGACACTTGAGCAAGTCATGCAACACACCAACACTCTAGATTGAGTGTAATACCACCGAGTTAGTGTGACTCGTCAACACTACTCGCCTCCACACGAACTTTCAACTCTGATCCTCTTCCTTTGCTCCTCTCTCTTCAGACAACATCTCGAATATGGACAGACTCTGATTGATAATGAGAGTCGCCAAAGTTGAGTCGACTCGGTATAGCTCGACTCAGATTCACGAACTCGCCCCACTCTCACTTCCTCTCTTTCTGAAATTTTTTTTTAATTGAAAAGGATTAGAGAAGAATGGAAATGAGGTATTTATAGCCATCAGACCGACTCTAGATGGTTCCACAACTAATCCGATGATTAGTTGAGCTATAAACTAAAACTTACTTAGACTTGGTTAACAAATAACCCACTAGTCTGGTCAAACATATTGTAGAAATATAATTGGAATTTAGGGGTGGTTATCTAATGGTAAGACTCTTCAAATAGATGCTCCTGATCGACAAATGAACCCCACATACAGACGGTGGGTTTTTCAACCCAACGGAGAAGATGGCATAGATGTTAATGGCAAACTTGTGGTTGACGGGTCATCACATGATCTGACTCGACTGGACAGCCTAAATGGACGCTCGGATGCATGTGAGGCCGACGTTTTAGACGAGAACTCCCAACAAGTTGATGGTTTTGAGTTCCTATAGTGGCTACGAAACTCAATGGCGGTTCAAAAAAAACCCTAATCGTTATGAGAGAAGCTTCTAGGTTCATTGTACATTTAAAATGAATGCTTGGGATTGATCGGATGGCCGTCCTACGGCTCGAATCGTTTCTAGGGCGTAATATTGTCAAAAATAGAAATATTCTTTCCGCCTTTCATTTTCCTTAACTAAAAGGATTCTTATAGGGTTCAGATGAATTGAGAATGAAGGGCTAGGAATGAGATATTCGCCTCACACGGATTGCCAACGTGGCAAAACAGAAACAGATTCTGTTTCTTGAAATGTCACACGAACACCTTACTCGCAGAAAGATTTGTGCACTTGCACGTGTGTTTCAACGTACAAAGGTGACTAGGGTTTGGTTGAAGGCACCATCTGAACAAGATCAACGGTTCAGATTTACCAAAATCATTACGATGGGTGGGCCACCATCATCTAGCGGACGTTCGTTCGTTTGAACTGTTGTTGAGCGGGAGAATGGAAGAGAGAAATTCCCTCCTTTTTTTGTGAAGTACAGGTCAGTGTCTATTTAACTGAATTAGAGGTCCAGTGCACTGCATGTGCACACAAGTTGTGCACATGCATAATTCAATGTTGGGGTCCACATTGATGTTTGGACAAATCTACTCCATCTAACTGGTTCTATGGTCACAGTAACACCCATGTACGTGAGATATGGGGCGTTACAAAGCCTTACCCCAATTAATTGGGGAGTTAAGAAATCGAAATCACAAGTCAAAACGAAAAGGTCCCTTCCACATTATGCAGCAAGGAGATCCATCTCCTTCCAAAATAATGTTGATTCAAAACAAAATTTACATGGCATCTTGAAACAATGAAGAGGTTTTTGAGGTATGCTAATTTGGCACTCCTTATTCCGCACAAGTTTCGATGGGACATGTGGCTGATTGTTGAGTGTGAAATATTGCATATTTCTTCCTATTTATCCCTTGGTTTTATAAACATGATAGTGCTTAATCGATTTAATTATGTATGTTTTCATGTGCGAGGTGATTTCGAAAGCTTAAGGTGAAATTGATGCGAAAAGGAAGATCTATGCTCAAAAGATTACTAAATAAAGATTTGGAAATTTAGAAGTCATTAATGAGGAATTCACATTCCAAATATCCAAGAAAACCCAGTGAGGAATGAAGAGAATCAAAGATTTGAAGTGAAGAAAAGGAATCCTAAAATTGTCCTAAAAACAAACATATTCCTGAAATTGTCCTAAAAAAGTATATTCTGAAACTCGGAGTCTATTTTAGCTATGCAGAGTAAAGTATATTTTGGAAAACTGCGCAGAGTGAAGTTTAATTTAGCAAACTCCGGAGAGTGCATAAATTTGAGGCGGTTTCTAGATTTTTCCAACTAGGTGCGAAAGTTCGAGTTCCACGATTATAAATAAGACTCCCTAGGATGCTCCGAAGCATCTTCTAGGGTTTGGAAAGGTCTCAAGGAGCATAGCACAAGGGTGGAGCAGCCGCCAAAGAGCTTTTCTTCTTCCCTAGTTTATTTTCATGCTTTGTTTAAGAGATTTGCTTTCAATCATGTCTATACTTAGCCAAACCTCTTAGCTATGACTAAGAGGTGAAGCTCATAGCGTGTTGGGATGTTTATTTTGCTTTAATTTTTGTTCTTATTGAACTTCATTGATTTCTAGTTTAATATTAAAGGAATATTTTTGGTTTTCTATGATTTATTGTTACTCAAATTACAATAGATGTTGTGATAGCTTTGGATATCTTCTTTTCCTGTTTTAAGATAGTGAGATTGGTAAATCCCATTGTTCACCATCGTCTCCTGGGCATGGTAGGATGATGAAATCCCTTCCAATC
Source organism: Magnolia changhungtana (assembly GCA_030180095.1). Taxonomy (NCBI): domain Eukaryota; kingdom Viridiplantae; phylum Streptophyta; class Magnoliopsida; order Magnoliales; family Magnoliaceae; genus Magnolia; species Magnolia changhungtana. The sequence continues at coordinate 3,626,034 of JASAUF010000391.1, read as the reverse complement.
TTCACAATTCTCCTCCATTGAGAATTAGGTCAATGAAAAGTTCAGATTTAATTTAAATTGTTTTATCTTCCAATTGAATAGGACTCCAATTCCAATTGTGTTTATTGAATCAAGCAAGGTAACATCTTAATAGCTACAAGTGGATCCTTGGCACCCTAGTTCCCACCTTTAATTGATAGTTTAAACATTAGTCACAATTACTCTCTTTTATTCCAGAATTCAGATTTAGATCTTTTTCTAGTTCTAGTTCTTTTCAGAATACGTACAAGTTTAGTCCCTGTGGATTCGACCTCGTTCTCACGAGTTATTACTACATTGCAACCCGACACTTGGGGTTGTGAACACTGATGCATAAAAGATCTGGATTGCTTGTCTCGTAGACGGGCCAAGGCACAAAATTCGGTCTTTTCCAATGATCCAAACCACTAGATTCAAGGTAGAAGTGGGCCTTGTTTCCATCAAGCAGCTAGAATTGCCCGACGGGCTTAATTTCTTGGTTGTGGCCCATTGATGATGGGGCTGCCAGATGAACCCTGACTTCGCATACGTCCACAGTCCACCATGTGTTCTAATGGGCACTACGGGCCCGTATGGATGCAAGGAATCCATGGTGTGGACATGGATAACTACAATGATTACTTTTCCAGCACTCCTCACCGGTGGATTCCCAAAGAGGGTGGTCTGCTTGGGTAGCAAGCAGAAATCCCATTTCCCATTAGACAACAATCACCTTGTATCTTCACCAACTGTGGATAAATTTTTAACTACCATGTGGAATCCACTGTTTTCTTTGCAATCAAAACAACTGCAAACATCGAATCAAGGAAAAAACAATTATTTTCCCATGGATTCCTCGTATCCAAACAGGCCGAATGTGCAACTAGACATGTCGATTGGCAATCCTTGAAATTTCTTGGCCAATGTGGAAGTGCCACCGTATCTCACTTACCTTAAGGTATACATCCAACAGCCTTTTAATTGCTGACCAAGTAAAGAGTAAATACCAGAAGTCAAGCATACCGTCGACAAGGGGTAGGTTCTCTGTTGGTGCAGCGGCATCAGACTTGGCTTGCCTTACAATTGTCTTGATTACACCTCCATCCCCAGTTAAATCTACTGCATCTCCCATGGTTCCTAAGCTTCAACAGCCTGTTGAGTAAAGGGGGAGAAAACATTGACAGATGAGATCAAAACTGCTCGATTGTGGCACATAGTATATTGCAAACATTCAGTTTAATCAAGAACATCATAATCATAGCCCTGTTAGCCCTGTCCCAGCTATTTGGGTTGACTCTATGAATCCTAATTAGATAGGAATTCTCTTGGAGTTTCTCTTTTTTTGTTCCTTCGTGCCATTGGGCTAATATAATCGCACCATGCATTAAATAAATAAATAAAGGAATGAATTGTCATGACTGCTTAGCAAAATTTCAACAACCCACTGCCCACCTAATACCCATCCTCCCCTTATGCAATCACTACCGAAAGAGTTGCAAACTCATTATCATGATCTCTATACAAAAGTTGCTATTTTAACATCCATTTGATGCATGCAAGCAGTGACAAAAAATGGGGAAAAAAAAAAAAAAGAAGGACAAATCAGTTTAATCAAGAGAAAATGACAAAAATCAAAAAGATTTCCATAGCATTCATAGAGCTTGAGCGGTGCCCAAGTCTAGAGGGGCCTGTCTAGAAGCCTGGTAAATAAGATTGTCAATGGAGAAGGGCTTAGAAGTTATCGAGGTTATCCATGCTAGCAGGGTTGTCGGCTATATGGAAAGAACAAATCAACATAATGTTTTTCATGGGCCGTTTCTGCAAAAGCATTCGTGGGGTGTTGCCAAGTTGAGATAGAGGGAGTTCAGTGGAAAGGCTCTAGAGTATTAAAGGAAATCACAGAGAGGGTTGAGCGTAAATTATTAACTTGGAAGCAAATCCTTGCATCTACTTCGTGTCGTTGTTTAAGATGCAATGTTCCTTCCTCAGTAGACAAGAAGGCATTGAAGAAACTTTCTTGGTGAGGGTTAGGGAGGCCATGGATCATCTCATTAAGTAAAAGAATGTCCATAAGTTCGAGAGGACATGAGGCCTAAGGTTAGGGAACGGTAGGAATAGGAATATGGCTCTTTTTGGGAAATGCCTTCAGAGAATTAGAAGCTTGGAATTAGCAAGGGATTAGGATTGTGAATGGCCATTAGAGGCAGGATTCAGGTGTATATGGACTAACAACAGTGGTTGTAAAGAAACTCAAGAAGAAGAATGGGTCTGGGGTGGATTGAGGAAATAGAAAAGGTTCTAGGAGGATCTTTGACAAGAAAGAGAGAGAGAGAGAGAGAGAGAGAGAGAGAGAGAGAGAGAGAGAGAGAGAGAAGAAGAAGAAGAAGCTAAAATGCAAAGTTACAGACACAGGTAGCAGGGATACAAGCCACATTTATGGAAGTCTAGGACATGACTACAGATAGGATTACCCATCTAGTACTTCCATACAATTGCAGGGAAATTTTTTTACTAGAATGATACTCGGTACACTGGCATTGATAGTGATATAGTATGATATGGTACCACACACACATAAAGGTATCCCATGGACAAAGTCATCTCCGCTTTGCCTTTTCATTCCTCTATAGAAGTAGGAAAGGGGTGGTGAAGGAACTTTTCTAGGGCGTTGGGGAGGGGTAGTGACAATCATGTGGAGGCAATTGCTATTTTGGTGAATTTGTTGAGCGTGTTGGAGGATTATAGATTCCATTAGGGTTCATTTGGATGCATGTAAAATCTTACTTATGTAAACTCTTTCAACAGGTAAAGAGTTCCACAGGTGAACCATTTCATTCTGTCATGTTTGGCTAACTGGTAAAGCGTTTACCAAATAAATAGTTTTTTGTGTTTGGTTTACTAGTAAAATGCTATTATGAATTAGAAACTGCTATTAATAGATTTAAAGAAGAAGAAGAAGAAGAAGAAGACCGTTAGAGACTTATAGAGTGTAAAGAGTTTGTGTAAGCTAAAACACAACTTTTTTTTAGTATAAATATTTGAGAGATTTTGATGTAAACTCTTTACATGTTGTAAACACTCTACACTTGTAGTGTTGTAGATTAAAGAGTAAAAGAAGAATAGTAGGAGGAGGAGGAGGGAGAGAGAGAGAGAGAGAGAGAGAGAGAGAGAGAGAGAGAGAGAGAGATTTGGACATCCACACCATCTCCCCTTCTATTCTTTCTTTTTTTTTTTTCTTTTCTTTTGGAAAGATAAAGCAATTTATTAGGCAAAGCTGGAAAGGAAAAAAAAAAAACCGACAAAAGAAAGCAAGGAAAACTAAAAGATAACAACCCAACCCCGAGACTAGGAGGGAAACCCAAAGATACTTTAAAAGACTCAAGGCACCCAATCCATGAAAAACAATAAAACCCAACAAAACGCCCCAACTGAGGAGACCCTCAAATTTCTGAAACAATGATTATTTCTCTCAGACCAAACAGCCCACAGGACAGCCATAAGAAGAGTCCTCCACTTCTTTCTCCCAATCACCCCTTATGAATCCGCATGCCAACAAAAGAGACCATCAATAGAGGCAAGCATTACCCACAAAACCCCAGCCAAATCAAGAACATGTCGCCATATTTCCTAAAGGCGCGTTTGGGAGCCTGTAAATGGAGGTAAATGAATTGGGAGTAAATGGCTTACTCCACGTGTTTGGATGGAAGTAAATGAAATGCATTTAAAATCCAAATATTTTGTTTGGATAGGAGTAAATGGGAGGATTTGGAATGCATTAAAATTTTTCAATATATTCACAATAGCACATGTGATATCCCAAATCAGCCTTAATATCTCAAATTAGTGTACATATGTGATATTTAATAGATTGATTGTAATAAGCCCATTGAAATATATAATTTAGCCAAAAATTAAAATAAAAACCTAGAGCCTCAGGTGGGCCACAAACATAAGGATCACAAACAACTTGCCAATGCTTTTTAACTGTCCATTTAGATGGCCAACCTTTAGACGATTTGGATCGTTTTATTGGTGTGATTTTAGTGATGAAGCCGGTATTTGAATGGTTTTGGAGCATCACTAGCAAGCCGTGTGTATGGTGGACATGTGTGTAGCTAGAGCTGGGCATCGGACCGAGTCGGATCAGATTTGGTCCAACTCGATCCGAGCCGAAAGCTATGGGATCTGATCCGAACCGGATCCGATCCGGGATCGAGTCCGGGACACCTAATCCGAACAGACCCGACGCACTGTTTGCCTGACCCAAACCGGGTCCAACCCGGTCAAGGACACCGAGTCGGATCAGGTTGGTTAGATTTCGGATCAAGTTAGATGGAAAATAAACGCTACGGTGGGCCATACAAATTTTTAACGGTGAAAATCATTATTCTCGCTGCTCTTTGTGGTGTGGTCCATTTGATCTTTGGATATGATTTTCTTTTTTTTTATAATGCTCCGAAATGATCTCAAAACATGGATGAACGCTATGGATATAATAAATACATAACTGTGGGGCCCACGTAACTTTTATCTCATTTGAGCCGTTCATACAACTCGGAGCTCAAAGTCTATCACTGCTTCTCTTTGCACGACACGTATGGCTGTCACAGCCTAGTGACATCCTGGACACGATATCGGTACAGGCCTACAGGGCTACATCTGGATGCGGATTAAATATCGAGAGGTTTTAAGTTGCGTCACCAAGTTCTGTGGGCCCCACTATGATGTATGTGTTATATCCACACCGTTCATCCATTTTTAGTTATCATTTTATGGTATGAACTAAAGAACGAGGTAAATAAAAGTCTGTAGTGGACCACACTAAAGAAAACAGTGGGGAGAGTGATTTCCACCGTTGAAACTATCCTAAGGTCCATCATAATGTTTATTTGAAATCCAACCTATTAAAAAGTTTTAGAAAAAACGTGAAATAAGGAAAACACAAATATCAGCTTGATCTAAAACTTTTGTGGCCCTTAGAAATTTTCAATGGTGGGCTTCACGTTGTCCCCTTTGCTTTCTCTTCAGTCCACCGGAGCTTTAGATTTAACTCGTTATTTGGATATTGCCTTAAAATGATCTCTCCAAATGAATGGAAGGTGTGGATACAAAACATACATCATGGTGGGGCCCACGGAACTTGATGACGTAACTTCAGTAGCTAGTCCCGCAACTCAGCTGCATGTCACTGACGTGCTGTGCACGCAAGTGGTTGACGTGCACAGCACGTCTATTGGTAAACTATGTTGGGGCCCACCATAAATGCATGTGGTTTATCCACGCCGTTCATTCGTTTTCTCAAATCATTTTAGTGGTTGAACCCAAAATTGATGAATATCCAAAGCTCAAGTGGACCATACCACAAGAAGAAGTAGAAGTATTGATTTCCACCGTTGAATCACTCCGGATCAAATCGGAACAGTCCGGATCAGATCCATTCGGTCCGGATTTTGGATCGAAACGATTCGATTTCGCCATGATCCGACCTCGATCCGATGAACGGTCAGATCCGACTAATTCAAGCTGAACCGCACCAATCCAAGCCTTCGAATCGGGTCAAATCGGGTCGGATCGGCTAGGATCGGGTCGGATCCACCGAATCGGACAAAAAATGCCCAGCTCTATGCGTAGCGCCACCTTTGTTCAGTCGCCACGACTCTCTAAGGGAGCTCAAAAAGGCATTTCACCCCATTTACTTCCAAATTCTCTCTCATAGGGAGAATTTCATTTACAAGCCCATTTACTTCCATTTCATTTTATTTGCATGCATTTACTTCCATCCAAACACATTTAAAATACCATTTACTTTCATTTAGTCCCAATTCCTTCCATTTACTTCTATCCAAATGGCCCCAAAGTGAAAGAACAAAGGAAGAGATGATCCACTGACTCTGCATCTTCAAGGCACAACATGCACACATTAGTCAGGGGCATGCCTCTTTTCTTTAGATTGTTGACCGTGAGCACCCGATTCTTGCCGACTAGCCACACAAAAGCAACAACTTTAGGAGGCAACCTGTGGAACTAAATGGCTTCAGTGTGACAGCATGTCACTGACGAAACCGGGAGAATAAGAGATCCATAAAAGGAACACACCAAGAAGGAACCCGAGCTAGCAAAAGGCCAGACTAACGAATCTTCTGAACCCGAAGATGGGATAAAACCCTACAAACAAGGTAGAAGCACCATTAGATCTTGAATTTCGAGATAATGGAGATTCCTCCTAGGAGTCAAACTCCCCTCTCCCGATACGGACATCAGGCCATTCAAAGTATAACAACGCAAGAGGTGTGCGTTACCCGTGTCAATGTGTGTAACACCCCAGATTTTTGCCAACTTAGAATTAGATGTCCTTAGGCAATGGATCGATTATAACACCTTATTAGCTTTCCAGAACTCAATCCCAAAGCGTAAAGTCCCTTTTTAACCCTTTTCCTTCGAAATCTCACCTCTCACCATCCTATCCTTCAATTTTTTCTAAGAACATTCATAATACACACCAATCCTAGGGTATAAATGATGAAGAACAATACCGAAACTAAAACTTACCATAAATAGTAAATAAATGGATAAAATGGGTTTTAACCCTTAACCTTTTGGAATCTAACAAAATAAATAGGCTAGTTGGATAGATTAGTGTCTCCTACCCCAAAATCATATATTGCATGTCAAATAAACTCATTTCGGTTTGCAATGGACCTGAAAACGCCTCATACGAACACGGGGGCCAAATGACACAATTCGGGAGGACCCGAGGTGGGCCTCGCATGTTTCCGGCACCCCCGGGGGAGGAGGACCTCGCCCAAAGGGCGAGCCCTCGCCAGAACCTCCAGAGGTCGGCGAGGTCCTCGTCGGTTTGGCGAGGCCTCGTCCGTATAGCGGGTCGGGCGACCCGTTTTCTGTAATTTTTCTGCACTGTTTGTCCTACTTTGAAAAATCATATCTCCCTCGTTATAACTCCGATTTAGGTGATTCAAAAACCAGATTGAAGCTTAATAAGTCTAGTTTCATATAAAAATAAGTGAAAAATATAATAAAATATTTAGCATAGTTAAATATAGGTCGTTGTGTCAACTGTCCGAAAATCATTAGTTTGGACGACCGCTGCTTCTAGAATTTTTAGAATTTTTCTACAACACGAAATCTAATGAAATTTGGTAGAGATGAAGTAGACTTGATGACAAACTACTAGAAAAATAATTAAAATAATATACTTCCTAAAAGTGCCAGAAAGGGGCATAGAACTGCCCTAGGAGCTTATTCTGTCGTAAATAGGGCATAATTGAGTTAAGTACTAAACTGAATACTCAGTAGAATTAGCTTGAGCTACTTTAAATATGAACTACAAGACCCAAACTTATAGAATCATTGACGCTACTGCTTGAACCTAAGGTACCAAACTTACCGGTGAAACCCCGTTCAACCATGGTACCTCGATCCGCTAAGACTCATGAGGACATGGTGGTATGGGACACCGTGGTCGAGCTGTTGGCCTACGCTGGGGCGACGAGCCTCCCCTTAGTGACCAGTGAGCAACCCAGACTCGTGAACCGAATACGGTGGTATGGGACACTATATTCGAGCTATCGGCCTACATTGATTTGGTGACGAGCCCTTTGTAGTGACCTCGAGCATACTCTGAACCTACGTAGAGGCGACGAGCCTTTCCATAGTAATCAGAGTATACACTAGGCCTGTACTGATTTGGCGAGGAGCCCATTGCAGCGACCTAGAACCACAACATCGTATGAGATTTGCTAGGACTGACGACCTTAGAATGGATTCTTGTTTGGGAATGATATAAGGGAGGTACCTTAGTTTCTCAATCCTGCTGTATAAAAAGGACTAATAAGAACTCGGTAATCACGCTCATAACATCGCACTGCATGTGCCTCAGGTTGAAGAGCACAGAGGAAAGAAAGCATACCACGACCGTAAGATGGTGTCGCACGAGGGAGTGTAGGCGAGGACACGCATCATAAATACATTTCATCCTTGCATTAATAAGAGTATCTAGGAATGTTTGATTGTACTGCTTTATCACTACTGCTTGATTGAGTTAATAACATGTTAACCTCTGCTTTATAGTTCCACTGAGTTGATCACTCACTCCCACGTTACGGGACGGCGTTGTACACACCAACCAGACCCTGTCTTAGTTTCAGATGATGGCGATGCTTGCTAAGCGGAGCCGGACTTTTATGATGATGATGAGGGATTCTCCTATGTGCAGCTATCAGGCGGGTCTATGTAGACCATCTTCTGACCGACGAGATTACAGGATTGCTGATTAGACGCTATTACACTTTAGTTTGCACTTTTGGGATACCCATGTATATTCATTTTGTTTATTTTTGATATATACATGTCTATATTTTACCTGGTAACATGTTCATACTCTGGAGACTTACAACAGTTTATAAATTTTATATATCTATCACAGTCTTCCACTTGCGTAATTTAACTGTCTCTGGAGTATGATATGCTCGTTTTGGTCTAATCTCATTCATGTCTCAATGCACTCATCATAATCATCATTATCCATGTTGCATAAGTGATGCGTTGGAACTCGGGAGCTGAGCTTTGCTCGACCCCTGATTTTCAGGGCGTTACAATGTGGTTAGATGACAGATACGGGTCGGGTCTCTAGAGGTTGAAGACCTTACACATGTGTTCGAGGCAAGTGTAAGTTACTTAGAGGAGACATTTGGACCGTTGGATCGCGAGGATTGTGTGATCGGACCGTTGGATCATCACGGCTCACCTTCATTACGCAACCTTCACGGCACTATCATCGGGGCCTATTGGGCATCTTAAATTTGCATTTAATCTATGAACATTTGATTTATTTAAGTTTTGAGACAGTTTGCACACAATTTTGTGCAAATTTCTTTTTTTAACTTTTTTTAATAGGGGTATTTTGGTAATTTCATATAATTACGAATTTATAAGGGTTGCCCTAAACCTATAGCATGTTATGTTATATTTGTGAAAACAAAAAAGCTTTTTGCTTCTGACGATTTCGTCTTCGACTTCCACTGATTGGAAGAGGGCATGAGGCCCAGGTAAACGATTTCTCATCCTCTACTTCTTTCTCCTTCTCTCTTTTCTCAAGGTACTCTTTTCTTTAACCCCATTTTCTTCCTTTTCTCCTAGAATCTTTAAATCTAAAATCCAAATCTTGTTTCTTTTTATCTAAATCATTAGATCTCAAAAGATTTTCATCCCTACATAAAACATATCACCCAAATCTAAATTTGAAGAACTACCAAATCTTTTCTGAATTTTCCAGATTTCCCAATCCAGGAAATTCCTATTTTTCTGGATTAGAAAATCCACTTGGATCGTTAGACGGACCTATTACAAGATGAAATTTCTATCTTTCGACGGATCCAACTAAATTTAGATTTTAAGATTCAATACTTTGTGTTTGTGATGGATGGCCATAATCAATGCTATATTAACCTTATTTCTTTCTTGTGTTATGATGTACAAGGCAGGCTGATATTTTATTTATTTTTTAAGATTGCATGAATCTGCCCCTTTCAAATACCATACTCATTTAAGGTTGGATTAAGTCGTCCTACATCCCCCCCAAAGAGAAACACTACCAAAAAAATTTTTGGAAGAGAACATACAACAGCAACAGCAACAGCAACAGCAAGAAAAGCAAGGAGGGGCTACCACATCACAAATCTGATCAAAACCTGATTCTCGAACCATTACCCAAAGCAAAGGTCATTGATGCGGGACAACTAACCACTTGCTCTAAAAGCTCGAACTAATAGAGCATGGTGAATCAATCCCTTTATCTTATAGCCCAGGTCAGGCCCTCAGTCGAATCCCCCTCGTGGGCCCTGCTTCACATGGGTCTCGACTCATACGAGTCACCCGCCTCACACGGGCCATCCACCCTTAGTATGCCCCTGCTTCACACAAGCCACCCCACTCGATCCCGGTGTGAAAATGTCACTGCATTAATCACCCCCGGTGAGGAGTCTCGAACACAAGACATCCCGCTATGATACCACTTTTGATGCAAGATAACTAACAACTTGCTCTAAAAGCTCGAACTGATAAAGTGTGGCGTATCAATCCCCTTATCTCATAGCCCAAGTTAGGCCCTCAGCCGAACCCCCCTTGTGGGCCCCACTTCACATGGTCCTCGCCTCACACTAGCCACCCATCTCACATGGGCCGCCCACTCCGAGTGTGCCCCTACTTCACACAAGCCACCCCACTTAAGCTTAGTGTGAAAATGCCCATGCATTAGTCACTCTTTCAAAACTTTAGGAGCGGTCTTAGTAATCCCCTTCCATAAGAAAGAAGCTTAGTATAGGGAGGAAGATTTAGTTCACAAGCCTTGGGGATTCAACCCATACTTAGCAAAAATAACCGATCTCCAAAGACTATCTTCCTCCCGACAAAACCTCAAGGCCCATTTTCCCAACAGAGCCTCATTGACCAAATCCAACCTCTTAATTCCCACTCCTCCCTTAGATAAAATGGAGAACAAACCTCCTTCCAATTTAGAAGCGGAAATTTCCTCAAAGCAAAACCCCCTCACCACAATAACTCCCTACGAAGTTTATCAATCCGGAGGAGAACTGGTTTGGGACAATAGAATAACGGCATATAGTAAACAAGCAAATTAGAAAGAGATGCCTTAATCAGGGTTAATCTACCCCCAAGGAGAGAAACTAACTCTTCCAAGGAGATAATTTTCTCCCCATCCTTTCGATAATTTTATCTCACAAATACAATATAGGCTTACCTACACAAAGAGGGAGACCCATGTATGGACTAGGTAGGGCCCTTGTTTTACATCCGAAAGACTCATCTAAACTAGAAATTACCTCCAAGGATAGATTAATCCCAAAAAAAAAAAAAACTTACTTGCAGAGAAATTCACCTTCAAACCTGAAACCACTTCAAACCAACATATTGTCATGCTAAAAAACCCACCACATAGTCATTAGCTTCACAAAACAACAAGGTATCATCAGCAAACTAAAAGTGAGGAAAGTTCTCCACCTGGAACTCCCTAAAAGGGGCCACATCTTGACCCTTAGATAATGTACAGCTAAGAGCTTCAGTAACAAAAACAAAAAGAAAATGGGACAAAGGATCACCCTAACGGAGACCCTAGGAAGCCCTAAAGAATCCGAAGGGTGATCTGTTAATAAAAACCGAGAACCGAGCTAAGGAAACACAAGATCGGACCCAAGCCCTCCATTTGTACTTGAATCCTAATATGCCTAACAGTCCACATGGTCATAGGCTTTTTCAAGGTCACGCTTATAAAGCACCCCTAGCCTACCTACCCTATTGCAAAAGTCCAAACATTCATGAGCTATAAGGACACTATCTAGGATTTGTCTCCCTTGCGCAAAAGCACTTTGAAAGGGAGAGATGATCTTAAGGATCACCAATCTCAATCTCTGACCAAGGATTTTGGCCAAAATTTTATAGAGATTGTCAACAAGGCTGATAGGCCGATAATCTTTAAGGTTGACAGCACCTTCCAACTTAGGAATAAGGGCTATGAAGGTACTTCCCATTTTAGAGGACAAACAATTAGCCTCAAAGAAGTTAACCATAAAGCTAGCAAGATCTATCTTTACCAAGTCCCAAAAGACTAGTATAAGCCATTAGGACCAGGAACTTTATCTCTACCCAAATGCCAAACTGCAAATTTTATCTCATCAAGAAGGAAAGGCTTCTCCAAAAAAGCCACGTCTTCCTAAGAGATACAATTAAAGGCCAAATCATCAATGTAGGGATGAAAAATATTTCTTGATGACAATAAATTAGAATAAAAATTAACAATAGATTTGTAAATACTATCCTTATCAGAAATACTTTCACCATCAACAACCAGAGAGGAAATAGAATTTACAAGCGCCTTTGCATGGCTATTCCATGGAAGAACTTTGTGCTACAATCACCCTCTTTAAGCTAAATTGTCTGGGAATGCTAGCCACCATTTTATTTCCTCCTCTTTTAATCTAGCACAATTGTCTGAAGATAATTTAGTTTTTGAAGAAAATATAATAAAATGTAAAAATGACAAAACTGCTCATAATAACAAAAGCGAATATACTTAACATGTCCCAAACTCTCTCAAACAACTAATAACTGAAGAGAATGACTAAAAGTAGAAGCTACGTGGGTCGTCCACTGTATGGTCCACCTCCACATCCATTAACACTCCCCCTGGTATATGCACATAGATTAACTGTAACTAAGGGCCTTGATGAACACATCAACATGTTAATCCTTAGACCGGACATATGGTGTAGAGATTTCATCATTAGAGATGTATAAAGTGACAGTTGGCTTCAATACGTTTAGTTCTCTCATGACGGATTGGGTTGTTTGCAATATGGGATGCTGCCAGATTATCATAAAATAACTACATAGGTAGATTCACCATAAATCTCATTTCCTGCAACAATTTCTTGAGCCAATCAACTCACAAGTAGTATGAGCAATTGCTCTATATTATGCTTTAGCGCTTAATCGGGCCACAACACTCTGCTTCTTACTCTTCCATGTGATTAGATTTCCTCCCATAAACATGTAGTACTCACTAGTAAACCATCCATCTACTAAAGAACCTACCCAATCTGCATTATGGTACCCTATGACCTGAAGATGATTGTTCCATTTGTATAAGAGCCCTGAAACGGTACTCTTTTAAGATACTGCAGAATTTGACCAATTGCATCTATATGAGGTACCTTCGGAGAACTTATAACCGGCTCATCACACTTCTAACATAAGATATGCCCGACTGAGTGATAGTTAAATAGATGAGTTTCCCAACCAATCTTCTATACTTCGCTGGGTCCTTCAAATACATCTCATTAATCCCTAACAAGTTTGTGATTCGATTCCATTGGTGTATCAACCGGCTTAGTACCAAGAAGGCTCGTCTTACTAAGCAAATCTAGAACACATTTCAGTTGACAATGGATTAATTCATTCCTTTGACCTAGCAACTTATATACCAAAAAGTATCGAAGATGACTCAGATCTTTTGTGAAAAAATGCTTATGAAAATACTTCTTAAGCTCCTTAATTCCCTTATTGTCACTTTCTATAATAACGATATCACCAAAATACAAAGACGAAATGATCAACATGGCTTCAAACAAAGCCATAGTTCAAGACAACTTTACTGAATTTGTCAAACCATGCACGTGATGACTACTTCAACCCATAAATCGCCTTGTTCAATTTACACACCTTGTCTGACTCTCCCTAAGCAACAAATTCAAGTGGTTACTCCATATAAACTTCCTCTATGAGATCATCATCAAGAAAGGCATTTTTCGACATCCAGTTGGAAGAAGGATCAGCCATGATTAACAACTACAAAAAAGACAACACGAATAGAATTCAACTTGGCGACAAGGGAGAAGACTTCTGTATATATCCCTTAACAACCAAGCAAGTCTTCAACACTCAATCATATTATCAGGAAGAAATTTAATGGTGTACACCCACCTGCAATCAACATGAGCAAATATATCCAACATGTCCTAAACCCTCTTAGACAACTAATAACTCAAGAGAACGACTAAAAACAAAGGCGCACACGTGCGCACACACACACACACACACATGTATGTATGTATGTATGTATGAATGAATGTATATGTGTGTATATGTATGTATGTATATCCCTTGACATACGAAAACATGCATGAATATTGTCAATAATATTGCAAATACCGGGGAATGTGTTGATGTCAAAGGGAAACATTGGGCAAACATTAGGAAAATGGTGGAATTTTTCAGTGAAACTTCAGGAGATGTTAAAAGACATGTTATTACACACTTAGAAACCAAAATAGTACAACATAGAACTATACATAATAGGTTTCCATTGTACAGGGGCCCAAACTATGCATTTGGGACAAAAATATTTAATTAGTAAATATGATTTACACCAATTTTTAAGAAATAATGCAATAATTCGGCACATATAATCACTAATTTAAAACAACCCTAGGAAGATATCCCCAAAAAAAATTCAACAAAAGTTGGTCTTTTGTATTTTTATTTTTTATAAATTTATACAGGTATTAACACTGGCATCGTCGATACATGCAATTATATTTATAAAAGGGTTGTCGCTGATGTATCACGATACCGAAAATATCGTGAGATCTCGGCAATATTATGATGATATTGGTGATAACTTGTAAACTGTTTTATTACCCCCAGTATCTGTATCATTGAGGTGTAGTACAGATAATATCAAGTTGATATTATCAGCTATATTTTAACATTGCTCCCAAGTCCCAACCATACGCATGGTGAAAAGTGTTACATGTAAAGTTTTTACAAAATGGGGACTTTGCAAGCATTTCCATTTCCAGTTCTTTAAATCCTGGAAATGGATTTCCATTTATTGTGTTTGGGTGCGTTGATAAGGTTGCCTATGAAAATGGCTGCTTTACATTTGGATAACATCTCTTGGACAGTTGGACAACCTTTTTCCTTAAAAGCATACAGGATGAGAATATAAAGAACATGTGAGCAGTGGCATGCTTACCAATATTGCAAATGTGCACAAAACTAGAATACCATAATAAGTAGGTTCTAAAATATGAATATGCTCTTCACTTAAGGATGCATATGTCGGACTACAACTGCAATCAAGGATGTGGAGTAGAGAGTTTTCACTTTTCTTTAACTTTTTCTTTCCTTTTTTTCTTAGAAAATCCTTTCCAAGAAAGCTAAATCTCAAGCTCCCACCTTAGCACTCTATTCAATCATTTGGAAAAGCTTGTCCTTCCAAGAATAATAGTGCAGCCAAACACATTTTTTCACTTAGAAATGGAAATTCATTTCTTAGGTGAGTTTTCAAGGATCCAAACAAGCCCTTAGCAGCACGACAAGAGAGTTTAGGTTGGGACTCTATGTGGGCAGAACCCATGCCCACAAGGGAGGGAGGCTTTCTTGTTGGACAAACACGATGGATACGATTTTAAAGTGAGACTGTCTCAAAAATAAGGGATTTTGTCTAGCAAAAATTTTCTTGACACGTACGGGATGGAGTCAGCCAATCATCAATCCATCTAGTTCTACAGCACACAAACATGCCTCTAAATACTCGTCCTGGTACAAAATTTAGCTCATACCATTCATTTCTATTAGATGCACAGATGTTATCAAATCGCATATGCCACTGTATGCGATCAGCATATGCTGTTCACATATGCGATCGCACAATCGCATATGCCATGGCATATTTTTTATAAAATAATAAAAAATTTAAAATTGAAAAAAAAAAAAAATTTTAATGAAAAAAATCTTTAAAAAATTGGAAAAACTTGCCTAATTAGTACACATGATTGGATTGAGTTATTTTACTTATTTCATTATAGTTTGACTGTTTCATTAAGTTATATATTTAATTACTTATATTATATTATATAAATTTTAACAAAACAATCAAGCTACATTAAAAGAGAACTAATTATTATAAACTTCGAGCAAAGAAATTTTACTGATAAATGGATAACTTGAAACAACTTACAAGTTATAACTTACAAACTTAATTTACAAAAAAAAGCACAACCTATAAAATACAAAAAATAAACATACTTGAAGTAATTGTAGAGAGATTAGAGTAAGAGAGAGAGTAATAGATTTAGAGCTTTGGAGTAGAGAATAGTGAAAATGGAGGGGATATGAGTGCCTATTTATAGGCAAAAGTTCTCCAAATTGAAAAAATAAAAATAAAAAAATTTGCTTCCACTCTGATTATCAGGAAATATGTGATCGCATATTTATCGCATATAAAAGTATGCCATGGCGTACTTATCAGGATAGCATATGCCATCATGGCATATGCGATTCGATCCACAATATGCGCATATGCGATCGCATATGCGACCGCATTTGACAACAATGGATGCACTACTAATAAAATTGCGATAATTTGTTCAATAGAGAGGAAATGACCAAATGGTAATTTGTTTCTTGAAGTTTATAAGAAAATTGTGAATTTCAAAGGCCCCATCTCCAAATGCCAAAGAAACACACCACACATAACAACATGGAACTTGTGTGCTGGATTTGAGACATTCATAGGGAGGTCCCACAACATCGCCTGTCCTAAAGATCAAGCCGGTGCATACATCATGTGAACAACAAATGCAACATGAATCCGGAATATCAAGGTCTCAGGTTCCAGCCAAGCTTAACTATCAAATATATATATATATATATATATATATATATAGAGAGAGAGAGAGAGAGAGAGAGAAACAATAAGAATTATTAAGAAAAAATCAAGGAGGGATCGAGATCCCATTATGAAGAGCCTGATGGCTACTGTTTATGCTATTTGCCTCGATTCCAAGGTCAAACGAAATGTTTAACCTATAGGCAAGAATGTGAAGTTCATTAAACACAAAACTTCCAGAGCTTGGAATTAGTCATTGATGATAAGTAATGATACTCTCGGGGTCCCCTTCAACCACATCTGAGCCATAAAACCTTTCTGTAAAGAATCTCAAAGATTCTCTAAGATAAGAGCTTTAGCTTCAACATTCCAGTGAATGAATGTTAAGTTTCCAAATCCTAATTGGCAGGGGCTACCAAAGTTTCATCACACCTTGATACTATCATTTATGGAAGAGTTGTCAATCACCTCCTTCCAATTTCTCATCAAATCTGTCAACAAGACCTGACAGATATCTTTTCAAGATGAAGCCCATTTGATGAGACTACATTTTATCTTCTCATAATTTCCAACACATGATAGTATTATCATTAAAGATACAGTTGTTTCTCCCTTTCTAGACCTCCCACACACAACAAACGAGAGCATAGACAATGAGACTTCCCCTCTTCCCTTGAAAGGACCCAATCTTCAGCTTCTAAAAACTTCATGCCTTCTTTTTTTCTTTTTTTTTTTCTTTTTTTTTTTTGGGGGGGGGGGGGGCGGGCGCTTGTCCCTTGAGCTTCGTTTCCAATTTCTAGTGTCCTCATGTGCTGTTGAATAAACACTCACCCAATTCCCCATAATTTCTGTGAAATCCACAACAACCCCATAAGTTACTCATCCTTTCGATTTCTAAAGGCATTGTTCCGCATTATCCTTCTCGAAGCTCCTCAAAGCAGTCCTCCAAGAAACTTCTCTTGTTAAACACCATACTAAAAAGACATCCAACCACTTTTTGCCATTCTCCACCTAACTAATATTTCCCAATACAAACACTAGCGTAACTCATGTAGATACGAGGAGAGGGTGACTTGCACTCATAAAGCGCCACACGAGGGAATGTCTTTATGGAGAGAGGCCAGGACTCCTATGTTAGTTTTGCACCAATAAAAAATGGTGGTGACTCATCCTCCTCACATTTGGTATTGATCAAACCATCTGAATTATAGGTCCCTTTGTGGATGGAGCATGTATCTAAAATCATACTAATCAATCAATCCTAACCATCCAATTAATGGCTACCAAACTGATGGTTAAAGTAAAATATCAAGATTGGAGGGGGGAAATTAAACTGTTAATATTATCTTCTCATTGCAATTTTTAGGTTATGCTCCATCCACAATTAGGTGAATGATTTGCATTACAATTATGCGATGCGTACCTTCAAAGAGTAACCGCCATTATTTAAATGGTGCCAAAACTAACATAGGAGTCTAGCGCACCAATGAAAGTCACCCTACTTGTATAACTATAACTACACGGGTCTACTAGTGTCTCCCCTTTTGAGACTCTAAAGCCCTTGCATATTTCAGTCTTTAAATTCCCTACCATATTCGCTGCTGATAACCTTCCCCCACAAGGCATTTGATTCCTCCCAAAACCTCCACATCATTTGCTAAGAAGGCTCTAATGTCTTTTCCTAATTATTCTCGCCTCCAATCCCCCCTCTTTCTTGGCCATTTGAAAATCCTCAATCCTCCCATTTCATCTAATCATGCTTTTGATTCTATCCCCTTCCCTCCCAAAGTTGATGCAATCATGCTTTTGATTCTCTCCCCTTCCCTCCCAAAGTTCATGCTTTTGAAAATCCTCAATCCTCCCACACAAGTTGATTGATCAAAATTTGAAGAATTCAACAGTTCAGATTATCTTGATTGATCATCGCGACCAAATCCGTGGTCTGAAATGGATACAATCGCCCCACATCCCACATGTGTGCACAAGAAAAGGCCCACTCTCTTTTTTAGCCTATCTCTAATTTCCTTTTCTTTCATATCTCTATATTAGAAAACAAGTAATGTTAGATTTTTCTTACTTAAGGTACTTTCTTATTTTAGATATTCTATGTCAAGGAAATAATTAGTTTTCCTATTTTGAAGATCTTGGCTAGCTAGGAATCCTACTGTTAGATTCAATAGATTATGTTGAAGATTATACGCACCCATTATAAATAAGGCTTAGGCCTATGGAATGAGACACAGTTGAACGATATTGTCTTTGAGCAATTCTCTTGTTCCTCTACAGTAGTTGTTGAAGGAGAGAAGTGATCTCTAGTTTAAGACTAGAGGATTGTTGAACTTGCTCACAGTCTTGAATTCTTTTCTCTTTTGTGGTTCAAACTTAAATCTAGCACGTTGAATCTTACAGCAATAGTTTCTTCCTTGATCTAGTTGCATCAAAAGTCCATCCCTTCGAATCTTCTCCACTCCATTTTCCATGTACCTAAAGTCAACCCACCCGATAAACGGACTGGCTGCATTCCCAGGCTAATGAAGATTCACCGCAGGGACCACCCCACAGACATCCAGGATCCTGCAAACATGCCATGTTGGCACATGGTTGTGCTTCTGTTCAGCACATGAAGGTGCCATTCATCTATCCATAACGATGAAAGTAGCCCCCAAATCGCAATTCTGTTCCTTTGAACTCCAACTGGAAAGCAACAAAATTGCAATTTGGAAACCATTCCTCAATCATAGAAACTAATTTATCTAACCACTATTAAATTCAATTCAATAATGCATCCAAACACGGCCAAAGATACCCAAAAAAAAATAATAATAATAATAATAATAATTCGCAATTCTATTGCTTTGACCTACTACTCAAGAGCAACGTAATTGCAATTTGTACACCCTTCCTTCGATCATAAACACTAAGGAAACCCAAGTTGGGTTCTTTTCCAAATTATCTAATTTAAAATTATTGCAATTCAATTCAATAGCGCATCCAAACACGGCCTAAGATGGCCAAAAAAAAATTAAAATTAAAATTAAAATTTTTTGGGGCCCTAAAACAGGAATTGGCCACAAGGATGTATTGCACTTACTTGGTTTTGGGAGAGGAACGGACGGTGGAGATGAGATTTATTGGAACCGATACCGTTCGTAGAATTTCGGGACCGATATATCGGTAGAAGACAGATGGATCGAAATATGCAGAGAGAGAGAGAGAAGAAGATGGGCCACATCGTCCGATGTAAAAGAAAAAGAGAATCCCTTTTATTCTGCCGCGACTGGCACGTCAGCTCGACGCATCGGAAGTGTTTTGCACGTGACAATGGCTTCTGCGGCACGTGATAGTCCTGGCAAGGGAAGAGAAGACTACTGAGGCGGGACGCGGATTGCGTACTGACACTGCCATAGCCACGTATCTACTGTACGGTGTTCTGTGAGCCCCACAATGACGCATGTGTTTTATCCACGCCGTTCATCCATTTTGGATCATTATTTTAGGGCATGAAACCAAAAATTAGGTAGATATTAATCTCACGTTACCGTATTACAGGAAATCGGTGGTGATTGAACGGCCACTATTAAAAACTTACTAAGGCCCACTGTAATATTTATTTTCCATCTAACCTGTTGATTAGGTCAAACGGACCTAGATGAAGGGAAAATATAAATATCATCTTGATCCAAAGGTTTTATAGCCCGCAAGAAGTTTTTA
This sequence comes from Magnolia changhungtana, assembly GCA_030180095.1. Classification (NCBI taxonomy): domain Eukaryota; kingdom Viridiplantae; phylum Streptophyta; class Magnoliopsida; order Magnoliales; family Magnoliaceae; genus Magnolia; species Magnolia changhungtana. Next base: position 3,606,122 of record JASAUF010000391.1, on the reverse strand, counting down.
ATGGTGGGAGTCAAATTACCACTGATTACTGTTTACTGTGTGTGGTCCACTTGAGATTTGCATCTGCCTCATTTTCTGTATAATTTCCTAAAATGATATGAAAAAATGGATGGACGGCGTGGATAAAATACAAACAGCATTGTGGGACCACAGACCATGCATTTCCCGTCCCCTGAGGCGACTCGCGCAAGGAGAGACGCGCATTAGATATTGACACTAGGTGTAGTGGCGGTTCGCTACTGGACGGTGCTCTGTGGGCCCCATTATGATGTATGTGTTTTATCCATTCCCTCCATATATTTTTACAGCTTATTTTATGGTATTTTTAAAAAAAATAAGCAGATCCATATCTCAGGTGGACCACACCACAGGAAAAAGTGAGGATTGAATGCCTACTTTAAAAACCTCTTGGGTCCACAAAAGTTTTGGATCAAGCTGATATTTGTGGTTTCCCTTCGTCCAGATCCATGTGACCTAATTAACGGGTTGGATGGAAAATAAACAAATACATTGAGCCCTGAAAAAACTAATGATGGGCGTTCAATGACCACTGTTTTCCTGTGGTACAGTCCACCTTAGATTTGGATTTACCTTATTTTGTGGCTCGTGCCCTATCCTAATAATCCAAATTGATTAACCGCATGGATAAAACACATATATCATGGCGGCCACAAAGCACTCTCTTAAAGTTATGGCTCTACAGCAGTGTCAGTATGTAATGGTGGTGAATTTTCTGCCAAATGGGAATTTTTTGGATTGGAATTTTCTGCATTAATAAGTTAGGTGAGGCCTACCTTGATATTTATAAAAAAATTACTCTATCCATATGTTTTGATAGCTCAATTTAAGACTCATGGCAAAAAATGAGCATGATGCAAAACTCAACCGAGCAAGGAAAAATTGTGGAAAGAACTCAGGATGTTTATATATCAGGTAAACATTTTATTATGTGATCTTTATAGGAGTTAAATGAAAATGTAAATTTAAAATTAAAATTAAAAAAAAAAAAAAAAAAAAAAAAAAAACTTAACTCGATACTAAACTTTTGTGAACATATGGATGTTTAGATGGTGGTTGTTCAATCCCCATTATTTTATCTCATATGGCCCACATTAGGGCCGAAAGTCGAGTGGTTGGGTCAAGTTGGTGCCCAACCCTAACCCAACCCAAGGTTCCTATACCTCAACCCTAACCCAACCCAACCCATGCCAATCTCGGGTTAGAAATTCTCAACCCAAGCCCGACCCAAGCAGGCTCGGTCAGGTTGATCGGGTTAGTCGGGTGTATACTTGCTAATATTTTCATTATTACATTAGGTTATTATATTTCAATATAGGACTTATTTTTTTGTATCTATGATTTTATTAATTATATATGTGATTATACATCATAAAGAACTTCATTTTTTCTTTTAAAAAAACAAGCTAAAAATAGGACAACTACTCCTTTAAAAGTCATGTAGCATAGCATGCAATCTATTTAGGAGAGAGAAATCGTTAGCTTGAGTCCTTGGAAATGATGTGGACAAAAGAAACCCGACATCGCTAGTGTGCCTTCGACACAAACTATCCACACTCAATTATAATTTATAAGTAACTAATATATTGATCGGGTTCGGGTTGGGTCGGGCAACCCGAGACCCCAACCCGAGCCCAATCCAAGTTTTATCGGGTTGCTGTTTGTATAGCCCAAGCTTGAAATTGGACCTGATATATCTTGCCCGAGCCCAACCCAATGTCAGGTCGGTCGGGTTGAACCCGCCCAACTTTTAGCCCTAGCCCACATTGCACACGTGTGTGATTGTTAGGTCCCCTTGTTCCCATTTCAATATAATCTGATAGTTATCTAATTTCTCATACAAGTGTTGTTCACTTGATAAGTGGACTTATGTTGTGTGTCCCACCTGATGCGTGGTGGGGATTTTATGTGTGCACCATGTTGGCATGTGTGCCATGAATCTTCTCCTCTTTATCTTCATGCAAATAGCAGTACTAGTTGATTGAAGCGAGTTTGCTACAACCCAGTCAATGATGGGCTGATTGTTGGTAACCCCGGGCACAAATATATTCTTATGCCAGTGCGAAGGGCTGTGTGAGGCCCACATAAATGTCAATGAAAAATTCACTATGCCCATTTGTTTTGCAACACTACAATGGACAAGAGACTAAAAATCAAGTAGATCCAAAACTCATGTGAGTCATACCACATGAAACAGTGAGAATTGCACGATAGGGTGATATAAGTTTTGTATTAGGATGATATTTGTGCCTATGGTTTATCTAAGTGATAATAACCCTATGAATGGTTTGGATAGCATATAAACATCATGGTCAACTCCATGGAGGTTTCAACATTTCAACAATGGATGTTTTCGTTCCCATTATTTTATTGTAGCCTGTGGACATTGTCCCACGTGCACACACACGGTGGAATGATGCCCTTGCTTTCTTAGCTTTTTTTGTATTGTCAACTTAGTTTTTATTTACTTGAATGTGAGGTCGACTGATATATAAAAAATGTATTTAACTTAGAGTTGCCACTAGCCAAAAGAAGCTCGGAATCTACGACTAGTTAGAAACCATAGAATCGATTAATGGTTGGGGAATCAGAAGATTCCTCAATTCGAGTAACTCTTTCGGTTGGTCCACGGCTGTGGATTTTAGGTAAGGAACTTAGTTACATAAAAAGAAAGGGTTAAGCATCATTTTTCCACCCTGGTGTAATGCACGATTTCTACTTTACAGGGTTGTACAATTTTTAGAAGGATTCGGGGAAATTTCCAATGTTATGTAAATTAGGTCATACTTTGAAGGTGTTTAAGGCCTGCATAGGCAAAATATTAAAGAAATGAACGAATAATAATAGCGTGAGGGGTGTAAATCAGGGGTGGCTCTAAGGGGTAGGCAGGTAAGGCAATCGCCTAAGGCCCCCTAATTATGAAGGCCCTATATTATAGGAACAGGCTTGTAATACTTTGACAGCGTTTGGTAATCTATACACATGCACTGAGAAATTGCAACCTTGGAATATTTTTAAATTAAATTAAACAGATATAAAAGTGGGTCCCAATTTAGATGGTTTATCAAAATCAAAAACGAAAACACACAATGGCTGGATCTCCTAACTGGTTGATTCTTGTACACTAAACAAATTATTTGAATTCAACATACAAATTCCCACTAATTGGAAGATAGACTAGTTAAATCAATGGATTTTTTGTAATTTAGCCTATCTAGAATGGATCACCTAATTTAGACAGTTTGGATGGAGTCAAAATATGCTATATTAACAATCTAGGAGTGCCTATTTATTAACTATACCACTGCTAGAGTACTATACAATTCTAAATTCATTATTATCACAATAGCGGATTGCGGATTGCGTGCAGACCACTTTAGGGATTCTTGTAGCCCTAAGCTCAGTGGGGTCCACATTATTATGTGTTATATCTATTCCGTTGATCCATTTCTTCATCCCACTTTAGAATATCAGAAAAAACATGAAGCAGAACCAAAGCTCAAGTGGACCACAACACATAAAAAAAGTGGATATTTAATGCTCACCATTAAAAACTTTTCTGTAGGCGGTAGAAATTTTGGATAAGCTGATATTTATGTTTTCCTTTCATCCATCCAAGATTCACCTTATAAGCGGTTTTACAATTTTATCTATCGAAATTGATTTATTGGGTAAACTTAAATACAAAAGTTTAATTAATAATTTTGCATCTAGAAAGGCAAGAAGCAAATTTATGGTTTAATTTTGAATTTATTAATTTTTTTATTTTTTAAACTAAAAAAGCCTCATTTCTATGACTTGCTTAAGGCCCCTAAAAATGTTGAGCTGCCCCTGGTGTAAATGTGGTGAGTGTACAAGGAATGTGCGGAGTGAAATACAATTTGACTTGAGATATGAGAATGAAAAGAAAAAACCTAATAACTTTTTTTTTCAAAAAGGTATGATTAGATGTCTTAGATTTCGACCCTACTCGTTAACTTCAGTACTTTCCTCGACTTTGACTTTGGCGGGATAGTGTAGCACGCAAGAGAGAAGTTCATAGAAGTGTTAGAGTGCTGAGTGGGTTTGGACATGATTTGTTCTCAAAGAGGAGCACACTATAACTAAGACTAACTTTGAGCCAAAGCATATGAACATCTTTTCTTCAGCTTGAACTCCTTCGACGACTCGACACTCTCCAAACTCTCTCGGGAGCATCTCGCCTCTCTCTGTTTATCTCTCCTTTGAATCCTCTCTCTGGATAACATTTCCTCTCATCTGAACTCTCTCCTTCGATTGGCTCATTTCAAGAATTGTTTAAATAGGACGAAAGTGCCACATGCATCGAGACCAGATGGGGCTAATGTTGCGTCATCGAGCTATTATGGCAACGTTGGTTGGCCATTGTTATAACTGAGGCACAACGTGGTGTGTGGAGAGCAAGCAATCCAGAATGCAATGGATGGTAATCCACATCCATGGATAGAGTTGTACACGAGTCGAGTTAGCTCGGTCAGCTCGCTCGACTTTACTTGGAAAAGCTCGACTCGCCTCGACTTGAAATTGGATTCGGTCCGAGTCGAGCTAGTTTTTGGAGTTTGAAAAAATTTTGAGTCGAGTTCGAGCTTGCCCGATCTTGACTCAACTCGGCTCGATGACTTGGTTATTTTGATATTGACGTTACTTGTCAAGTGTTTGATGAAATGACTCAACAAAGTGTTGTTTTGGATGCATATAAAAAATAAAAACTATTCATTATAAAATTAACCTCATATCTTGATTTTGATACTACCCACCTGACTGTTTGTTGAAATACTTGTAAACTATTATCACTACTTTATGTTGTATAAAAAATTAAAAATGCACTTTATGTATTTTAGAAAATGTCACACTAGGTTGAATTGGGCTTGAACTTGAGCTGCTGACAGAACTAAGTTGAGTTGGTCAATCAGGCTTAAGGACAGAGTCAAGCCAAGTTCAAGTTAGGGTTAGCCATTGACGGAGCCCACTCGAGTCGACTCATGTACAGCTCCATGGAAGGCATTCCTTTTTTGCTTTTTTCTTTTTTTGAAATTTATGCGTGGTTCGTGCATGTACTCAGGCTGATACTTTTTCACCCATTTGCCACTTGTACGCCCTTATTTTGGCTAATCCAATCCAATAGACATCTACGGGGCGTACTTTTAGCCGTACAATCATCTTGGTTGGGCCCACTAAAGTCAATGGGTGAGATTAGATCTCGTGGTTAGGGCGCGGTGTCTTCACGCCCACATGAGTTTTGGATCTCCCTGATATTTAGTATCCTATCCTATCGTGATGTTTCAAAAAAGATGGACGGAGCGGATTTGTCACCGTATATATGTGGGCCTTACACTGCCCTACGCACAGGAATATGTCTAAGGAAATCTTGTTCCTAGCCAGGAACAGACGGGTTTGAGTACCTCTGTGATGTATGTGGTTTTATCCGCAACGTCCGTACATTCATCCGCTTCATTTCATTCACATTACCAAAAGGGGGCGGATCTAAGGCTCAAGTGCACCTCACCTTAGGAAAGGTGTTCGTAAGGCTATATAGACATGGAAGAATGAAAACTCAAATATCACCTTGATTCAAAACTTCGGTGGCCTCCCCTAAGTTTTCGTGGCCTGTTTGGCTTGTAGGATTAAATAATGGCCTGTTTGGCTGGTGGGATTAAATAGTATTAAGTGGTATTGTAAATACCATATTTTAGAGTTATATCTATGTTTGTTTTCTCCATCACTTATTTTAAATTTTATCATTGAAAAATGTGCATGTAGTTGAAGGAATTTCAGCCATTCCTTTTCATATCCACTTAAATCGGGTGTGATGTGTACGCCACTGACCTCATTCACATCAATAGGTTTTGTGGGCCCAACATAATGTATGTGTTATATCTATGATGTATGCGTTATATCCACGGTGTCCATCCATATTTTGAAATTATTTTTTGTCCTGGGTATAAAAATGAGGCAAATACAAAACTCAGGTGGAACACACCACAGAAAGAAGTGGGGACATTTATGCCTGCCGTTGAAATCTTCCGAGGGCCCACCATGATGTTTATTTGCCATCCAACCAGTTCATAAGTTCACATGGACTGGGA